>CM060986.1:95302141-96552141 GCA_030765065.1 Deroplatys truncata | reverse complement strand
AATGAAGCAGAGGGCAGAATTATTAGATAACGATTATCAATTCCTTGGAATGAGGTATTTACCTTGTAATTAAGTCGCTATTGGTTGATAACGAACGGGTTCTCAAATGCTATCAATCCATGTAATATTTACGTCATGTGAGTCAAACAGTTCAGGTACATTTTAGTTTGATTAGAATCCTGCAGTGACTTGTTAATAAAAGGTATAAAGCAGCTTTTTCTCGGGGCGATGGATGCGCATAGCTTTTAGATAATAAATTCTAACTCCAATGAAAAGAACTGATCATCTGCAAACAAATTATGCCGGTACTTTCACCGATAAGATCCACGCAAACTCGGCAAAATCATGCATTGTGTTACAGCATACAGAGCGGTTGAGAATATGGCCAACGGCAAATCGAGCGGCATTAATCCCCGTGTTTACAGACAAGCCAAAAAAAAACAGTTGCATGTCGACCACAGCATCATTTATAATCAGTATCTGACATGTTGTGAAGCCTGGGGTAAAAATCGTCCCTTTTTGTAGACCTCCTGCGTTTTGATAACGAGAAACCTGCTCAAGTTTTTGTCTACTTACCGCGCTATTTATTAAACGGTTTATTTTTTGACGAACGCTAAGGTATATACGGTAAAGAACCGCTCTAACGAGGGCTTTACCAGATTAAACTATCCTTTAAGGTAGGTAATTAGCTACCCAGCGAGACATGAGGAGAGCATTCCGAAGATCAAGTCCTCTTCACTGTCGCTAAATTGTTTGGATTTAGTGTTTCGTGGCGTGGGTGATCTCGGCCATGGTCTGTAATGCAAACTAAAATTATAAAATATATATATATGTGTGTGTGTGTGTGTGTGTGTGTGAAAAATTAGGGAATATAAAAAGTATGGAAAATCATGTCCCTTGAATGCCAGAGGAAAAACTGACAAAACAGGCATTGCAATACAAACTAATTGGTACTAGAGATGTTGGAAGACCAGACAGACGCCGAAAAGATTCTTTTTGAGCCAAAACAGGCATGGGGCTTATCTTGAAGGCTATTGATTATACGATGCATGTTTTTAAAGTACCGATAACTTTTTTTAAAAAAATAACACAAGATTATTTTGCAAATACTTTATTATCATTCATTACCTTACACCTTACATTACTTCTCCAGATAGTCGCAGCTGTTATTCAGGCACTTGTCGTAACGGGAACTCTGGTTTTGTATGACTTCGTCAAAGAATGATGCCGCCTATGGTGAAAGCCCAGTCTGCATTTCTTGTTTCACATCATTGTCGTTGAAATGTTTTCCACCAAGAAATTTCTTCAGATGAAGAAACATCTGAAAATCCGCCAAATCTGGACTGTAGGGAGGATGGTCGTATTGTTCCCAACCAAATGATGCGGTCAGATCGTGTGTTTGTTTGGCTGTGTGTGGCCGGCCATTGTCACTCATTATTGTTTCCCCATAAACTCCACACAATTGGCGATTAATGTTTCTTGCGTAACATTTCTCTCAAAAAACGAATCAGTGATGTGACTTCACAGTCGGCGGGTCGTTTGATTGTTTTGGACATTTCAAAACGCTCTAAGAATAGGAAAACACAAAGTGACGACCCTCACAGCTGCGTCTGGCTTCTTAATTAATGGAGGAAGGGATCGTGCATGCTCAAAATTGCGACTACAGCACCAAAGTATTAAAACGGTACTTGGTTTAAAAGTACGTCTCATGTATACAGAAGAATCTGATGTGAGCGCACACAAAGCCTCATTCACTCATTTTAAATTCTCACATTCCACCCAACTATTAGATATAGAAATTTCAGTGGAAATATATATTTTTAAGTTCCATTATACATAAAAAATATTTTTAGTAAAATTTCTGGTATGTGTGTGTGTGTGTCTGTCTGTGTAAGTGAACATAATAACTAAAAACTAAATGTCGGATAAATACCGAAGTTGCTAATTCATTTCAGCATCTTCTAAAGAAACAACACGAAGATTTTCAAGAAAATCTCCCTGCCATAAAGTAACCTTTACATGAAAGTTTACCTTTTCTCAAAACTATGACGATTTTGATTAAAAATCTATATGCTTAAGACATTCAGTTACTTCTAACATGTGTATCTTGAAATTTCTATGAATAGCCTGCGAAGTCCCCTTTATTTAAATCAATTTTGTATAACTGGTTTGTATAACTGACTCTATACTGGTAATTGATACACTATTTACAAAAACATCTGATGTGTTACACTCACACTTTCTCTACTTTTGTACAAACTATTTTTAGAAACTCCTATTCTCCATCTATTTCATATTAATCGAGATATACATTTGCAGAAACGATCTTTTTACATGCAAAGAGAATTACTCCCCTCTCTTCAGTTAAGTGACTATTTCTTGCAAAAGCGAAACTCGCAATTGAACTAAAGTTATTTTTAAAATTCAATTGGTGTTCAATTCATATATCAAAATTAAGTATACTTCTTAGTCAGTTTATTTTAGAGCTTAATAAGGAACTTAAACCTGAAGTTTGTTTAAAAGGGGAGCAATTAACCTCCTTTGTTGAAATTTAGACAAAAAAGACACCATTTTGTGACATCCAGTGTCCAAGATTATATCCAAGCAGGCCTGTTTCCCCTGTTGAACTCCAGAAATTCTAGTGGTGAATATTGTTTTATTAGTTCTGTTTCTCTACACTTAGCCAGAATACGACTCTATGTTTCCCCTTTCCTACAGAGTGGACACATTCTCATTCCTGTGTCATCTAGTAATTTGTTGTCTTTCCAGGCGCCCAACTGCTTCTTTGTTCTCTTGCACAACCATCTAAATAGGCCTCCCTCCGCCAACCCCGCACTGTTTGACACTGTAAGTTAAGTGAAGTAGCCGCGCTTTGAGATTTCAAATATTGTCTGTGAATATCACGCAGTCGTCTCTAAATTATCTTGCACTCGCTGACTCATGTCCCGTCACTATAGCCAAATGTACCCCATTCCAATTCCTTCTAAGCCCCTGCGCACGTTCGTTACCCAACACATATTCCATTCTTCTCGTACTTGCTTTCTGAAATACGCCGCACGTAGAAGTGTCTGATCTCGTCATAACGCTCTTATTTTTAAATTATGATTTCATTATAGAGGCCGAATTCTCGCTTCAGAAAATGGGTTTGGATTTGGTTCGATTTTTAAATACTTTCTCAGTCATAAATTTCTGCCCCATATGATAAACTAGAACTAACAACACCTCCATATACCTACTTCAATTTCCCCACTGGTAAGTCAAGAACTTCATAAGATACTTTAATGGCTGTGTATTGTTTACACATTTACGTTTTGTGATATCTCTGTATTTCCCCCACGATAAGCGACTTTTTTACTTTCTCTACTACGTATAGTAAGTAGGGGAAGAATTGTATTCCACCCAAAAATTCGGTACCGAGATTTCACTGGAAATACATGTTTTGAGACCCCCTGAATCCAAAAAAGGCGTTTTTGGAAACATGCCTTTGTGTGTGTGTGTCTTGTGAACAGCATAACTCAGAAACGAACAGTCGGATAAACACCAAACTTGATATTTAGGTTCAATAGCTTCCAGAGATGCAACACGAAGGTTTTCAAGAACATCCCCACACCCCAGATTACCCTTTACATGGAACATTTTTCGAAAATTTTAATTTTCTCAAAAAAGGCTCTAACGATTTTGATTAAAATATCACATGTTTAAGATATTTTCATGACAAATGAAATGTATATCTCGAATTTTCTGGGAATGTCTCCAAAATATTCTTCATTGTGAACGACTTTTGCATAACTGGTAAACCATAAGAGATAGACAAAATTTTACTACACAAAAATGTACATCGCCTTAAAATACACAATTTACGTCATATACATTTTTTTTGTTGAGTGAACCATTTTCCAAATATTGCTTGTTACTCCCTTACATTTTCCAATACTTATACTTTTTCTCAAACGGGAATTCGTTGTTCATTTTTCTGTCCTGGTAATGCAAAGGAGAATAGAATACTCCACATAGCAACCAGCTCTTAAAATATTTGACTATCGCTTAAAGCCTAGCAATTTCCCTTGCATCTACAAGAAAATTAACAATAAGATTATCATCTCGATATCTCGATTAAAATGAAGCATTTGGAGAATAAGGGTTTGTAAAAATAGTTTTTATGAGAGTAGAGAAAGTCCTGTGAGTGTAACACATCAGATTTTGTTTATTTATGGACTCTCTTTAACTACTATGGTCCTTAACGTCCCATGCTATATTGGGCGTGAAAGGCCAAGAGGCCACTTTATCAGACTTGAGGTTCTTTTACATGCCGTAAATCTACGACCACCGGTTTTACTTCGCTTCGGAAGGAAGGAAGCCATGGTAAGGAATTTTACGCCCGAAAAAAAATCCATCGCCCTCTGCCGGGTTTGAACCTGCGTTTGAAACTCGAACTAGAGGTTAGTATGGTAACCACTACACTACTGTGGACGACAGATAACGCAAGGCTCAGATACATAAACACGTTAAACATCCTCCAATGTCTGTCCTGCGTATATTCAGATCCCCTTGCTGCTATATACCGCTCCATTCTTGAACGCTAACGTTTTGGTTTTCACTTCATTCAATGCCATTTTCCATTACTTACAATATGATTCGAAGCAAAATAGTTCCCTTTGCAGCCCGAAAATTGATGTGGACATTAAGAATTAAATCGTCCGTGTACAGCAGAGCGGATACGGGGATATCTTCTATACTAGGAGCATCAGGTTCAACTGTATTTTAACACTTCCGGTATATCTCCAAAAAATTTAAAAAGAATCGGTGAGAGAATACACCCCTGTCTTATTCCCCTCCGAGTTACATCATTCGATAGGTTTTTACCTCGAATTTTACCAGAACTCGAATTTCTTTAATATTTCATGCAGTACCCTAATTTGTCCTGACAAACCCTTCGCCAATAATTTACCCAGAGTGCTTGTCTGTCAACACAGTCAAACGCTATACGAAAATCTATAAAATTACGTGCAGTTTTCGCTTCTTTTTCCGAGTTTGGTTCACTAACAATATCTAATATAATTATATTGTCTACCGCATTGTATTTTTCTCTGAACCCCGTTTAAGAATTATGTAAAGTGTATCTAAGGAAAATTTTTATTGAATAGTTTAAATTTATTTAAAAGTAAATATCCAGGTATGCTTTAATATATAATGCTTTAGTATATACCATTATATTAAATTGTATAAATGGATATATACTCATACTGGATTGGATAAAATGTTTAAAAAACTCAGCAAAGTACTTCAGGATTTGGAAAATTCGCAGATCGGTCCCTTTAAGTCGAAAAAATTTAAGTGGGGATTCTTGATTTAATATTTTTATTTATTGATACTATTAATTTCAGCAGTTTACACTAAGTCGCTATTTATGTCTTCTCGTGTAATGCAAGGAATTGTATTTCAAAGTCGTTACATACGAGCAGCGCTTTAAATATCTAATTACCGCTTCACTCTCCGTATCCTCTTGTATCTATAATGAAATATGTAATTAAACACTTCGGCAAACGTTTATCTCGACTAACAGGAAGTAGATAGAAGAATAAGCTGTTGTAAGAATAGTTTGTGGAGTGGGTAGAGGAAGTCATAAGAATGTAGCACATCAGATTTTTCGGTTGCTTAACGGTCCGATAAATAACTGTTACGTAGCGTATATACTAAACGTTTATGTATTTTATTGGGTTTAACTTGCATACAAATTTATAATTCCCAACTACAGCAATTAAGAAGGTTAAGCTTGACTTTTTTAAACGATCATAAGAAATCCTTTTTTCCTGAAGGGTGGATAATGTCGGATACATTCTGTAATAAAGCACAGTTCATAGTTGCATGGCTGCTGAAGAATAATGGCGCTGCCGGGGCATAAACCCCATTACTGACGCGTTTTTCTGGTCGTTTCTTAAGAAGAATTCCCAACAAATGCGAGGAGGATACATAAAAGTACGAAGCTATAAAGAATTGCGATATGGTTTAGCAATCACATATTAGAAGTTTTATGATCGAATCCATAAAATGGTGCTTCTGCAAGATTTCTTACTTTTATGACATCAAGAGCCATAAAGAAGCAACATTCCCTGATGCAAGGGTGACGGAAGCGGTCACAGATGTGCTGCATATGCCAAAGTTGCTCTTCAACGTTATGTCTTTCTGGAGGAAAAATTATTTCTAATATGCAATCTCATTACTTTTAGCCCACTTCAGGTAATAATCCTGAAAAATATTCAGCTATAGTATATAATTCTAGAAGCTGATGTGCGTATTCGTGAACATTACTTCCCTCAGGATTAGCTGCATTTGGTTAGCGGTCAGGGAAATAGTTGGAGTGTGCGGTGGAAATTCAGAACCACGTGCTGCAGCATATTAACATGCCATAAATATTGTAATTCGTGTGTAAAATATTCGTTTGTCGTGCCTAAAATCGAGATGAATATAAAGAAATGCATCAAAACAGGGATAAAATTGATTTGATGAGGTCTTGCGTGACTTAAGTGTAATGCATTGCAGATAAAATAGATTTCTGATTCAAATGGTACGAGAATATGCCCGAATGGTGAAAAGGATGAATCCCCCTTGGTGATCTGAACAGACATTCAAAAAATGAGAGTATGTAACACGAAATTTAAATGCTTTAAATAAGGTTATGGGCATAGTGAGCGCTTCTGACAGGCAGGGAAGACTAGGGGGATAGACAAATTCTGCTTAAAGCAAGTCAACATATATTTATAGGTGGTGGTTCTTTATTGTATTCCATCTAAAAGATTGATGTCGATATTTCACCCTAAATACATGTTTTGAGGTTAGCAAAATGATAGTTGAAAGGGGATATACCACACACACACATACATACATATATTATATATACATGCATATAGACGTATACATCATTGTAAATAATAATATAATTCAGCAAAGAAAGATGTTAGAATATTTAGCAGCCAAGAGATGTACGAAGCAGATTGTAACTTAGATAAGTAAGGGACGGGCGAGCTAGCTAATTACAGGTAAAAGTAATTCTAGGTGGAGTCCACCACCTTTCACCAAACTAATGAGCAAGGAACTTGAAGGCATAACGAGAAATAGAAAGAGATAAATATAGAAAGGAGAGAGACGGAGATATTGAGTTTGCTTCCGGACGGATCATTGGGACGAGTGTGCGAGAAGTTTTGGAGCAGAACACTTTTATACAGACTAAGGCAACGCTGTCTGAGGACCAATTAGAAATGTCGTTACATTTTAAGGCGCGAGGGTGAGTGTCACTAGGTTTAGGTATAAAAGGGGAAGCAGCCTCTAGATTTTCACTCTCTTATAGAATCTCTTCGATACTCAGTTGTACTCCTCTGGACGACGGTTGCATGTGTGTGCATATGGGTGGGGAAGCGTGTGCAGTTAGATGAGGCTCCAATTTACTATTATGATAGGAATTGTTAAAGATGGGAAAAGCTAACCACCCATAAGTATTTTATTCACAATAAATCACATTTTAAGGGAAATGCAGTGTATTTTAATTTGCTTCGCCTACGAAAACGTTGAGATCAGTGAAATTAGTTAGGTAATTTATTAGGAATGGAGTAATCATCAGCCGCTGAGCAGAGGTAACCGGAGACCGGACAACGCAGCAGAGGGCATCAGCCCAGAGGACCAACGTTTTCCCGCTACAAAGTACATTTTTAGAAAAAGGATCGTCTCTATGTGCACGCGCGCATGTGGACAGCTAGACTTAAAAACCAAACGTCAAAAAAATACCAATATTGCTTTATAGATTTATCAACTTCCAAGGTTATGACACTAAGATTTTTAAGAAAATCCCTCCACCCAGAGTCACCCTTTACGTTGAAAATTTGTTGCTGTTTGTTTGCTGTATTGGATTTTCTCAAAAATGTTCCCTAGCGAGTTCGATTAAAATATCACATATTTAAGATAATTGCATGGCAAAATATATATCTTGATTTTTTGCTAATATTTGTGAAATCCTATTTATTCCAAATTATGTTTGTATACTTTTGTTTAGTTTGTAAACCTTAAGAGTTAAACAAAACGTTACCGAAAAACATGTAGATCTCCCAAAACACACAATTTATACGAAATATATTTTTTGTAGCATTTACAATTTCCTATAATATATGTTGTTGTTATTGGTCTGAATTTTAAAATAATTTATATTTTTGCATCCCTAGTAGGTAATAGGCAGCATTTTCCCAAATATTTAATTAAATAGTTCACCGGAAATGCACGTTTTGAGCCCCTGGATACAAAAATCCCTTTTATAAAGGATCCGTGTTGGCGCGCGCGTTTGTGTGTGTGTGTGTGTGTGTGTGTGTGTGTGTGTGTGTGTGTGTGAGAGAGAGAGAGAAAACATCACAACTTAAAAATGGTTAAACATAAAACGTGGTATTTAAGTTCAGCACCCTCTAAGGATACGACGCGAGGATTTCCAAGAAAGTACCCCACCATAAACTGCCCTTTAAATGGAAAAATATCCTTATTTATCATTTAATTTTCTCACAACGGCTATTTGAATCAAAATTTCATGCGTTTAATATATTGACATTAGAAATAAAATGCATAGTTTTAATTTTACAATTTATATGCATTTTTCTAGTGGTAACCATTTCAGAAATATTACGTTTTGCGAGTTTAGACCTTTGCTAAGCGTCATCTAACGGAAATGCTTGAAAGTTTGCGTTTCTTGCTTTTTTCCCCACTACTTTTCTTTTCTTTCCTTTCCATAGCAAGAGCTTTTTACCAGGAACAAACATTTGAATGCTGCTTATGCATTATTATTGTGTAGTATGAGCTTACTAAGCAATAGTATAGGACACTACAAGCACTGTAATAATTAGCGCCCGTGCAATAGACGCTACAAAACTTAAAATAGGCAGGCACTATAAGTAAAGATAAGCGTTGCAATAAGCAAAATCATTTAGCCAGTTACAACTTAAAAACACATTTTGACATCATAACAGTATAGAAATATCAAATAGCCATATCTGGTGTATTAAATTTAAGTAATTTCACTATTCTCCTAATGAAGTGTAAACTGTAAGGCTTGTTTATTTAAACCTGCGCTCTTCAGTGACATATCGCAAACCTTATCAGTTTTTTTTAAGTAATTTCTCTCTTAAAAATTTTACACTCGCATGCTGGTTTGTAATTTTTATTGAGTCTGTTATGTATTATTGTTGAACAGGATATTGTTGGGTTTGCAATTAAATAAGTCTAGTCTTTTTATGTCAGAACTGTGTTTTCGTCCACGTGGTAAGTTGAAAACAATAAAGCCATCGTATTAATGGACAAAGCGACGAGTACTATAATGATCAATTTTCTAATCATAAACTTATAGTTTTTGTGTATTTGAACATTTATCGTTGGATTTATTGTGATAAGTAGATACTGTTTTATTATTACACGAAACAATGCAACTGCTGACGTTAGGAAAGGAAGGTCCATATTACAAATTTCCTCAGATATGTTGTCAACAAGAGAATTTTCAGACTGCGATGTGTCAATTGCAATACTAAGGTTAGCATCGTATTAATAAGTAATATTAGTAAATAACCGACAATAACAAAAATAATAAATTATGATAGACAAAAGTCTTGATAAGAGTTCCCATATATATGGACAGGCACTTTAAGTAAAGATAAGCATGCAATAAGCAAAATCTGCTAAAGTTACACACTATGAAAATAGACATTTATAGGCACTATAAAATTAGACAAATACAGAGCTCTAGTAGTAACCATTATCTATGATCGAAGTAAACGTTTTCGCATATAGCGCCGCATTCTTAAGAAATTAAATACAAATACGTATAAAGAAGCGCAAACCATTCAGGATACGCTGCGATCCTTGCGTTTAAACGGATATGTAGATGCCTGTGTGTATTTAACGAACCATTCCAAGATGGCGTTGCATAATCTCCATCCCAGCCTAGCTCGTTTCCCTGGTTATTATGCAAATGTAATGTGGGCTAGAATACAAAGGGAATATCCGTTGCAGGAAAGCCTATTCTGAGACCTTCAAGATATTATTTGATGACAAATTGCACTGTATTCGGTGGAAACGCCTTTTCTCCTAAGAAATAGTGCATTAAAATAATATGTTCATTCAGTTATGCGTTACAGGGCCAGAGGAATTTTCTGTTGCAAGAGTACCTAGTTCAGAAAGTGATGCCGCGCATTTCGAATGGCACGTGTGGTCTGATGTGCAACTAAAACACTACAAACAATTCTATATTACGGTGTAATAGACTCCAATACGTTAAGTGTTTAAAATAACTTAATCACACTGCTTAAAGAACAAGCCAAGAATTATGCATGCTTCAACAATATAATACAGCAAAATATGCTATAAACCCTTTGCTTTGGGATCACTTTGCGTTATGGGTACACTTCCCCATATCCCCAAGCTTTAACGAACCCCAGACTGTAAACAGCAAATTATAGAGCATTGATGAGATCAACATATTAAAACCTAGATAAAAGTTTTGCGATTTAGACTGGAAATTCATAATTTTAAAGTATGCCAATATATTTAATCTTTTTCTCTTTCAATCAGCCTCCCAAAATTAATAACTAATGACCTAAGAAAATAAAGACAGTTAATATACGTAAAGAACAAGAAAATTAACAGGTCATTAGAGTTTGCAGACCCCATAGTTGCATAAAATTATAAATATTATGGTTATATTGCGCAACACAGTCAAAATGGCATCCCTTGAGAATGTGAAAAAACAAAATCAATAAAGAATATAGTGTAGTTAAATTATATTCGAACCCACTCGCGTCAGCCGGCAGTCGCCGGGGAAATTACGCCGGCAGAGGCGAACTAAAATCCGTACCTTATAATAGATGCTCGAAATGTTGACCTGCTCTCAAACCGGCAGCATATCTCGTGTAAATATTCTCGCTCACTCTCCGAAGCTCAACAGCAGGAATTCTTGTGATTTCTTGCACAATGTTTTCTCTAAGTTCCTGTAGTGTGCGAGGATTGGAACGATACACTGTCTTTTAAAGAACCCTATAAATAAAAACCACAACTCGTTAGGTCAGGAGAACGAGGAGGCCACAAATCAACACTAATTACTCTATCATCAAACACCTTTCTTATTGCATGTAATGATTCGGCAGCAATTGTACTGCTGCAAAATATTGCTGGAACCAATCATACGATTTCTCTTCTTCTGTCAAGCGATTGCAAAATGGCCTCAGAATTACCCTTTGATATCTCTCTGCATTTATTGTTTCATCAAAGAATATGGGGCCTATTATTCTTCTAGCACTTATCGCACACCACACTCCAATTTTCTGATCATAATTAGGCGTTTCACCACAAGAATTCCAGCTACTGAGCTTCGGAGAGTGAGCGAGAATATTTACACGAGATATGCTGCGTGTTTGAGAGCAGGTCAACATTTCCAGCATCTATTATAAGGTAAGGGTTTTCGTCCGCCCCTGCCTGCGTAATTTCCCCGGCGACTGCCGGCTGTCTCGCGCAGGGGAGAGAGGCCGGGAATTGGTTTGAATATAATTTAACTACCCTATATATACTGAAAGGAAATTCTGAAAGCAAAATTTAGTTAAAAGGATGACTGAATACAAAAAATTATAAATAAATGTAAAACTGCATGTAATATAATTAAATCGGGAAGTGATAAATTAAATGAGAATATGTAGGTATGTATTTGTTATATTATCTCAGTAACATACTCTGACTTTAACCGTTTCTCAAATCCCATTTTTCTCAGTTCTCACTGTCACTGTTTGGTTTTTATGTAGTTCACCTTCACTAGGAGTTCACCTGTAGTTGACCTTCGCCAGACGGGTCACTTCACTCGGGAGTCGAACACAAACCGCCACTCCGGAGTAGCACTCGCTGCATGTTACAACAGTCGTCACCAACTCGCTCGGAGCATCGCTCTTGATGTCGCACCAGAAATGCAGTTGCTAAGTCGCTCGCACATTGACTCAAATACTCTATCGCACTCGATCCGCAAATGACTGGATTGCGCTAGAGCGCTCGCTTATATAGCTAGTGGAATCTGTCACAAGGTTCTCGAACGTTCTACAACTATTTCGATACACTTTCTGGAGGAGGGGCAGGATAAAGCTTCCAGATTCTCTTTATCTGACAATACCGCACCCGGTGTTTACGCTGGAAAGCGTAAGTTATCGTTGTTTACACGGACCGCTCAGTACCGACCTCCCGCCGCTGCATCAGAATGCAAGGTGGTCTTAGTTTCCATATCATATAGCTGCTCGATCATTCCTTGGCCCACAATACACTCTAACACCGTGGTTATTAGTGAATTATGACCTCAGCCTAAGAAATCTCCTAGTTTATTTACTTTTTAAACCAGTTTGCTTTGTTATTCCTATAAATTATAGTAGCGACTTTATCTTATCTTCATTTTTTACTTCATTATCGTAAGTTTTCCAACTTCTGTACAGATAATTGAATGAATGTTAATATCAGTAGTTTATGCATTATGTCAAAACTGTGTAGCTTTTAGATTAAATGAATAGCTAATGAGACAAAGAGGACGTAAAAAATCCTAAATTTCAACTATTGATTACTCGAACACTCCGACAATTATTTCACCACCAAAAGGTACCTTAAGGCTATACGTTTTCACCAGAGCTTGAAAGACTGTCAGATGAAGGTTAAGAAAATTAGGACAAAATGCGTCAATGTTTCATACGATTTTCTTGAATATCAATAGATATTTGGCCCATTAGTACTTTCTCTTAGTAAAAGATGCCCTCCACAACCGGAGCAGAGCACCGCAGGTAGGCTTCTACCGTTACCCCTGGGAGGGAGAGGTGAGGGAAGACACCCAAAGAGTGACCAGATTCGGATGACGACGGGCAAAAGCATCGACGGTGTCTCGAACGTTTCCGGATCGAACGCAACCAACGCAGCCCGGGCCCAACCACAAGCCCCTAACCCCGGGAGTCCCCGAAGGCGGGTCTTAACTGAGTACTTCCGCAACGACGCCAGGGAAGAAACCTCTATAGAGCGCATAGCCACCGTCCAGCCGCAACCTGCCGAACACCGTCGCCTCGTCCTACAACCCTGAAACAGATAACAAGCACGATGATGGGTGCAGGAAATGCGGATCAGGAAAGTCGTGGTAGAAGATGAACCACCCCAGCATTCACCTGCCGACTCGGGATAGCCACGAAAATCGCAAGGGTTAGAGTGGGTGGTTGCCGGGATCGCACACGAGACCTCCCGAATGTAGTTGTACAGGTTACCGTGGCGCTATCTTGCTAGGTTAGTAGAAACAGCACTACATTTTCCCCAAAAATTCAATATTGAGATTTCATCGGAAACGTACATTTAGAGGCTCCCTAAATCTAGAGAAAAAGGGCATTTATAGATATGTTCTTATGTGCCTCTGAACAGCATAACTCAAAAACGAAAAGTGGCTTAGTACCAAATTTTGTATTTAAGTTCAACGTCTTTCAAAGAAGCGACATGAAGATTTTCAAAAACATTCCTGACCCAAACTACCTTTTACATAGACAGATTCCGTCATTTTTGATTTTCTCAAAACGGATCAATCGATTTTGATTAAAATTTCATATGTTTTCTGTATTTACATAAAATGCGTATCTTAAAGTCTTATGTAGTCTTCTTCATTCTAAATGAAATTTGTATAACTTGTAAACTGTAAGGGATGGAAAAGATGTAGATACCATTAAAACATACAGTTTAAACCAAATAACCTTTTGTTTATTAATAGTTTCGGAAATATTACTTGTTGGTTTAAATTACTAAATCATACTTATTTGGGTGCTAAGAGTTTTAAGAACTTTTAGATAATTGTACAATAAATTCATAAAAAATACTAGGGAAGATAAATGAAATTAATTAAGTCATTATTCGAGGTTTTAAAAGCCACCATTAAACTCGGGTGATCAGGTACTTGCCGAGCTAGTTAACCTCGCGATAACGTGTAAGGCTTGCATTCGAGAGTTACCGGGTGGGAATTCAATCAATCGCCTACTCTGACCTTGGAATTTTCGTGGTTTCCCCAGTCGATAGGCAAATTCTGTGTGGTCGCTCATCTACCATGATTTCCTGTCCATTATTTCCCTTTCATTCCGTTTTCTTCTCACCTTTCAAGAGTGCTTCTAGGTTTCGTGGGCTATGGGGATGCCACACAGATGGCGCGGATGCTTGTCCAACGGAAGGGGTACTCCCTGTGGACTGTAGAGGGCTGCTTAATCGACGAAGCGTTCATTTCCCTCTCTAGGCAGCTGCAACAGAGATAGGGTCTTCGAGTCTGGACACTTTAGGCACTTCCACGTATCTCTGTAGTCTGATAGTAGCCTCTTGAGTTTCCTTCAGCTATCCTTTCATTTGGGGGGGGGTTAGTCACAATAGATCTATGTAGGCCGCAGTGCCCGAGGTGTACCCCCGTTGTATAACCTAACTTAACCTAACCTAATTGAGCTAGTTCCTAAATGTTGCATTTGAGGGTTTATTTTATAATAAAATTGTGCAGTTATCAAGACAGCAATCATACCCAGCAAGGTGACTCCGCGGTAACGTATAAGGCTAGTATTCGGGAGGTCCTGAGTGACTTTCCCGTTGAACCCGCCACTCAGACTTTGGATATTTTTCGCGTTTTGGCGAATACTGGGGTGGATTACATAAAGCCGCAAAGTTTTCTGTTCTTAATTTACTCTCATTTTATATCCTTATGTTTCAGAGTCAAAGGATCAGGCGAGTGGACAGCTGGTGATTCTCAAAGCGGTAGAGTATGCTTTGCTCTGGCGTTCGGTGTGGGGCGGGTCCTCAAGGATACCTCTCCGTGGGGAAACGTGGTCCGGCGTCAGGATGTAATATCTGGAGACGTTAGGAATCCTGCCTTAGATCGCCCCCGGGTCTGGTCATTCTCTGTGTCCTTCGCTTCACATCTTCTTCCTGAAGGTTTCCAGAAACACAATAGGCGATTGTACACTTAAGCATAGATATCGTCCTCCGTTTCCTGATAACGGCATATTTGAATGTGACATGGCGCATTAACTGCTTGAGTACAACACATGATAAATAGAAGGGGATGGCTGTTGTTTTGAGTTTACAATGAGAGGAAATTTTAGTTCATTCTTTTCATTCAGTTAGTATATGCGTAATCCCAAGGATTTCTTCCTAGGGTCGTCCGCATACAAGAATAAAAACAAATTATACTTTTCTAAATATACTTTCAATAAATTCTTTATGCAAATCAGAAATAATATGCTCATTGTTCTGAGCGCGTCTTCACTATTTTAAGAACGTTTTCAGGAGGAGTTTTAAAACTAACATTGAAAACAAGTTAACGGGTGCTGAATGGCCAGCAGAGGGAAATGGTAAATTGACTGCTAGAAACTTCCAGAAAGTCTAGACTGCCGATTAGAGAATGAGCTGGATTCTCTAACTAGCCATTAAAACAGATTTAATGGCAGTTTGCTGTTTGTCCAACTTATAGCAGGATTTGTAGGGAAATTATGTGAGTAGCTGGGTATTTAGAACTATAAACATTATCCTGCTTAACACGGAACTAAAACTTAACTAACAGTGTCACAAATTTGGAAAGATATTTGATGTAGTGCATTTAACAGACTTTCTCGAACAATGATTAATTTGCATACATTGCCGGCCAAAGATTTTGGGACACTCGCGTAGTAACTAATACAGAGGTAATTTGAAGAAACTAATGGAATAAAAATATAACGAAGCAAAACTCTTGACATGTTTTATTGTCTAATTAAAGTTTAATGTGATAATCATTATTTTCATTTCGTTTACATTTTGTTCCAACGGTTAATTTATTCTAAGTAGTAAATGCCTAAGTTCTGGCATGAGCCATTTCCAGATAAGCGTTATTATTTGTCCGAATTTTTAATACTTTGTTATTGGTTAAAGGTGCTGTCGGCATTTCGCTGTATTTTTGTTACCTAAATGACAAGAGTTACACATTTCGTGGAATTGTTTTTCTACAATCCTGGCATATGATTTGCTCACATCAAAATTTGTAATTATATTATTATATGCTAATATAGATGTTTGTTTCTCTCTGAAAGTAGTAGCAGATTTCTAATTTGATTATAACTAACGACTCTCACGGACTGATTTTGCTCCTTCTCAGTCATATATACTGGCTGAAAAGTGTAAGTCATTTGGTACGAGTCGAACTGCTATTTGCTGTTAAGACAGCCTCTATTTCTCGGCCGAAAATATGTTGTTGGTAGAGTGTGGTTAGATCCGCTGGGGGCTTTATCTCACCTGAGGATTAGGTTGGGGTGGGCCCAGGTTAAATAATCGGTGGTAATGTATGCTGAATGATGATGGTGAGATCTGTTTTGTAAATTACTATACTTGCTTTTTTAACTAATATTGCATTCTAAAGCAATTTTGGGTTGCTTGTATTTACGTGGAACAAACAACAATTTAAGCTAAATGCTGACTTGCATTTGTTTCACTAAGTGTCCGGAAACTTTTGACTGGCAGTGTATATTTATTATATATATTCAATATTCACATAAAAATTCTTATATATTCACTTCATACCCACATATATTTACCGAGGAAATGTTTCAAACTACGAAACAATGGAGAGAAAAGAAAGGGGGAAGAAGAATTGCCAACTTTTAAGATGTCCGTTAGACGACGCTTACGGGAGGTAAGGTACATATAGAATGTGTATTTTAACGAACTCTATATTCTTTCTGTTGTAAGATTTCCTTCCATTGTAATGTCATAGAAAATCCAACCAAATAAAGGGAAGTTCATAGGATATTCATAGAGAATACACGATGTGCATCGTTTTCTCACGGCAATATATTAAGCACATGACGTTTTATTCAAAATTGCTAGACCTAGGTATTTTAAATAAAAGATAACGAAAGTTTTCCAAGTAAAGAGTAATTTTGGATTGGGTAATATTCGTGATAATAGATGTGTCGCGTCATTTCTGGGTTATATCGTTCACAGACACACATACACATATACGCGCAGCCTTTTAAAAATGTGTTCTTTTTATTTATTAAGGCGACTTCAAGACGTTTATATCGTAGAAATCTCGACATTTAAATCTTGGGTGGAATGCAATACTTCTACTTAGTGTAGGTAATGCAGTGCTTTTCCTTCACATTGTGGCCGCCGCGCGGCTGCTCGCGCGCCGGTTGCCGTAGTTCGGACTTCCGCCGAAATTATAATATCCCCGCAACCGCCTCACATTCTCAGTGATACTTCTCCGACATTTACCAATTTAGAGAACCGAGGGAAATCTGGAAAAACCTCCAGTTAGAAAGGACGGGCCTGGATGAATTTGAATAGCAGACCTCCCTTTCACGAATACGGGCCTTAGCAACCTCGACTACCCGTGTCGGTAAATGCGTAACAGATTACAAGCAGCATTTACTGAATAGTGAAATAAATAGCAGACATTGAGTAAGAAAGTTTGATTTAAATAATTATTTGATTCTTATTATTTGCATATCAATAGTAGGACATACAAGAATGGACAAAGAACGAAATAATGAAATAAGACAGCAGTTAAGTATTGAAGAGCTCAACACTAGAATAACAAAACACAGAGGAAACTGGAAAAAAACGTGAACAAAGCTGCAGAATACCTAAAGCTGCCTTAAATTATCGACCCCGAGGAAGACAAACCCGGGAAGATTCAAGAAGAGATGGTTAGAACAGGAATTTGGAGCCTGGACAGGTTGAGACAACCTATAACCTGCAGTAGGAGAAGAAAATTGAAGGCAGATAAGGTGTAGGTATTGGCCGCGTACTCTTGATTATGGAATTTTTCGTGGTTTTACTCTGATCGTCTAGGCGAATACTGGGGTGGTGTATTGTACCACGATTTCTTGTTTCCGTCACTTCCTGTCATTTCAGTTTTCTCCCTTTCATCTATTCAGGCAGTATCTCTGTTCCATAGTGGTGGTCTGGTGATAGATGGCATGATCGCTGAGCTTTGAAAACATTTCTCCCTGCCAACGACAGCGCGCGTTGGCCTGCCTGAAAGGGCTGCTACGTCGCCCTCTCGCGGAACAATTCGCGTCTACTGGCGAGAGCGGATGTTTCGTGCTGGAAATGTTAGGGATTTTTTTGCGTCTCTGCAACCCGTCTGCATGTGGACCTGTGAACCCCTGCGGCTGCTTCACTTCATCCCTACCTCCCAGGCGGTGTAGCCACAATAGATCTAGTTGGTCGCGCTGTCGAGGTATCCCCCGCAGGTAATTACATCCCACGAGATTTAGGTAATAATAGTAATAATAATATTTTTTCCTGTTTCCCATAAATCTCCTCTGCTGTACCCCTTCGTCATCTAGTATTCAATGTATTTTTATGATAATTTTCAAAGCTACACTGAACTAAAAGAAAGAAAACGATATCCCACTGAGTTCTTAATGCATAACTTGGCTTACCTTATAGCTTTTTGCCTTGAGATTCTCCCTCTTTTCATTGCATTGTTGAAGAATTAGCGAGTCTGGTTTGAATTTCAAATTTTATGTTTCAGTGAGCAGCCGAAAGTTTATAATTTGCTTGGAGAAAGAGGAAATGGAAACCAAAAGAAGAGACACGAATTGACGATGAATAAAAAAATGTCGATACTAAACCACCGTGCAGACAGGCAGATATATGTTACTAACTGCAGCGAAAAAGTATTCCACCAGCAGCGCTGGAAGTTTTTACACTCTCGAAAGTTTGCTGTATCCGACAAAAAAGGAGACGGAATTAAAACAAGCTAGGTTTTAATTATTGATTTGTTATAACGGAAGGGGACACTCCGGCAGGTTTGTAAAAGATTTGTCGAACTCTGTCGGCGAACTTCTGAAAAAAGCTTTCTTGACACATTACTGTTCTTTTTATCCTCTTCCATGTGACGAGACTGTGTTTCTGCACTTTACACAGGAGCAAGAGATGCTGTTTTAACATATAGAGAGTACAAGGGATTTTAGCTCCGTTAGTATTATTCTATAGTGGAGACGTTTTTCTTTGTTGGGTCTCGTATGATACATCAAGCTCTGTTGACACTGCAGGTATCTGTGGGTTCATATCTACATGCCAACATCCTGGGGTCAAATGTGATGGGAGAGCTTGTGGAGGGAAGAACACTGCGGAAGAAAAGATAGTGAGCGCAGAGCGATATATGAAATTCTAGTGTGAAGCAGCCTGAAACATGGAAGCCGAGTAGGTAACTCTTTCGTAACCATGCGTGTAGTTCCGTTGGTTCATTTTGTGATGGTAATGATATGTAATTTACTTGAAAGTTTACTAAATGGTGATGAAAAGTCATATCTTGCCATTATAAAATTTTCTAAACCATTAACTCGGAAGCCATTTAAGATAACAGACTGGTAGTTTTACAGGGTTGTGGCGATTATTACTTCTTTCAACACAATTATGTGTTTTTTTTTCTAAATGCCCGCGCTATGTTAGTGTTCCTTCATCCCGATAGGGTCGGCTATGTCTCAAATTGTTTTGTTTATGAACTGGGGGGCGCTGTTGCCACTAGCTGGATTGATGAGGGCTCTTGAATTTGGAGCCAGGGAATTGATTCAGCCTATCGGCAGCAAGTGGGTTGCCTTGAGTGGAGGTGAGTCTTAGGCCTTCCTTGATTTTTCTTTTCCTTGGACATTAAAATCCCGTAACAGATTTTGACGAATATTCTGACCGCCTTTTGACTTCCGTGTTTGTTTTACTGGGTTTATTTCAGAGCTCTCCTATTCAGTGGTTTATTACTTTGTTTACCACTACATTGTAGGTATAGGAGGTATTGCCTTCCACTCAAAAACTCGATGCCGAGATATCACCGAAAATACATTTTTGAGGCCCTCTTAATCCGAAATAAAGTATTTTTAGAAAAAGGTCCTTGTATGTGTGAACAGCATAATCAAATCGATAAGTCGGATAAATAATACACTAGGCAATTAAGTTAATTTTGTGTTATCTTGCATAACTGGTAAACGTACCACAAAGAAAATGTAGATTTCATTAAAGCACACAATTTGTTTTAAACGTTTCTTTTTTGTGGCAAACGCTATTTTTGTTATATCCGTTACTAGATGGTCGAATTGTTCATATTTTGGTTACTGTCGTTAAGTCCTGACAACATCCAGTTGTTTCTCTTGATTGCATGGAAACTATGGCATTTTAAGGCCAGCGTTAACTCCAGTTCATAAGCATTTGACTAGCGCTGTTCTCTTTGTATACATAAGGAAATGTGTAATGTAGCTATTTATGCAGAGGTATATTTGGATTAAAATATAGTAGATAGAAAAATTAAATTTAGTAAGCCTAGTTTGAATACTTACTAATAAACGATATAGGATAGAGAAAGTAATGTGAATTTATCACACAAAGGCATTTATACGTAATGTGCTGCTGAATTCAGTTTACAAAAGAAGATGCAGTGCAATTTTTAAACTGCATTTAAAATACAAGTATTATCCTTGCAGTAATAAAATACATATTACATTAAAGAGGAAATATATGGCCGATATACATTTGCTGTTGGGAAGCTCTAACACAATAACTATTAAGTAAAAGCTCTATCAATTTATTATATGAGAAATTTAATTACAATTGTAAGTTAGATATTCTAAGTTCAGTTTTAGGAATATATATATAACGTTCCTGCGCCTTGGCGCAGTGGACTAGAATATGATGCTGTGGTTCCCCGCCACGGAATATACCAGGGTTCGATCCCACCCATGCGGACTTTAGATCCCGGGTGCAGGTGCAGGTGCCCACTCAGCATCATGAGGAAAGCGAGGAGCTGCAAAGGCAGACGTCCTGGCCTCGTGAGCCAACTTTCCGACCTGGGGGTGTGTGATGCTTCCACATCAGCTCCCTATATCGGGTGGATGATTGCCCACATCTGCCGTGCGCACGTGGGCGTAAGGCCGTCAGTTGGGTTTGCAGGCCCCGGCCTTTCATGGGCTGTAGCGTCTCAGTATATACACTAGTGTGCAAAACCTAAGGACGAGATTGGTAAAGTAACATAACAAATGAACTATTTGGGACCATGTTGCCAAAGGTCTCTCACACGTACACAGAAATCTGGACGTCACATGTCGTGAGTGTAGCGAGGCTATAGTGCCAAATGGGTCTGGTCGTGCAACACGGGGCAATTGACGAAACAGGACAAGACGGCGTGTGGCAATTAGCGAGCTGTTGCGGTGCACTGTAGTGATGTTCTTCATTGCAACATGGCCCATAGACACCATTTGGATGACTTCACACGGGGAAGAATCATCGGGAAACTGTAAGAAGGGCGAAGTGTGATGAGTGTTGCGCAGGAGTTTGGAATTGCTCACAGCATTGTTCAATTTGTTACTTTATGTTGCATAGTAACAAGCTATGTATAAAAGAAAACAAACAGCAAATAAAACACTTACACCTTAAAACTATGATTTTTACATTAAACATAATTATTTTCATGTCTGTAGGCTACGTAGAAATACAGATTTCATTTGAACCCAATGATACATCGAAGCACAATATTTTTTATTTATTTTTGTGAAAATATGAGTGATAATCCCGTGGAAAATGCCATTCCGAGCCAGAAGCATTTTTGAAGCATCAACGGTACTGCATTCATTTTATTTAAAAAGGTTGCCATGACGACTTTGGCTCGTTAAAATTCTGACAAGCAACTGTTTTAGAGAGCATAGGATGAGTGCATGTTTTAGAGAGCATCTGCTAGAAATTTAGTAACCATCAGTTGATTTTCAAACCAAAGCCTCAGTATGAGGAATTTACAATTGAAACGATAAAGTCATTCCTAATTAAGAGAGGCTGAATGGCC
Source organism: Deroplatys truncata (assembly GCA_030765065.1). Taxonomy (NCBI): domain Eukaryota; kingdom Metazoa; phylum Arthropoda; class Insecta; order Mantodea; family Mantidae; genus Deroplatys; species Deroplatys truncata. The sequence continues at coordinate 96,530,288 of CM060986.1, read as the reverse complement.
AAAGATGCAAAAATGAGAAAATCTTCTCTATACAAAATCACTAAAGATGAAATTAATAAAACAAAACTTATAAATATTAGAGATATTCAATCCAACAATATTGTTATACTATTATAGATTGCACTTTTTTCCTTAATTTGATATATTTAGATGTAGTGATTCTATTTTAAATGTACTTTTAAAACTGATAGTGTATCTGTCACGTTGCACTGTGACTCCTACACTGTTTGTTGTTCAGAGGTACAGCTTGTCTAATATTTTAGACAATAATTTTGCTTTATAAACTGGTACCACTTCTAATTAGGTTGGTTGTTTCAGTATGTCCAAGTAATGTGGCTTTACTTTGTAAATAATACTTTTTTCCTCCAATGAACAAGGTTTTCTCTGAACTACATTTTCGGATATAAATAACCTTTTTTTCAGAACTACTAAAGATGGCTAAATGAGACTGTGATATGATAAAAGGAATTCCTCAACGGTGTTATTGATATACTCCGGGCAGGTTTTAGAGGGGCATGTGAGCCATGCTATTGCTCAGAGCAGCAAAATCTTAAGAACATGAATAAGATATATGAAAATATGACAGAATTACAAATCATGCTTAAATCTGCCACTTTCCGGAACTTTTCTGTTTTGAAGCTGGTGACAAATGAAGTATTTGAGTAGTCACTTTGGATGCAACCCTCGATGATAACCGATGTGCACGACAGGTTTCAACAATAACCATAACGTTTATAAACATGAGAGTTTCGAGGCACTAGCTTTAGCTTATTTTCTTACATTGACGACTTATGAACCTATCAGGTCAGTATTGCCTTAGTAGAATCGCGGAAGGCCAGCTTGCTTGTGCATTCACTTACATTTTGTTAATTAATTGTTTTTCACGTAAACCGTGAGCTGGAAAGTTACTTTGAGATAACATATCCCAATGGTGACTTAAAATATTGTAAGTATTTGAAACCCAGGCCTTCAACTATTAGGTCAATTTATTGACCTTTATCTAACCAAAAAGAAACATAAGCGGAAAAATTCACTCAATTTTGGATATTGAACTCTCCAGTGTGAATGAAAATTTTCTTAGAAGGTGCCAGAAATATAAAAACAGAGAAACACATTTCCAACATCTCTTTAATACGATATGCGCCCTATTATTATTGTAATTGTGACTTTAATTATGGGAAAGTGCGACGGTTGCGAGCATATTGTAACTGTTTTGGCGGGAGTCCGAGCTGCAGTGACCGGCGTGATTTAACTCATTTTGTGGAATTATATAAGAGTTATATTCAATATTAGTAAAGTCTGAATATTCATAACTTCAGTATTTATATTAAAATGTTAAGTTAAATAAAAAAAATGAGTAATTATGATTTAATTAGTAAAATTTAAATTATTTTCGTGCGAAAAGCTGTGTGGTGGCCTCAGTGTGAAGAAAAGGCAATGTATATAGATATATATATATCTATATACATTGTATGAAAATAAGTAGTCATGGAAGACTAACATTGCGGGAGAATTATTTATGCCTGAAAGCGTTAGGGAGGTGGGATAAAACTCCGGAGCCGGCGCTGGATATACTTTGGTATTCAAAAGTTGGTTGGTTGTGTTTTAAAAATGTAATTGTTATAAATTTTAATACAAATTAGGGTAATTAAGAAAAATGCCGTATGTCCTTTAATAATATTGTATAAAAGTAGATCACTGAACTTAGAAAGCATGAATCTACATTCTGTATGAGGTTGATATGGAACGATGATCATTACAGCCCCGCGAAAGTCGCCTGTTGAAACTGTTGTTTATTATGCTGCAATGTTGCGACAATTTGAAGCAATGATGTACGAAGGGTGACCAGAGACTAGGGTTCCAAAGTCTGCAGTGAGAAGTGTACATTTTATTTCATACAACCAATGGTAAAAAACAGATTAGGTTATTTTTCGACATAGTCTCCATACCGGTTTCGGTACTTGTTGCTTCGTGGGATGAGTTTGAATATTCCCTCCTGGTAAACATCATGCCCTTAGGTGTTCAGCCATGTTGTCGCGAAGTGTTTCACTTCCTCGTTTGAAGCGAACCGTCGGCCTCCTAGGTGATTCTTCAAGCAAAGAAAAAGGTGAAAGTCGCTTGGAACGAGGTTCTGATTGTAGAGAGGGGGTCGAGAATGTCCCAGCGAAACTGCTTCAACAGCCCAGGTCCTCTGGGCTGTATGAGTTCCGCGTTGTCGTGTAGGAAGATGACGCCCACAGTGAGAAGTACTGGCCGTTTCCTCCAGATTGCTTCGCGCAATCGTGTCAAGGTGTTGCAGTATCGGTCAGTGGTCACCGTGTGCCCTATTTCCAAAACCTCCACAATTATGACATCCGCGCTGTCCCTAAACACTGTAACCATAACCTTCCAGACAGATGGCGTTGCCTTAAACTTCTTTGTCTTTGGAGAGAAGGGGTGTTTCAACTCCATTGACGACCGCTTACGACTGTGGGTGTAGTGGTAGATCATGTTTTGTCACCCGTGAGAATGTTGCGAAGAAAACTGTTTCATTCCGTAAAGAACCGTTACAAAATTTTCAGACATGCACAATGCGCTTCTCATTGTGTTGGTTGGAGAGATTTCATGGAACTCATCCAGAATAAACTTTCTGGCACCGCGGACTATCATGAACGATGTGGCGAACGCTTCCGAACGATATTCCCAATTCTACCGTCATATGCCGTAACATGATCCTCCTGTTGTCCTGAATCAGCTCCTCCACACGAGCTGTGTTCTAATCTGCTGATGCCGTGTTGGGTCGGCCACTGCGATCCTTTTCGATGACGTCATCTCTACCGGCCGCAAACTTTCGACACTATTCTTCGACATGCTCACGAGACATAACAGTATCTCCATAAACGTCTACCACCTGCCGGTAAATTTCAGCCGGGGTTTCATGTTTCGCCCACAAAAATTGAATAACGGGGCGAATTTAATCGAGAACTGTTTTCCAAACAGTTTACCACAACTAGCGCTGTAGTTGGCGGATGGCTGAAACTATGGACAGTTTCAGCATATATTAGAATTACTGCACACTACTAGTTTCTCTGTAACAACGAAACTCCAAGAATATTGGCGTTATAACCTTAGTTTCCGATCACCCCTTGTAGTTGCTACTTTTTCCCGTTGCCTCCAATATTGCTGTTGATGCTGCTCCCGGCTGCTCCAATGGTAGAGCTATGATTATTTTACCTCGCGGTATGCGTGGATTTATTGAGAAGGACAACACCAGTTTAACTTGACTGGGAAATTTATTGTGAGTTCTGGATTCGAGTTGACGACCGTTTGAAATGAAATTTATTGACTCTGAGTTTTAGCACTCGAAACTATAACAATTGGCTTATTCTACCTGCTAACTACTGCAGTATCAAAGTTACAGTTGGAAATAACTGTTTCCGCAAAGAAAGAAACTAGAAGCGTAATTCGCCGTGAGTCGCTTAAATGATGACCGGCAAGATCCCTCACGGTAGCCGCTACTGAAACAAGCGTGTCACTGGCGCTTAAAAGCATACATGTTATTACCGCTCCCGGTACCTGTGAGAGGGTAATTAATGTTTGCACAACTGTGTGCACTAACGTCTATCGGTACCACTAACCGTACTAGAGTCAGAATAACCACGTTTGTAAATGCTTGAACATTTATTAATTTTAGCTCCGCCTACATTTTATTCCCCCACCAGCATTGTACCCTATACGTTGCTAAAACTCTTAGTATCCAAATGTTACACTGTTACTAGGGGCTTAGTTACATTTTGAGAATTTCTGTCGCCTATCTAATTTCCAGAATTGGCCTACGAGCGTGCAAAAAGTTTTTAAATCAACTCGTAACTGGTCTCTCAGACACCCTTAGCTAATGCGTTCGCTATTCTCGGCTGACACTAATGGATTTTCTTAACCTGAGTCCTAATTACTCTCTTCTTGTGTCAATCTTTTCAAATCAAACTTGTTGCATTATACATTAATTTAATAAGGGTTATTCAAAATGAAGAAACAGACTTTAAATGTTCATTCCTAATGAACGACAATAGATGGCGACAAATGCGATACATCACTGTATAAAGAAAACCTCAAAATTTTATTTCATGTGTTCAAAATGAGCACCATTTGTTATGCGAGGACAACCAGTACTTTTCCGTTTGCATACGCAACCATCTTCTACGAATTTATTGTATCAATTATAATATTTTTATGACGAGGCGGCTCGTTGTTGAACTTGCAACGAAATGCGCGCTGCAATGAAACAATGGATTCACTCTTTGCATAATGTAGCACACAAAACAACTTTTCTTGTAGCGTATAGGCACTGAATGGAATTAATAGGTGTAGCTTAAAACTTTGAAGTTTCTTCTATTCAATGATGTGTCATATGTGTCGCTATCTATTGTCGTTGATTAGAAATAAATATGTAAAATCTGCTCCTTCTTTTTGAATAACTCTGTTTATGGGAATTATTTATTGCAATTATTTCTCTATCTTACTGTTATTTCTTTATTTATATTTGCCTCAATAATCAAGGTTCAGTATATATCTTAAATCGTTTCTCAAATAATGGATCATGAGTTTAGAAAATTTAACATAGGCGGAATAGGTCTTTTAATGTCTCTTAAAGAATACTATGCCGAACTTTGAGCTTTAAGTATTAGATTTCTAGAACTATTAATGTGTATTGCTTTTTAATCACTTTTTAGACTAGTAAGAGACGTAAATTATGCGTACAGCAAAAGAACAAAACAAAAAAACAACAACAAAAACAAACAAATACATACATACATTTATTTAATGAGCCACTGCAGCATAAAACTAGTTTAACAAACAAGAAATGGGGAAATTATCATGTGTGAAAAAAACACTGCAAATTTAATTACTGTCTTTTCTAAAAAAAAAGGCAGTTTTTATTTGCAGCGTGCAGCGTAGTTTTTGAAGTTAGCTAGATGGTAATGGTAGATTTGCCTAATCTACGCTGGCTTCACAGTTTGATGAGTCTGAAAAGCGTCCTGGGGAACATTTTAGCGGATTGAGCAAATAACAGACAGGATGTCATTTGCACGAAATGATGATGCATGTCATGGGAAATGGCCCATTTCGGGTTCGCTTATTTGGCAAATGGGGCCTGGGATCGGGAGTAGATGTTATTAGCGCGTGTGAGCTCCATTTTGTAAGATTGAGTTAATTAACGACAGAACAATTAGGTAAAGATTGGCGTGCCTCATTCACTATTTGCTTTTCTTTATTCTTCGTAATCAGTTCAATTCAACGTTAAACAAATGCCGTTATTGTGTAAGCATGAACTAGTGGTATATTATATATAAATATAATATAACTCTAATTACACTTTTTGGATAAATAATTGGTTATAACTCTTATAATGCACTAACTTCTATACAAAAGTTAACCAAACATGTTGGCGGCACAATAACGCGTGAGACTCGCATTTGGGAGGTCCCGGTTTCAAAAATTGAATTGAGTTTTATTTATGAACGCTCTTTAACTGCTATGGTCCTTAGCGTCCCATTTTATATTGGGCGTTAAAGACAAGAAATTTTGCTCAGAGGCCTCTTTATCAGGCTTGAGGTTCTTTTACGTGTCGTAATTCTACGACAACGGACCACCGGCTTTACTTCCCTTCCGAAGGAACCCATGCTAAGGATGTTTACACCCGAAAAAGTCTATCGCCCTCAGCCGGGTTTGAACCCGCGTCCTCGAAAAACCAGCATGGTACCACTAGACCACGGAGGACGACGGTCCTGGGTTCGATTACCGTCGACCGCCTACTCTAATATTGTTTTTTCTTGGTTTTCCTTGGTCGGTAGGCGAATCTTGAAGCGGTTTCTTCTTAGCCACGATTTCCTTCCCCTCATTTCTCTTTCATTTCATTTCCTTCTCATGTTTCAGATGTGCTTCTAGGTTTCGTGGCGTGAGCCGGGTCGGAGAGATCCTTTCAGAAGAAAAGACTATTCCTCGTGGAAACCAGAGAGTGCCTGGTTGCTATGATTGTTCATCTTCACTGGGCAGCTCCAATCAATGGATCGGGTCTTCTGAGCCAGAAAACGTAGGGACCTCCGCGCGTCTCTGTGGCCTGTCTGCCTACGGCCGTAGCTTGCAGTGATTCCTTCACTTAGCAGTAGCCACAATTGATCTATGTAGGTCGCAGTGCGCGGTGTCCTCCCCAATGATAACCAATACAAAAGTGCATTTCTCTCTCCCTCTCTCTCTCTGGGCGTGTGTGCGCGCGCTCTATTTCCATTCGAGAATTGCAGAAGAATGCAGTCTACCTCATGGCCCACTTAGAGAGTCGGGAGGCTATTTGCTGTTTTAATTATCTTGCCCAAATGGAAAAGGGTTTATAGGAGGGAATATAATTTTAAAAAAAGATGTGCGTTACGTTTACATGACTTTCTCTACCCCATATTACGCAAAATATTCTTACAGAAGCATTCCTTTATCTACTCCAGGTTGAGATAGAATTTTGCAGTAAAGGCTTTTTAGACATTTTGATCGCATCAGTCTCAAGTATCCCTGTTGTATCTACAACGAAATGTACAGTGTAAGAATTTCTAGAAATGTTTATCTCGATTAGGGATATCCATCCCTGACATTTCTAAAATGAACAATTTCAGATTGATTAACTTGAAATTGCAATACAGCAATGCATAGCTTGTGCATTTAATGTGTAATTTCTTACAACTATTTTTTAAGTTAATCCAATATATGTATGAAGCTTTTATTGTTTTTTAATGTTTTGAAAACTCATTTCACAGAATGTATTTTTTTTTTAAAAACATTTATAAATCAGGCCTTTGCAGATATGCATTTTTAGTTATCATACTAGTTTTATAGAAAACAAATGCTAAATAAGCGACTTCAATTTATAGCTTAAAAGTTTAAACAGTATAAATATTTATGTTTAATAACGTTATACCTAAGCTGTTAACAACAATTAATGTTATTGCTTTGTCAGTTTTTACAAGGGGATATGCAAAACTTCATTGAATTATACCGAAATGTACATCGTGTGGAACAATTCAAAAATGAAAATATGCTCACAAATTGAAAACCCAGGAAAAAAGTCTTAAAATTTATAATGCTAAAGCAACACTGCTTCTGACTTTATTCTTTTTAAAAAGCGTTTAGTACATAACGCAGGTCCTCTTTTGTCTTTTTCTCCTCCTGTGTAGCTAATTTAATATCTGAAGATTTCTGAACTTGTTTTCTCTCGAGTGGATTGTTCACTTAAATGTAGGCAAAACATTGCTTTAGTAAAACTGTAGCCTTACACGTAAACATTTAAGAAGCTGATGATGTAACTTAAACAATCGTACAGCTATAACGATACATAGTACTGAAATAGAAGATTTGTAGTATTTAATAACACTATCATATATATAGTTTTGGCTTTTTAGACACAAACAGTTTAACCTCTCTGGCCTTTCTCGTTTGACGACGCAAGTCTGAAGTTGTACAACAAGGACTACCAATTAATTCCAAGGTAGGAATACACCTACTCCCTACCTTAAAAAAATCGTAGATTGAATAATAAAACCAATAAGAATTAAAAAAAATGTTTCAATTAAATTATCAGAAAACTGTCAACACTTGTGTTACGGATTATATTTTAATTTTTGTTCCGTTTTGTTGTAGAATACTACTACAAAACTTTTGTTCATATTAGAATATCTTTATGGAACATAAAATTAAATAAAAATTTCTTACATCTTGAAAGAAAACATACGTTCCCAAAAAAGTAGGGTAAAATAAACTCATTTATTTATTTTATTCTTTGAGGAATGCATGTGTCTATTTTTGCCTTTATGAACACAAAAATCTCTGGAATCACTGGATGATGCTCCATTTTATTGTATTCCACGGGACGTTTACCAGGAACAGTTTAAGTAGATAAACAATCAACATTACCGTGCGTGGAATAGTAATTTTCAGTAAAACTGCTGCTAGGTGTTGAACAATTGAATATAATATTTATGCATATTGTAAATTTACTCAAGTTAATTAAAGTAATTTAAAATAATTACATTACTTTCTGTGTCCTCCATGGTTTAGGAGTTAGGATAGGCAGACAGAAAGGTCTTCAGTTACTGGAGCACAGCACCGCAAGTAGGCCACATTGGGCCCTTTTTGCTTCCAATGTGACCCCTGAGACGAAGGGGAGACCCAAAGGGCTAAATGATCCGGACAACAATGTGCGCTAACAAGGACGGGGTCCCTAACGATTCCAACATGGTACTAAATATGACGCCAGCTAGCTCTGCTTAAGCTTCGTGCCACCCAGGGATCCCAATGCATTTGAGAACAGCTCTTAGGAAGGGAGCTCCAGTAGCCCCAGAAAACTCCAAGGAGAAATCTTTCCAATGTGCAAGTTCCACCATCCTGCCGCAAAACATCAAACGTTGTCGGCTGATCCTAAAACCGTGAAACAATTGAAAGGAAATGAGGGGGACAGGAATTGATGGACTGGAAATTCGTAGTAAAAGGAGAAGCACCCAGCGTTTCCTACTAACCGGGGAAAGCCACGAAAAAAACATGGAGTGGCTAACTCGACGGGAATCGAACCCTGACATTCCGAACACGAGCCTCTCACGTCACCGCGCAGCCATCTCGTTCGGTCTACCGTGTTTTAATTGTACGTCACTTTTACAAACTGTTCATCAAAACTTACTATTCTACCTATTTCATGAAAAGTTGATATAAACGTTTGCAGAAATAATTTCTTAACAGATTTATTTGAACATACTAAGGGGATGCAGGAGGCATAAGTGATGGTAAAGTCTTTAAAAAGTGGGTCATTATATGCTGCCTCTGAATTCGATACTGCTTGCATACGCTTGCAGCGTCTTAATACTTGAAAAAGTATAAAGCATTTGCAAATTCAAACAAATAACAAACGATAGTTAGAAAATGGTTAATGCCACAAACAACAATGCCATAATTCAAATGTTATTTGAAGTAATTTTTGCGTTTTAACAAGTATAAGTTTTGTCACTCTTAGACTGTTTTAGCAGTTATACAAAAGCATATAAAGTTCCTGCGGAATGAAGAAGACAAAAGGTTCGTACAAAATCCAACTTATCCATAGGTTTTATTATTTATGCAGATATCTTACACAAATTCATGATTGGCATTTTTTAATAAATAGAAAATAAAGGAAATTGTTCAACTAGGGATAGCTTGGGGTAGGGGTGTTTTCCTGAAAATTTTTGTGTCGCATCCTTAGAATATGCTGAATTTGTAGTATAAATAATACATTCCGTTTTTGAGTTTTGCTCTTCTCTGGCACACACACACATACACACACATACACACAGACAGACAACAAATTCACGCTTTGAAACTGCACATTACGTGCAGAGGCAATTAATTGTGATAGATAATATTATGTATATATATGTAATATTAATTTTAGTAGCCTATGTAGTATCGGGGCAGTTGAAAATACACGTCCGCTCTGAAAAACACACCTTTTAGAAATACAATAAGCAAACTTTCTCTAGGGCGCCAGCAGGTCGGCGGTATAACTCTTTGCATGTACAATGTACGTGTCCAGGATAATGGGACCTAGGATAATATGTTTAAAGTAAAGGTATTGGCAAAACGGGTTTTATTTTGAGATCGGCAATTACCATGGGAATTTTTAGAACGTTTATGCTTCAAACTCTTGTAAGAAAGCTAAGTGAGGGGCTTTCTGTAATATTTATCCACCGATAGAATAATTACACTTATTTTAAGAAAATTCTGTCAATGAATAATATTAAAGGAAGATGTCATGTGATTTCGTAGTTAAAGCAAAATAATTACATGGCGAGATCTGAAATATTCAAGTAAGATCACTAATAAACTGTAAGTATGTGGAAGCTGACATAAAACGCCCATAATCCTAACGTGTGTGAAGACGGACATATAACACTGAGTTGGAAGTACGTAGAGATGGACATGTAAAAATATGAACTTGAAAGTACGTGAAAGAGGGAAATAATTCATGAGGTGGAAGTATGCAATACTATTCGGAATGCTAACGAACATGAAGTAGCTTGAGTTAGTAAGGGAAATTGAACGCAAACAGCTCGCGAAAATGGCCTCTGAGGCGATAATGTAAATGTTTGTGTATTCAGTCTAGAACCGCGGCATGGGGCTAAAGGGAACAACATAATGCGCGTGTGAATAAAGATATTTAGCCATAAATGGCATCTTTATGGGGCATTGGTAAATACGACCTGAGATAAGAGATCCATCATTCTACCCACGCACCTCCTATATCTCTCCCTTTCCTCCACGAAGACCGATCTGCTGTAACTCGCACGCATATACACTACATAATCTTACTCTGACCACGATTTCTTTGATCTCAAGGGAACTCAAAATTTTCCTTGAGATCTCAAAAATAATTTTTGGTGGTATTCGGTACTACCTCTACCTAGAACAGTAGATGGTAAAGAAACTAAAGATGTTCTCCACTATTACTTATATAACCTGGCTATTCGCTGACGTAGCTTCCAGAGGCTAATCCTGTATGAGTGTGAGGGAGGTACTTCTGACCCCATCGTAGATCGGGAGTTCAAAGAAATGACGCACCGCTGACCTTTAAGCTTATTGCTCACCTACAGGCGTACATACATTTTTCCCAGAATGTGAGCAGCTGTGCTTTGATACCCAAAATCTTCCATATATTCGTGAAAAGTTCCTATAAAATGTACTTTCCTGTGCGCAATTTTATCTCTATGCCAGTTCTGTTCAGCATTTGATCAGCTAGTGATGTTGATGTGATTAAAGAGAATATTTGGCCTTATTTGTCCGTACTATTATTATTATTCTTTGAATCAAAACCCATATTTCTATATTAAGGGGATCATATGTGGATTTTCCACATAATAAATCACTCAACCGAGACGTTTGAAATGTCTAACATGTGTCAAGTCTGTATAAAGAAGGGTGTTGTAAGTGGGTAGCATATATTTTAGGGAAGTTTAGGCATGAGTGAAATGTTGGGCATTTTTATTCTCCCTACCACTTACTACTGTAAATAGAGGAAGTGCTGTATTGCATCCCAAAACTCGATAAGAGAGATTTCGGGGTCTGCATGACCATGTGTGTGTGTGTGTCTGTAAACAGATAAATAATAAACGAAATGTAGGGTAAACACTAAAGTTGTTGTGCAATCTATTCATTTTACGTCGCTTTAGCTACATCACCATATCGAGACGGATCTGTTAGTAAATAACTCATGGATGGATGTGTGACGGACAGTTAGTCTTCTAGGTTTCATCCCTGTAACCATACCATCTTGCTTCGTCACTTGTCCATAGAGATCTCATTGTATAGCAACTTGATCTTCTGCTTCATGCCGTGCAAATGGCTTTAGGGTGCCGTCCAGTCTACCTGTTTTCACAGTTAACCTTCTGGGTCTCCTCCCTGTAACCATACCATATTGCTTCGTCACGTGTCTACAGAGACATCAGTAATTAGCAACTGGGTGTTCTACTTCGTGCCATGCAAATGGCTTTAGGATGCCGTCCAGTCTACCTGTTTTCACAGTTAACCTTTTGGGTCTCCTCCCTGTAACCATACCATATTGCTTCGTCACGTGTCTACAGACACATCAGTAATTAGCAACTGGGTGTTCTACTTCGTGCCATGCAAATGGCTTTAGGATGCCGTCCAGTCTACCTGTTTTCACAGTTAACCTTCTGGGTCTCCTCCCTGTAACCATACCATATTGCTTCGTCACGTGTCTACAGAGACATCAGTAATTAGCAACTGGGTGTTCTACTTCGTGCCATGCAAATGGCTTTAGGATGCCATCCAGTCTACCTGTTTTCACAGTTAACCTTCTGGGTCTCCTCCCTGTAACCATACCATATTGCTTCGTCACGTGTCTACAGAGATATCAGTAATTAGCAACTGGGTGTTCTACTTCGTGCCATGCAGATGGCATTAGGGTGCCGTCCAGTCTACCTGTTCCCACAGTCTTCTAGGTCTCCTCCCGGTTACTATATCATCTTACTTCGTCACGTATCCACAGAGACCTCGGTGCATAGCAACTGAATCTTCTACTTCGTGCCGTGCAGATGGTATTAGGGTGCCGTCCAGTGCACTGCTTTCAGTGTTTGTGGATAGATGATACAGCATTCCCTATTACCATCTATTTTTCATTTTTACCATTGTTTTAGACTTAAGGTGGAACTTTGGATGGTTGTATTAAATATCCAATCCAGTATTTATCTTGACGGCTGAGGGAAACCACCAAAAAGCTTCAGTCATATTGGTAGGCCCACGGGATTTGAACCGGGACCTCCCGAATGCGGACCACTGACGTTAACGCATGAGCCATCCCGCTCGATAACATTAAAGTTTGAATTTAATTTCAGCAACTTTAAAGACTGCGACACAAAGATTTTCCAGAAAGTTCCCCCACCCTAAATTACTCTTTACATGTAAACGTTTTAGTTAATTTTGATTTCCTAATAGTGACTCTAACTGTTATGAATAACTGTTAAGATCTTAAACATATACTAAGATATTTGCATGATAAATAAGACTGATATACTGAATCTTCTTCAAACAGCCTGTGAATAAATTTTGTAAACACTTCTATAACTGGTAAACCGTAAGAGATAGACAAAATCTTACCACATAAGACATTAGATATCTTTAAACACTATGTCAATTACATTTTTTGTGTCATTAACTATTTCAGAAACATTCGTTGTTGTGCGTTTAAATTTTGAAATTATACATTTTTTGAAGTGCTAAGTCGGCTTCGACTGTTTCTGTGGTCATTCAACAGTATGGAAGTTCAAAGTCAGCACAACCCGATCTTTAACTGTAGCGGTTCCTTTGGTAGGTCCTCACTACGTTGATGGTAATAGATGCTCTATTACGTACCTGTAAGTCATCTTGATGCCCGTACTTCCGTGACATATCTTGATGTCCTCGTAGACTGGAATCTGATGATCATATATCTGAATTCTTGCATGTGTGTGTATGTTTATTATGTTATAATTGTACCACGGCTGCTGTATTTGTGTCGGAGAGCACTTGTGTCTTGTCAGGATTGGGTATGGAGAACGTTAAAATATTTTGCACACACGTATTCTGTTAATTATTTCACCTGTATTTTGGATAAACCACATGTAAATATTCACAATCCACTATCGCCTTTGTTATGTTAAAGTGTGTATAACTGGTAGACTTTAAATACGTAGTTTTAGCGTCTGTTTAGAGACGAGCTTATACACTACCTTCCTGCTCGAACACTGATAAGCTTCTGTTAGCGTTCCTTTCAACCGTTCTTCTTAACGTACGTGTTTGAATTATAGGCATGTATCAATGTACCTAATTGGTGCTACTTTCCAATAACAGTTTATGTTTTGTATACATATGTTTATAGACTTCCATCGTCTTAATTATGAATCTAAAGTTTCTTACATGCTTACGTAAATAATACTGATTTCTCGTAATTTTGTATTAAAGGTTATATAGCTAACAATGGCCTTTCCCCTTCATAATATATTCTATATGTTATAACGTTATATACTTGTTCTCTGCCATGTACTCATTATGAATATATGTATTGATATTAACATCCTGTTAATTATTATAGTACAATATTAGCAAAGAAAGTACGTAACACGTAAAACTTAGAATAAAAATATTAAAGAAATAAATTATTAATTGTTGATGCTGAGAAGCTGTGAATTAGATATCTTATTACATTAATGAGTTATTGTATTAGTTTGTCCGTGGCTAGTACTGTATGTTGCTTCATATCATCCCGTATCCCTCTTGCATGTAAAAAACGCGTGTAATGAAACCATTTTTGCAATCGGTTTTCTTTCCTAATTGGCCAGTGGTTTTGAACCAATTCAGACCTCTCAGTTCAAAAGAAGGAACAAACAAACACAGAAACTGTGCACATTATAGATACACGCTGGCTGCATTTGTAATATTACTACCACTCATATTACTGCCATAACTCTAAGAATAAGCTGTGAGTTTAAGGGTTTCTATGTACATAACTTATACAGAATGTGGCTGGAACATTAAGTGCAAAGAAAAGACAAGTAATGCAAACAGACGTCCCAAACGTTTTACATATGCACATAATGGCGCGGTTATGCCTGAAAGCATGCCCGCATTCCGGTAATTCTGTTTTCCGACTGAACGTTGTTCTGAATAATTTATAGCTCTCTTCTTTGCTAACTGCATAGACGTGGCATTACGTTTCCTCGCACTTTTTTCCTCATTCTGGCTGAACGGTGAAGGAATGTACTGCAGAGGATTCATACAAAAGCTATAGTAGGAGGCTATTTGAATGACATACATACAGGCTATTCGAGAGTCATATGATATCGAAGCAAGTACTTCGAAAACGTATTAAGTTTTACGTGCTGCATGAAAATCAGCCAACAGTTGGCACGGTTAACAGAGGCGTGTGTAAAAAGGGGTATCTGCGAACTTTGGTATATAGTGTGTTGTTCTTATACCTATAGCGAAATGTGTATCCAAGATTTAACTATTAACAAGAAGTATACAGAAGTATCTGATGTGTTACATTCACAGGACCTTCTCTAGTCACTCTTCTACTAACTATTATTTCAAAATATTATTCTTATATTCTTTTAATATGAATAAACTCCCATTACGCATTTCGTTGAAGATATAAAAGGAATGTAATAAACTAAAGTGACATCAAACGTTTTCACAGACGGTCCCTATGTGATGAGTTTGAATTTATGTTCTCTTTGTATGAACAGGAAAAAGAAATAAAAAACATATCGATTTGCAGCTGGAAAATTATCTGAAAATTTAAAAAAATAACAAAAAATATATCTGAATGGTTAACACCACAAAAAGATTCTATTGAGGTAAATGTTTGCTTCGAGGAGATTTACATTTTACGTGTAGTAAGATGTATTATGTTTTACTAATATAAACATGGTTAAGACTAAAGAGGACTTAGCAAGTTCCCAAAAATTAACGCTTTGCATTTTATTCCTCATAAAATATGTTAAACACATGGTATTTATACCAAAACCGCTATGGTCATTTTTGAGAAAATTAAAAACAAACAAAAAATTATATGTAAAGGTTAGTTTGCGATGGGAGATTTTGTTTTGAAAACCTCTGTTTCGTGTCTTTGGAAGGTCTTGAACTTATATACCAAGTGTCATATTTAACTGACTTTTCGTTTTTTGAGTTATACTGTTCACAAACACATACATACACACATATATACGGACCTTTTTCTAATAATGCCTCTCTTTGAGTTTAGACTCGAAGCATATATTTACGTTGAAATTTCGGTATCGAATTTTTAAGTGAAAGACAATACTTCCTCTACCTACTCAAGTAAGTAGTATGGAGAGTAAAAATAAACTTTTATATCAATAGTTTCTAGAAAAGTTTACAAAGTAATGTGAATGCAACACATCAAACCCTTCGGTGAAATATCGATATCGAATTGTTGGCTGGAATAAAATGTCTGCATAGGTGTGTGGTAGAGAAAATAATTAAAACAGGAGCATAAGAACTTACTGAGCGACGAAGCAACAAAAATTAAAATATGCAGCTCGTAAAATAAAAACTGATATTTTAGTGGGTATAAAAACATATTTCATGTGTTTGGTGTGTTTTATGGTCGGGAGTTACAACACTGTCTACGTTAAAAAGAACACTGTCCTTTAAAATGTTTAAAGGTTATAAATATGGCGGCTCTGAGGAGAACGATTCCAAGCGAAAATAGATAACGAGCTGAAGGAGTTAAAGTGAGTTAAAGACAGCCATTATAAGAATATTCCCTTAACGTGCAAACTTGGCCGTTTTGATATTTTTTCCTATAAATACAAAGAGGAACAAAAAAGTTTCTATCATAAAAAGAATACTGTTTACTCGGATGTAAATTTAAAAAGGAAATAAATGTAAAAACTCTCATTCTTTTCTCATCTTTTCTGCCACTTGTGCTTCCTTCTTTGGTAGAAAAGAAATAAAAAGACGCCGAGTTATTCTGGAAGTTTAAATACGAATGTGTGTGGGGCGGGAAAGTTTTATATCACTCGGTTTTATTTCTTCATCTTCTCTTAACTTCCTTTTTCTAAAAGTTATTATAATCAGTAGAATAGAGGAAGGGGTAATTACACTGGAAGGAGACCTCAAGCCCTGACCTCATTGTGAGGGCTGGGTGATAATATCCGACCTCTCCTCAATTGTAGATCCATCTCCGGACAGGGAGAGAGGGAGGGAGAGACTCTTATAGGATGAAACCACGTAAAGTTCACGCTTTGGCTGCGTCTGCAGTTTTCGTGTATGAGGTAAGAGTATTCCCTAGCATGCCAAGGACCTATAAGAAATGTTTACTGTTGAAACGTTGAGGGATGAATGAAATGAATGCTTAAATTGTTCAAAGAGTCCATAGCCACTATTTGTCTTTCAAGATAAGAGAAAAACCAGCAAAAAATTTGTGTTGTGTTTACATGAATTTCTCTACCCCCTCTACAACTTATTCGTTGCTTTTCTTTATAGAGATAAACTTTCATTCCGTTTTGCTTTGCTTTCCTGGCTTTCGGTCGTCCAATTTATCATCAGGATGTTACGTTTCTTGCTTGATTTTATGATGAATTAATGCCCTTTAATCAGGCAGGTAATATCAGACCTTGAATGAACGAAATGGTTGAAATGATGCTCAAATGTGCCCTGGGTCCTAGAGCTTAGGGTTACCTGAGGTTTGTTTTCTCAGGATAAGGGAAAACCCTGGAAAAACTTCATCCGTAACTCGCCCTAACCAGCTCGGACCTCTTGAATGTAAGGTACACCCATCCATCACAGAGGTGGCGACATTTATAATTTCATTGTAGGTATAAGGAGGACACAGGTCAAAACGATTTTACAGCGTGTCGTTATGTGATGGTTTTGAATTACCATACTCTTAGCATGACCAGAAGAAAGAAAGCCCCCCAAAAAATAAAAAAATAAATAAACGAGATTTCCCTATTCAGAAAAAGCATTTTAGAATTCAAACCAATAACAAGCATAATATCGAAAATGTTTAACTCTACAACTAGTTTTACTTGACATAAATTGTGTGCTTTAACGAGATCTATATTTCGGTGGTAAAATTTTATCTATCTGTTACAGTTTTTCAATTATACAAAAGTAAAATAGAATGAAGAATACTTCAAAGACTAATCACAGAAAGTTCAAGATAGGTATACATTTAATCTGGCATGCAAATATCTTAGACATATGGAATTTTAATCAGAATTGTTAGACATTTTTAAGAAAATAGATACATTTTTGAGAAAATCAAAGTCTTCGAAAAATGTTCCATGTAAGGGGAAGTTTGGGGTGGGAGATTTTGTTGAAACTCTTCGTGTTGCATCCTCGAAAAATGCTGTTCACATTGAGTTATGCTTTTAACATATACACGGGCATACGAACAGACAGACACACACATGTAGAGCTTTTTATAAAAATGCCTTCTTTGGATTCCGGGAGTATAAAAGATGCGTAAACGGAAAACTCTGGGTATCGAATTTTTTGGTAGAATGCAATACAACTTAGTATTGCAGGTAAGTAATAGGTAAGTAACAGAAGGTAAAACAGAAAAAAATAATATTTTCCAGTCAAATGGGATTTGAACACAGCGAATTAAGCGCAAATACATGAATATGCTAGGAAAATATTGCTTGTATATATGTGTAAGACCAAAACATGGTAATAACTACTAGGTTTGCACACAGGCAGAGTGCAAATTTCCACCAAAGTATAAAATTAAATACCAAACTTGGTATATACATTGAGCTGCTTGCATGATGTGACATGAAGTTTTCAATAACGTTTGTTCACGCCAAACTACCCCCTACATTGAGAATATATCGATTTTCTCAAAAATGGCTCTAATGATTTTAATTAAAGTAACTTATGTTTAAGTTATTTGCATGACCAATCATTTTCTGCAATCAACCTCTGAGGCCCTCTTCATTCTGAATGAATTTTGTAAAGTTTCGCATCTTTTGTGGCATCAACCATTTCTGCGATATTCGTTTGAATTTTCTAATACTTTCTATTATTAAGTAATTGACATTCATTTGTTCCTGACGAGGTATTGTAAACAGTATGGGAATTTCAAAGCCAGCATATAAATTCCAATATCGCTTCGGCCTACTGCACCTCTCTTGTACCTATTAGAAATGTGCAATGAAGACATTTCTGCAAACGTTTAACATGAAGCAGGTGGAAAAATAAGCTTTTGTAAAAATACTTTGTAGAAGAGATACAATATAAGCAATAATTGGTAGAGAAAGTCATGCGAATATAACGCAAGAGATTTTTTAGGGTGTAGTTTTGTTACTAATGTAACTGTATTTACTGTTTCTATGTCTTGCTCATAATAAAGAAGGTTTCAATTTAAATTCACGGTTTAACAACCCTTGAATGTACACACAAGGAAGCATCCTTAGAAAAATTCATGTATGCGCGTTGTGTATTTACAAAATTTATTCAGAATTCGAATAAACACTAAATTTAATACACAGGTCAGGTACCTTTAACGGTGCAATACGAGGATTTTAAAGGAACTCCCTCAACCTTTTGCAAGAGTTTTATTTATTTTCTTAAAAGCGGCTCTAATGAATTCAATTATACCTTTGAAGTATTAGCATGACAAAGGAAAATGTAAATCTTGAGTTTTATGTAAGCAGATTAAGAATTCCTCTTTCTGGGCATGGGATTGTCTAAAAGTCATAAAAGACAAACAACATTTAATAACGGAAGT
Source organism: Deroplatys truncata (assembly GCA_030765065.1). NCBI lineage: Eukaryota > Metazoa > Arthropoda > Insecta > Mantodea > Mantidae > Deroplatys > Deroplatys truncata. The sequence goes on along the minus strand of CM060986.1, from coordinate 96,511,489 downwards.
AATAAACATTCCTAGATAAAACACACACACACAGAGTCAGGCTAATTGAATACATTACTTTTGGTCGTTTTTTTATTTTCTCTAATAGGTACCCATAGTAACCGAGCGGGTTGACTCAGGGGTATTATCTGTGGCGTGCATCCTGGAGGTCGTGGGTTGGATTCCTGTGACCGACTTCGTGACCCATTTGTTTTTTTTTACAGGTTTCCACGGGTCGCTAGGCAAATGCTGGGAAGGTTCATTACATCACCGGAATTTCCTGTCCCTCCATTTCACCTATATTCTCATTTCACTTCAGGGGAAAGTGTCGGCGGGAGTCTCGGCGTTGCATAGCAGGGGAAAAGGAAGCTATATGCAACCCTCCGTCCCCGAAATGTGGTGGTTACCAAGTTCCGGGCCTCCAGATGATCTGTAAGCCTGCAGGAGGGTTAGGGAGCCAGTTGTACCAGCTACCATCCAGGGAGTTTCAATCTGTAAACGGTAGGAAACCTGTCCTCTGCCCTGTCATGCCTGCTGGTTCCGGCCGACCTCTGTCTCCTCTCACCTCAACCCGCCCGGCGACATCCCATCAGGGGCTTGAGGCACAAAAAAACTTGTAGGTGGAGGTGTTAAGTCCCCCCCCCGCAGTTAGTCTAGTCCGAGTTCCAGACCTAATACCCACCCAGAGTACGTATAGGATGTATTTTTCACCCAAAAATTGAATATGGATATTTCACCGAAAATACTTGTTCTGATGCCCTCCGAATGCCCCAAAATAAATCATGGATAAATCTTCTGTGTGTTTGTGTGTATGTATGAAAGGCATAAATCGAAAGTCAAATATTGTTCGATACCAGAACTGGTATCCTCCAAGGATGACAGGAAAATGTTCTGGAAGTTCCCCTGCCTCAAAACCTTACCTGGAAAGTGGTTTGTTACATTTTATTTCCTCAAACGATATTTATCAAAATATCATATGTTTAAATGTTTGCATGACAAATAAAATGCCTATCCAGACTTTTCTGCTAAATCCCTTTCTTTTTAAATAGACATTGTGGCGTATTAATAATTTGGGGGTTTCATTGTCATTACCAGACATATTGTTATTTTCATTGTCATTATCAGACATATTGTTGTTACCTTTGATATTGACTGGAATGACGTCACTCCTGGCTGAGTGTTCTTGCTAGCCACAGTGGTGGGGATATAGCGTCAGTCTTGCTGAATATTCCAAAAAAGCGGATCGCGCGTGCAAGTCGGCATTTGGACCGGTGAACATCTCCCCTCACCTTTCACATTTAACAATGCAGGAACCCTAAACGGTTGAGAAATAAACCTAGGAATGTGTAAGTAGATTTGTGTTATGGATTTTGTACAGTAAAAACCCACGCCTTCCTCTTAATCTATACTCTACGTTTCCGTCCTCCGCAGCCAAGTGAGTATACGTCCCCTCAATGTTTGTGCTGGGTACTAGAAATTAATTAATTTTTCATGTGAACCTTTAGGCCTCTACCCAGCATGTAATAATATGACCCTGTATAACTAGTGCATCATAAGATATAGCCTAATACACAACTCTCGTTTCGACGCTTGGCCGTATTGCAGCGATCAGCTTGCCCTACACTGCACGTTTCTAACCGGTACTGTTTCCCTTCACTTTCCCTGCTTTCGGTCTGCCGGCTCAACAGTTGACGTGAAATGTTTGCGCAGAGCATGGTACGTTGCGAGATAACGTGTTTCATTGTTACAGTATGCTAGTCTTATTATAATGCAACAACTTATGTATAATTTAGCAGAGAGAATCTTCATGTAACGTTCTTATGTAAGAATAGTCTCTTAGAGAGTAAGATGATTTATATACAGATTCCCTGCTGTTCGTCCGCCTCGCAGAGAAACAGTTTGTAATTTTGTAAATATATTTAGGGAAACGAGATGTGTCCTTGATACGAGACCGAACGTAAATCGCTGTGTTCTCACAGATGAAAACCTCAACGACATAGGAGAAAAGTTAGAATTCCAAAGAAATATCTGGGAAAGCTTACACTGGAATCGGTAATTTCGCAAATCTCAGATTGGAATCCACTAAACTTTTAAAATTAAAGTCTTAGTGTAGCTCAGGAATTTCAAACACCATTGTGTGGGTAAAGTTAATTTTTGCAATTGGGTGTTGGATAATGTTAATGATCCCTTTAGTACCCACACATTACTTTTTTACCAAAGAGACATAGTTTTATTTATTTCGCCATGTAGAATTAGTGAGTGTTAATGCAATTTTTTAAATGTGTGGGAGATGTGTGGCAGCACAAGGACATTTACAACATCAATGAAAATATCTTAAACATATTGGTAATCATTAGAGTCACCTTTTAGAAAGTCAACATTTTTGAAAAATGTTCGATGTAAAGGGTAGCTTGGGGTGGGGGATTTTCTTGAAAATTTTCATGTCATATCACTGGAAGATACTGAACCTAAACACCAAGTTTGGTATTTATCCGACTTTTCGTTTTTGAATTATACTGTTCATACACATGCACACGGGCGCGCGCGGACTTTTTCTAAAAATGCTTAATTTAGTTTCAGGGACTTCAAAACATGTATTTGCGCTGAAATCTCGGTATCGAAGCTATGGGTGGAATGCAAAACGAAGTCTACCTACTAGATACGTGGCAGAGAAAATAAAAGGTGGCTTTTCAGTGCTCTGTTATTTATTGGCAATAACTGATTAAGAATACTCTGTCATACGAATGAATGGATGTATTTTACTCCCCATTCCTAAGCCAAGAGCTGGCAAATTTCTATGAAATCTGAGCGAAATTGAAGCACGCAGAGGGAGACCAGTTTTTTCTCACTTCCCTCTGTCATTATCTGAAAAACCAAATAGGCAGAAAGCAGTGTTTGAGTGCTTGCCCTCACACGGAACACAATAGTACGGGATCATGTTGTACAACAAGAATGGAATATTGCCTCGGTACAGTGCGTTTGTCATCTGGTACGATGATTCCGGTGTCCACCCATAGCATGAAAACAAAGCGCAGTGTCAGAGACGGGAATCGAAAGCAACACCCTTTCTGCAGATGTCAGACAGTGGACAAAGTTCACGCAGCTGCATGAACAATAGCCCAGAGATTTTGGGAGAATCGATTGCTTCCCCGCGCGCTCTCTCTGCCTCCAACAGCACCCTCCTGGTTCCAGGGTGTCGCGTCCAACAAATGTACTCTCATCGATATAGCCAATAGAAATCGATTGCTACCTGCGATATCGATAGTACCAGTGACACAGCTCGGATTTCAATGGTATCGTTTCGTAGATGTTTCAAACAGACAATACTTAATGGGAGGTTAAAATCTCTATCCCTCCAATGTCGAATTTAACTTCACGAGCCATTATCTCGAAAACTATTTAGAAATCAGATCAAAAATTTTACAGGATATCGATACATACATTCTAAGTTCCCTAAAATGCTAATATTCAATAATATCGATTAATAAGGTAGACAAAATGCTTTTAGTTATATACCTTCTGATTTAAGTGTAATATCTATTAATTTTTAACATGTAACCACCTTATCACCGAAGGAGGATATTTTAAGTGTTGTTTTCAATGTAATATTTAATTTAACTTCTGGGAAGACGGGTATTTTATATTACAAAATATCCTTCAGAGACAAATTTTATCAAAATTAAAAATGAAAGAAAAGCTTACATGTCTCACATTTTCAACTAAAGAATCCTCATGGTTTGAACACACGCAACCTGCGATATCTTGTAGTAATACCAATTTGTAAAGCGAAACTTCCCCTAAAATATAAGCTAAAATTTACTTCTCTACTCCAAAGAATATAAGAATAATTTTTTTATGAAGTGGTGCAGGATTGAAAGTTTAAATTGGAGATTCACTAATATTTTAAAAAATATGTAGTGATACATTCACATGACTTTCTCTACCCTCTATCGTTTATTATGCTGGCATTAAAATTCCATACTGTTTTTGATGAACCGCGAGAAACAACTGAATGTTGTAAGGACCTTAAAGAATGACCAAGAAACGAAAAATTAGAACCGTTAATAACGGATATCTCAGAAATGGCTTATGCCACTACAAAACATTTGAAATAAATTATGTGTTTTAAAGAGAACTACATTTTTTGTGTAATACGTTTTCGTCTATCGCTTAACGTTTACCAGTTATACAAGGTTATACAAAATTCCTTCCGAACGAAGAGAACTTCAAAGGCTATTCCCAGAAAATTCAAGATATATATTTTATTTGTAATGTAAATATCCTTAATATATGGTACTTTAATAAAAGTTGTTAAAGCCATTTTTCTAAAAAATTAAAACTTTCGAAAAAGTCCCATGTAAAGAATAGTTGGGGATGGGGAATTTTCTTGAAAATCTTCGTGTCCCATCTTTCGAAGATACTGAACTTAAACACCAAGTTTGATACTTATCCGGCTTTTCATTTTTGAGTTATACTGTTCAGACATACACACGGACATTTTTGGTTAGATTCAGAGGGACTCAAAACGCGTATTTCCGGTGAATTCTCGGTATCGTTTTTTGGATAGAATTCTGTACCTTATCTACCTATTATTATGTGGTAGGGGAAATAGAAATATATAGTTATAATTTATGTATTGTGCCTAAAATAATAAATATATATATACATATATGTATCCAATAAGTATACAAAAAGCTAAAAATGTAAATTTTTACAATGACAATTTTAGGCACTTAATATCCTCTTAAGGTAGCATTTATACGTTCAGATGTTCTTGTGAAAAAATTCTAGCTGTACCTAAATTATGCATGAAACTTTAAGATAATTACTGATATGAAAAGGTAGTTGACATTTTTACACTGCCTTCTGACCTAGCTTCATCTCAGTACAAAGTACAACTCTGTTATCTACTCGAACCCCAAGCTAATAGTGTGATGCGGGTCAGAGTTGAGTTCACGTAGGACAGGTGGCTCTTTACACCACGAAAATTACAATTATGAGAAAATTTGATAAATGAATTGTAAGAAAGAGTTGTTTATACAAAATAATCTAATGTAGGTATTACACCCACAGGACTTTCTCTATGCATTATTAATTATTTGTAAAATTTTTCTACAAAATATTCTTACTAATGCTCACCTATTTACTTCATGTTAATCGCATGTTAATATATATTATTTTTCTCTTATAAACAATAAAATCGTTGGAGCCATTTTTAGAAAATAAAAGGGTGTCAAAATTGTTCAAATAAAGGCTATTTTGAGATGGGGATATTTTCTGTAATATCTTTGAAAGGTAAAGAACTTAAATTCCAAATTTGATATTTATTCGATATTTCGTTTTCGAGTTAATGCTGTTCGAACACACACACACACGTACATTTTTATAATAATTATTTTTGAATGTGGAGTCTCAGAACTTGTGTTTCTGGTAAAATTTCTACATAGATATTTCATTATGGTTTACAAAATACGTCAGCATAATTTTTTGTTTCAGGAATTATGACATTTTGTATGGTTTATTTAATTTAAATAGATGACCAACAATGTTCATTCAAAGCATAACCTTGTACTTGCACGCCTTTCAGAGCATAATGCTAGCAGGTGATGAACAGAAGTACAAATCCGTCTGAAGAGGAAAAGAAAGAATAGAAACAAAACACAACACGGGAGGTATGTTTACGAGCAATTGCGAAAATATCAAATTCCAGGTATTGAGAAGTCGTGTGGTAGCATTGCATTTATTCAAACTTGTTCTTCAAACCGAAATAGTTCAGACTTGTGCATTCGTTGTTTCCGCTGATACCCGTTAGTGAACATGGTTTTATTAAGAATTTTGGTGCATACGGTGGATTTGTGACGAGCTTTCTACAGAATGGTATTTACTCGTATGTATATGTGAGGAGGTGTAGAGGAAGTGTGTATAGGAATTTAATCGGCAATGCTGAGTAAAATGGATAAACGTAGTAGTGGCATTGTCAAATGAGTTGATGGCAACCTTCTAAATGTTAATTTTAAAGGCAAATCAGTGAGAATAAACTTAAAGACCACAAGACATTGTTAGATATTGACTTTTTGAACTTAGAAGGGTCTTGTTTTATATAATTACTTAAAACATTTATGGAAAGAACACAATATGTTCAGTCACTGACCACTTTTGAGGTAGTTGCATTAGCCTATTAAAAGCTTAAAGTAATATTTCCGACAATATTACAAAATGTTCGATTACTTTATAGCCATGTTTAAGTCCTCCATGAGTATGTATTAATTTTGATGCATATTATACACGCATCATACTCTGTAGAACAAAAGGTAGCATTCCAAGTTTAAATTTTCTTGTTGCTACAAGCTACTACCTTAAAACATTTATACAGGAAACATTTTAGTCGCTAGTAAATGAGTGGATATTATCTATAAACCCAAAAGCAAACACATCAGTAACTTTATAATGGTTTTTAGGACTGAAAAACTCAAAGCTAGTAGACGTTTTTTAAAGTATTGATAGGTTTACAAAAACGGCGATTTTGAATTAACTTAGTCTTCATGGAAAACGCATATAAAAGCAAAAGGAAAGGGAATAAATTACCTTAAGAGCGAATTTAGAAGTAGATGAGATCTCGTCGATAGCTGGTGACCACCTGCTCCCCCTCATTTAGAAGTTTTATTTTATAGGAAAATTGCGATATGAACACAACAAACGTAGCCATCTTCCCGCTAATACACATGCGCAATGGGAACTGCCAACCTAAATAAGAAGTAAAAATCCGCGAAATAAGCAGTGTTGTTACTACTTCTTCTTCATTTTGTATTGCCGCTGACAAAAACGCAACGTATTCAGAGTAACAGTGCATAATACGAAACAAAATGGTATGCACAGTATGCGAAAATAGTGTATACAGAATTGTAAGAGACCACTTAGGTATTGAAAAGTCACAGTTCAACCTTCCGTAAATTCGGAAACCTAAGTTTATATAAAAAAACCTAACTGGAGGCTAACCTTCCGTGAATTTAGAAACCTAAGCTTATATAAAAAAACCTAACCTAAGGTTAAACTTCCGTGAGTTAAGAAACCTAAGTTTATATAAAAACTAACCTAAGGCTAACCTTTCGTAAATTAGAAACGTAAAAAATGAATAAACCTAAAATAAAAAGTAATTAAGAAGGCACACCGAGAGAGCTGCCGCTATCTTACCGGCTTTGTCGGCATTAGTTTTTCATATATTGCCAGCATTGTGTTAGAGCTAGAGGATGACATAGAGTAACATCTGTAGGACATATAAGACAAGACTTCCATCAACTTAAAGTAGAATGTCGACAAAAGTTTCCACTATCACATGGCGTTTTATTTAATTGAATTTTTTTCATGTTTGTGTATTTCAGTTCTGTTTTAACGGCAAACCGGCTGTTGGTTCGCAGTTGTGGGATTAGAGAGTAATGGCTTCTTATTATGTGCTACACGTTATTGTTTGTTGAGTTGCTCTTGCGAGTTAGAATTTTTTAGTGCTGTAGTTTTATATTTGGTTTCATGCTGTAACAATTGCGTAATACAATAGCAATAGTGGGAATTACAAATCGAATACTCCAAAATATAGTAGGAAGGAGTCACTAACGTGGGTTGTCTTGGTGAATACTTTAAATTTATCTGGGCCACGAGAGTAAGAATAACACCCAGGGGTAGCGGTTCCATACCTTCGATTGAAATGTAAACGAAACATGATTTATAAAAGGAACGTATATATCATGCAGTTTAAAAGGAACCGTGGGAAAGGCTGTAATCCACCCGCCCTATGTTTATATGATCCTTTATTATATACGAAATAAATCGCTAATGTCCACAAAGTACTCAATTTTTTTACCATTACGCATGTGCGGAAGAAAGTGCAAACCCATGTGTACTAGCAAAATCCGCTAAAATAGATATATTTTAAATTCTACCCAATCCACGTGTTACCTGCTGCATCTATCCCACCAAGTAAACTGTTATAATTCATTAGGCTTTAGCCTCGCAGATCCTAAGGCTACGCCCTGCTTCACTCCTCTACTTATAAAAAGCATCTCTGGGCTACGCTTTACGGCTTAGGGTCCTAAATAATAATTTGCGTAAGATTCGGTGTGTTTTTCGTTCAGATGTTGGCGGCTCTTCCGAATGAACAGCTCAGCCACATTGCCACTGGCCAAAGTGTGAGCTAATTTTGGAGCGTAGACTTGGAACAAAGCCCCGCGTAGATTTAATTATACGGGGGATGGATTGGTAATTCTAATTCTTTATTACCAATGTACGTTCATATACGTGATTCTGGTATTGTCACAATTGAGGTTTAAAGCTCACTGATACTACATAAGGTTTTCCTGTTGCACTTTTGACCACCTTTGATAGCTATAGATACAACGGCTTTTACAGCGGTATCTTTTGTAGCAAAGTTTATAATTCCGTATAAATATGTTATTCATTTACTGTGTAATGACCATGTAGGACACTGTTTTCACAATGGTTTATAAAATGTGGCAAAACTATTATTTATAAGTAATTTAAAGTTTCTGCTTTGTATTGCTGAGTATGACGCTACGAACTTACAATTATATTGTAACCAATGTGTTATTTCCTAGAACGTTGCATTTGGATTTATAAGTAAGGCAGGGTTACTAAAACTCAAAATCCAAAGCTTTACTTTCTGTACTGTTTCATTTTATTTTTATGATAGGTATAGGGAGTATTATATTCTATTCAAAAATTCAATATCGAGATTTCACTGAAAATACAGGTTTCAGTATTCCCTAAATAAAAAAAAACTGCTTTGAAAATGGTCCGTGTGCGTGTGTGTTTGTTAACAGCACAAATCAAAAAAACGAAAGGTCCATTAAAGACCAAACTTTAGATTTAAGTTCAGGCATTTTCCAAGGATGTGAAACAAACGTTTTCCAGAAATTCTCCATCATCCGAACTATTCTTTACATTGAAAATCTTTCAGAATTTTTTGTTTTCTCAAAACTTATCTTAAGAGTTTTGATTTGAATATTATACTTAATTCTCTGAGGATAACCTGTGAAGTCCTGTTCATAATGAATGGATTTTGTAGTATTAGTAAACTGTAGAGGTAGACCAAATCTTACTGGGAAAAAATATCTCTTAGAATACCAATTTTGTCTATGTTAACCATTTAATTTAAAATGTGTTTAAATGACTGTATAGTTCAACTTTAGCAAGAAGGTGAAATATTGCATTCCAATTATTCGATGTCGAGATCAACGGAAATACGTTTTGGAGGCTTCCTGAATAATAATAATAATAATAATAATAATAATAATAATAATAATAATAATAATAATAATAATAATAATAATATTCCCAGAAAATTCGAGATATACGTTTCATTTGTCATGAAAATATCTTAAACATATGATATTTTAATCAAAATCGTTAGAGCCATTTTTGAAAAAAATTAAAATTTTCGAAAAATGTTCCATGTAAAGGGTAATCTGGGGTGGGGGTATTTTATTAAAAAAACCTTCGTGTCGCATCTCTGAACCTTAATATCAAGTTTGGTGTTTATCCGACTGTTCGTTTCTGAGTTATGCTGTTCGCAAACACACAGACACACACACACACACATACATGTTTCCAAAAATGCTTTATTTGGATTCAGGGGTCTCAAAACATGTATTTCCGGTGGAATCTCGGTATCGAATTTTTGGGTGGAATATAATACTTTTCCTACTTACTATACGTAGTAGAGGATGTAAAATGAGTATAAGAGATCATGTAAATGCAACACATTACTTTTTTGGAGCTGATACTTCACCTTAATCTCCAGCATATGCAGGTAACGTAAATGAGTAGTACAGGAGAATCGTTTAGTAAAATAGGAAAATTAGTGTGATAAACGTTGTATCAGGCTAGGTTTAACTATCATGTTATAGTTTTAAAAAAATAACTGCTAAAAGTATATAAACTTAGAGTTTATTATTGTTTAACAATTATATGTTTGCAGCATAACTACTGATTATTTTAGCTACTCTTATTACTTATGTGCAGTGTTTCCACTAATTCTCCAGCACTTTAAAAAATAAATAAATAAAATAAAATAAATTCTGAGTATCAGGAACCTTTTCCTTGTTTATAAATCAAAATGCAAGTCATGCTAGAAAGTAAACACACTAGTTATGATTACAGGCACGTACCGTCATATCTAGCGCATACTAAACAGAAAGTTTAAATCAACAATATTTTTGCGATGTTCAGGAAACAACGCGAAAACTTTGATTTGTTTAGCCCTTAAACTTACTCCTGTTATAAACATACATGTTCTTCCAGAAACTATTATATAAGCGCATTTGGAAGTATTAAAAGAACCGTTTTAGCTTAGTAGTATAAGTATAATGGTGAGAAAACCTTAAATTTAAAATAGCCAGCTTTAATACAGGCATAATAATAAAGAAGAAATTAAAAAAATGTTTGCGCCTGCATTATACCAACGTAATGTTACAATGGAGGCTTAGAAGGTTTAACGAAATAAATTTTTGCGTTAATTTGCAATTTATCCTTGCTATTCTCTTAAAATTACAATATTGCTAATGTGTACTATTTGTTGAAAAACATTTGTCAAATATTGGATATTTAAAAAATATTTTTATGCCTAATTAAACTTTAAATGTTAAGAAATGTGCGTTATAAATCTGGAAATAGCTTTATCTAAGTTTTTAAATATTTTAAAAATCACAAGTACTTATATCGAAAAACAATTTTTGCTACACATATCTGTTGATAATTAAAATTAAAACTGAAAGCTTAGCGAATGCAGCAGAACTTAGATTATTCACCACTGTCGAATGTATTTCTTCATCGGTCTAAATAATAACTCGATGCTTTTTTCAGCCATTACACAAAATCAGCTGTACCTACTAAATGCATGCAAGTTCAGTTTGAAAAGACATAATATAAAGAAAACTTCAAATAGTTTCATAACTTTCCAAAAAAATATAAAGTTTATAAAAGTCGAAACATTGAAAATTGCCAAAGCAAGTAAATTAGATCATCGTTTGTTTTTACTGTCTCTAATGCTTACCTTAACAAGCAAAGTATTCTGTTCCATGCAAAAATTTGAAACGTTGGAAATAAACTTTTCTGGTCTACTGAATAAATTAAAAATTCATTATTAGACAAACGCTGGGTCTGTGTGTGTACGTAAACAGCATAGCTCAAAAACGAATTATCGGCAATACCCAACTTGGTATTTAATTTCAGTATTGAAAGATAGGGGAGCTGTTATATTACAATGTGGTTAAAATACCACGTGCTGAATATATATGCGCAGCAAAGACCACTTCAATCTAATTGAATTTTGCGTACATTTGTATAACAGGTTACAATAAGAGATAGATTAAAGCTTACTATACAAAACATGTACATCTGGTTAGAACACATGCATGTCAAATTCTTTGCGGCATTAACTATTTGCAAATATATTTGCAGACATTGGTTTGAATTTTCAAATACTTCATAATATTTTTCAAGTAGTCATTAATTCCTTTCTTGTGATCATGTAGGAATGTTGAATTTAAATGTCATCTCCAGGCATAGGAATTTCTAAGCATTAAAACCCGGACGAAAGGAAATAAAGGTTGAACTGACTTTGGGCAGACACGTCACAGGATAAAGACCACCACCATCCCTGGCGTTTGCAGAAAGCATTCACCACATCCTGTTTACCTGCCGTCAGTGACCGTTGCCCGCTGTTTACGTTTTTTGTATTTACATATGGTTTGAGTGTAGATAATTTGAAGCCAACTGCTTAAGAATTAATATGCCTGCACACCATATAGTTACCCGCTTTTAAAACTTTGACTCGCGTCAAACTTTTGTACCTACAAAGAAAAACATGTAAAAAGAAAAATATGTAAAAAAAATAAAGCATTTCTGCAAACGTTAAACATTAAGTATATGTAATAATAAGATTTTATAAGAGTATTTTGTAGAAGAGTGGGTAGAGAAAGTCATGTGAACACATAAGAGTTTTCGTACATATTAAGACATCACATTAGTTTGTCTACCAGAATTTTTTTAAATTCATGCACGAACATGCACTGTATTACCTATAGATACAGCTTTACAGGTAAGCTTTTGTAAAACGAAGCCCAAGGTAATATGGCGACCTGAATGTTTTATTTTGTTTTCAGGTAAGTGGAACGGATAAAACGCAGCAGTGATGTTTCTATACTTCATCTGCATATCTGGAGCACTATCTGAATGTGGCGGAGAAGGATTTCAACTAGGATTTCAAGTTTGAACCCTTTTTCAATTACACGTACAGCTTAATCTAACCAGAATGCAATTATTAGTAGGGGTATAATAGGCTTTCTACGTCTAAAATTGTACTGTAGGTCGATTTAAGATACTGTTTAAAACATTTATCTAACTGAGGTACTGTTGTTTACATTCCCCAGTTATTGTCTCCAATCCGTGTTGTCGTATTATTGTATTGTATTGTGTCTATTTATAAGCATTATGTTCATGTTTAATTGGACCGCTTCTCGCACGGGAATCCAATTCAGCAACTATGTATTTTATCGCACACAAATATCGACAAGAAACTTCAATTCGCTAAATAATACATGAAAATGACATTTACGTCAACTAACAGAGAAACTTTTAAAGTTTAGGATATCGAAAATCAACGAGAACAGATTTCTGTTGAAGGTAATTTTAAACGATAAGTCCACCTACCACATATTTCGTTATAACCAGGTAGAAGGGTTTTAGTAAGTAAACTATCCAATTAGGAACGCACCGAGAATAATCTTGCAGTTCTCTCTGTAAACAAGCACGATATACAGTTTGAAGGCAATACACCCTACTTTGACAAGTAGAGCAGAATTAAGGAATATTAGAAGGGGAAAAAAGTATGCTATTGATCGGTGTAATAAAGTTATCCCATGTTTTAATTAAGGCATTTGGGCAGCTTTTACAGCGAAAGCTGTAAATTTTTTTAAAGCAATATCCGGTCTTATTAGCAGATGGCACAGACCCTCGAAAAATTCTGACCTATAGTTTAGAGTTGAGCTAGAAAGTCCACTTTCCTCACTGTTCCTCTCTAATAATATCACATCTTCTTGTGTTTCATTGAAATACAGTTGCTTATCATGATGTTTTAAAAGTCCTTTGAGCTTTAATGTTACATCTAATGCTTTCGCCATTTGCGCTGAAGTGTTCCAAGACAAATTCTGCTACTAACTATGCTTATTCTGATGATGTTTGTGATGTATGAACTCCTCTTTATTTTATACATATTGCCCAAGTTATTCACTAGTATATAGAGAAATCGAATAAATGCAACAATCGCAACGTAATCGACTGTGGGGCCGGGGGGGGGAGAATGTCAGTCACAATACCTAACGTCACCTATATCCCTTACGGTAATACGATTGCTCTGTTTACTTACTAAAACCCCTCAGACCCCCTACAGTTCTGCGAGGGATTGCCCTAGTTTCGGAGTTGTTCTCGAACACTTGGATAAAAGTTGAATGTTTCTTAGAGTTGATTATAAAATAATATACCCCTCAGGGGCTCACCTTGGTGAGTACGGGAGTGGCGACTCTGAGATACCTAAGCCACTCAGTGTCTGGGGGTATAACCAGATCACCCTGTCTCCTGGGGCTAAAATAAGGTGGTCTGGTCCTCTAGGTTGGGGCTTAGAACCCTACATTGTAAAATGCTGTGTTACGTGAAGGATGATTTGTTGTTGGCAACTTTGAATGTTTAAACTGTGTTATTACCTGGAAACATGAAAGATGAGGCACATGAAATCTTAAGGTATAAATTGATTATAGTAGGTTACAAGAAATAACATAGAGTGGGAAAGGAAGGATAGATAAACATGATTACATATGCCATTGTGGACCAACCGACAGGATTCACGAAACAGGATTTATTATCGCAAAGAGAATAAAGATGAGCCTAATACCTTTTGAGTCAGTTAATTAGGTATCATGTAAAATGCAATTTAAGGTGAAATTATAAATGTAACTGTAGTTTCTATTTACGTGGGGGAAAGCACGTTGTTGGACAGGGAATAGTTTTTGTGAGAGTTTGAAACGAGAGTGTGCTGAAGGAGGAGTTAAATGATATGTTGATGGTCTTGGGCGATTTTGGTGCTGGAGTGAAAACGGATCACTTGGCCTGAGTGGTGGGGAGGCAAGTGTTGCATAAACTAGGTGACGATATGGTACCTTACTTAGTTTGTGACTGGAATTAATTTGATTGTTAAGAAAGAAAGCTTATCGTGTGCTATTGTTTTCTTTGAGTCAACTGTTTAATTGTGTTTTAAGTATGTTCAGGTTTAGTTATTGTTTACTCTAATGTGTGTAATTTGCTTAATTGTTGTATTTTATTTACTACTTATATTTTCTGAAAACATTTAACTTTTAAACTTTTCGTATGAAATTAAATTTTGAACTGTAATGAACCTTATGTTTGATCTTGTCTATCATAATTTGAAATATTTCTATTGCTTAATTTTTATATTTGTTTGCTTAATGATTCTACTTCTGTAATCCCAGTATAACCTTTTGTAATTGTATTGATTGTGTTGTCTTTTGTAACAGACAGTGCATAAATGTATAGTCCGAATGTGGCGATGATGGCATTAGTAGTTTTGGACCATTAAGCTCGAAATAAATAAATAAATAATAAAACTAATATAATAACAATAATCCCGTGGCGCTATAGTCCATGAAAGACCTTGACTTACCTACCCGACTGCGAGCCTTGTGCCCACATACGCAAGGCAGAGGTAGACGATCATCCTACCGACACAGGGAGGTGATGTGGACAGCATCACGCATCCCCCAGCCAGAATGTTGGCCTCTATGGCCGGGAGAGTTGCTTATACAGAGGTTTAATGTAGACAATCTCAAGCTTTGAAAGTTCCTGCTGTAAACGTCTTTACCAGATATCTATTATTCAGTGAGATATTAAAATGTTTTTATGGTAGCTTTAATCCCATACACCTTGAGTGCGTGTGTTTTGGGTTTATACATATATTACTGCAATAGCAGGTTACCACAGCTAGAAATATATAACAGTGTTTATAATTTAACTCGTTATATGTAGTAATAGTGCAAGTTCTGCAGGTTTTTCGGTATTTATTTGAGGTCGAGAAATGATATGATGACAATTACTATGAGTTTGAAACCTCAACTAAATTACCTAAGTAAAATTATAAGCAATAGAGAGATTCGGTAGGATAATTACAACACCAGAACTTTTTTCACGTTTACTCGCAATTTTATTACACGCGAAACTCTGAAATTTGGCTCCATACCACCTCTTTGTTTCTTTTTCTATTGTGTGGCAGCTATATAGCTTATTTTATACTTTGAATTTACGCATCAACAAATCTTACCATTTTTATAGTTTGTACCATCCATCAATATCGAACAGGAAAATGCATGAGAATATGCATCCTAGATACATAGTCGAATAGAATGCAGGAGAAAAACATTTAGTTATTAGTTTTTGAGCATCTTGTCTTGAAACTATCGATTAAGCTCGATTCTGATTGGTGAATAAGGTACATGAGACCGTACATTGGATGAAATCCATCGCATATAATTATCTTAGAATATACGTTAAGACCAATAAACTAGGTTTAATTATGAGTCATAAGCAGGCTAAGCATCCGGGAAAAGTTAGCAACTAATGTATGTACACCCTTACCGTAGAGTTTCATAAACACAGTACTGCTGATGTAAATAAAGACGTCAATGCGCTGCCTTAATTGCTACTGTAAACGGAACGGTCTAGTTATGAAGTAGGACACATACATCGGAATGAAACACAGTGTAATGTACCTCTAGTTACGAAGCGGATTGTATACGGCCTCTCAGGTAAACAACACCCCTATGCGCTACCTCACTCCACCCTACTCAATGCGCAGTAAACTTCACTTCACTCTAAAGATGTCCAGGATTCTTAGCCTAAGACACTTGAGAGATTTGGTACAATCAAAACAGAGCAAAGTGAGTACAGATAGTTTCGGAACTACTGTGTTGCAGTGTCCTGTCTGCGCGTAGTAGTAGTGCAACTCCTGTCGATAAACTAGTCTGGTTTGGTTATAGCGTAAAGTGTATTTCTATATTTCGTATCCTACTGTGTATGAACATGTTTATCCAATCAGCGAAGACTCCCAATAATATTTCCTGCACCAGCACAAGAACTGAACGGAACGCTGTTTACTTCATATGCTTGAGTACCTATGCAGAGGCTTACATATAAATTCACCAGCAGTTCAACATATTGCTGGAAAATATTGATTTTGCCTACTCTTGATGTCCAGTTTTGAGTTTTAAATTAGCTTTGGTTATCCAATAAACAGAAAGTGGTCGCAATGCATTATATATTATTTGTTAGCAAAAATGTGATTTTCTCTTTACAGCTGCGTATCAATTGTGCAACATAACTAAATATTACCAATATACGAGAGGCTTTGTAGTTGAAATTCTTACGCCGCACTCTGACGTAACCTAACTTCGGTGGACAGTAGGCACAATAGCTGTTATCAACTAGAAACTCAAAATTAAACAGCGTGATGCACGTCAGGATTTAGAGATATGGCAGGTACCTCTCTTTGTTCGTTATTAAGAGTAGTACATCACAAATTGCGAATTTTGGTAAACTTCAGAGGCAAATTGTGCAAAATGTGTTGCTTCTACAACAAATTGTTTAGGGAAAATAGATTAATCAAAGAGAAGTCACATGATTAAAGTGCCATGCACACCATTTTATGAAGGCAAATTTAGTGTACAAATGAAAAATATTGCTATAAATGTCGTTCAATGTAACATATAGAATCACCAGTTATGCTACGGACATCTGTACTCCCTTCAAAGTATTAAATTTACAAATACAATTACTTGATTTTCTCACAATGAGGACATAATGGATCAACTTTACCATTTAATAATGCATAAATAAATTACATGTATATAGACATGAAACCTAAACCTGAAGATGATCTATTTTCCTGGATTCCCAATTTAGTAACAAAGGAGATCTCTAAATACCACAGATAGACGTCTTTGAACAAAATGCTTCACTTAATGAATAGATTACAGTGTATTAAATATTCTCACATACAAAAGCAAAGCCACATATGTGAATACAGATCATTATAAATTAGTTTAGCAGACCATGCCACCACTGCTTCTGAACCGAGGGTAGTGGCAAGGTCTAATACGTTTATAAAGCTCCACCTCTCTTGCAGTTTACTATACGCTCGCATGGAGCACATTAGAGAGTATGGTGCAGCACGCTACGATGGTGTAGCAATTTCGCCACCGCTAGTTAGATGGAGACGTATACAGACAAGTGCGGAGCGCGCTCGTTGTTGTTCGCTGTTTCATGGATTACGATCAGCCACATCCGTTCTAAGGAAATCCAAGACCAAATTTAAACGAATTGCCAGTTCGGATAGGAGAAGTAGTAGCAACCATTTACCGTGATATTATGATCTATAGAATTTGAGACGAACTTGATTACAGACTAGATATACGCCGAATTACAAACGGAAGTCTTATTGAACATTAGTAATTCCAGGGATTTTTAAAGTAGGGTCCGCTATGTAATAAAATAAGAACTACTGAATATTTGGCCACCATATATTTTATTCCATTCCGTATAACTTAAGTTTTCTTTTCAGTTTTTACAATCAATTAAATTCTCATTCTAGTGTAGAATAAATTTTATTGGCTCCTTCTAAAACAACTTCGCCGCCAGTCCATCAAACAATCGTACAGTTTCCAAGATGCATTTTTGTGTCTAATATTAACTGATATAAAAATGATGTTATTGGTAACGCTGGTTGGAAGGGATAGGGATTGAAACTAGTGGCCTGGAAATCAAATATTTATCACCGAGTAGCTGAAAGGTAACGATTGTGAATCAGCAAGTTAACGTGATGTCAGTTAAAACAGACGACTCATTATTTTCCTTCAAGAAGCCTTCGTACATGTGCCACACATGTCCTCGAGAGTTGATTTTCAAAATAGAAAAACATGTTAACTCTAGAAACAGCTATACATTTCCTTGATTAACTGGCGGTTGTTCTAAAAACCTTATGCTACGCTAACACAAATATTCGAAAATATTAATCGGTAGAAAAGTAGTGTAAGGTTTGAAATCCTGGGTAAAAAATAAAGCATCGAAAAACATTAAGTAGTCCGTACTTTATTACAAAAAAAATCTGATGTGTTACACTCACATGACTTTCTCTACTCTTGTACAATCTAATTTTACAAACGCCTATTCTCCATATGCTTCATGTTAATCGAGATATCGAGATGTCAATCTTATTGGTAATTTTCTTGTAGATGCAAGGGAAATATGGTAACTTTTAAGCGATAGTCAAATATTTTAACGCTGGTTGCTATGTGGCGCATTCCACTCTCTTTGCATGTCCAGGACATAAACAAAATGAATAACGAATTTGAAAAAAAGTATACGTATTGGACAATTTAAGGAAATAGCAAGCAATATCTCGAAAACGGTTCACTCAACAAAAGAAATGTATATGACATAAGTTGTGTATTTTAATGCGATCTACATTTCTTGTGTAGTAAAATTTTGTCTATCTCTTATGGTTTACCAGTTATGCAAAAGTCGTTCACAATGAAGAATACTTTTGGAGACATTCCCAGAAAATTCGAGATATACATTTCATTTCTCATGACATTATCTTAAACAAATGATATTTTAATCAAAATTGTTAGAGCCATTTTTGAGAAAATTAGAATTTTCGAAAAATCTTCCATGTAAAGAGTAGTCTGGGGTGGGGGGATTTTCTTGAAAACCTTCGTGTCGCATCTCTGGAAGATACTGAACCTAATACCAAGTTTGGTGCTTATCCGACTGTTCGTTTTTGAGTTATGCTGTTCACAGACACACAGACACACACACACAGACACACACACGGACATGTTTCCAAAAATGCTTTTTTTGGATTCAGGAGGTCTCAAAACATGTATTTCCGGTGAAATCTCGGTATCGAATTTTTGGGTGGAATGCAATACTTCCCCTACTTACTATACGTAGTAGAGAAAGTAATATAGTACCTTTAAAATACACCTAGTACTTATAATTGAAACTTGAAGTTGTACTGGTGTGTTTTTATTTTCTCTACTACGTATAGTAAGTAGGGGAAGTATTGTATTCCACCCAAAAATTCGATAACGAGATTTCACCGAAATATATGTTTTGAGGCCCTGAATAAAAAAAACATTTTTGGAAACATGTCCGTGTATGTGTCTGTGAACAGCATAACTCAGAAATGAACAGTTGGATAAACACCAAACTTGGTATTTAGGTTCAGGATTTTCCAGAAATGCGACACAAAAGTTTTCAAGAAAATACCCCCACTCCATATTACCCTTAACATGGAACATTTTTCGAAAATTTTAATTTTCTCAAAAATGGCTCTAACAATTATGATTAAAATATCGTATATTTAAGATACTTTTATGACAAATAAAGTGTATATCTTGAATTTTCTGGAAATGTCTCCAAAAGTATTCTTCATTGTGAATGACTTTTGCATAACTGGTAACCATAAGAGATAGAGAAAATTTTACTACACAAAAAATGTAGATCGCGTTAAAATACATAAGTTATGTCATTTACATTTTTTTGCTTGAGTGAACCATTTTCGAGATATTGCTTGTTATTCCCTTAATTTTCCAATACCTACTTTTTATCAAATGGGAATACGTCATTCTTCCTTTTTTTTGTCTTGGTAATGCAAAGAGAATGGAATACTCGACATAGCAACCAGCTCTTAAAATTTTTGACTATCGCTTACAGCCTACCAATTCCCCTTGCATCTACAAGAAAATTAGCAATAAGATTAACATCTCGATATCTCGATTAACATGAAGCATAAGGAGAATAAGCGTTTGTAAAAACAGTTTGTACAAGAGTAAAGAAAGTCATGAGAGTGTAAAACATCAGATTTTTTCATTATTCAATTAAATCTGGTTTATGCTTTATACATAATTTAACTCCTTTTGGTATAACTAATAACATACTCCATGTAAAGTACTTTGGATAGTGCAAATGCAATCACTTGTAGGCTCTTTTGGGCGTCCGTGGCTATACATATATCCTTACGGCGTTAGTTTGTTGTTTGGTGCTAATGAAAATGCCAAATACAGCTCTCTTGTCGGGCAATTCCCTGAGGTGCTGCTTGTTATATTGAAATTGGCAGCTTCATGTATTACATCATACCCCGTTATTATCTTCGGCGTCAATTTCCTTCATTGGGTAATTAATACTACACTCTCAGATTTGACGGTGCCTGCAATAAGCCAAAAGCACTAGATAAACCTGTATAGCTGGAATAGCCTCCGTCAATGAAACGTACTAATGAAGAACAGGAGTTGAAAGGTCCAATCTGCCTCTGATTGGAATACTTTTGGAGAAAAAAAAATTCTGATGTGTTACATCCAAAGGAATTTCTGTACATACTAAAAGTTATTTTTATATCTGTTTTACAACTGTTCTTACAAACCCTTACTTTTCTACCTACTTCTTGTTAATGGAGATAAACGTTTGCAAAAATAATATCATTTCAAGTTTCATTGTAGCTAAAAGAGAATACAGGAGACGCAGCGATAGTTATAAGTTTAAAAAGTGGGTTGCCAAAAGTTTGTTTTAAAATTCCATACGCTTTACACACGAGAAACAAAGGAGTGGTGACTTAGCAGTACAAAAATGTATGAAAAAGTGTTATTGATAACGCAATAGCAACCGATGTCTGGGAAATGGTTAATAACATAAAACTTGTGTTTAACACGGTCTACATTTTATTTAGCTCTTATGATCTCCCAGTTATAAAAATTCTCTAAAATTCAATCAGTATGATGGGTACTTCACCTACCATTTACAGAACATTTAAGATGTACATAATTTTTTTAGTATAAGTATCTCAAATATATGTTTAATTGAAATCAGCTTCTGAGAAAATACAGAATAAAGATAATTCTTCCATGAATGGCGAAGTTTGGTGTGGGGAAACTTTCGTGGAAAATCTTCATGTTGAAGGATACTGAATCTAAATGCAAAGTTTAGAAATCATTCAGTTTTCACTTTTGAGTTATGTTTTTACAGGGATATTAAAATGTCTTTTTTCTATTAATGAGACCCCAAAATGTATATAGGTATTTCCAGTGAAACCTCCAAATAGAAGGGCCAAAATGACCTAGTTGTCGACGGGCCCTTAAACTCCACTCCACATAGAATTTTTGTTAGACATACATTAGGTACCGCTTCTATCACAAGGAAGCGTTAGAGAAAGCAAGCATTTATCCGAGCTATGCCAGACGAGAGACAGTTAATGTATGGAAATTATTATTATTATTATTATTATTATTATTATTATTATTATGTGTGTTGTATGAAGAGAAGATGGGAATTATTTTAAGAAATCGTTATTTGAATTTAGTTCGATTAGTCGAACAATTTTTTTCTTGCTTTAAAAACTTAAATATGCATTTACACTTTTGTAATTCACATTTTCAGCAGAAAATACTGATGTCATTCATATTATTTGTAGCGTAAGAAATATTTGTTTGATTGAAACCAATCTAAATATACTAACATAAGAAACAAATCCATTGTAATTTGTTTGTTATAGTTAGTTGTTAATGTTTTATTCCATATTCTTGCAATTAATTTTATTGTTGGGTATACAAAAAATATTAAATGTTCTAATATTACTTGATCACCCGTGATATTGCCGTTATAATGGAGGTTTATTTCTTGAAGTCTCGTGTAGGTTTTTTTTAAAAAAACATTAGGCAGTGTGCAGTAATCGCAACTGTGTACAATATAAACGGAATAGAAGGAAAACTACAGCATGTCTCGTGGTGTAATTCCAAAATTTGTTTTATAATTTAGGATTATATTTTTGTATTGCTTACATATAGTAAATATAGGAAGTATTGCATTCTACCCAAAAATTCGATACCGAGATTTCACGGAAAATACACGTTTTGAGAATCCCTGAATAAAATACAGAATTTTTAGGAAAAGTTCCAAGTGTGTGTGTGTGTGTGTGTGTCTGTGTATGTGCATGTGTGTGTGTGTGTGTGTGTGTGTGTGCGAGCGCGCGCACGCGCGAACATCGTAACTTAAAAATGAAGAGTCGGTTAAATATCAAACTTCGTATTCATGTACAGTGTCTTCCAAATATGCGATACGCAGATTATAAAGAAAATCCCCCTCGCCCAAATTACCCTTATATGGAACACTTATCCAAATGTTGGATTTTCTCAAAAACGAATGTAACGATTTTGATTAAAATAACGAATGCTTAAGATATTTACATGACAAATACAATATGTATCTTGAATTCTCTAGGAATACCTATGTAGCCCTCTTCATTCGGAAGGATTTTTTTTTAATTTTGAATAACTGGTTAGCCATAAGAGACACAAAAATGCACAATACAATGTAGATCCCTTCAAAAACACGATTCAAACCCGCGGAGGGCGATGGATTTTTTTCGGGCGTAAAAACCCTTGGCATGCCTTCATTCGAAAAGGAAGTGAAGCAGGTGGTCCAGTGTCGCAGATTTACGGCACGTATAAGAACCTCAAGCCTGATAAAAAGGCCTCTGAGCAAAATTTTCGATGTTTCACGCCCAATATAAAATGGTACGCTAAGAAACATGGTAGTTAAAGAGCGTCCATAAATAAAACTCAATTTAATTTAAATTTCTTTAAAACACAACTATTTCAAATAACTTGTCATGTGACATTAGCTATTTCCGAGATATCCTTTGATAATGGTTCGAATTGTTCAATACTTTTTCAATATTTTCGAGTCCGTTCGATATACAATTGCTTCTCGTGATTGCATGGAAACAGGCTATAGCATCCAGTACTTAACGTTTGGCTATTCCCTTTGTAAATATAAGGGAATTTGTAATTTAGCTTCTTCTTTTGAGGTTTATCTCAATTAAAATAAAGTAGAGTTAAAAGTAAGCTTTCGTAAGCATAGTTTGCGTACCCATTAATAATACAGAGGGTAGAAAGTCATGTGATTTTAAAATACCAGATTTTATTTTACGAATTTTTTATAGGTACATAATATTTTCTAAGACCTAAGGATTATACTTTAAATAACATAATGAATTAATCAGAACTTTGAAGAATTTAGAAATAAAGTTTAAGCTCATGGACCTTAAACATTCGTATAAAACTAAAATATGATTGATGTAAATATTTACATTGTACATCAGATAGTTGAGGGTGATTGAATAATCGTCTCGCTAGATCTAGGAGACATCTTTGGGAATATTTACAAGCGCAGTGCAATTTGTTTCCTGTAACTCCGTTGTCAAGAAATCTTATACCCAGCGGATTTCAGATTAGCAAATAGAGGTTCATAAAGTGAAAGTTATGCGTAGAGGTTATAGAGAAAACTGAAGCTACCTTAGATGTTTAAAATTAAAACAAAATACAGTCGAAGGTAGCAGCAAAAACTTTTCGCTCGCATATGAGTACAAACCTTTCTTATTCAGCCAGCTAAAACACACCAATACTTCGAAAAAGTATCTTCCTCGACATTTATTTAGCACAGGCATGCAGAACTGCAACACAACTTTGCGTCCACCTCAGAAACAAAATATATTATGGAATTAAATGTTCTTTCACACAAGCCGTGTTTGGACAGGGTTGGAAGGTAGAATCAGATGACTGAAAAATTCAATGCCATAGCCGGGATTTGAACCACGGATCTCCCGGTCTCCGTCCGCTTGCTCTAACCACTGAGCTACTATGGCAACATGCCGACACGACATTAAATTCTCCAGCTGATTCGCATTTTTCCCGGTAAACCACAAGTAGATCTCAAATTGTATTGAGATGTCATACCCCAATGGCGACTTACATTTTTTGTAAGTGCTTAAGTCCCGGCCTTTTAGTTTCAACCATATTAGGTCAATTAATGGAATTAATTGTTCTATCACACAAGTCGTGTGTGCCCCCTACTCGAGACTTTTAATTCTCATTCACATGTTTAAGGCTCCACGTGGATTTTGGAAAGAGAACAAATGCCTGTCTTCTATTCCATCCCTTAATTTCAGGTTCTACACCCCTGTTTAAGAAATAACGATGGGAGGACAGGGAGGTCCATTTTGTCTAGGAAATTCTCACTCGTTACTTCAAGAAAACGTTTACTTCCACTTCACCACTCAAGTTTTCAATTGCCATAGCAATTTTCTTTTTCCACTGTTTAGGTTTCTATACGCTCCTTGTAGAGTGGTCCATCATTTCGTACTGAATCCATTCGGGTGGTCATTATCATTGAGATATCTTTCCTCTGCCGATTATGTGTTCGAGGTTATTTGGATTTTATCAAGTCATGTGAACCGAAGAATGCATATGCCATTTTTAGAATTTAAATAACAATGGGAACGCTCTTAGCAAGGCGCTCCGGGCAATAGCATTTGTGACCAGCATACATGAGATGGTGTCTTCAAATCCCGATTATCATGCAATTGTTTCCCTCAGTCGGCAAGTAAATACTAAAGGAAAATCGAGTACGCATATGAGGGGATGCAACCAAAGCTGTTAGTACACGAAGGAAACTACATAACCCAAGTCATCCATTACTAACACAGATTTGTGTAATAACTCTCCAGCATTCTTTTCTAAGGACAAATTGGGACACGAAGCTATGGCACGCTTGTAGGAGTAACCATTTGTATAGTACAGCCGTAGAAATTAACCAGTCCAGAGCCGCAATATTGCATCACCCACTGGGTCATCTGGCTAAAGGTTTGTTTTGACCTCCTGAACCGCTCAAATGGGCAGTTTTAGGAAACTTTCGGAATATATATTGTATAATTCTGTATCGCATGGAAACCCTCTAACAATGTTTTTTGCGTGGTTTCCCCTGGTCGGTAAGCCAAGCTGTGGTAGTTCTTCTTCCCAACGAATTCCCTGTTTAATCGTTAGGGACACAGTCTTTGCTAGCATACGTCTTCCGGATCTGGTCGCCCTTCGATTTCTCCTTCATCCCTTCCTCCCTAGGGTCACGTTGGAAAACAAAGGACCAACTGTACCTATGTGTGATGCTGTGCTCAAGTTACTAGAGGCCCCTGCGTCTGACTACTCCTAAATCCTAATGACTCTTGGGTTTTCGTTTTTTCCAGTCCGTGTACTATATTTTCGTTACTTCACGACGCAAGAAACACTCAACTCGTGGAAAAG
This sequence comes from Deroplatys truncata, assembly GCA_030765065.1. NCBI lineage: Eukaryota > Metazoa > Arthropoda > Insecta > Mantodea > Mantidae > Deroplatys > Deroplatys truncata. Next base: position 96,486,248 of record CM060986.1, on the reverse strand, counting down.
CGTTGTAATTTGATAACGAGCGTTGGTCGTCACTTTTGAAGCCGCATCTTTTGCTTCTCTATCTGCTATCGATTATTCTGCCGGATGCTACAGTGGTTGGTTATGAGACCTTTCAGGGTATGCGTGAGCGGGTGTGAAAGGATAACACCAGTTTAAACCACTTATGTATTACTCCCCTACCAAAATTACTTCGTATGCGCTCCAATCTCAAAACTCCTGTGTACGAGTTTGTGACGCTATTATTAGGAGGTACCTCCTCAATTCTCAGAAATTCACTACCTTTCTCTTTTTCAGAATTTCTGCCTACATCACTGTCCAAACGTACTGAACTTATAATCTAACTACATTCCGTGAATCTTTAAGCTAATGTGTTCGCAACTTCGGTTCTAGCAACGGCTTTGCTCGCTAATTACCTTTTTCTCCAGATAAACCCTTTCAACTCAAGCTTCTTACATTATACGTTGATTTAATATACAAAAACTATTTATTGCAATTATTTCTCTGTCTCACTATTATTTCTTTATTTAATTATTTGTATCTTCCTGTCAATAATTACGGTATGATATTCTACGAAACACCTTTGTATTATAGTACATTTGGTGGATAACACATAGCTAGGTAATTTACTGTTTGCTCTGAATTATTCCGTATTTAGGTTTAAATCCCCATATGTAAAAATAACAAAGGTACACTCATGGATAAGAAGAGTCATCCACAGATTCTATGTGACAATTGCAGGGTTTTGTGTACCTTCGTTACAGCTGTGTTCACAACGCACATGCAAGAGCTGTAGAATGGTCCATACTTGTGGGCGCAGTGGTCACCTTACTCGTATAACGGTGTTTCTCGGTAGTGACTCTTATAAGCTACTGAAAACAGGAGGGTGGAACAACGTTTCGTTGGCCTAGAGGTTAAGAAGGCACTTGCTCTGAAGGCTTGCACTCTTAATCTCCTCGTTTCAAATCTCGCATTAGTTACTGTTATTTTTATGTTATTAATTTTATGACTGAATGTGCAGAACATAATGTTTCATTAATATAACTTTGGTATTTGATGTTTTAGACATATCTAAGCACATAAATATATAATGCTACTAAAGCACTCATTTTAAATAACTAAAGAGATAAATACAAATAAACTATATCTTCTTTAATTTGTGCCCCGAAGCCATCTTTCGTCCTCCACGCATATGTACGGAAATTCGAGTGCAGTTCCCTTTTCACCTGAGCCCATACATTCTCAATAGGGTTCAAATCTGGTGAATAGGGAGGCCAGTCTATCACTCTGTTATCCTGCCTCTCTGAGAGCCAATTTGAAACCTTTCGGTATATGTGGGCAAGATAATTAGCATATACGAATTCAACAATTCCATCGGATCCCTCATCCTCACAGAGAAAATCAAAGTATTCTCAAGTCTACCGTGTATTGCGCACTGTTTATATATGGCCATTACATAGAAGACGCATGGAAGGTGTGTGGAAATGCCCTACAACAACTTGCTGTAGCGGCTATACGACTGTATTGTGTATGGTGTAAACAAGGCGCTGTGCCGTGTACGACTTATAAAAAATTGGCTTTCAAGACATGACTCATTCCTTTTTGTTCACGGGTGTACGTATAGGACTATTTATTAGTAGATTTTTTACTGCACACAAATTAAGCGACATAAAGTGGTGACCCGGACGAGAGTTGTCAATAAAAATTTGGACGTTTATTTGACGTTGTCACCTAGCGGCCATGGAACAGGCTGTGTCAAATCAAACGGAATTCCTCCGCCCCCATGCTTCATTTACAAGTGAATAAAGCCTTGCCAAGTTTGTTCAATCGATCTCGCCTGAAATAACAGTTTGCAAAGGACACCCTGTGCGGTCTCAGTTTAAATCACTTTGGCACAGACGATACATTTCAATCATAATTGTAGTTGCAATAACCACCGCAAGACTTAGATATAACGGTACAAACACGTCTAACGATATACCGTAGCTTTAAAACTTTTATGCACGCATGGAATCCAGATTTCGGGGAGGGTGCACCAAGTAATTGAAAGTTGCATAATGAAAGGCACTATAAAATGCCTTAAAATAGTTTTCAGTCATTTTTAGCGAAATTGACTAATAATAGTTTTAAAACAATAATATCAATAGCACTATAGCATGAAAAAATGTTGAGTTTAATAATCGCAGTCATTCTCACAGTACAGAATAAGGCATCTGATGTGTTGCAATTCACCTGACTTTCTCTACTCCCTCTTCCACAAATTATTCTTGTATCTACTTCTTGTTAATCGAGATGAACTTTCATTACACATTTCGTTGTAATGGTTTTTTTATGAACACCCTTTAACTGCTATAGTCCTTAGCGTCCCATTTTATATTAGGCGTGAAAGACTGGAAATTTTGCTGAGAGGCCTCTTTATCAGGCTTGAGGTTCTTTTACGTGTCGTAAATCTGCGACACGTGACCATCGTTTTATTTCGCTTCCCAAGGAAGCCATGCTAAGGATTTCTACACACGAAAAAAAAATTTATTGCCCTCCGCTGGGTTTGAACTGGCAACCTCGGGAACTAGAAGCTAGCATGGTACCACTGGACCATGGAGAACGACTTCGTTGTAAGTGATAGATTTTTAAAAAACGGATCGCTATGTAAATGGATTTAAAATTCCATGTTCCTTACATGGCGAGAAGAATAACGACTTCTCACTAGCACAAGGTATAAAGATTTGGAAATGGTTAACGCAAAAAAATATTTTTAGCATAAATTATGCGCTTTAACGAGATATATTTTTTGTGCAGGAAGATTTTGTTTATCTTTCACGGTTTAACATTTATAACCAGGCAGGGGGGTTTTAGTAAGTAAACAGAGCAATCCTGTTACCGCACAGAGGATAGGTGACGTCAGGTACTGTGACGGACACTCCTACCCGCCCCGTCAGCCGGATTTGTTGCGACTGTTTCATTTATTCGCTGCATAACATTCACCAGTGGAGAACTGTGGCAATATGCCTAAAAACAAAAAGAAGAGTTTATACTCGTACATTCAAATTAGCATCATCTGTGGTGGCAAGAAACACTTCAGCACAAATGGCGAAGCATCAAAGTAACATATAGCTTAAAAGAAATTTAAACTTCCTATTAAACTACACTAATTCACTGAAACAAAAGGAACATGTGACATTATTAGAAAGGAACAATGAGGAAAAAGGACTTTGAACTTCCTCAGCCTCAAACTATAGATCACAATTTTTACAGGATCTCTGTCACATAAGAGCGGACATTGCTTTAAAAATGCACAGCTTTTGAAATCGTTATTTCGTAGCGTTTTATAAGTTAGTTTTATAAACTAACTTCACACCATCAATAAGTAAAGCTAAATTGTTTTTTATCTTCTAATACTCCTTAATCCTGATTCACCTGCTTTCGAAGCAGGGTAAAGAAGGCCTTTCGAGGGGAACAGGCCTTTAACTGTGCATAATATTTGTTTACAGAAAATACTGTAAGGTCGCAGTAACCTTCACTCGCCATCAACACTCGTTGGGTTCCTAACTTGATGGTTTACTTACTAAAAACCCCTCTGTCTGGTTATAAAAAAAGAATGAAGAAGAATGTAGAGACTATTCCCAGAAAGTTAAAATATATTGCATATTTTATTTGTTGTGAACATATCTTAAGCATATGTTATTTTAATCAAAATCTTGTCATATTTGAGAAAATCATAGATATCAAAACTTTTTCCATATAAAGGGGCGGTTTGGGTATGGGCATTTTCTTGATCTTCGAATCTCATCGTTGGAAGACGCTGAACTGACATAAAAGTTAAGTTTTCACCGATCTTGTGTGCGCGCGCATACCATAGACGTTTTTCTAAAAACACTCTTTGCTTTAGATTCAGCGAGTCTCAAAACGTGTATTTCCTGTTAAATCTCGGTATGAAATTTTTGGGTGAAATACAATACCTACTGCCTTTACTTACTACAGGTTTACAGTAGACAAAGTAATAAAATATCGGTATGTAACAGAATCATGACCTTCTTTAAATTTATATTCATAGCTTGTCTAAAAGTAGTTCATAAGCATTAGTTTTACTTCCACTACCACTTATCTATAGTAAGAAGCGATACTACTATATCTCAACCAAAAATCTTTCAAACATACAATACTAAGATTTTCAACAAAGCTTCTCCAGTTCACATCACCCTTTAGACAGAAAAGTATTCGGTTTCAATTCATGTAAAAATAGCTGCAGCGATTTTGTTTAAAATGCATTTTGTTATATATTTTTAAGTTAGAAAATGTATGCCTTAATTTTTTTCGGAATAGCTTGTGAATTCCTTTTCATCAGAATGAATTTTGTTTGTAACACTAGTAATAATAAGAGACAGACAAAGCTTACACACGAAAAATGTAGATCTGGTTAAAACGCATCATTTATTTCAAATATACCTGGTGAAAGGGAAGCCATTACATTAATCTAAACGAGTTACTGTCTCATTATTTGGAACATATTTTGTATGCTTCAGTTTTTTCTATGAGTTTTTCTGCGGATATATTTTAGGTTTTTTGAGAATATAAAACGCACACGCTGGCAACTCGCAGTATGTAGCTGATAGTAAGGGTAGAACTCGCTCTTTCAAAACCAGAAGTAGGTCTGTGCGTAAAACAGATTTCACCTTCGCTGTATGGCGCGTAATTCATGAGTGTAGACAAAATTTATCAAGCTACTCACGATTTGAAAAAGCTGGCATCTCGTAAACCTTGTGATGTAACTATGATTGTCCACTAAACATGTGAGTTTCAATGCGTAGTGCGATTACTCTAATAATGACGTGCTATTGGAGATGAACGCATTACTTCCATACTGTTAGTGCAAATAGCTACCAAGTTGTACTTGTGATCTCCCAAAACATTGCACCATCCTTTCGTCGTATTATGTAGATTAAGATTCGTCTGGAAAAACCCACTAGTCCCCGTACCTCCCAGTTCAAGATGCTGTTTTGTGTACGTCCAGGAGCCGGTTTTCTCCATTGCCTACCTTGACTTAGCAACATAGCCTATGCCTCCAACTACAGCGCGTCCTCAAAACCGTGTTTAGAACATGATTATTAGCAAACCTCGGTCAGAAATAGATTAATCTATCCATCTTACAAGTAACAAACTATCATCTGCATACATTCCCGTGGAATAAACCATGTAATTTGAAAAAAATTGTTTTTTTTAGGAAAACGGCTGAACACAGAACAAAATGCTATTGTATTTGTTTGTATACCTATATGAAGTAAGTATTAGAAGGGATGTAATAAGTTCCCTTCCACCCTGTTCGTTTTCACTTTCGAGATATTCACTTTATTGGTTGAATTTTCCAATACCTTATCTTTTTGAAGCGTATGATCAGCGTTCATTTGTTTCTCCTGATATGCAAAGAGTGGAATTACAAAGCCTGCTTATATTGACCCGTAATTTAAATATTTGATTATCACCTCATCCTCCGGCATCACCCTTGACCCACAACTAAATGTATATGTATATGAAACCATTACTGCAAACGTTAATTTAAATGACACCGAAAAGTTTTTTAAAATCTGACTATCACTTTACATATTGTAATTTACAACAAAATGTATAAATACATAATGCAGGTTTATCTGGATTAACAAGAAATAGATGGTGCAATAAGCTTTTATAAGAACAGTTTTTTAAAAAGTGAGAAGAGAAAGCTATGCGAATGAAACACTTCAGATTGTTTTCTGTAATTCCTATTAGCTATCACAAATATTCGCACGAAATTGTTTCGAATAATTTATATCCCGGTTCGTCCGCTGATACGTTAGAAAGCAAGTCGATGTAATTAGATTAGCCATGATATTAGAAATCCGAATAAGAAACAAAGGAAATAAACGAAAATTTGGTCTGCAATCCTACTTAAGTCCAATACGACAATAGTATCCCAGGACGTGTTAAAACAATAGGCCATATGGCAAAGCGACCTAATTATTATGTTCCAATGCGATAAAGAATGAACGTCATTTTCAGCTTTGCTATACGGGGTGACCATTTAAGTTGAGATTGTACAATATCTTTATAACTAAGCGTTGTAGAAAGAAATGTCTTCAATAAAAGTTGCTTGATATTATGGGTAAAAGTAAGTGCCATTAATCGTGTTTTATTTGGAGGACATTGTGATGGTCATTTGAGGGTCACATTAAATTGACCCTAATAGTAGGTTCCCATTTAAAATATTAAATTGACCCTAAATGACTATCATAACGTCCTCCAAACAAAACACAATTAATGGCATTTACTTCCCCCCATAATAATCAAGCAACTTTTATTAAGGACATTTCTTTCTACAACGCCCAGTTTTGGAGATACAGCACAGTCCAACTTAAATGGTCTGCCCTGTTTAAACATGCACAGGGCTGGAACCTAAATGTTCTCAAAATGTTCTTATATGCTAATTGTGATAAAGCTTCATAATGCACGGTTACTTTAGTGGAGAAATACACTATGAATTTAAATATGAAATATCGTTTGTTTTTACTCAAAATCAAAATGTTTTGAAGCTGTAAATATTTAGGGTTTGGGCAAATGACCCCCTCGCCCCCAAAATTACGCCTATACATGTATACTTATATTTCTGACACTAAGTCCTTCGTCTTTAGGTGTTACATGTATGACTGTGCGTTGATCTCAACATTAATAAATACTGAATTTATTCCTTTGTTATGTCTTTCTAACATTACTTTTCTTTCAATTAGATTAACAGCTGTTATGACGTTCTAAAAACCTTCTAATGCGAAGCAGTTGCAATGAACAAATGAAAAGAGTTTTGAAATTTTTCTCATAACGGAATGTTTTTAAATATCAGAAAAATAATGAGAATTATAAGTAGATAATTCCAAAGTTGATATTAGTTTAATATAGTAATCCTCAAAATCGCGAATTTGATTTATTCAAACTATTTTATAACTAAATTGTAATAAAATGCTTGAATAATTGTTATTAAACAAAACTAAGAGTTATCTGCGTTACATGAACGTGACCTACATTAAAAATACACTAACTACACTGAACATTTCACATAATTACATTTTTACGAAAAATGTTTACAAACTTATAAATTTATGATCTATTTGTATGTTCTGCCTCCTTTATATCTAATGCATTTCTGTTGTGAAACAGGCAGCATTTGATGAAAGAACAATAATGCTAAAACTGATGAGGAGGAGGGGGAAAGATTATTGCTTGAGACATCAGATGAGGATTGATGGGAGGGGTGGTTGGTTAGGTGGGTGTGAGAATTTCAGGGCCTAAAAGATATAAAGGAAATGCATGGCTGAAATCTCCAGGAAATCTATTTTTGGATTGTACTTACAAAAGATTCTCCAAGATTATAATTCTAAATGAATTTTTGTTTTTGATAATTGTGAATATTTACCTTTATATAAAACTAGGAATTAATTTGGGATCAAAATGCTTGATTGCTTAAATAGTGAGATTTTGCGGGTTTTTTTATCAGCAACTTCGTTCTTTCAAAATATTTCAAGAGATTTGAGTTTTCAGCCAATTCATATGAAACTTTTCGTGTACTTTCGAAAAATCAAAAAAATTAAAACAATCATAATTTGTCTGTGTTGCTAAGGGTTTAAGTTATGATTCCTACAACTGAAGTAAGCCTAAAGTTAGAAATTTATGTGATAACTCCTTAATTTATTTATTTTTAAATAAATGCTAAACCTTCGGAAGAAGGAAGAGCCGGTGGTGTATAAAGCGGCCCGAACTGATGGTGGCAGACACAGCGTAGTGGGGTTCCTAACACTTCCATATTGAACATCCCCGGCCGCCATTCACGCATGGACATGCTCGGGTAAAAGTTTCTATGGCACAGAAGCAACAGTTCACTCCTCAAAGAATATCCACGAGTTTGCCGCACAGGACCGTCCAACTACTATTCTGAAACTAATCCTTCTACGATATTAGAACAAATTTGGTTGGTAGTAGGTATATATATAATCCATCACAGCATTCGCCTACTGACGAAAACGACGAAAAAAAACCAAACTTAGTGTGACCAATCCAATGGGAAGTGAACCCGAGACTTTGGAATACCAGTCTTGAGCAATTCCGCTCAATTTATGTGCTAAATACACTGTGAAAATTTATAAAATCCACAATTTTAATTTCTTTCATTTGAAATTGTAATATAGGAATAAAGGTTTAATGTATAATATACACATATATATATATATATATATATTTAAATTGCTTGCAGCTATATTATTTTTATTACTTTCCTACTGGTATATAAAATTGCTCCACACGTTGCAATTATTTTAAAATTAATATTTTATAATTAAAATCTTTGGTAAAGGATCTTTCAACAAGAGTGTCCTATCTTTAAGATGTAATAGCTGCCGTTATTATTGAGTTACAGCAGTCATTATTTATTGACAAATAGCCATAGAACGTTACAGTATTCAGCATTACGTAGAAATTGTGAACATTTATTATCAAAATGGATCATCTGTTCGCCAAACCTTCCGTGTATTGCGTGAAGTTTGCGGTGTGCATAATCGTCCCTGCGAAAGAACGATTCGGAGTTTGATCGATAAATTTGAAAGAAGTGGTTCTGTCAGCGATCAAATAATGCGTGTACGTAATCGACGTAAGCGCTCCAACGAAAACATAGGCGCCGTTCGTGAGAGGGTATGCGAGAACGGAAACAAATCAATTGGTCGTCGAGCACAAGAATTGGTGCTTTCGCTGACCACAACTTGGCGAATTCTGCATCTGGACTTGAAGTTTCACCCTTCAAAATGGTGTTAGCTCAGAACTAAAGCCTAACGACCATAATTTGCGCCGTGTATTCGCTGACTGGGCTATGGAGCAATTGGAAGCTGGCCCGGATTTTTGTCGAAAAATCATCTTCAGCGACGAAGCCCACTTTTGGATAGATGGATGGTTGTGTTAACAAACAAAATTTCCGCTATTGGAGCAATTAAAATTCAATGCAGATTCAATAACGACCATTTCATCCCCAAAAGGTTATTGTGTGGTGTGGATTTTGGTATGGTGGAATCATTGGTCCATATTTTTTCCAAGATGAAGATGGAGAAGCTCTGTCAAAGGAGAAAGATACCGGGCTCTTATAAGGGGCTACTTTCGGCCTCAATTGGATGGTATGGATCTTAGAAACATCTAATTCCAGCAAGATGGTGCCACATGTCATACTGCTCTCGAAACAATCGATCCTATGAAGGAGAAGTTCAGAGGTTTCATCATTTCCGTGGTGGTGATGATGTTAACTGGCCCCCGAGGTCATGTGATTTAACGCCGTTGGATTACTTCTTGTGGGGTTATGTTAATCCCGAGTTTATGTTAACAAGCCAGAAACAGTAAATGATCTTATGAATAACATCACGCGTGTTATTCGTGAAGTTGGATCTAATTTACGTTCTTCTGTCATTGAAAATTGGGTCAACCGTATACGCGCAACCCAACGAAGTCGCGGCGGTCACTTAACTGATGTTCTTCCATGCGTAATGACCTTAATTATGTTCCAAAATAAAAATAGAAATAAACCACTATCATTTATAGAATGTGTTTTATTTAAGTTCAAAGGTAGGACACTCTTGTTGAAAGACCATATACTAGACTTAAATTATTTGCTTAAGAATTCACACAATATGCACATTATTATATAATAACAGTACAACTAAGCATGTTAACAAACATTTATGCCATTAATTTTATTATGTTATTTTTAATAAGCTATATAACATTTCATTTTATTTGTACAAAAAGGTACATGGTATGGAACAGTGTGACAATAAGCATGTGCTATAAAAGGAAAACATGAAAAAGGACAGTTTAATAATTATGACATTAAGAACATCCTTTCCGGCTTTGTTGTTTAAAAATCATTTGGTGGATGTGCAGACTCTGCTTCGTCATCCTCTGGTCTTCTGCGAGTAATTTAAAATATGAAGATTTGAGGTGTCTTTTGAATGGTTTATTCACTTTAATGCTGCAATACTATAGTTTTTTATCATAACTTATACAATGGCCTTATATACGTCAAAGATTTAAATCGCTATATTACGTTTTTTAAAAATCTGATGTGTTTCATTCACGACTTTCTCTCTCCATTCTTCAATGCACTATTCTTACGAAAGCTTATTGTTCTACCTATTTCATGTTAATGGAGATAAACATTTGCAGAAATTGTCTTACTGTATATTTCATTGTAGATACCAGGAGATTAGGGGAATACAGTAGGCATTAAGGGAGAGTAAAATATATATTAGACAGCATAGACTAAAAATAGAACTTCTAACACAGTGCACACGAGCTAAAAGCTTTAGATTATCGTACAAGTGCGATAATCTTCATTGTGACCAATTTTGGTTTCAAGTCCTATTACATAGTAATTACCCTTTGTATTTCTACCTGTTCAATAACTCGACTTGGTTTGATCAGATATTACTTTTCATTATGTCTTTTTACATGATTAGTTTTTCATGGCGCTCACATTATCTGTTTACAACACAAATCACCATACTTCACTTTATCAATTTGTTGTGGAATTAATCTATCTGTTATATTGTCTAAAACGTTATTCTTTTATCTAGTATAACAACAGAAAGATTAATGGCGGAAATTACGAATTCAGAAGAAATGGAAAATCGAAGTAAAAATACAGAAGCAGCAGAACGAACTACTTCCCCAAAAATCCAGAAAGCAATATCCTTCATTGCCTGATGTAAGGCAAAACATTGAAAATAATTTAATTTAAAATTCGTACAAGCGAATTAACAAAACATCAAAACCTCTGACATCTCAGGTTTTTAACGTAATATCTCTTGTTTCAAGAATCTCGTTCTAAATGTGATTCAATATATTATTATTATTATTATTAGCAGTAGTAGTAGTAGTAGTAGTAGTAGTAGTAGTAGTAGTAGTAGTAGTAGTAGTAGTAGTAGTAGTAGTAGTAGTAGTAGTAGTAGTAGTAGTATTGATATTTTACTAATTAGAGCGCTGTAAAAAAAGTTGTTTTATTTTTCTCGTAGGAATGCGAAACGGAAACATTTCTACTCGCAAAATAAAACCCCACTTTTAACCCTTATATCATAACATACTATTAAGACTTGGTTACTATATGATGCCTTTAAATTTCCTTATCTTTGTATGGCCAAGAAAGATTGAAAGAAAGAAAATCTGATGTGATACAGTTACAGCAATTTCTCTATAGCTTGTCGTTTATTAGTAGATATGCAAATTATTCTTACTAAAGCTTATTTTTCTGTCTATTATATGTTGATCCAAATAAACCTTTACTGAAAAAGTTGCATTACACATTTCTTTATAGATACAAAGGGAACAGTGACTGTCAAATGTTTAAGAACTGGATTCTATGCGCTCGTCTTAAAATTTCACACAGTTTCCATCAATCGCGGTAAACTACTGAATGTTCACAGAACTTCAAGGATTGTCCAAGTATCGGAAAAATTCCAACAGTTAACGGATATCTAAACAATCTGATGTGTTACACTCACACGACTTTCTCTACTATTATACAAACTATTTTTACAAACGCTTATTTTCCATATGCTTCGTGTTAATCGAGATGTTCATCTTATTGGTAATTTTCTTGTAGATGGAAGGGGAATTGGTAGACTGTAAGGGATATTCGATTGTTTTAAGAGCTGGTTGCTGTGTAAAGTATTCCATTCTCTTTACAATACTAGGACAAAAAATTTAATAGCGAATTCCCATTTCAGAAAAAGTATAACTATTGGAACATTTAAGGGAATAACAAGCAATATCTCCAAAATGGTTCACTCAAAAAAAAATGTATATGACATAAATTGTGTATTTTAACGCGATTTAATTTTTTGTATAGTAAAATTTTGTCTATCTCTTATGGTTTACCAGTTATGCAAACGTCGTTCACAACGAAGAATACTTTTGGAGACATTCCCAGAAAATTCAAGATATACATTTTATTTTTCATGAAAATACCTTAAATATATAATACTTTAATTAAAATCGTTAGAGCTATTTTTGAGAATATTAAAATTTTCGAAAAATGTTGCATGTAAAGGGTAATATGGGGTGGGGGATTTTCTTGAAAACTTTCGTGTCGCATTTCTGGAAAATATGAACCTAAATACCAAGTTTGGTGTTTATCCGACTGTTCGTTTCTGAGTTATGCTGTTCACAGACGCACACAGACACGGACATGCTTTATATGCATTCAGTGCACCTCAAAACATGTATTTCCTGTGAAATCTCGGTGTGGAATTTTTGGGTGGAATGCAGTACTTTCCCTACGTAGTAGAGAAAGTAAAACTGACTTATGTTACAAAAGATTTATTTGAAATAAAGTGTATGCTTTTAAGAGATCTATTTATTTGTTGTGGTATGTTTTCGTTTCTACTTTAATGTTTACCAGTTATACAGATGATAGAAAATTCCTTCCGAACGGGAGGACTACACAGGCTATTCCCAGAATATTCAAGATATAAATTTTATTTGCCATGTAAATATCTTTAATATATGGATTTTAATAAAAATCATTAGAGCCATTTGCTAGAAAATAAAACATTTCTAATAGTGTTCCATGTAAAGGGTAGTTTGAGTTGGGGAAGTTTATTGAAAATCCTTGTGTTGCAATTTTTAAAGATACTGATCCCAAATACTAAGTTTGGTATTTATCCGACTTTTTATCTTTGAGTTATGCTCTTAACGGGCACCAAACTAACGCACACGCGGACCTTTTTTACTTTGGTTTCAGGGGCTTCGAAACATGTATTTGCGGTGAAATCTCGATATGGAATTTTTGAATGGAATGCAGTACCTTCTCTTTCTAAACACGAATACGGTGTTTTCTCTTCAGAAAAGTGTATGCATTTGAAAATTCAAAAAAGTAACAAATAATGTCTCGAAAATATTTGACGTCACCAAAGGACTTCTTTGTTGTGTGATTTAGCGAGATCTACGTTTTTATGAAGTATGATTCTATCTATGTTTTACGGTTTAGCAGTTATTAAAACGTCGTTCAGAATGAAGGTCTTCAGAAGTTGTTCACAGAAAATTCAAATTATACATTTCATTTTTACTTTCTCTACTACGTATAGTAAGTCGGGGTAGTATTGCATTCCACCCAAAAGTTTGATACCGAAATTTTACCTGAAATACATATTTTGAGGCCTCCTGAATCCAGAAAAAGTGTTTTTGGAAACATGTCCGTGTGTGTGTGTGTGTGTGTCTGTCTGTGAACATAACTCAGAAACGAAAGTCGGATAAACACCAAACTTGGTATTTAGGTTCAGTATCTTCCAGAGATGCGACACGAAGGTTTTCAAGAAAATCCCCCACCCCAAATTAGCCTTTACATGGAACATTTTTCGAAAATTTTAATTTTCTCAAAAACGGCTCTAACGATTTTGATTAAAATATATATTTAAGATACTTTCATGAAAAAAACGTATATCTGGAATTTTCTGGGAAGTCTCCAAAAGTGTTCTTCATTGTGAACGACGTTTGCATAACTGGTAAACCATAAGAGATAGACAAAATTTTACAACACAAAAAATATAGATCACGTTAAAATACATATTTTTTGTTGTTGAGTGAACCATTTTCGAGATATTGCTTGTTATTCCCTTAAATTTTCCAATACCTATAGTTTTTCTCAAATGGGAATTCGTTATTCATTTTTTTGTCCTGGTATTGTAAAGAGCATGGAATACTCCACATAGCAACCAGCTCTTAAAATATTTGACTATCACTTAAAACCTACAAATTCCCCTTGCATCTACAAGAAAATTAGCAATAAGATTAACATATCGATTTCTCGATTAACATGAAGCATATGGTGAATAAGCGTTTGTAAAAATAGTTTGTACAAGAGTAGAGAACGTCATGTGAGTGTAACACATCAGATTTTTCATGAAAATATCTTAAACATGTGGCATTTTAATCAAGATCGTTAGCCTTTTTTTTTGAAGAAAAAAAACCAGAGTTTTCGAAAAATTATCCATGTTAAGGTAGTATTGAATTGCGGGGATTTTATTAAAAATCTTCCATGTGTGACACGTACATACATGTGTTTTGGGGGTTCAGGTGCCTCAAAGAATATATTTGGGTGGAATGCAATATTTCCTCCTCTTTAAGCACGTAGTAAAGTCCTACAAATATAAAAGCTACAAAGAATTATTTATACCTACTGTTTAATAACTCTAAATCGGTATCTATGAATTTAAGCATTTTTGGCTTTTTTTACACATTGAGCATTGTGATTGTTATAAAATTCCACTACGCAACACATTTTGTTGACGTGGAGTACTTGTGGAACTCTCGGAATCGATTCACGTCGCAGGTAATACCTAATGCTTTCCTTGTGGGGACGTGTCTCTAGATAATCGTATTAGGCCACAACAGCCATGGGGCAAGACAAGTGTATGCATGGATCACGTCATCTTCCGCTCCCCTGACCACGGAACTGCCTCCAGGAGGCGGCTCACATCCGCCTGCATCTGACCGCAACACAGCTGAGACTGCCCCCTGGCACTCATTCGACCAGAAAGGTGCGCGTCCCACTTCCAGACTGCTTTATTCTAGCGCTTCCAAATAAAGTGCAGGAGTCTATTAAGTAAATGTGGAACCGAAGCATTGAAGCTATTGTCAGGATAAAATGTCACTATTGTCACTAATAAACTGTATATGTTCATTTTATGGGAAGAGTATAACTGCACAAACATGTAGATTCCTATAAAATACACAATTTATGTAAAATATATTTCTCTGTGGCATCAACCATTTCCAAGGTATTCGTTGCTATTGCTATGAAAATTCAAAATATATATTTTTTCATGTAAATATGTCGAAAATTATGGTATTTTAATCAAAATCGTAAGTAATTCCTGAGAAAGTAAAAAATTTAAAAGATTTTTATCTTTAAGGGGTAGTTTAGGATGGGGAATTTTCCTGATCTTCTTCTCGCATCTTTTTAAGACACTGAACCTAAATATAAAGTATAGTATTTATTAAAGGATTTCGTTTAGGACTTATGCTGTTCACAGTCATACAAACCTTTTTCTAAAACTGCTTATATTTTGGATTGAGGGAGCTTCAAAACGTACATTTCTGGTGAAACTTCAAGGTGGAATACAATACCTACTTTTACCTACTATGGGTAGTGGCAGTGATGCTAACAAGTTGTTCTTGTAAAACTTTTGAAGAATACATAGATACAAAATTAAATTGAGTTTTATTTATGGACGCTCTTTAACTACTATGGTTCATGGCGTCCTGTGGAAGACCGGGAAGTTTGCTCAGAGGCCTCTTTATCAGGTTTGAGGTTCTTCTAATTGCACTAAATCGACGACGCCGCACCACTGACTTTACCTTCCGAAGGAAGCCATGCTAAGGGCTTTTATTCCCGAAAAAATCCATCGTTCTCCGCCGGGTTTGAACCCGCAACATCGGGACCTAGAGGTTAGCATGGTACCCTAGACCACGGAGACAAATTATAGTAACCATATAAAGTAATGTGAATGTAGCATTGTTTTTCTCTGATTGCAGCCTGGGGACTAATGTGAATTACAGTACGTGAGGTTTAAGTTAAACTTGACCATTTTGACGCTACCTGACCGGTCTAGGAAGGGGCGGCCTAATAATGGTCCGAGTGCTGAGAATCCCTGTTATAGTCACTTTTCACTGCCTAGGCTCTTAGTACAGTTGTATTTGTGGTTGTCAGTTCATTTTTCGCAATGAAATAGGGAAAATATCCTGATATCTTCGGTCGTCGTACTGTTAAAAGCAGGTGTTGGTTGTTCTCTTCTAAATTGTTAAACCTAACCCAGATTTTAAATAATAAGTTTCAATAGTAATGATTTTGAGATTAGGCACTTAAGGATTACCAATTGTCGTGTGGTATATAGTGCTAACTCTTTCTACTTCCCATGTTTCAACTTAAAGCAAATGCACTATAATTGACAGCCTGTGTAAACTAAGTGTGTTTTTGTTCAAGGAAGATCATTAACGATGATTTTCCAAAAAAAAAAATCGTGTGATTTTTTTTTAAGTTTTCATTACACTCTCTTCCCTTTAATAAAGAGAAGTTGCTTTGCTAATAGCTAAAGCTTCTATCACCGTTCGGTCATGTGTGTATCGGGTCCAAGTTCGATTGGCTGAATATGCGGACTGGATTAACGCAGCAAAAGAAGGGCTGCAGGGGCGACAGTGATGGACCAGTTGGGGGTGAGGGGTGTGTTATTGCATGCCAGGGGGAGGGTACGTTCCTGTAGCAGTAATAACAAGGGAGCAGCGGCATCGGATCTGTCAGAAACACGGCTCTATGTTTACACAAAGATAACCTCTATATCAACATCACAGTCCTGATGTTTATTTTATGGAGAGGACCCTTATACAGCGACGGTGATTTAATTCCACTGGCTAACGGAACTTCATGTCCAGTTTTAACTTCGTATGCCAGTTTCAACTGTAGCAGACTAACAGACATAGGGTTTGCTAAAACAAATAAATAATACAGTGTGTCCTATATGCGTCACTAATACATGTAGAAAATCTTCGTAGTAAATATTTCAATGCATGCAGTCGAAAACTATTTCATTTTAAGAGAAACCCTTATTGGGAAAGTTTAATCGTAATTTAAACTTCTTGCTATTTAATTTGTTTTTCATTTATTAAACTGAACCCTAATATTAGGGATATTTCGTTCAATTACAATAAGAATAAAGAACTCTCTTATACAAATATACGAATAAATTAACTACATATGTGTTTATAAGCATAAGTTACATTATTACAATCACGATTTCACCGAAATACAAATTTCAAGGCTCCAAGAATAAATAAGTGTTATATCCACATGACTTTTCTCTACCCTCTATCACTTATTAGTGGGTATACCAGCTATTCTTACTGAAGTTATTTCTATATCTAGTAAAATTTAATCCAAATAAACCTTTGCAAAAATACTTATATTACACATTTTGTTATAGATATAAAGGAAACAACGATAGTCAAATATTTAAGAACTGGAAGCTGTATGCTGGCCTTTAAATCCCATACTGTTTTCATGCAATCGTGAGAAAGAACTGAATGTTGAGAGAACTTTAAGGGAATGATCAAGTAATGAAGAATTCGAACCAGTAATAACGGATATCTCAGGAATGGCTGATGCTACAAAAAAGTTATTTAGAAATAAATTGTGTGTTTTAAAGAGGTCTACGTTTTTTGTGTAGTACGTTTTCTTCTATCGCTTAGCGTTTTGAAGTTATACAAGATCATACAAAGCTTCTTAAAACATTTTAGATTCTAAACTTAAACTCCAAGCTTGGTATTTATCTAACATTTTATTTTTGCTGTACACACATACACACAGAAGCGAGTGTCCGAGTGGAATTTTTCTAGATAAACTTTGTATTCAGGGACCTCAAAACGTGTATTTACATCAGAACATTAAATTTTTGGGTGGAATGCAATACTTCCTCTATCTACTAGCAACAGGAGATAGTACGAAGAATTTTTAAAAATTTTTGTGTGTTTTAACAAAATCTACGTTATTTTTGTATAGTAACTCATTTTTGTCTATCTGTTTTGTTTACCTAATACAAAATTATACACTACTCATTCAGAATGAAGAGAACTTACAGAAAATTCACAGAAAACACAAGTTATACATACATATTTTTCTTAAACGTATGATATTTCAATCAAAATCATTACAGCTATTTTTTAGAAAATCTAAACTAACAAATATTTTCCGTGCAAAATTGTTTAGGATGGAAGAATTTTCTTGAATATCTTGGCTTGCATTCTTGGTTGCCAAGTTAGGCATTTATCCGAAATTTAATTTTTGCGTTATGCCGTAAACTCAAAAATGCGCTCTCCTGGGTTCGCATTTTTTTAAAAATGCCTTTTTCCGATTGAGGGGACCTCAAACCTATAAGTGGTAAAGAAAATAACAATTGATATATCGCATATTCCAAGTAACGGATAGTTATTAATTTCTTGATTTACGATTCTGGCCGTTTTATGATAGCACCATGAAACACGCAGTAAAATTCTTATCATATTCACCACTATGCCGGAAAGAGATAGAAAATGTTAAATGAAATTCCCTCAAGCCGTGGTTACCATTTCACTCCTTACGCCAAAGCGCAGCCTGTGCGAAAGAATATTTTTGTGTGGGTTACTTGATACCACGTATGAAATCTCAGTACACCTATAAAAAGTAAAAGGGGCAGTGTAAATAAAGAAGCGGGGCTTTCAGAGCAAAAAGATAGCACTTTACGATTTTTCATCTCTCGCCACTGGGTATGTGTTAACCTCTAGCCCCATATTCAAATAAAGCAGCTATCATCCTACTCGTATGGCAAGCCCAAGGCACGTCATTAAACACAGCGTTTCATCCAGTATCTCGTATTCCTTTCTTTTTTCTAATTTCTACATTTGAATTTATATCCTGTCAACATCCACCTTAAAGAATTTTTTTTAGCCAACTCGAATATAAGTGAGATCTTCTAACACAGCATTCTCAAACTAACATTTTTGGTTAACCACACTATAGTACTCTGATTATATGTGACGTGATGAACTCTTATGGTATCCATAATACTTCAGCAATTCATAATTACCTCGGCGGCGCGCGCAGTTTCCCTATCGCCTTCAAAGTAGCAATCTCAACTTCAAACGTTTCACTGCGATCCATTCCCCAGATAAACAATGAAATATGTATATTTAAAATAAATTCTCTTTATGTAATTTTAATATTCTAATAATTTGAGTTCGTTTACTTTCTTCAATATGTGTTGTTTTCACGTTTTCTGCAAAACATCAATAAATACGGCGTGGACTCAACACTGCTGCCATCTGTTGCACCATCAGTGCTGCAGTCCGATCAGCATTTAATTACACACAATTAACACGGCACAATCATTTTGTAAAAACTCAAAGATTTTGAAATTATTCTGTGGAGATATAAAATACAGTCGTATGCAACTTGACTACAATGGTAATAAGGCCGTTGGTATGACAATTAAGAAATTGGCTTCCGCTCGTTTCATAAACACACTCGCATCTTAATTACTATCCTTATATTCTTGCTGCATAACACAGTAATGTGTATTCTAATCCCAGTGTTATGGTCTATATTAATCTATATAAATATTATACAGGCAGAAAATTTATAGGTATATATTTTGGTTAATCTCAAAAACTATTTAACCGGTTTTAATAATTCTTTCACCATTGAAAAGCCAAGTTCTTTCTGACAGGAATGGCCTATAAAACATCAGATGTCATTTCATAAATCATTAATAGATTAAAAAGACTTCCATAACCCTTGTGCTGGAATAAGAACACATTGGAGTTATAAAACAATGCTTGTGAAGAAGGCTTTGAGACATGAAGCAAAAAAAAAAAAAACAGTTTTTGTTACTCCACAGGATATGCATGTAAAATAAGACAAATGCCACAGTGTTTCATTATATATTTGTTTATTTATTTATACATGGTACAATTTGGCAACTATGACACAGCAAAACGAAACAGAATCAAATGTGTTAATAACGTTTCATGTTATCTGAACTTTTAAAGCTGATAGTGCGCCAGCTTTGAAGCCGTATACTTTAACTGCTTCTGATGTTATTGTCGTTATATCGTAGCTGTTATGCTGTCTCGTGCGCCAGCTGCTCCAGTGGTAGAGCTGCATGTACTTTCTCATGGTATGCGTGCATGTATTGTGAAAAAAACAACACGGTTTAAATTTGCTGAGAAGTTTAATGTAATCTAATGCTTGAGATATTGAGGTGCGTTGCGGACCATTTGAAGATAAAAAATAAAACTTATTATGAATCGCAGCATATTGGATTATTATACCTGCTTGTTTCTGCAGTATCAATATTACGGTTTGAAGCAACTCTTTCCACAATAAAAAATAAAGTAGTAGCGTAAATGGTCTGAGTTGCTAAAATGTTTATCGTAAAACTCCCTCAGGATAGCCGCGAAACCTTACTGACACAAGCGCGCCACTTTATGCTTACAATATCAGACGAGCAGTAAATACCGTTGACGGTACAAGAGTAATTCTCTGATTTAAAATGAATGCCTATTTCTTAACTTAATTCCACCCACATTATTACTCCTCACCAACCTTATTTTACGCCTGCTTAAATACTACAAAATCCTAAGTGTGTATCTGTTACCTTGTAATTCTGAGAATTTCATCCGCTTTTCTGTTTTGCAGAATTTTCCTATGTGACTTTAACGTACTGAACTTATAATCTAACTGCGTTCCAGTTTAACGCTAGTGTGTTCTATCCTTGGCTGATACTAATGAGTATGTTAATCTGATTTTATTCTTCTTTCCTGGCAGATCTTTCAACTCAAGTTAGTTACATTATAGTAGATTAGTTTCATACACGAAAATTATCTATTTCAATTATTTCTTTATCTTACTGTAATTTATTTAATTATTTACATATTTCGTCAATAATTACGACATTAGTGTTTATGATATGCACGTAAAACCAATGCTAATATATTTTAATAATCCTCATGTAAGAAAGTTTTGTCTATTTCCTTTCTATGTTGTAATCGTTAGCAGTGAATGTTAAATAACTGTATAAGGAGAGAAAATTGGGTCTAGACAAGACCATAAATCACTCAGCTGCTACATTATAATCAAAAAGTCAAAATGTTTTTCTTGGTGGTTGCAGACTATGCGTAATTTCCAAAGTGGTTAACTTGATGGCCTGAGAATGGGGGATCTTTATATTCACCAGCTTCTTCACCTGTATTAAAGAAGACCATTTATCTTAAGGGTCTGTATAATATTATATGAAAATTATGTAGTTTTAGATATTAAATAGAACTAAAGAGAAGCCATAACGATTTAAAATGTGATTATATACTGTGATTATCGAAAACATTACTCGAACATTCCGATTGTCGATTGTCACACCGCCAAACAGTATTTATAGGCTACACAGTATTTAAAGAACCTGAAGGACTGTTGAGGGAGATTAAGGACGTCATTCGAGTTTAAAATCCCACCTGTGCATCCAGCTTTTGTAAGCTTCTCTAACACATGTTTAGAGAAGTGTTGCATTCCACCCGAAAATTCTATATAAGTTTTCACAGTAAATATGTTTCTAGGTTCCTGAATTCCAAAAAGCGTTTTTCGAAAAAGCTCCTGTATGTGAGTGTATCTTTGAACGGTATAATTTAAAAAGAAATATCAAACTTACTATTTGAGCTCCGCATCTGTCAAAGATGTGACATGAAAATTTTGAAGAAAATCCACCATCCCAATTAGCTTTGTATGAAATATTTTCCCTTATTTTTTATTTTCGCAAAAAAGCTCTCACAATTTTTATTGAAATATTGAAATACCTCATATACGACTTACACCACAGAAAAACTTATTTTAAATAAATTGTTTGTTTTAAAGAGATAGATACATTTTTTGTATATTAAGTTTTCGTCTATCGCTTAATATCACTTTACCAGTTATACAAGGTTATACAAAATTTCCCCCGAATGGAGAGAACTTCATAGGCTAGTCTCCGAAAATTTAAGATATACATTCTTAATTCTTATGTAAATATCCCATATATGGTATTTTAATTCAAATCCTTAGGAGTCCTTTTTATAACATAAAAAATGTCCTAAAATGTTCCATGTAAAAGGTAGTTTGGGGGGGGAGGTTTTCTTGAAAATCTTCGTATCGCATCCTTGGAAGGTACTGAACTTAAATACCCAGTTTGGTATTTATCAGACTTATCGTTTATCATTTCTGCTATTCTTCACACACACATAGACATTTTTCTAAATTTTTTTATTTAAAAAATGCATTTCCGATGAAACCTCGATATCGAATTTTTGGGTGGAATGTAATACCCCACTACTTACTGTACGTAGTAGAGGAAGTAATAAGCTTTTGTAATTTAGAAATTGTATAAAAATAAACGATGTGTTGAGAAAGTCGTGAGAATGTAACACAAATTTTCTTTTAAATACTGTGTTCGTACTTTAAGACGGAAGTACGTATTGAAGTTTTTGTATCTATGT
This sequence comes from Deroplatys truncata, assembly GCA_030765065.1. Classification (NCBI taxonomy): domain Eukaryota; kingdom Metazoa; phylum Arthropoda; class Insecta; order Mantodea; family Mantidae; genus Deroplatys; species Deroplatys truncata. The sequence continues at coordinate 96,464,150 of CM060986.1, read as the reverse complement.
ATTAACATTATGTATGAAAGTTTTGCTGAAATTTCTCTGTATGTTGTAATAAACTTCATTACCAGCGTATGTTAAATACTTATATTAAATATGAAAATTATGCGTAGAGTAACGCTAGAAGTTACCCAGCAACTACACAGTGCAACAGTGATTTTTTTTCTAAAATGTACATTTTCTTTATGTATTTCGACATTCTGAATTCGAAAACGATACTCTAAACATTGATTCACCCATAGTTTTTGCCTAATCTTAAAAGAGTTTAATATCGCTTAAAGTCTACCATATTCCCCTTGCACCTACAAGAAAATTAGCAATAAGATTAACATCTCGAATATAAAGTACGTGGAGAATAAGCGTTTGTAAAAATAGTTTGTACAAGAGTAGAGAAAGAGTGAGTGCAACTATCAGATGCTTTTTCTTCTTCTGTTAATTTTGACTTTTCTATTGTATTGTATTTCTTGTGTTTTCTTAGTAATTTTATGTATGACGGTTGCTGAGCATAAATAACTTAAACTAACGTTATTTAAACTGCCATTATTTTTTTTCCAAGTTTTCTCTATAAATAGCGATGAGGCAGCCCGAACGTGGCAACATGAAAGTCTCTCAGCTGCATTTACGAGAAATCGTCATTACAAACACCCGTATTTGTGGTTCACAGTGCTTTTACATAGAGCTTGCTCAGTGTTTATGTTGTCCTGAGAGATATAATTAATCCTTTATCTTGTGTAATAATTGTTAAATACCCCCACAAAACGCAAGTGTGTTGGGTAAGTGCAACCTAAGGCTAAATTTGGTGGGAATAAACCGTCAAACCACGGGTAACGCCGGGTATTTCAGCCAGTACGCTTTATAAGAATACTGAGTAAAGAGGGTCACGTGAATGCAACATGAGATTCTTATGTTCATAATCCTTTATTACAAAGGCTTTTGAAATTAAGGTTACTCGTTATTTTCTTAATTTTTTAAACATCCATAGTCACAATATAAACGATCCCCATTCATTTGTCAGCTCGCAAGTAAACAAAACCTCCAGAATTAACCAAAACGCAGCAAAGCAGAGAGGTAAATATACTAATTTATTGGTATCCTGTGATGAAGGGAAAAATAATTCAAAGCGTAAATGAACGCTCAAGCTTCTGCAATAATTTAAACTTTAAATCAAAACGTCCAATACCAAACCTGGCTCTGATTACTGCACGGTAGCGGAGGTAAGCTATTCGCGCTGTAAAAAAATTCGAAGCGCTCTGCGAGTTCCCATTCGTAGAGACGTACACGCCACTCTGTGGCGAGCGACATGAAATATAAAGACAGGAAGGGAATAAAACAATTGCCAGTCAGCTCGCCTAGAGCTATAAAGTGCCATGGTGGCCTGATACGGCTGCCCGATTTATTGCTTTCAAACCTGAAAATGGCCCAGGTACAAGAAATCTTTATTCTTTTTATTCCCTTTCCTGATACCCAACTCGAACTTTAGTCTGGACACTGACGAAACTCGAAAAGGGTTTTTATAGACTTCCGTGTCGCTATTCCTTAAAAGTTATGGAGAATAAACTCTCACCCTTGAATTTCGCCCCAGGAGAACACGGAGAGAAGAAATCTGATGTGCTAAATTCACATGACTTTCTCTAGGCATGAAAAGTTTATTTCCCCAAGCTATTCATAAAAAAAATATTTTTCTATTTACTTCATTTTAAGTGAACACAAATAAAATTTCTAAGTTCTATATTTTTCAGGAAATATTTTTAAACTTTATACCACAGGTAATAACCAAGTTACTACTATGTATACAAATTTTCAGTTCAATATCTACAGCAGTTTTAAAGTTATTTGACTATTTATAGTTAATTTTAATGGTAAATAAAAATGGTCCACGAGATAAAAAATTTATCATTTCATGACATTAGCCACCAGTCTATTTAATAAAAATGCGAGAAAAATATTTTTATCAACGTTTTAGTTTTGTAAAAAATACTATAAACAAAAGAAAAACAGTATTTTTTACTTATTTTAGTGTGTTAATTAGATATTCTAATTAATATTCCTCAAATGATAACGATAAAGAAAAATAACTTATAACATTGCTATACTTACAGTTTTTGGTATTTCTCTATAACATTTGAAGGTAATTGAACAAAACTTGCATCGTATGGAACGCCTTGAGAGCGTAAAAGAGTAGAAAACAAAGAAAGAAAGTGAAAAAAGCAGCTTTGAAATTCCAAAGAGCCTTGTGAACAGACGGATTTAAAAACTGTGTAAAATTATTTTTAATCTTTAGTAATAGATATAAAATGCATATTATGAAACTAAAGGATTCATTTTTAATAACATACCTATAAACAGAAAATTGAGTTTGAAAAATTTCTCTTAATTTTTACCTAAATTTACCCTTAATCAATATAAAATTTTGCAATGCAAACCTTCATTGTACATATATCTATTTGTACAACAGGGTTAGAGGAAACAGTCAATGTTTAAAGCAGGTGCTTTATGCTGGCCTTGAAATTTCATACTCTTTCTATAACATCGCCAAAAACAATTGAATAGAAAAAATAATGAACAATTCAAACCAGTAATCAATAATATTTACGGAATAAGAGATGCCTCTAAGTAAATGCCACTTGTGTTTTTATTAAAAATCATTAGAACCATTTTTTGAGTAAATCAAAAGCTTCGAAAGCTTCCCATACAAAGGATTTGGAATGCAGTACATGTTCCAACTTTGGCAGATGCTGAACTTAAATACCAAGTTTGGTGTTTATCGATCATTTCGTTTTTGGTTATGCTGTTCTTACTCACTCATTCACTCGCTCGCTCACTCACTCACTCAATCACAGGGACTTTTGTCCAAAAAATGCTTTATCAGAGGACCTCAAAGCATGTATTTCCAGTGAAAAATTCATAACGAATTTTTTATGGAATTAAATACTTCCTCTGTCTACTAGATACGTGGTAGAGAAAGTAGAAATGTGGTACATCACTCTCTTATGACTTCCTCTTCCCTTTACAACTTCACATAATATACATTAATGCCTACTACGAGAGAAGTAGTGAGTTAATCTTGGAAACCACATAATAATTATTATTTTAACACAGAAACAACTGATATTCTGGTTAGGTAATATTTCTAAAATCTGTTACCCATTTCAAATCTGTTTTGTTGAATATGAACATCTGAGGTTATTGCTAACACTTTATTTGCACACAAGGTAGATTTTTAATGTCCTTCAGTCCAAAGGAATAACTGGGGAGACAAACTGTTTTTAGGCAGCATGACATAAAAGTAGAACTTCTAACACAGAGCACACGAGCTAAAAGTTTAGATTATCGCAATAATACGATAATCTTCATTGTGACAAATTTTAGTTTCAAGTCCAATCACATGGCAGTTACGCTTTACATATCACATGTTTAATAACTAGACAGGGTTTGGTTAGGTTTGCTTTAGATTATGTCTTTTTATATGATTAATTTCTCATAGCGCTCGCATTATCTGTTCACAATACAAATCGTCATACTTGAATTTATTGCAATTCGTTGTAGAGGTAATGTACGTTATATTGGCAGCTTTCTTTGATCTAAAACGTTACTCATTTATCTCTTTAATGATATGAATTCAGAATAAACTGAAATGGAAGTGAAATCACAAAGCAGCAGAAAGAATAACACCAGAAGTAATTACCCAAAAATTCCAGTAAACAATATGATATAACATTTAATCGCTTCATTGCTTTGTGTAAAGCAAAAAATGGTGAAAATAATTTCACTGTGAATCAAAAAAACGTCAAAACAACTACAATATCGCTTTTTAACGTAATTTCTCTTGTTTCAAGAACGCATTCAAAACGTGATCTCTGTTAGTTTCAGGAATCAATATAATATTATTGATATCTTATAAATTCGAGATTTATCTAAAAAGTAGTATATGCCACACGTGTTAAAAGTGGTTTTATTTTGCTCGTAGGATTGTGAAACGAAGGCCGTAGGCTTTCTCACTCCTCATAACAAACTAAACAACATTTATATAAAGCACTTTGCAATTGTTCGTACACCAACGTAAATAACAACAGAAATAACAACAGAGCGCAGTGAATGGTTGCACCATCCATGAATGGTCATTAGAGGGTCAAGTTGCATTTCGTGGGAACAATCAATATTTTTTTTATTTTCTTTCCTTATTCCTCGTCACAAAATAAAGAGCTTTTCATGAACCATTTTCTGATACAAAAACAACATACAAAATAAATGTCCCATTTAAAAAAATTAAATTATTCCTAAACTGACCATCATAACGTCGTCTAAACAAAACACGATTAATGGATTTACATTTCCCCATAATATCAAGCAACTTTTGTTAAAGACATTTTTTACTTATGTAGTTATTGTACAGTCTGAACTTAAGTGGTTCATCCTGTATATAACATATATATCTTTAATGTTTTGCGAACACGTTCTGAAGTCCTTTTCATGTTGAACTTTCCATCATTTTTATAACTGATAAACCATAATAAATGTACAAGGGTTGCTACACGAAAAATTTTGTTTTGGTTAAAACATCCAATTTATGTGGAATACATCTTTGTTGCATTAATCATTTCCGAGATTTTTGTTCTTATTGGTTTGAATTTCCCAAAAAATTATCATGTTTTTTTAATTACTATATCGCCGTTATTTTGTTCCTTGTGGTGTAATGCAAAATTTGGAGTTTGAAAGCCAGTGTATTGCATTCCACCTTTTTGAAGATTTGACTTTCACTTTATCCTTCTGTGTCACCTTGTACATACAACGAAATGAGTAACGAAACACTTTCTGCAAATGTTTATCTCGGTTATCATGAAGTATCAGAAATGTTAACTCTATTAAAATCAGCATGTAGAACAGGTATGAAAATAAATCATAGTGATTAAACAAATTAATGTCAGATGTATTGTCTAACGCTTTCGAATTCACTTTCACCCTGAGGTATGGAAAGTTATGGCATATAGAAGTAAAATTTCCCATTAAAGCCTGAAATTGAACTCGAAATCTTGGTTAATTAGCCCCAACGCTGACAACCTGAACGACGATTGATGACGTGCGTTTTACTATGATCTCTTTTGCTTTCTCATTCTTTCATGGATTAGGACTCAGTGGCCCGTTCCAAATCCAACCAGCTTTGTTTCGGACAACTTGAATCTTTTCGACCTCCAGGCTTATATAGCATGACATTTCTTGAAATTATTGTTTTATCCATTTTTTCAAAATGCTGTATTCAATTAAATTTGTACTATTGTACTTTATCATTAATTGGAAAGATGTTTATCTTTTCGCTTATATTGATTTGATATCTAAGAAATTTTATTTCTACAGCATGAATACGCCTATATTCTCTCATTTTATGGCTTAAAATTCACTGCTATATAGCAGCAGAAACACTGCCGTTGTTTTATAAACCTAATTGTTTTCTGTAAGTGCTATTTTTAGAGTTTCCTCATTTTCCACATATCATTCTTACATCTATTTAATTTGTATTTTATGTTTATATTCAAATTTAAATCAATTTCAATATTAGAAACAAAATAAAAAAATCTTATATGTTACTTTCGAATGACTTTCTCTGCCTTCTAATTATTCTTACGAAAGCTGATTTTCCTGTAGGATTCATTTTAATTGAGATAAAACCTTTGCAGTTATAGCTACAAAGGAAACAGTGATAGTGAAATGTTTAAAAACAGGACGCTTTATGATGGCCTTAAAATTTCATGCGAAAAGCAACTGAATGTTGAAAGGAATGTTGTGGAATGATAAAGCACTGAACAATGCGAAACATTAACAACCGATATCTCTAAAAATGCTTATGGCACAAAACTTTATTTGCTTAAATTGTGTGTTTTAAAGAAATCCACATTTTTTGCGTCGATTTTAAGTCGGCCCTATCCACGCCTTCACCTCTGATTTTCTCATGCTATCCCCAAAGCTTAACGTGTTTCGGAGTCCACGGTAAAAGCTGTTGGTCCTCCATTCCACCGCCTTCCTCAAAATCGCCCTACCATCGGACGCAACGGATTCCGTCCGCTGGGTGCCTCCACCTCAGAAATGGGTCCAGTCATTGCTTGGTGGAATGAGGTATGTCTGAAGGTCATAGATCAAATGAGGAGCATTATAAACGACATTTTTGTAGTACGTTTTTGTCTATTGTTCAACGTTTACCAGTTATACAAGGTTCTATAAACTTCCTTACAAATGAAGAGGGCTTCACAGGCTGTTTCAATAAAATTCAAGATAAACGTTTTATTTGTCTGTAAATATTCTTAATATATTGTGTATTAATAAAAATTCTTAAACTCATTTTTAAAAATAAAAAAATAAACAACTTTCACGTAAAGAGTGGTTTGGGGTAAAGGATCTTTTTGAAAACCTTCGTGATGTATTTTTAGAAGATGCTAGACTTGAATATCAAGTTTGGTACTTATCCTACTTTTCGTTCTTGAGTTACGCCATTCACGGACACACACACATACGGTTATTTGTTCTTAAAATGCTTTTTGGGGGATTCAAGGGACTAAAAAGCGTGTATTTCCGTTTAAATCTTGATATCACTTTTATCCTTCTCTACCTACTATGTACGTGATAGAAAAAGCAAAAATGGTTTACTTGCACTAGATATTTATTTTTCAATATTATTTTTACTTCTTGTGAATGCTTTCCACCGAGTGAAGTGACGCCGCGGTAACGCGTGCGACTCGCATTCAGGAGGTCCCGGGTTCAAACTGTCGGGGCCGACCAACTTGAACGAAGGCTTCTTTTCACCGGTTTTCCTCATTGCTAGGCGAATGCTGGTTGGATAATTTGAACCTTGATTTTCCTGTCAACCCTTTCATCACTATATTTAATTTCGTTCTCCTTCACCGCCATACAAGGCATTGGGCTGATCACCCACCCTGGACATGCTGTGATCCAAGGTTTGCTTGCTCCTCGATAAACTACTGATCCAAGGCATTGGCTTATAAATCCTTGCGGGTGTAAGTCCTACAAAGAGAAAGATAATCAGTTAAAGAAGAAGAAAAAGAAATGGAATATTTCCCTGGAATGCCATTATTTTATTCTTCAATGAAGAAGTGTTATGATTATATTTCAATCCAATTTTATAAATTCATACATCGCCTTCACAAATTCCACATTGATCTATGAGGAAAATAGAAGTTGGACACGAGCAGACTTTCAGAAATGTCTGTATATATATATATATATATATATATATATAACTAGATGTATGCGTATTAAGTAAACTTTAATGTTGCGTTTGCTGATGGAATAATTTAGTGCAGGATAGCAACATAATCAATATCAATAAAAACTGACAACTGGCCTGAAATAAAAGATGTGCCTGGTAAAATTGGAAGCCATAATTAAATAAAATTAGAGCTCTTAAAAGAATTACAGGTTTATATTCACGGTCGCTGCAAACCTGTGTGTACATACGAGTGCTATACAATTCTTTTCATGCCAAGGTAAATGGAGCAGACATGAAAGTACTTCAGTTCCACTTCTATCGTGCGCGTGTGACAAGAGAGGAAGTGCTTTCTATTGAAATAGATTTAACATTAATATAAAATAGCTACTAAAATTGCCACTAGTTTTTGTATTAAAACTATAGTATGAAATGTTCAACATGAGTAGAATAGAATTGCAAGGAAGTTGAATACGCAAATGATTTTTCTCTCGCACAAGGTTTATTTACATGACTATTCTACTGTAATCTGTCACTACTTACTTTTAGCACCAAAATATTTCGTAGAAACATGACACCACAGAGTCTGTGTAACGTAAGAACACGGCAAAAGAGCAGTACCCGAGAATCGTTTTTGCATACTCCAAAGGGAAGGCTGACTACTGTGTTTTTCAATTATACATCAGTTTTACATTATACTACTGTCGCCCCACTCTTAGAACAAAGCTTTGTTAACATATGACCTCATTAACTAGACCGCGATATACGAAAGACTAGAACACTCCATTACATACATCACTTTAACTATTAAGGTAAAGTATGTTAATCATAAGTTCTAAATCCTTTATTAATATGGAATGATAAGTAAAATAAATAGTAAAACTTAAAGACGCTGTTTAATTCTGTCTGGAGTCGTTTACCCCTCCCTTGCATTCCTACGATAATGAGTAGTCAGGTCAGAAACGCGATAAATATGGCTGCTTCTACAAATGCGTTAGCTTGGTGAGTGTCAATAAAGGCGAAATGATGAACAATTTAAAAGTTAAGTCGTTAAAAAGAAGCTGCGAAATACGATTTTGGTTTTTTAAAAAAGTATTACAAGACAATCTAATACCTACTGTGAATAACAATATGAAATTAAATGCAGGTTATACCGGTGCTTTAGAGTTGAGAATTGCATGTGTTCGTAAGAGACTCCAGTAAACTGGAGCATTGCAAAAACGAAGGAAGAACAGAAACAGACGTAAGCAAGAATTAAAAAAGCAGCTGACTACTAAATGCAGTAGGAAATTAGTAGGAAAGTTGACGCGGTAATCTGTTCGTGTTATCTTATTTGCTGAGCGCCTGTTATTGTTTTACTATTTTGAATTTTGGGTTCTTTGTCCTCCGGCTAGCTATTATTACTCAATGGAGCAAATATCTCTAAGCAGGGCGTGTAAACGGAAAGGAGTTGTTACTAAAAGATAACACTGATAGAATAATTTATTTTCACACTTTTATTGCAGTCACACTTAATTAATAGTTCACATCTTTAATCTTTATACACGCCTGACTGAAATTGTTATATTTCCCAATGTAATTACTGTCGTAATAGTTGTCGCGTACTTCACATTTTGTAACTAACTTTATGACGAGAGAGATTCTGTAGAACTGCGTAATGTGTACCTCGCGGGAGATTGCGAAGAACTGCGTAATGTGTACCTCGCGAGAGACTCTGTAGAACTGCATGATGTGTACCCCGTGGGAGATTGCTAAGAACTGCGTAATGTGTACCTCGCGAGAGATTTCTGAGAACTGCGTAATGTGTACCTCGCGAGAGATTCTGTAGAACTGCATGACGTTTACCTCGTGAATGATTCTGTAGAACTGCGCGATACTTGCTTTTTGTTCAAGAATTTATACTCTCTCACCCCGATATGCCTAAACATTATAATAGAGCTGCTATTGGTTACCAAATCGCGCCAACTTTAGCGTCTGTTTTGTCAGTCAATCATAATTATTAAAACATATGCTCTAGGGAAGATATTCCCTCCATTTCTAAAGAAAGTCACGCTACCCTGATGTCATCTGTTTGTCTCTTCTAAGTGATAAACAACTCACCCCATCGCTTCATTGTTACCCACTCCTATTGTCAGTTTCAGTGAGGCCGTGTAAACTTATTTCCTAACAATGCTTATAGCTAACAAACATCTAAAATGATTGTCATACAATAATGTTAATTTACACTACAATCATTCTGGCATTCACAGTGTTGTGATATAAAATACTGCCTCAAAGTATTCTTCAATAATGAACCGCCAAGTTAGACAAAGACTTAAATTCTATCAAAAGTGTCATAAATTGTCTTAGTTTAAACGATCCACGTTTCACAAACTATTCCTAGAAACTGGATTTAGGAGGTGAAAAAAAAGTGAGTGTCATAGTTTATTAACAGAGAGGACCTGACGGAGACCCAGATTTTACACCTCTTGCCGATAGTAATGCAGCTACAGAATTTAAGTTTTATTTTAATTCCCCAGTGTTTAGTTACAACTGGTCTATTATTTGTGTTCATTATTATTATTATTAATCATAATCACCATAATCATGCCATTGAAATGCTATGTCATTTTAATGTATTATAAACACAAGACTGAGTCCACGTGGCATCGTTTGTTCCTCGCAGCTGATACGAACATGAGGCTATCGCGAAGAGATGCAAAATATTTGTTTACATCAAGTCCGGTTCTAAGGCTGGATCGTCTACGAGTACTACAAGCTTCGTTCTTTTGCTTCGTTAGCCAACTCCTTATGTTAAATTCGCTTGTCCCCAGTTCTAATGTTGTCCTACAATACTCAGCGGGTTCATTTCTCTACTCTGAGAAAGAGTGACATGCTTCCTGACGAAAACAGAGCTCGCACTTGGCTGACACTATACCAGAGTGTAATGCAAAGCTTTGTTTAAAGTAATTGAGCAATAAGAGTTTACAAATGTTATGTGTTACACTCGCAGGACTTTCTCTACCAACTAACGTTTCTACAAAACATTCTGAAAAAAACTCTCTACTCCGTGTTATTGAGATAAACGTTGGAAGAAATAGTTTCATTACACATTTTGTTGTAGGACCAAGGGGATACAGGAGGCTGAATCGATACTCAAATATTTCAAAAGCGTTTCGTTCTATCTGTCTTTGAAACTGTTTATGAAATCAAAGCAATATTTTGACCGTGGGGAGATATTTTTGTGCCAAGAATGGTGAAGATCCTTCATAACATTGACGAGCACATATCCTGGCCTCTGACTTTATTTATTTATATAGAATATCATATTAATTCTAAAATCATGATTAATTGGGACTTATGTGAGTAACATGTGGCGTTTGTTGTACACACACATTTATAGGTGTTGCCTAAAGTAATGGGCGCCTTCCAGATTCAGATTTATTGTCTAAACCCCTGATGTGCAGGCAACTTCTCTACTTCTAGAGTGCAGCGGGACGGTCTATTCAATTATACACATCAAGGATAGAGTTTAAATATCCGATAAATAAACGAAACATCGGGGATTGGATGGCAATTCTGATCCTCCAAAGTGCCTATTACTTTAGTTAATACAATATAACATATAAAGTACGTGCATAATGAGAATAATGATGATATTGGGAATCTTTGTCACATGATAATACACCATTGCGGAAAGAAGGAATATGGTAAAATGATGATTTAAATCTGCATTTGAATGCATGTCAACATATTTTAAAGTATAATATTCGTAACATGATAGTTTTATACGATAACGTGAAGCTGAGAATTCTAGATTTTGTGATTTTTGATCAGACACTTCGAAATTTATACCACATATGTTTTATCTAAGAAGTTTCAAGCTTCTCCACAATATTAAGTATCGAGAAAATAATCTTCGTTTAATGAGCAAATAAGATTTATACAATGTTCTACTAGAAGAATATTCAAAAGGCTGTACGATTAAAGTATTATTTTTCTGTTCTGAGAATGTCTAAAACTTGTTTCTGGAATATTAATTACTTTTTATCTAATTTCTTTTGGAAATTTTCAACCTTCAATTTTCAAACGTTGTCTTGATTTAAGGACATTTTATACAACTATTTATAGTGTTATGAGAAACTGAATAGATTAAATAATGCAGGTTATAAAAATTGTGATTAATTATATACAGAAATAATATCCCGAGAAACAGTAAAATACAAAATATTCATCCATGGACTTATGAGGAACTGTTGGATATCTGAAAACATTCAGGAAATACTCATGTTGTGCTATAGCTATCAACAAAAAGTACAGACAAAAATTAAATTGTGGACGGTCTTTAACTGCTGTGGTCCTTAGCGTCCCATTCTATAATGGGCGTGAAAGACCGGTAATTTTTCTCAGAGGCCTGTTTATCATCAGACTTGAGGTTCTTTTACACGCTGTAAATCTACGACACGGTACCACGACTTTACTTTCCTTCCGAAGAAAGCCCTGCTAAGGATTTTTACGGACGAAAAAAATCCATCGCCCTCCACCGGGTTTGAATCCACGATCTCGGGAACTGGAGCATGGTAGAAGCAGTGAACATCACTTAAGAAATAAGTTACACGGAGTGTGAAAATGCAGACCATGATGTGATTACTGACTATTTCTGGCACAATATTTTCCTCATCGGCCATGGATGTGAATAAAGCACTAAATGGACCGAAAAATCATTCTAGGTCAACAGGAAGGCGCTAAATTTACATACTTTTAAGCACTGTTTTTTGTGCACCATCTCCCAGCTCTCAAAATCCTGCCCGCATTGCGCTTTGCTGCCGACTTCTGGTTGTCAAAAGCAACAAGTGTCCACGTCACTGATCCTGCCTCTTTCTTTTCTTCGCTTTTTTCAGTTTCTCTGAAGGGGAAAAACGCCCTTTTACTTTGTCAACTCTTCCAAACGGTAGGAAAATGACAAGTATCTTTTGTTTCAAGCTAGCACGACAACAAAACTCAACAACCCACATCCTTACGATGCTTTCAGACAACTTTTGTTTAAAGTGGCGTGATCGGAATACTTATACATCTAGGCCTAAATATAAGGCTACCAATTTCAACTGAGAAATCCTTTGTTTGCTGAAAATTTCACTGGAGGTAGTTTTATGTTGGAGATACTTCTATGGAGATAACAGTAATTCGTATATTGCGGTGGTAGCTCGGTTGCAGCGTGGAAGGAGCTTAGGTGTTTTCGTCGGTCTTGGTTCGTTGCTCTGTAAGGCTGGTGATTTCCTTCCTTTGCGCCCCCTGCTCATGTGTTAATTAGATTCAGGAACGAAGGGTGGAAAAGATTGGGATTTTATGTTTATAAACAAATGGAAAGGTAGAATCAGATGACACTAGATTACTCAGCTGATTCGCTAATTTAATGTACCGGCATGTTGCCATGGTAGTTCAGTGGTTAGAGCTGTGGCATTGAATTTTTACTTCATCTGATTCTACTTTCCAATCATGTCCAACACACGGCTTGTGTGGAATAACAATTAATTCCATTTATATACAATTATTATATATACGGAACCACTTTTAAAAAGATCTCCTTTATTTACCTTACCGCAATTATTCCTTTGGAGATAGTTTCCGCATTTTACAACATTTCTTTCTCGCTTCCTATCACTATTTTACCCATCGGTAATTATATTCTTACAGCATGCGTTTTTTCATGTCTCAACCAGGATACCAACCGTGCTCTGCCGCTATCAACATAAGACTCTCCTTGCCTCCAGGCTACTGAAGTCCCCCCCGTCGAAATCTGGGTTTACACGCGGAGTATATATGTCTCATTCGCTTTGGTGTTTATAGAATCATTCAGAATTTTCCCTAATAGCGACGCTGGCCTTCAAAGACTGAACAGTCATTTGTCTTCCTGATCCCTGTCCATCTCGACTATGACAGTGTTTAAGAAAAACATATTTAGTGTTTCTTAACTTGTAATATGGTAACCCATGTATTTTTGTCCCGGGCTGTCTGTTGCCAAGTCCATTTCCAAAGAAGATTCCTATTAATTGTACATTTAATACAAAATTTTATTCTCCACTTGCTGCTGCATTTCGTCTCAAAACATGAAGTTTTTAGGTAATCAGGAGGCGGAGGAGGATTTCGGCACTTAAGTGCACAGTCGGAGAAGCGAAGGACACAGAGAGCAAATAGATCTGGGGCGGCAGGCTGGGATACAGGCGGGGTCCCTAATGTCCCCGGATATTACAACCTGTAGCCGTCGAGATCCCCCACAAACCTCCCTTTCCCCGGAGATGTCTCTCTGATGGCCCGTCCCAAACTGAACGTTAGGACAGACAATTCCACAAAGCAAGTTCCACCGCCAAATTGTGACGTATTAATAATTTGGGGGGTTTCATTGTCATTACCAGACACATTGTCGTTTTACTTTTATGTTGACTGGGAGTTTTTTTGCTAGTCACGAGTGGTGGGGATTGCTGAGGATTCCGAGAGAAGCGGATCGCGCGTGCAAGCTGGCTTTTGAATCGGTGGACATCTCCCTTAACCTTTCATATTTAATAATGTAGGAATCCCAAACGGTTGGGAAATAAAGCCAGGAATGTGTGAGTATATTTATGTTAAGGATTTTGTACATTCAAAAACCCACGCCTTACTCTTAGACTTGCTCTTAACCACATTTTTGGCCATGTAACAAGATGCCTTGCCGGCCATCCATTTGCCTGATCCTTCAACTCTGAAACGTGATAATAAAATGAAAGGAAATGGGGAACAGGAAAATTAGCAGCATTATATAATCCACCCCAGAATTCATCTCTCAACCAAGGAAAGCTGCGAAGAAAAACCAGGTCGACTGGTCACCCCATCAGGTACCGAATTAAGGATCTCATACTGTGAATCTCACACATTATTGAAAAACCATCTTGCTGGTTATCCTAAAGTTTTACACTTTTATTATGATAACCAGCCTTAATATGTGGAAAACCACATTTTTCAACTGATTTAATAAATGAATCTCACATGTGATACATTTCCATGAAATGTGAAGTATATATTCCTTTTTCTGGGTTCCAGTGATAATTCTGATTGCTCCTTTCATTGTAAGTGATTAAAAGCGCTCAAAAATATACTGAAAATTAAAACGCGGCGTTAATATGACCGCCTCTACCCGTTTCTTCATAAACTATTCATATAGAATATTATTTTTATACCTACTTCATATTATTCCAGACGGATGTTTGTATAAAATGTTTTGTTACACTTTCGTTGTAGGTACAGGGGGTATACAATAGACTGAAGGGACAGCCAAAGCCTTAAAAATTGTGTCGCTGTATGCTGGCTTTGAAATTCCAGATTCTTTGCATTACCAGAAGAAAACAATGGGTGAGCGGGCGCTTCAAATACGATAAGGTATTTAAAAATGCAAACGAATGCCAACAAATATCTCGGAAGTGGTTAATGATATCTTCCCAAAAATTGCATAAATTGCCTATTTAATGAGTTGTACATTATTTCCTGTAATAATTGACACCGGTAAGCTTCAATCAGATTTTTAACTATGTTTAACACACACAGAAGGTGGGCACTGATTATACCCGAAATGAAATTATAATGTGAGGAAGGAAATTTGAGAGCAGAAAGATACAAGATAATTTTATACTTCAGCACGGCATTTGAAGCTTATGAATACCAGAGATAATTTGAAAATGTCAGACCGTGGAGGACGATCATAGCTATATTCAAATCGCATATCTTCCGTTCCGAATCCGAACCTTAGATCTTACATACGTGTTCCCTCATTCCTCCAAGACAAATGTCAGTTAGCTTTAAGCTAATAGATCCTTAGGTTCATTTGAGTAGAAATTCACTATCTGATGTTACCTGAAAAGGAAATATTGTATTCCACCACAAAATTAAATATCGAGATTTTATCGGAAATATAGATTTTTATGCCCCCTAAAATGAAGTGAAGGGCAGTTTTAGGAAACGCACGCGCGTGCGTGTGAACAGAATAATTCCAAAACGAAAAGTCGGACAAATATGAAACTTTGTATGTAACTTTAGCAGCATCTAAGAATGCACATAAAGATTTTCAAGAAAATTTACTCGTCCAAGAATCCTTTTCAAAGAAAAATACAGTTCGTTATTTTCTCAAAAAATAGTTCTGACGGTTTTGATTAACATACTGTGTGTTTAAGAAACATATTTGTATAACAAATAAAACGTTTGTCTTAAATTTTCTGCGATTCTGCTTGTGAAGCGCTAAAAACTATTGTGTGTGCTACACTATTGAATATTAGTAAATCGTAACAGACTGAAAAAAATTAATACATAAAAGATTTAGATCCCTTCAAGACCCACAATTTGTGGCATTGTAGCACTGACCATATCCGAGATACTCATTGCTATTGGTTTGAATTTTCATACACTTTACACTTTTTGAACCTCGTGGTCATGCAAAAGGGACGCAGTTTCAAAGTAATCACATTCAGACAGATAATTTAGAAAATTATCTGAAGGGAGGTGTTTGAATATTAGTATTATAGTGCCCATGCTAATTCTTACGTTTTAAATTATTGTATTATTTGAACGCTTGGAAATTTTAACTTGAACTTAAAAGGTAACTAAGTTTTTATATGTTATAGCATTTAAGTTAATTTATGTACGTAAATATTGATATAAATTTTTAAATATAATGTGTGTTAATAAAATAATGAAGAGCAACGCTCAAATGTTGTAAGAGAAAATGGCAGGATTTTCACTTTGTGTCGAAAATAAAGTTTGTAGGTATTGGTGATATTATGAAACAGTAGATTGTAAAGGTTAAATAATAACACTAAAGGTTAAAGTATTAAATCGAGTGTGATTATTTCAATATTCATACCAACCAGTCTCCTCGCGGCCGTGTCCAGAGATAGGAAGAGATCTCGTGAGAAACGGCCGCAGCAAACCGAGGCTACTACATCAGCAACAACCGCTTAATAAATAATACTGCAACAAAGTGACCAGGTTTAAACATTTGTCTATCGCTTCAGCTTCCTGTATTAAAGGAAGGATGGTGGAGGGGTCCCCGCAACTGGGGCAAAGCACCGCAAGAATGTTTCAACGGCCGTTTTTGCTTTTACCATGACGCTTGCGACGGAGGGATGGATGAGGGGAGAGGCCGAAGGGCGACCAGGTCCGGATGACGACGGGTGCAAGCATGGGCTGGGTCCCTAACGTTTCCAGACGAGCGCATCCTCCGCCGCCCTGTCCCACGCACAAGTCACCGAACTAACGGAGGTGTCTACCACAGGGCCCACTCGGAGGAGACACTCGCAACGATACCAGGGAACAAAAGTCTACAAGCGCACAGCCACCGGCCAACCGCAACCCGCCTAACACCGTCGTCCGGTCCTACAACCAAGAAACAGATGAAAGGGAAGATAATGCTTACAGGAAGTGTGGGACAGAAAAGTATGTTAGAAGATGAATCCCCAGCATTCACCTGCCGATCCATGAAAAACCTACGAGTCAGATTTGGCGGTCGCCGATCGAACCCAGGACCTTCTGAATGAGAGTCGCATACGTTACCACGACGACACCTCGCTCGATAGCTCCTCTAGTAGCTACAACAAAATGTGTTCCGCAAAGTTTAAATGAATTAGCAATAAATAGCAATACAAATTGTTTACAATATTTTGTAGAAGATAAATAAATGATAGTAGTTAGAGTAAGTAATGTGAATATTGCACATTAGATTTTTTTCCAATAAGTAGTACGGTGTTAAACATGTTTTCTTGAAAACAGCAACTGAAGCACAAATTTGCATTTTCCATTCTATTTTCGTTTCGGAATGCAATAAATTTCGACACAGTGGGGCGAAAAAAAGGCGGTTGCTTCTTTAAGGAAGACCAGTGAATTTTAATTACCGAAGTAATTAACAAAAAGTAGAAAGCGCTGAGTTTATAGAGTTTAATCAAATTTGGGTAGGAGTCTACATGGCCATCTCTGATTGCAATCTCTTAGCAGAAATTAGTACCCGCGGCCTTCCCAGGAGGAAAGTCTGTACAGTTAGCCATTTAATCTCGCATAAAGCCTCAAGTTAACTCTGCCTCGACGACTTTGTTAATTAATAACAGCTTCACCAAACATCATACTAAAAACTTAGTTCTGTGGAAACATAACTTGCTTTCAGTTTAATCGTCCTGTCAATTTAACAAAAACAGACGTTATTGAAACTGTCGGGCGGTCAGGGCTGTAAAGCTTATCCATTTTGCTACTAGACGTTTCAATTTTTAAATCATCGAGTGTTTAATTAATGAGCCCTCGATTATTGGATATCGCAAACATGGGTTTTTGTCTGTATCGACAGGCTATTGTTCTGTTCACGTCATTGTTACATGAGGCGCGAATGTGGAGAGATGTTGTGGTTTAGAAATGGCTAATTACAGAGTCGGAAGCTTGCAGATTTCGATAATGCCACTATTAAAAAAAATTAAATTGTTTAATGTCGTCAGCGTTTACACAGAAATGGGAGTATAGAAAATTTATTTTTAAACACCGTGGCCTAAAAGTAGAACTTCTAACAGACAGAACACCAGCTGAAATTATCGCATTAGTGTGATAATCATCAGTGTGACCAACTTTGGTTTTAAGTCCAATCACTCCCGAGGTCGCGGGTTCAAACCGGCGGAGAGCGATGGATATTTTCGGGCATAAAAATCTTTAGCATGGCTTCCTTCGGAAGAGAAGTAAAGCCGGTGCTTCCGTGTCGTAGATTTACGACACGTAAAAGAACGTTAAGCTTGATGAACAAAATTTCCGGTTTTCCACGTCCAATTTGGAAATTGACGCTAGGAACCTTAGCAGTTACAGAGTGTCCATAAATAAAACTCAAAATTAAGTCCAATCGCATATAAATTATCCTTTGTATTTGTATTTGTTTAATAATTCGACTTGGTTTGGTTAGGTTTTACTTTTTATTACGTCTTTTTACAATATTAATTTTTCATGATGCTGCATTATCTGTTCACAATAGAAAACGTCATACTTCAGTTTATTGCAACTTGTAGGGTTAACCTATACGGGATATTGGCAGCTTTCTCTGAACCAAAACGATATTGTTTTATCTAATCTATATAAAGATTAAATGCGGAAATTGTGAATTTAGAAGAAACTAAGATGGAAGTGAAATTACATAAGCAGCAGAAAGGAATAATACAGAAGTACTTATCCAAAAAGTTCAGAAAGCAATATGATATAGCATTTAATCACTTCATTGCCTGGTGTAAGGCAAAAAATGGTGAACATAATTTTACTTAAAATAACTGCTAGTAAATCAACAAAACATCTGACATTTTGTTTTTTTAACGTCATTGCTGATAGGATTGCGAAACGAAGGTCAAAGGTCTTCGTTTCGTAAACATTCTACTCGTAAAATAAAACCCCACTTTTACCCCTTGTATCATAATCCACCAAAGCTAGGTTTTTGCATTTGTATGCTATTAGGCTAAATTTCAGTAAGTTCTATCATCACAGTAAGACAAATTGCTGAATCGTTTACCTTATAGAGCGAAGTAAAAAAAATATAGTAATACTTTGATATTGGATTACGGTGAAAACAGAAGCTTTTAGTTTGCGAAATTGGTGTTTTTTGGTACCCAGAGTAATCCTTGGTTAATGAGGAACGTTTTGCTGTAGTATATGTTGCTCCGGCGCTAATGTAATGCCCACCCACCCGTTTGTGGGACCGTTCTTATATAGTCGTTCTTGGCGGCTTTTGGAAGGAATTGCTGCCAACGTGAATCATTGGAGCTTCAGACGCACAGAACCCTCTGCTACGCTTCGAGGCTGAGGGCCCTCAAGCATCCGGCTAGCCTTGCAGATTAGTACCTTCAATCGTGTTTTCAGCTATGTTGGGAAAGACAAGGCAACCAACATTCCCATGATACTATGGGTCAGGTGCATGTGACGCGACCTCTGAGTCAGTAGTATGGAACAAAAGTGACAAACTATGCCATATATTCATAAAAACAACTAAAGCACCATGTTTTTTGTTCTCAATTAAATTTAATGATGTGCTGAAATCAATAAAAGTTGTGCAGTATATGCGTGTGTTACGTGGGTATAGTGATATCGGCCATAATCCAATATCGAAGTTTGTCCAAATGAATTGCGAAGTGAAAAAAAAATCTCTACGCTCTATTCCATAAACTATGTTCACAAAAACTTATTTTCTCTCTACTTCATGTTAAACGTCTACAGAAAGGCTTTTATTGCACATTTCGTTGTAAATACAAGAGAGATGTACATACTAGACTAAGGGAATATTTTAATCTTTTAAAAGGTGGTCCCTATATCAAACATTGAAAGTCCGTATTATTTTTATGACACTAGCAAAAAATGGTGGCGATTTCAATATCCAAATCAATAACAAATAATTTTTCGGAAATAGTTAACGTCACTAAAATTATATTTGACATAAATTGTGTGCTTTAATAAGATGTAAATTCTTTGTAGTAAGACA
The DNA here is from genome assembly GCA_030765065.1 of Deroplatys truncata. Taxonomy (NCBI): domain Eukaryota; kingdom Metazoa; phylum Arthropoda; class Insecta; order Mantodea; family Mantidae; genus Deroplatys; species Deroplatys truncata. Next base: position 96,444,456 of record CM060986.1, on the reverse strand, counting down.
TCCTCTAATTTCTCTGGTTTAGGAATTAGGAAGTCCTTCACAGACTAATCGCAGAAAACTGAAGATTTACATTTTATTCATCATGCATCTATTTTGATTAAAAGCGTTAAGAGCCATTTTTGAGAAAATAAAAAATAACCTACGGTTTTTCGTATAAAGAATAGTTGGGTTTAGTGGAGCTTTTTGAAATTCTTCGTGTCGCACCTTTGAAAGATGTTGAACTTAAATACCAGGTTTGGTACTTAACCCATTTATAATTTTCGAGTTATACTGTTCACAAACATACACACCTTTTTCTAAAAATCTGGTGTGTTACATTCACGTGACTTTCTCTACTCTCTAGCGCTTATTCTTACGAAAGTTATTTTTCCAATCTTCTTCATTCCAATCGGGATAAGACTTTCTGAAAGTAGTTTAATTACAAATTTCATTATAAATGTAAACGGAATAGCGATTTGAAATGTTTAAGAACTGAACGCTAAGTACTGGCCTTAAAATTCAATGCTCTTTGCGTGCAATCGCGAGAAGCAGCTGAATATTGAAAGGACCTGAAAAGAAGGAAGTATTGAACAATAGGAGACATTAATAACATATATATCTTGGAAATGGCTAATGCCCAAAAAAGGGTATTTAAAATAAATTGTGAGTTTTAAAGAGATATATAGATTTTTTGTATAGTACGTTTTCGTCTATCGCTTAAGGTTTACCAGTTATACAATATTATACAAAATTTCTTCCGAATGAAGTGGACTTTACAGACTGTTTCCAGAGAATTCAAGATATACAGTATATTTGTTATGTAAATATCCTTAATATGTGGTATTTTAATCAAAATCGTTACACATTTTTTTAAAAAATAAAAAACTTCAATGTAAAGGGTAGTTTGGAGTGGGGATATTTTCTAGAAAATCTTCGTGGCGCATCTTTGGAAGTATTGAACCCACATACCCAGTTTGGAGTATATCCCAATTTTCGTTTTTGAGTTGTGCTGTTCACAGTCGGACACACGGACCTTTTTCTAAAAATGAAATTGTTTTGATATAGGGATCTCAAAATATGTATCTCGAAGGAATCTTGGTATAGAATTTTGGATGGAATTAATTACTTGCTCTACTTACTATAGGCAAATAGCAACGTAAAAATCTGATGTGTTACATTCGCATGACATTCTCTACCCGCTATCGTATATTTTTGCTTCTAAATACCGCTCCTGCAGAAGCCTAATTTTACATCTATTTCATGTTTATGAGAGAATCATTTGCAAAAGTAGTTTTATTATATATTTAGACCAGAAGACTATAGATCAAGTGTGGCGAAAATGCCTTTCTCTCTCGAGTCATCAAATATGCAACACGCACTACACCACTCAGCAGCACATGGAAAACAAATGAATAGACGGCTAGAAAAGGAGTTGCGCCTGCGAATCACAGTGCCTCGCGCGTCGCGCTTTCCCCACCACTGATAGATCATGCAATGCTTACTATACGCCAATAACTATTTTACATCAACCAAGACTGTTCATATATTTTCCTTACTATATCTGTCATTAGGAACCTACTTGCAGACTTCCTCGCTATACTTCAGGGCTGCATCGAAAACGAGGCTTATTTTAAAGCCTTTTATTTTAAATAAGTACGAAGGCTTTCACGGCCGGAGATAATCGATAAAACATTAAAATCTTCCGGGCTGGAAGGCCGTGGTCTAAGGGTAAAACTACTATAACCCGACGTTTCGGTCAACTCTGTGGTTGCCATCTTCAGGAGTGCAACACCCAGGACAGCTTGATAACGACTGCCGACTAGGCAAGAGATGTTCCGCAATATATAGCTCACGTCAAGGTCAAAACTGCCGCAGTGGGTCTGCAGTGACGTGTCATCGCTGGTATCCACGTACGATTAAGCTTAAATTTTTCTTCCTTCTTATTAAAGTTATTGGAGTGTTTATAAATTTCGAGAGCTTCTCTATGAAGTCTAGCGTGATAATATTTTGTAGAGGATAGTACTTGCGTGTCTTCATATAGGATACGATGACCCATGGTGACAAAGTGTTCAGCAACTGCAGACTTATCTGTTTGAGCAAGGCGACAATGTCGTTTATGCTCTGTTATTCGGGTATTTATGCTACGTTTTGTTGTTCCGATATAAACAGAGCCGCATGTACAAGGTATTCTATATACCCCTGGAACACATAAGGGGTCTCTTTTGTCTTTAGCAGATTTTAAAGTTTGTTGAATTTTTCTGGTTGGTTTATATACTGTATTTATTTTGTGCTTTTTAAGTATTTTTCCAATGCGATCTGTGACGTTTTTAACAGAATATAGACTATAAGCAGAAGATTAGTGATCTCCTTGACCCTCAGCTTTATAAAACGCTTACGCGGGATCCTACGGTGGGCATACGTAGAAAAACAAATAAACTAATTAAAGAGTCTGCTTCAATAAACTCAGATAGAAAAAAAGATACTATGTACATCAGAAGCTTATGCGCCACGTCTATATGGACTGCCGAAAATACACAAACAAAATATTCCTCTTCGTCCTATAGTAAGCACGATTGGCTCTCCAACTTATGCTGTTTCTAAACATTTGACGGCCTTACTACAGCCTCACATTTGACAATCCGGCAGCTATATAAAAAACTCACAACATTTTGTGGAGAAGTTAGATTCCTTAAATTGTACACCATTCGACATTTTAGTGAGTTTAGATATAACTTCTCTTTTTACCAATGTACCTGTAGACGAAGTTTTAACTCAGATTGAGGGTATTTTTCCTACAGATATTTTTAACCTTTTTAAACACTGTTTGATGACTTCCTATTTTCAATGGAACGAAACGTTTTATCAACAACAAGATGGCGTCGCTATGGGAAATCCTCTTGTGCCCGCCATTGCTAACTTTTTTATGGATCATTTTGAGGCTAAAGCTTTAGACACTGCTCCGTTAAAACCTAGGTGTTGGTATCGGTATATTGACGATGTTTTTCTCCAGTGGTCTCACGGTAAACAACAGCTTGCAAACTTTCTGGAACATCTTAATAATATGAATTCCAAGATTCAATTTAATATGGAAACAGAATATAACAATAAAATAGCCTTCTTAGATGTTCTGGTAATAAGAAATGCTGCTGGATCACTGTCTCACACTGTTTATAGGAAACCCACCCATACCGACAGATATTTAAATAAAAGCTCCAATCACCACCCACAACAAAATAGAGGAATAATCAAAACCCTAGTGGACCGAGCCAAACGTATTTGTACAGGGCAATACTTAAGTAATGAGATACAGGATCTTAGGCTGGCTATGTTACAAAGCGGATTTACGAATAAAGATTTTAACAGAGCAATTCACCCTAAGAAGATATCACGTCAAGGCCATGAATCGTCTACATATAAGGGAAAAGTCTTCTTACCTTATGTTAAAAACGTCACAGATCGCATTGGAAAAATACTTAAAAAGTACAAAATAAATACAATATATAAACCAACCAGAAAAATTCAACAAAGTTTAAAATCTGCTAAAGACAAAAGAGATCTCTTATGTGTTCCAGGGGTATATAGAATACCTTGTACATGCGGCTCTGTTTATATCGGAACAACAAAACGTAGCATAAATACCCGAATAACAGCATAAACGACATTGTCGCCTTGCTCAAACAGATAAGTCTGCAGTTGCTGAACACTTTGTCACCATGGGTCATCGTATCCTATATGAAGACACGCAAGTACTATCCTCTACAAAATATTATCACGCTAGACTTCATAGAGAAGCTATCGAAATTTATAAACACTCCAATAACTTTAATAAGAAGGAAGAAAAATTTAAGCTTAATCGTACGTGGATACCAGCGATGACACGTCACTGCAGACCCACTGCGGCAGTTTTGACCTTGACGTGAGCTATATATTGCGGAACATCTCTTGCCTAGTCGGCAGTCGTTATCAAGCTGTCCTGGGTGTTGCACTCCTGAAGATGGCAACCACAGAGTTGACCGAAACGTCGGGTTATAGTAGTTTTACCCTTAGACCACGGCCTTCCAGCCCGGAAGATTTTAATGTTTTATCCTTTTATTTTACCTTACAGCATTTTTCTAGAAGTTATTAATGTTTTTATAACATTTCTCTTATTGTAGTATACGTTTTTGGAACGTCGATTGCAGACTAACCGCCGCTAGTACGTCTAAAAAAGTGTTAAAAATCTGATCTCGCATGACTTTCTCTACTCTTGTACAAAATATTTTTACAAACGCTTATTCTCCATATGCTTCATGTTAATGGAGATATCGAGATGTTAATCTTAATGCTAATTTTCTTGTAGATGCAAGGGGAATTGGTAGGCTTTAAGCGATAGTCAAATATTTTATGAGCTGGTTGCTATGTGGAGTATTCCATTCTCTTTGCATTACCAGGACAAAAAAAATAAATAACGAATTCCCATTTGAGAAAAAGTATAAGTATTGGAAAATGTAAGAAAATGACAAGCAATATCTCGAAAATAGTTCACTCAACAAGAAAATGTATATGACATAAATTGTGTATTTTAACGCGATCTACATTTTTTGTGTAGCAAAATTTTTCTATCTCTTATGGTTTACCAGTTATGCAAAAGTCGTACACAATGAACAATACTTTTGGAGACATTCCCAGAAAATTCGAGATATACATTTCATTTGTCATGAAAATATCTTAAACGTATAATATTTTAATCAAAATCGTTAGAGCCATTTTTGAGAAAATTAAAGTTTTCGAAAAATGTTCCATGTAAAGGGTAATCTGGGTTGGGGGGTTTTCTTGAAAATCTTCGTGTCGTATCTCTGGAAGATACTCAGCCTAAATACCAAGTTTGGTGTTTATCCGACTGTTCGTTTCTGAGTTATGCTGTTCACAGACACACACGGACATGTTTCCAAAAATGCTTTTTTTGGATCTCTTAAGAGATTTCACTATCGCTTAAAGCCTACCACATTCCCCTTGCATCTACAATAAAATTAGCAATAAGGTTAACATCTCGATATCTCGATTAATATGAACCATATGGAGAATAAGCACTTGTAAAAATAGTTTGTACAAGAGTAGAGAAAGTCATGTGAGTGTAACACATCAGATTTGTTTTGTATGTCCTCTCATATCCTCAAGAATCTTATTTCTGATGCTTTTATTTTTTGATTTTTGAATTTTTGTGATAGTCCAGCATTCTAAGCCATAAAGAAGAGACGGTACTGCTAAAGCTTCCTAAAATTTAAAAAAAGTACTGTTTCTAGTTTTATTTATGGGAATTCTTCTAATTGTCCCACATATCTAAGTTCTGTAATTTCCTTTGTTGATTCATATTTATTGGTAATAACATTTAAAGTATATATTTATATATTTACAGTATTTTACTCGTTCTATTATATTATTGCTAATTATTGTTTTACAAAGCACTTGTGTTTTTCGCTTGCAAGCTAGAATTTTTGTTTTTATTAGAGTTATACTTAGATTACAGCCCGAAATTGTGTTTTGTAAATAATATATTAATTTCTGGAGACTATATTCCAAAACAGCTAATTGTAATTGATCCTCAGCAAATAGAAGAGTTGTCAATTTTATAAAATTTTCTGTAGAATCTAGCCATTCTCTGATGAATTTGTTAAGGAATAAATTAAACAAGCATAGGTGATAATTGAAGCTGTTTTTGAACTCCTAAATTTATTAAAAATAAATGTAAAATAAAGTGTAATAATTATGTTCTTCGATAACATAGCCCACGAAATAAAATACGGTTAACAATCAAGGATTATTTCAGGAAGAAAAAATATTTTACACTGTGATATCGAAATGTGATAGGCACCTATCTTAAACCATTAAAATACGAAAGTCGTGTATGACAATAACTTTTAAAGATATGAATAATTTACTGCTACCGCACATGACTACGTTGTGGTTGTATTTCACCTCTAATGACAGTAAATGCTATATAAGACAGCTGATTTATTTCCCACCCATCAAGTTACAGTTCATCACGTATAAATATTATATTTGATCGCACCGTATTCCACTGTTATTTTCAAGCGTTTCGGAAACATTCGGTAGCTTCGTTTCGGTACCCTTTGACGTTGGATAAATTACTGATTTTAAATCATATTTTAATACCTTAAATACCAATAATTTACAGGTTTTGGATTTCCTGGATTATCTAGAATACAAACGCTTTCAAAATAAGCCTAAAACTTGTACATATTGTGACGTGAGATCACTTTGCCCAAACCAACGCTTGTACCTAATTTGAGAGGACGGGGACGTCGCTCAGGGATGTCTTCGACAGGGTTGTGAAAGGGTACCACTATTAGACGTGTATTCTGATTCCAAGGATCTTTCTAACAACAAAATTATACTATACTGCAAGAGGGAGAGAGAAGCTTTTGTGTTTACCTGTGAGGCAGTATTTTATATCACATCACTGTGAATGCCAGAGTGATTGTAGTGTAAATTAACATTATTGTATGACAATGATTTGAGATGTTTGTTAATTATAAGCATTGTTATAAAATAAGTTTACACGGTCTCACTGAAACTGACAATAGGAGCGGATAACAATGAGCGAGGGGGTGAGTTGTTTATCAATTAGAAGAGACAAACAAATGACATCAGAGTAGCGTGCTTTTCTTTAGAAATGGAGGGAATATCTTCCCTAGAGCATATGTGTTCGTAATTTTGATTGGATATAAAAATAGACGCTAATGATGGCGCGCTTTATTAACCAATAGCAGCTCTGTTATAATGTTTAGGCATATCGGGGTGAGGGAAGTATAAATTATGAAGCCAGAGACAAGTATCGCACAGTTTAAGAGAATCATTCACGCGTCACACGTCGCGCAATTCTACAGAATCTCTCGCGCCGTAAAGCTAGTTACAAAAATGTGAAATACTCAAATTAATAATGTGCGGCAAATAAGTGATTATAGATACATTCGAAAATATAACAGTTTCAGTCGGGCGTGTATCAAGATATAAATATGTGAAATTAATGAAGTTTGATGGCAACAAAAATGTAAAAACAAATTCTTTTATCAGTGTTATCTTTTAGTAACAACTCCTTTCCGTTTACACACCCTGTTTAAGAGATTTGCTCGACTGAGTAATAATAGCTAGCCGGAGGACAAAGAACTCAAAATAGTAAAACAATAACAGGCGCTCAGCCAATAAGATAACACGAACGACTCCGCGACACCTGATACACTGAAGAAGTCCGGCGTTCCATCTTCGTGTGCCTAGGGCCTACGCCGAGTGGTAAGCTAGCACAAAATACATTTAAAAGCTGACCGTCACAGAATCCTGTTAGGCAAGTGATAAGCAGAGCCTCAACCTTCAAAGAACTCCAAGTGTAAGTACCCGAGGAGTATGCTGGCTAGTACTTTAGCCAGCTAAGATACTGCAGGTGTCACCATGATTACATAACTCACCCAAGTGTCGAACCCGAGTTGATCATTTCCTTTAAAATCATACCACCAAACTCTTGCTTACATAAGCATCCAGGAAATGGCTTGCAAGAAGTCTAAAGCCAATTTCATGGATTAAATTTGTCTTGAATATCTGGAATTTTATAAAATTATATTTATCGCATTCTTATAAACCTATTACTGTCACAAAATTTCAGTAGAACGACGTGACTGAGGTTGTCATAAATCCAATTTGAAATGCATAGGAGGGATTAAAGGTTTTAAAAATGTAGAAAAATATTCTTTTACTACTTAAATATCCTTTAGCTGAAACTAGTGGAACCTTTACCATATTTTACTGTTATATTCAATGATTTGAACACTGTCGATATGATATAATTCTGATTTATACTTATCATCAAATTAGTTATGGTTATATATTACTTTTGTATGCTCAGCCACTTGTTTGTTATTTCCCAAAAATTCTTCAAAAATCTCACTCTTCTATGCATTTCTTGTTAATCACAGTAACGTTTGCAGAAATTGTTTCATTGTTCATTTCGTTAGTATCTGTACAAGACAGATACGGAATGCTGAAGTCATAGTAAAATCTTTAAAATGCACAAGTATTGGAAGGTTCAAACCAATAACAATGATCATCTCTAAATGATTTATGCCATTGCGTGTTTTAACAACATCTATATATTCTGTGTAATAAGCTTCTACCTATGTCTTACACAAAATTCGCTTAGCAAGAAGAATTTTATTATAGAGTATTTAAATCCATTTTATTTTAACAAAAATCAATAGTTATTGAAATTAACATTTTCTATGCAAAGGGTAGTTTGGGTTGCTGGGACGGGATATTTTCTTGAAAAAATCTTCATGTTTAACCTTGAAAGATGCTGAACTTAAATAAGAATTTTTTATTTGACCGAGCTTTCGTTTTTAAGTTTGTATGCTATACACACACACACTGACTGTTTACTTAATACACCTTTTTTATCCAATATTTCACTACTTGCCGTATGAAGCAGCAGATTAGTGAAAGGGGATATGCCCTTACATTAAATTATATCAAAGTTAAACATTTAAATTTATTTAATATTTTATAGATTTTCTGTATTTAAAATCAATTTTTCAGTCAGAAACCGGCGCATCCTTTTGAAATGAGCTTGAAATTTGGTAGCATAGGTTTCGAACACCTTACGAGCTACCCTAGATTGACTTTTTTCCCGCTGAATACGTCTGTATACGTGTGTAATATGAATGTAATGGATAGCTGTCCGCTAAATGAGAAAAATGTTCCTGTTTAGCAAACGCAAACATATACACATTTCCAGCGTGTTCACCACCAGAATAATTTAGAGATTTTGGCTTGGCTGATATCTGTTCAGTGGCTATGCACAAGTAACAAATGAGACAAAAAAAGTCACCACACAAAAAGAGCAGCAGACTGCGATAAAACTAAATTAGGGGCGGTTTACGCGGGTGTTCACTTGAGCATGTCCTGCTAACTCGAAAATATGCAGCTTTGCAGGACAGACAAATAGCACCGGGCTATACATACTGTCATTAACGTGAGAGAATAACAGTCACAGCACAGTCAGCTGTCTAGCTTGCCAAAGTGTTACGCATCAGTCAGTTTTTATAATCTTAATCACTCTAATTGTAAAGAAGAAGCGTAATGCGATTGGAGACAATATTGCATAAGTCATTGTGTTGAAAATAATTTTGAAAGTTTAAAAATGTGTTAAATTTACATGACCTTTTCTATCCTCTGATTTAATTAGTTGGTATAAGCTATTCTTACTAAAGCTTGTTTTTCCATCTGCTTCATTTTAATTTAAATAAACCTTTGCAGAAATCGCTGCATTACATTTCGTTACAAATACAAAGGGAACTGCGACAGTCAAAATGTTGGAGAGTTGGACGCTATATGCTGGCCTTAAAATGCCGTACCGTTTCAATGCAATCGCGAAAAACAACTGAGAATCAACAGGACTTTAAAAGATTACGGAGAAAATTGTTTATTCCCAAAAAAGAGGTTAAAGCAATAAATTCTGTGTTTAAAAGAGATCTACATTTTTTGTGTAGTGCGCTTTTGTCTATCGCTAAACGTTTACAAGTAACACAAGATTATACAGAATTCCTTCAAATGAAGAGCACTTCAAAGTTTATTCCCAGAAAATTCAAGGTATACGTTTTATTTCTCATATAAATATGGTTAATATATGGTACTGTAATAAACAACGTTAGAAATATTATTATAAAATAAACAGTTTCAAAAATGTTCAATGTAAAGGGTAGTTATGGGTGAGAGGATTTCCTCAAAAATCTTCATGTCACATCTTTGCTAGATACTAAAATTAAACACAAAGTTTGGTATTAATCCGCATTTTCGTTTTGAGCTATATTGCTCAGGGATAAAAACACAAACGCGGACCTATTTCTAAGAATACTTTTCTTTGGTTTAAGGGGGGTCTCAAAGTATATATATACACGAGTATTTGCAGTGAAATCTCGACATAGAATTTTTGGGTGGAAACAATACTTCTACTTCCTACAAGTTGTAGAGAAAGTAAAAAGTATGTGTGGCACTCGCAAAACTTACGCTACTCACTCTTACAAACTATATTACAAAAGCATTTTCCTCTTGTCTACTTTTTGTTCATCGAGATATAAATTTCCATTACACTTTACACATTTCCTTGTAAGTATAGAAAGGATTAATGAATGTGTCTAAGGTGTCTCCAAAGTCCTCCTGCGAGAGGGAAAGCTCTTTTATAAAGAAGGTGAGTTATTCCACGTGAGTGGAGAGTTAGCACTGCGAATATTTCTTGCACACATTGAATTTCACTTAGACTTCCACTAATAATAAATTAACCTAAGACGTAGATTGTGTTCATAGTCTACTATTTTTATTAATTGTCCTTCATAGTCTTTCAAAACAGTTTTATATCTTTTAGCAGTGGACCACTGTGGTCCCACTAGTTGTCTGAAGTCATATATTTTGTTCTCTCTCGGTTTCTGCTTCCAGTGTATGATCCCACATAGTGGTCGACTGAGTCCATTTGTCCGGTAAAGTCTTGCGACGTATCCTGCTCATTTCCATCTGATTTTTGCTGTCTGCTGTTCTTGGAGAACATGATACAGTAAGATAGAGTAGGATAGTTAGATAGTAGGATAGGTTAGTTGGATTTTTTAAAAAGCGGATCGCAATGTAATGGCTGTGGAATTCAATGCACTCTGCATGACCACGAGAAAAAACGAATAACGACTTACTAGTTGAAAAAAGTGTACATATTTTAAAATTCAAACGAATAACAAATAGTAACATAAAAATGGTTAACGCTACAAAGAAATTGGCTTGATGTAAATTGTGTGCTTGAAGAGAGACTTATGTCATATCCCAGCAATGTTAAATTTACCAAATCCAAAACTATTTAAGATATCAGACTGAATTTTCCACAGGTTATAGATACATACCTAATATGTTCACTGATCTACTTTTATACAATAATTTGGTTTATTAAAGAATATATAGTTTTTTATTAATTAGATCAGCAATTAATTTACCAGTAATTAAATTTTAAAACATAATTAACCTATTAATGCCTAAGGTATTAATTTTGTCATATCAAAACTTTACCTAGCACTCTTCAGCACTGTCTAAGAAAATGGGGCATTTGCATCAGAAAGTGTCATTCAGACAAAACCCCTTCCAAGCAAAAATGGAGTAAACAATATATATATATCATGGCTTGGATATACGCAAGACGTCATATCTAGAAGTGGTACCAGTTTGTACAGTAAAGGTTCTCCTAGGAGATGGGATAAAATGACTCCACTCCAAAGAGTATAGAAGGCATAATTTCTTCTATGAAATGGTGCAGAATTCAGAGTACAAAATGGCAGATGCACTACCATTTATAAACATATACTTAACCTATAAATATTGTGTCTATATGATAAAGTGTGTATCAAATTAAAGCAAAAATTCCCATTTATAAGACTACTAATATACCAGAGATGTCATGTTTTGGTAAATTTCACCATTTAGTCTCCCTTACCCCTACAAGATTTACATGTATTAAAAGTGGTCTAAACATTCTATTTTATTTTTATTCAGGAGCCCCAACAGGTGTATTTCTGGTAAACTCTTGGTATAGAATTTTTGGGTGGAATGAGTAGTTCTTCCGTCTATTGTAGGTAAGTATAGTGCCTTCGTTTTATGCTAAGGCCGCGGATCGCGCGAATGCGAACGCTGCACACAATTTACTACACTGCGAGGTTTTCCATTTCGTAACTCCCACGATACTTACGAGGTTAGTCACATATACACTATGTGATCAAATGTATCCGGACACCGGGCTGAAAATGACGTACAAGTTCGTGGCGCCCTCCATTGGTAATGCTAGAAGTCAATATGGTGTTGGCCCAACATTATCCTTGATGACAGCGTTCACTCTCGCAGGCATACATTCAATCAGGTGCTAGGTTTCTTCGGGAATGGCAGCCCATTCTTCACGGAGTGCGGAACTGAGGAGAGATATCGATGTAGGTCGGTGAGGCCTCACGAAATCGGCAATCCTAAACATTCCAAAGATGTTCTATAGGATTCAGTCAGGACTCTGTGCAGGCCAGTCCATTACAGGAATGTTATTGCGTATAACCACTCCGCCACAGCCCATGCAGTACGAACAGGTGCTCGATCGTGTTGAACTATGCAGTCGCCATCCCCGAATTGCTCTTCAACAGTCGGAAGCAAGAGGGTGCTTAAAATATCGATGTAGGTCTGTGCTGTGATCGTGCCACGCAAAACAGCAAGCGGTACACGCCCCGTCCAGGAAAAACACGACCACACCATAACATCACCACCTCCGAATTTCACTGTTGGCACTACACACGCTGGCAGATAACGTTCACCGGTCTTCGCCATACCCACATCCTGCCATCGGATCGCCACATTGTATACCTGATTCGTCACTCCACACAACGTTTTACCAGTGTTCAATCGTGTAGCGTTGACGCTCCTTACACCAAGCGAAGCGTCGTTTGGCATTTTCCTGCGTGATGTGTGGCTTACGAGCAGCCGCTCGACCATGGAATCCAAGGTTTCTCACCTCACTTCTAACTGTCATAGTACTGGGAGTGGATCCTGATGCAGTTTGGAATTCCTGTGTGATGGTCTGGATAGATGTCTGCCTATTACTCTTTACGACCCTCTTTAACTGTCGGCGGTATCTGTCAGTCAACAGACGAGGTCGGCCTGTACGCTTTTATGCTGTACATGTCCCTTCACGTTTCCACTTCACTATCACATCAGAAACAGTGGACCTAGGGATGTTTAGGAGTGTGGAAATCTCGCGTACAGACTTCTGACACAAGTGACACCCAATCACCTGACCACGTTCGAAGTCCGTGAGTTCCACGGAGCGTCCCATTCTGCTGTTTCACGATGTCTAATGACTACTGAATTCACGGATAATGAGTACAGGCAATAGGTGGCAGCACAATGCACCTAAGATGAAAAACGCATGTTTGTGGGGTGTCCGGATACCTTTGATCACATAGTGTATGTAATGGGTACTAATCTACTTATAAGCGTTGTTGAAAGTGATGTCCATCTGTCTGAAGGTATTCTTTAAATCGTCGGATGAAATTAACATTCATATGCATAAGTTCCTTTGCGTAATATTCATAATTTCTGCTTTTGTATTGTCCTCAAGTTCGTCTATGATGTGAGTACTGTTCCTACAAACTTTACTTTTTGGCGTTTAGCGAGCCCATTGTTCTAAATTTATTGACCAAACATCTCCCAGTGCCTCTACCCAGAATTGTATAACCAGGAAATTGCTGCTGAAGTTGTCTACCTCCTGTCTACAAGATTCAGTTTACACATGTGTATTTTACATAAAAATAGCTTTCAAGCGTGAATTTATCGGCAAGCATTTCCATGGACTAATGAGACAATAACACTCCTAAGGAAAACACACACAACACACGTATTGTCGAAACACTTCACAATATGCAGACAAAGCAACGACTTGGGACAGCTCTGGGCTGATAAACGCACCCTTTACACGTTCTGCGCCGCTTCTGCGAAGTTACTGCTGTCTCGACCGATACGCGCATAAGGTGGTAGTGGCCTTGGCATAAAACGAAAGCACTGTAGTAGAGAGAGTAAAAATATCTATAAGGTTAATTGTGTGTGCGCATGCACTGTGTGTTCCTTAGACTCCTACATTCTGCACCGATTTCGACGACATTTGGAGCACATACTCTTTATGCAAATGTAAAGATATTGTAAGTGTGATATAATAAACCATCCCCAAATGAATTTGAGTAGAAAAGGTTTAGTGAGAGGTGATTTTAAGAATTTTCACCACAATTTTTTCCAATATTTTTGCTAAATAAGACAAATGTTGCTCCCTTCCTCTTTAGGAGGGTAATGCAAAAACCATCTCTAATGGGAGATGGTGTTGATGGAAGACACTTTTGAAGATTTTTCGATACGAATGCGAGGTTTTACACACACAATCTTTAGAAGAGGAGTAAAGATACTGTGCGGGTTCGGTGGGAAGTAATTTAAAGTTTTGGAGCATGAAAGGCACTGTTTTCTCAATACGTTTATGAAATAAAAATATGAATTCTGTTCCTTTCACTACCCATCAAAGGAGGCATAGAAAATATTCGATGGGACAGTTTTGAGGATAATGAAGGGTTAAATGTTGCACTCGTCACATCTTTAGGATTACTAATGCGACATGGGTAATAAGGTTGAAAAATGTGAATAGAATGTTGGAATAGAGAATTTGGCAGGATGAAGGTTCATGATCAACTTGAAAGTGTGAATACCGCAACCTGTAATTAATTTAATTATAAACAAACAAATCTCTAGAAAATTTATGATCTACCAAAACGTCAAAGTACAATACAACTCCGGGTATATCTACTAGTATTCAGATACAAAATGGTTCTTTTATACGTCTTACCCTAATCACAATAAAGTTGTTTGCCTTCTAATGATTTCAAATTTGGAAGTAAGGAACGGTTATAGGCAAACACAATTACAATAGGCTGTCTTTTGTTGATCATGTATTAAACTATACATATATAAAGTCGTTATTCTCTCCTCTCTACATTACTTACGATTTAGTTTTAACTAGAACTGCTTAACATTAAATAAGAAGGTTTCAAAATGCATAAACAATATTCGAATGTTTATTCCTGTTAACAAGCTCATGCGATGGAACGAAAAGAAAGGAAAAAGTATGATGTGTTACACTCACATTACTTTCTCTACTCTTGTACAAACTATTTTTAAAAACGCTTATTATCCATATGCTTCATGTCAATCGAGATATCGAGATGTTAATATTATTGCTAATTTTCTTGTAGATGCACGGGGAATGTGGTAGGCTTTAAGCTATAGTCAAATCTTTTAAGAGCTGGTTGCTATGTCGAGTATTCCATTCTCTTTGTATTACCAGGACAAAAAATTGAATAACGAATTCCCATTTGAGAAAAAGTATAAGTATTGGAAAATTAAAGGGAATAACAAGCAATATCCTGAAAATTTTTCACTCAACAAAAAATGTATGACATAAATTGTGCATTTTAACGCAATCTACATTTTTGTGTAGTAAAATTTTGTCTATCTCTTATGGTTTACCAGTTATGCAAACATCGTTCACAATGATGAACACTTTTGGAGACATTCCCAGAAAGTTCAAGATATACATTTTATTTGTCATGAAAGTATCTTAAATATATGATAATTTAATCAAAATCGTAAGAGCCATTTTTGAGAAAATTAAAAGTTTCGAAAAATGTTCTATGTAAAGGGTAATCTGGGGTGGGGGATTTTCTCGAAAATCTTTCTGTCGCATCTCTGGAAGATACTGAACCTAAATACCAAGTTTGGTGTTTATCCGACTGTTCGTTTCTGAGTTATGCTATTCAGACAGGCACACACACACGGGCATGCTTCCAAAAATATATTTTTTTTTTGGATTCAGGAGGCCTCAAAACATGTCTTTCCGGTGAAATCTGGGTATCGAATTTTTGGGTGGAATACAATGCTTCCTCTACTTACTATACGGAGTAGAGAACGTAAAAAGTTCTGATGCGATACATTCACGTGTCTTTATCTACCCTCTATCGTTTATTAGTGGGTATACAAATTATTCTTAATCAAGATTATTTTTATGTCTAATCGATTTTAATTCAAATAAACCTTGCAGAAATACCTACGTTATACATTTCGTTATAGATACGAAGGAACAACGACAGTCAGATGTAACTGAACGCTATATGCTGGACTTAAATTCCATACTGTTTCTATGCAATCCTAAGCTACAACTATTTGATCAAAGGGCTTTAAGAGAAAGAAAATGAAAGAAATAGAACCTTTAGTAATGGGTATCTGAGAAAAGGTTTATGCCACAAAAACTTTTGTGAAATAAATTGCTTGTTTTAAACAGATCTGCATGTTTTGTGTAGTGCGTTTCGTCTACCGCTTAACGTTTACCGGTTATACAAGATTATATGAAATTCCTTCCTAATGAAGAGGAATTCAAAGGCTACTCCCAAACATTTAATCTGTAAATTTTATTTTCATATGCGGTATTTTAATCAAATCATTAACCACTTTTTAGAAAATAGAGAAAATTACGAAGAATGTTCCATTTAAGGGTAGGTTGGGGTAAGGGTTTTGTTGAATATATTCGTGTCGCATCTTTGGGAAGATATGAACCCGAATACCAAGTTGTACTTATCCGACTTTTTGTTCTTGAGTTATGATATTCACAGAAAAATACGCAGACACACACACAGACGTTTCCAAAAATGCTTTATATGGATTCAGGGTCCTCAAAATATATATTTCCGGTGAAATCTCTGTATCAAGTTTCTGGATGGAATGCAATACTTTCCCTACTTACTATACGCAGTAAAGAACATAATAAAGGTAGAACAGCAAACTTTCAAGCATGACCATGAGGTGACGCTTAGGAATGTCTAAACTTCTAATTCTACGGAGGAATTAATTTCATACAAATTGTGTGTTTTAATGAAGCTTACATTTTTTTAATCTGGAAGAATTTGTCTTAAGTTTTACTTTCAATACAAAGCTGTACAAAGTTAAATAAATTTAAGGGAAGTTCACAGAAAATTCAATATAATACCTATTCTATTTCTCATGGGAATAAATTAACATATGACATGTTAATCAACATTTTAGGAGGCGTTTTCCATATAAAGGGGTGTAAGGGATACCGAAAGGTTCTTGAAAACCTTCGTGTGGCAGCTTTGAACGACGCTGAATTTATATAGTAAGTTTGGCATTTATCCAAGATTTTTTTTGAGTTATGCTATTCAAAACCCCCACAGCGAAATAAACTAACACATAACTTTGGTTTTTCGATCAGCAAAATCTCGATATCGAATTTTTTGGTGAGATACAAACTTCGGTACTTGCTGTAGGTAGGTGGTAGAAAAATTTAGCTTATTTTTCAACGCTTTAGTTGTTGATGGTGACAAGACAATACTGGGAATGTTTAAACACACAACGATGAATATTGCTGTACCTGCAAATGTTCGTAAAGATTCATTTTTGATAAATTGTATATTTTAAGGAGTTTTATGTTTTCTTTGAATAAGTTGTGTTTCACTTTTATAGTTTTCCAGTGATACGAAAGTAAACATTAACAGGTCATAGGTTATTTACAGAAAATCAAGTTGCATGTCATTTTAAATGCCGGTGTTTTAAATATATGAGAAAGTAATCAAGGTTTTTGAAGCCAGAAAATAAATACAGCGAAAGTTTTCTACGTTAAGAGTTTTATGTGGAATATTTTCATGAAATTCTATCTCTTGACATTTTTTGTTCATTCGAATTTTCGGTTTTGTGTTATGCTTTTCATACACAGACATGTCCTTTTTTAACTTTAGGCAACTTTCCGGTAAAATTGAAGTTATACTTATTGTTGTTTCCACTAAAGCGCGCTATTTTGGAATAGTAATTATTTATGGTTACTTGTAGCTGCAGCAATACTCGGATGGTTGAGATTTGCATTTTCTTCATGCTCAGGATGTGATTTGCAGAAATAAATAGTGATGAATAATTGTGAATAAATACACTATATGTACCTTTATTCAAGTTGGTTGTACTTGGCACTTTGAATTTATGAATACACAAAGAATATCAGTCTGTTAAATCTTTTTGTAACGACGCTATTTGCATATTGAAATTAATTTGTATCTCCATCTTGCACCAATTTTATAATATTTAGATTAATTGCATTTGTAATATTACAATTCTATTATCGTCCTATAAAATTAAGTATTTTGGAATGCATCGATCTCAGATTCTACAAGAATGGCATTTGATTGCTTAAAGTCTAGTGAAAGTAGCAACAATTAAAATATTCCTGCTCTGTCCAGATGAAAATGAATGTATGAAACAATATGATTGGTTTAAATCATTTTAAGACCAAATATTTTATGTAAAGAATTTTATATTTTTTACCGGGTTTGCTGTGTATAGTTAACGTCACTAGTGCTTTTATACGAATATTAATACAACCCTTTCTTATCTACTTTTCATGATATTGCGATTATAACCTGTGGCGGGTCACCGTCGTCTGAGCATACATTTTCTTAGTATCAAAGTTGTCTGCACTTTTCTATGTACAATACTCAAAATAAATTAATCTGAGCATGTATAACAAATAAATAACAGATTAAAACACTCGTAATACTTAAATGTTATTCAAGTATTATTGTTACAACTCATTAACTCGTTTATTAATACATTTAATGTAATATAAACGACATATATATTTGTGTTTGCATGGATGCATATACAAACTAAAATTAGTTTTTAAATCTCAGTAGGGACCATTTGGTTCTGACAAATATGTAGTAGCTACGGTAAGTTATTTTATTTACATTTTATTTTATATGAAAGTTATTTATACAAATGTACATTCTTCATACAAAGAAATATTTGCCGGAAGGGGTTTAATTTAAAGAATACTACGGAAGCGTAGCCTGAATCAATACTCGTTTGTTTAAAAACCAATATGCTAATTATATATTAACAGTAATGTTTTTATGAGTACTGCTTAAAAGACTGTATCTACTATTCAATAACTCGCCTATTCATTAAATTTCCTCATATTTTCATCGAATGGTGTATTAATATGCTTGAGTGCTTCATGTCATTTAATAAATACCTTATTCATTCTATGAGTCATGTTCAGGACTTCAGCTGTGTGAATTCCTTAATGTGTAAAAACCAGCTCCTTTCATTTAGCTTTATGTGACAGAATGAATAAGCATATTTACGTAAATTAAAGGATGCATACATTCTCATCAATGGAACCCCTAATGCTTAGAGGGACTGCCAGGCGCGGCTAACAGAGAAGTTGCCTATAGATCCCAACGCTATTATCCAGGCGCTGTGATCTAAAAACCATCCAATCAAACATACATCTACCTTCAGAGAAGGTCCGCGCGTTTATTTGTGCGTGTGCGTGTGCGTGCGAGAGAGAGACAGAGAGAGAGAGAGAGAAAGAGAAGTTGGATAAACACCAAACCTGGTATTTAAGTTCAATGTCCATTTATGCATTGTTTAATGCCAGCAAGTATGGCACTTGTTATCCGTCTGTGTTTTTCTAATATATTTGTGTTGTGTTTTGGAAATTGATAACATTTTTCCTTTTATTGATCTATAATTGCTTCAGCTATGATGAATACATCTGTGTCATTGTCTCTTAAAAGATTGTCTATCAAGGTTTTTTTTACTTTGATTCATTCCACCGACATTACAAAATAGCACTAATAAGTGCTCTTCTTTTGACCTTTTTGGCATGGGTAGCATGCCTGTGTTGTAGTCCATTTGACAATCTTCTTGTTCTATATAGACCATACACAAAACAAAACATAATCATCTTATCAGACTCATAATCAGCCATAGACAGGATATTAAATTACAATTATAAAACAACAAATATAAAAGAAATAATAAGCTCAATTAAAGCAGTTGGAACTAGAAATCATGTCACTCTACAATGGATCCAAGCCCATGTGTGACTTTTGGGCAATGAACATGCGGATCAATTAGCAAAGAAAGGTGCAATACAACAAATAAAACCTGAAGGACAAATAGAAATAAATAAATAAACAATTAAATAATATTAAACAACGTTTCAAAAGACAGCAGAGACTCGATGAATAAGATGAATTAAAAGATAAAGATTATAAGAATATTAAAGATAAAGTTGATATACAAAAAATGCCAAGGAAAACTGCAGTGGCCTTATTTAGGATGACAATTGGTCATGATTGCCTCGCAGAATACCTCCACAAGATACGATGTTTACCTACACCCAAGTGCACTCTCTGTGAAGATGTCATCCTGAACAAACAGAATCTCACCAAATGCAAAGGCCTTAAAAGTGAAAACTTACAGACTTTATATTGTGAAGCCAGAGGGGAAAATGCTGCAGGTTAATTAATTCCCAGTGTCATTTGTAAATAACAACAGTTCAGTTTCTTCCGAGAATGCGACACGAAGATGAATCTCCCACTCCAAACTACCCTTTAATGAACAAATTATTAATTTTGATTTTCTAAAAAATGTCTCCAACAATTTTAATTAGAATACTACATGTTTAAGATATATCTATAGCTAATAGAATATCTTAAATTTTCGAATACCCTATAAAATATTGTTCTGGAAATATTTTTTTTAAAATTTTTATAAGAGGCTAACCAAAAGCCATTTATCTTAGTGCAGCTGTTTTCCGGATCAATTTGTAGGTTTTACACTAAATTTATGCATAACATAAAATAGTAACAGAAATTGTGTGCTAATATTCGACGAGTAACTAATTATAAATGTGAAGCCAAACAACCCATTTTTAAATTCGCAAGCATGTATGTAATTTATTTTTTCATGAAATAATAGCCAAAGAAATTGTAATGAAATTAGGTTCTAATTGTAAACTATGTATATCGCATCTTAATTTATTTCCTCAATCTACAAAGAAACGTAATATCGTGCAAAATAAAGAATTCTAAATGTCTCGTCAATCGATTGGCTTCTTGTAAAATGTTGCATAACATACGTTTATAAGCTCAACTTTTCTAACATTTGTTATTTAAAACATTTCGTGTATGTATACGGGTTACCACGGGTAACAGTCTGCTGAGTTACCGTAAGCGCTAAAACAACGTGGTCGTTGTCCTACGCATGCATGACTTTACGTAAAGGACTCTTAAGTAACGTAATGTGACGTTTTGACTGATTTAGGTCAAGTATCATGCTGCAAGAGATCGAAGAATAGAAGTGATCCGGTATACTTAAGTCAAGAGTTCTTGCTACGATAACCTTAAAATCGTCAGATTTCCGTAGATCTGTCTTTTTAGAACGGAAATATAGTGGCAGTGCTGGTCACTTAATTTTTTAATCCTATGTAAAATTATCCAAGTCTAGTTTCTGAATTACTTAACTTCTATTATTGTGAAGAATAATCACATCCTTTAACACCATTTTAGTGCTTTCAAATGCGGCGATATGAATTAAGTTCTCCATTTCGTATATTTTGTTGGCGTTACCGCATTTTGTGATGGTAACTTAACATTCTATCCTCGTAAAGGACTTTATCTTATTGGAACTTTGTTCAGTTTTCACCTTCACTTCATTAGTTCAGTATTTAATTCGCTTCGCTAACGTGAGATAGTACAATGTTCACGGTCACTTCACTTTTCCTCGCGACATAGCGGCGTAATGAAACACGCGCGAAGTAACTTCTCCTTCCTTCTACTTCGCTCGCTGGGGCGTCGAACACAATATCAATATCTCTCGCTGTAGTAGTATTTGTTTTACGTCACAATATCAGTCGTAGAACCAGTACTTTATTTCCATGAATAACTCACTTTCGCTTTCGAATTAGCTCAATCGTGAACTTGTTCGCTTACATATAGTCGCTGCTAAGAGTTATAGAATGTTCACGGAGGCGGGGAGAGAGAAGCTTCCAGAAGAAGCTAGTTTAGTTTATCTTTCGATAACTTTTTTAGTGTTAACGATGGGGAGAGCTAGTCTACGCTCCTTGTCTCTTCAACCGGCCAGTTGGTTAATCGATTGATCTTCGGTACCTTCTACGCGGTACATAGCTGCGTCATAGTATTTACGGTATTGAGTAACGTGACGAAATACTGTGTCTTCTAATATCGCCTTGTAAGCTTAAGGAAGAAAAATTACACAGAGACAGGTAGAGGAGAGCACTGGGGTAGAGGAATGGAGTGGGAGAGGTATAGAAAGGAGGAAATGGAGGGATTGTGGGAGGGAGAGAGAGATAGGGAGAAACAGAAGAATATTCTTAACGTATTAACTGTAGCATAGTTGTTCGTTCTGACAGTAATGATGAAAGCGCAAATATACATAGATGATCACAAACCTTTTAAACAAAACATCCAGTATCACTGAATACATTGTAAGTTTTGTTTTAGCTTGAAAATTAATACTTTAAATAACTATTTTATCCCTGTTAATCCCGTTTATTATTACGAAAACAAACGCATTGCATTTACAGTAAACTAATGCTTTTTCACAAGCGATTTGCAGTTATTTATTCCATCTACTCAGAGAGTAAGTTATGCACCAGAAAAAATCTACAAATATATTATGTTGTTAATAACGTAAACTGCGTATTTATGGCACTGTTGGACATGAATTACACAAATATTCCACTTTGACATTTCGTGTAATTAGACAGGATATGATGAGCATGTTTTGCGGATGTCCACATTTTGTTTATTTATGTTATTTGCTGTTTGTGTTTGTATTTCATTTGGCACAGTGTGTACACATGTAAATATCACAATGCGTGGAAAGGTGGTACTAAAATATGTGATTCAAGTAATTGTTTTAGATCTAAAGTTAGCATATATGCTATGTAGAACATTATGCAGTTCTTCGTCTTTAATGTGCAAGCATCAGTGTAGAGTAAATTTAACTTTCCAGTAGTTTTATAAACATAAATTTATTATTTTGCTATATACCGATTGTCCCTGTGCAATCTATTTGCGAAACACTGGCAAAACAGGACCCTACCATGATGTAGCAAATACTTGCTGTAAGATCCTAACAGAATAATCTACTGTCGCTTTAAAAATGACTTCAGTGTTGCAACAACATTCTAATTTTCGTCTTGCATTTCATAGCAAACATCATAAACTGGATGACGGAAAGTTTCTGCGTATTCTGAAGCATCGAACACTGCAGCTCAGTGATAGAGAGCTACCGTAGTAAGCAGGTAACTCCTAGTATAATTCCTGGCTGAGGCTGAAGCTTTCAAGTCTATTCTAAATTTCCGTACTTATTTTCCCCATTATTGTTACAATCATTAAATTGCATAATCTTTCTTAGGAGAATGTTAATTAAATAAACTGTTGAAGTTACAACCACAAGAGAGGCGTATTATATTAATTTACTCTTTGTTTTTTTTCCCCACATACATTCATAATTTATAACTAGGTAGGGAGGTTTTCGGCCTTGAATTGTGTGATTTTACATCACCCCTTTAGTTGCTGTGCTGCGTAACCCTATCACTCATGGCACTTCTGAAATTAATAGAGTCGGGACGAACGCCTTGCACCTTTCTTTGGGAAGTTGGGATTGGGTTGGACGCGGCAACACAGTGCCTCCGTCACTCCTAAGAGATGGATACGCCTGGGCAGTAATACCGAGACGAGGTTGTGAGATGCCTTAATGTCTTCCTGAATCAGCCTAGAGACCTAGAGTGACACCCACACCGATGTTCCTTTTATCTCTGTTGACTGTATCCATTTCCGTCCTCGGGAGGGGGGCGGGTTTAGGGAACCAAGGATTGGCCTAATGAAAAAAGAAACAAGGAGGAAAATCCATTCGGTTGCGCCCTCCCTATCTCCAGGAGGCAGCTTCAGCTTTGCGTAGACCTTCGTTCTGTACTATGAATTTAAGCCACGTGTGTATAGCAGCCTAGAATAGTCTTTTCTAGAATGCGTTGTATCCACTGTCGGAAAACTGTTTGAAATATTTTAATTCCGCATGCGTTTCTTTAAAAGTCCAAAAGTTGGTTAGTTAGCGCCAAGAAGGGAGGATACGGCGTTTGGCAGCACCTGTCAGCCATTCTGTAACGTCGCATCGCTCTCCTCGAGAGATACTCCCCTCCTCTGTTAATGTACACATTCCATCCAATTGTGAATGCTTTTCTGTAATGGTTAAAGCCCCCTAAACATTGCCTTTGATTCTCTGTAATGTTCACAGATTTTTCCGTAGAGCCTGTACTTGATTCATCTTTGGTGTCTTACCATTAGAGAGAGGCAATATATGAAATGTTATATTCTAAACCATTCTAACTATCAATATGGGAACAAATATTTTTACGTTTTGTAGTGTATAAAATATAATGCTCATGCCAAAAGGTTCATATTTCGTCATATTGCGTAAGATTTATTATTCTTCAGTTTAAAATTGATTTCTGTTACCAAAGCGGAGCTTTCCAGATATTCTATTCGGGTAGTGTTCTGTAAAACACGTTTAGAAAACCCAAGCCGCTCTTTCTAACAAATCAGGTACAGTTGAGAAAATGCAGCATTTCATCTCTGACGTTATGTGTGAAATTAAAGGCCCTTTATTCTTGAAAGGCTTTCTTTGATGTTCTCGACTCGATGCTTTCAGGTACATATTGTAATTAAGTAAGGACATACCATAGCAGCCATTGAACAATTTCTTCCTTTTCAAAGTTTTAAGGGTTGTATTCCCTCTATAAACTCCATGTAATTTGTTGCATTTGATTTAATATTTTATAATTAAACAGGATGAAAATCTACAAGGCGTATTCTTTTTGAAACTAATGAAGTAAAGTTGCCCAAAAACCTTTAGGTTTTAGCTTTGAAATATATATTTCAGAATATTAATGGTTATCTTCTTCATATTTGTGTATTTTGGCAAATTGTTCTTCATATTTTGCCTATCTCTACTTATGTACTTGGAATAATACATTCAATTCGAACACACCACCAGGAGCTAGTCCACATTAACAACCACTGAGTGCAATTGATAAACATAGTATAACAATACAGGAAAAATAAATTGTAAATAGGTATAGTATGCCACTCACAAATACAGAATTATTCAAAAAGAACAACAGACTTTAAATATTTATTTCTAATGAACGGCAATAGATAGCGATACATGCTATACATCACTGAATAGGGAAACGTTCAGAATTTTATTTTATGTGTTCAAAATGAGCACAATTTGCTATGCGAGGACGACCAGTGCTTTTCCATTTGCATAGGCAACCATCTTCTACGAATTTATTTCATCAGTTGTACATTTTTTATGACGAGGTGGCTCTTTCTTGAACTGACAACGAAATGCATGCTGCAATGAGACCATGTAGCACACAAAATGACTTTTCCTTTGCCGTTGCCGTTTTCTCGTAAACAAACCCAGCGCCGCTGTAGGCACTGAATGGAACTAATAGGTAGAGACTTAAAACTTGGAACTTTCCTCTATTTAATGATGAGTCGTATGTGTTGCTATCTATGGTCGTTCATTAAAAATTAATATTTAAAATCCGTTCCTACTTTTTGAATAACCCTGTATATAAAATCAGAAAAACTGTTCATTCTCTGTTTTATCATTATATTCGGCAATTTCTGGAAGTTCTCGTGTCCGATATAAGGTTTCACGACTTGAGAGGTTGCGCTGTGGAAATAGATCCTTAAAAAAGTAATTCTTGGAGAAAAAATGAACATATGGTGATAAGGATACTTGTATCGACTTGATAAGAAATAAAAAAAAATGTAATAATTCCATAGAAAAAATATCAAACACCGTAGGAGCAGAGTTGAAAAGCGATTATGTACTTAAAACCATTTGAAACCCCAAACCTGAGGTTTAAGTGATAACGAACAAGTGTTTTCAAATAGTGCATGAAGTTTAAAACATATTATCTTTTATCTCATCTACTTAGGTGTTTTCAATTGAAAACCGCTCTTAATGTTGTATCCCAGCATTTTCTCTCAAACTTTTAGTTTACGCTCTGCGAAGGTAAATGAAAGGATATAAAAATGTGTTTTGATATCAAGCATAGTTTGGATTTTTCTTTTCATTAATGTCAAGTGATTGATTTTTAAGCAATTACAGGCACTACACAATGTATCATTATTTTGCAGGAAGAATTTTAATGTTTCACAAAATTTTTTCTTTAATTACAGTATAATGAAATATCCTTGAGAGACAATGTGCATATTTTAAATCTTTTAAAATTACAAAATTATCATTCCGGCGGAGGCATTAAACATTCCCGTGAACAGATATAATAGAGATACCCTTGACTATGGTTTGAATTTTACAATATTTTTATGGTTCATTGTTTTTTAAGTACTTTGACTATGACTAATTTGTAAACGGGATTTCCTTAAGTACTTCGGAGTAAAAATATTTTTGTGCTCTCGCTGTTTCTTAGTCTAAGGATCAATATCTACATTCTTAATTAGTTATATTTGTCTCGCTCGATTAGTTTGTTTACATTGCGCGGTGACCTCAATAATCTTGTAGCTATTTCAACCCATGGATACGCATTCTAGTAAAATACGTTTCGCCATTTTCATTGGTTCGTAAACACAGGCGAAAAATGCGTTCTGTTTGATAGCCTCTTTGTCTCCAAATGCTTTGTAAAGTTTCTCTGTTCAGTTAATGTTTACACTATTCAAGAATACTGGAGCATAGATTGTATTTAATTAATGAATGCTGACGACACCATCATATAGTGAATATTGTAATAAATTATTATTATTATTATTAAACCTAATAAATATTCTAAATGAAGACTTATTTAACCTGATAAGTAAATGACCTACTTTTTACAAGGTGTATTAATCACTTGCTTGTAGAGTTTATTTGTGAGAAGTATTTTTCATTTCTCTAGAGTTTCTTTCCAAACCCAAAGCTTTATTGTGATTTTGCTTCCAAATTTTGCACTTATTCTGCAGACACGCTCTGGTGCAATAAAGGGGAGAGTACGTTTCTTTGCTAGAAAGTCAGCTTTTACATTTCCTGCGATATCTTTATGTCCAGATACCCATCGCAATTCTACAATATTACGGGAGAAGAGATTTTGAAGTTCTAGGTCACTAAATTTTGTTTTCTCTATTATGGAAACAGTAAAATGTTGAAAATAGTGATATATATAGCGGCCCGCTTTTTAAATATTTTGACTATCGCTTCAACCTCGTGTACTCCTCTTGTGCCTACAATAGCATGCAAAGCAATTGGATTAATAATAATAGTATATAAGATAAGGTTATATAGAAAATAACATTATATAGAAAGTCTTGAGCAGGTAACACATTAGAATAATACTTTATTCGGGAATCTCAAAAACTGTATTTCGGGTGAAATATCGATATCGAAGTTTTGTGTCGAATACGAAACCTCCTATATCTTAGATACCTAAGATATGGAGAAAGCAACACATTATATTAAATTTCAGGAATTGTAAAATTACTATGTTAAATTTTGGAGTAGACAACACTCTATGTGACTGCTAAAATTATAAAGCAGGAAGGGAGGAATACACTCTTAATTCCATTCATCCTACCTCTAGAAACTTCCGTGGAATAATAATGAATTGCACGATTGTTATACATAAGAGCTTTCATTTAATTTTTACCACTTGAATTCATAATGTGAATAAAGATCTTTTCCATCCATTCTAATATTGTAAATGTCTAAGAGTTTTTGCTCCTAATTCAGTTGTTTTAAGGAGGAACTCAATTCGGGACAAAGCTGTGTACTTTAGAAGAGGAATTGGTCTCTCTTTCTTACAGTGGGAAATGGAATTAGGTGGAGAGTGAGAGAACATTATCCATTTAACAGAGTCCCGTTCCATCAATATGAAGGAATCTTCACGTTAACTAAGAGTGCTGCAACGGAATCAAGAGAGAATAGAGATTTCTCTATCCTGCACATTTCCAATACGGTTCAGGCAAATGTAAAGAATTTGGGAAGCTAAGGCAACACTCAAGGATTCTTTAGTTCACTTCAACAGCGTAGAATCTGCCAACGTCTAGGTTAATTAACACAGTAAGTATATAGTCCATACGCCCTATCGTATTTTCTGTAAGCAGACACATTTCTGCAGTCACTGATTCCATGGCTAGGTGCACAAGTGATCGGCCCACCGCCCATAGATAGGGGGGAAATAAGTAGAATTGTATATTAGATTTGATGGCATCTGCTTAGCTTTCCTATTCAAATCACTAAATATTTTGTGCCTCTGAATTTTGTCATTAGATAGTGGCGCGTGGTTATAGTCATCTTGACGCTCCAGGACATCTGTATCTTCAATGCAAGGGGTTTTGATAAAGCTTTTGCAACCTTTTACGTTGTACATCCATCGCGCTACGTTGCTTTTTAAGCTTTTTTGAAATTCTAAAGTCTAACCTTTCCGAAGTAGCATTTTCCTTCCCACTCTACTCACTGTAATTTCAATCTCATCGAATAACATGTTTACTTTACAAAGATGCTGCAGACTGAAATGAAGAAAAACAATTACGGATATTCATACCACTCCGAGGAGGGAAGGGTTTCGACAGGGACTCCGAGCTATTACCTGCTGCCTATTAGGCTGTTCCCACGGCCCGGGAGGCATTAAGGCTGTTACCTGCTAAGCTAACTGGATTCTGTAGGCATTGATCCTGAGCCCTTTGCTAATACTTGTAGTATTGAAGAGTTAGTACATTGTAGAAATGAGTTGTGCAGCCTCTTGTAGGTAGATCGGATGATTCTAGAAACTTCCGGAATCCCTAGATCACTATGAACTGTTGTGTTGTGGAGATACCGAGATGCATCAGTATTAATTTCAAGAAATCTGTTCTGTTGGAGTTGTGCTCTTCGAAACTGTGAGGATGAAGCGGTACCCCATATTGTGCAGCCATGTTGTCATTGGGGACGGATGAAGGAATTGTATAACAATCTTTTTCACTTTAAATCAAGTGTCAATTCTTTGATATGATAGGCTTAAGAAGACTAATACGATACGATTTTCTGATAAGTTGATGTGGGTATTCCATGTGTATTTGCTATCTAAAATTAAGTAAAGATATCTAACAGTTTGTGGTGTGGGTATTGTTGCATCTATTAGTTTAACAGGATGATCATTGAGGCTGCTGTTTTTAGGTGAAGTTGACTAATTTCGATTTTAAAGGATTTATTGCAATTATATTACGTTTGCAGCACACGTCAATTTCTTCACAGAGACTGTTAAGCTGTCTGGTTGTTGATTCACATGTACGTTTGGTTAGAATTACAATTCATCAACATAATACGCAACATTAAAAGTTTTAATATGTCGAAAAGTGAATGTATATAAACGATGTATGGAGTGGTCCAAGAACACTTCCCTGAGGTACACCAGATTTAATAGCACGTAATTGCGACCGTGCATATTGAAGTTTCACAGAGTAGGTGTGGTTGGAGAGATATAAAATTATTTTGTAATATGTATATAAAGTGTGAATTTATTTTTATATAGTAAGCCATTGTCTCACATTTTGTCAAAAGCCGTTTCTGTATCCAGGACAATTTAGCAACGGGTCGTTTTTCGTATGCCGTAAATCGTTATATGTAATTGTTGCGTAAAGGAATGTATCGATCTAAATATAAAATGAAAAGAGGTATAACATCTACGAGTATATGAATTAATATAGGTACATGCATTCGACATTTTTTGAGAAGTTGGAAAGAAGACATTGATTGATAGCTGGTTGGGTCTTTGCTGTCTCTGTATTTCTTCAGTTGAGACAATTCCTAGATAAAATCTGCCACGGGTAATAGCAACAATATAAGCACTTTTGATTTTCGCTACCACGTATACCTAGTAGGTAGCATTCCAACAAAAAGTTCGAAATCAAGATTTCTCCGGCAATATATGCTTTGAGCCCCCATGAATCCAGTTTTACACAAATGTGCTATTTGCATCCGCGTATTTATGCATCTGTGTCCGTGAAGGAAATAACACAAAAATTAAATGTCTATTCAGCATCTTCCGAAGATATGTAGATTTTCAAGGGAATTCCTCCATCTCAAAATAACCCTACATGGAAGATTTCCTGAATTCTTCTATTTTCTCAAGAATTGGTCTAAGGAGCTTAATTAAAATACCGTATATTTTAATACATTCACATGGAAAATAAAATGTATATCTTGAAATTTCTGGCAACAGCCTGAGAAGCCCTCTTTGTTCAGAAGGAATTTGTATACTTTGTAATAATCTAGATCTCTTTTAAAAAACACAATTTATTTCAAATGGCCTTTTTGTTGCATCAACCATTTCCGATATATCCGTTATTAATGGTTCGAATAACTTGCTTATTCTTTAAGGTCCTTTAAACATTGAGTTGTTTCTCGCTATTGCATGGAAACAGTATTGAATTTTAAGGCATTTTATAATATCCAGTTCTTCAACATTTGCCTATCACTGTTGTATCTATAACGAAATGTGTAATGTAGCTATTCCTGCAAAGATTAATGTGGATTAAATGTAGCAGTTAGAAAGATAACCTTTAGTAAGAATAGTGTGTATACGCACTAATAAGCGATAAAGGGTAGATAAATCATGTGAACGTAACACATCAGATTTTTTTAGTTTGCTTTGAGCCATAACTGGGTTTACCTACGGCAGTATTAACGTTTTATACATCTGAGAGCGTTAAACCTTGACTTGAACCGTCAGATGTCTCTAGCAGCACAAAGTTCACTAAAGCCAGCCTTAGTAACCACACTCACATACGTGAATCTGATGTATTATGGAATGAGCCAGCTACAAATCTCTAAGTGGCTTCTGTGAAGGTCAGGGTTCACTTTGATGTTCACTGCTGTAGCTAATGTTAATTTGTAGCCATACATATTTGGCGTGCATTTGTGTTCACTGCGGGGCTGAAGCAAAATATCGCTGGAACGTTTGTGGCTAAACTTGCCAAAGACATTTCTGGATTTAGTTTTCACTCGATATGAGTTTATCCGCGAATCTAGCGGGATTTGTACGGTTAAATGTCGAACTTTGACAACCACAGCCGGTTTTGGACGCAGTAAAGTGGAGTTTGTTGGATACGAGAGATTTCAAAAAACGCTCATATAGTTGCAGTTTAAATGTTTTATATGCATCTTAATGGCACGTATTCTTAAGATTGAAAGCTTTTAGGCCATTTGGTCATTGTCTTACGTAAACATCAAATTGTTTTTAATTTCGTTTCGTCCAATGTTCCATACTATTACATATAAAATATTATAATTGGCAGACACATGACTTGTAGGACCAAGGGGATATAGATGGATGAAGCAATAGTCAAATATTTAAAAAGTAGATCGCTTAATGCAAGCTTTGAAATTGCACACTCTTTACATTACCGCGAGACCCAGTACTAGGAAATATGTATAAAATATTAAACGTTTAAATAAATAACAATTATCTCGTAAGATGTTAATAATGTGAGGATTATTATTTCACATAAATTGTATTTAAAGAAACCTAGATTTTTGTATGGAATGCTTTTTTTGTATCTTACAACTTACCAGATATATAAATTATGTAAAATTTATTCTGAGTGAAGAAGACTTTGTCTACTATTAACAGATAATTCAAGATACATGTTTATTCTCGTTCAGATGTATGTAATTTCTCCGGAATTTTAATGAAAACCTTAGCCATTTTTTAGAAAATCAAAAGTAAAGAAAAAGATTTCGATGTAAAGAGCAGTTCTGGACGGGGTCCTTAAATAATTCCTGTAGCATCCTTGGAAGATGCTACCAAGTTGGTGGTTATGCAACAATCTATTTTTTTATTTATACTGTTCACAGACACACACCTTGGGATAAAGTAACTTAAATTTTGGGTTTTTAGCGTATACAACTGAGGGGGGTACTTCGCACACTGCAATCTACATGTATATATTGTGGCTACCACCTCGCAGGGGGTAGGGATGAGTGAAGGAACCACAGGAGGCTACAGAACGAAAGCAACCATACTACAGAGACGCGCGGAGGTTCCTTTCCAGGCTCGAAGACCCGCCCTACTGCTGGAGCTGCCTAGAGAGGGCGATGAACGACCTCGACCAAGCAGCTCTCTAGTGTACACTGGGAGTACTATTTCCTTTTAGCAAGTATCCGCGACATTTGTTCGACACTGCCATATGCCACGTGACCTTGAAGCGCACCTGAAAGATGGAAACAAAACGCAATGAAAGGGAAATGATGGACACGAAATCGTTATAGATAAGAATCTACACCAGAATTCTAGTGTCAACCAGAGAAAACGACGCAAAACCCAAGGAGAGTGGGTGGTTGAAGGGAATCGAAACCAGGACTCCCAAATGCGAGCATCGCACGTTACTGCGGAGCCATCTTGCTCGGTATAAGGGACCGTAAAGCATATATTTCCGGTGAAATCTCTATATAAAATGTTTGGTTAGGTCACATCTTCTTACTATAGGTAAATATAGGTAATCTCCTTTATCTGATGCAAACGCACAGAACATCAAAGGTTTTTGTGCTACCTTTAGTGTAAAGCCAAACAATTTATAAAGGATTCTGTGTGTAACTTTGTATAAATTTTCGCCTTAAAGACTAGTAACAAAGAAAAAATCACAAGACAGTAAGTTTATACAATGCTTTTAATTCTTTGACTTTTCAGAATCCACATAGAAAGTTTGAGTGGAATTCGATGAAAACTCTTACTATGCGAAGCATTCTGATTGAGTAAAAGTGTCAGGTGAAATTCCAAAAATTAAAAAACAGAAGGCTTATTTCTAGGTTAAAACAAATATCTATAATATTAAACGCTGACTCTTAAATAATATTTGTTAAATCTTTTTGGACGCACAAGAGTGTTTTACTTAAGAGAAAATGTAAGCAACAATTCTGAAAATATGAACATTTTAATTTCATAATTGGGCAATTAAATTATGTATAAATAGAATGTTCGAGATATATAAATATGCTAACAGAAGCACTATCTAATAGTTACACCTATGCCGCTTTTAAAAGCATGGTTTACATTTTGGATTTACAGTACCTATTTTTAAATAAATTGTTCAACCACGTACTATAGAAACTTAACAGAGAGGTACAGAAAGTTGTGGAGTGTTGGAGGATAATAACTAAAAGGGATGAAAAATTCATAGCTTTCTAGAATATCACATTTTTCACATGTTTTAAGTCCCCCCTTCCAAAAAAGAGTGGGAAGGGAATGAGGAATTTATTTTTACTTTCTCTACTGCCAACTGAAGATATAGAAAATTACTATATCCTATAAATAACTTTGATATGGAGGTATTTTCGAGATTGAACCTCCTAAATATATAAACAAATCTGATGTTTTACATTCACATGTCTTGCTCTACTTTTTATTGCGTATTAGTGGGTGTACAAATTATTCTTACGAAAGTTTACTTTTCTGTCTACTTCATTTTAATTGATATAAAACTTTCCGGAAATAGGTGCATTACATATTTCGTTATAGATATAAATACAAATGTTTAGGAATTGGTCGCTATGTACTGGCCTTAAAATTCCATGCTTTTTGCACGAAATCGCGAGAAACAACTTATAATTGAAATGACTTGAAAATAATGACAACAGCATTGTACAATTCGATCCATTAATAACAAATATCTGGGAAATTTTGATGCCACAAAAAGGAGTTTGAAATAAACTGTGTGTTTTAAAGAGATCTACATTTCTTGTGTAGTACGTCTTCTTATATCGCTTAACGTTTACTAGTGATATGAGATGATACAAAATTTCTTCCAAAGGAAGAGAGCTTCAGATGTTATTCCTAGAAAATTAAAGATAAAGATTTTATTTGTCATGTAAATATCTGCAGTATACGGTGTTTCAATCAAATTCGTTAGCCATTTTTAGATAATCAAAGATTGCGAAAATCTTCCATGTAAATATGTTTGGTATGGGTGATTTTCTTGAAAATCTTCCTGTCATATCCTTGGAAGGTACTAAACCTAAATACCAAGTTTAGTGTTGAGACTTTTTGTTTTTGAATTATGTTGTTCCCAGTCTTACACATAGACTAACACAGACACATGTTTTCCTAAAGGTACTTGTTTTCTATTCAGGGGCATCAAAACATGTATTTCTGGTGGAATCTCGATATGAAATTTTTGTGTGGAATGTAATGTCTTCTCTGCCTATTAGGTACATAGTAGAGAAAGTAAAAATCATATTGAAAAAATGGTCCCTACAGCTCAAAAACGAAATATTGCATAAATACTAAGCTTAGGATCTACGTTCGGAATCTTTCTAAGATGCGATATAAATATTTCCAAGAGATTCTTGCTCCCCAAGCTGGTGTTTATCCTTTTTTATTTTTAATTTACCCCAAAATATATTTAAATTAAAATACCATAAGTTAAAGATATGTGCATGAATAGTAAAACGCTATAAGCTGCGGAGTACTCTGCATTCTGAACAATTTTTTGTGACTGTGAAGTCTAAAAATGAACAAATATTTACTACACGAAAAATTCAGATCTTTTTCGTATGCTATCCTTTGGTTTGCATTGTCCAATAAATTATACATTGTTTTTAGTACTATTACTTTCCACGATATACTGGAATAAGTGTAGAATCTCAAAGCCAGTGCTATAGACACCCGTTTTTAAGCATTTGATTATCGCTTTGTTCTCCTCTACCCCTCTTGTACCAACAAAGAAATGTATAATGAAACTACTTATGGAAACGTTTATATTAATATTAAGGAAATAATCAGGTTAGTAAGAATAGTTTGCAGAAAGAATAAAAAATAAACGAGGATAGAGAAATGCATGTGAATATAATACATATTTTTATTTTTTAAGGAGTTTTAACTAGTGGAGTTGGTTAGAGTTAAATTCTATAAATCAGCTATAATTTTACAGGAGGAACGATTTGAGTTCCAACTTATGCATGATGGTTTTATTCGAATAAAATAATGCAAGTGAAAGGCATCGAGCACAGTAACCGCGCAACATATTCTGTCTGATTTATACCAGTGCACACCAGACGCCGCTTAGCGATTCCGATTTTGCCCTTTGACAAGTGCTGCTGCCGCTTGACCATCATAGAAGTTTAACGCACGTCACATTACTTGTGACGACGTTTTACCTAGAAGTATGTAACTTATTATAAGTTTAAAATATATGTGTTGCGACTTATACCAGTTCAAGGTTCAGTTAAAACTAGTAAGCTGTCTTTCTTTATAAGCAAATAAGGTAATGTTTACCACAGATAAGAGTAATTATCAGGCTAAGGATCCGGGACAACTATAGAGTGAAGTTTGCTGTGCATGGAGTAGAATGGAGCGAGGTGGCGCATGGATATGGATTGTTGTTTACCTGTGAGGCCGTTTTAGTTCCGCTTCGTGATGACTAGAGGTGCAATACACTTTCTCTCTTATTCCGATGTAGGTGTCTTACTTCATTTTCCACCATTACTAGGCTGTACTGTTTACAGCAGCAAGTAAGGCAGTACATTGGCGTCTTTGTTTACATCAGCAGTACAACTCTATTGTAAGGTTGCACACATGCTGGTTGCTGGCTTGTCCCA
Source organism: Deroplatys truncata (assembly GCA_030765065.1). Taxonomy (NCBI): domain Eukaryota; kingdom Metazoa; phylum Arthropoda; class Insecta; order Mantodea; family Mantidae; genus Deroplatys; species Deroplatys truncata. The sequence goes on along the minus strand of CM060986.1, from coordinate 96,409,374 downwards.
GATCCTTAGCCCGGTAATTAGAATGCTAAATCTCCGCAATGCCTGACAATGTCTATTTTTACTTTCTCTACTACGTATAGTAAGTAGGGGAAGTATTGTATTCCACCCAAAAATTCGATACAATTTTTCACCGGAAATATATGTTTTGAGACCCCCTGAATCCAAAAAAGATTTTTGGAAACATGTCTGTGTGTGTGTCTGTGTGTCTGTGAACAGCATAACTCAAAAACGAACGGTCGGATAAACACTAAACTTGGTATTTGGGTTCAATATGTTCCAGAGATGCGACACGAAGATTTTCAAGGAAATCCCCCACCCCAGATTATCCTTTACATGGAAGATTTTTCGAAACTTTTAATTTTCTCAAAAATGGCTCTATCGATTTTGATTAAAATATAATATGTTTAAGATATTTTCATGACAAATAAAATGTATATCTTGAATTTTCTGGGAATGTCTCCAAAAGTATTCTTCATTGTGAACAACTTTTGGTAAACTGGTAAACCATAAGAGATAGACATAATTTTACTACACAAAAAATGTAGATCGCGTTAAAATACACAATTTATGTGATACATTTTTTTTGTTGAGTGAACCATTTTCGAGATATTGCTTGTTATTCCCTAAAATTTTTCGATGCTTATTTTCTCAAATGGGAATTCGTTATTCATTTTTTTCCTGTATATGCAAAGAGTATTAATCTGTGGCAAAGGGAATGATGCTGCACATAGCAACCATCTATTAAGATATATGTCGATGCTTAAAGGCTACTGTATTTCTATATTGCCCTTGCAATTACAAAACAAGGGGAACATAGTACGCATTAAGCGAGAGTAAAACACTTTTGGAACTGGTCGCTATGTGTAAAATGTAATTCCCTTTGCGTGTCAAAGATCGTTTCTGCAAATGTTTATCTCGATTAATATGAAATAGATGGAGAATAAGAGTTTGTAAAAATAGTTTGTACAAAAGTAGAGAAAGTCATGTGAGTGTAACACATCATATTTTTTTGTACTGGTAATGCAAAGAGAATGGAATACTCCACATAGCAACCAGCTCCTAAAATATTTGACTATAGCTTAAAACCTACCAATTCCCCTTGCATCTACAAGCAAATTAGCAATAAGATTAACATCTCGATATCTCGATTAACATGAAGCATATGGGAAATAATCGTTTGTGAAAATAGTTTGTACAAGAGTAGAGAAAGTCATGTGAGTGTAACACATCAGATTTTTCCTGCTGATTTACTTTCTTACTACGAGAACTTGCAACTCTGCAGATATTCACATCTCTCGCTTTCTTGTTGTCTCCTTCTCTCTTTCTGCCCCTCTAAACTTCATCTTTCTCTCTCTCTATCTCTTTCCTCTTTATACCTCTTGTGGTAACCGATTTCAATGAAAATGCACTTTTTGGTACTCCCTGAATCCAAGAAAATTGTCCTTGTATGAGCAGCATAACTCGAAAACGAAATAGAACTTGGCGTGTATGTGGTATATTCCAAAAATTCCTTCAAAAATTCCTTCACCCTAACCACTACTTACAGGAAAAGTTTTGTAAATTTTGAAATTTTAAAAATGGTTCTAATGGCTTCGATTAAAATATCGCAATATTTCAGATATTTATATGCAAATAAGGTGTACATCTTGAAATTTTGGGAACAGCCCTTAAAGTCCTCTTCATTCCGAAGAAATTTTGTTTGTTTAAATTTTGTTAACCATAAGAGAGAGAGAGAGAGAGAGAGAGAGAGAGAGAGAGAGAGAGAAATGTACTACACAAGAAATGTGGGAATATTTAAAACACGATTTATTTTAAACAATATTTTTATTACAACAGTGATTTCAGTGATAGTGGATATTATTGGTTGACCTTTTTAATACTTTTGTCGTTTCTTAAAGTGGAGTCGCTATTCAATTGTTTCACGTGATTTCGTAGCAGTAGTACATAATGACTGGAGTTTAGTCAGCTAGCTTTGGATTTGATTTCTAGTACCCTTTTTGGCCCTAGAAGCTGATGTGAAATTAAAGTTTTTCTGAAAAGCTTATAGGACCGTATCTCTGTATTTTCCAAAATCCAAAGACTTCTACTGAGTGTTTTGAATTATTACCACATTTTATGTTTGTTAGTGTGTTTAAATAGTTTTGTGCACATATGTTAAGTCGTTCTTGGATTATGCGTTTCAAAATAGAAATTTAAAGTATTTTATAAAAAATGATCTTTACAATGCAATTTTCGTTACTTTTAAACATTTCAAGTTTGTGTTCCTTTTTGAGCTAGAAAAGAAGTTTCTAATATATATACTTTTGAATGAATTGGTTTTAAAAATACAGCTTGGTTCAGTTCTGGGCAAAATTAATTGTTTTTCTTCATTTTATACTTTTGCATAAATTATATACTTATCAAACTTGTGCATGCTTGGTGGTATAACACATTTGCTTTAAATTAATAACTGTACTGCAAGTTTTAATTAGCATATATTGGAGAACTGTTTCCACAGTGTCACTCTGATAACTTAAAAGTTGCATCTCGAAGGACCTTTTAAATCTGGAAAATGTCTGAAATATTACAACCGAGAAAAACGCACCGGAAACCTTACTCATAAAAACTGGTTTCTAATTCCGGTTATATTTTAATTAAATAGCATAAACTGTTTTAAAACGTATAATTTAAAAATGTGTTAACATATTTGCAGCCAGTTTTCAAAACACGTCTAGAAATTTTGTAAAAAATTTGAGAAATATCAGAAAAACCCCCAGATGCACAACCATGTCCTCTGCTGAGGGTTATTCAAATACTCGAGTAACCTTCTCATTTTCAGTCTGATAAAAATATTTACACGAAAGCGTTCCTAGGGAATAGGACGCAAAAATAATTTAAAAGGTCTAAACTGTAATCTTCGATCACTTTTTACCAATTTTCAACGATCGGTGAGCATATCTGATATCGCTTCTCTCAAATTGCTAAACCCATTGTTATTTTGCATATTGGTAAGTTTCTATCTGTTTATGAAGCCCTACAATAATACCTTCCATCCCCCTGACTCTAATTTTATACCAGTGATCCCCTCCACATCAAAGTTTAATTTCGACACACAAAAATGCAGGTTAGTTCTGAGTGCAATAGAAAGTCCGCCTGGCCATTTCCCTCTTTTGCTTCTTGTTTGCTGCCGCTACTGAAGGCTTGAAAATGTTGCAAATTCACAATATTTCCATATATCAGCCAAGTCCGTGTTAAGCAAACAACGTTTATAGATATAGATTGTACAATAGAACGGGACGCCTCACCCTCTGTGACATACATAGATCTATTACGGTTACCACTCTCCCATCCAGGAGGAACGGATGAATGAAGGAACTACAGAACGCAGTCACACGCGCGTAAATCCCCAATAGTTTCAGGCTCGTCCCACCGCTAGAGCTGCCTAGAGGGCACGATAAGCCACCCTTCGACCAAGCAGCCCTTTCGTGTCCACGGAATGTACTCCTTCCTTTGAACAAGCATCCGCGGTGTCCAGCACCGCCATAGACCACGAAACCTAGAACCACACCTGAAATAAGAGAATGAAAGGAAAATATGGAAAAGAAGTCATGGTAGATGAGAAAATACCACAGCATTCGTCTAACGACCAGGGAAAACAACGAAGGTTAGGGAAGGCGGTGAATCAACCCAAATCCTCCAAAATGAGAGCGTCACCCCTTACCGCGAAGCCATGTCGTTTGGTAAACAGTGTCTAAGTCCTGTAAATCCTTCAGCAGTATTGATAGACGTCGAGAATTTTGCTTTGAAACTCATTTAGCATGTGAATGCAACCATTTAACATTTACATTTCGAGAAAGCCTTTAAGGTAAAAAGTCCCTTTTGTGGAAAATATTAGAAATAAGAGGTTTTCCTAAACACCTTATTAATCTTTTAATATAACGAGTTTATATCTAAATACGAAAATAGTTATAGGTTTGGGTTCGAAAATGTCGGATGAAATTTTAATAAACCAAGGTGTCCGACAAGGATGTAGTTTATCACCCACTTTGTTTAATTTATATACTGAAGACCTAGCTGTGAAGTGGAAGGATAAAATACAGTTTCGAATTAAAATAGGATCTATCATACCATTAAATGCTTTATTGTATTTATCTGATGACCAGATAGTTACACAGGAAACAGAAGATAATTTACAGAGAGCAGTATATAGATTAAGCCAAAACGCAATACACTACAATTTAAGTGTATCTATAAATAAGATAAAGATAATGGCTTTTAAAGGGTCAGATCGGTCAGATCGAACAGGTATCCAACTTCAGTTATATAGGTTGTGATATTAGTTTTAAGTATGACAAATACATTGAAAAGAATATTAATAGATGTCAAACTATCTGTGGAACAATTGGAAGAACTTTGGGAAGAAAAATAAGAAAGGAAACTCAAATTAAATTCTATAAAGTTATGGCTGTGTTTGCTATTGTATATGGTTCCAAATCTTAGAGAGTAACATACAGGCAGGAGAGATGAAGTTCTTGAGATATGTAAGGGGGTGTACTAAAATGAATAAAATAAGGAATGAAACGAAAAGATCAGATTTAAAAATTGTTTCAGTTAACGATATGATAGAACAAAATAGTATGAAATGGAAGGATGATGTTGATAGAATAATAGAAAAAAATATTACGAAAACATAATGAATTATCGGCCGATTGGAAAGAGAGATCTGAGTAGGTTTCATAAGAGGTGGGTAAAACACCTAAACCTTGAAAGGGGAAGGTGAAGAAATGTTCCAGGAACCGATCACAACACATTCTTTTAGATCACCCTTCAATGTTCCATAATGGTAGCCTGAGAGGAGGATTCAAGTCCTATCTCAACTCTTACTCTAATCTATGTACTCACACTACTCATGCAGTAGTAAAAGTAAGAATTATAAAACGTTTTATGGTTTCCGAGGTTGCTTACACACATGCACACATAAACATTCCCTCTTTATATTACCAGTACAGATGAATCTGGCTTTATTAATAAAACATAGATATGATCTTTAATATATCTACTATTCTATACCGAAATTTTGATCCTATCAGTGAAAACTGTAGGCCGCTGGAAAATCACACATTTCCCTTGCCCAGCACAAAGTATTCACAGAGGGGTCGCTGCTCTCCATGCGACATTGAGTGACATCTGCTTTAAAATACATTACAAAATCACACAAACTGCTAGAAATATAAAACTGCCACAGAGGATCTTGTCACATTACGAATTATCTGTCATTCTGTCAACTGGCGTATATTCCTCTGAGATACAAAGAGGATATTTTCACAACGTAAAGCTGTGCTATTATAAAAGCACTGACTGCATGCAAAAGTTACAGCGATATGTGTGCCATAAAACCGTAATTCAATAGAAAACACAGTTACTGATACGAGCATGGGCACGTTTATATCGCAATTTTAAACCTTTCCGGTGAGTGATAAAACCAAAAATTGAGGCAGTATTTTTAACACTTAAATAATTTCAGTCTAATTATATAATTTGTAAATTCAATAACAGCCCGCCTTAAAGCAATATGTGTATGTAACAGTATATAAAAAGTGTTTATTACAGTCATTGTATATGTTTATATTATATTGTAGACATGTGTAATAACGTTATATGAATGTATTACTTAATTTAATAATGTAGGAGCTGTGAGAATAATAAGCTAAAAGTTGCTAACAATGAGGTAACCTTGAGGCAATAATGAATTTGAAAGCTACTAGTCATTATTGGAGCAACAATTGTTTAAAAATAGCCAATCAACAACCAGAAAAAGCTGTAGTTAAATGAAGGTATTCTATTGGATTAGCAATAGCCAATCAAAGACTTGAAATACAAAAATTTACATATTTAGGCGGTTGAAATCAATTCAGTTGCCTGTAAACAGTGTTCCTAACCGGACGCGAGACACGTCCTCGAGAAGTATAATACGTATTCGTGTGAAACAAAAATAGTTTATGTATTAAAAAGCGCAAGTATTTAATAAAAACATCTCGCAGCTCTCTCTATATATCAGGGAAGTGTTAAATCGTATCAAGCATTAATAAAAGGAGAGAAGTAAAATTATAATCCGTGTAAGCCTACATTCTTAGTCGCACCACAACCCTGCTAAGAGAAACGTGTCTCCAACAATAATACTGACGCATCCGAGGCAAACATAAATATTTAATACTTAAAGAAACAGTCAAATTACAAAGTTAATATTTTTAAAAAATTGGGGCAAAGGCTACCGGGTACCATACGTGCGGTTGCAACTACTTCAAGTGTTCGGCTCCCCAACAGTTGAATATAATAGAACTCCTTCAATACAAACTACTTAAAATTGACGCCCAAAGCGTGGTGCAAATAACGTAACAAAACAACTTCTTCAAAATCTAAGTACAGAACATAATTCCTAGAATTTGTATCAAACTATAAACTATCAGGGCTGTGGAGTATAAGCTATATTGTTTGACCTTTACTTAAATAAAATAATAACGGAATGGAGAAGGAATCATATGCCAAAAGGAATAGCAGTAAATAATCATAATCTTCATACCATATTATTTGCCCACTACCAGATATTGCAGATAAAAGTTAACAGAAATCGGTTAATAATTAACATAAATTTATTCAAAGCTATAACATGGAGATATCTTGTAAGAGAACTAAAACCATGGCCATAGAAGGGAAAGACCAATCGAAAAGTAAAAATCGCCATTGAAGACGAAATAATTGAACAAATATCCACTTTCAAAACTCTTGGGCTCCACTATATCGATGAATAACACAACTGAGGATATTGAAGGAAAAAATTGAAATATTTAATAAAATAAATGGATTCATTGCCTTTTGGGAAAGGCATGAGAACAGATGTAAAATTACGACTGTATAACTTAGTATCAAAGTCAGCGTTAAAATATGCAAGTAAAACCTGGATATTAAAAATCTGATCTGTTACATTCACATGACTTTCACTACTCTATATTGCTTATTAGGGAATATACAGTTTATTCCCACGAAAATTTATTTTTCTATCGACTTAATTTTAATCCAGATAAACCTTTGGAAATAGCTACATTACACATTTCGTTATAGTTACAAAGGGGACAGTGACAGTCAAATGTTTGAGCTATATGCTGGCCTTGAAATTCCACGGTTTTCAATGCAACCGCGAGAAACAACTGAAAATCGATGGGACTTGAAAACAGTCGCAAAGTATTGAATAAATCGAACCATTAATAACGGATATTTCAGAATTGGTTGATGCTACAAAAAAGTTATTTGAAATAAATTGTGTTTTAAAGACATATACTCTTTTTGGTACGCTTTCGTCTTAATGTTTACCAGTTATAAATGATTATACGAAATTCTCAGAAAATTCAAGATATAGATTTTGTCATGTAAATATCTTTTTATGATATTTGAATCGAAACTGTAATAGCCATTTGTTAGACAATAAAAAATTTCAAAAAATATTCCATGTAAAGGGCAGTTTGGGGTGGGGGATGATCTTAATAATCTTCATGTCCCATATTTAGAAGGTACTGAATGTAAATAACAAGTTTGTATTTATCCTATTTTTTGTTTTTGAGTTCACACACACGAACCTTTTTCCAAACATCCTTTTTTGCATTAAAGGGCCTCAAAACGTGCATTTCCAGTGAAATCTCGGTGTCGAAGTTTCGGTGGAATGCAATACCTTCTCTACCTACTATGTACATACCGAGCGTGATGGTTCTGTCTGTGGCTCGCATTCGGGAGGTCCCGAGTTCGATTCCCTGTGACCGTCCACTCTGACCATGTGTTTTTTTCGTGGTTTTGCTATGGTCGAATGGGGGTAGTGTGTTCTGCCACTGTTTCTCCTCTTCCCTATTTCCTTAAATTTCATCTCTCCGTTTCACATTTCAGGTGTGTGTTCAGGTCCGGGTTGTCGATGGCGCATTGGAAAGATTTCTCACGTAAACACCAGGAGATTGTCCCGCCTGTTAGGGACTCTCCGGATTCTAGCCTCTACTGGTGCGCTGGTTTTCAAACTGGAAATATTATGGAATGCTGTATGTTTATATGGGTCTATCTTCCTGCGGAGCTGAGATCTCCTACGGTTCCTTCACCTCCTCCCTGCCTCCCGGGGGGTTTAACCACAATAGATCACGCTAGTCGCAGTGCGCGAGGTGTCCCACTCTGATAAACCCATCCTAATCCTCCTATGTACAGTCAAGTTCAAAAAAAATTCCGATGCTTTTGGTTACTTTTAGTGTTTTCTATTCGTGAATGCTGGAAGAATCTCCTCATCATTTGTGCTCCGCACTTTGTAGTAGTATTTATGTTGTATTTATTTAACATTATTGTAGCCCCACGTTGTGGTAGCCAATTTGTAGTAACATTTATTGTTGTTTTATTAGCCCCACGTTTGGGAGCCAATTTGTAACGGTTTTCTTATAATGTTATTACTTGTGATGTTTGTGTATGTGTGTTTACTTCATGTGAAGCCATCTTGTGACGTCATTCATTTGTTCGGTTTGTAGCTCCATCTGGTGTTAGCAATTTGCAGCAGTGTTAGTGTTCGAAAGAATGCGACTGTTATTTGATTTAAATTTTGTTTACTGTCCTCCGGCTAGCTATTATTTCTCGGTCGAACATGTCTCTTGATCAAGGTGTGTAAACGGAAAGGAATCTTTTATCCAAATATAACACTGATGAAGAAATTTGTTTTACTCATTTATTGTCGAACACGTTAACTATCACATTTATACATTGATCTTAACACTCGCCAAACTGAAACTGTTATAATAACTTCTTACTGATAATTCTTTTAATCCACGTACTTCAATCTTTTGTATAATTAACTTTACCATACTTTAGATCTTTCATAATTCTGCTGCGCGTAACTTGTGAATCTATATCCGATGTATGCCGTACTAATACTTTTGACGAACTGACTGACTGAAGACGACGTGTAGTGTACACAGATTTTTGATGAACTGACCGACTGAATTTACCTCCAACCTACTGCTTTTATACCCATACACTCCGATATGCCTAAAGATTATAACTGAACTTTAATTGGCTAATAAAACGCGCCAACATTAGCGTCTATTTTTATATCTAATGAAAATTATGAATACATATGCTCTAGGGAAACGTTCCAGAAGGTTCTAAACGGAAAAACGCGCCAACATTACGTAACTTCCTCGTTTCCTATAATGATAAACAGCTCACCCCCCCTCGCTGCATTATTGCGCGCTATTATTGACAGTTTCAGTAAGGTCGTATAAACTTACTTCTCAACAATAATTACAATAAACAAATATCTCAAATCAATGTCACATAAAAATGCATATTCATATTACAATCATTATTTACATTTAAGTAATTTGTGATACAAATTACTGCATCAACTTGCCTTAGGTGAGCTATCCTCTAATTGGTTTTAGCTTAAGTCCGATACGCTAGCATTACCCTATGAAGAAAGGTCAGGCCTATCTGGGCAATGAAAGGGGTAGAATCGGCATGTCACCTGAATGGTTGAAATAATGTGCCTCACAAAGACTGTCCATACTAGCCCCTGAATGAGTCCGGCGCGGCAGAGGCACCTTAATTATTGATTGCCAAGTTAAAACGCGGTTCCTCATATCGGCGCTTTTTTTTATTATTTTTTTTTAATTTTATTTTTTTTTTGCACCTGACTGTACGTGGTAGAGAAAATATGAATACCTTATATGTTACATTCACATAACTTTCACTTTTCTCTATCGCTTATTAGTGGGTTTACAAATAATTCTTATAAAAGTTTGTTTTCTATCTATTTTAATCGAGATAAATCTTTACAGAAATAACTACGTTACACATTTCGCTATAGATACAAAGGGAATAGCGATAGCCTTAAAATTCCATACTCTTTCTATGATATACTGAGAAACAGCTAAACTCGACAGGACTTGAAAAGATTGACCAATTAGTGCACAATTCGAACACTTAATAACGGATACTTCTGAAATGGCTGATACCACAAAAAAGTTACTTAAAATAAATTCTGTGTTTTAAAGAAATATAATTTGTTGTGTAGAATGCAATTTAATATATTTAAAAAATCATTAAAATCGTACGTATTTGCATTTTAATTGTTTTATTTTAAAAAATCTGTTTCCTTAAATTTACATACTAAAATTATAGACATTTCTAATAGTTTTTTTATGAGAAACAAAAGAGAGTTAGAGAAAATTATATACTGTGCATATAAGAAAAGTTCTAGTTTAAATGTTCTACTTGTGAAACTGCTTAATATGATCTAATTAATAACTAAGGATAATAAATAAATCGGAGCTGATTTGCTTACAGTAATGAGAGCTTTGCATTATTATTACTTTGTAGTCTAAGTCTATTAGTTGAAATTGTAAATTTTTATTTGAATATTGTAAGATTCACAAGTTTCACCTGACGGTTCCCTTTAGGAAATCTAACATTATACAAGAAAACACAATTCATTGTTATAGCGAACAGGGCCTGAATAAATAAAATCATAAACGGCACGAAAAACCTTTGCTTTATTCTGCACAGCTTTCAACAACCAATACAACCTCGTTTACAAATTCCCCTTGCGTCACCTAAAGGTGAAGTTAGCAGATGAATAAATAGCTAGCAGGTTAGGAGACCGTGCAGGTTTATTTTGTTTACTCCAAGGTAAAGTGGTTTTTAGACGGTCAGGCAGCGCACGTTTCCTAATGGAGAGCCATTTGTCAATGTTATCTGGTTTGTAAGAGTTTCCCTTAAAAGTGAAAGTTACGGTTCGTTTTATCCTTAGCTAAATACCTCGCAAAACACCCTAAACATTAAAGATGCTGCAAATTATCTGATATTTCCAATTTCTACTACTATTTTTGTACTACTGTTACAAAAAAGAAAAGCATTAAGAATAATTACTAGAAGTTTTCCTGATGCCTCTTGAGGCCTTTGTTTATAAGTGAAGGAATTCTAACTACGTATAATTTATATGTTCTTGATTGATGAAGTTTTTAAAGGAAAATATTGCAACCTATGATCTTAGAAGCAATTTCCATACTCATAATACAAGGTACAATTCCAATATACATATGTTATTCTCTAAATTAAGTAAAATACATAACTCTCATGTATTTAATGCAATCCATATATATATAATACGCTTCCTGAGAGGGTAAGAATTTTAAAATTAAAACATTTCAAGAATTATATAAGTTCAAGACTAAAAGACATTTTACAACATGCAAGAATGTCTTAATAGCATTTCTAAGTTCCAATGGTAAGTTTCCGTTTTATGAATATTGTACGTTTTTAAAGTTTTATGACTTAGTCAATTGTATTTTATACTTAAAGGCTCAAATATATAAATTATATAAAAATATTCTTGAGTACTAGCTTAAATACTCTTCGTTATATGAGTTTTTCACACCTCAAACCTTTTGGTTGAGAGGTAACAGAATGTTAATTCAGTTTCTGCTTGTAGTTCGTACTTTTCTTAGTATTTTAACTTTTTATTTCAGACGAAGGACTAACCGTTACTATTTAGAGGTATTTTTAGGGAAGGGTACATAATTTTTTTGATGAAATTCTACTCCAAAATTTGTGAGAATTTAGACACGTATTCTAAACTGTACAATGAGCCATTTTAACAACTTATAGCCTTCATTATAAAATAAGGAAACATTCGGGAATTTCCGGATACAAATTCCTCGGGGCCGACCAACCTGGTCGAAGGTTTTTTTCGGGATTTTCTCGGTCGCTAGGCGAATGTGAGTTTGGATAATTTGATCCGCAAATTTTCCTCCCATCCCTTTCATCATTTCCTTCTTCTTCACGCCATAACAGGCAATGGCCTGATCACTCATCCTAGTTCTGCTATGATCCAAAAGTTTGCTTGTTGCCCGACTGTCTACTAACCCCAAGCATTGGTTTGTAAGTTTTTGGGGTGTAAGTCCCACAAATAAGAGGGTAATCTTTTGAAGAAGAAGTAGTTATCTTCTTCAAGGTTTAGGCTAAATAGCCGATTCCGGCGAAGTCATAAGTGGAGTCCAATATGTCTTTCTCCTCTCGGGTTCTATAAAATAAACTCTCTTTGGTATTCTGTCGTAATCCATTTATATTAGATTTTCTGTCAATTTCCTTTTGTAAGTGGTAAGTTTATTTTCCATTTATATATTTAATTTCTCTCTGATAGTTTCATTTCTAAGGCTATCTGCTCTTCTGCATCATTTAACATTTCGGAGAAATAGCATTTCAGCTGCTTGTATTTTGCTCATATCTTTTGCTTTAATTATCCAATTCTCGCTTCAACATAATAGTGAGGGAACGGCCATTGTTTTATAGACTTTTCAGTTTCGTATGTTTTCTTGTTTTCTGTCCTAAAGTTCTTTTGATGGATCCAAATATAGTCTGAAATGTTGTTATTTTGTCTTCTATATCTTTATTTTCTTGTCAGATTATGTCACATCTGTACTGAAAATGTAAAACTTGTTATATTATTTTATCCTCTTGACAATTTTACATCTAGTTACATATTTTCCAATAAATGATATTACTTTTGATTTATTTATTGAAATGTTTCAATTATTTGGAAGCGGTATGCTAATATTTGAAGATATATTTGGGATTCTGCCAGAAGTACTACGTCATCTGCTTACAGTAACATATTTACCCCATCTTTATAATCAATTAAAATTCCTTCATTGTTTAAAAGCTTTTTCCATTCTATTAGAATGTCGTCTGGTTACATATTAAATAATATAGGTGAAATTGAGCACACTTGTCTAACTCCTGGATTTGTTTCAAAAACCTTTTATATTAATTCTGGTCAGTTGAGAGTCCATACAAATATTTGTTTCATAATAAGCTCTTTACAGTTACTACTATCTGGATAGGGAGGCCCTTGTTTTCCAGAGTTTTCTAAAGAGTTTCTCTATTTATCTGTCGAATGCTTTTTCTAAGTCTATACATATTAAACAAGTTACAAGTTTTTCTCTTCTCTTAGCTATTTAGGGTAAACACGTCATCAGTACAGGATCTTCCTTTAGTAGAAGAGGAAGAAGAAGAAGTTAACAGTTTCGGAAGGAACAACTATGGAGTATGTGGAAGACTATATCTACTTAGGGAAAAGTATTTCGATGAGGGAAAACGGTAGAGATCAAAGGAAGAATTAGCGTAGCCTGGAGACAATTCTCAAGCTTGAAGGATATCCTACTAAACAAATACCTAAATCTGAAACTGAAAACACAAGTCATGGAATTGTACGCAATTTCAGTGCTCATATACGGATGCAGATCTGGTGTTTCACCGCGCGTCAAACAAAAGCCCTACAAGTACGCCAGAGAGATGGAACAGAATATACTGAACATCAGGCTATAAAATAGAATACGAAACACAGAAATCAGAAGAACGACAGGAATGGAGGATTCACGACAACTCAAGTGGAAATGGGAAGGCCATGTAGCAAGGCTGGACCACAAAAGATGGGCCCGCGCGACCACAGTTTGCGACAACAGGCTCTGGAAAAGATGATGTCACCTTGTTCGGAGGTGGCCAGACGAACTGGTACGAGGAGCTGGAAGAAGATTGTACCACTCTAGCCAAGGAGTTAGAACTATAGCCAACATTATTATGCTAAGTACTTGTTGGTGTAGGACTAAACTGTAATTAAAAGGGTTAAGTGAAGAGACAAGAAAAAGGTTGATTCTCCTATCGACTGGTTTACCTTGGGAGTTTTTACAGAGCAACTCTACTTAGAGTAGGAGGCCATTGATCTAAAGGGATGTAAGTTACCTTATCTCTTACATCAAATATAACGAGATATTTTCCGTTTAAATCGTAATTTAGAGCGGATGGTTTTATAAAAACCTTCGTGTCTCATCCTTGGAAGATGGAGAATTTAAGGATATCTACCTGTGAAAAAAGGGCAAAAAATTGTCAGAATTCATAAATATGGACGTCAGTACTACTAAACACTAAAAAATGTCTAATTTAGTTCTATGTAACTTTTATAGGTGTACGACCTTTCAAAGCGTGTAATATATCGATTTAAATGTCTGCCTTTGAGACAAGCTTCCTATAGAATTTTAGTAATAAATAATAAGTTTTGTCTACATTAAAGTGAACAAACCATTCAAGAGCGGTCTCATAAATCTTCAAATTCTAAACTAACAGCGGGGAGCAGAAAGAGGAGGGGGCTTATACAGGATGGACCATTTAAGTTGAGACTAAAATATTTCCAAAGCTAAGCGTTGTAGAAAGAAATGTCTTGAATAAAAGTTGTTTGATATTATGGGGGAAAGTAAATGCCATTAGTCATGTTTTATCAGGAGGACATGATGGTCATTTTAGGGTCAATTACATTTTTTTAAATGGGAATCTACCTTTTTATGTTGTTTTCTCACTCCTCATAAACAACTAAACACATTTACATTAAGAACTTTACAATTTTTCTTACACCAACGTAAATAACAACGAAAATTCTGAATGTCTGTGCACGAAGAGCGCAATGGATGGTTTGACTATCCCTGGATGGTAAATTGAGGGTCAAGTTACGTTCGTAATCGGGAACCAACATTTCTTATTTTTCTTCCTTATTCCTCATCACAAAATAAACAGCTTTATATAATTTCATTTTCTAATGAGAAAACAACATACAAAATATATGTTCCCATTAAAAAAATAAATTAACCCTAAAGTGACCATGATAACGTCCTCCAAACAAAACACGACTAATGATATTTACTTTCCTGCATAATATCAAGCAACTTTTATTAAATACATTTCTTTCTACAGCGCTTAGTTTTGGAAATATTGTACAGTTTCAACTTAAATGGTCCACTCTGTATATGCACTAAATGGTTTTAAACAGCATAAAGTTAGAAACAGTATTGTTTTAGCTCTATAATTTTCAAATTGTTCCACAGGAGGTACTTTTCGGCATAAATGAATAAAAATTGCAGGATAAAATGATTGCATGTTTGTTTCGTTTACATGCTAGGTTATGATGCTATTGAACAATAATACTCATATTATGTAAATTTTAAGCAAAACTTTGAAGTTTCATATTTCCCACTTATATTTGCCCAAAATTTTGCTATAATTAAACATTTACCTCTATAATTTATTCATACAGTATTAAAGGGTTTACCTGTAAATATAATTTTTTCAAAAAGTCATTGCACCGTGTGGAGATGTTTTTCAGAATTGCAAAAATATATATAAAAATAATATATTGGGAACTAATTTTAAAATATGCTTGGAATTTGGTACACAGTTGAGTGCATGGCATCGTGCCGATAATATACAATGGTTTATGTTGATAAGGAAATGCTAAACTGCCTCTGTAACGCCTAGTTCGCAAGCCTTGCTGGTTCTAGCATTCCTCCTGTTTGTCTCACTCCATACTTTTCCTTCGATCCTGAGCCTGAAACCGACCTGTGTTAAGGTTTAATATTTGAGCACCATAGGAGGCACCACGTAGCCGCAGTCTCTGGCGCGTCTGTCTTCGGTACTCTGTGGCACAAATGGTCGCGGGTTTGAAACCCGCCATGGGCATAGGTGTTTGTGTCCTGAGTTCCCAATATGGGTATAAGGGACAGTGCAAAGGGCTTCTAATGGTCGAGGTGCGAGGTTCTCTGAATTCTCCAACGTCCTTCACTACACTACACTTGAGTACTATACATTTGACTTCAAACCAATATGAGACGGACTCGTTCAGGGGGTGGATAAATTAAATTAAATTGAGTTTTATTTATGCACGCTCTATAACTGCTATGGTCTTAGAGTCCCATTCTATATTGGGCGTGAAAGATCAACAATTTTGCTCAGAGGCCTCTTTATCAGACTTGAGGTTCTTTTACGTGCCATAAATCTACGACACAGGACCACCAGCTTTACTTCTCTTCCGAAGGAAGCCATGCTGAAGATTTTTACGTCCGAACTAGAGGCTAGCAACCACTACACCACGGAGGACGACCTCTAGGGGGTGGTATTGACCTTGGTTGCTACTCAGGTGAAAGGTTTCCACATTCCTCTTCTTTTCTCCTCACCTAGATCTGACCTTTGTTCATAGGCTAATGTATGCGTGTCTAGCTTGAATTCAAACCAATAAGAGAATTGGCTCACTTAAGGCTAATGTGGAAGACAGAAAATGAGTTTCTGCCTACATTAAATAAAGAAAAACACTATAGGCAGCCAAAAGCATGGGCACGTTTACGTGCATTTCACTGTATATCTTAAACGATAATTACTGCACTAAAATTTCTAATAAATAGAACTTAAATATGGAGTTAAGAAATTTCATAGCTGCTTGTCCTTAAATATCAGGTTTCGTTTGTTCATAACATTTTATTTTTGAGTTATGCTATTCACAAAAATGTACGTGCGCACCTTTTTCTAAAACAGCATTTTTAATCAGAATACCTCAAAACATGTATTTATTGTAAAATATCAATATATAATTTTTAATGGAATAAAATATTTCTTCTATTTGCTATTGGTAGAGGAAGCAGTTATAGTTCAGTGGCAGGTAAGCTGGATAGATATTTGGTTTCTGGGGTTTAGACAAACCACACAAAATACGATCTCTTAACATCGAATGCCGTGTGCTCAAAAGCAATTACTTTCATCCGTGAAAGGTGAGCGCAAGATCACTATCTCCTATCTCTATAAATGCCGATTTCGTTTTTTGATAGTGTCCTTTCTAAAGTAATGAAACCCTGATATTTAATGCTGCGTGATCTCTTTCCTATGAAATGGAAGGAAAATGGAAGAAAAAAAAAGAGAGAACGAGAGAAAATCATGGAAGTATTTTCTGTGATAAGACTCTCCACCTTGGCCTCAAGCAATTACTTTTGCTCTGGGAAGGAGCCCTGAGAATGTTATAATAGCTTTCACTTCACAAATACCGCGTCTTTGTCTCTCCTTTCGATAATACACCTTTAAAAGAACTTGTTTACTTTAAGGGAGCCAATGACAAAGTATTTCAGGTTAAAAGGCTGGAAAATTAAAATAGAAAGAAAAAATGGAAAACAATCATAAACTCTATTACATTCATATAGCCATCTCCTGCCACTTTCGTTCATTACTTTCTGTAATACTTATCCATAACAAGTAGAGGAAGGAAGGCATCTACCCAAAAATTCGATGCAGATATTTCATCATAAACACACATTTTGAGGTCCTCTGAATAAAAATTTAGAAAAAGATTCATGCATGCGTCGGTGAACAGCATAACTCAAAAACCAAAATTCGGTTAAATCCAAACTTGCTTTTTAAGCTCATTTTGCAATGTTACGAAAAGAAGATCTTCAAGAAAATCTTCCAATCACAAACTACCATTTAGATGGAAAGTTCTCGATTAATTATGATTTTCTGAAAACCCCTCCAAAAATTTTGAATAAAATCCTGTATATTTAATATATTAACATGAGAATTAAAACGAGTTTTCTGTGAATACCTGTGAATTCGCCTATATTTGATTGAATTTTATATACTTTTGAACTACAAGGAAGCGTCAGAAGAGACAAAACGTACTACTAAGGGAGCCATTGACAATTTCCAATTAAAGAGGTGGAAAATCAGAAGAAGGTTCTTAGTATGTTACAATAATTTGACTATCCTTAGCCACTATCGTTTACTGTCTCTAATAGTTTCCTATAAGAAGTAGAGGAAGTATTGCATTCCACCCAACAATTCAATGACGAGATTTCACCGGAGATGCACTTTTGAGGTCCCATTAATAAGAAAACATTTTTAGAAGAAGCCCCGTACAGTCGTCTTGCACAACGTAACTGAAAAACTAAAAACCGGGTAAAACCATACGTGGCATTTAAGTTCGGATATAAAAGAGAATTTTTTAAGCAAATCCCCCAACCGCAAAACTAGTGTTTACATTTAAACTTTTTGTTTATATTGTTTTCTAAAAAACTGCTCTAACAATTTTTATTAAAAATCTCATGTTTTATATGTAAACGTAAGAAATACTGTACAGGGTAAGTCAATAAGTGTTTGCACAGTATTTTTAATGTTTCTAGGTTGGGTATATTGGTTTGTGCCCGCGCACATCGACATGTTGTTCCTTTGTCTCCGCTTTTGGAATGATTTGACTGTTATCATTCCAGTGAGTGTTGCGTTGTTGCATAATAACCATGGCTGCACCCCTCACGGTCTACACCACAGAAGAACAGCGTGCGGTTATACGTTTTTCGTTGTCTGAAGGTGACCAGGAGCCAAAATCCATCGAAGACTTTTGCATAATATGGAGGCAATGTTTACCCCGGCAAAATGTGTACGAATGGATTGAAAAGTTAAAAAATGGTCGGACAACTGTGAAGGACGAGGAAAGAGCAGGACACCCATGCATATCCACTAGTGACGCCAACAATCTCCTGATTCAGAAAACCGAAGATTGACTGTCGATGAAGTGACAAACCATATCTTTTTTTGGTCCACTTAAAATGCCTTAATGGGCCATTCCTTCACCACAGACCAAAACGTGAAAGAAGCGGTGCATACATGGTTTGCTGTTCAACCGTAAAACTTTTTTTCTGAGGGCATCAGAAAGCTTATACAAAGATGGAATACGTACGTTGAGAAGCAAGGGGAGTACGTTAAAAATGAGGTAATTATAAGTTTCTATTATTGTTATAATAAATATAAAAAGTATGTGCGCATACTTACTGACTTACCCTCGTATAGAATGGAATCTTCTGTGAATACCCTATGGAGTCCCCTTAACTTGAAAGACAGACAGAAGCATACAACAAGAATAATGTTGTTGTGTCTAACGCTTCACATATGCTGTATTACCTTCGGGGGTTGCCTAATTCCACGAAGCGATTATTGAACCCCTTTCTGAGGTGGAGGCAGCGGGCGGATTCTGTTGCCTGCGATGGTGGCGTGAGGTTGAGGATGGCGGTGAAATGAGAGGACCTACAGCTTTTACCGTGGACTCCGAACTACGCTTTGGGACACTTCATGAGTAAGTCAGAGGTGAAGGCTGGGATAGGGCAACTTAAAATCACCACTCCAGAGCCGGAAATCGAGCCCCGGAACCTCGGTACTAGAGCCGTAAACGAAACGCTACCCCGAAACCCACAAACATAATGTAGAGACCATTGAAATGCACAGTTTGTATCAAATACCGTTTTTCAAGGTGTTTGCCATTTTAGAAATATTCCATACTCTGCGACATTTAATCAACATGCTTGAAATTTTGCGATAGCTGTTGTTTAGCCCCATTTTTACTTTCACTAACACATACGTAGTAGGTGGAAAAGGTATTACATTACACCCAAAAATTCAATACCAAGATTTCACCAGAAATACGTGTTTTGTGGTCCCCTGAATAAAAATAAACACATTTTTAGAAAAAAGTTCGTGTGTGTGCTTCTGAAAGCATAACTCAAAAACGAAGAGTCGGATAAATACTAAACTCGGTATTTAGGTTCAGTATCTTACAAAGATACGACACAAAGAATTTCAAGAAAATCCCCCAATACAAACTAAGCTTTACATTGAACATTTTTCGAAATTTTTTATTTTCTAAAAAATGTCTGTAATGGTTTTGATTAAAATATCGTATATAAAAGATATTTACATATAAATAAAATGTATATCTTGAATTTTCTGGGAATAGCCTATGAAGTCCTTTTCATTCGGAAGGAATTTTATGTATTCTTGCATAAGTGATAAACGTTAAGGAATAGAAGAAACCGTACTGCACAGAAAATGTAGATTTCTCTAAAACATACAGTTTATTGCAAGTAAGTCTTTTGTGGCATAAGCCATGTCTGAGTGATCCGTTTTTAATGTTCGAATTGTTCTTACATGGTCATTCTTTTAAAGTCCTGTCTACATTTGGTTGTTACTTACGATTGCATGGAAACAGTATGAAATTTTAGGGCTAGCATATAGCGTCCAGTTCTTAAACATTTGACTCGCTGTTCTCTTTGTATCTACATAACGAAATCTGTAATTTCTGGAAAGGTTTATTTGGATTAAAATGCAGTAGATTAAAATGTAGCAGATACAAAAATAAGCTTTAGTGAGAATAGTTTGCATACTCACTCTAATATACGAAGAGGATAGAGAAAGTCATGTGAATGTTTCACATCAGGTTGTTTTGCTTTCTCTACCACCTGGTAGGTAGAGAACGTATTGTATTCCAACCAAAAATTTTATATCGAGATTTCACGGAAATATACGCTTTGAGGTCCACGGAATAAAAAAAAGTATAAAATTGTCGTGTCTGCGTCTATAAACAGCATAATTTAGAAACATAAAATCGGATAAAACTCGGTATTTAGGTTTAGCAGCTTCCATAGAACGGACACGAGGATTTTCAACATAATCCCTTATCCTAAACTACGCTTTATATGGAACATTTTCAGAAATCTTTTATTTTCTATAAAATGGCTCTGTTTTGATTAAGTTATCTTATATTAAAGATATTTACACGTCAAATAAAATGTATATCTTGAATTTTCTGGGAATAGCCATGAAGTGCTCTTCATTCGGAAGGGATTTTATATAATCTTGAAAAATTGGTAAACGTTAAAGGATAGATGAAGGGTACTACACAAAAAAGTGGGTTTCTTTAAAACACACAATTTATTTCAGATAATTTTTTGCGGCATAAATCGTTTTTGAGATATCTGTTATTAATGGTTCTAATTGTTCACTCCTTGTTTATTCATTTAAAGTCCTGTCAACATTCAGTTGTTTCTAGCGATTGAGTAGAAACAGTATGAAATTTTAAGGCCAGCATATAATTTCCATTTCTTAAACATTTGACTACCACTGTTATATTTGCATCTATAATGAAATGTGTAATGCAGCTATTTCTGCAGACGTTTATTTGGATTAAAATATAGTAGGAAAAACATAAGCTTTAATAATACTAGTTTATATAACCACTAATAAAGATAGAGGTTAGAGAAAGTGATATAAATGCATCACATGAGATTGTTTTTTCTTGCCATTACAAGAGCTTGTTAGTACGAATAAATATTTGAATAATGTTTTCGCGAGTTATAACTAAGCTATTTTTATGTTATTTGTTGTTTTACTCGTGATATCACAATTCTGTGTTTTCTTTATAGTTTTGACAAATTTAATTTAGTTTAAATGCTTATTTTTAAATGCTGTCCTTTTGTGTTATTACTGTATGATCATCAGCATGTCCTAATATTTTATATAACGTGTATTATACAGGGTGAATCAACTAAAACGTGCACCCCAAATATTTTGGAAATGGAAAGTGCTATTGATGTGCAATTTTCACAACATGGATTGGTAGTCAGGGGCTCGTACATTTAGCCTATAAACAGATTTTAATAATACTGAAAAAGTGTATTTTGTGAGCAAACATACAATTTTTAAATGGAAAAATGCCTAATTACATCAACAGAAAAAAGGTAGGGTAAATTGGAATGTCAGCGTTTTTTGCAAAATTCTATTGCAAGTGGTTTACGAGAAATCTTATTTTGATACCTTTACGCACTGACACTTGTAGAACCTGAGGTAGCACAAACTAAAGAAAAACAAAAGGGAATTACAATACTTCTGTGGATTCTTACAAGTAAAGAGAACATAGCTCTTCAAAGGTTGTGTTCAAAATGACCACCGGCAGCTTCAATACCCGCTTCCAGTCTGCTACGGAAAGACTGCTGCACACGTTCTAGTATCTCACCGGAAATTTCAGAGCAGGCAGCAGTAATACGTTATTTCATATCGTCTGGTGTAGTTAGTACATCCTTGTTGACTGTGTCACTCAGCCTTCCCCACAGAAAAAGGTCTATAGGGGTCAGAATCGGTGAACAGGCCGACCAAGGTACAATTCCTCTTCGTCCAATTCAACGATTTGGTAACAATCCGTTAAGACCAGGTGTAGTACTTCGTGCACTATGGGCTGGACAGCCATCATGTTGATACCACAGGTTCCCTCTACTCTGCAAAGGAACGTCATCTAGCATCTGTGGCAGATGGTCTGTCAGGAGGCCATGATTAGTAAATGTTGCCTCATCACTAAGCAAGATACATGATGAATCTGGAGTATCATGTCTTAATGTCCATGTACAAAAGTTAACACGATTCTCAAAATCGTTTCATGCAGCTCTTGATTGAGAGTTGTGATAGGGATGGAACCTATGTCGATGGAGAATGCACAGTACACTTGCCTGACTTATGCCACTTCCACGTGCGATTGTGCGGAATCTACTGCAACAACAGTCAAAACATTAATTTTTGCCTCTTCTCCAGTCACTTGTTTGTTTCTGTTACGTTTTCTAGGTGTTGCAGTATCACTTTAACGTAATTAGTTGGAGAGGTTGATAAATAATTGCCGAGATGGTTGACGTCTATTGGGTATACGTTTCCGCATACACTGTAAAGGAACGAACTGCATTCTACACTCTCCATAGACCATGAACATGTCGCTTTTTCTGCATTAGTAAACCCCATATTCCATTCACGTCTTACTGCTTGAACTGTCACAAACTAACTGACCAGAAATTCGCAATGCAATCAGTGAACAGAAAACACAATGCAAACAAACATAACAATATCGTGCCTAGCAACTAAGCAGTTGAATGGGACAAATAATTGTCGGGGTAGAAAATTTTCAAAATGCGACTTCTCGTAAACCACTTGCACTAGAATCCTGCAACAAAGACCATTGACATTCTATTTTACCTTACGTTTATTTTGTTGATGCAACTAGGCATTGTTCGATTTAAACAATTGTATGTTTGCTCAAAATACACTTTCTCAGTATTATTAAAATCTGTTTGTAGGTTAAATGTACGAGTTTCTGACTACCAATCAATACTGTGAAAAGTGCACATTAATAGCACTTTCCATTTCCGACATATATGCAGTGCAAGGTTTAGGTGATTCGCCCTGTATAGCTTTATTCATTTATTTATTTCTTCACTGCACTTTTTTCAATCCTATAATCCTTGCCCAAAATAAATAAAACTGGATAAAAGCTAGTCTAGTTTAACTCCTTGATTAGTGAAGATTTATTTACATTGATTCGTTTAAGGAACACCAACATTTAAGCACATTAGTGACTCACCTGTATATGGTACATCTTCATAATGCCCCTATTAGACCTTCATATTTCCTGCTAAGTTTTTAGGTATTTGTCTTGTATTAATACTTTAGGTATCCTTCATTTAGAAATAAATAAATAAGGATTTAAAATTAGTCCAAGGAATTTTAAAACTAAAATTATCCTTCGCCAACAAAATTACATCTCTTCCTTTTGACCTCCACCCAGCTTCTTCCCTGGAAATGCTTCTTGAGAAACACAGAAAGAGGCACTTAAAAAGAATATTTTATGTATCAAAGGAACGTCAAAGAGACTAAGAAACTACGTCTTTGAGACTAAGTTCTTGCTGGAATGCATGTCTCATTAAGACCTTAAAGAACATGAACCCTAAGAAATGTTACACAGATCTATAAATACAAAGTTTGGGTGAAAATTACACACCTGTAATGTTTATTCAACATTGATGGACTCTATCGTACATTCTACATTATAAATTTAAAGTCATTATCCATGGCATTTTTACTTTCTTTGCCGCATACCAATATAGAGAAAGTATAAAATTCCACCAAAAAGCGGATATCGAAATTTCACCACGAATACACATTTTGTGGTACCGTAAACACCTTAAAAAGCATTTTTTTTAGAAAAGTGTACTCATGTATACATGTGTGGGAACAGTATAATTAAAATTTAAAAAGAAAGCAATGAGTACAAATTTCAGGGATATACATGAAGATTTTTAAGAAATTCCCTCACCCCAAAATATCCTTTATATGGATACGTTTGTTTTTTATTTTCTCAGGACTGCTCAAACGACTTGGAATAAAGTATCACATGCTTGAACTACCGACTGAAGGAATATAAGTATATATTGAATTTTGTGTAAATATTCAGCGAGGTTATTTTTATTCAGTTTGAATTTAGTATAAAATTGTGTTATGTTATATAATTGTGAACCGAAAATACAGACAAAAATGTAGGTCTCGTTAAACACAGCCGGCTTTCGTAGCCGTGGTCGCTGGAGTGTATAGCTCCGGCGCTCCGCCAAGCTGAGGGTCGCGGGTTCGAGTCCTGCCATGGGCGTGGGTGTTTGTGTGTATTTGTGGTAATAAGCAGTAACGAAAACAGTAAAAACATGTATTATAAACTGGGGAAAACAAGGGAACACAGAATTTAAATTCAGTACATTTTTGTTTCTTTATTTCCGACATATTTATTATAGGTTTGAATTTGCAAATAATTTATAATTTTTTGAAGTGTTAAGACGCCATTCGTTTGTTTCTCGTTGAGTGCAAAGCATGGAATGTCAAAGCCAGTATATAGTAAACCTCTATTCCTTCAGTCTCTTGTACCCCCTTATATCTGCAATGAAAAGTATAATGATACCATTTCTGCAAAACTTTGTCTCAACTACTCTCTTCCAAACTAGGTATAATAGCTTGATAGCAAATGTAAACTTTAGTTTAACTTTTTATATATTCAGCTTACTGAAGTTTTGTAAATTGCTATTGTTCTTGGAAACTTTGTTTTATTTTAATCTTTTGAATCCCTGCCCCATTACAACGCCTCTTTAGAACAGTAACTAGTTGTTATGTAGCATATTATCTATGTGGGATCTGACGTACATCATATTATATGGTAAGATTAAGGGTCTGATGGACAGAACTTTGAGAGAAAACTACTTTGAACATCATTTTTTGTATTAATGGTATTTCTTAAGGAAGCAGTTAACTTATTTTTCTTCTGCAAGGTTTGCGTTTTGTACCGCAGGGTCATTTATATTGTTTTGTCTGCTCATTACAGCAATTTATTTTGAGAAAAGTGCATTTTTCTCAAAATTAGGGATTTAAATGTTAAAACTGATCCATGCTCTCACTATATTAATAAAATATAATAAAAATTCTTACCAGTGTTCAAAAGTAAGAGTTATTTGGCAATATCTAAAGTTTAAAGATAATTCTTAGAAAACGTTTTCTTAATAAACATATACAGGTGAAGACTGTATAATATATCCATAAAATAAGCGTTGTAGAATGAAATATCTTGAATAAAATAATATCTTGAATCTTGATATTATGGGAGAAGGTAAATGCCATTAATCGTGTTTTATTTGAAGGGCGTTGTAATGGTCATTTTAGGATCAACTTAATGTTTTTAAAAGGGAACCTGCAATTAGGTTCAAACTGATTTTTCTCTCGGGGTATACGTGGGCGTATGTTAAATGGATAATACCAGTTTAAATTGACTGATAAATTTAATGTGTTTTAATACTTGAACAATTGAAGCAAGTTGCTAACTGTATGAAGATAAAGAATGAAACTGACTATGAATAGTAGCACTGGAACTATAAAAATTGACTTATTATAGTTACTAATTTCTGCAGTTTCAAATAACTGTTTCCGCAATAAAGAAAACTAGAAGGTAACTTGCCGTGAGTCGCTAAAATGCTTATCGGCAAAATCCCTCTCGGTTACCGCTAAATAACGAATAACCCAGCGCGGTCTTAGGCGCTGGTAACTGTCGATCACCGTAAAAGACTGTAATCCTCTAAGGCTGTACATGAAGAAAAGAAAGAACGACTAGACGCTAATTATTACTTAGCTTTGTCTACCTTAGAACTACCCCACCAAATCCTTCTCGCGCGAGCCAATTTTAAACTCCTACGTATAAATCTGTTTGCTTTGTTGCTAAGCCGTAGGTACTTCATCGAATCTCAGAATTTCATTTACCCTTATCTTTTAGAAATTCTGGCCGACATGACTGTTCAAACCTGCAGAACACAATCCTAACTGGTTCCAGTAACTTTTATACTTAACGCGTTCATATTTTCTTATAAACTTACCATGTGATTTGTTAATAAAACACAAATTATTTAGAATACAAATTCAAATGTGTGTAATTCTTACCTTTTATCATTTTTATACAATGAAAATGATTTCTAGAGGGAAGTAATTCCTTAATTTTACTTTCTTGAAAGTTTCCAGCAATAACCTTCATTTATTTTCATATTAAGATACTTTTATGCAATTTTCAACATTTTGCACCTTAAAAATATTTTGAGTGAAAACGAGGACCGGGAGAGTGACGAAAATGAATTATTTTTTAGGTTAGAGAGGTATTTTATATTAAAAAACCGCACTACTGTGTTTGCTGGCACTTAAATTATTTTAATCTATGTACATTATATCTATCCCTCTTAAAATCATAAAAAATAATTACTGCAAAAATGTGTATTTGTTAGAATTTTCGTCAGTTTTCTTTTGGTTTGTCCCCTTAAGGTTAAACATGTATATTAACATAACGAGGTTTAATTGTTCGCGCTCAAGAGGGCGCGGGATGATGCAGCATTTCCATATGTACAAAATTGAACAGCATGCTTAAAGTGTGCTTTTGAGGTAGTATTTTTAACACTTAAATGCTTTCACTCTAATTATACAATATAAAAAATAATACCAGCCCGCCTTAAAGCCATATGTGTATACTACAATATATATATATATATATATATAATGTATGTAACAGTCATTGTATTACGTTTATATTATTGTGTACATGTTTAATAATGTTATATGAATGTATTACGTAATTTAATAATGTAGGAGCTGTGATAACAGGAGCTGAAAGTTGCTAACAATGAGGTAACCTTGAGGCAATAATGAATTGGAAAGTTTAATAATGCTACTAGTAACTCTTGGAAACAATAATGTAATATTTTAAAACAGTTTATAAATAGCCAATCAACAACCAGAAAAGCTGAAAGTTAAATAAAAGTGTTCTATTGGAGTAAAATTAGCCAATCAGAGACGTGAAATAGAAAAATTTACAAATTTAAGCGGTAAACGCCAGTCGCTAGAAGGCAGCGTACCTGAGCAGTTCGTTCGCTCGGTACGTATTCAGTGTGAAACATATAAAATTCATTACGGCAAGAACATTATAAAGTTTACGTGTTTAAAAGTGCAATTAATAAATAATCTCACAGGTCTCCATATCAGTGAAGTGTTATTTAATCGCGTGAAGGATTAATAAAAAGAGTGAAGTAAAAATTATAATTTGTGTAAGCCTACATTCTTTAGCTGCATCACCCCCTGCAAAGAGATAAAAATTTCTACAAATTAATACAGACGCAGCCGAGGCAAACAAATATATATATCATTTTTAAAGAAACATTAAAATACAAAATTGATTTTTTAAACTTGGAGGGAAGGCCACAGGAAAGTGAACGTTGGGGCGAAGGCCACCGGAAAGTAATTTTGCGGCGAAGGCCAGCGGAGATTTTGTACCATACGTGGGGCAGTTACTTCATCAAGTTTGGCTCCCCAACAGTGAAACTACAATACAACTCCTCCTAAAATAAACTTTCTTCACTTTCTAAGAGCCTTGGACTACTTTTCTAGTATACGTTAGCTCAAAATTATTCTCCAAGATGTTTTTATTCTCAAAGAGAAGATTCGGTGTGTCTATTATACACGCTAATTTTAGTTATTGCACGTAGACGCATTAGGTCAAATCCATCAACTGTAGCAGTTTTCTTGTACATATGACGGCCATATAGACAGAGATACAGTACCACCCAGCTGTTGGGCTCATGGCTCCGAGTTCTGATTTCCTGTCGTGCTTGTTGCGTTCCTGTTTCCTGCTGCTGACAGCTACTTCACGCAATTTCCTTTAACACTCCACCTCAATTTCATAAAGGAGATCTAACACGCTTAATTACTCGACTCTGCCGTTTAAAGGCGTGTTCTTCAAATATTTGTGTTTGCGCATGATTAATTGAAGTTAAAAATAATTATGTATATATTACACAGTCTGCGCATACGAAATATTTTCTAGGAATTTTCATCTTCAATGTGATTTTGTTACACAAATAAAAGCAAATAATGTTTTGGTCGATCCTGTATTTTCATTAACTCGCCGTACAACTTCGCAAGCTACTTTGGTATTTTAGCAGTGTATAGGTGCTGTGATATCACAGCGATACCTTCTAATGCTTTTATTATCACAGACTTGAAATGTAATAATATTTTATTTATTTTTTTTTACTATTCCAGGCCATTCTCTGTCTTTATTTATTTTTACTTCATCTATTAAGTAGGGGAAGTATGGTAAGTAGGGGAAGTATTCATTCCGCCCAAAAACTAGATACCAAGATTCCACCGGAAGTACATGTTTGAAGCATTTTTGGGTACATGTCCGTGTGTGTGTCTGTGGGTCTGTTTGTGTGAACATAGATAAGCATATGAACATGATAGTTCAAAAACGAAAATTCGGATTAATACCAAACTTGGCATATAGGTTAAATACCTTCCAGAGATGCAACACGAATATTTTCAATAAAGACCCTCCAATCCCAAACTAAACTATACGTAGAACATTTTTAGAAATTTTTTATTTTCTAAAAAATGTTTCTAACGACTTTGATTAAAATAAAATATATGAAAGATATTCACACGAAAAATAAAATTGAATTTTCCTCTCTTCTGCTATTAATCACTTGCTACTCTTATATTGGCATATAATATCAAGTTTGTCATATGTCCTGCAAATAAGGAAATTAAGTCTTCTATCCCGACTGTCCTTCAATATATATCCAGTGATATATTTTGTAGTTCTACCTACAGATTGTTACAGTTCACTAAAATATTAATTTGTTAGGTACACATGACTATCTGTACCCCTTCTTCAAGTAAATATTCTTACACAACTTTATTCTTTTATCCACTTCAAGTTAATCCAGAAAAAACATTTGCAGAAGTTGTATTATTAAATACTTCCTTGTATGTACAGAGAGATTAGGGGAATACACTAAGCTTGAGGCGACAGTCAAAACCTTTAAGAGCGGGTCATTATGTGTTGGCTTTGAAATTCCGTTCGTTCTGATGGCCAAGAGAGAGAAAAAGCAAAGAACAATAGCGATTTTCCTGTTCAGAAATGTATAAGTATTTGAAAATTCAAACCAATAACAAAGAATATCTCTCAAAGGGTTAACTCCACAAACAATTATTTGACATAAATTGCGTGTTTTAACAAGATTTGCATATTTATGTAGTAAGACTTTATCTATATCTTATGGTTTACTAATTATGTAAAATGAAAGGACTTCAGAGACTATTCTCATAGAATTCAAGATATATATTTCATTTGCCATGAACATATCTTCAACATGTGATGTAATTAAAATTCTTAGAGCTCTTTTTGATAAAATCAGTATTTTCGAATAATCTTCAATGTAAACTGAGTTTGGGGAGGAGGGATTTTCTTGAAAACGTTCCTGTCACATCTTTTGAAGATACCAAATTTAAAATGCTAAGCTTTGTACTTAAATGAGTTTTCTTTTATGAGTTATGCTTTCACACACACAAAGAATCACACACTTTTTTAAAAATACTTTTTTGGGGGTTCAGGGGCCTCAATTATTTCTGGTGAAATTTCGGTATCAAACTTTTGGGTAATATACAACACTTCCTCTACTGGCTATAAATACATGGTGGAAAAAGCAATAAGTAGTAATATACCAAACAAATAACATAGAACGTTCAGGTTTTTACTGAGAAGAAAGTATTCCTTATTATATTAATTATAGTCTTGTCTTTGTCAGAAATTAGTGACATTTATGTGTGTTTAGATTTTGAGAGGAGGATAAGGACTCAATCTAGGTTAAAATCAGAAAACAAAGAACATTTTATTGGCAGCTAAAAACTCTACGAATTATGTTGCATCGCAAGGGCGCATTTATTCACATTTTGAATTCCTCAAAATGGAAGTGTCAAGATCAAAATACATATGATAATATTTGGGAATAGGGGGGACCAGTTCAAGGAGAGCACTGTTCCCCGAATACTACAAAGCAACGTTCAGTGAGAAGTAATTTAATGTCAAACATTTTAAACGAGCAGCAAATATAATATCCTCATATATTTCAATCTGCCCAGATGGTTTGGTAAAGTGCTTTTCTTGCGTCAAAATCTTTATGCTTTTACATTACAATAATAATGTTCATAACAGGGAGCATGAAGTCCTAACTGCATTTAACATTCTACCACGCTGATGATCTAAGACTCTGGAAGTAGAAAACGTGTATAGATAACGTATGATGTAGAAACTGTTATTACCCCAGAGTGTGTAAAATTTGCTAAATAAATTAATAAATAACCATTACAACTGCATAAAATTATAAACTACTAACTCTGAGTAGATTAACACGTATAAACTCTGAAAAATTAACGAATATAAACTCTGAATATGTGCACAATCACAATGAAGTAGACCATAAGAACATATAAACATATTAACAAACACACTTCAGCAAAACCGGTAGAGGTATATCACATGGAAAGATTCCTCGATAATGCGATCTAACACACATTTGGCAGACCAAAGTATAAAAGATCGTGAAGCGCCAGTCTACTCGCAGAAAATACAATTTGGTACCAGGCAAGATAGCGATCACTCCAGGAACGCACAAAATCATGAATTAATTCACCATACTAGGCCATGGGAAGACTTACCGCCCGCCAGGCATTTCTGCCTAAAACCGTGCAGCTCGGACAAACTCCCAAAAGGCTCTCGTGTCGCTACACTCAGCAACAAACGGAATACCGTGCGTCCATGACGAAGCATAACAGAAATAATTGGAACCTGATGATTATAGTAACGCAAATTAGATGCGTTTACAAGGGCGGATTGATAAATCAGTGACTTTTTAAAGAAAATAATTTTTTTTTACAAAAAATCAATTTTAGTTCTCAACATAGTCTCCTTTCAATTCAATATGCGTTGTCCAAAGTTTCTCCAGTTTTTTTAAACCTTTCAGAAATATTGTTTTTCGAAGTCTGCAAAATATAAAGTTGTTACTGCCATGATGTATTCACTGGACGTGAATTTCTTCCCAGCGAGCCAATTTTCCAGGTTTGCGAAGCGGACGAAGTCGTTCGTAGCCAAATCTGGAGAATATAGTGGGTGAGGTAGCAGTTTGTAGCCCAATTCCACAAATTTTGCGATGTCAATGGCTGACATGTGCGGATGCATTATTCTGGTGAAAGAGAACCTTTTTCTTCAACAAATGGGGTCGCATCTTTAACAATTCCTTGTGAAACTGATCCATCATTGCGGCATAATATGAGCCCGTGATCGTTTTGTCATTCTCCAGGTAGTGGATGTCTAATACCCCTTGTGAGTCGCAAAAGACAGCTTCCATGGTTTTTCCTGCTGACGGAATGGTTTTCGTTTTCATTGGAGCAGGTTCGCCGAAGGAAATCCACTGCTTTGATTATTGTTTGGTTTCAGGTTGACAGTAATGGATCCAAGTTTCATCAACCGTGTTATAACGCCGCGAAAACACTTTTGGGTTGCGCTGTAACATGTTCAAACATGTGTGAAATGGTCACACGATTCCGATTGTTGTCAGCTGTGAGCAGTCGCGACACCCACCATGCTGACAGCTTTCTCATACCCAAAAATTCGTGCAGAATGTTATACACCCGTTCACTCGAGATATTTACGGTCTTGGCTATCTCATGGATTTTCACTCGGCGGTCTTCCAAACAATATCGTGAACTTTGTTCGCCATTCCTTCTGTTGTGACCTCAACGGCCGCCCTGTGCGCACGCCATTTCTTGTGCTCGAGCGCCCACATCTAAATTCTGTGAACCACTTGTGAACCATGCCATGTGATGGAGCAGAGTCCCCATAATACTTGTTAAGGTTTTCTTCCGTTTCCTTCACCACGCAAAAAGTAATGCAGGAAATTAACTTTTCTCCATTTGCTACGACGCAGCACATATCTGCTTATTTTAGACGCTCTTAACAATGTTCTAAGAAACAAATCACGAGAAATTTCTGTGATTATACCCAGAATAGATGAGAGACTTGGTTGCAAACAAGAAACCTGTGATTAGAACGCTATCTCTCGTCAAAGTCATGGACGTATCAATCCGCCCAGGTGCATATTAATTTAATGTGCAATGAGCACAATACTTTAATTAACCGAATCAATTAAGAATATGCGTTTAAAAAACTAAGTTTCGTGGAGACAGGTGAATTTAATATCCGTCTGGCGTGAGGGAGTGCTTTTGATTAGTTATATACATTAAATCATCAAACATACACAAATTTGAGCGTTTAGTAAGTAAGAAGGGTATTATTTGACGGCGTGTTCTTAGAAAACTCTTATTTAAGCTCCCCTGTGTACGTTGAACCATTTTGGTCTTAGAATAATTGTTCTTTGTGTATGAACTGATAAATGTACTGATTCACTTTCTGGCAATGTCTAGTAAACATTACCAATACTAAACAGTTAAAATGAGTAGAGATAACAATCATAAAAAAATGAGACTTAGCGTAGCGATAATGTTACAAAACAAACTCCGCAATATATCATTAAGGGTCCTCTATTCTAAATTTTCAAAAACCTTCGAAAAAGAAATTACGTTTTTAAACGTTTAATGGAAAGTAACCTTACGCGTACTAGAATGAGGATCCTGGCCATTTAAATGCTCAAACACTATATTTAAACGGTGTAAGTGGGAAAATAGCGTGTCAATTAAAACTTGCTTTTATATTAATCCTTTTTTCTTAAATTACCGCCACATTAAAATCTTTCCCATGGTGCAATTTTAATTCAGATTTTCAGTACACATACTTGGATCAAAAGGAACGTTTGTTTATATGAATTATAATTTTGAATTAAAGGTTTCAATAACTTTATAATTAGAAGAAGTAGACGTTTAGTGTTTTTCCAAGACAAAATTAAATCATAAAGAACTAAACTTGTGGAACAGTATGCGATATTCAAAAGCTTGTTCTCTCCAAAGTTCCATTACGCAGATATTTCATATGAGACTCTATTTTCACTTTTTAAAGATTAAATTCTTGGATAGATACAAAAAACTATGAAAATGAATGGTTTCAATAATTAAATATATCTCTGGAAAGTTTTGGTCTAAATGGGTCTAAATTAAAGAAATTAGCAAAAGCTTCCCTAAAAGAATTTTTCCGTTTTTCAGTGATCGTATTAATATCCAGGATTTCTGGCCTGTTTTAGTATATGCGTATGCATCTTATTTTACTGTTTACCTTTACTTAGACATTAAAACATGACGCCTAGAAGTTTACATACTTAAACTCTACCGCGACGCGTGAAATGATGTAAATAAAGGAATTATATTTGAATTTCCCAAATGCAAAAAAAAAAAAGTGTTACACTACCATTTTCTCTACATATTTTCACAATGTCTTACATAACATATGTAGTATTCATACAGTGAAGTAAACCTTCTATTCGCATTGCATTATTGATAATAACTTTTGGCCAGAAATGAGTTCAGTGTGACGTTGGTTGTATTCATAAGGCTGAAAACAAATCACAATTGTTAGAATTTCGTAAATCAACTTTTGTTACTAAAGAACGCACATGGGGAAAAAGGAAGAATCGCATGATATGCATTATAGATGCCGCAAGACAGTTCAACTTGGGAAAATTTAAAGACCTACAACGAATATTTCGGAAACGTTAAATGCTGCAGAAGAGGTTTTTCACCTAAACTGTATATTTTAATGATCCCTACATTTTTGGCGTAGTAAAATGTGGTTTACAGTTATATAAAATTATAGAAACTTTCCTCAGAATGAAGAAAACTTCTTAGACTTTTCACAGAAAATCTAATATGTTTTAGTTCAAAAATCTATTGGTGATTTAAATTGAGTGATTTTTCATCTGGAGACAGAAAATTAACAACCTGAATTACAGTTAGAGATCAAGGCAGCAAACGTATTAGCAGAAACCACATAACCAGTGGCAAAATAGATGTTTAATGATTGTTTTACGGCAATAACGCGGGTAGGTGACAACTTTCTAGAAATGTTGGTTTACCCTGACGAAGTCAGTGGTATTTAAATCCCATTCCAAACCTCAAGAGTTGCAAATATGCTGGAGTCATAGAGATGAAAACAACTGGAATATTCCTTGTCAGTCATCACTAATTAGGCCACCAGCAACACACAAACTAAGTTGTTCCTTTTCCTTCCATGTGGAACATCACGAGCCGTCGGACTGATTCGTCGCGCAGCTCCACGGGCTACAAGATCATCCAGCGAAGCCTATTAACTATTGCAGGATTTATACTCAATAAGGTGCCTTCAAACCGACTCACTAATGATTAGGGTTTTCTTCATGTACAGTAGTAGTAGTTACAACCAAATTTTCTTCTAATAATGAAGGTGGTAGCAACCTTTTATTTACACTGTTATTATAAAACGACAACATTTGTTTGTAACATTGTGTCTAATTGTAATTCTTTGTGATACAAGTGTTAAAAGTGGAGCATTGCTAGTCGCAAAATAAAATCACTTTTAATATCATGTTGTTGTCATATACTACTTTTTAGGTAGTCCTGAATATTAATTATAATGTATCCAGCTGGAAAAATGTGTGGAAATAGTAGAGCAGTATACATTCGGACATGTGCAATGGTGATCTCTAGTCTGTTGTTGTTTGGCCTTCGTTGTTGTTTGACTGCATAGAAACAGTGCTACAACATGATCACTTACACAATCGTAAATTCCTGTCGTATAATATATAGAAGATTGTAGAAACAAACCAAGAGAAGGTTAAAAATTGTTTTATTAATAAATATATTTTTTATTTTGCATTAATATTATTCTTTTAATATAATTGTGAAATTGATTGCGAAATTGTTACAAGTTTAATACTAATTTCCTGTGCAGAGGAAAAAGCATTGTAATTGGTAACATTATTAATAACATTATTTCGATTGTAAATAGTTGAATTCATTGGAATAATCCATTTCCGAGTCATTCAAGTGATTCATCATTACACTGACACAAGGCCTCCGCTTAATATACATATAATTTCCATGGCAAGAAGCAAGGGTAGTAACAATGGAGTGTTATAAAAATATTATTCCACTGAGTGTTATAATGTTAAATTTCTAATGTGAGTAGTTCGTGTTAAAACCACTATAGTTTTAGTTCCATCAAATATATAATACGTCAAAGCGGTGAGGCCAAGAATCGCGTGCATGCATGCTCCGCACACTATTACGCTGGAGGGTTTTCGTTCCGTAACTCCACATGACTTAACTCACTCACGAGTGATAGTAACATGCGCTATAATGAGACTAACATCGTGGCCTTAACTCAAAATGACCGCATTGTATAACACGAACATGTTGGTGTCATAAAAGCATACACTTGCGATGATGACTTTGACATTTCATTAAGAAAGTAATACAGTAGAAAAATTGACGTTATTGTTAGTCCACAGGAAAGGCATGTGAAACATCTTGTGTGTTATAATCCTATAACTTTATCTACTTCTATGCTTTCACTCTCTGTACTAGGTATAGTAAGTAGGGGAAGTATTGTATTCCACCCCAAAAATTCAATACTGGAAATATATGTTTTGAGACCCCCTGAATCCAAAAGCATTTTTGGAAACATGTCCGTGTGTGTGTGTGTGTGTGTGTGTGTGTGTGTGTGTCTGTGAACAGTATAACTCAGAAACGAACAGTCGGATAAACACCAAACTTGGTATTTAGGTTCAGTATTTTCCAAAGATGCGACACGAAGGTTTTCAAGAAAATCCCCTCACACCAGATTACACTTTACATGAAATATTTTTCGAAAATGTTAATTTTTTCAGAAATGGCTCTAACGATTTTGATTAAAATATCATATGTTTAAGATATTTTCATGACAAATAAAAT
Source organism: Deroplatys truncata (assembly GCA_030765065.1). Lineage (NCBI taxonomy): Eukaryota > Metazoa > Arthropoda > Insecta > Mantodea > Mantidae > Deroplatys > Deroplatys truncata. Next base: position 96,373,593 of record CM060986.1, on the reverse strand, counting down.
CTATATCTTGAATTTTCTGGGAATGCTCCAAAAGTATTCTTCATTGTGAACGACTTTTGCATAACTGGTAAACCATAAGAGATAGACAAAATTTTACTACACAAGAAATGTAGATAGGCGTTAAAATACACAATTTATGTCATATACATTTTTTTTGTTGAGTAAACCATTTCAGAGATATTTCTTGTTATTCCCTTAAATTTTCTAACACTTTTCCCAAATGGGAATTCGTTATTAATTTTTTTACGTACTGGACATGCAAAGAGAAAGGAATGCGCCACATAGCAACCAGCTCTTAAAAGATTTGGCTGTTGCTTAAAGTCTACCATGTTCCCCTTGCACCTACAAGAAAATTAGCAATAAGATTAACATTTCGATTAACATGAAGCATATGGAGAATAAGCGTTTGTAAAAATAGTTTGTACAAGAGTAGAGAAAGTCATGTGAGTGTAACACATCAGATTTGTTTATACATCTTCTAAATTATCCTTAATAACATTTCTTTATCTGTCTATTTTCATAAATGCTACCAAAAATCATTCCGGTCAATATACAAGGAGGATACAGAAGGCTTGAGGAATTGTGAAATTTTTAAAAAGTTGATGTATTATATTCACATGACTTTTCCTAGTCACTATCTTTTACTTTTATAAATGTTTCTTACAAAGGTTCATTTTTCCGTCTTCCTAAAGCAAAACTTTTTAAAAATACATCCATTATACAGTTAGTTGTGTCTACAAGGAGCATATAGGCGGTTGCAGATGGTGTAAACTGTTAAAGTGGATCGATATACACACTGGATTGTGAAATCACAAACTCTTTCCATGACACCAGGAGACAAAACTGAACAGTAACAGAAGTTCAAAAAATTAAAGGTAATGAAATATTCAGTTCAGTGACAAATACAAAATGGAAGACGCGGCAGAAAGGTAATTTTTAAATTAGTTATATGTATTAAAGCCATTTCCAATTTTTGTAGTAAGTTTCTGTCAATCTCTTATAATTTACCACGTATACAAAGCTATGAAAGGTTAATTCTGAATGAAGAGGACTTCGTAGTCTATTCGTAGAAAATTCACCATCCTACTTTTATTGGTCGTGTAAGTATTTTAAGCATGTGGTATTTTAATCGTCGTTTGAGCCAGTTATTAGAAAATATAAAACAATGAAAAGTTTTCTATGTAAGCAGTAGTTTAGAGTGGGGAAACTTTCTTGAAAATTTTCGTGTCGCATCTTCGGAAGATGCTAAACCTAAATACCAAGTTTAGTTTCATCCAACAATTTGTTTTTAGTTATACTGATAGTAAATCTCAAAACATGTATTTTGGTGAAATTAAGATGTCACTTTCTTCTACTTAGTATAAGTGCTAGAGAAAGTAAACAAAAAACACGCTGTGTACTGGCTATTTAATTCTACACTTCACCGGACATGAATCAGTGTTGACCTCGACTTCAAAAACTTAAAATATTTGGAAAATTCTAATCAACAGAAGCGATTATCCAGGAAATATTAATGCCACAAAAAAGATTTGACCTGGGCGTTATTATAGCTATTTCCGAGATTGCCCTATGCATACAGCGGTTTTGCTCCATACTGAGGCCCCGCACAGCTGTTCGCGCGCCGACCGCTACAACTGGGACTCCCGCCGAAACAGTTATAATATTCCTGCAACCGCTTTACGTTCTAGTAGTTGCAATTACAATGATAATAATCACATATCTTATAAGAGAAGCTGTAGATGTTGACTTTCTCTATTCACACATATCTAGCAACTTCTCTGGAATTTTGTAACAGTACTTGAGTATTCCCTACCCGAAATTGAGTGAATTTGTCGCCTGGTGTTTTCTTTTAATTCTTTAAATGTATGGGGTTTGCTGTACACACTTTATTTTTCAAGCAATCATCAGAGCCGGGCATATTTCTGTACTTGGATTTTGCGAAATGATAGACTAATTGACCCACGCTTAATATTCTTCTTTGACGAAGCATGGTTCCATTTCTATGCCTATGTCGCGTCGCAAAATAACAGATATTATATGCAGAGAAACCAGTTTTTACACACGAGATTCCCTTACTGACGCAAAAATTTGTGAACATTAAAGGCATACATAATATGAGACAGTAACTATGGTTATATATGCCATATATATAATAATGTGAATTATAATGTGAAACGGTATTAATAAGAAAAATACTTGTTGTATAAATAGAAGTTAAGGCATAAGTTTTATGTATGTGCAAGTGTAGCTGGAGCTGTGGAATTCTTGTTAAAAGCCGACAAACATATCTTTGTGTTAGAATTAGGGCCCAGGCAAAAAGGACTTGTACGGGAAGGTCATAAATGCCAGACCTTGAGTCTTTGTGAAATAGAAAATGCGACAAGCGAACACAACATATGTTTGTAGAGAGTCCACATGCTTGCAGACGTAGAACAATAGCCGGGTAAGTCTTCTGGAAGGTTCCAAGCTGAACGAAGACAGACAATGAAATTTTAAGGAAGAATATGTTTAAAATCTTCAAGGGGAGAAATGTTAGTTCTAGCGTCTCCATCAGCCAGAGCGGTTGAGTCTAAAGTGGTGCGATGTGAATAAGATACATGCAAGCTCTCAGAAGCAGGCGATATTATTTACTTCTTATAATGTAGTAGGAACGGTGAAAGGTTATCGATTTAAAGGTCTATAGGAACGTGTGATAAATATTACAATTATTTCTAGAGCACGTATAAAATACTTGATTGCTCAGCGACCGCAAGTTTGGCTTACGAACAGGGTAGGGCTCGACCGTTCTACAGCTCCAGCTAACTTAAGCAACTGGGTAGCTTATTACTAAAACAGTAAATGCGTGTGCCATTAAAGCATAGTGTTCTTCAATAACTTAATCTATTGTTAGAGTTGTTACTTATTACCTTCCTTCCCGTATCACATCCTGCAAAGTTATACAAGCTCTACCAAAACCTAAATAACAGCAGCCGTGGCAAGAAATATAAATAACACTTTAAGAGTAACAACTAAAACACAAGATCATTATCAGTATCACCATGCTTCATATATTAAATCATATATTAATATATCGGACATACTGCGAGTTATGCTCTCCCTCCACGAGTATACCGGAAATAATGGGACCTATATTTTTTGAACAAACAAATGCGGAAGATACAGGAATGAGTTTATTATTTTTTGAACAGCTGACGGTCGTTGAACATCAATCTGGATTTTTCCAACAAGACTCTGCTACCGTGCATACAGCTAATAAGTCATCGAAAATAGTGTAGTTAGTAAAGAATGGCCCTCGCAATCCTATGATTTAACTGTATGTGATATTTATCTATGGGGGAACTTGAAAAATAGGTGCGTGCAGCAAACTTCCATAACATTGGAAGAACTAAACATTAGCCTAGAAATTCACTCGCTGTCGCATATTGAACTCTCCAGCGTGAATGAAAATTTCCTTAGAAAATGCCAGAAACATGCAGATAGAAAAGGACATTTCCAACATCTATTATGATGAGATATATGCTTGTTGTCATTGTGATTTAACTGTAAATCTAAGACCATGAGGAAGTTGCGAGGACATTATAACTGATTTGGCGGGAATCTGACCTTCGGCGACCGGCGCGCGAGCTACCGTACGGTGGCCACAGTGTGAAAGAAAAACATTGTACCAATCCACACACAAATTGTCCCTCTTTATATATAATTTATTAACATATTCAGCTTCTTCAAATGAGGGCTGCCATAAGCAAGCATTTTAAACAACAAAACGGCATAAATACACTTTTGAAATTGTAAACAATGCAAATATCTGCTAATAAAGCTGCAACTATATAAAACATATGAGGACTATTGCAATCGTAAAATTTTTTATGGATATGGCTCTTATCTTAAACAAATCTGTATATGAGAATGGATTAAGTGTACGTACAATACAAATGATCTAGTGACCCTTTAATAACACAGGCCACTGCTTTAATAAATTCGTTCTTTAATTTATATTTCTACAAAAGTTGCAGCAGTGCATGGAATAGTACCTATAGTCCAATTAGTCAAAAAATGATGAAGTATTCTATTTTCAGCAGGATGGTGCATCTGCTCTCTGGGAAGGCTTGAATCTATATAACGTTTAGCTGAAGAATGTTCAAATAAGTGAATAGGACAAAGGAAATCAACTGCATGACCACAAAGATATGCAGATCTTAACCCTGTAGGTTTATTTCTTAGAGATGTTCTTAAAGTTGTGATTTTTGCAAGAAGATCACGTACTATTGATGACATAATTGAGATCATTAGCAAGGCATGCCAAGAAATTGATACAAAAAATAACTCCGTAGTAAAGTGGGCAGAGGTAGCTCGGCAGTTATGGTGAAGGCAACACATCTAGGGAATAGTAACCCAAAGTATGGCTATAGAAGCTTGCATACGATCATAGGGCTTGTAACCCAATCTAGAGAAATATCTATTACTGATAATAATCTCCAGAAATTAAACCGAACACAAACTCCATAAATTTAAGCTCATGTGTGGCACAATCAAGAGATTACCGAGACACACAGATAAAATTTTGTAAAACAATGACAGTTCCTTTACCTTTGTATTCAGGTAAAACGTAGGTCCTTACCAGAAAACAAAAAAGAAAAATTGAATCGGCATAAATAAAATTTTTAAAATATACTGCGGATACCCTTTGTTGGATCGCAAATACGACGAAGAAATAAGGAGTGAATAAAAATATTTAAACTCAATGAATGGATTAACCAAAACAAGGAAACCTGGAGATACTATGCTCAAATAATAAATGAAGGAAGATTACCAAAAGTATTAACAGCATACAAACTATTAGAGCAACGGAATATAGGAAGACCAAGGCGTAGATGAGAGACGAGTTTGGTTAATGGGGACGGAATGGATCCTTAACAACGTCTAAACCTTGAAGATGAGGATGAGTAAAATGTGCTCGTATACACTTTAGAACTACAGCAGCGTATAAACCCTGAAGACCAACCCCTTCAATATTTATAAGATAATATTTTAATTCTACGTGTTACTTCATAAATTCGTATCATGTTGTATTAGAGACATACAGAGATAGCTTGTACGCGATCAAATTTATGTCAAATTCAATACTTTACAAGACATTTCAAGAGTTGTCACAACTTCGCAACTTTTCTTGTCAAATTGCTTCCAATACCTTTAAGGTCTTTGAAAGTCTTGAAAGCAAATAAAGACATGCTCTAAACAGTCAAAGATTTCACAATAATTTGATGGCTTTGGCCAATGAAATGCAAGTATTCACGAAATCTGCAACATGACTGAAAGCGCAAAGTAAACAAAAATGGCTACCCGGCCAAGGTATGACGTATCGAACTGATTAGGTTATACATAAGCTGGCCATGTCTGTACATCGAGAGCTATGTGGATTACCACAAGATGGAGCAGATGAAGGCGATTATGAAGAAATAATTGCCAGGCAGTTTTCCGAACTAAGTATACATTAATGCAATTTTATATAGTGTGGTTAACCTATCTGTTGGTGTTATTTTCATTGTATTCCACACTCGTAATGTGATTTCATTGGATATAATACGTGAAAGTGCTACATAATATTAGTAAAGAACAATATTTCATTGAGAATTGTTATACTGTGACGCAAATACTAATTTTTTTTGCGCGTGATAAATTATTAATGTGTTCTGAAGGGTTTCAGTTTGACAAAGAGACAAATTATAAATACACGTTTTTGACTTTGCCAAGCCTTGTCAAGTCTTACCAGGTCTTTTCCAATCTTGTCACATATTGAAAAAACATTTCACAATTTTTCTTGTAATCTTACATACTGCATATTTCATTACCTCATTCCACCTTTTCTCCTACTTCTGATTATAATGAACACTTTTAAAATGTAACATTAATATTAAGAACATCCTGTGTGTTTGTTGTAATAAAAGGAAAGGGTACATATAATAATAATAATATTATTATTATTATTCATAAATCATATTCAGTTTATACAACAACGTAGTATTAAAATACAAGAAGAAGACTTCTAAAGTAAAGAACAATTTTGTACAAGAATATACAAACACAAAGATAGAATATCTGGGGTTTAAAGCAGAATTCACTTTAAACTTAAAGAGGATTTCCACGATATGGAAAATGAGCTGTCTTAGTTAAGAACATTAAAGCACTTCCCCCCGAACCCCACCTAAAGGAAAAAAGGGCTAAGAAAGTGAAGAAGCAACAGAAGCAGTCAACGCAGCAAGAAACTGAAAAAAGAAAGAGTTTTCCACTGGGAAAGAAAAGGCAAGAGTTTTCAAAAGAATCGTCTGTGGACCCATTCAATATTTAGCGACTTGGAGTCACCGGCTTTTATAGCGTCAAGGGGAGACTTTCGACATTTATACGGAGTTTCTGGCCACAGATGTCGCTTTTGTCGACAGCAATTTCCATATCCAGCAGCCGAAAGAAATGTCATAGCTGTGAATGTTGTGCCTTAACCATAACAAAGATACTTACACGTCGTGAGAATAGTAAACAAAGCACCCAATGTTCTCCTCTTGAAGTTTTGGATATTCTAGCCTTGCCAACCTTACTGACTGACTCTTGCTACTGAGGATTGTGACTTGTTTTTAATAGTGGATAGTAGTGTTGCTATCATTGGCAAACTTGTAGCTATGGTCAAACTAACGAAATCGTGTCCATTCATCTCATATGATATGTTCCATAGAACGCTCTTCGATTTCTAGTTCAAACATGCCTCTTGAGTGGAATCATGGATATAATTTTTGATCCTCCTTTCCCCTGTAGCAGATAAGAGGAAGTATAGCATTCCACCAAAACACTCAATATCAAGGTTTTACCAGAAATGCAGGTTTTTCGGACCATTTTAAACTACAAAAATGCAATTTTGTTCTCTCTGCTGCTTACTGAAGTAGTTATTTTGCTGTATTGTTATTATTTGCCCCACGCTTTGGGCGTGATTTGAAGTAGTTTGTATTGTCTTTATTGAAGGATGAGTTGTATTATATTTCAACTGTTGGGGAACTAAACTTGTAGTAGTTGCAACCGCACGTATAGTTTCCGGTAGCCTTCGCCCCAAATGTATTTTTACTGTTTCTTTAAATGTTATACATTTATGTTTGCCTCGGCTGCGTCAGTATTTATTTTAGAGACATGGATGTCTTGGCAGGGTTGTGGTGCGACTTAAAAATGTAGGCTTGCACAGATTATAATTTTACTTCACTTCTTTTATTAATGCTTGACACGATTTAAATAACACTTCACTGATATAGAGAGCTGTGAGATTCCTTTTATTAATTAATTTCACTTTTTAACACAAACTTATTTTTCGTCTCTCACGGATGCGTATTAAATCTCTCGAGAATGCATCTCGCATCCGGTTACAATCACTGTCTATAGGCAACTAAACTGATTTCAACCGCCTAAACTTGTAAATCTCTGTATTTCAAGTCTTTGATTAGCTATTCCTAATCCAATAGAATACCTTCATTTAACTAAAGCTTTTTCTGGTTGTTGATTGACTATTTTTATAAACTGTCACTAAAATTACATTATTGCTTCCAAGAATCACAAGTAGTATTGTTAAACTTTCAAATTCATTATTGCCTCAAAGTTACCTCATTGTTACCTCATTGTTAGCAACTTTTAACCTATTATTCTCACAGATCCTACATTATTAAATTACGCAGTATATTCACATAACATTATTACACATGGATACAATAATATAAGCATATGCAATGACTGCTGCATATATTTCATAAATTATTACATACACATATTGCTTTAAGGCGGGCTGTTATTGAATTTATATATTATATAATTAGACTGAAATCATTTAAATGTTAAAAATACTGCCTCATTACATCAAGCAAAAAAATTATTGTATTCTACTAAAAAATTCTATATGAAGATTTCACCAGAAATGCATTTTTGAGGTCTTTGAACAAAAAGAACATATTTATAGAATGGTCCATGTGTGTGTATGTATGTATGAATAGCATAATTAAAAAACGCAGTGTCCGATAAATAAAAACTTGTTATTTAAGTATAATACCTTCTAAAGATGCGATTCGAAGATTTTCAACAAACCTCCTTACTACAAACTACCCTTTGCAAGGACTTTTTCTTAAGGATTTGATTAATGTATCATATATTTATGTCACAAATAAAATACCTATCTTGAATTTTCTGTGAATATTCTGTGAACTCCTCTTCATGAGGGAAGCATTTTGCATAGCTTCGTAGAATTGACAAACCATAAGAGATAGAAAAAGTAGTGTACATACTATACAAAATATGTAGCTATCTTTAAAATCCAATTTAATTCAAATTTCAAATAAATTTCTTGTGGCCATTTCCGAGATCCGTTTTTATTATTTTAAATTGTTCAATACTTTTGTCATTTTTGAATTGGTCATCAGTTGTTTCTCGCGGTGGCATGGAAGGAATATATAATTTCAAGATCATCATATGGGTACCCGCTTTTAAACATTTAAAAATCGCCTTGATTTCTGTATCAGGTTTATAACTACAGCAAAATGTGTAATGAAACTATTTCTGCATACATTTATCTCGATGAATATGAGGTACTTATTGATTACTTACTATGCTAAGTTATAGTATACAACATTGTTACATGTTGGGGTGAAGGCCAAAATGTTACCAGAAAATTATCAATTTAGGTTCTCCAACATGCACATGGGGGGGGCGCAACTCGCTGGCGGCAAAAAGCCCGGGAGCTTGGTGTGTAGATTTAAGGGGAAGGCGTGTGTTTTATATTACACTGAAATATTACATAACACACATTACCTTCACATATCTGGGATTTATTCACAAACGTTTGGCGCCTCTACATAATGAACAAAGGAAACAGGGTAAAGGGAGATGCTACTAAACCGTAGACCGGCCACACAAAAGTGTGGCTCCAACGAACACTTCCACTCGAGTGACGCTATCTTACTTCCAACAACCGTGTCTAGCCAAAGCCAGACAGGGCTGACGTCATACCATACGGTTTCAAACAGATCCTTTCCTTTGGCGTGATCCTCACCGAAAGGAAAGACCGCTAAGCCGAAACATATCTAAGGAGACACAATAATGCTACATCTGGTAGCAACAATACAACACAAGCGTCTGGTAATGACAAAATTATTATGCCACAATATACAAAGTTCTTATTTTATAAAAATAAGTTGTAGAAGCTATATAAAATAAATGTAGTGGTGAGAGAAACGTCATAGAAAGGTAACACATTAGAACTTAAGAATAAGCTGTGTGTGTATGCATTATGGCCTATCTGTGAACAGCATAATAACCCCACAAAAATCTAATGTGTTATATTCACATGACTTTCTCTACCCTCTGTCGTTATTAATAGGTATCCAAATTATTATTAGGAAAGTTTATTTTTCTATCCACTCCATTTTAATCTGGATAACATTTGCAGAAGTAGCTACATTACAAATTTCATTAGAATACAAAGGGAACAGCGTTAGTCAAAGAAAATTACATACTTTTTCCATGCAATTGCGAGAAACAAACTGAAAATCGATGACACTTAAAAAGAATGACAAAGTATTGAACAAACCGAACCATTAATAATGGATATCTCGGAAATGGCTGTTGTTACAAAAAACTTATTTGAAATGAATTGTGTGTTTAAAGAGATCTACATTTTTTGTATGGAACATTTTCGTCTATAGCTTATCTTTACCAGTTATTCATGTTTCTATAAAATTTCCTCGAATAAAGAGGACTTCACAGGCTATTTCCAGAAAATTCAAATTATACATCTTATATGTCAGATATCTTGTCATTGTTCATCATTAATGTATTGTATTTTAATAAAAATCGTTAGAGCCATTTTTAGAAAAAAAAGAATGTTCCATGTAAATGTTAGTTTGAGGTGGGGGGATTCGCGTCGCATCTTTGGTAGGTACCGATCCTAAATACCAAGTTTTGTGTTTATCTGTCCTTTCGTTTTTGAGTTATGCTGTTCACACACTCACACACAAGTGCACCTATTTTTAAAAATCCTTTTTTTATATCCAAGCTGCACAACACATTTATTTTCCGATGAAATCTCGGTATCGAAATTTTGTATGGGATGCTATACTTGCTTTACTTACTATATAAACGGAAGAGAAAGTAAAAACGGTCGGTAATCTTTGAAGGATGTAACAACTCCCCACCCCAATCTACCCCTTAAAGCAAACTATTTGTTATTTTTAATTTCATTAAAATACATTTTAATATATTTACGTGAATAATATAATTTATATCTTGAGCAGTTGGGGTTCTTCGTTCGGAAAAAAACATGTGTGACCCTAGTAACCCATAAATTATTATAGGCAAGCGCTTAAAATGCAAAATAATACACGTCTGCTTAAAATACCGTATTCCTTTAAAGCAATGTTTTTGAGGAATCAACCACTTCTGAGAAATTCGTTCGTATTTGTTTGAATTTTTCAATAATAGGTATTACCACGTTTTAAAAGTGTTTTTCGTAGTTGTGGAATGAGTATGGCAGTTCAAAGCCAATACAGAGTCTGCATCTTAAAGATTTGACTATCGCCTCAGCCTCCTGTATGAATGTATTTCATTTGTATGTATAACCAAAGTGTCATGAAACAATTTCTGGCAAATGTTTATCTGGATTAAGACGAAGTAAATGAAAAAAAATTCTGATGTGATACATTCCCATGACTTTCTCTACCCTCTATCGTTTATTAGTGGGTATACAAACTATTCTCAATAAAGATATTTTGCTATCTGCTAAATTTAAACCAAATAAACATATATTTCGTTATACATAGAAAACAGCGATAGTGAAGTGTTTAAGAACTGGACGCTATATTCTGACCTTAAAATTCCATACTGTTCCAAAGCAATCGCGAAAAACACCTGGAAATCAATGAAACTTTTAAGAAAGATAAGTATTGAACAATTCGAAACTGGCTGGCCCTGTAGCTCAGTCCGTAGAGCAACTGCCTGCTATGCGACGTGTCCCGGGTTTGATCCCGGCTAGGTGGTGGGAAGTTTTCTCCAGCCAAGATTAATCCCCATATCCCCCAAAGTCTGGAAATATGAATGAGAGTATGAATATGTGTATGTTCTAATGATTAAAAAACCAAAAGTGCAAGAAACCCAACGACAAGTTACACGAGTTAACACCATTGCAAATAGACAATAAGTTCCAAAGGAAAGGCTGCCGATAAGACCAATGTAGTTAAAGGCGGGGTATAAATGGAACTAAAAGAAATTGAAACTTTACAGACAGACACACACACAATGAAATGTTTACAAAAATCTTTATTTCGATTCAGGGTGCCTCAGAACATGTATTTCGGTGAAATCTCAGTATCCAATTTTTGGGAGGAATGTAATACTTCCCCAACTCACTATACGTAGTAGAGAAAGTAAAAACTCTAGTCTGGGGTGTATGGATACCTCCACATTTCACTGTTACACGCGCATGGGCTGTATAAATCACGAAAGTTCTAGCTAAGTTGTTAGGGCGATATCTCTCTCTTAAGTACAACTTTATTTTCAAAACATCGTAGAGTTTATCCAGCCCTCGTACTCAAACTTAGAAGCTCGTCAGCATCTTCTCTCAGAATCTAAGAAGTTTGGAGGAAAGTACTTACAACTCTTCCTGGGGTGCCACTGTAGGATGTATAGCAGCTAATGCATAGCCCTACCTACAGGCTGAAAAAGCATGTGTTTCTATGAAGGGAGAGACAAATCTCTAATTTCATATAACGCTAAAATACCTATTAATATTTTAAGCAAATTACAGGTAACCCATGCGAATATCTTACACAGCCTTGTTAGTATCTAAATAGACCATACATTTTCATTCAATCGCAATTCCCTCCAAGAATGAAAGTCGGCCATAATATAAGTGCGTGTCGTGGGAAGAGGAACTAAAGGCAACAAGTGGGCGGGGCATCGGAAGGACAGTCAGGTAAAGAAAACATTCGCAGTTCTAAGTTTAATTTACTAACAAGGGAGGCCTATAAACCTAGAACTGTTTTTTCCCTCTGATCCATAGCCTTGATTGTCAACAAAACGCAGTGGCGCCCTCCTTCAAGCGCATTCATATCGTGGACGACTAGTATGTACCTATGCGTATTTTTCTTTTGCATGTATACCTATTCGTGTGGGGAATTTTCCGGCTGCGTTGTATGATAGAATGTTCTGTAAACCTTGAGATTCCCAATGCTTTATTTACTTTTAATGGTAGCATTTGCATTACGCCTTGCATGATATCTTGATAGTGTTCGGGCACTCCTCACATTCGTGATCGTATTTTCAATTCATCGCAATAAATGTAAAATAGAAAGCGAAATGATTACGATGGGCGACAAAATAGCAGATAAATGAGAACACGATTAACCATTACGACTAATCAGGAACAAAGGAGAGATTATAATTTATAGTGTGATAGCAAATACTAGTTGAACACACCGCAGGTGAATATCTTAACCATTACACCACGGAACTCATATATAATTATGAACTACAAAAGCATTAATACCCCTTTAACTACTGCACAGGATTACACTGGGATTACCTTTCATTTCTAATGACAATAAAGGTTAAACGAAACAGCGATTTATCCCTCCATTACATACATATTTAATTGCAATGTGCTTTATTTTTAGCTAACAGAATTTCACGAGTTTCGTGAATAATCGGTTGGATAAATTAAATTCCATTTTGGTAGCTTAAATGCCAGTGATTTATATCTATTTTAATTTTTGGGAAAATCTAGAACACCGACGCTTTAAAATAAGTTGAACACTTATTATGTGTTTCTGTGGAAAGCCATAACTAAGGATCTCAAAAATCACCATTTGAAACACACAGTTCCGGATGAACAGTTAAATATAAGATGTCAAGAAAAGAATATCGAACGGCTGTATAACAAGAAAATTAACTCTACTGCAAACTACGAGGAATGCCGCCCTAAGACACCAAATTTCTTCCAGAAGGGACCCAGCCCTCCAGTGTTTTCAAAAGCTGATAGTAAGTTTGAAAGTTGAGTCTGACTTAAAAAATCTGAAGTGTTCTATTCACATGACTTACTCTACTTCCGGAAATATCTATATTACACATTCCCTTATAGATACAAAGGGAGAAGCGATAGTCAAATATTTTAGAATTGGAGGCTATACGCTGGCCTTAAATCTCTTTCCATAACATTACAAGAAACAAGTATTGAATAACTGGAACTGTTAATGACGGATATCTCGGAAATGGCTAATGCCACAAAACAAGTTATTTAAATTAATTTGTGTGACTTAAAGAGATCTGCATTTCTTGTGTACTATGTTTTCGTCCATCGTTTAATGATTCCCAGTTGTACAAGATTATACAAAATTCCTTCCGAATGAAGAGGATTTCAAAGGCTATTAACAGATGTTTCAAAACATGCATTTTATTTGTCATGTAAATATCTTTAATATATGGTATTTTAAACAAAATCTTTAGAACCATTTTTTATAAAATCAAATATTTTGAAAAATCTTCCATGTAAATTATAGTTTGGTATGGAAGGATTTTCTTGAAATTCTTCCTGTTGCATACCAAGTTTGGTGTTTATCCGACTTTGCATTTTTGTGTTGCATACACATACACACACTCGCATCTTTTTCTAAAAATGATATTTTTTTTGGATTCAAGGGGTATAAAAACATGAATTTTCGGTGAAATCCCGGTATCGACTTTTTGGATGGAATACAATATCTTCTCTATCTACTATGTATGTGGTAGAGAAAGTGGAAATTCAATGCCACGACCAGAATTCGAATCACAGGTCTTCAGTTCTTCGTACTGATACTCTTACTGCTTGAGCTACCACGGCGAGATATCTGTAAGCACATTAAACATTTTTATCTGGTTAAATCCAAAGTTAAACCTTCAAAGCGATCTCAAATGCTTAAGATACCATACCTTAAATGCTGTCTGTCTAGGGTAATCTCGGAACCTATCTCACCAAAATTTATAATTCATTCACCACTGAAACGCACTATTCTTCCCGCTAAATATAGGTTACAGTTTTACAACTATTTTAAAATAGTGGAACGCTCTTGGTGAAAATTCATTATCAGGGGGCACTTTTGGTCCTTTATTGACAAAAAGATACTATACAGGAATAAAGCGGGGTTGTTCAAGCCTTTATAGTTGGAGAAAGTATAGCTCGTATTCATACTACACAATTTACCTCTGATTTCGTTGATGCAGCTGTGTAAACCGAGCTTGCAGCGCAGATTGTTCCTGCGCCGGCCGACAGATTGCATGGAGAGATATGAAGGACAGCGCTTTCACCCAACTCAAATCCCAGAAGCGCTATCGAGGTAACGATATATTTATGGATTTTTTTACCCCTTCTCCTGCGAATTCTCTCGAAGCTCCTGCGACTGGTATCGGCGAGCATAAGTTAGTGAGTTAGTTGTGTGGCAGATATAGAGTGTTGCTCATCGTGCGAGAGAAGCAAAGTCCTGTGTTCGACAGTTAACAGTAAAGCGAAAGGAAGAAGAGGTTTCTTTGCGCGAAGCAGTGTAATGAATCTCGTCTTATGCGTTACACTCGGATGTATTTCTCTACCCTCACTTCTTAATGGATATACAAATTATTCATACGAAGTTTTATTTTCGTATCTACATCATTTAATCGAGATAAACCTTTCCGGAAATACCTGCATTACACATTTCGTTACAAATACAAGGAGAAAAGCTTATTAAAATGATTTAGAACTGGACGCTGGAAATTCCAATTTATAAGACTGCCCAAAAAGCTAAAAATGTCATATAGTGTGGCGTATCAGTAAGTTCATGGTCATTACCAGACGCACTGTTGTGTTGCATTGTCGCTACTAGACATAGCATTGTTGGGTTTCTTTGATTTTTCGGCTTAACGATTCCTCCTTTTGGCGCGGATCATGCCAAAGAAAGGGCTTTGTTTGAAAATCGTCTGGTATGACGCCAATCCTGGCTGGCGTGGCTAGACACGTTTGGAGGGGGGATATAGATTGCGTCACTTGAGTAAGGACAGTCGTTGTAGCAAGACGTGCGTGTGGACAGTCCACGGCTTCGGGGCATCTCCCTGCACCCTTTCTTCCTAGTTCATAATGTAGAGTCGCCAAACGTTTATTAGTGCATTCCAGATATTGTGTGTTACGTAATGTACAACACCACGCCTGCCGGTCTTCTTACTGTAGGGAGTTGCGTCCCCTCATGCGCGTGCTGGGGTGAACTAAATTTATTCATTTTCTAGAAAGCTTTTTGCCCTTATCCCAGCATGCAACAATAGTGGCAATGTTTACAGTTTAACCTCAACTTAAAATTCGCTTGTCTGTAATCCTGAGTTCTCATCATGCATATTTACGGTGAATTCTTATCCTCTAAGAATAGAGAAAGTAAAAATAGCGCAACTACAGACTAGATAATACACTTAAAACCACAACTACTACCGGGTTCTTTTTGCGCCGAAACAGTTTCTAAATCATTTGGTATACTCAATAACGCAAGAAGTGTCAATAGGCGCCGAATATCCCTCGAATACATTACAGAACAAACAGGGTCATAGATTCTGTTTCAAAGAGGAACCGCTTTTAAAGCATGATTTAAATTCTTGTAACTGGAAATCAAAGTAATACGTCATATTTTTCGAGTTGCTTTTCAGTACTTTGTTCGTCTGTGAAATATTATCGAAAATTAGAAAACTCTCTTCTACATGTGTAATCCATTTATTTTAAAAAGAGATATATTGCCTCATATGTATATTCCTTGGACCAGAAATTCAAATCGTATATCGTAAATCATTTCCTTCAGAACAGAAGAGCAATATGTACTTGTAAAATTCAATAGCTTGATTGCGAACATATTTCACGTATTCGTCTCGAACTACAGGCAAATATTTTACAGTAAATGACTCAATCTGTGAAATCACTTGATTCTGTCTGTATGAACTTTTCTTTGCTTTTTCGTTAAATGTGAAAGAGAGAAAGATCATTACTGTATGCTGCCATGCATGTATAAAGGCCTCAAAAAAGCTAAACACTATGCAGCTGAAATCAAAATAAGACTGCTTGAAATACAATCCCGGTTTTATTTGAAATATACAGGGTGATTCAATGAAACCAAATGTTACGTGGTAAACATTAATTTTACTATACATTTAAATGGACAAATACATGACAGGATCTGGTCCATGTTAGAGCCTATCTTCGGATCTGGTCGCCCTTTGGGTCTTCCTTTATCCCTTGGGTTACCTAAATCACAAGACCTACAATGGCCTACGTGTGTTGCTGAGCTCCAGTGCCTGGGGACCCCCTCGTCTGACTTATACTAATCTTTCTTCTTTCTTTTAAATAGTTATCTTTTCCTAGGTTTACAATTTTTTTAAAATGTATTTATATCTAACACCGTGCCCCATAACATAATGTATTGCATGGTTTATGGAAACGCGACAATTAAATTATTGAAATGAAAAATTAACATTGGTATATGTATTATTATTATTATTATTATTATTATTAACAATGTATTTACAACTTTAAAACTGTATTCTTTTAACAACTTAAAATATGTATGCAGATTTAACAGGTGTGTTTTTAAAGTAAGTACCGTTTTAATATTTGCCCCTAACGTCGTCCTCCGTGGACTAGTGTACCGTGCTAGCCTCTTGCGGGTTCAAACCCGGCGGAGGGCGATGGATTTTTTTGGGCGTAAAAATCCTTAGCTTGGCTTCCTTCGGAAGGAAAGAAAAGCCGGTGTCGTAGATTTACGGCACGTAAAAGAAACTCAAGCCTGATAAAGAGGCCTCTGAGCAAAATTACCGATGTTTCACGCCCAATATAGAATGGGACGCTAAGGACCACAGTAGTTAAGAGCGTCCATAAATAAAACTCAATTTAATTTAATTTCCTGCAGCTATGCAGTCACGATTTTGGGCATGTGCATTCATTTCCTCCATTGATTAGAAATCCAGACGACCGGTGTTTTCCTGTTGTTAAATCGCAATTTTGTGTTTTCCTGTTGTTAGAGCGTTTCGAAATGTTCAAAATACGAACGACCCGTCGACTGTAAAGCCAGATCAGTGTTGATTTTTTGAATGCCAGAAACTTTACACCAGTAAACACTTATTGTCAATTGTGTGAGGTTTATGGGGAAACAATAATGAATGACAATGCTTGGCCACACACAGTCAAATACTCAAAATCTGATAGCAACATTTGGTTAGGAACAACTCGACCACCCTCCCTATAATTCGGATTTGTTCCAAGTGATTCTTCATCTGAAGAAATTCCTTCGTGGAAAACATTTCAACGACGATGATGTTGTGAAACAAGAAGTGCAGACTTGGATTTCACTCGACATCTTTCTTTGACTGGTTTCACGTTACCAAAGTGCCTAAATAACTTCGGTGATTAAATGAAGAAGTAGTGTAAGGCAATGAATGATAATAAAGTGTCTGGAAAATAATTTTCTGCTATTCTTTTAAAATGATTATCAGTGCTTACTTTAAAAACACGCCTCGTATTGTTATACACCGGGGTGGGCCCGAACGTTTTGCAGCTAAAATATTAAATTTAGCTGTCCCGGCATAAACATTCGGGGACATAGACTCAGAGGCAACGAAAGATACTAAGAACTTGCTGCACAAAGCTAAAGCTGGCGTGGGATCTTTAGAACATAAAATACATAAATACACATTTACCTCTGATTTATTATAATTAACAAGGTGCCCTAAATTATACACAAAAGGTTGCAGACGAACACTGGGGGAGATTCCAGAAGCACACACACCCATCTCGCACACGCAGCCATACACTCTGAAGACCTACACTAGACCGACGCTATCTTCCCTCAATTGCTTCACCCCCCGACTAGGAATTGGTGGAAATTGCCACGCTGGAGAAGAATTCAAAGTTTCAAACCAAACAATCAGTTCAACAATATATTATACACAGCAATAATGTTTCTGACGCGACAATACACACTCTTACAGTATTATTATCTCATTATAATAATTAATTTGACAATTTCTAACATTTTTAACAAGTGTCTTGAATATACTGCGTTGTCGGTTAAACAACGAGAATCCTCACAGAAGAACATCAACTGTTCGGTCTCCGCTAGCAAAAGGACAATATGGGCTTTTCGGTATCCTGAACTCAGGTTCCAATTAACATCGTTGATAACTTTGCTGTAATTAGAAAGCTAATCTTCATTCTCTCTGTCACTGACGGTAAGAATCTCTTGGTAATGTTCCTTTTGTTGTGTCTGACCATATCCTTTGCCATTTTGCAAAGCTGTTCTTCCTCTAGGTTTGTATTATTTTGCCTTTAGGTAACTTCCTATAGATTATCGGCATATAGTTATCTTCAATTGCTTGTTTGGCTAATTTATCAGTTGTTTCATTTCCGAATGTATCAACATGTCTTTTATGCATTTAAAATGAATTTGCCATTGCTGACTAAAGAATATTTTAAGATCTTTCCTAATATTTTCAATTATGGATCCATGTTTGTTGTTATTCTTCAATAAGTCTATTGTAATTTTACTCTCTGTGAATGCAACTACTGTCGTTAGGTTTAGATGAATTGCAATATATATTTTTATGTAATTCAGGTAAAGCTATGGTTTAAATTTCTGTTTATTTTATTGAAACATATAGAAATCTGCATTTTCATAAAATTTAAAACTTATATAGGTTAGGTTCAGTTTAGTTAAACTTTTTGCCATAGCAAAGTAGAACATTTGACATACTTTGTCTTTGATAAAGCTTTAATATAAACAATATTCTCACGCTATAAAATAACCCATTCTCGCAGACCATATTGTGCCAGTAATATGGATTTCACGTTGGCACAGCTTCCTATTTTAAACCGCAGATGAGGTTGCATGTGCCAAGCTAACGTTTTAGTATTCAGGTTAAGGATTTGGGTAACATTTCCTAACTCTTGCAGATAACACGCACGAGTCGAGTAGATCCACTGGGCTGGACTGGAGAAAAGAATGAGTCACCGCCGTAGTGCATATAAAGGGCCTAATAACCGTGCGAGGTAAATAATTTTCCGCAGCTCAGAATTGGAGTAACTTTCTTTTCCATAAGCCATACAACAGGCAGAAACTTTCCGACAGTCCTGAACCTTAAGCTCTGAGGTCAATGTGTCTATGTATGTCCGTTTTTCATTTTTGCTGCTACTTGCCGATAGCGAGGAGAGAACGTACTGCATACCATCCAAACATTTATACCTGATTTCACTGAAAATACTCGTTTTGTTGCTCTCTGAATTCAAAATAAGAATATTTTTTAGAAAAAACTCCCTTTCTTAGTGAAGAAAATAAATCAAACACGAAATGTTTTGAGGCAGTATTTTTAACACTTAAATAATTTCAGTCAAATTATATAATATTTAAATTCAATAACAGCCCCTTGAAGCAATATGTGTATGTAATAATTTGTAAAATGTATGTAACAGTCATTGCATATGCTTATATTATTGTATCCATGTGTAATAATGTTATGTGAATATATTACGTAATTTAATAATGTAGGAGCTGTGAGAATAATAAGTTAAATGTTGCTAACAATGAGGTAACAATGAGAGTAGTAGGGAATTGACATTTCTGGCTCACTTAATATGCATGGAATGCAATTAATATGCTAATTAGCCCCGCCCCCTCCCTCCCCCACCCCCCCCACCCCCGGCTCCTTGGTAGTTTTAGTTGCAGCTGCGGTCGTAAATCATGTTGAGTACAATGGAGGCTTGACAGTTAAGCAATTAAGGCTGTCAATCAACTGTCAAAACGAACAAAGGGGTCATAAATTTAAGGTTCTGTAACAAAGGCGAGATGTTTTTCCTACCCATTCCACATCCGGCCACTTCTGCACCTGGTCAGTTACCCACTCCACTCCTATTGTGTGTCGAACACGTGGCATACTCGTTCCACTAGCTTTTAACAAAAGAACAATGCTTAACCTTCAGCTGTCAAAATGAACAAAGCCCATGATGAATTAGGGTTGTAACAAAGCCTGACCCTTTCCATTGTGTAAGAGATTCTATTGTGTGTGCCTTTCTATTGTCCTTGGCAAACATTCTTTAGAAAGACCACCTGCAGCGTTCCCATCCCAATAACAAAGCCTGACCCTTTCCATTGTGTAAGAGATTCTATTGTCCTTGGCAAGGCTAGTTTAGAAAGACACCTGCAGCGTTCCCATTGTTTGGCCACCTGCTAGTTTAACAAAAGAATTCGAGGGTTGCTTTATACTCGTCCTGTCCTTGTTTGTGTGAAAGAGAGAGAAACTTGTTTACCAACTCTGCGTGACGTCATACTTTAGAAAGACACCTGCTCCATAACAAAGCCTGACCCTTTCCATTGTGTAAGAGATTCTATTGTGTGTGCCTTTCTATTGTTCTTGGCAAGGCTAGTTTAGAAAGACACCTGCAGCGTTCCCATTGTTTGGCCACCTGCTAGTTTAACAAAAGAATTCGAGGGCTGCTTTATACTCGTCCTCTCCTTGTTTGTGTGAAAGAGAGAGAAACTTGTTTACCAACTCTGCGTGACGTCATAGTCGGCCATCATGATTTTGCCTGAGGGAGTTCTCTCCGATGTTTTACGACCTCCTACGAATATACCCGAGCATAGTTAACAAGCATTCTGTTTCAGCCAACGACTCCGAAAAAGCGTCTAATATACATTTCATTACGTGCATTAAACCTCTGAGTGATATCCATAGATCGGTGTTCGATTCTTACTGTAATCAAAAGTTTATTGCTAATGAGAAATTAATGATTGATATTATTATATCATTACCCTAATTAATAAAAAGGCGTTCAGAGAATTCTAGCTCGAGTCTTACCAAGTGAAACTCTAACGCGTAATAACTATTAAACTATGCAAGGTCAGATTAAAAAAATGTATTTATCAATTATAATTTAATTTTTTATATATCATTACCCTAATTAATGAAAGAGTGTTCAGAGGGTTCTAGTTCGAATCTTACCCAACGAAACACTAATGCTTAATAAATATTAAACTATGCAAGGTCAGATTAAAATGCATTTAACAAATTTAATTTTTATATATCATTACAATAATTAATAAAAGGGTGTTCAGTGGGTTCTAGATCGAATCTCTAATGCTTAATAAATATTAAACTATGTGAGTATTGCGCGGCCAGATTAAAACGTGTTTAACGAATATAATTTAATTTTTATATATCATTACAATAATTAATAAAAGGTTGTTCAGGGGGTCTTAGATCGAATCTGCGAAACTCTAGTGCTTAATAAATATTAAACTATGCACGACCAGATTAAAATGTGTTTAACAAATATAATTCAATATACACGACATTACAATGTTTAACGATCTGTATTCTTAGGAACCAGAGGTCCATAGTTCGAATCCAACCCTGTGAAACGCTATAATAACTATTAAGTTATTGAAGCAGCGGGCGGTCGGATTAAAATTGCATTTAAAAACTATAATTATTTATATTAAACCCTGATGCATACTTAGATATCTCGATGCCTAGACAACATTCTTTCTTCTTCTCCTCTCTTTTTCTTTCTATCTATCTCTTTCTTTCTCCACGACTTGTACACATTCAGGCGTTCACATATACACGAGCGCTTGTACACACATCAGCAAACATACACTGGTGCACGCATGCAAGCACATACACACACGCACATGTAAGTACACACACGCACACACGCAAGCACATACACACATATACATACACCAGCACATACACACACACACATGTGCATACATACAACAGTACACACACATACATACACCAGTACACACACGCATTCACGCACCTCATGCGTATACATACATACACCAGTGCTCTTACACTCACGCATTCACGCACCTCATGCGTATGCATACATACACCAGTGCTCTTACACTCACGCATACATATACATGGACACACACACACACGTGCAAGCACATATGCCTGTTCACTTACACCCAACAGCAGCAACCCACACACGCACACACCAACTCACGCGCATGTCCTGAATGAAAAGAGACAAAATGATGCAATAAAAACTAATTATAGCTCGGGATGCAAGGCTCCATTTACGATTGCTCGAAACCGGTCTTCTAATAACTCCAAACTTTTATGCCATTAGCTCGTTTCTTGTGCATGTATATTAGAGCCCAGGTGTCATGGGTTCGATCCTTAACTTTAAAATCTCAATTATCTCGGAAACTAACAGTGATAGAGGAGCGGGTCAAAGCACGATTGTTAGCTCCTATGATGGGCAATTAATGCCTTATATAATTTCTAATCAGTGTCCCTAGCTCGAATCCCGATCTTTCAGTGACTTCCTTAATTTTCCACTGTGTTCTAGAATATATCACTTAGATCAATGTTGCAACTGCATACAGGTCTTTTAAACACAAGCTAATATTATAAATAATTTTGTTTCTGGCGTTCTGAGTTCGAATACCGATTCAATGAAGTTTACTTATAAATTTAATAACAGAAAATAATTAAGACAAAGGTACCAAATAAACCTATTACGTTTATGTCATCAGATAATATCTTGCGGGCGTATATTAGGGTACCAGACGTCCAGGGTTCGATCCTTAAGTTTAAATCTCAATTATCGCAGAAACTAGCAGAGATAGAGCTGTAGACGAAAGCATGTTTGATAGCTCATACAATGAACAATTAATGCTGTATATAATTTTCAATCAGTTGCCCCTAGTTCGAACCCCGATCTTTCAATGACTTCACTGATTTTCCTCTGTACTCTAGAATACATCACTTAGATTGATGCTTTAACTGCATGCAGCTGTGTGAGAGAGAGCGAGAGAGGGAGAGAGAGAGAGCGAGAGAGGGAGAGGAAGTGAAACAAGCAGGGATAGAAGTGCTGAGGGCCTCTGCGCATGCGTAGCAAGAGATGATGCCATTGGCTGCAATAGTCACGTGACGTGTAAGCATCACAGCCATGATGACGTGCAGGCATCGCCTGGAGATGGTTTAGGTCCCTATATAAACAGACATCTGTCCTATGTTAGAACTGTTGTGTACTTATTAACTTTACATTCAAGTTTTAAAGAGCTTTAAAAGCAACGTGAGCTACAGGCCGTCTACACATTCAGCACATATCAAAACGGGGCAATGCAAGGTGAGTTTTAAATAACTATACAAAATCACTGTTGGCTTTTACAATACATTTAATTTTATTTAAATGTTACAGTACATGAAAGACGATTCGTTACAAAGAGCATCATATTTTCTAATCTGTGCTTTACATTAACATGGATTTCACTGCATACTCTTCTTCAGTTCACATGATTTTCGCCACACATTCTTCTTACATAAACATTCATACGACTTTCCCCTCATTCTTTGTTTCACTATACACTCACATGATTTCCTCTACTCATTCTTTATTCCACCTACAGGTTCATGCTTTGTTAACATTCACATGACTTTCTCTTCACATTCTTTGCTTCCATTAACATTCACATGATTTTCGCCACACCTTCTTCTTACATAAACATTCATACGACTTTAACCTCATTCTTTGTTTCACTATACACTCACATGATTTCCTCTACTCATTCTTTGTCCCCTGCAGGTTCATGCTTTGTTAACATTCACACGACGTTCTCAGCTCATTTCTCTATTGATATTCACATGATCTTCTCAACACATTCTTCTTACTTAAACATTCATACGATTTTCCCCCTCATTCTTTGTTTCACTATACATTCGCACACGATTTCCTCTACTCATTCTTTGGTTCTCTGCTGGCTCATCTTCAATTAACATTCACATGATTTCTGTACTTATTCTTTATTTCTCTACACCCTCATAGGCTTACTTACAAAACATACACACCCTAGTTCTTCAACTTGAATAATGTAGTGAAAATAATAATTCATGACAATGTCTGTTACAGATTGTTTAGCTGATAGACTTAACAAGATGGTGGAAGAGCGTAGTTTCCTACCGACTCGCCGAGTTCAAGATCTCGAAATAGGTCTTAACTATGAGATAAAGTCCTTAAAGAGAGTTCAAACAAGATATGGTACTAGGATCGTATCTTCGCTGGAGGATTGTCAAGTGTTCTTGCCAGAGCGCTATAATTCGTTAACCGATCAAGAGATTGCAGAAATACCTGGGAGCGTATACCTACAGTATAATGGCATGGCAGAGAAGGGGAAATTTAAGACATGTAAATTGTCTTTTTTACATGCAAAGAAGGTGCGTAGAAGTGTCAAACTTAAGTATTGAATGTTCTCCCATTTCACAATGAAAAATTCATAAATAAAACAACTGACTCATTGATATTACATATAAAGATACAAAAGATGCATATTATAGAATTTTATAAAAAATTAACGAAATTACAATATCACATGCTTGAGTTTAATTATATCTAGCGCATTGAAATAACTCTAAATATCCGAATGTTTATACAAATCTTTGTGCTTCTTTTTACATGTGCCATATGCTTCATTTTACATGTATCATAACAAAAAATGTAATTCTTTACAGGTTGCCTTTACTTGACCAAGATAGTTTTCTAAGACTTTCATTGTGCAATGTTTCAGGGTGTGCAATAAGATGAAGAAGAAGAAGAGGAATAGCCTGCTGGCATGCAAAGGGTGCTGACGCTATGGGAGGGTAGAATACCTACAAGAAACATTTCGGCAAGAAACGGGTGCTGAGACATCTACATCACCGAAACACATTAAGACAGGATCCTTATATAACATTACAGGGTATACAATGAAAAACTACGGTCAATTTTGTATACAATTCAATGCATTGCTGAGAGTTAGCTCGAACTAGTCTCCCTATATTCACTGAAATTAAGCATTGTGAGCAATAATTTAAGTGACTGTGAAAATACTTTAAGTAATTTGTATCCTAAAAGACTTGAGCCCTGTATACATTAACAGCATTAAGGCTGTTTGCCACGCTGGAATACAAATTATAAAAATAAAAAGACTTTCATTTAAATAATAAGGAAATTTGCATAACCTGCTGTTACAAGTGTAATGACATATACAGAAACAATGAGTCGGACGAGAAAGTGATGGAAATGTAAGATAAATAATAACAATAAAAGAATTAAGGTATGCTTTTACATAGTGTTTTTATTCATTAAAAATCCTTGTATTCCTAATGAAAAATAAATCATTACAATGATTAGTTTAAGTTATATCACAATGATCAAAAAGAGAACCGTCTTTAGATGCATTACTCGATCTTAAGTCAGAGCACCAAAAAATGACAAATCACGGCTTCTCCATTTTAGATGTGGTGTCACTATTCAGGCAAATTCATGTAACACAACAGGTTGAGTATGCAGATCTGTGGTCCTAAATGGGTGAAACAGAGTCTTATCCAGCTTAACAGTCTTGAGATCTCACCATCAGAAAGTCGAATCACAAACCTTCTCCACTCGCTGAGCACAGGTTTAACAACAGCATTCTCTTCACCCTGAGACGATGTAAAGTATATAAATGTTCAACTTGACAAGGGATTCTAAACTGGTTGTTAGAGTCCAGAACTGATGTATTATATGGTGAAAACACATGTTCCTCTTCTTAGCGATCTTGTCGTCGAATCTCGGTGTCATTGAAGATGCCCATGATTATAGGATTCTGAAGCCCAAAAACTGTAGGAACTGCTGATTGCGTGATGTTAACCTGATGGGCGTCAAGGGCAGAGCATGATGTGTGCGTCGAATCATTCCATTATTATATCCTCGACGTCATTGACTTCTTCTAAAAACTATAGGCATTATGCTTATATCCTTGTTTCTAAAGGCAATGATATTGCTGTTAGGCTCCCCTGTTTGCTCTATGAAGCGGATGTTTATGAACAACAGGTAAGATTTGATTTGATGGTTCCTGTGAAATACGTTATCCAGCCGTAACAGATGGGAAAACTGGTAGATGGAGTGTCCACGTTTACTATAGAGGAAGGAGACTGATGCAATACTGCGCTAAATTCGTATGATGCTCAACTTAAATATATTCACTAGGAAATCAGATTCAGACAGCTGATTAGATGGAATAACTTTGTCACTGAAGGGTCGCAGAACGTTCCTATAGAACAATCACTGAAAAAAATCAAGAGTGAAAGTACATTTTAATGACATTTTTATTATTATTATTATTCACTGATCTAATAAAGAAGACATTCGCATCCTAATATGAGGAATCTTTAAACGTCGGGCGTACAAGTCAAGGTCTATGTTACTCAATGTTTTTTCCGGGACAAGTATAGCTCCCTGCCAGAGTTTTTTGAATTCCCTTTCAGGCTCTGTCTCCTCATCGTTTCTGTGTTTCTTCCCTTATTCTTCTTCACTCGAAAACCTCTCCCTCTTGCTTCAATTTCTCTGTTACGTCTCATCATTTCAAAAAGTTGTTTATCCGCAGCTTTTTTCGTATTTACAGCTGTAGCAATTTAAGATGCTCCTCCAGCGGCGGCTCCTAGTGCTGCAATAATTGGTATGAGCTGTAGAAATCCTCCTCGTTTCTTCTTTTTGGACCCTCCGCCAACAGATACCTTTCTCTCAATTTCTCTCTTATGCCTCATCATTTCGGCAAGTTGTTTATCTGCTGCCTTTTTCTTGTTTACTGCTGAGGCAATTTGGGCTGCACCTCCAGCAGCAGCGCCTAAAGCTGCAATAATTGGTATGAGAGGTAGAAATCCTCCTCGTTTCTTCTTCGTGGTTACTGTACCTGGAGCTACCTTTCCCTTCATAATTGCTGTTACTAGTCACGCCGCCAACTTTTTCACCTAATGTAACATCAGATTGCACGCTTTTCCAAGTCGTTTCAGTCAGATCTTGGCAGCAATGTTTCTCGAAGCAGAGACCTTATGCTGAGCGTTGGCAATGCCACTAAGATTACACGAATCGTCTAACGGAATGATTCCAGGGTCTCCTATCTTTAATTTTTCTCTAGCTTTACCACAGTTCCTGAGCCTATGTAACCAGGTAAATGTACTTCAATGGTTGCAGGCTAGTGAGAGAGTTAACTAAACCGAAACCTCTTGCGAGCTTAACCACCTTAGCTCTCACGTTATACTAATCGATTTTTATTCAGGATAGTTCTTTTATACTTTCTCATTAGCGTATATACATTAAGAGCGATTTATTTTACTTTAGCTGTCAAGCTAGAGAGGATGAAACAGGAATGCTCACAGCCTATTCATATGTTAGACTTTGAAAGCGACTTTAGATGTGAACTTAGTGCAAAACTTTTTCATGTCAACGTTATATACGTTCCCATCATGTAACCCATTCAGGGAAAAGGTGACCAGCAAAGGGAAAAAGGTGACCAGGAAAGGGAAAAAGGTGACCAGGAAAGGGAAAAAGGTGACCAGCAAAGGGAAAAAGGTGACCAGGAAAGGGAAAAAGGTGACCAGGAAAGGGAAAAAGGTGACCAGCAAAGGGAAAAAGGTGACCAGCAAAGGGAAAAAGGTGACCAGCAAAGGGAAAAAGGTGACCAGGAAAGGGAAAAAGGTGACCAACAAAGGGAAAAAGGTGACCAGCAAAGGGAAAAAGGTGACCAGCATAGGGAAAAAGGTGACCAGCAAAGGGAAAAAGGTGACCAGCAAAGGGAAAAAGGTGACCAGCAAAGGGAAAAAGGTGACCAGCAAAGGGAAAAGGTGACCAGGAAAGGGAAAAAGGTGACCAGCAAAGGGAAAAAGGTGACCAGCAAAGGGAAAAAGGTGACCTGCAAAGGGAAAAAGGTGACCAGCAAAGGGAAAAAGGTGACCAACAAAGGGAAAAAGGTGACCAGCAATGGGAAAAAGGTGACCAGGAAAAGGAAAAAGGTGACCAGGAAAGGGAAAAAGGTGACCAGGAAGGGGAAAAAGGTGTCCAGCAAAGGGAAAAAGGTGACCGGCAAAGGGAAAAAGGTGACCAGCAAAGGGAAAAACGTGACCAGCAAAGGGAAAAAGGTGACCAGCAAAGGGAAAAAGGTGACCAGCAAAGGGAAAAACGTGACCAGGAAAGGGAAAAAGGTGACCAGCAAAGGGAAAAAGGTGACCAGCAAAGGGAAAAAGGTGACCAGCAAAGGGAAAAACGTGACCAGAAAAGGGAAAAAGGTGACCAGCAAAGGGAAAAAGGTGACCAGGATAGGGAAAAAGGTGACCAGCAAAGGGAAAAAGGTGACCAGCAAAGGGAAAAAGGTGACCAGCAAAGGGAAAAACGTGACCAGGAAAGGGAAAAAGGTGACCAGCAAAGGGAAAAAGGTGACCAGCAAAGGGAAAAAGGTGACCAGGAAAGGGAAAAAGGTGACCAGCAAAGGGAAAAAGGTGACCAGAAAAGGGAAAAAGGTGACCAGGAAGGGGAAAAAGGTGACCAGGAAAGGGAAAAAGGTGACCAGCAAAGGGGAAAAGGTGACCAGCAAAGGGAAAAAGGTGACCAGCAAAGGGAAAACAGGTGACCAGCAAGGGAAAAAGGTGATCAGCAAAGGGAAAAAGGTGAACAACAAAGGGAAAAGGGTGACCAGCAAAGGGAAAAAGGTGACCAGCAAGGGGAAAAAGGTGACCAGGAAAGGGAAAAAGGTGACCAGCAAAGGGAAAAAGGTGACCAGCAAAGGGAAAAAGGTGACCAGCAAAGGGAAAAGGTGACCAGGAAAGGGAAAAAGGTGACCAGCAAAGGGAAAAGGTTGACCAGGAAAGGGAAAAAGGTGACCAGGAAAGGGAAAAAGGTGACCAGGAAAGGGAAATTAGGTGACCAGCAAAGGGAAAAAGGTGAACAGCAAAGGGAAAAAGGTGACCAGCAAAGGGAAAAAGGTGATCAGGAAAGGGAAAAAGGTGACCAGCAAAGGGAAAAAGGTGACCAGCAAAGGGAAAAAGGTGACCAGCAAAGGGAAAATCGTGACCAGCAAAGCGAAAAAGGTGACCAGCAAAGGGAAAAAGGTGACCAGGAAAGGGAAAAAGGTGACAAGCAAAGGGAAAAAGGTGACCAGCAAAGGGAAAACAGGTGACCAGCAAAGGGAAAACAGGTGACCAGCAAAGGGAAAAAGGTGACCAGCAAAGGGAAAAAGGTGGCCAGCAAAGGGAAAAATGTGACCAGCAAAGGGAAAAGGTGGCCAGCAAAGGGAAAAAAAGGTGACCTGCAAAGGGAAAATTACCAGTATCTCCCTTAACTCTCGCATTCTCTGTGCTAACTATCAAGAAAACTTGTACTCTTACCTCTATGAATCCATTTCTAGCTACTTGAATCTGCTTGTGCTTAATGAGATAGTTATAATTAACGAAATTACAACTATTATGTGCGAATGCTACAATATTTTGCTTAGTCTAATTCGGGCATGGCTGTTTATATGCATCAAAACCTGAGTACATATATAAATACATAAATGTTAAAAAATAGCTCAGTCTCGTGTTATCGTATACGAATTCAACATCTACAGTATACATTGACTAGTTTATATATACTGCTTGAGCATGAACACTCACAAAGACGGTCAATTACAGTCAATTTACGAGAATCTTGATTTTTCGTATGTTTCCCAAGGGGGGAGTAATCGCTTTGTTAGGTGCTGCATATGTAATAGAACTTTAAAGAACAGGACAATTTCAAGGCCTAAACAACATATGAGAAGATGCTGTAAAGCAATGACCAGCTGTGCATTGACTACAACACCCAAACGAGATCCTGAAATCTTCTCAAGTCCCGAAGAGCGGGATTCAAGATGTACCGTACTTGGAACCAGTTCAAGCGACCCTGTAATAACATCAAGAGCTACCACTGATGAAGCAATGACAGCAGTTTCTTTGAATGAGCAAGCTCTGAATAAACACACCAATGAAAGCAAGCATACTAGTGTCAAATCACCTAGATTAGAAGATATATCCAAAGCGAATACAGAGGAGATGCTATACCGCTACACCGATCCTAATGATTTGGTAAACATGCTAAGGGTACTCATGATGCTTCATACACCACATAAAAATGACTTTTCCGATGCGATTAACGACATTATTCAGGATTTAAGGCTGGGTGGTTTTATAGCGTGATTAGCATTTGCATAACCATGAAAGAGTTAGAAAGATTCCTCATATTAGGACGCGAATGTCTTCTTTATTAGATCAGTGAATAATAATAATAATAATAAAAATGTCATTAAAATGTCCTTTCACTCTTGATTTTTTCCAGTGATTGTTCTATAGGAACGTTCTGTGGCCCTTCAGTGACAAAGTTATTCCATCTAATCAGCTGTCTGAATCTGATTTCCTAGTGAATATATTTAAGTTGAGCATCATACGAATTTAGCGCAGTATTGCATCAGTCTCCTTCCTCGATAGTAAAAGCGGCCACTCCATCTACCAGTTTTCCCATCTGTTACGGCAGGATAACGTATTTCACAGGAACCTTCAAATCAAATTTTACCTGTTGTTCATAAAGATCCGCTTCATTGAGCAAACAGCGGAGCCTAACAGCAATATCATTGCCTTTAGAAACAAGGATATAAGCATAATGCCTATAGTTTTTAGAAGAAGTCAACGACGTCGAGGATATAATAATGGAATGATTCGACGTACACATCATGCTCTGCCCTTGATGCCCATTAGGTTAACATCACGCAATCAGCAGTTCCTACAGTTTTTGGGCTTCAGAATCCTATAATCATGGACATCTTCAATGACACCGAGATTCGACGACAAGATCGCTAAGAAGAGGAACATGTGTTTTCACCATATAATACATCAGTTCTGGACTCTAACAACCAGTTTAGAATCCCTTGTCAAGTTGAACATTTATATACTTTACATCGTCTCAGGGTGAAGAGAATGCTGTTGTTAAACCTGTGCTCAGCGAGTGGAGAAGGTTTGTGATTCGACTTTCTGATGGTGAGATCTCAAGACTGTTAAGCTGGATAAGACTCTGTTTCACCCATTTAGGACCACAGATCTGCATACTCAACCTGTTGTGTTACATGAATTTACCTGAATAGTGACACCACATCTAAAATGGAGAAGCCGTGATTTGTCATTTTTTGGTGCTCTGACTTAAGATCGAGTAATGCATCTAAAGACGGTTCTCTTTTTGATCATTGTGATATAACTTAAACTAATCATTGTAATGATTTATTTTTCATTAGGAATACAAGGATTTTTAATGAATAAAAACACTATGTAAAAGCATACCTTAATTCTTTTATTGTTATTATTTATCTTACATTTCCATCACTTTCTCGTCCGACTCATTGTTTCTGTATATGTCATTACACTTGTAACAGCAGGTTATGCAAATTTCCTTATTATTTAAATGAAAGTCTTTTTATTTTCATAATTTGTATTCCAGCGTGGCAAACAGCCTTAATGCTGTTAATGTATACAGGGCTCAAGTCTTTTAGGATACAAATTACTTAAAGTATTTTCACAGTCACTTAAATTATTGCTCACAATGCTTAATTTCAGTGAATATAGGGAGACTAGTTCGAGCTAACTCTCAGCAATGCATTGAATTGTCTACAAAATTGACCGTAGTTTTTCATTGTATACCCTAAAATGTTATATAAGGATCCTGTCTTAATGTGTTTCGGTGATGTAGATGTCTCAGCACCCGTTTCTTGCCGAAATGTTTCTTGTAGGTATTCTACCCTCCCATAGCGTCAGCATCCTTTGCATGCCAGCAGGCTATTCCTCTTCTTCTTCTTCATCTTATTGCACACCCTGAAACATTGCACAATGAAAGTCTTAGAAAACTATCTTGGTCAAGTAAAGGCAACCTGTAAAGAATTACATTTTTTGTTATGATACATGTAAAATGAAGCATATGGCACATGTAAAAAGAAGCACAAAGATTTGTATAAGCATTCGGATATTTAGAGTTATTTCAATGCGCTAGATATAATTAAACTCAAGCATGTGATATTGTAATTTCGTTAATTTTTTTATAAAATTCTATAATATGCATCTTTTGTATCTTTATATGTAATATCAATGAGTCAGTTGTTTTATTTATGAATTTTTCATTGTGAAATGGGAGAACATTCAATACTTAAGTTTGACACTTCTACGCACCTTCTTTGCATGTAAAAAAGACAATTTACATGTCTTAAATTTCCCCTTCTCTGCCATGCCATTATACTGTAGGTATACGCTCCCAGGTATTTCTGCAATCTCTTGATCGGTTAACGAATTATAGCGCTCTGGCAAGAACACTTGACAATCCTCCAGCGAAGATACGATCCTGGTACCATATCTTGTTTGAACTCTCTTTAAGGACTTTATCTCATAGTTAAGACCTATTTCGAGATCTTGAACTCGGCGAGTCGGTAGGAAACTACGCTCTTCCACCATCTTGTTAAGTCTATCAGCTAAACAATCTGTAACAGACATTGTCATGAATTATTATTTTCACTACATTATTCAAGTTGAAGAACTAGGGTGTGTATGTTTTGTAAGTAAGCCTATGAGGGTGTAGAGAAATAAAGAATAAGTACAGAAATCATGTGAATGTTAATTGAAGATGAGCCAGCAGAGAACCAAAGAATGAGTAGAGGAAATCGTGTGCGAATGTATAGTGAAACAAAGAATGAGGGGGAAAATCGTATGAATGTTTAAGTAAGAAGAATGTGTTGAGAAGATCATGTGAATATCAATAGAGAAATGAGCTGAGAACGTCGTGTGAATGTTAACAAAGCATGAACCTGCAGGGGGACAAAGAATGAGTAGAGGAAATCATGTGAGTGTATAGTGAAACAAAGAATGAGGTTAAAGTCGTATGAATGTTTATGTAAGAAGAAGGTGTGGCGAAAATCATGTGAATGTTAATGGAAGCAAAGAATGTGAAGAGAAAGTCATGTGAATGTTAACAAAGCATGAACCTGTAGGTGGAATAAAGAATGAGTAGAGGAAATCATGTGAGTGTATAGTGAAACAAAGAATGAGGGGAAAGTCGTATGAATGTTTATGTAAGAAGAATGTGTGGCGAAAATCATGTGAACTGAAGAAGAGTATGCAGTGAAATCCATGTTAATGTAAAGCACAGATTAGAAAATATGATGCTCTTTGTAACGAATCGTCTTTCATGTACTGTAACGTTTAAATAAAATTAAATGTATTGTAAAAGCCAACAGTGATTTTGTATAGTTATTTAAAACTCACCTTGCATTGCCCCGTTTTGATATGTGCTGAATGTGTAGACGGCCTGTAGCTCACGTTGCTTTTAAAGCTCTTTAAAACTTGAATGTAAAGTTAATAAGTACACAACAGTTCTAACATGGGACAGCTGTCTGTTTATATAGGGATCTAAACCCCCTCCAGGCGATGCCTGCACGTCATCATGGCTGTGATGCTTACACGTCACGTGATTATTGCAGCCAATGGCATCATCTCTTGCTACGCATGCGCAGAGGCCCTCAGCACTTCTATCCCTGCTTGTTTCACTTCCTCTCCCTCTCTCGCTCTCTCTCTCTCCCTCTCTCGCTCTCTCTCACACAGCTGCATGCAGTTAAAGCATCAATCTAAGTGATGTATTCTAGAGTACAGAGGAAAATCAGTGAAGTCATTGAAAGATCGGGGTTCGAACTAGGGGCAACTGATTGAAAATTATATACAGCATTAATTGTTCATTGTATGAGCTATCAAACATGCTTTCGTCTACAGCTCTATCTCTGCTAGTTTCTGCGATAATTGAGATTTAAACTTAAGGATCGAACCCTGGACGTCTGGTACCCTAATATACGCCCGCAAGATATTATCTGATGACATAAACGTAATAGGTTTATTTGGTACCTTTGTCTTAATTATTTTCTGTTATTAAATTTATAAGTAAACTTCATTGAATCGGTATTCGAACTCAGAACGCCAGAAACAAAATTATTTATAATATTAGCTTGTGTTTAAAAGACCTGTATGCAGTTGCAACATTGATCTAAGTGATATATTCTAGAACACAGTGGAAAATTAAGGAAGTCACTGAAAGATCGGGATTCGAGCTAGGGACACTGATTGGAAATTATATAAGGCATTAATTGCCCATCATAGGAGCTAACAATCGTGCTTTGACCCGCTCCTCTATCACTGTTAGTTTCCGAGATAATTGAAATTTCAAAGTTAAGGATCGAACCCATGACACCTGGTCTCTAATATACATGCACAAGAAACGAGCTAATGGCATAAAAGTTTGGAGTTATTAGAAGACCGGTTTCGAGCAATCGTAAATGGAGCCTTGCATCCCGAGCTATAATTAGTTTTTATTGCATCATTTTGTCTCTTTTCATTCAGGACATGCGCGTGAGTTGGTGTGTGCGTGTGTGGGTTGCTGCTGTTGGGTGTAAGTGAACAGGCATATGTGCTTGCACGTGTGTGTGTGTGTGTCCATGTATATGTATGCGTGAGTGTAAGAGCACTGGTGTATGTATGTATACGCATGAGGTGCGTGAATGCGTGAGTGTAAGAGCACTGGTGTATGTATGTATACGCATGAAGTGCGTGAATGCGTGTGTGTACTGGTGTATGTATGTGTGTGTGTGTACTGTTGTATGTATGCACATGTGTGTGTGTATGTGCTGGTGTATGTATATGTGTGTATGTGCTTGCGTGTGTGCGTGTGTGTACTTACATGTGCGTGTGTGTATGTGCTTGCATGCGTGCACCAGTGTATGTTTGCTGATGTGTGTACAAGCGCTCGTGTATATGTGAACGCCTGAATGTGTACAAGTCGTGGAGAAAGAAAGAGATAGATAGAAAGAAAAAGAGAGGAGAAGAAGAAAGAATGTTGTCTAGGCATCGAGATATCTAAGTATGCATCAGGGTTTAATATAAATAATTATAGTTTTTAAATGCAATTTTAATCCGACCGCCCGCTGCTTCAATAACTTAATAGTTATTATAGCGTTTCACAGGGTTGGATTCGAACTATGGACCTCTGGTTCCTAAGAATACAGATCGTTAAACATTGTAATGTCGTGTATATTGAATTATATTTGTTAAACACATTTTAATCTGGTCGTGCATAGTTTAATATTTATTAAGCATTAGAGTTTCGCAGATTCGATCTAGGACCCCCTGAACAACCTTTTATTAATTATTGTAATGATATGTAAAAATTAAATTATATTCGTTAAACACGTTTTAATCTGGCCGCGCAATACTCACATAGTTTAATATTTATTAAGCATTAGAGATTCGATCTAGAACCCACTGAACACCCTTTTATTAATTATTGTAATGATATATAAAAGTTAAATTTGTTAAATGCATTTTAATCTGACCTTGCATAGTTTAATATTTATTAAGCATTAGAGTTTCGTTGGGTTAGATTCGAACTAGAACCCTCTAAACACCCTTTCATTAATTAGGGTAATGATATATAAAAAATTAAATTATAATTGATAAATACATTTTTTTAATCTGACCTTGCATAGTTTAATAGTTATTACGCGTTAGAGTTTCACTTGGTAAGACTCGAGCTAGAATTCTCTGAACGCCTTTTTATTAATTAGGGTAATGATATAATAATATCAATCATTAATTTCTCATTAGCAATAAACTTTTGATTACAGTAAGAATCGAACACCGATCTATGGATATCACTCAGAGGTTTAATGCACGTAATGAAATGTATATTAGACGCTTTTTCGGAGTCGTTGGCTGAAACAGAATGCTTGTTAACTATGCTCGGGTATATTCGTAGGAGGTCGTAAAACATCGGAGAGAACTCCCTCAGGCAAAATCATGATGGCCGACTATGACGTCACGCAGAGTTGGTAAACAAGTTTCTCTCTCTTTCACACAAACAAGGAGAGGACGAGTATAAAGCAGCCCTCGAATTCTTTTGTTAAACTAGCAGGTGGCCAAACAATGGGAACGCTGCAGGTGTCTTTCTAAACTAGCCTTGCCAAGAACAATAGAAAGGCACACACAATAGAATCTCTTACACAATGGAAAGGGTCAGGCTTTGTTATGGAGCAGGTGTCTTTCTAAAGTATGACGTCACGCAGAGTTGGTAAACAAGTTTCTCTCTCTTTCACACAAACAAGGACAGGACGAGTATAAAGCAACCCTCGAATTCTTTTGTTAAACTAGCAGGTGGCCAAACAATGGGAACGCTGCAGGTGTCTTTCTAAACTAGCCTTGCCAAGGACAATAGAATCTCTTACACAATGGAAAGGGTCAGGCTTTGTTATTGGGATGGGAACGCTGCAGGTGGTCTTTCTAAAGAATGTTTGCCAAGGACAATAGAAAGGCACACACAATAGAATCTCTTACACAATGGAAAGGGTCAGGCTTTGTTACAACCCTAATTCATCATGGGCTTTGTTCATTTTGACAGCTGAAGGTTAAGCATTGTTCTTTTGTTAAAAGCTAGTGGAACGAGTATGCCACGTGTTCGACACACAATAGGAGTGGAGTGGGTAACTGACCAGGTGCAGAAGTGGCCGGATGTGGAATGGGTAGGAAAAACATCTCGCCTTTGTTACAGAACCTTAAATTTATGACCCCTTTGTTCGTTTTGACAGTTGATTGACAGCCTTAATTGCTTAACTGTCAAGCCTCCATTGTACTCAACATGATTTACGACCGCAGCTGCAACTAAAACTACCAAGGAGCCGGGGGGGTGGGGGAGGGAGGGGGCGGGGCTAATTAGCATATTAATTGTATTCCATGCATATTAAGTGAGCCAGAAATGTCAATTCCCTACTACTAATGAGGTAACCTTTAGTCAATAATCAGTAAGAACGTTTAACAGTACTACTTGTGATTCTTGGAGTAACAATAATGTAATTTTTGTGACAGTTTATAAAATAGCCGATCAACAACCAGAGAAAGCTTTAGTTAAATGAAGGTATTCTATTGGAATAGGATTAGCCAATCAGAAACTGAAATATAGCAAAATTTACAAATTTAGAAGTCAGTTGCCTGCAGACAGCGTTATTAACCAGACGCAAAAAGTGTTCTCAAGAAATATAATATGTATTCGTAAGAGACAAAAAATAAGTTTACGTGTTAAAAAGTGTAATTAATTAATAAAAGAATCTCACAGCTCTCTATCAGTGAAGTGTTATATAAATCGTATCAAGCATTAATAAAAGGAGTGAAGTAAAATTATAATCTATGTAAGCCCACATTCTTGTAGCATCACAACCCTGCCAAGATATCCATGTCTGTAAAATATATACTGACGCAGCGACTCAAACATAAGTATTAAATATTTAAAGAAACAATTTAGTTACAAAGTTAATATTTTTTAAACTTGGGGCAAAGGCCACCTGAAAATACATTTGGGGTGAAGGCTACCGGAAACTGTTTACTATACGTGCGGTTACAACTACTACAATTTGGGCTTCCCAAGAGTTAAAATATAATACGATTCCTTCAATACAATCTACTTCAAATTGACGCCCAAAGCGTGGTGCTAATAACGTAACAAACCATCTACTTCAGATTGGATGAGCACTGAGCACCAAACTTTGTATATAAGAAAAAAATCTCCTCATCCAAAATTCAACTCTATATAGAAAATGATTCAATATTTTTATTTTCTCAAAAAGACTATAACTATTTTCATTAAACTATTTTCATTAAAATACCCTACACTGTTGGTCCTGTAACTCAGTCGTTAGAGTACCTGTTCGCTGTGCGAATGAGTTTCCGGTTCGATTTCCGTCTGGGGTGGGAATTTTTCTCTAGGCAAGATTATTCCCTATGCTCCCCAGAGACTGGAATGTGAATGATAGTGTGAAGGTGTGGGTGATCTAATGTATAATACTCAAAGAAAAATAAAAAATGTAATATTAGATGTGAACGAGTTAGCAGTTATTGATAGGCAATATGTTCCAAAGGTAAAAGGTCACTTCATTCAGAAGCAATTTTGTAATAATATTGTACGATGCGTATTTTAAAAGTAAGTACCGATAATTTTATAAAATAACAGAACATTATTTTCCAAATATTGTCATTCGGGTGCGTGCGGAACGAAAAAGCAGTTTTTGTATGTCTTCTTCAAAGAACGATGCCGCCTGTGATGAAAGCCATGTCTACACTTCTTGTTTCATACCATCGTGAATAAAAAGCTTTCTACCAAAGAATTTCTTCAGATGAAGAAACAGATGAAAATCGCTTAGTGCCAAATCCGGACTGTAGGACGGTTGTTCGATTCTTCCCAACATAATGATGCAATCAGATCTTGAGTTCGTTTGGCTGTGTGTGGTCGGATATTGTCACTCATTATTGTTTCCCTATAAATCTCACATAATGTTTGCTGGAGTAACATTTCTCGCATCTAAAACCGAATCACTCATCTAACTACACAGTCGTCGGGTCGTTAGACTGTTTTGAACATTTCGAAACTCTAACAACAGTAAAACACAAAATGACGATCATTGAAGCTACGTCTAGCTTCCTAATGAATGGAGGAAGTGATCACGTATGTTCATAATTGCGACTGCAACGCTACAGCGCCAAAATATTAAAATGGTACCTACTCTAAAGATAGTCTCCTATAAAGCGTAAACCATAAGAGATAGATGGAAACTTATTGCACAGACCTATAGTAAACCTGTTTGTGGCATCAGCCATTTCCGAGATATCCATTAATATTGCTTTGGATGCTTCAAAAGTTTGTAAATTTTTTAAAACCCTGTTGCTATTCGGTCGTTTCTCGCGATATCATGAAATAGTATGGGATTTGGAGACAGCATATAGCGAACTGCTTTTAAACATATGACTGTACATTCGGCTTCTTCTACCCCTTTTGTATCTTCAACGAAATGTGTAATTAAACCATCTCTGCAAATGTATATCTGGCTTAAAATGGTATATATATATATAATTAAACTTTATTAGGAATAGTATGTAGAAGTTATACAAAAATTAATGATAGTAGCAGAGAAAGTAATATGAATGTAAAAAATCAGAGTTTAAAGTCAGAGGACATATCAGTGTGCCCAAGTTT
Organism: Deroplatys truncata; assembly: GCA_030765065.1. Lineage (NCBI taxonomy): Eukaryota > Metazoa > Arthropoda > Insecta > Mantodea > Mantidae > Deroplatys > Deroplatys truncata. Next base: position 96,334,640 of record CM060986.1, on the reverse strand, counting down.
AACGTTTCCTTCTTCTGTTCACCCTCTACAGTTACCCGTATCATGGTTTAATGCCATCACAAAAGGTATTCTGTCGTTTATCCCCTTGATCCCGTTCAATTCAAAGAGCTTACCATTTAATCGTGTGATACAAAGGTAGGCCTATAGGAGTATAGGGATCTTCTTTCATGTATCACACTGACAGCGTACACTTACGTGAAAAAAGGTGGCCCTTCCTCTAGATCTCAATAATGTTTCTCCTTCCACAAGCTTTCTACATTTATTTTACACTCAACTCCACCGAGTCGTAATCACTTCTCCCTTTGAGTAGTTTGAGGGGGTCTGAATGCTGGATTTCACATGACCTTCTCTAACTCTATATAATTTAATATTGCGTATACAAACTATTCTTACGAGGGTTTATTTTTCTATATATTTTATTTTAATCGAGATAATGCTTTCCGGAAACCTCTACATTAGACATTTCGTTGTAGGTACAAGGGGAACAGCATAAGTCAGACGTTTGAGTTCTGGACGCCATATGCAGGACTTAAAATCCCATGTAGTTGCCAAAAATAAGCGAATGTCGAAAGGATTTGAAAATAATGACACAACTAATGAACAATTCGAACCATTAATAACGGAAATCTCGGAAATGCCTTAAGGCAAAAAAATGTTACTTAAAATAAATTGCATGTTTAAAAGCTATCTATATTTTTACGTAGTACATTTTCGTCTATCACTTAACGTTCGCCAATTATAGAAGTTTATACAAACTTCCTTCCGAATGAAGAGGATTTCACAATATATTCCCAGAAAATTCATGATATACATTTTATATTTCATGTAAATATATTTAATATATGGTATTTTAATCAAAGAGCCATTTTTGAGAAATTCGAACGTTTTTAAAAATCTTCTATGAAAAGTGTAGTTTGGAGTGGGAAGATTCTCTTTCTTAAAAATCTTTGTGTCACATCTTTGGAAAATGCTGAACTTAAATACCACGTTTGGCGTTTAACCCTTTTCAGTTCTACTGTTCTCAGGGAAGGCGGCGCCGTGGCCGAGTGGTTAGACCACTCGCACTTCGAGTAAACGAATATTAAATGAATTTAATTCGTTTTGTGGAATTATATAAGAATCAAACTCAATATTAATAAAGTCTGAATATTCCGTTACTTAATCCTCAATTTATATGAATTTAGTCCACAAAAAAGAAAATTCATCCAATGAACTTAAAATTCATTTCTACTGTTCTCAGGGAAGGCCGCGCCGTGGCCGAGTGGTTAGACCGCTCGCCTCCCACCGAGGCGGCCCGGGTTCAATCCCAGGTACCTGCATGTGGGGTTTGTGGTGGACGAAGCGGCGTCTGGGCGGGTTTTCTCCGGTTTCCCCCGCCATTCATTCTACCAACTGCTCCATCATCACCTTTCCTTTCATCAATTTAACCATCATTTCGTTTCATCTACTTCTTTCATCCGATACCAGGCATCACCCATCCTGGATGCCTGAGTGCTCTGATCCATGAGTGTTTGCTCCTCGACGGGCCTCTGACCCCAGGCACCCGCTTGTAAGTCCTGGGGGGTGTAAGTCCTACATAAGAGGAGGGTAAACAGATAATGAATGAATGTTCTCAGGGAGGCACGCACGCACGCACACACACACACATATATAGACAGACACATATATATATATACATACACACACACAATTATGCTTCTGTTTTTAATTCAGAGAGTTCCAAAGCGTGTATTTCCGGTGAAATCTGGACATCGAATATTTTCGGGATGGAATACTTCCTCTACTTAGTATCTATAGATATGCAGTAGAGAATTAAAAATTACATTTTGGTATTTTGCGCAGCCTTATTGATTGGAATTTCCTCTTTAATTTGGCTATTTAATTTATATTATGGCAATTTGGGCACAATATCTAACTTTAAATATATTTTTAAAAATTATATAACATCTGTTATTTTGTACTGTGAATTCCGCTCTACTTCACAGAAAAAATTCTTAACTCCAACACATTTTAGATAAAGTGTTATACCTAAACCTTGTTTTAGAGAAAGGTTGGCTCCACAAATCTGTACCACTGTCAAGTATGGCAGGTTCTGTGTACTCAAGCCATAACGTGTATTTCTTTGCGAATAAATGGGAATTTGCTGTCTCCATTTTTTGCTTTGAACAGCTTCTCTGTGAATGCTATTTTCTAGTATGAATGTCCCGTTACTTGGTAACTATTGACGCGGTCACTGTATCGGTCTTGCACCTACAACAAAATGTGTAATAAAATAATTTCTGCAAATGTTTAAGTCCATTAACAAAAGTAGATAGAAGAGCAAGCATATTTACAGAAGTAGTTCCAATAATAAATTTTGTTGTAGATACATTAGGGATACGAGGGCGATACTAATATTTTTTGAATGCCTTGTTTATAAAAAATAAATGACATCTTTTAATGTTTGACAGCTATTTTCTAATGTTTTGAGAGTTGATTACCCTGTAGTTTGTTAGGTTTCTCTAATAGTTTGTTAATTATCATCATTTAAAGATTTTGCATTCAACCAAAAATGAATATGCCTAGACAACATTTCTGGGCTATGATTTTTGACAATTTGAAATCGTCATTAACGCCTAAACGATGTAAAGATTGACTTAAAAATGTATTTGACGAAGAAGTCCCATCTAAGGCAAAAATTTATACCTAATTGGTACAGAAAATTCAAGAGAGATGGGTTTTTCTTAGTAATGAATTTCGTGAACGTCCAAGAACTGCTGTTACTGATGAAAATATTGCCGCTTTTCGAGCAATGCTAAAATAAGATCGACTGACATCTTATGAATTTATTCGGGGGACTTGGGCATTGGATTCACTCAAATACTAAACATTGAGAAAGGTTTGTTGCTGCTACGTATGGACGCCAATTTGAAGAAGGCAGTTTTGTTGTATTGTTATTTGCTCCACGTATGAAAGCCAATTTGAAGAAGGTTATTATATCTTTACATTATTTGCACCACGCTTTGGGCGCCAATTTGAAAAACGTTAATTTTAGGAGTTGTATCGTATTTCAACTGTTGGGGAGCCGAAGTTGAAGTAGTTGCAACCGCACCAATAGTACCCGGTAGCCTTTGTCCCCATTTTTAAAAATATTAACTCTGTATTTTGACTGTTTCTTTAAGTATAAAATAATTGTTTGCCTCGGCTGCGTCAGTATTACTGTTAGAGACACGTTTCTCTTAGCAGGGTTGTGATGCGACAAGAATGTAGGCTTACAAAGATTATAATTTTACTTCACTCCTTTTATTAATGATTGACACGATTTAAATAACACTTCACTGATATAGAGAGCTGTGAGATTCTTTTTATTAATTACTTACACTTTTTAACACGTAAACTTATTTTTCGTCTCACTCGAATACATATTATATTTCTTGAGGACACTTTTTGCGTCTGGTTAGTAACGCTGTCCAACTGAACTCTAAATCTGAAAAATTTTCTCCTTTTCAGTTTTTGATTGGCTAATCCTACTCTCATAGAATACCTTCATTTAACTACAGCTTTCTCTGGTTGTTGATTGGCTATTTTATAAACTGTCACTAAAATTACAAGAATCCAAGAATCAGAAGTAGTATTGTTAAACTCTCAAACTCATTATTGCCTCAAGGTTACCTCATTGTTACCTCATTGTTAGCAACGTTTAACCTATTATTCTCACAGCTCCTACATAATTAAATTATGTAATACATTCACATAACATTATTAAACATGAATATAATAATATAAACATTTACAGTGACTGTAATATACACTTTTTATATATCGTTACGTACACATATTGCTTTAAGGCGGGCTTATATTATACAATTAGACTAAAATCATTTAAGTATTAAAAATACTGCCTCAACATATTACATCAATGGTGAGTCGTGAGTAAACTTTGTTGTCGATGGATTCCACATAAACTGACTCTCGATCGAAAACAGCAACGCATTGATTGGCGCAAAAGAACTCTGGTAAAATTCCAAGGCGGTACTTCAAATTTTGTTTGGAATATCGTTACTAGTGATGAATCTTCGATTTATTGTTATGATCCTGAAAAGAAACCTCAATCGACCGAATGCGTCTTTCGAGCAGAACTAAGTCTACAAAAGTCCGACGAATTCGCAGTGCTGGTAAGAAGGTGGCCGTATTTTTTTTCTTCAAAACGGGCCATATTGCTACTATAGGAGTAGATAGACGCACCGTTACTGCCAATAGGTATAGACATGTCGTTTAACACAAGTTTTTGAAAATGTTCGTAAAAATGGAAAAATAAGGTTAAATAATGACAACGCATTCTCTTATACAGCAGAACTAACCACTGGATATCTGGATGCCCTAAAAGTCGGCACCATGTACTCTCCACCACACAGCCCCTATAAATTTGTGATTTCGTTTTGTTTAAAAAACTTAAAGATAAAAAGCGTGTAATCACCTTTTCGTCATCAGATGTAGCAATGAAACATTATAAAAGCCTGGTTTCTAAGTGCTCAGGAAGAATGGCATCATTTCTTTAAGAACCGGTTTCATCGAATGCAAAAGTTTATTGATGCTAAATGGTACATTTTGAAAAACAATAACATCATTTAAAGTTTTTAAAACTATCTTTGTTTGATTTTTAAAAAGTTTTCAGTGTTGCCCTAGTACAGTGCTTTTCCCTCACACTGCTACTAATGCATGACTGTTGGCGCTCGAGCCACTGTAGCTAGAACTCCCTCTGAAACAGTTACAATATCCCCGTAACCGCTTCACATTGGAATAACTAAAACAAAACTTTAGGCGATAAATTCACTCAATTTTGGATGTTGAACCTAAATGAATAGTTCCTGAAAACATGTCAGAAATATTTGAATACAGATCCCACATTTCCGTCGTGTCTTATTATAAGGTAAGTGTTAAATATGATTGCAATCGTAACTATAACCATGAAATGTGAGGCGGTTGCAGGATTATTATAGTTCCTTCGCAGGAGTCCGAGCTGCGGCGGCCGGCGTGCGAGCTGCCGTGCATCGACCGCAGTGTGAGGAAAAGCAATATACTTATGACGACGAGTGTCGGAGGTAGGGGTTTGGTCTATATCGGGTGTCCAGGGGATCTGCTTCTATGACCTCAATTCGATCAGCTTAAATATCCTACGCTGTGAGGCGTCAGCGTTCTGTTAAACTCGATTCACCACTTATATACTTAATTTCAACACTTTCCTGAGTGTTGCCTGATTCCGATATCTAGGTTTGGTTTCTAGCCTTGGGACGCTACAATATTTATCCAAATTTTCATTATGCTGTTTACACTCAAAGGACCTAAAACCCCCATTTATGGTGACATTTCTATATGGAATATATGGTTGGAATGTAATAAATTACCAACCATAGGTAGGTGGTGGCAAAATAACAAGCCTCTAAAAACATCGCCTTAATTTGATGCTTCAGTAAAATTTTACCAACAATTCTTAAAAAAAATGTTTTCGTATAGAATAATACGAATTCTAAACATTACGAAGACATCGTTTTTTTTGCATTTGGTATGTTTAAAATACAAACAAAGTGAAGCTGCTTGAAACCTTTTTCCGTACTCTGAATGTTCCACAAGATCCACTTTTTTTTACTTATTTGTTTAAAAAATGCACTAGATCTCAGAAGTACGTTAAATAAAATTACCATATCGTTTTTTTTAAAATGATACTCCAATTTTTACAAAAAAATTTGAAGTCTGAAGAACAAAAAAAGATTTTCAAAAATGTAAAGCTTAAAAATTATGTTACAATAATTATTAGTGGTTTACAAAAGGTGATTATGAATATGATAGATCTTTACTGTAAAACCTAAGTTTTTGAAGTGCATATTCTAGCCTATGTGTGTGCATTGTCACGTCGGACACATTATTGCTGTGTAGCATGACATTGTTGAAATAATCATTTTAATTGGTAGTTAGAATTTCTGTTCGGCGCGGCATTTCTTCCCCCACTTCCCAGTCTAGTAGTAGAGTCAGTCTTGTGTGTGTCATCAGGGCGAGTGGATGTGGCGTGTGTGCGTAGTCCGTGTGTGTGTGTGTGTGTGTGTGTGTGTGTGTGGAGCATTTCCCTACAATGTTTGTCTGTAACCTTTTGTGTACAATGTAATGGCACCATATCAATTTTAATAAACCACAGTAATATGTTAAATGTGAATTTATATGTAGTTTGTTATGAATATCCCACGTCTCCTTTTAAATTTGTGCAGCTAAGTTCCTAGTCCTTTCGTTTGCACTGCAGCTACGCTCCCCAATGTTTATACCGGGGTAACTAAATTTAATATCTAGCCTGCAAAACCTTTTGGCCTCACTCCGGTATATAGCAATAATTTGTAAAATGCATACTGTGGATGCATTTTGGTTAGAGCAATGAATTTGTACAATAAAAATTAATATTTAAATAACATGTAAGTTAACACTTTGAAACATTGATGTTATTGTTATACCTGACATAAATATCAATGAGATATTTTATATTGTGTGAATATTTAAGGTTTCACAGATTCATTACCTTAACCGAGTTGCTAGGCAACAACAAAACTGCCTTCTTTCACTGGAAGCAAACCATGGAAGGTTTTGATCAATTGAGTATGCCTTTAGGAGAGAGGATTGTCGTTATGTGCCATTACACGGAGCATTATCAGACCAGAGGAGAGCCGGTTAATGCGCTGTTTGTTTTCAGAGATCATTACGTGTAATGGGCCGCAGGAAGTTGCAGGCTAGCTCCATGTTTATGAAATACTTCCTTGTACCTCAACGATGCCATATTCTGGCTCTGATAATGATCAGCAACCATGTCGTTATTGCACATTCATTGTTGCCGTACAGCTGTAATGTGAACAGGGCATTAATGGGCCTTCTCTTGATTCTTTCTCCAATACAAATCCAACTACGGAGAAAATGATATATTCTGAAAATGTTTCTAGTACTTTATAAGGAAAGCACGACTGCCTCTGCCTTGTGCAACCAGTCTTCTAGCTTTCGAATTCAGAAGTTCACTTTTAACCACTGGTGTTCTTTCCATACCCAGAAGGATGAGTTACCGTGAAAAGGGACTATTGCGTAGGGGCTATGAAATTGCAAACATTCACCGGCACATATGTTAACAATTTATTTTAAATTGATACATTCGTTAACAATTCTTTGGTGAGCTTGCTTTAAAACTTTACAAAATAATATGCTCAAATATAATGTGATATACTCTTTCACTCTTCTATTTTAAAGTTGCCATATCAATTTAAAGATTTTATGGAAGAGCAACGAACATAAAGTTACATGAAATGCGAAATTATAAATGCTTCTCCCGTAAAAGAATTCAGAAAACACCAAGAGTTAACGGTTGAATTTCAAAGCTTATCAAACATGTTTAAAAATAATTTGGAAAGGCCGAAAGAATCACACTTGGTGAATTACGCCGAAAATCTCGCTGTCACGATGTCTAGTTGTTAGCGGCTCGGACCCTGGCCGTAAATCGACTGCTCGTGCTTTCCTACGAGCATGATGGCGCTGGCGTCAGTGCCGTGTAGCAAACTAGGCAATGATGACCTTCCATGATGCTTTACGTTGTGGAGTAATGTATTACGTCACTCATGGCGATATGTTCTTCGAAGCTTTAGATATTAACTTTCTCTGTCGATGAATGACGTCATCATGTGACGTACTTTATGCTGGTTGCATAGTCCGTGACCATGGCGGAGGCGAAAACGGCACACAACATCTTATTCCTTGTAAATTAGCCGGTCAAAGTCTGGAAAATATTGAAAGGTAGAGTCACCCCTTTCCCTTTTCTGTTCAACATTGTGCAAAATTTCAATGGGTATGAGCATTGACATGTTTGTTGATGCGGAATTTACCTATGGTGCTAACTATACCATACATACTGCCACACTTTTATGCGAAACTTGCCTAGTAAATACGGAATGTTCTTGAAAATTCTCATGTCGTATGTTTAGTAGATACTGAATCTTAATACAAAGTTTGGTATTTATCCGACTTTTGGTTTTTGAGTTGTGATTAGAGCTAGGACAAATATCCATTATGCGAGGAATGAATATAACTACCAGCCTACCTATACCTTTATCACTATAAACTGAAATAAGTAAACAAAACATAAATGTATCACTCCGCCGAGCACATGGCAGCACCACGTGGAGGATGACACACCCGTGAGAGGAAATTACTTCAGACAGAATGCAAATACAGTATATTGCGCAGCTTGAGGATCATTAGCTTTTAAACATTTTCTTATTCCTACATTTTTCCTTACATCCTAAACTTCTAGCACATAATACTAGGAGTAGACAAATAAAGGTGGTACCTGAACAGTTCGGCATCTGTGATTAAAGGTACTAGATTAAACTGTTCTTAATTTAAGACTTTAGAAATCATCCATTTAATGACTCATATCAATATACTACTTTTGATTTAACCTTTTATGAATCAACAAGTTAAAAAAAACGATTATCACTATAGGTTAAAACACAACAGAAAACAAACGTGACCTAAGCTATGCGAGCAAAAATTCTGCATTACTAACCAAGAAGTTCAATTATTGCTAAACAATGGCCAACTCTTAGAAAGTAGGATAGGACCGAAATCTGTTGAATGGAAACACCTACCGTATTCAAATCGTTACGAATACGCCAAAATTACTATACTCTACTATACTCGTAACACGCTGCACGCTCGTCATTTTGTTTTCATTAGCGGAAATCGTTAATCACATGTGTAATAAAACACACAGCAAATCCACTATTATCGCTTCCACAATTCCCAATTTATTCTTCTCAAAAACATTCACTAATCTCAACATCCACTTACAATAAACATAAAAACAAATTATTATACGTTTAATAGGTTCGGCAACCTAAATCCAAGATGACCAACATAAAAACATGAATTATTACGTATTGAATTTAACATAGAAATGCGGATCGCGTTCAGTATAGAATTGGACTCAAATCGATTTCAATTCCCCATGGAAATGTAGTGATTTTCTCAACACGTTGCAAAAGTACATTGGCGGCTCATCCGGAAGCCGGAAACGAACTACAGCGCCTGCGCAAGGTCTCTGAAACCCTCTGATATAACTATTCATTTAGTTATAGGTGAATCTGAACAAACACATTAGTTTCATGAAGTGTACTGTTACACGAGAATAATCAGAAAATGTTACTACCTGAACCGAGCTATTTTTTTTGTAGAGGAAGAGACGACATGCTAAGCTGGAAGGGTTGTAGTTTGCCCACCAGCCAACGAGGTGCTCTCTTGTCACGTGGTTTTGTTTACTTCTCCTTTCAGCTTACAGTAAAAAAGGTATAGTACACGTGACGTCGTACGGAATACATGGATCCAGGGCTGCACAGTCGACAGTCAGTTGTTTGCTTGCGTTAATGGTATGATAGAGTTGCTCTTTGTGAGCTCTGTGTTTGTTTTCTTATACCCCTGACGCTTCTCTTTACAGTTCTAGGTTGCCTTCTCCTCGCCACATTGTCGATACAAACTCGTAGCTTTCACACATTATAAGCCAAAGGATATTTGTCCTACTTCCGGTTATAATGTTCGTGAGTGCTCGTACGCGCGCGCACACACACATAAGGGCCCTTTTTCCAAAAATGGTACCTTTGGATTCAGGGGCTTCATTACATGTAGCTTCCGGTCAAATCTCGATATGGAATTCTTTTGGGTGAAATGCAATACTTCCTCTACGTACTAGATACGTGGTAGAGGAAGTAAAATATTAATGCATGTTATAAGGCTAGAATGTCAGTAAGCTTTTTAGTTTAAAACAGCAAATTTTACTGGTACTAATAGAATGTTAAGAACCCAATAAACCCATAAAATTACGGATGTTCTACCAGACTTCTAATCTGTGTCAACTTTCATTACTTGTCGATATTCAGTTTTTACATACCTTTGTTTTAGTCTATAAATCTGCTTATACAATAATTTAGGAACTTATCTTGTAGTAAACGTAAAACTGTCGCTCCTGAAGCTTTTAGCAGAAACCATAGAGACGAATTCCTCTAGATTTTATCAGCGTATCCCAATTTATCGTTCGTTCAAAATATTTTGAGCAAAGTCTTTGTGCAGCTTTCTTATAGAAGTCACAGGAAGGTTTCCCTACGTTTTAGAGAAAAGAAACAGAATTCTCTATTCCCCCTCAAATGCTGTCAATATTCGGATAGAGTTGTGGGTTTACTACAAGATGTAAAAGGCCCGATTTCTCGTACTTACACGAGTTTCTCTACCTATTCTATTACCGAGCGAGATGTCTCCGCAATAACGTAGGAACTCGCAATCGGGAGATCCCGGGTTCGATCTCCCAACTGATCTTTTTTTTCTAGGCTTGTTCCTCTTCTACCACGATCTTCCTGTCCATTTCCTGTACATTCATTGCCTTAATCATCCTCTGTTTTAGGATTGAAAGATCAAGTGATGGTGTACGGGCGTTGCGGTTGGGCGGTGGAGGTGCGCTTTGTGAAGGTTTTTCCCTGGCGTTAGTCGGACTTCTCACGAAGCTCCTTCCGGTGCTTACTGAGTAGGCTCTCTTTAATGAGATCCTGGGGCTCCCGGCTTGTGGGCGAGCTTAAAGCGTTGAATTCGTTCAATCTGGAAACGTTAGGAACTTCTCCACGCTTCTTACGTCGTCTCCCGGATCTGATCTCCCTTCGGGTCTTTCCCTTATCCTCCCTCCTAGGGGTCGCGTTCGAAGCACAAAGTGCCACATTGGCTCTCGGTATTACAGAATTCAACCGACAAACTTTCAGGAGTTACAGAAGGCTGGTATAGAGACACCTTGATAGATATATAGTACACCTATGGTGTTTGACCAAACTTGGTGACAAACTTTGAAGTGACTAATGGCATTTCATTTAAATATTCGTACAGATAAATGCAAATAAATAAAGACTTCATTCCAGTGCGGTACAGATTTCCAATCAAAGATAGCTTAGTTCGTTTCCACAATCGCGAAAATAGCTAACATTGCGATATTTTAAAACTTAGGAGCTTTGCTTTTTATGGAAAAAAAACCTCCGTCAGCAAGGACCAGTATAATACTGATACCTTCATTTTCACATGGAGAACCATACACATCAGAGAGCGAGACAAACAACAATTCGCTGTAGTAATAGCGCAGTCATTAACGTGTTCTCCTGTTGTTATCGTGATGCTGGGTTCAAACCCCGTACAGGAGCTTATTTATTTATTTTTCCCCCAAACAAATGAGTGGCGTATTTGGAGTGAACTCAAATTTAATTTCCGGCGCTTTTCTCAACGTTTAAATGGAGATATTATAATAGAGGTATTCACATAGACTGTTTGAACATAGCATGACCTGGATTGCCTGCAAGAAGAGAAGCTCAGGGAAGTTTTATCGGTGGCATACTGGCTCGTTATTGATTTTACTGTTACAAGCAACTATGAACTCCTAAAACATAAGTGTCCGATATCAAATTGCTCGCCTAACACTCCTCTGTGACCCCTAAAAGTATGTCGGTTGAATTCTGTAACAGCCTCTATATATCAATAAATATGTTGATTCTTATATTCACGTATGGTTACTCGCAATGAAATTATCTGAAATTATGGAGTACGGATTTGGTTGCATGCATAAGACAGAGAAAACAAAACATAAAATTTTGCATATAGTGTTTTGTAACTGTGTACGAGCAGTAACCTCCTTTTTACTGGTATCACGCTAATATTTTTCCAATTAATTAAGTTCTTTTTAAAATAATAAGTTGATTTTTCAATATGTATCCATGTAACTAAATGTGAGCTGCACGCCGGAAAAATTGCATTGCATCTTTGACATACATAAAAGTAATTGCTTAGCCATACTTTGCATGCTGAATGTATGAACTTCCTGAAAATAAATTAATACAGTTGCAATGAAAATATTAAGAATGTAAATGGATGAAAAATCTTTCTTTTTAAAACTGAAAATATTTACGTTACATAAATTAGAGATGTAAAGGTTTAAAAACAAACATTAAACGTTTTCAGCCTTCTAGTTAAAAATTGTAGGATCGTAAACATTTAATTGCGAGTAAAAAGAGAAAAGTGCAGAAAAATTACTGTAAAATGACTTTCAGATACTTTCCAAGCGTCATTAGGGTCAATCTAAAGGCTCAACCTAGGCCCAACCATCTTATTATTCTAAACAAACAAAAATAGGTTCCAAATAAGAGCTGTAGCTTTCCTGGCAACCTACATACTCTAGACGTTCCCTTATATAAGTCGCTTAAGTGACTTAACTCTCCTGAAGCCCGGAAACGTCTAGGGAAAATAGATTTTTGTATTGAATAATATGGTAATATATTCACACTTTTCTTTCCAATGATAAATCTATATAATAATTTATATGCGTTATTATAGTATTCCTTCAAAAAGCGATTGTTTTATGAACGTCACGTTACTAAAGATACACTTTTATTTACGAATTGTTTCAAATTAAGCAAGCATGGGAAACAGCATTCAAATGTTTCTTTATGGTAACAAATCTTGCGATGGACAGAAAGAAAGAAAAAGAGTCTCAAACTTTCAAGCAGGTAGGTGAGATAACGCTCACATTGGAAAGGTATAAATTTGCAGCATGAAAGATTTGGAAAACGGCTAAACCCACGAAAAATATTGTACTTCACAATATAATGTATTTTAATGAATTCTACAAATTTCATGCAGGCACTATTTGTCTAACCTTTATGATTTATTGGTTATACACAATTATATCACATAAAGAAATCTTCACCGGTTATTCATAGAAAACTCAAGATTTATCTTTTACTTCCCATTCAATATCGTCAAAGATAATATTTTAATAGAAATTGTTATTCGTTTTTCAGAATAAAAAAGCTTTCCATGTAAAGGGTCGTTTGAATAGGGAAAATTTCTTGAAAATCTTCTTGTCGCATCCAAATACCAAGAAGAAAAACCACGCAAGATCGCAATCGGTGTGTGTAGTATTTTACGGAGCCATGTGTCATTCTCCTGGCTGTAATAAAATGCGTATTCTCGCATTTTAACAATTTCTACGAATATATTTACCTATGAATAACTTACAGTAAACGAAATAAAATACATAATACCTGAATTTCTACGCAAATGTGATGTAAATTCCTGCTTACATCTGACAGGAAAGCTATCAAAATATTCGAGATAACGCCATAGGCTGCAGACTCCTGAGGGAAGATGACCGCAGGGGTAACAACCCAAGGGATGAACATATACAGCCGGAAGGTGGATGATTTGCCGGGAAATTGATCCCGGAACGTACAGAAGCGGCAGACGGTCGCTTCACTCTAGCCACACAGGCGCCTGGTGATGTCCAGGAATGAACAGTTTGTGTTTTGTTTAGGTCAATATTTCGGTCGTTGAATATGTACATATTTCCTTTGCTAACACTACAATGATGACGTACACAGTATCGCAGAATCGAATTCAGTTCGATATTAAAGGTCGTTAATCTAGCAAACTTGCTCATCCCTTTTAGTACAAGTTTGTTCACTCTGGAAATTGGAAGGCAAATCTGTGATATTTTGGATCTAAGCAAACAATATTGTATCCGGTGTCTGAGTAATAATTTTGGAATATACAGGGAGCATTAAAATGTGGTCTTATTAATATTACGAGTACAGATTTCGAGATTATTAACCTTTGATACATTTCTGCGGAAATTTGAAGACAGAAATGAGAAATAAATTAGAGATGTGTATTATTGGGGTGTAATAGTACAGAGTGCATAATATTGCACTTTAACACGAAGACAAGCAGTATTTGAAAAGCAAGCGTAGTGGACATATAAAATGAGCAATTTGTTTTTTTTAATGTGTATGTTGCAATAATGTTATGTTCTCTATATAATATCGTTTATTTTTGCACATTTTCCACAAATTATTTTCGCAAAAGCTTATATTTCTGTATAATATTAATCGAGAATAATTTTATTACTTTTAAATTACAAACTCTGCTCATGAAATCACCAGAAACAACCGAATGCTGATAGCATTTGAAAAAATATTCTGAAGTGCTACATTCACATGACATTTTCCACCCACTGTCACTTATTTTTATATTCCGTCTACAAACTATTCTTGCAAAAATTTACACTTCTATCTATTTAAAGTTAATTGAGATAAATGTTTGCATAAATAGTTTCATTACAAATTAAGTTATAGGTACAAAAGGAATAGCGATACGCAAATGTTTAAAAGCTCGTCGCCGTATACTGGTCTTAAAATTCCATAAACCTTTCCATGGCATCGCAAGAAACAACTAGTCAGCGATACACCTAAACACTGACAAAATATTGAAAAATTCAAGCCATGAATAACCAATGTCTCGAAAATGGCTGATGACACAATAAGGGCGTTACAACGAGATTTTTCTGTCTCTTAAGGTTTAATACGTTGCACAAAATCATACAACATTCCTTTCGAATGAACAGAAGTTCATCTACTGTTCAAGATATATACTTTGGCATGTAAATACCCTAAATATATGGTATTTTATTAAAAAGGATAGAGTCATTTTAATAAAATAAGAAATGTCAATTATTTTCCATTTAAAGGTTAATTTGGGTTGGGGGAAATTTCAAGAAAACTTGTATGCAGCATTCTTTGGAATATACTGAACTTAAACGTCAAGATTGTTATTTATTGAAATTTTCGTTTTTTAATTATGCTGTTCACAGACACACACACAAAACACATACATTTACACACATGGTCCTTTCTATAAAATGATTTTATTGGAATCAGGATTCCTCAAGATACATATTTCCGGTGAAATGTCAAAATCAATTGTTTCTTTGGAATATAATACTTCCTTTTACCTACATAATTGTCGTTATAACGAATTTCTGGGACTTTGAAATTCGTTTTCAAATATCATATATTAAAGATATTTACATTGCAAATAAAATATGTATTTTGAATTTTCTGGAATAGCCTATGAAATCCACTTCATTCGGGGGGAAGTTTGTACAGTCTTGTATAACTGGAAAAGTTAAGCGACAGACGGAAACGTACAACAGGTAAGTGTAGATCTCTTTAAAACACACAATTTATTCCTGATATTCATTTCAGGGATATCCTTATTAATGTTTAGAATTCTACAATACTTGGTAATTCTTTTAAAGTCCTGTGAACATTCAGTCATTTCTCCCAGTTGCATGGGAACTATATTGAGTTTTAAGGTCATCGTATAGCATTCTTAAGCATTTGACTGTTGCTGTTCGGTTTATATCTACACTGTGTGATCAAAAGTATCAGGACACCTCCACAAACATACGTTTTTCATCTTAGGTGCATTGTGCTGCCACCTACTGCCTAGTACTCATTATCCGCGACCTCAGTAGTCATTGGACATCGTGAAACAGCAGAATGGGACGCTCCGTGGAACTCACGGACTTCGAACGTGGTCAGGTGATTGGGTGTCTCTTGTGTCAGATGTCTGTACGCGAGATTTCCACACTCCTAAACATCCCTAGTTCCACTGTTTCTGATGTGATAGTGAAGTGGAAACGTGAAGGGACATGTACAGCACAAAAGCGTACAGGCCGACCTCTTCTGTTGACTGACAGAGACCGCCGACATTTTAAAGAGGGTCGTAAAGAGTAATAGGCAGACATCTATCCAGACCATCACACAGGCATTCCAAACTACACCAGGATCCACTCCAAGTACTATGACAGGCGTGAGGTGAGAATCCTTGGATTCCATGGTCGAGCGGTTGCTTATAAACCACACATCAAGCAGGAAAATGCCAAACGACGCCTCGCTTGGTGTAAGGAGCGTCAACATTATACGATTGAACAGTGGCAAAACGTTATGTGGAGTGACGAATCACGGTACACAATGTGGCGATCCGATGGCAGGGTGTGGGTATGGCGAATGCCCGGTGAACGCCATCTGCCAACGTGTGTAGTGCCAAAAGTGAAATTCGGAGGTGGTGGTGTTTTCCTGGACGAGGCTTGCACCCCTTATTGTTTTGCGTGGCACGATCACAGCGCAGACATACATTGATATTTTAAGCACCTTCTTGCTTCCCACTGTTGAAGAGCAATTCGGGGATGGCGATTGTATCTTTCAACATGATCGTGCACCTGTTCATACTGCACGGGCTGTAGCGGAGTGATTATACGACAATAAAATCCCTGTAATGGACTGGCCTGCACAGAGTCCCGATATGAATCCTGTGGAGCACCTTTGGGATGT
The DNA here is from genome assembly GCA_030765065.1 of Deroplatys truncata. NCBI lineage: Eukaryota > Metazoa > Arthropoda > Insecta > Mantodea > Mantidae > Deroplatys > Deroplatys truncata. The sequence continues at coordinate 96,318,390 of CM060986.1, read as the reverse complement.
TTTGGAACGCAAACTTCGTGCCACGCCTCACCGAAATACATCGATACCTCTCCTTAGTTCCGCACTCCATGAAGAATGGACTTACATTCCCCAAGATACCTTCCAGCACCTGATTGAAAGTATGCCTGCGAGAGTGAACAATGTCATCAAGAATAAGGGTGGGCCAACACCATATTGACTTCCAGCATTACCGGTGGAGAGTGCCACGAACTTGTACGTAATTTTCTGCCATGTGTCCGAATACTTTTGATCACGTAGTTTATAAGGAAATATGTAAGAGAACTATTACCGCAAAGGGTTATTTAAATTAAAATAAACTGCATGGAAAAATAAGCTTCCCTAAGTATCATTTATATATACCCACTAATAAACGATAGAGGTGGAGAAAGTAATGTGAATGTATCACATCAGATTTTTAGAAAATAATCCCTATGCACACGCGCGCGCATGTATAGGTGTGTGTTTGTGAACTACATGCACAGAAACGAAATTTCGGTTAAATATCAAACTTCGTATTCAAATTCAGAGTTTTCTGCAGAGTAACGTGACGGTTTTCAAGAAAATTCGCACACCCCAAACTGCTCCTTATATGGATCTTTTCCGTTACTTTTTAGTTTTTGTTAATAATGGCTCAATAGATTTTGATTAAAACAACGTATATTTAAAATATTTGTATGAAAATAAAATTTTATCTCAAATTTTCTGCGAATAGCCTGTAAACACCGCTTCATTCTGAACGGATTTGGTATAAGTTTGTATAACTGGTAAACCATAAGATAAGACTAAGGGGAGCCACACCTCGAACCAGATGGCTCCACGGTAACTTGTGAGGCTCGCATTCGGTAGCTCCCGGTTCTATTCCCGTCGGCCGTATACTCTTACATTGAGTTTTTCGTGGTTTTTACTGGTATGTATTTCCTTTTACTTATTTCCCTTTCATTCCGTATCCTTCTCAGGTTTGCGTTTCATGGCGTATGGAGGGCTGCTTGGTCAATGGGTCGTTCATAGCCCTCTCTAGGCAGCTCCAACAGTGGAACGGGTCTTCGAGCCTGGAACTGTTAAGGACTTCCGCGCGTGTCTGTGCTCTATCTGCTGCAGCCTATAGCCTCTTGTGGTTCACTTCACACCTTCCTCCTGGGTGGTTGTAGCCACAAAAATAATAAGAATATCCAGATCACCGTACGCGAAGATCCCCCTGCATTGTATAACCTATACGTATTGATATATAATCTATACCCGGAGGAAGGGGTAAGTTGAAGGAACTACAGGAGACTACAACCATAGGCAGACAGGCCACGGAGACCCGCGAACATTTCCAAGCTCGCAGATCCGACCCACTGTTGGAGCCGCCGAAAGAGGGCGATGAAGTATCCACCAATCAAGCAGCCTCTGGGTCTACGTGGAATACTGTTTCTATTGATCATGCATCCGTGCCATCTGTCCGCGCCGCCATACACCACGAATCCTAGAAGCTCACGTGAAAGATGAAAAGGAAACGGAATGAAACGGGAATTATAACAAGGAAATGGTAGTAGAGAAGCAACCACTCCATCATTTGCCTGCCCATCCCCGGGAAACCACGAGAAGGTCATGGGTGAGAGTAGGCGTTCACCGGGGATCGAACCCGGGACCTTCCGAATGCGAGTCACACATGTTACCGTGACACAACCTCGCTCGGTATACCTACACGAAAAGTGTAGACTTCGTTAAAGCACAGAATTTGTTTAAAATAAAGTTTTTGTGGCGTTAATTATTTCATTACACTTAGTTTAAATTTATCAGCATTTTAGATACTTCGGTGTGCTAACTCCCTATTCGTTTGCTTCTTATGGTGTCGTGTAAGGGGTATAGACTTTAAAGCAATGCGCCTTTTAAAGATCTGACTATCGCAAGGTCTCCTGTATCCCCTTGTATCTAAAACGAAATGTGTCATGAAACCAAACCTTGCCTCACTCTCGCAATGTCTAGCGATAACCCTAAAGTTACCGGACTTACATTCACAAAGCATATCGAAGACAAAACCGTTGCTGCGATAAAAGCCATAATGGAGATCCGAAATCTCATAGCCCTCTTACCCAGAACCGTAATGTCATTATTTAAGTTTCAAGTCATTCCAGTGGTGTCATATGCCATTAAGATGATAGGGTCACACCTAAGCCACAAAAAACCTGAAAACCCTAAACAGAGCTAAGGCCAGATATGTAAAAAGAACTCTCTGCATCTCGAAGTTCGTTTCAAACCGGATTTGCTTACCAGCTGGCAGGACTGATGTGAACAGTTTCCCCATCACTTCGCTTTATTCGTGACGTAGCCTCTTCTTTCGGACTGCTCGCTCACTGGGGAGTCGAACACAAGACTTCTACAATCTCTCGCTTCGCCACCGTACTCGCTGCACGTCACGAACTCGCTCTAAGAACATCTTTCATTGAAAATCTGATGGCCACTCACAACCTGGCACCAACACCAGCCTCCAAAAGGTTTCTAGATGAACAAGTCCAGAAAATAGCAGAAATAAATCCAAAATTCTATCAAACCACAGCCATGAAAAACGAGGAATGGAAAGCAGCGTATTTGCTGGGGTGCAGTACAATACACGGGTTTCACACATTTGTAATATGCAGGAAAGAATTCCATGAAATATCCAGTGACTGTATGTGAAATTTGTGGTCTCTGAAATCTGTGGTGTGTGAAGTGCACACTAAGAACATAAAGCAACACACAGTACTAGCCACGGACAAACTGTTACAATAACTAATTAATGTAATAAGATATCTAATTCACAGCTTCTCAGCAACAACACATTAATAATTTCTTTCTTTAATATTTTGTTCTAAGTTTTACTTGTTATGTACTTTCTTTGCTAATATTGTAGTATAATAATTAAGAGGATGTTAAAACACATATTAATAATGCATACATGATAGAGCACAAGTATATCAGGTTATAGAATGCAAAATATGAGGGGTCATTGTTAGCTAAACCGGTAATATAAAATAACGATAAATGCAGCAGTATCTACGTAAGCGTGTAACGAACCTTGAATTCATGATTAAGATAATGGAAGTCTGTAATCACACACACATAAACTGTATTTGGATTTTATTGGTTAGTAGCACCAATCAGGTACATTGATACATGACTATAATTCAAATACGTACGTTAAGAAGAACGGTTGAAAGGAACGCTAACAGAAGCTTGTCAGTGTTCGAGCAGGAAGACAGTTTATAAGCACGTTTCTAAAAGGTCGATAAAGCTACTTATTTAAAGTCTACCTGTTATACATATTTTAACATAACAAAGGTAATAGTAAATTGTGAATATTTACATGTGGTTTATCCAAAATACAAGTGAAATAATTAACAGAATACGTGTGTGCTAAATATTTTAATCTTCTCCATACCTATCCCTGATAAGACACAAGTGCAGCCGTGGCACAATTATAAAATAATAATTACAGTATACTAACACACATACAAGAATACAGATACACGATCGTCAGATTCCAGTCCACGAGAACGTCGAGATACGTCTCGAGAGTACTGGCATCAAAGCGACCTACAGGTATGTAATACAGCATCCTTCATCATCAACATAGTGGGGCCTACCAAGGAGGAACCGCTACAAATTCTGACACTTTGTTATTATGCGAGAGACAATTTTGTAGCTATTCAAACAGCTTGCACACATAGTGTTTAATAAAATTTATTATTAAATCATTTCTGAAAACTGGTATCTCGATTAATACATAAGGAAGACAGAAGAATAAGCTTTAGTAACAATGTTTTTAGAGAAGTGCGTGAAATAAGCCATATGAGTGCAGCACATTGAATATTTTCATTTCGAATTATGAACTTGCCATCTAGTGTTAGCTACAAACAAATGTGAATCACACGAGACAGTTCAGCATCAGGTGCGCTGATCTCATTTCGACAGTTTCACAGTGACAGACGGCCGTGATTGATTGAAGTTGAAGCCACTGTCAGATTGAATTTGTCAACATCAAATACCTGGAATATGTACAAAATAGTTCGGAATAAAGCATGGTCTGAGTGAGCCAAAAATACTAATAGATTATTAGTTCCTAGAGCTTACCTCGCACAGTGCCTCACGATGTAAAGATTACGTCATATCTTTGGATTTACCAAGGCAACATATACCAGGAAAGTGCATCAGCGTAACTTTGTCTTCACATCTTTAACATAAGTGGGAAAGTCGGTAAAAGCCCAAAAAACCACAATACACTAGAGTATACGAGAAACGTCGGCACTTGTTAAAGATTAGAACACTTCTCCCGTATTGGAATTTAGTGTTAAGGCAACTCCCGTGACGTTTTTTCCTGACAATAGACGATGACCTAGCGTGTCGGCACAGTGAACTTGCTAGTGAAAAATGTGAGTGATGTTACAGTTTTCATCCTGTGGATGTAGCATCCTAATGTATACCCAAAATGTTCATTAGACTACTTTCTAAGAAGTGAAGTAACAAAAATCCACGAGGAAACTATGTGGAAGAAGAAATATATGAAAGAAGACATTTTGAGGAAGAAGACATTAACCATCATACACAGGGTACACAAATTTTCTGTCGGCTGGCCCCGTAGCTCAATCGGTAGAGCATCCCTGATAAGACACAAGTGCAGCCGCCGCCCTGTGCGAGGGGTTCCGAGTTACATTTCCGGTTTGGGGGTGGGGATTTTTCTCTAGCCAAGATTCATTCTTATCTGGAAGTATGAATTAGAGTGTGAATGTGTGTATGATCTAATGATTATAAAAAACCGAAAGTGCAAGAAACCCAACAAGTTACACCAGTTAATACCATTGCCAATAGGCAAAAAGTTCCAAAGGAAAGGCCGCCGCTAAAACCAATGTAGTTAATGGTGGGGTATAAATGGAACTAAAAAAAGAATCTGCTGTGCTGTATTCACACGACTTTCTCAACCCACTATCGTTTATTTTCAAATAGCTCCTAAAGCCATTCTTGCACCGTGCAAGATGGCACCGCAGTAAGTGTACGACTTGCATTCGCATATGGCGGTGCAGGACAGACGGCGAAGATGCATGCTCGATGGAGGAGCACTCCCATGGAAACCAGAGGGCTGATTGGTTGATGGGTCGTTCATCGTCCTCTCTCGGCGTTACCGGCAATGGGACAGGATATGTCTGTGGCTGTGTCTCCTATGTTCTTTAACCTCATTCCTTCCTCCTGGGAGGTGATAACCGTAATAGATCTGTGCAGGTTACTGCACGCGAAGTGTTCCCATCCGTTGAATAACCTCTACCTCACTTATTCTACTTCAAACTGATTGAGATAAGCGGTTCCATGTTTTGTTATAGGTATCTATAATGGAAATAGAGATTGCCAGATGCTTAAAAACTGGTCCTATAGACTGGCCTTGAAACGGCATACTCTTTCCATGACATCCAAAAAAAAAAAATAAACTGAACAGTAATAACATGTATTGAAAAAAATTACTCCAACAATGATGAATTACCGTGAAGAGACTGAAGTCACAACAAATGTTATTGGAAGTAACTTGTGTGTTTTAAAGAGATCTACATTTTTTATTATCTCTTATAGTTTACTACGTATGCAAAATTGTACAAAGTTCCTTCCGAATGAAGAATACTTCACAGGCTATTCCCAGAAAACGTAAGAGTCTATTCATTTTATTGCGATATAACATACAATATTTAAATACAAAGCGTTGAGCCATTTTTCAGAAAATCAAGAAACAGGAACGTTTTTCCACATAAAGGGTCTTTTAGGTTGGGAGGATTTTCTTTAAAATCTTCTAATCGTATCCATGGAAGATGCTGAACATAAATACCAAGTTTGGTATTTAACAGACTTTTCGTTTTCGATTTGTGCTGTTCACATATAGACACACACAGATATTTTCCTAACAAAGCTGTTATGTTATTCACAGGGCTTCGAAACATGTACTTAGAGTGAAATATCGATATCGAACTTTGGCTTGGAATAGAATACTTCCTCTGTTTATTATAGTTACCTACAGAGAAAGTAAAAATATAAAAATATATTATTAAAATCTGAACTGTTGGAACACATGACTTTCTCGTTCTTACAAAAACATATTCCTCTACCTAATTCCTGTACATGCAGATAAACGTTCATTACACTATATTTTCTTGTAATAATAAGTAGACAGAAAGCTAAAGTGATAGTGAATTTTTTAAAAAACGGAATGCTATGTGAGGGATTTAAAATTCTATGCTCCTTTCACGACCATTCAAAGCTATAACGAAAACTATCTTTGAAATCGTTAACCCCACAAAATTTTTTATGTAACGGTATCTACATGGTTTGGGTAGTAAAATCTTGTCTATCTCTCAATAATAATCATTCGGTGGCGCTGCAGCCCAAGAAGAGCCATTAACTGCCAATCCGACTGCCTGCCTCATGCCGACACGACGTGCACACGGCAGAGATTGGCAATCATCCAACCGATACGGGGAGGTGTTGTGGCCAGCACCACGCATCCTCCAGCAATAATGTTGACCTCCGTGGCCGGGATCGCTGCTTATTGCAGCTCTTCACTTTCCTCACGATGCTGAATGGGCACCGGCATATACCAAGGACTTAAAATCCGTTTCCCCATAGGCGTTTTGGCTACGTCCTTGATGATGGTTGTGGGTGGTGCTTTGGTTCTAGGGGTGACCTCTTGACTTCCTCATAATCGTTGACATGGAAGCGTTGATCTTAAAGTTGTCTCTCTTCAATGCTATCCTTTGCTGTGAATGGGCAAGCGTGGGGGTGGGGAGGAAATTGGAATCACTGTTGGTTGTCAGGTACTGTGAGAAATAACACTGACTTCCTCTTCTAACACCGATTTCGGTACTTTGTTCCTGCAGGATCACTTACGTGGTTTCGTCGCCCGCTCCTGCACTCACTCATAAGTTACCTACCAGGCACATGTCTTGGGCGTAAACTGAACACTAGACATTTACTGTTCTTAGCCAGCACTACAATTTATTTTCCTCGGCGCTAATTAATTTCCGGTAGCGAGCTTGACCTTTTTTTAGGTGCGCAAATTTAATTACTTTAATTTCTCTTAGTTCCTGCGCAAATGTTATTGATCACCGCTTATCTACCTCATTAATGCCGCACTAAGTTATTCATAAGAATCAGATAACTGACAATGCTTAATTTTATTTCACACTGCTTCGGTGGAAAATTCGTAACCGCGTTTGGAATTCATCTCTCGCATCTCAAGTATCTTCAAACAGAGAAATTACCAGAGTGAGTGTCGAATCTCGCTAATGCAACTGTATACATCCTACATGGCAGTCTTCGTGATCATTTACCCAGAGTCAAATCTTCCTACACTATAATTGGCTACTTCGCTTTCTGGTAGATCTCATCCTTTTTCTATTAGGTGGGTGTTGAACCTGTGAACATCAACAGCTGCTTGATTCGTTCCTTACGTGACGCTACCTAATTCTTATAATTGGAGGAATACCCGCGCGTACACAAAAGAATGAATGACGTGTTTGCCTGCCCACGCGTTTGAATCTGAACAATGAAATCACAACGGAAATTTTACGTTATTTTTACAGAAATCTTGCATGACACAAAGCGTGTTAGTGGCCCTGTTTATTTTAAGCTTTACAAAAATTTAAACACTCATCATTTTTAAAAGGCTTTTCACTTATATAACTCGTGGTATTCTGAGGCAAAAGCTACGGATATTAATTAAATTTTACATGAATAGATTGACAATGACTCTTTAACAAATAACATTTAACTACCATTTTTAATCCTCAGGAAATATCGCCTCAGGCACATTCCGTGGCCAAGAACCACAGCGTCATAGCACAGGACTATCTATCTTATCCTGTTTACGAATTATATAAAAGTCATTCAAAATGAAGAGTACTTTACAGGCTCTTCCCAGACAATCAAGATGTACATTTTATTTGTCATGATCTTTAACGTTTGATGTTTTAATCAAAATCGTTAGTTGCTTTTTATAGAAAATAAAAAATAACGTAAAAAGCTCCCATGTATGATGTAGTTTGAGGTGGGATAAGATTTTCTTTAAAATCCTCGTTTCAAATTCATTGAAGATACTGGACCTAAATACCAAGTTTCGTATATAATCATCTACTCGTTTTTGAGTTAGGCTGTCTAAACACTACAGATAATTTTCTAAAAATATTTCAGCCAGCCTCAAGATATGAATTTCTGATAATATCTCGGTACGAAGTTTTGGGTGGAGTGCAATCCTTCATCTATTTTCTATACGAAAGTAGCAGAGAAAGTAAAAAGGTTGACTGATTGCCCCAATCAAAGCTTACTCTATACGCAATAAAGAAGACCTTCGCCACATTAAGTTTTGACAGCGACTGATTTCTACTATTTTATGAATGATTTACTCTTGTCAATATGCTTGTTCCAAGTAATGAACCCCTCCCTCAAATATTTTCTTTGCATCGGCACCCCTAATAGCCTTCTACCAACATGTTGGTATTGAAGCAAAACGATGGTCGGCAATTTTGAAGCCGTATACTTTACCTGCTTCTAATGTTGACGTTATCACGTAACTCGTTCTGCGTTATCTGGCGTGCTAGCCGCTCTAGTGGAGGCTATGAGATCTTTCAGGGTATGAATGGACGGGTGTGAAAGGATAACACTTGACAATTTAAACTGAGTCATTACTTGTTAATTCCCATCACATTAGCGCTAGATGTTAACATAGAAACATAGCTTACATATAATTAGCACCCTACAAAATCCGAATAAAAAGAATTTAATATACAAGAAGTAATGTTCAAAGTTTTTGAAAAATTATTCAGAAAATATCGGATCCAATTGGCACCTCAGAACACCTACAGTTTAAGAAATATGCTGAATACACTTTTGACTAATACAACTGATAACTTAAAAACCAGGAATTTACCAGATCTCATGTCATGATTGCCAAGGCATATAGATAGAACCAAAAGGAATTTAAAAATAAGACTAAGTGAGCACCAAAGAAATATAAAACTGAAACAAATAGATAAATCAGCAGTAGCCAACCATTTTTGGAACAGTAATCATGAAATAGGACAAGAGACAAAACTTCTAAAATCTATACAGATTCCATCACACTTGGAAATTTGGGAAAAGGTTTTTATTCAACTCAACATTAAGAATGCTTTGAATTTTGAAATACCGCCTGCAGACTACTTATACAGCTGATCCAATCAGATTACAAGAGAGAAGAAAGAAGACAGATGAGTTCCCAACCTTCACTACAGATGGCAACAAATCCAACAGCACTAGTTTCCAATTCTTCACAACAGAGGGCAGAAGAATAGTCTAATGAAATACTTCTTGGGGTTAGGGGAGAGAACGTGTCGCTAGTCGACCGAAGCTGAAGATGGGAGAAACATATCTCCCGAAAGCGCTCCTTAGTTAACATCTAGCGCTAACGTGATGGGAATTAACAAGTAACGACTCAGTTTAAATTATCATATGATAACATCACAATAAAAAGTACTTCTGTTCATTATAATAAGGATAAAACTTGTTTAAATTGACCAAGAAATTTAATGTGATCTAATACTTGAGCTATTGAAGCGAGTTACCGACCGTTTGAAATGAAGAAGTAGACTGTCTCTGAATTTTAGTACTAGAAATTGTAACACTTGAATTACCTGCTAACTTCTGCGGTACCAAATTTACGGTTTGAAGCATAACTTGCCCTGAGTCTCTAAATGCTTACCAGAAAGGTCCTTCAGAAGAGCCGCTAAATCTTACTCACACAAGCTCGTCAATGAGCGCTTAAATAGCACACGAGCAATCACATAATTAACTGGATAAATCTCAAGAAAAAGTGTGTGTGCCCAACTGCGAATGTCTATCAATACCCATGCACGTAACACTCTAAATTAGATTACACGCCTTTATTACTTAAGCTCCGCCTACATTACAATTACTACTCCCCAACATCACCTTCACATCCAAACTCTAGCATGTGCGTCTCTTAACTGTTACCAAGCTGCTCTAGCTGAGATTCGTTTCACTTTGACCATTTTCAGAATTTGTCTAGCATATACTGAATTAACTCTAAACTGCCTTCCCATAATCTTTTAAGCTACTGCGTTCTATCCTCGGCTGTTGGTAATGACTTTCGTCAACATGGCTTGCTAATTACTTTCGAATTATTATTTATTACAATTACTTCTCAACCTTACCACTTATTTCTTTAATTGTTTATATCTTCTCGCCAATAATTACGTTATCAGTAAAAAGTATAACCAAGCTGTGTTCCAATTTTCAATTACTACCCGGGCTACAAAATTGCATTTTAATTAATTGCTTAAAGGCTATTCAAGAATATGATACTCAAAATTGGTAAAGCAGTTGATTATGCAGTACCAAGAATATTATAATAGCAGAGTTTTCGAATGGATATTGAGATATAAATTTCACTATTTCTTCCCGTTGAGTACATAGAAAGAGTAACATTTACTGCTCAAAGGGTAATTCTTATTTAGTGTACTGAATGTACATTGTATCATTGAAAAAGTTATTGTTCCAAATTGGAACTTCATCACTTCATCATGCTGTGAACTAAATAAACTGAATGGATTTGCGATGCGTGTCTTTTTTGTAAAATCATTGTAATAGTGTTTGCGGTTGGATTTTTCACACAATTATAATAATTTTTCGTGAGTGGACTTTGTCATCTCATGTCGCGCAACACTAGCGTTTGTTGGTCAGGCTTTCCAAGTGAAAATATATGCAGGGTTGCCTGAAATCAGCTATGGACCTTCCATAACTCGGGATTAAAATTCATTAATTAAAATAATGAGTAATTAAATTTAGATTATATGATGTAATGAAGTTTACTATACTATATTTGGTTGTGGAAACTATTAGCATTTTATAATGCATTAGTAAAATTAATGAAATAAATGAAAGCCATATTAATTAACTATAAAGTAGGATGCAGCGCTAGCTAAGTAATATTGTTGTAACTTATCAAGCTAACTGTGTTTGCAAAATGGTTAGAACAATCAGAATATTTCTTTAGGGATGTGATGGATGTTAATGCCTACGTCAGTAGAAAATTATTTAAAAGTATGTAGAATGACTAGAATGTTTTGCCGAGTTCCATAAGAGAATTAACAAATAAAATAGTTTTTGCATCAAATACTTCGTTTTATGAGATTTTATTCACAGATAACCAACTGAACATTTTTATACTATCATAGATTTCCTAAATCTTTAAATTACCTGTACTCTCTACATACCTGGAGAAAAAATGTAAGTTCCTTCTTAATGCTAACAAATGTGTAAAAACGTTATTTAGGAGAATCAAAGCACTAATTAGTTATGTTTATAAAATACGTGTCAAGCCAATTCTGGAAGTGATTGAAGTTAAATATCTAGGGACACTTTTTTCAAAGTACCTTAATTTTGTAGACACATTGTGTAATAGGAGAAAAACGGCATTATTATTAGAAATTCTCATAGTATTTAAATATGTATATATATATATACATATATATAAGTTTAGAATCCTGTGTCAAAAGATAAATATATATTTAATAGAAAAAATAAAATATATATTATTTTAAATACTACACTTTTTAAGAATGCGTAACTATCTAGGAATTTAAATTAGGAAATGCTTTTGAAAACATTTAACTTCAAAGCTTTAAATTCCAAAAGGGATATAATGGGACTAATACTTCAAGGTTCTGAATTAGTGTCGATGATATCCGTATGGTTGAAAACGTTACTTTGGTATGGTTGATAGAGTAAGCATATTCCAAGTTTTGCCCACCACAAAAATAAATACTTGTATAGGAATAATCCGTTGATGTGTGGTAAAATGCATTATTTGGATGTTTACATGTTCAGGTCATCTGAAATCCAATTTAAAATTGTAACTGTTAATTATTATTTATGGATCATCCAAAATGATGTGGCATAAATAATAACTGCACTTCTGAAACATCGCCCCACTTTTTCTTTCTTTTTTTCTAAGTTATGCTGAACTGTATGTAATCGTATTTGTGCAATGACTGTAATTGGACATCTGCTAGTTATGTGCATGAATAAATAAGATGTAATAAATAATACCTCAAACGTTTGGCATAACACTGTTTCTCATGATTTTATTTATTAATGTGTAGAGTAAAGTAAAAAAAACGTTCTTACCCAGAAACCATTTTCTCTTCATCCACTAAAGGTGACATATGTACCTATAAGCGTTCACCAGTTGTTTGCTTTGTGACACAAACTAATAACTATGCCGCGCTATAACTACGTGGCCTCAAAGGTGTTGCGAAACTGACTTGTAATTCACTTAGCTTTAAAACATGTTTGTAGATGTACAAACATTATTAAGTATTTGTGTTTCTATCAGTCAATTTCCTTATTATTTCAAATAAATATTTACACCCATTCAATTCTGTATGGATTTAGCTAGTAGTAGTAAAGGAGCTAAAGTTTCCATCTGATATTTTAGTGTTTATACATGTTCTCCGTGCTGAAATATTTCAACACAGGCGAAGGGGGATATTAAACACGACGTAGCTTATGATTCCACAGGATCTAACGTATGGATAATTTGCATATTGGTATCTCGTACGCGTGTAGCAATAATTTGAAAGGGAATGTAAACCTAGAATATCTGCTACTGCTGATACAGCCTAATACCCTTTAATGGATATGTGACATCCTCTCCCGCTTCTGAAATAACACCCGATAATGGTTGTTTATAAAACTTGCTCCCCACATGATATTCAGCGGTATGCTTATCACCACTTCCGATTGTATATTGGTTCTTGACAACCTCCGATAGCTAAATGTCATTTTTCGGTCTAAACAATCCTTATTTTGTTGGATATCCTGTGTCGTTCTCGGTTGCGTTGGATTTCCACTGTGGAGAAATACATTTCTCGTGTTTCATCGCATCGCTGGAGTATTCCACCTAAATATTTGTTTGTGGGCATTATTACTTATTCTACTGCTTACCTGCAATAAATAGAGAAGACACTCATAATGAACTCCATTCAACACAGATAAATCTGATGTGTTACATTTACATGACTTTCTCTACTCAATCCCCTTCAAATCTTCTTAATAAGGCTTATTCTTCTATGTCCAACATGATAATATAGATAAACATTTATTACACATTTAGTCGCTTCGTTCTGTGAGTATGATTAATACAATAATCTAAAGTGGTAGTCAAATCTTTTCAAAGCCGGAACACGACCTCACAGGCTATTCTCAGATATACATTTTATTTTTCAGGAAATGTCTTAAAATAGGGTATTTTAATCAAAACAATTAGCCATTTTTGAGAAAATCAAAATCTTCGAAAAATGCTCCATGTAAAGGTTAGTTGGAGTGGGGGGATTTTCTATGCGATGGCTTCGAAATTACGTTCTCATTGCATGGACAAGAAAAGAAAGGGGGAAAAAAAGAATAGAGATTTGCAGCTTAGTAAAGTATTTGAAAATTCAAGCCAATAACATCGTCATCGGTGGTGTAGTGGTTATCATGTTCTCTAGTTCCTGAGGTCGCAGGTTCAAATCCGGCTGAGGGCGATGTATTTTTTCGGCGTAAAAATCCTTAGCATAGCTTCCTTCGGAAGGGAAGTAAAGCCGCTGGTCCTGTGACGTATATTTACGGCACGTAAAAGAACCTCAGGCCAGATAAAGAGGCCTCTGAGCAAAATTTTCGGTCTTTCATGCCCATTATAGAATGGAACGCTAAAAACATAGCAGTTAATGAGCGTCAACAAATAAAACTCAATTTCAAGCTAATAACAAAGAATAACTTGGAAATGCTTAATGCCACAAAACAAAAAACAAAATAAACAAACAAAATTTTGACATACACTGTGTGAGATACACTTTTTTGTGTAGTAAGATTTTGTGTAGCTCTTACGGTTTGCCAATTCCACAAAAGTTATTCAGAATAAACATGACCTCACAGGCTATTCTCAGATATACATTTTATTTTTCAGGAAATGTCTTAAAAATAGGGTATTTTAATCAAAATAATTAGAGCCATTTTTGAGAAAATCAAAATCTTCGAAAAATGCTCCATGTAAAGGTTAGTTGGAGTGGGGGGATTTTCTATAAAACGTTTTTGTCGCATCTTTGGAAGATACTAAACCTCAATAACAGGTTTAGTATTTATCCGACTTTCATTTTTAGCTATGCTGTTCACAGACACACAGGAACCTTTCTCTTGATTCAGAGGACCTTGAAGCATGCATTTCCGGTGAAATCTCTGTATCGACTTTTTGGGTGGAACTGAATTTCAAGCTAATAACACAGAATATCTTGGAAATGCTAATGCCAAAAAAAGAAACATTTGACATACACTGTGTGACATACACTTTTTAATGTAGTAAGATCTTGTGTAGCTCTTACGGTTTGCCAATTCCACGAAAGTTATTCAGAATAAACACGACTTCACCAGCTACTCTCAGAAAATTCAAGATATACATTTTATTTTTCAGGAAATATCTTAAACATATTGTATTTTAATCGAAATCATTATAGCCATTTTGGAGAAAATCATAATGTTCAAAAAATGCTCCATGTAAAGGGTAGTTGGAGTGGGGGGAATTTCTAGAAAACCTTTTTGTCGCATCTTTGGAAGATACTAAACCTAAATACCAGGTTTAGTATTTATCCGACTTTCATTTTAACTATGCTGTTCCCAGATACACAGGAACCTTTCTCTTGATTCAGGGGGCCTTGAAACATGCATTTCCGGTGAAATCTCTGTATCAAGTTTTTGGGTGGAACGCAGTACCTTCTCTACTTACTATATGCAGTAGAGAAAGTACAATTGCTTACTTGAAACTTGAGGGAAATATTTATGAACTTCCTCAATAATGAAGCGCCTGTTTTCACGAAGCTCATCACACTTTGTGTCAACTTTTCATTTATGACAGTAGGCTGTTAAGATCAGTCCTCCTCATGAACGTTCGTCCTTCCTTCTACACCACTCACGCAAATTTCTACCATTCATCACACCTTCCCCATACACTGCAATTTTTACTGACAAACTTCAATACAAGAAATGTGTGCAGATGGACTGGCGGCAGAGTTCTGTGATGGCGGTATAAAAAAGCTGTTGCCATGACTAACAAGAGTTTAGCATTAATGGTGACTATTTAGAAAAATAAATCAACTAATGTTACTTGATGCCATCTCCACAGATTTGGTTACAGCGCTCAGGAACCCGAAAATACTTGAATTATTTAAGGAATACAACTGTGACATAGGATCTAGCTCTAGCTCTAATTGTCAATACTTTTATTATTGTTTATCTAAAATGATAATGCAAAGTATTAAAATTGTAAACAGTTAACGTTTATGAACTGTTGATTGCAGCTAAGCTATGTTTTTGTCTAAGAAAATTAATTGTTGACTTTAACTTACCATTGTACCTATTGTAAACCATAATGCATGTGCTATGTTAATTGAGAAATGCTGATCGCGCTATGACTCTACTGTTTAAGCGACCATAAACAAGCAAATAAAATAAAATAATAATGTTCAGATTTTCATTTCCCATGAAAGTTATGTTAATAAGTAAAATACTTCCAGTTCTACAACAAAGAAGTTCTTGCTTAAAACACGACCCTCGTACATTTTCTTTCGCATGTGAATGTCTTAAATATAGTGTATATATGGGCGTAGACTCTCAAGTCCTCTTCATTCAGAAATAATGCTGTAAATTTTGTATAACTGGTAATCCTTAAGAAATAGATAAAGCGTACATAAAAAAATCTGATGTGTTACACTCACAGGACTTTCTCTGCTCTTGTACAAACTATTTTTACAAACACTTATTCTTCATATGCTTCATGTTAATCGAGATATCGAGATGTTAATCTTATTGCTAATTTTCTTGTAGATGCAAGTGGAATTGGTAGGTTTTAAGCGATAGTCAAATATTTTAAGAGCTGGTTGCTATGTGGAGTATTTCATTCTCTTTGCATTGCCAGGACAGAAAAAATGAATAACAAATTCACATTTGAGAAAAAGTATAAGTATTGCAAAGTTTAAGGGAATAACAAGCAATATCTCGAAAATGGTTCACTCATCAAAAAAATGTATAGGACATAAATTGTGTATTTTAACGCGATCTAAATTTTTGTGTAATAAAATTTTGTCTATCTCTTATGGTTTACCAGTTATGTAAAAGTGTCCAGAATAAGGAAGACTTTTGGAGACATTCCCAGAAAATTCAAGATATACATTTTATTTTGTGATAAAAGTATCTTAAATGTATGATATTTTAATCAAAATCGTTAGAGACATTTTTGAAACAATTAAAATTTTCAAAAAATGTTGTATGTAAAGGGTAATCTGGGGTGGGATATTTTCTTGAAAACCTTCGTGTCGCATCTCTGGAAGATACTGAACCTAAATACCAAGTTTGGTATTTATCCGACTGTTCGTTTCTGAGTTATGCTGTTCACAAACAGACAGACACACACATGGACGTGTTTCCAAAAATGCTTTTTTTTGGATTCAGGGAGCCTCAAAACATATTTTCGGTGAAATCTCGGTATCGAATTTTTGTATGGAATTCAATACTTCCCCTAATTACTATACGTAGTAGAGAAAGTAATAATCCGTGCGGGTTTCTGATCTGAAAGAATGGAAGAAACTTAAAAATAATGAAGGAATAGTAATAAATGATGATAACCGAGAGCGATGGTGATAACATCTGTGGTCCGAATTCGGGATGTCTCGAGTTCTATTCCCGGCGACCGCCCACTCTGACCTATGGTTTTTTTCGGAGGTTCTTCCCGCATCTGTAGGTGAATGATGGAGAGATTTCTTTTATCCCTCAAATTTCAAGTCCCTCAGTTTCATTCCATTCATTACTTCATGAATCCTTCACCCCGTTTGATCAGTTTCAGGGTTGGAAGTGTCGGCGCTGGTGTAACGTGGCAGGGGTAAAATGATGCTGTCTGTGAACTTTCTCCGTGCCTCGGCCTTCGGCTGATTACTGGAGTATAAAGACCGCCCCTTGGGGGAGGGTGTTGGAATCTATTTGGAGCGGGGTCCCGAATTTGCTGTTGGACTGCCGGGGCGTCTTCATCTAGAAACTGTAGGAATCCTATCATGGCTGTGCCGTCAGTCGTGATTTTCGGCCGCCCGGTGTCTCCCTTCACTTCATTCCTCCCTCCAGAAGGTTCCCCTTCTTGGGGCGTCGGTACAATCACCAATTCCTTGAGCGGTGCCGAAACCCCTCCACTTTATAATTCAATCCAATAGATGCTTGTTTAAGCTAAATATATTGTTATTAATAATAATAATAATGTGACACAATGCAAATCTTACGGCAAAATCTTAGAGACAAATATTGACATATAAGTTCCAATTGACAGCCAATAGACACAATAGTAAAATATCAACAAGTAAATTGAAGGCGATGGCATTTAGGGGACAATAGCTATGCTCCAAGATCCAAAATTGGCCTAGAAGGCAGAAAAATTAAACGTGTATTACATTTTCAGCACTTGAAATGTTTATAACTTATGTAGAAAATAAAGATATAGAAAATAAAACATCAAAGTATGTGGAACTATCAAAAGAATCCAGTCCGAAAAATCAGGAAGGGAAAACAACACAATTAAACAAAGCTCAAATTGAACAATGACCGTGCCCTCGTGATTATGTGGTAGCGGAACTGCATATTAAATCGGAAGATGAAAGTAAAATACAAGCATCTGAGATGCTACTTTTACATAATGTTAAAGGACGTTCAGGAGCGTATAATATAAGAAGTGAAAAAATGAGAGAAGAGCTAAAGATTTATAAGATCGTAAATAAAATTAAAACATACAAACAGGTAGACGGAACGCGTAAAGAATGAACAATAAAAGAATACCAAACAGAGCATTCCTCTACAATCCAATGTTTGCCGACCCCGAAGAAGATGGACTCCACTCCCGTTCGCCGGAACGGGTAACGGGCAGAAGAACAAGACTGTACCAGCATTCAATGTGTTATGACAAGAAATTGTTAACTTGCAATTACATAGTGCACATGTATAATGGAGCTACTTATCCCATTCAACCATCACGCTTGAAATATTTACTTTGCCCAGAGGTGTGGATTGATGCAGGAGCTAGGTTTAAAATATTCACACAAATATAGTAACTGTTTATTGAAGATAAACTTCTTATATATGTAACAATCTTTAAATTTAAATGAAGCTTGCAATTTCTTTTAACATTTAGCAACCTTAAAATTAACACGTTTCAAGTACAAAGGTTCTAGTTGTTTCTCTTTTACCTTTCGTTGCGATGTTAAGTCTGTTTTACAATAACTCTTGATTCGTTAAAGTATTTTATTTTCTTAAACTGCAAGTGCAGTATGAATGCAAAATCACGTATTGATAGAATGTTTCTCCCGCGAGTTTAAAGAATTTAGCACCAAGGGTGAAAGAATAAATTTTGAATTGCTTACCGAAAACGCATGATAGAATTTTGAAATGGCCGAAACATTACCCTTTGTAAAATTACGCCAAAAATCTCGCCGAGTCAAAAGGAGAACTAGATTCTCCGGAGGTCTGCTCGCTCCGTCTCTTGTGGATGACTGCAGGCTGTTCCTCCCCGGGAGCTTTACGTTCCTTCATACATCTAGGAGAGCGCTGCGATTGGTGACGTTGACGAGCCAGCCAATAGTAGCCATCGGTGACCTTATGTCGTTCTTCCACAGCTACGTCAGGAATGACGACATGATTCCTGGGCGTGTGCTGGCAACGTGTCCAACGCCCAGGGAGAGGTGTAGAAACGGCACAAGACAAAAAAAAAAAAAAAAGGAAAAAATGTAGATCACTCTAAAGTGCAATTTATATCCAATGATCTATTTGTGGTATCGGCATTACTGAAATATTTGTTTATTGGTTTGAAGTTTTAGTACTTAATGATGTTTTTATTGATTATTATGCAGCTTTCCTCACGATGTCAGGACAGAGAAAGGAATTTTATGGACAGCATATAATAATCCGCTTTTCAAACATTTGACTATCGCGTCAACCTCTTGTATCCCCTCCTTGTACCTATACTAAAAATTATAATAAAACTTTTTGTGCAAAAAAGTTCATCTCCATTAATATGAATTAAACAAAAAAAAACTTTTATTTAGTTTGTACAAACAATGTAAGAAATCCTTATGTGCATTCACATGACTTTCTCTACTCTCTCTCTCGTTTACAGACTTTTCTTGCGAAAGCTTATTCTTCTATCCGGATGTTAATCGTAATAAACCTTCATTACACATTTACAAATTTCGTTGTAGGCATAAAAAGTATGCGATAGGTAAAGCGATTGTCAGATTTTGAACAAAAAACTGTTAAATATATTTAGGCTTTAAAATTCTATTCTCTTTGCATGACCAAGAGAAAATACGAAATGCGACCTTCACTTGAAAAATGCATGTTTTTTAAAATTCAAACGAGTAGCAATATGTCGGAGGTTGTTAACACAACAAGAAGTTTTATTTCACATAAATTGTATGTTTTAACGAGATCCACATTTTTTTGTGTACTAGTCGGCCACAATATACAGGCGTCACCGCTTTATATTGGCAAACAAGGCTAGGGACCTGAGGGGAGTGAGGGGCAAAGCAATAGGGAAATGTTCCGTCGCACAATGAAAACAGTACTACATTTACTATTTTTTTTAGGAATGTGGTTTGATGGAAAGTTCGAGAAGGTGGACGAGGTTCCGCATGAGCACCCTCGATAATTCGCACCATACAGGGGTAAGTGCTACTGCTCTAAGGCAGGAGCGGAACAAAAGGATGTGCTAGGTGACTGCCATGGCCGAGGCCCTAGCAGGCACCTGGTGATTAGGAGAGGTTTCGGGGAGCAAACGTTTTTATTCAAAAAGATTAACTGTGCACCGAGATGCTTGAAGTGGTCTCTAAAGAGGCCACGGTATTAGGGACGCCGACACCAAGGTGGGTCGTAGGCCCGCCACGTCAGGCCTTGTCGTGGGAGTGAGGCCTGAAGCCGCCCGAATATTTCACTTGCGCGTTGGCGGGTGAGGGCATGGAGCTCCAGTAGCTGCGGCGAGACATCTTGCTGGGGTGTTGGGTGGTGTGGCTGCGTTGGTGGAGAGTGAAGCGGCGAAACGGTGGAGGCAGCGGTGGTGTGGTCGATGCTGTTGACGGATGGTTCAGTTTGTGTTGACATGTCGGCGATGGTGGTGTGATGTGGTAATTGGTTGGCTTCAATCCTACGAAGTTTTCGGTGTATTGAATCTATGGCTTCAGAGGTGTCGAGGGGTGTGAGCTGTGTGACGGTTGCCCGGAGTGAGTGGAAGTGTCGTGCAGCGTGGCGGATGAGCTTTGCGTTTGCATTTGCATTTATTTTGCGCTCCAGGGACAGGAGCCGTGGAGAAGTTGCTGACAACAGGAGGCTTATTTCATGATTAAGAGCTCGGAGATCTACCAGAATGGATTCAGCGATGTCTGATGTTTCTTGTTGCG
Source organism: Deroplatys truncata (assembly GCA_030765065.1). NCBI lineage: Eukaryota > Metazoa > Arthropoda > Insecta > Mantodea > Mantidae > Deroplatys > Deroplatys truncata. The sequence continues at coordinate 96,297,886 of CM060986.1, read as the reverse complement.
AAGCTGGTGCTGATGTTGTAGGCTCTGCGTCTCGGAGCAGTGATGAAGCTGGGGGCTTGATTTGATGTGCCGGAGTGGTCGCTTGAATAAGTGAAGATGCCATGATGGGCTCTGGAGTTGGTTGAGGTCGATGGTGATTTCTTAAGTAGAGCGGACACGATGCTTGACCCATGAAGTGGTCAGCGCCGCTGCACGTGGCGCAGTAGCGCTGATGGCTGGTCAGATCGTGCTTGGTGCAGATGACAGTTTGTGGCGTGTGGCCGTAGCTGCAGCAGCGACCGCAGGGCGAATGACGAGTAGAGCGGCTTTGCTCTATTCGGTGGACTTGTCCAAACAGATTCAGGCCGGCCAGGAGTGCTGCTGTGAAGTGTGCCCGGTCCAAAAAGTAAGGCGCACTAGTGGAATTGGTCCTTTGGCTGAGGTGATCCTTGAGACGCGGACAAGAGACGACCAGAACGGCTGAACGGCCTCTCGGATCATCGTCTCAGGAAGAAGTCGTTGGACCTCACGAACCACTGCGCTGAAGGAGCCGCAGCGGTAGGTGGGATGCGACAGAGTGGAGGTGCGTTGTATGGGGACCGTAGGAAGTCCGGGAACAATGAGCGAGACCTGACGGCATTGAGGAGGTGCGGTGGTGACCGAGTAAGCTATCGGTGGCGGCGGTGGTGTAGAGATTCCTGCAGCGGTGGTTTGTGCCGTAGGAGGAGGTGCGATGAGGACTGGAGCGTCCTGAGGCGGTGTGGTGCTGACTGCTGTGTTAGGTGGTGCTAGCGGAGAGGTGTGGTGTCGACTGGAGCGCCAGTTGGCGGCAAGCTGCCAGCCGAGGTGAGGAGCAGCGCTGGCGGAGGAGGTATGGTGCCGACTGGATCGATATCTGAAGTGTGCGTTGGCGGTGTGGTGTCCACAGTAGCTGCCGAGGCTGGGGCTTCATCAGCCGAGCCAGCATCGGGAGAGGCATGGCGGTGTCTCTTCTTCCTGCCCATGCAGAGGAGATGTTCATACTTCGTAGTCCAGGAGCAGCACACTTGCATTCCTCAACCTTGCTAATAAATACAACTCGGAACTGCGGATGCTTTCTTTAACTGTTCTTCCTATGCCTCACCCGCTTGTTTCGTAGCCGTTTAGTTTCTCTTCTCACCACTTCCCATTTATATCGTGGCTGACTCGCGTTACTATTTACCAACTATACAATGTCATTTAGAATTAGGAGAACTTCACGGGCTATTTGTAGAAAATGTAAATATGCGGTTTTATTTGTCATTCAAGTATCTTAAACTTTTGCTATTTTAATAAAAATCGTTACATCCACTTTTAAGAAAAAAAAACTAACTAAAACTTTCAGGTAAAGAGTAGTTTCGGGGGGAGGTTCTTGAAGACCTTCGCGTCGCATCCCTGGAAGATATGATACTAAACTTAAAAACAAAGTTTTGGTACTTATTCGATATTTCGTTTCTGAGTTAGCTGTTGACACACACATACAGAGAAAGAGAGAGAGAGAAAGAGAGAGAAGGCGAGAGAGATAAACATGACGTGAAACGTTTTCTAAAATTTTTTTGTTGAGGTTATTCGCCTTAAAACATGCATTTTCAGTGAAATCTCGACACCGAATTTTTGGGCAGATAAATACATAACAGAGAAAGTAGTAAACAACAGGGACAACACAAAGTAACATTTTTCACTTTTTTGTTTAAAATTGGTATGGAGTTTTAGCAGATATATGTTTTTTAAGAGTCTGGTTTTCGATTTTGCTGACTAGAAGGGACTTTTCTACAATATTCATTCCTTATAACAACATATGTGTGAAGTTTGGCAAAAAATATGAAAAATTTCGATTGTTTCTTTCTTGAAATTTTATTATAATTCCATCTTGTAGTTTCATGCCACATAATTAGTCTTTTAATATCAACAATTTTAAGGGGAGTCTAAATAAAGAAAGTTTGAAAAAAAGAAAGAAATAGATGCATCTAGTTTCTTATATGGGCTTATAAATTGGAATTTCATCTTTAATTTGATGTATTAGTTGGCCTCAACCAGCCGTACTTTGCAGTTTTATATTTCCCACATACTTAGGCAAAAGAGAAGTTGCCGCATCACTGCTGTTCAAAGGGGCAGTGCAAGCACAAAGCGAAAGTTCACTGAGATAGTGATCCTGTCTGCAAGTGTTTACGTGGTAGTTTCGTACTGTTAAGCGTTGCGTGGTCGCTTGCATGCTGTTCGAGTCAGGTCATTCAGACAAAACGGCAACGCTCAACAATAATAAACACACGGATATGATTCAGATGTGTGCAGAGGCGCACTAAGATGCAGCTCAGGATCGAAGGCTGTGTTCTGAATATTTTCAGCAGCGGCATCTTCTGCGCATATTTTACTTTCATTTATTTATGTCTTTTTTAAGTACAGAGATGATATTAAGAAATGCTGGATCATTCCGGGTAGAACGTGGACCTGATACCCTTACATAACTCATTCACCAAGGAGCGGGGATGTTTTTTGACATGCTTATTATTAATAAGGCACTAATAGAAAATAATTTAGCTCTAATGTATAATAAACAAAGAATTCCGTTTATTTTTGTTAACTTTGCGGCACTAATTGGTGCCATATGATTGTAGTGAGTGTAGATGGTCATAGAACTAAATGAACTTAACACATATGCTCAGGTTTGCGCCAAGCGGCAATCCTGAATTCTTGTCAATGGGCGCATTGATTATTAAACCGATAACACCACACACCCACACACACACACACACACACACAGGTAATCTCACATTCAAACACCCACACCCTGGGCATACCGTGAAATGTTTTTGTTTAAAGACAACTTTCAGGAGCCCAGCCGTGAATCAAAAAGGTGTTAAATGTTCGTTTTCAAGCATTGCTCTCTCATTTAGCGATCTCTCTGTCGGTCTGGAGTTCCCTTTGCAGTTCTGCTTAGGCAAACCTTTTGGCATCGATACTATCTGGTATAAATTATAGCTGGCGCAAAACTTCTGGAATCGTGACCCCAGCTACTGAGCCTAGGAATGGTTCATGTTTAGCTTAATCAACGAAAGCGATATAATACCTTTGCTTACTCACAGTGCGTAACACATACAGTCTGCATAGAAAGTGCCCGCATATGGTTGTAATTTCAAAGAGAGCAGTACCTAAATAGTACTTATTTTATATTTGTTATATTTATAACTATTATTGCTACGCTTTCAAAGTAAAGTGGTAAGGTATTTCAATATCAAAGCAGGGAAATAATTGCAAATGTCCTCGACTTCAAGAAGCAAAACAGAGATTTTCACCCGAGTTCCATAAAAGCCTTAAGAGGGTGAAAGAAAGTGTAGCCAAAGCAACTGGTGTTTCACTGAGTTCCGTTTCCAGAGTTCTCAAGGATAATAAAAACACATGGATGAAGGAGTACCATTTGACACACCAGAGAAGAAACGTGAAGTCACTAAACGTATTACAAAAATAGATGTTTTCGACAAATGTGTCATTGGGCGCACGATTAACAATTTATATGAGGAAGAAAAAAATGTGCCAACAATAAGCAGATTGCTCATCAAGCTGAAAGACAGCAGAAATTTTCAAGGCGGTTCTACAAATCTCAGAAAAATTATAAAAGATTTAGGGTTCAAGTGGAAGAAAACGAAATCAAATAGAAGAGTTCTAATAGAAAAGCACGACGCACGATCTCAGCTGGAGAAGTACTTAACTCAGAGGTACAAATTAGAGGGTCAAATTATTGTGTATGAAGCTGAGTCATACATACACTGCAGTTATACAACATCTAAAATTTGGAGTGACATAATATAGCTTTAAATGTAAACGTGAGTAAAACAAAGTTATATAACTTAATTAAAGCCAACAAGCCACTTCAGAAGTCGTACATACTTGGCCAGATATTAAAACAATGTGACCATAATGGGCTTAGACTGCCACCATATCACCCAGATCTAAACCTAATCGAATTAATCTGATGTCGAAAGATGGGTGGTATGCAGAAGTATCACTTAAATTAAAAGATGTGTAGCAGTTATGCGATTTCCAGAAATTGGAAGGCCAGAATGGGAAAATGCATGTAGACATATTGTATAAACTGAGAATCATTATTTCGAAAAATATGGAATTGCAGAAAATCAAACAGAAAGAATTCTCATCCAGAAAGTAGCGACAGCAGTGATGGCGGCAAAGATGTGAGTGATTCGCAGAAGAGGAAGGGCTGTCAGATGTGAAAGAATGGAGGCAGATGGTTGACAGATATTAAGCGCTTTTTATAGCGGTGGATTTAGATATACTGTAAATAACTATAAGTTTATGAGTTCAGCGCAGTGCAGTGCATAACCGGTGTGCGGATATTTAACAATGATTGTCCGACGCACTCCTGCAGCTTGCAGACGACCAGTCATCTCCTGATCTGGTAAGTAACTCGCTTCATAGCTGTCATTAAGATTTTCTCATGTCTGGAACTGTTGCGCCAATTATAACTTCAACTAAGGACGTGTGTAGGCCCTCTGATATATTATATTTTATAAATGTAGGCAGAACACTGATATTTTAAATATACTTTTAAGGGTACTAGTGCATCTGCCATTTTCTACTCTGAATTCTGCATCAATTCACAGAAAAAATAAAAACTCTTATACACTTTGGAGTAGAGAGATGGGCGCATTTCAGCTAATCTTTTAGGGGAAACTCTGCTCTACAAATTGATACCATTTCTAAATATGGCAGCTTCCGCATGTTCCAGCAATGCGATTTTTGCTTTGTAAATATGTGTGTTTTTTCCCTCCATTTTTCATTTGAATAGGTTTTCTCTGAATTAAATTTCCTAATATAAATTACCCGTTTTCTCAGGACCTTTTCAAGACAGCTAAATGGAGCTTCGCTATTTTAAAAGCAGTACCTCAGTCGTGTTACTAATCTACTTTGGTGTTAATTAGTTGAGTGGTCATACTTTAAAAAAGCAATTACTCATGCGTTTCAATTAAAAAATTGTCTAATGGAAAAAAATTATTTTATTGTATAAAATTATATCGGCGAACTTGGAAGAGATGCATCTACATGGTGTGAAAATTTCAATGTGATATGATAAACAGTTTCTGAAATAATGGACAAGGTAGTGGATACATTTAACATTGGCAGGATAGGACTTCTAGTTTTGACTTAAAGCCGGAAAGGGCTACTTAATCGCTGTTGTACCATTTAGGTAAAAAACTATAAACACTATTTTTCATAAATGCATTTTTTCATAATTTTTGAGTTTTCAAAATGTTCTTGAATCACACTTTAAGGCTTATTAGTGGACGTTTTCAGTAAGTTTCAGGAATTACGGATTTAAATTTGTTGTTTACTAGTTATAAACATTAAATGGCTCAACTGAAATTGAATATTTTTCATGCACACATTGAAAAAAATAAAATTTCAATAAAAAGTGTATAAAATTGTACCCCTCCACAGCTAATTACAAATAAGAAACGTCTACACAGCAATTTATTTTTTGTGTGTGCGTACTAAGCTCAAGTTAAAAATTTGGGAGTGATTGCTAAACCGAAAGTCAAGGAACATTTGATATTACCAGATTAAAAAGTGATTAACTATGTCACGAGTAAAAAATTAATATTTTATAGCACATAAGGATTAAGTTGAAGTATGACCATTTTGACGCTACCTGACCGGTCTAGCAGGGGATGCGCTAATGACGGTTTGAGTACTGAGAATTTCTGTTACAGTCACCCTTCACTGTCTAGTCTCTCAGTACAGTTATACTTGCTGCCAGTTGCAGTTTTGCCAGCAAAATATGGAAAATATCTTGATACGAGGGCTGTCCCTGAAGTATCCGACCTAACAAAGAAAACACAAAAATTTTGGGAAGAAAACTTCTTTATTTCTCTACATAGTCTCCTTTCAGCTCGATACAATTTTCTCAGCAATGTTCAATAACTTCGATACTCTGTTTATAGCGAGAACCGTCGAGTTCTGCAAAATAGCCATCAACTGCAAACTCCACCTCTTCATTTTACCACCAAGCCATTTCTTCACCTTTGAAAACAAAAAATAATCAGAGGGGGCTTAGTCTGGCTAATAGGGTTCTTGAGGAGGCAATTGGAACTTTAACTCATAGATTTTGGTCATGGCGATAATGCATGTATGAACTGGTGCATTGTCTTGATGAAACGGAACTTTCTTTTTTGCTAAATGCGACCATTTTGCTTGATTTCATCATTCAAACGCTGCAATAAGTTTGCATAATATTTGCCATTGATTTCTTTTCCTTTTTGAAGATAATCAATGAAATTTATCCCACGCACATCCCAAAAAAACTGACGCCCTGATCTTGCCTGCAGATGGAACTGTCTTCGCCAACTTTGGAGCCGATTCTCCCCTTTCAATCCACTGTTTCGACTGTTCCTTCATCTCAGGTGTGAAATGATGGACCCATGTTTCATCCATGGTTATGAATCGACGCAAAAGCTGGGCTTTATTGCAGCGAAACATCGCCAAACACTCGACTGAAACATCCTCATAACACTGCTTTTGTTCCATTTTGAGCAAACGCGGCACCCATCTTGCGCACAGCTTTCTCACATCTAAATTTTCAGTTAGTATGCGATGTACAACACTTTTTGAAATGTCTGCTATCTCGCGTACTTTCAGTCGATCACTTCGCAGCTCGTACGGCCTCGTTTAAACTCTGCTACCCAATATTGTAAACGGAGGAGCAGACTCCCCTAGAGAAGAATCTAGCTCAGCTTTAATATTAGTTGGAATAAGACCTTTCTAATTAAAGTATTGCATCACATAACGATGGCTAGCTTTATCCATGATTTGAGGCAGTATTTTTAATACTTAAATAATTTCAGTCTAATTATATAATAAATTCAATAACAGTCCGCCTTAAAGCAATATGTGTATGTAAAGATATATAAAAAGTGTATATTACAGTCATTATATATGTTTATATTATTGTATGCTATTGTATTCATGTTCAATAATGTTATATGAATGTACTACGTAATTTAATAATGTAGGAACTGTGAGAATAATAGGTTAAAAGTTGCTAACAATTAGGTAACAATGAGGTAACCTTAAGGCAATAATGAGTAAGAATGTTTAATAATACTACTAGTCATTAATGGAGCAACAATAATGTAAATTTTTGTGACAGTTTATAAAATAGCCAATCAACAACCAGAAAAATCTTTAGTTAAATGAAGGTATTCTGTTGGAGTAGGATTAGCCAATCATAAACTGAAAAGGAGAAAATTTTACAAACTTAGAGTTCAGTTGCCTGCAGACAGCGTTAATAACCAGACGCAAAAAGTGTCCACAAGAAATATAATATGTATTCGTGTGAGACGAAAAATAAGTTTACGTGTTAAAAGTGTAATTAGTTAATAAAAAGAATCTCACAGCTCCCTATATCAGTGAAGTGTTATTTAAATCGTGTCAAGCATTAATAAATGAAGTGAAGTAAAATTATAATCTGTGTGAACCTACATTCTTCTTGCACCACGACCCTGCCGAAATATACTGACGCAGCCGAGGCAAACTTAAATATATAATATTTAAAGAAACAGTAAAATTACAAAGTTAATATTTTTTTAAACTTGGTGCAAAGGCCACCTGAAAGTACATTTGGGGCGAAGGCTACCGGAAACCGGGTACTATAGGTGCGGTTGCAACTACTTCAAGTGTTCAACTCCCCAACAGTTGAAATATAATACAACTCCTTCAATGCAACAAAATACCTTCTTCAGTTTACAAATTCGCTGAGAGAGTTCGCTATTAATGTCAACCAAATTAAACAACGTAGCATCGTTAAACTTCAAACTTAAGCTTTATAACGGTGGTACTTTCTAGAATCATTTGTTTAAAACAACAACCGCTATATATACGTCAGGTCGGGTAGTTCTGGGACTGCCCTCGTATCTTCGGCCGCCCTTGCTTCGCTGGTTTTCCTATTGTCACATGTGGATATTGGTTGATCTCTTCTAAAGTTATGTTTCAACCTAACCCAGATTTTAAATACTAAGCTTCTACAGCAAAGTTTTGAGATTAGGCAGTTAAGGATTATTCCGTGTGGTATATAATGCTATCTCTTTCTACTGTCCATGTTTCAACGTAAAGCAAATGCACTATAATGAGGATTTCATAGTTGTTTAATCGTATGTATGTACTATATACTTTATGTTTTGAGTGTATGGCGAGAAATCCAAAATTGTGGATTTTTGGATTTTGATAAATAATTGATCGATGGGTGTGACCGAGGAAATCAGGAAGACGAAGACACAAATAAAATATTCTAATCGCGAAACACTGCTTTATCCAAATGACTAAGTTAGTCATACTGGCGCTAGAATGTAGTGGTGCAGTTAGGGCAATAATTTACTGACAGTATGCTCTTTGGCCCGTACTGCATGACTTTATCCTGGCAGACAGTTCTCTATTTTGTTTACGCCGACAATTAGCGGTGCTCTCTATTGCACTGGACGGGGCTTTAATCCAAAACTCCGCCATCATTTAAATCTTGCTTGGTTAACTCGCTGGGGTGATGTCAATTCCCTTTGTGTTCGATAGTGCACTCCAATCAAATGCTAGAGTATCCCCAATACTTTCCTGTGGATATCGCGATGGGTTGCTCGTATAAAGGGCGTATAGTGTATAAGAAGTCACAGCATTATTTTTATGATGGAAATGGAAGAATGTGATGCTGTGTAGTAATTATATACCTTTCTGTACCTTCTTATATTTCTCTTCATAGCTGTTTTACAAATTATTAGTACATCATTTTATTGTTTTAAAACTTCGATATCGATATTTCCCAGTTAATACATGCTTTTTCTTTTAAATATCTTTAAAACATGCGACACGAAAATTTTCAATCAATTCCTTCCGCAAGATTATCTTCCGTTACTCTTTATTTTTTAAAAATGGCCCTAACTATTTCTTTTTCATTCATTCGTTAGACATTTCTGTCGGTAGCAATCTACACATGTTGTTCGTGCCACCTTTTATTCGCTCTTCCAATATTTATTTTCCATATTGGTTTAATAATTCTTAAAAAGGTATGGTAGCATTTCTATATTCACTCTTCAAAGACCACATCCACTTAGATTTATATTATTTAATTTTTTCATACATATTGTAAATATAACTAATTATTTTCTTATATCTGCATTTCTTTTATGGCCTGTTCTGTTATATCCTGCCACTGCTCTTGAAAGGTTCGTTTCATGTACTTTAAGTCTCCTTTTGTTTTTCTCTGTCATGATCCCTGTTTCACTCTCATATAGTAGTTTTAGACTGGCATTACAGTATAAACCTTTAATATAGTGTCTTTTATTTTGTTTCTTAAACATCGTTTCATAGTGTCAATAAAATAGTTAAAAGACTATTTACATTAAAGTAGTATATATCTAGGATATTTACACGTTTAATAAACTGTATGCTATTTTGAATTTTCTATAAAACGATCGGTATGGCACTCTTCTTTCAACTCCTAAATTATTAAACTACTATAGTATAACAACTTAGTAAAATCTCTCGATCTACGCGAGTATTCAAGAGGAATAAATCGCCCCCACTCTACTTGTCTTCCACCTTTAGCTAATGAGCTATCCAATGAGGTGTCCTAAAGAGGAATTGGGCTGATACGCGGGAAATAAACGTCACCTCACTGTCTTGAACACAGAAATTTTATATCGTGTTTACATGGCGATAACTCAAAAGTTAAAATACTTATTCCGGTTATGTAAGAGGTATGTTAAGGAACACGGTTTCAAGATGGTGATGATGTGTGATTGATCTCCCTGTAAAAAAATTAAAACCACTAGTTTCCTTTGTAAAACTTTAATTGAAATAATTTGTGTTATAAAATCAATTAGCGAGGAACTTTTGTCCTTGAAGAGATGCATGGGCTAGTGAAGGCTATGTAATATCCTAAAAGCTGTGAATTAAGTTTTTGGAAGATAATGCATGATAATTCCGGGTGTATGTGAAATGCACATGTATATGCAAACATTTGTTTACACACCCGCTGCAACTTGGTCTTTGCGTAGCCTTTCGCAGCAATCTACAAATTCAACATTTTTGTTACAGTACCCTACAATGCTTACAGTGGTCACAATTTAGCAACCGAGAAAACAAAGACACAATAAACTAAAATACAAACAGATCTGCTTATAATGGTAAGATATTTATGACAAAATCTGCTAAATTTCCGTATGTTAGAACGTTTTGCTGTATTTTCTTTGGATGTGATAGATTTCATGCCACTGTATGCTAAACTGTTATATAAAGAGAAGTATTTCTGCATCGCCTAGCGCCAGGCGCGCAAAACATCACAAATGAATAAGGGTGCCTGAAATGTGAAAATCGCCAAACACATTCATTTGTTACTAATGTTTCTGAAAATAATTTACAAATATTCTACATTAAAAAGTCACAAATTTTCTTACATTAGAGCAAAACATTTTCAATGGAGCTCTCAACAGAGGTAAAGCAAATATCACCGCTTTTATTTTGCCCTTATTCATGTACAGAGAGAAATTGTGTGTATTTGTGTATGATACCGTATTAGGTAATGTTGCATTCAACTGGATATTACTTCAGCTATTGAATGTAATAGCAAAACGTTTATTTACAAAACTCCATATCTCGGTGACATTTCTTTCCCAACTTAATTAGGTATCTAGGTAACAGCTTTTACGATTTCTGATATACACATTTTAAATATCAAAACCCATACGTGCAAGCCGCGTAGGACAGTTATTAATATTATACAGGGTGAAGCATTTAAGTTGAGACTCTACAATATCTCCAAAACTAAGCATTGTAGAAATAAATGACCTTAATAAAAGTTGCTTGGTATTAATGGGAGAAAGTAAATGCCATTAGTCGTGTTTTGTTTCGAGGACATTATGATGGTCATTTTAGGGTCAATTGAATTTTTACTTTCTCTAATACGTATAGTAAGTAGGGGAAGCATTGTATTCCACCCAAAAATTCCATACCGATATTTCACCGGAAATACATGTTTTGAGACCCCTTGAATCCAAAAAAACATTTTTGGAAACATGTGTGTGTATGTGTGTGTGTGTGCATAGCATAACTCAGAAACGAACAGTCGGATAAATACCAAACTTGGTATATAGGTTCAGTATCTTCTAGAGAAGCGACACGAAGGTTTTTCAGAAAATCCCCCCACCCAAGATTACCCTTTACATGGAACATTTTTCGAAAATTTTAGTTTTCTCAAAAATGGTCTATCATGTGTTTCAGATATTTTCATGACAAATGAAATGTATATCTTGAATTTTCTGCGAATGTCTCCAAAAGTATTCTTCATTGTGAACGACTTTTGCATAAGTGGTGAACCATAAGAGATAGACATACTTTTACTACACAAAAAATGTAGACCGCGTTTAAATACACAATTTGTCATATACATTTTTTGTTGTTGAGTGAACCATTTTCGAGATATTGCTTGTTATTCCCTTAAATTTGCCAATACTTTTCTCAAATGGGAATTCGTTATTCATTTTCTCTATGTCCTGGACATGCAAGGAGAATGGAATGCGCCACATAGCAACCAGCTCTTAAAAGATTTGACTATCGCTTAAAGCCTACCAATTCCCTTTGCATCTACAAGAAAATTAGCAATAAGATTAACATCTCGATATCTCGATTAACATGAAGCATATGGAGAATAAGCGTTTGTAAAAATTAGTTTGTACAAAAGTAGAGAAAGTCATGTGAGTGTAACACATCTGATTTTTAAATGGGAACCTACGGTTAGGGTCAATTTAAATTGACTCTAAAATGACCAAGCAACGTCCTCCAAACACAACACGACTAATGGCATTTTCTTTCCCCCATAATATCAATCATCTTTTATTCAAGTCATTTCCTTCTACAACGACTAGTTAAGGAGATACTGTACATCCTCAACTTGAATGGTGCACCCTGTATATCGGATAGACAAAACTTACCACGCGAGAAATGGAGATCTCTTAAGAAGCACACAATTTATGCCTCTACTGGTAAGGAAAGAAATAAGCAACTAAGCTTCAAAAGTGAATTCAAAAAGGTTACCTCGTTATTCTTTTCTGGGGGAATAAACGAAAAGTAAAATTGCTGCATTTGTATTCTGGCTTTTTCAGTATCTTCAAATATTAAAAAAATATGTCTGATAAGGTAAACTACAAAACTCGACGCCTATTTTAAGTCAAAATGATACACAGTGTAATTTAAAGATACCTAAAAAGTAAAAGAATTATTTTAACTTTTAAAGAGAAGAATCCTGTTAGATTAAAAACATTAATAAATGGAAATATTTTAAACAAACATTTATCTTAATACATAATACTTCATATTAGTTTTAAACTTGATTAGGCGTTGAGAATCATGTTAATGCATGCCAAGCCATTTGTTGAACAACTAAAAGACTTTAGTTAATAAACCAAGAAGACAGATTCTTTAAGGCGATAGATGTGCCTACTCTAATATATCTTTCAGACTCGTGGATAATAAAGAAAGAAAATGAGAACGTCTATTCCGTTTTCGGAGGTGAAATTTATGATATATGAGGATTCACTAGAAGTGATAAAATAATCGAAACTATAAAATTCTAATTTTAATGTATCTTTAGATAACCACAGGATAAATTATAGCAAAATAAAATGGATGCCCGAGCTTTACTCGGTAATGTCGCATATGTTTCACAGAAGTTTGGAAACATCATTTAAGTACAGCTTAATAAACTAGTTACAATAAAAGCTTAAGTTAAAACTGTTGATTGAAAATGTTCCGGAAGTAAGAGGTCCAATTTATAGCATTAACATTTTTAGAGTAACAAAAAAACAGATGTCTTTGGAATTAATTTTCTCATTATAACGCAAAATTATAGAAACCAACCACAATTTTAAAACTTAAATACCACTTCAATTTCGTTTATGCTTATATATCTCAATTAATCTCTTCACAAAAGTCCTCGGCTCGTTGTTTCTAAGAGCGCCTGTAAAGTATAACATTTTATATGAATATGCCTACTTCCGGAGCGTTATTAATGATCGCAAATATATGATATAAGTATTGCCATGACGGTCGTATTTTATTATTGTTCTATATATGCATATATTGCCTATAACATCTAAGTTTATAAAGGTCTTTGATAAAAGTAACTTAATAAAGGCTAGGAAACGAAAAACCATTTTTCGTAGTAGAAAATATCTATTATATATCCATACTGGAACTTACCTTTCCATGAGACGGTGGCCTCCTTTCTTAAACTCGGTCATTGTCAAACGCCTCAACTTATGTATGGGAGATTTTAGCATGCCATTGTAATGCACGCAAAGTGTTGTGCTTTCAAAATGTTTAAAAATCGCAAAATTTATTCTAGTTTGTAAATAAGAGCTGTATGAGATTACAATAATTAAAGACCTGTGTCAATTATGCCCGATTATAGCAAAGATTTTTGTAACAGTTGTAAACAAAAGAATTGTTTGCAATTTTGAAAAAAACTTACAATACTCGGAACGAATACTGTCATTCACAGTTTAGTTAATATGTGTTTAAGATATTGTAAATCTAATAAAAATTCTTCCACATGTTTTATGATATTCAAAAGCGTTTGACATTATATCACATAAAATTAGATAGAAAAATTTCCAATATTATGCTCTTAGTGATAATAATGTCAAATTTTTAGCCATACTTAAGTAACAGATGTCAATTGGTGTAGTATAATGGTAATCCTTTAGCTTATTTATTTGTTCCAAACGGTGTTGTTCAATAATGGGTTCAGTGTTGTTTAGTATTTATACGAATACTTCAAATAGTATTAGCACCAGTAATTATTTATTTTCTGGTGAACTAGCCATAAATGTAAGTGGAACTTGTTTTGACTCAGTAAGGAATAAATTGTAGTTTTGAAGATTAATGTTTGGTGCAATGCAAAAAATGTGCGCTTAAATCAGATAAAACAGAAAGTCTAAAAGTTAGTCTGGTTACTAAATACAGATTACAGGTAAATTCTTGGGTGTTTATTTGGAATCTAATTATAGATGGTAATTACATATAAATTATGTTTTCATAACAGTTTGCAAAGGAATTTTACAATGAGAAAATTGGTACAACAGGTCACTTTAAATTTACAAAAACTCTTTATTTTGTCTATTTATACTTTTATAGTAAATGATGTAATTGCCTGGAAATATTATTCACAGTTAAAAAGTATAATTCTGTATAACCAAAGACTATTATGTCGATATGTGATTAGAAAGCTAAAACTCACTCTAAGCAGCTATTTAAAAAGTTATACATTTTAACAGCTGTGTCAACATTTGTAACTAACCATTTAAATATTTGTAATGCACTAGGAATGCAAGCAATTTGAGGTTACATTTCTACAAAAGTATCAATGCTAATATTTATAATTTTGTTGAATAGTGTTGCCTTATCACATACAAGTTATGAATTATGAAAAAAGTTTGAACTGAGGTAAAAATGTTATTGTAATTTGTTTAATATAACACAAAGAATACTCTGAATAATAATTAAATTTAAAGATGCATGTACAATCTAATATCTATTATAATTGTTTTATTGACCAGCTCTTATGGAAATTAATTAATGTAGTGGCTTGGTATTTGAGATTTATAATGCAGTGTAAATGCTGCAGCAAATAAATGCAGAATTTATATACAAGATTAACTCGTTTAACAGTATGGGATAAGCTAATGAATTAAAGAAAAAGCATATGAAGTTCAGGAATTACAGCTGTAATGCTTCCACTGCCTCAGGGGTACATCACATAATTCTGAAACGATTACTGAATTTATTTGGTCCATGACACAGATGAAACTAAATAATACTCATAATAACATTAATAATGTGTATTTTAATGTTATGATTATTTCCACACACGCAATGTATCGAGCGTTTTATTTTCTCTATTACGTCTAGTAAGTAGGGGAAGTACGAGTCCTCCCAAAAATTAGATGTCAAGATTTTACCGGAAATATGTGCTTTGAGAATCCATAAACCCAAAAAAGATCATTAGAATAATGTTCACATGTGTGTAAACTGAGTTTTATTTATGGATGCTGTTTTACAACTATAGTTCTTAGCGTCCCTTTCTATAATGACTCTGAAAGACCGGAATTTTTTCTCAGAGATCCCTTTATCAGGCTTGAGGTTCTTTTACGTGCCGTAAATCTACGATACGGAACCACCGGCTTTACTTCCCTTCCGAAGGAAGCTGTGCTAAGGGTTTTTACGCCCGAAAAAATCCTTCGCTCTCTGCCGGGTTTGAATCTGAGACATCAGGAACTAGGGCTAGTCCCTAGACACGCTGAACGACATATATGTACGTGTGCGTATGCCTTAGAACAGCTAAACTCAAAACTAAAAGTAGAATAAATACCCACACTTGGTATCTAGGTTCGATATCTTCCAAAGCTGTGATACGAAGAGTTTAAAGCAAATCCCGCTACCCCAAACTACTCTTTCCTGAAACATTTTGCAAATTTGTTATTTTATAAACAATGGCTCTAACGATTTTGATTAAATACCATATATTTCAAGATATTTATATAAAAATAAAATTTGATGTTCTGGGAACAGCCTACTAAGTCCTCTTCATTCGGATGGTATTTTGTATAATATTGTGTAACTGATAAACAAAGACGAAAAGTTCCACATAAAAATGCAGAATTCCTTAAAACACAATTTGTTTGAAATAAATGTTTCGTGGCATAAGCCGTTTATTCATGCTTCGAATTGTTTATTACTTGGTCATTCTTTTACAGTCTAATCAAATTTAGTTATTTCTCGCGATTGGATGGAAACTATGGAATTTTAAGGTCAGCATATAGCGCCCAGTACATAAACATCTGACTATCGTTGTTCCCTTTGTATCTATAAAAAATGTTTGATGTAGATATATCTGCAAAGGTTTATTTAGATTAAAATGAAGTAGATAGAAAAATAAACTTTAGTAAGTGTAGTTTGTATATTCGCTAATAAAGAGGATGGAGAAAGTCATGTGAATGTCGCTACTTCTTCACTCCAACTGTATTACTACGACTCGTAACGCTAGAGAAAAACGAATTAAAAGTTGCCTTGAGAGCAAGGCTTGTAACGACGTGAAAAGGAACCACCGCAGCGTGTTAACTTTTGTTTCAGCGAGGAAGGAAGTGAAAGGCATCATGGGTCGCAGCCAACTTTTGCTGCGTAGTGCAACTATTGTCACCAGACCGGCGGCGTTGACATTCTCCCCTTCCTGGGGTCGCATCTTGATAGCTGCGTGCTTTCCGGCAACAGAAATTTTGGCTTTTTAAAATCCTGAGGACCGATAAAGTGCGAGCGTTCTTTACAATTTGTAGTTGTGTCGAACGGAACTCTACACAAAGCCGTTCACAGAAATGTATCTGTGAATATAAAATGTTGAAGTAATAATCTTGAGATACTTGTCAAATGTTTCTTTCACAGGATACTTTAAATATCGCAAGTAACCATTTGGGATACTGGCATATAATAAGTCTCGTAACAAGAGCATTTTCACTTTCTCTACCAGTACCTAGGTACATTTCCAGCATTCCACCCAAAAATTCTGTAGCGATATTATACCGGAAATAAATATTTTAAAGTTCCCTGAATAAAAAAATGATTTTAAAAGTGTTGTTACAAGCTGGGGTGAGGGCTTAAAGATTTCCAGCAAAAGTACTAAATTTGGATCACCACAACATGCACATAGGGAAGCGTATCTAAAGAAACAGCAAAACGAACAGGACCTTGTTATTCACATTCCGGTGTAGGCGTGGGGTATTTTTAACAAATTACACAGATTTCACATTATTCACATTATCTGTGGTTTATTCAATAAAAGATATGGTGTCCCTATATCATCACAGAAAAGAGATAAAGAAATAATTGAGGGGAGATGCCTCACACACGAACTACATTTGCACTTTTCCACACACAAAATCATACACTCGACTCTCAAACCAGACTGACGCTAACACACACACAAAGAAGTAGCACTAAACTATTCCCTCTCTCTCCTTCCACCTCTGACTAGGCTCGCTAGCTAGAGGTGGCGAGTTGCCATGCCAGACGAAATTCAAACGCAAGGCCGAAAGAATATGAATTATTCACAGCAATACTGTCGCCAATACGATGCAATAATGCGTCTGGTATGACAATAGCTACTAATACCTACTAATACGCCACAATATGCGCGCGCGCGTGTGTGTGTGTAACAGCATAACTCAAAAGCAAAAAGTCGGATAAATCCTAAAGATACGACTCGAAGTTTTCCAAGAAATCCTCCCACCCAAAGATACCCTCAATAGAAATATATTCGATATTTTTTTATTTTACTAAAAATGGCTAATGATTTTAGTTAAAATGCCATATATTTGCACTCTTAATCATCTCTCTTAATCACGTTATTGAAATGGAGGTGCCACAACTAGGAAAAGTTCGGACTTAGTATATGGGGTGATAGCAAACCAGATGTAAGGTAACAGAACTGGCCCACATTCATTTGTTCACAGCAGTCAAATTGGGGTATACTGAGTTTAATTTATAAATGGTTGCCGTCGGGCAATATAGATCATATTGTTGCATGCTGGGTAGAGGCCTAAAGGTTCACATGAAAAATTAAATTAATTTTTAGTACCCAGCACGTACATTGATGGGACGTATACTCTTTTGACCGCGGAGAACGAAACGCGGTGTGGAGGTTAAGAAGAAGGGTGGGCTTTTCACTTTACAAAATCCATAACACAAATCTACTTACACATTCCTAGATTTATTCTCCAACCGTTTGGGGTACCTACATTATTAAATATGAAAGGTGAAGGAAAATATCCAGCGATCCAAAAGCCGGCTTGCACGCGCGATTCGCTTTTCACGGAATACTCAGCAAGACTGACGCTGTCCCCACCGCTCGTAACTAGCAAAACTGTCTGAGACGAAAATAACAATATATCTGGTAATGACAATGGAAAACGACAATATGTTTGGTAATCACAATCAACCCAAATTATAATATGCCACAATATCTAGCACCAACACCCAAAATTTCTATACACATAAGTTTTCTTAAACCATTATATTATTACGAGTTCACAAAAATCACGTAATTATTGCAGAGGGCGAGATAAGGTAAATTATCTTAACATAAATACATAATAGCTTTGTCCCAATTACCTCGATCACTAAGCTCTTCACCTGCGGCCATATCAACACCACTTGAAATAATTTCCGTGATGCCACATTGTATGTCGCTCGCAAAATCTAGATAGTTAGATAAACTCCGAACACATTAACAATTAACATCAACTTTGAGTAAACTAACAGTTTTGGTAAAATCTGGACTAATTAACAATTTAGATAAACTACACACAACTTAATAGTTGGATAAAGCTTAGTAAATCACAAGAATTAAAACAATTATACATTGCTTAAAACTGTTAAGGAAACTTGCACACAGCGTGTAAAAATTGAATGACTAGTCCGGAATAAAATCAATGATTTAAAGTTAGCAAGTATAAATCACGTCTTTGGCTCGGCAAAATAATTACAGTTTAATGCCGAAACATCTGTTTATCAAAAAATGGCAACTGACAACCTCGGGTATTCAACTAGGAATTCTAATCTTTCACTTACTAAGCCATACAAGAAACTCGCCGTGCGAGACATGTGTAGATTCACACTGGCAGAATCGAACTCCTCGAGCCAGGTTAAAGACGACCGTACCCTGGCACCGAAAACAACCGGCACGTCACATACGGTAACTAATAGAAATACAGTCGGTATGCAACACCGCTCAACCGCAGCTACCGAAATTATTTGGAATTCATTAGCTGAAACGAAAGAAAGTAATTTGGGATTAGCATATATTGTAGCTATTTACATGACAAATATCTTGAAAGTTATGTGAATTGTCTCTTCATTTCGAACTAATTTGTGAATTTTTGAATAACTGGTAAATCATAAGAGAGAGACAAAAATCTGCTGCACAGGGTTTTCAGATCATAGGAGATGTAGATCTCCTTAAAGCAAACAATGTATTTTTATGGCATCCGACATTTCTGATATATGATAGCGTATGTGTGTGTATTGCCGTGTCGGACACATTATTGCTGTGTATAATATTGTTGAGGTAATTGTTGTGTTTGTGTGTTAAGTTCTTCTCCGGCGCGGCAATTCCACCTTCCTAGTTGGGGGTGAAGGCAAGTCGAGGGAATAGCCTCTTTGTGTGTGGCTCGGCTTCACTTGTAGCCAGAGTCTAATGTACGTCTTCAAAGGGAATGGTTGTGTGCGTGATGGGTGTATGCGTGGGGCATCTCCCCCAGTGTTCTTCCTTAACCTTTTCTATATAATGTAGCGCACCTTTTTCTGGTGTATAATAATATTCGTTGTTGGTTGGAATTTTTCAAAACCTTTGTCATTTTTAAAGTGATGACACCATTCAGTTTTTTGCCGCAAGCATAGAATTTCAAAGGTAGCATATAGTGAACTCCCTTTTAAACATTTGATTATCCTTTCGTCCTCCTTTACCTACAACGGAATATGTAATGCAACTATTTTAGTAAATCTCTACCTAACATGAAGTATGTAGAAAATATATATTTCGTAAGAAGGGTTGTAAAAGGTTTGTAAATATAAATAAATGCTAGTGGGCGAAGAAAGTAATATGGTCCCAGCAAATCAGAATTTTTGAAGTGCTGTGGTATTTCAGTTGTTTTCTGCGATGTGTTGGGAAGAATATGGAATTTCGAGAGATGGTGGAATTGTAGTGACCAAACTGATGTAAGCATTAATGGTTGATTTTTCTGTATCTGATAGCCTTTCCACGTGACATTGTCGCGAGCACTGAGTAATGATGCTCTCAGACTAGTCACTCCAATTCAACTGTAGTGAGCCATAGCAGTATTCTGTCTCTGAGATTGTAGCAGATACGCCTTTATACCAATTTCCATCCATAAATCAGTTTTAACTTTTTGATCACTTCACGACGGTTAGAGGTTCATTGTGTAGAGAGGTTGGGTGATGCCGATTGTAGCGATGTGCTACTGAATTCTCGGATGCTGGCTCTAAGTTTCCTGCTTATTCCTGTTGTTGTTTATTGCATTTTCCTAGCTGCTCTTACCTCGGTTTGGGTTGTGAGGTTTGAATAAAACCACGTGTTACTGCTTCTTTGGATTTATTCAGGTTAAATAAACAGTGTTTCCAGTTACATATTATGCCAGTCCGGACCGCCTTGCAAATACAGGATTACATATTACGAGGGAAATCCAGGAAGTAACGACCGTTTGGGCATTCCTGTTGCGTACATTGCTATGGAGCTTATATCCAAGATCGTATGGTTTCCTCAATATCTTTTCTCGGTATTGTGTGAGTTTCAGGCAAACAAGTTGTGCTTTTTGTGGTTGTTCAAAACAAATTGTGTGGTATAAAGGCCCACCGACTCTGAGATGAGGGGTGTTTGTTTTTTGAATGCTCGGATGATAAAACCTGGAGGGTTTACAGTGAATTAAAAAGAGTGGTAATACAGTAATGAACGAAAGAAATGTGAGAAAGTGTATCAATGTTGAACAATGGGTAATCAAATGCACATGACGAAACTCGACCCAGAGGTCTATCACTCCTTACAGATTATTTGAAGAATGAAGTGAAAAATAAAATAATAAAAGACGGACGTGTAACTTTAGATGCGTTACAGATTTCTATCCTGAACATTTCTCATTCGTTGCTTAGTGAAATTGTGCCCGAACATCTTGGCTTTATGGATTGGCGGCAGCCGACCACAACACACAGATTCTATAACTCATGGACAGGTATGACTAATGCTTAAATAACGGGCGTGATTATGCGGAGAAATAAAGTAAAGCTTCATTTTTGTAAGTAACGTGTTTTTTTCATAAAATATATATATTTTTAATATATCTGAAAATGTTAAGGCCAGGCATTCGTTACTTCATGGTGACCCTCGTATTTCCCGTTACTCCCACTAATTTGTCACTAACCAAGTTGTACTTATATCTGAGTTCACACGCTTCCCTCCACACAGACCAACATGAAACGGACTTCTAAAGATCAGAATTGGAAGAAGAATTAAAATTTTAATTACTTATTCTAATGGTATATAGACTTTTTATTTGGAAATCAAATGTACTTTTTATACTAAATTAATATTAAATAGTAATTCCTGATGCTAAAAGTACTGTTGTATTAAGAAGAGGGATTTGAAGAGCATTAAAAGGTATAATTCGCCCCCTTATATACTCTGCAAGACATGCGCTAATTTACCGCTGTAATATATAACATGTTATCCGACTGGCTAGTGTACTCTTTCTTATCTCATAAAAAGAAAATCATTTATGGATCTTTCTCTGTCAAAACTTGACTGCTTTGGAAATTATGAGCTATATCTTTCTTCTTTTAATAATACTTATGTTACTCTTTCTGGTTACTATTTATCCTCAACTGTGTTCTTTGCTCACTTATTTAGCCTACTCCCTGTGAGACTTCCTCTCCAGTTACCTGTGTGTGGTCCGGTTGCTAATTACCTATCTGTTAGCCAGTTTCAGGAACAAATTTGTCCTTTACAATATTATTCTTAATGCATACTTAATATGCTTATATACTTATTTGTTTATATACTTATTTACTAAGTATTCCTTTCTGCTTTCTCTTTCTCTACTCATTCTTAATTAGTTCTTCTTGTATTCTATCTTTATTTGCTTCTTTGATATGTTTCTTCCTACAGCTATTCTTATGCTCCCTAAACTTTTTTCTGCTATACAGGGTGATTTCAGACCTGTGCAAGAAACTTTATGGAAGGATAGGTTTCTCAAAGCGGCTTTTTTTCCAACACTTTTTTCTCTTGTTTAGTCCAGGCTGTTCCAACTCTGATCGGCTGAGTCACAGTACTTGTGCGTACCTAGCAACGATCCTCGGAACCTGGCAGGAGTGTGACGTGATAGGCTATACGCCACTGGGAGGAGATGTACTTGCGCTTCCTGTCACTTCATTATTCAACGGTATGACAGCTCGCCCCCAATGCCAAGCTGTGTTATATGTTGCAGGCAGACTGCTGCGAGTCGTGAGTACTCCGCTGATATCTGGCGCGCACCCAAACTGGAACAGCCTGGTTTAGTTGCTATTTCTTTTTCTTGAGGTGGTACAACAGCATGGAATTTCAAACCCATCATATAATGTTCTGCTTTTTAAAAATCTGACAATCACTTTATTGCTATACCTACAAAGAAATATTTAAATATATCTATGACGAAAGTTTATCTCAATTAGCCAGAACTAGATAGAAGAATAAGTTTTGTAGAAGAGTGAATAGAGAAAGTAATGTGAGTTTAATGCAGATTTTTTCATCGGAAGGTTTACTAATTTAATTCGTATAAAAATAAGACATACGAGTTATAAATTAGGGTAGCGTCTTTATGCGATCTGTATCAATTATCATTATATATTTGAACATTATATTTATTTAAAATGAATCAACTTCTAAACAGCTTTTCTAATAATTTCAATGTGTCATGTTTTGTACGATCAAAACAATACACTTAATTCAATTTATTAGGTAGATATTTTGTTCTGGCAATGTTGAGTTTTAGACGTATACAGTTAACTGGAAATACAAGTTAAAAAGTCATAGAATTAAATTTGAAATTCTAATGCTTCTCTCATCTGTATTCACATGTTTCAACCGTAGAGGATTGTTTTTCTTTGCTTCACAACTGTTTGTGATAATGCCGCAGGTAGACCTGGCAAGAACAGACCAAGCAACAAAACGAAATAGTAGAATATATTAACACAAACAAACCATGAGGCACTCATTGTAGCTAACCCATACACACAATAATAATGTACTGCGATGCCACTGTGGTAAGTCACGTTTGCATATTGCAGCAAAAGTTTTGTAAATGACATATCAACCACCAGGAAAAAGCCACAGCTCAGTGCTGAAATGTAATAAGGATGAATCAAAACAGCAGAATTTTGTATATATAGAATTTCTTTTAGGATTGAATAAGCTATATTTGTACACTTTTTTACACAATCCTTTTTACAATATTTCACTTGTAAACTAACTTAACCTATGTACAAATTTTCTTGCCAGCTATGTTCTACGTATACTGCTCATTTAGCCTGGCACCCTTATGGCCCTACTGAGCAGCCCTTACTACCCTTAATCACCTATGATCCATCCTCTCCCTCCTCCGTTTGCCCTTCTACCTTTCCTATCTATCTTACTTTTCTAATTCATTTTTCCTTTACTTTCTTTAAGAACTCCCCTATATTCTTATTTTTCTTTTCTTATTTTCTTGTTAACATTTTAATTGCTACTATTTTTCCATCCCTTTTTTCCATTTTACCTCCCATACTTTTTGTCTCCATTCTTTGCATTCTGTCATATAATGCTCTGTGCTTTCACTACCTCCGTATAGTTCACAGGGTCCGCTTTTTCTGCCTCTTAGCCTTCTCAGGTACATTGATCCAGTTCCCATCCATGCAAACGCTTCTTTTTCAGCTCTATTACAATAACCAAATACCCTTCTCTTTTTACTAATATATGGAAACCTGGTGATTTTTTATTCTCTAAGCTTCCCCAAATCTGTCTTTCTATGTCTTCCACTCTTGTTTCTTACTGTTACCCAGAAGGCGTTGCTATTTCTTACTCCTGCTCTCCAAATATCTTCCATTCCTATCTTCTCCAAAATGTTTCTACCCCTGTACACCAGCTATTTTTATTTTTCTTACGCTTTTGTTGTTCATACATATCCTTAAAATATCCCCTTGATCTTTTTTCAGGCATCTAAACCAAAATTTCAATATCCTTTCCCGTATCACTCCCTTTCTTCTTGTTCTTCCTAATTCCACTAACGCTAATTCCCCCGGTGCTGACCTTGGTAACCCCAATAGCTCTTTACAGAACGTTCTATAGCTCTAGTCTATTTTTATGCTTAATTCAGAACTCCCCGCCCAAATTTCAACTGCATATAGCATTCTTGCTTCTACCAATTCCTCATACATTCTTTCTATCCATTTAGTCGACATTTCTAATTTGTATTTGCACATCCTTACTCCTTGCCGCTTTCCCTTTAGCCATAACCTTCCTGCTATGCGCCGCCCATTCGCTATTACTACTGATCCTCACCCCCAAGTAATCAAAAGTCCTTGACAACTTCTGACTTTAAACCCCCCAACTGCCATTTCTCTTTTTTTTTAGTTTATTTCCTCTTTTAAATACCAAAACTTTTGGTTTATTTTTGTATATATATACAAAAGTGTAGAATGCATCTTTCACAAAAATCAATAGGAGCTTCCTCCATGGTAATCCAGATAAACGTTTGCAGAAATAGTTTGATTATACATTTTGTTGTACCAAAAGTACACCTGAGCCAAGGGGCCCTTACAACCGTGGCAGAGATCCACAAGTAGACCACAACGATCCTTTTTGCTTCTACCGTGACCCCTGTGAGAGAGGGATGAGGGGAAAACTGGAAGGGCCGGATGACGACGGGCGCAACCATGGTCGGGGTCCCTAACGTTTCATATCGAACGCATCCGACGTCCAGACCCACCAAAAAGCCACTGAACTCCCGGCGTTCCCCCCTGGCGGGACCTACTCAGAGGCGATACCCAAGGTCTCGCAACGATGCCAGGGAAGAAAGCTTTACAGCTCACATCCACCGCCCAGCCGCAACCGACGAACACGGTCGCCCGTCCTACAACTCTGAAACAGATTACAAGGAAGATTATGGG
Organism: Deroplatys truncata; assembly: GCA_030765065.1. Classification (NCBI taxonomy): domain Eukaryota; kingdom Metazoa; phylum Arthropoda; class Insecta; order Mantodea; family Mantidae; genus Deroplatys; species Deroplatys truncata. The sequence goes on along the minus strand of CM060986.1, from coordinate 96,273,097 downwards.
TACAGGAAATGAGCAGTAGGGTCATAGTAGAAGATGAATCATCCCATCATTCGCCTTCCAACTCGTGGAAATCACGAAATACCCATATGTCAGAGTGGGTGGTAGCCGAAGATAAAATCCTGGACTTCCCAAATGGAAGCCACACGTATTACCGCGGCGCCACCTGCTCGGTTTTAAAGGTACAAGAGGAATAAAAGTATCCGAAGCAATAGTAAAACGTATAAAAGCGTATCGCTATATGTTGGTCTTTAAATTCTATTCCTTCCATGAAATCGCAAGAAACAAGAATGTGACAACACTTCAAAATATGACAAAAGTATTAAAAAATTTAAGCAAATAACACATATCTCGTAAAAGTTATTGTAAATAAATTATATGTTTTAAATATATCTTAATGATTTGTGAGTTTCTGGCTATCTATTTATTGTCGGTTATACAAAACTATACAAAATTCTTGGATTGAAGAGAATTTCTGAGTAAATAAAAATAACTAAAATGTCTCACATAAAGTGTAATATGGGTGGGGAAAATTTTGGTCACATCCTGAGTCGATGCCGAACTTAAATTCCAATTCGGCATTTATTCAACTTTTCGCTTTTACCTTCTCTATCACGTACCTAGTAGATAAAAAGGTATTGCATTCCACTCCAAGGTATTGCGTTCCACTTCTCTATGCTGAGATTTCACCACAAATAAATTTTTGAGGTCGCCGTGAATCCGAAAAACTATTTTTTTTAGAAAAATATCCTTGGTGTGTGTCTGTGAAGAGCATAACTAAAGAACTAAAATTTTGATAAAAAATTTTTGGTAATTAGATTCAAAAATGCAACACGAAATTTTCCTAGAAAATCCCCCACCTTTACATATTTCGAAATTTGAAATTTCTTAAACAATGACTCGTTTGATTAAAATACCATATATTAAAGATGTTTACTTGACATATGTAATGTATATCTTGAATTTTCTGGGAATAGCCTGTGAAACCCTGTTCATTCAAGGAATTTGTATAATCTTGTGTAATTGGTAAACGTTAAACAATAGACGAAAACGTAATGCGCAGAAAATGCAGATCCTTTTAAAACACACACTTTTTTTCAAATAACCTTTCTTTAGCATAAGCCATTTCTGAGATATTCGTTATTAATAGTTCGAATAGTTCAATACTTGGCCATTCTTTTTAAGTCCAGTTAACATTCAACTGTTTCTAGCAATGTCATGGAAACAGTATGGAATTTTAAGGCCAGAATGTAGTGTCCAGTTCTTAAACATTTAACCATCGTTGCTCCCTTTGAATCTATAAAAAATTTGTAATGTAGTTATTTCTGCAAACACTTATTTGGATTAAAATGTAGTAGACAGAAAAAAAGATTTAGTAAGAATGGTTTGTATTTCCACTAATAAACGATAGAGGGTAAAGAAGTTCGAGTGAATGTATCCTTTAGATTCTTTAGTTATGCTGTTCACAGACACACATACCCGGCATGGAGTACTTACAATAGGTAAATAATAGAGAAACTAATAAGGGATCTTGTGCAGAGAAACGGATATGAATGAAACACAGATTTGTAATACAGTATTTACAGTAGTATGTAATAACGTTTGTATCTGAATGACAGAGTCCGTAAATAAGGAAACATTTTACCTAGCATCTACCTTTTATATGGTTCCTAGGTGCTTTAAAACTATCTTTGTATAAAAGCATTAGAATACAGTATTAAATGTTCCGTACTGCAAACATTTCCAAATAATACTGAGGGACGCATCTTCTACCCCTTAATCTGTTAACAGCACCACACATTATGCAGCCCTCAAATCACACACACACACACACACACACACACACACACACACACACACACACACACGAACTCTGTGTGAATGCAAAGAGTCCCATTTCCATAAAGCAGTAACAAATTACGGAGCATCTGGACTCGAGGAAGATTACTCTGTAATGCGAGGCAAGAGGTCGAGTGTGCAGGAAAAAAGAAAACCGAAAATAAAGCCAAGCGCCGCCCGCCGTCGGTCTTCGTCTCTTCTAACAACGAGACATTTAAAATAAGAGTTTGCAGTACTACATCTCTAGAACGAATTCAGTTCCAGGAAAAGTGGTTTTAAAGCACAATAGCATCCAGCATTTAGAAAATAGCAAATGTATTTGACATTGGTGATGAAATTAAAAAGTGTATGACGTGATACACACAAATGGCTCTCTCTACCCCTATCGTTTATTTGTGTGTATACAAACTATTCTTACTGAAGCTTATTTTGATGTCTAATAAATTTTAATCTAAATAAGATTTTGCAGAAATAACTACATTACACATTTCTTGTAAATACAAAGGGAGCAGCGATAATCAAATGTTTAAGAACTGGACGCTATATGCTATCTTAACATTCCACAGTTTCCATGCAATCGCAAGAAACAACTGAATGTTGACAGGACTTTAAAATAATGACCAAGACATGAACAACTCGAAAATTTAATAACTTATTTGAAATAAATTGTGTGTTTTAAAGAGATATTCTGTTTTTGTACAGTAGTTTTTGTCTATCGCTTGACGTTTACCAGTTTACAAGATTACATAAAAAAGTGGACTTCATAGGCTATTCCCAAAAAATTCAAGATATACGTTTTATTTGTAACGTAAATACATTTAATACACGATAATTTTAATCAAAATCGTTAGCCAAATTCTAGAAAATCATAAATTTTGAAACATATTCCACATAAATGGTATTCTGGGGTAGGAAGCGTTTTATAAATACCTGTATGTCGCATCTTTGGGTGGTACTGAACCTAAATACCAAATTTGATATTTATCCGGCTTTTTGTTTTTGTTTTATGCCGTTCACAGACACACAGAGCACACAGGGACATGTATTATTTGGTTTCAAGGAGCCTCAAAAAATGCATTTCCGTTGAAATCTCGGTATTAAATTTTTGGGTGGTGTGCAATAACTTTTCTACCTACTATGTACGTGGTAGAGAAAGTAAAAATAGCGTCATACCTTCCTAAGGTAGGTATGCTTAAAGTGGTGCGCAACATAAGTTAGGAATAGATGACAACATTTTCCTTGTTTGCATAATTCGTTTGTAATATTTTAGGTTCTAAATCAGTTTTCTCTGATGCTGAATCCTGTAGCTTCGTACTACCTAGATTATCCATTTTTGTTATCTAAAATATGTGCCACGATTCTTTACCGACTTGTATAGAGTGCTAAGTGCACGCTGGTCGCTACTGGAAGACGGAAAAGCCGAGGAGGGAATAGATAAATTTGTACTCGGGAGGGTCAGATGAAGTCTGAAAAGCCTGATATTAGCGGATGATGTAAGTAGAGCAAAACGTACACTGCTGTGTAATGGTGCTTTATTTTTCTGCTCTGTTATGTTGTATTATGTATTTATGATTCTTGAATGTTCTTTAGGTACTAGTCGGCCACGATATGAATGCGTGTGGTGGGAGGAGGAACTAAATGGTTACGAAACAACTGTTCAGGGCATCAGAAGGACAGTGAAGTAACGGAATAAAACATCCGAAGGTTGCATTTTCGAGGTTGAGGCCTGCACGTGTAGCATTGTTTTCATTGTGAGATTGTATATTTCCCCATCAACTTGCTCCTCACTTCCCTGTGATCCCTAGCCCTGATTGTAAACAATCCAGGCAAAAACATTTTAGATAAACTTTGTGTGTGAACGATATAACTACAAAACGAAATGTGGGATCATTTCCAATTGGTATAGCTTTTCCAAAGAGGTACAGGAAGATGTCAACAAAGTCTCCCAACTCAAAGCCACACTTTAGATGGGAAGGCTTTTATTTTCTCAAAAATACTTAAGTATACTGATTAAAATACCATGTGTTTAAGGCATTTACATAATTAATAAGATATTTATATTGAACTTTCTGCAAAAGTACTAAAACGTTTCTTCATCCTGAATGAAGTTTGCATAGTTTAAAACGCAAGATATAGACAAAAGCGTGCTCAACAAAAGATGTATTCATGCCTGGTTATGAACACACAATTTGTCACAATATCTGATATTTTCATTATTAGTTTGAATTTTCAAATATTTCGTACCTTTTTAAGTTGCAATTCATCTGTATCCTACGATGTCACGCAAAGGTAATTAACCTCAAGCCTGCTTTCTAAAAATATCCAACTATTGATTCAGCCTCCTGCATCTCATTGTTCTTTCAACAAAATGTATAATGAAATTATTTCTGCAAGGTTTATCTCGATTAACATGAAGTAGATAGAGCTTTTGTAAGAGCAGCTTGTGAAAGGGTGCGTAGAGAAGGTCAAGTGAAAGTAACATATTTATTTTAAAGTTTAGGAATTAATATATTTTAACGTAAAGGCTATTACATTGTTACCGAAATACAAGTATAATCTACTTACCAGAACTGCTAAAATATTTGTGTTCTGAATGAATTATAGAACACAGGAGAAAGTAACTTGCGTTCTCCTAGTTAAAATAAAATACGTATTCCACACACCAAGCAGGAGTATGTAAAACTCAAACGTAAGTCAAGCTACCTTTATCCAGATGCGGAGCGGTGAAGAGGTCTAAACGTAATTGTGTATCAGGTTTCTGAAAAGCCGGAATGCAAGTAATGATATGAAGAAACCTTCGAATTCCTTAAAAGAGATACAAGACGACAACTTTTCTGTATCTGGAGGTAGAAATTATTGGTAAAGTGCAAAACTTCGTCCACCTTACGTAATATGTAAACAATAAAAACACTTAAATAAGTGAAATGGAATTATTCTATGAGTTATCTTTCATCTGAGTTACATTTATACCATACTCGCTGACATTGAAAGAGGAACGGTAAGGGCTGTCCAATTCAAAGAGTGACAACCATCACTTATTACTTTTGCTACCGCTTACTTGTTGACGTCTCCTGTGTTCAAAAGAAACAGCACATTTATTGAAAAGTTGCGGATTCGTATGTTTTTTGTATTTATGCAAACAGTATAACCTAAAAAGGAAAGGTCAATATACAAAATAGAAATGCAATTTTTTGGTTTTTGTTATTTTCTCTGAAGTATCTGTAACAATATTGAGAAATAGACCATATGTTTGAGAATCTAGTATGTAAAATGAAGTGCATATATTAAATTTTCTTAAAATAGTCGCATAGACCCTCTTCAAAATTTCATTATCATTCAGTTTTATGTAACCTGGAAGCCATTATAGTTGTACAGTCCAGGAAGAAATGTAGAACTTGCTAAAATAACACTAGATGCTTCACCACACCTCTAGAAGGCAGATAATGTATTGCATTCCATAAACAAATCGATAACGAGATTTCAGCGGAAGACATGTTTTGAAGCCCCCTAAATCCACAAAAAGTATTTTAAGAATAAATGTCGTGAATGTATGTGTGTAACTCAAACGTAACTCAAAAGCAAAATGTCAGATAAATACCAAATAATTTTGACATTGTAATTCAGTACCTTCAAAAGATGTGACATGAAGATTTGAAAAAAATTTCCTCAGTCCTACTACTCTTTACGTGGAAAATGTTTCCTATACTGCCTTTTGGTAGAAATGATTCCAAGATTTTGATATAAAATGTCGCACATTTAAGATATTTACAAGAAAAATAAAATTCTAAATATTCTAGGAACATCATTTAAAGCCATCTTCCCGGAATTAATATTATATGATTTTGTGTAACTTGTAACCCACACAATACACAAAATCACTAAAGAAAATATGTAAATGTCTGTAAAATATATGATCTATTTGAAATAACTTCTTATGTGGCATCAGCTCTGCCCCATATATCCGCGTTTATTAATATGAATGTTTCAATCATTTTATAACTTTTGCAGTGGAGACACCATTCATTGGCTTATCGCGATATGTTGCAAAGAGTGTGAATTTTATAGACAGCATATAGTAATTCTCTTTTAAACAGTTGACTATCGCTTCAGCCTCCTTTATACCCCTGTACCTACAACGAAATATATAATGAAATTAGTTCTGTAAAAGTTCGTATCGATTAACATGAAGTACTGGTAAACAGAAAAGTAAGCTTTTGTAAGAATAAGTTTTATATAATATACATAAAAATAAACGATATAGGTTAGAGAAATTCGTTTGAAATGTAAAACATTACATTTTTATATACGAGCATATACTTCTGCTGAAAGTAACATTGCTAGCATGAGAACTTCCTTAGAAAAAATCTTAATTAAATTCCAAGAACCCAACGTCGCGATTCCAAAATGTTTATTTTCGAGATGTCTCGCTTCTCTAAACCGACCTATCGAGCTATCGATCTTTCCACTGACGTCACTACCTCTTAACCCTTGGTTAAGTGCTTGAAAGATTAGAATCAGGACTGGTAAAAGCGTATCGAGGTGAAATATCTTTTCCCTTCATAGTTTTTACATTGCCGGTAGAATGAAATACGGCACGTAGTTAAAAAGTTTTAAGATCAGAGGGAGTTACGTCAAAACCCACGCTTCCCCTACAAAAATTAGCTTCCAAGTGTATAAATATTCCCTCCGCCTGGCAGTAAATTATATGATGTTTTCAACAAAAAAATTACTGGGAGCTCTTGGGGTTGTAAAACTCAAGGATATGGCTGGCCATAAAAATGGCGGCTCATTCAGAATGAGAGTAATTAAATCGTAATGGCCCTCCAGTAAAAAATATTAATCGGAGATATGCATACAGCACTGTCATCACACTGCTTCTGAAATTATTGAATTAGACAAGTTCAAATGTGAGAGATGAAGCTGGACTTGAATCATTTCTAATGTAGCTTGGAAAAATTCCGATTTGAATACTAATACAAATTTCTCTGCCAATTACAAATTGAATGGGTGCTTGCAAAAACGGGTTAACCTGCATTTTATTAGGAGAAAGAAAATACAGTGTTTTCATATGCCAATAACATAACTCGTCCAGAGATTCTATTTGTAATTCAATTTATTTGTACTAATGAGAAAAAATGGCTTGGCTATATCCTAGCTATTTCCTTAGCCATAATTTCCTATAAGTACAAAATATTCACAACATGCCATAAAATATTAAAAGGAAACGAGCAATTGAAAACAAAATAGTTGTTTTTTCATCAGGGTTCGTATCTGTAGATAGCTTGTTTATTCACTCAAACATGACACAAATAAAAAACTGCTTTCTTAGGTTTATTATGCCAAATTATAGCATAATTTTATTTATCATATTTCCTTACTGTCCATAGCAACTTGTTCTTCATTACTTTCTCTTAGTCAATAAAGAATACTACCCAGCCAAAAATTTGATATCGAGATTTCACCACAAATATAGGTTTTGAATTCATGAAAAGCACTTTTAGAAAAATACCTCTGTGTGTGTGTGTGTGTGTGTGTGTGAACAGCATAACTCAAAAACAAAAATCGGATAAATACCAAACTAAAAACTCTCAAAAATGGCTCGAACGAATTTCATTAAAATACCATATGTTAAAACAGTTTGTTTTCATGACGAATAAAATGTATATACTGAATTTTCTGGGAATAACGTGATGTCCTATTCATTCGGAAGGATTTTTGTATAATCTTTATAATTGATAAACTTTAAGGGGCGGACGGAAACGTACTACATAAGAAATGTAGATCTCTCTAAAATACATAATTTATTTCAAAAAGCTTTTTGTGGCATGTCGTTTCCGAGGTATCCCTTATTAATGGTACAATATTCTGTCATTCATAAAATCCTGTCAACATTCACTTGCTTCTCGCGTTTGAATGGGAAGAGTATGGAATTTTAAGGCCAGTATATTGTCCAGACCTAAAACATCTAACACTCACATTTCCCTTTATGCCCTAACGAAATGTGAATGTAACCATACTTCCGGATGGTCTATTCAGACAGTTTTCTGTGAAGTATATTTATAAAATCCAAGCCAATGCTTCCATGAAACAGGTCTGGAAAAAGCTGCATCACCCTTTCCAACAGGTCAGGTACAGTTGTGAAAATGTAGCATTTCCTTTGTGTGGTATCACATTCGAAATTAAATCTACTCCTCAAGGCATTTTATTTTTTCGAAGCGGTGCTCTTACTGGCATATTGTATTTGGTATTAAGCAAGGACAAAGCAACCAGTAACTTCCTTTATTTTTCCTCTGACTTTAAAGGTTTCACAATAATTACAAATTATAAACTTCATGTACTTTTATTATGTTTCATTTGAATGGACAAAAGCCTACAAAGGTTATTTTCAAAACTAAGATATGACCCTGCTCTAAATCTTTAAGAATATGTTGTTTTGGCTTTAAAGTATATATTTTAAAATATGTAACGTCTTCCAAAAAAACACGAATTTTCTTTTTCCCATAATGTCAAAATACTTTTATGCAAGACATTTCTTTCTACAACCTTAATTTGGGAGATATTGTACAGTCTCAACTAAAATGGCTCATCCTGTACATAGCCCCTCAAGAAGCTATATGTCTGCAATTTAAAAATTTCTAGCAGTTAAATTAATGCAGGGAAGAAATACTCTTTTTACATAAAGATCAAATGGTAATGTTGTTTACATGTTTTGGCGGCTTTTCAAATCGTTCATTTTACGAGTTTTATAATTTTTTTAAAAATATGACAAAATTGTAACTCTTCTTTATGTGGTTTTTTCAAAGCATTTTGGCGGATTACAGGGTTTATTTGAGGAATAAAATGTCGAAGTTGGACTTTCAACGTTTTGCCTTAATTCCTCTTTCGACTCACTTTTTACGACTTCACGAATTTATTTCTCCACCAGTTTGTTACATATCAATGAAGGTGTGTAGTTGTATACACAAAAATTGTCCCAACCAATATAAAAGATAATTTTGAAAACATCAGGTACAAAAGCTTGCAATTTTCTAATTTTAAAAAAATTATAATGCTGATAAAATGAAAATTCTGAAAAAATCCAAAATACTCAAACTGTATTACATACCATTTAATATTTATGTCCCAAAAATTTAGATTTTTTCTTCCTTAATTTTCTCAAAAATGGCTCTAACGATTTTTATTAAAATTCCATGTAATTAAGATATTTAAATGCCCAATATAATGTCAATTTCAATTTTCTGCGGATAACGTGTGAAGTCCCCTTCATTCGCAAGGAATTTTGTATAAGTCTGTATAAAAGGTAAATCATGATATATAGACAAAAACCTCATACACAAAAAATGTACATCTATTCAAAGTACACAGTTTGTACCAAATGACTTTTTTGTGACATAATGCATTTCCAATATATATCCATTGATATTGATTAGAATTTTTTAATATTTAGCACCTGTGAAGTGCGATAAGTATTAAGTTTTACTTGCAATGTCGTGTAAAGACTTATGAAGTTTTAAGGCCAACATTTGGCCCCCGCTTTTAAACAACCTTACTATCGATTCGGTTTTTTCTATTCTCTTGTACCTACAACGGAATGTAAGGTGAAATGTAAAATTATTTGCTATAAATAATTAATGGGAACTATATAAAAATAAACAATACTTGAAAGAGAAATTCCCTTCAGTATTATATAATATTTCAAAGGTTATGTATAACAATTAAAACTTTATAACGTAACGAACGCCTGTCTACTTTCAGGTTTATCCATTGACCTTTTTCTAGTCAAGTGAGTGTCCATAATTCCTGGTATTATTTAGTTATGTGATCCCTCACTGTGCCCGGTAGCTTGCTCTTTTAGAATGGTACGTTACAATATACCACGTGGCCCACAAAAGCCTTATTTAGTTGAAGTTAGTTTATACCGGATAGCACAGATGCCAAAAGCTTTGCCTAAACAGAGCTGCAAAGGGGATTCAATATCGACAGATAGGAGGCCGCTGAAGAACCAATGCTTGAAAATGAACACTTTAACTGTTATTACTGGTCTCAGAGGACATTCGGTAGAGAAACTCCCTGCTATATGAGGTGCTCCGTGCTCGATTCCCTGCTGGGCTCCAAAATTGTCTTTTAAACTAAAACATTTTGCGATATGCCCAGAGTCTGATGTTTGAATGTGAGAGTACCTATGTGTGTGTTGGAGGGTGATATGGTTTATTTAATAAGCAATTTGCTCATTAACGAGTTAATCTGCAGTCTGTACAAATATATATGGCAACAATTGGTGCCGCAGACTCAACAAGATTTAACAATTTTTCTATTTTTATTATAAGAATTTTTTCACCCTTAAAGGTGAGTTAGAATTAATTATTTTCTATTAGCGCATTTGTGCTAAAAATGCCCATCTTGGTATACGAATTGTTTTGAGGGCCCCACAGGCCCACGTTTTACCTCGAATAATCCATAATTTCTTAATATTATTTATCTACGTCAAAAAGGAAAGAAATAATAGAAAAACCGTGCGCAAAGACACATGTCGCGTCAGAAAATCTACAGAACACAGTCTTCGAGCCTCAGCTGCATTTTGGTGAAGCTGAAGCTCCACACAGATCGTAACCATATCTGTGTGTTCGTTATTGGTGAACGTTAGCTTTTTGTGTGAATGACCTGACTCGAACTGCTTGCAGGCGACCACGGGATGCTTATCAGTACGAAATTACCACGTAAACACCTGCAGACAGCAGCAGTACCTCAGTGATCTTTCGCTTTGTACCTGCAGTGGTGCGGCAATTTCTGTGTATGCGGGAAACATAAAACTACAAAGGACGGCTTGTTTGGGTCACCTGGTATAATCATAATAGCTAAGTTTAGAGAGAGAGAGAGAGAGAGAGAGAGAGAGAGAGCTGCATTTTTCAAACCTGTAAGAGGAGCTCTCATACAATTCATTTACGCGAAATTCTTGAGTTGTTCAAAGTAAAAAGCAGAACTTACCAATAGCATTCTTACATGAATATCAATAACATTCAATGTCCATAATGTATTATCCAAAATGTTGCAGAATAAGGACATTTAAATGCTTTAAAGCTATACAATACAAAGATAACGCGACTTTAACTACAACGTTATAAATTAAGCTCTGAATATCCAAAAGGTAGTACTCACCACCAGTAGTCTCGCATTCCCATCTGAAACAAAAAGTTAAACTGGATTAAAATAAAAGTAATATGAAAGTATATTCACTGTTAGGTATGTAGGACTAGGACTAACTGCGGAGGGGGTCTTAGCACTTCGACCTAAAAGGGCTGCAGTCCCTGGCAGGGTGCCCCCGGGTGGGTGTGGTGAGGTGAGAGGTGATAGAGGCGGCTGGACCAGGAGCACGACAGGGCAGAGAGGATCCCTACCTATTACAGATTGAAACTCCCAGAATGGTAGTTGGTGTAACCTGATCCACTACCCTTACGGGCTTGCGCATCCCTTGGAGGAGCCCAGAAATCGGAAACCGCCCCCATTCCGGGGGATGAAGTATTTCATTGAGCATCCTTTTTTCCCGGCCGTGCAACACTGAGACTCCCTCGACATTTTAATCCTGGAATAGACCAAGCAGATGAAATTCGAAATGAAATGAGAATATGAAATAAATGGAGGAATAAGAAATTCGGAGGATGTAATGAACCTTCCCAAAAAAAAAAAAAAACATGGTTTAGGAAGGACGGCCGCAGAAATCAAAACCACGACCTCCCGAATGTCAGCAGAGACGTTACCGCGTGAGCCATTCCGCTTAGTAGCCAGGTACATAACTATGTGTTTCTCGAAACAAGCAGTGATGGCTTCACCTTCAACTTCAAACAAGCCTCCAAAACAAATTTTCAACAGCAAATGGAAAAACAAGTACTTTTTTGTTCTAAAAAGGCAAGGCTATATGGCTGATATGTTTATAAAAATTGCAGCGTTGCACAGATTAAAATCAGAAGGCTTCGCATCAAAGCATAAACGCCGAGAGTAGATAGAAAAAAGCTCGACGAACTGAAGGCAAAAATGTAAACCATAGCCAAATTATGTATGCTCCTCTGTTATAAACTTCACCAGGGCTGCACTTGCTATCTACAAAATTGCAAGGAACATTGCAGGGGCAATGAAACGTTTTCAGAAGACAAATTTGTGAATAATTGTTTACTGAAAAGGTGCAAAAAGCCGTGTCCTTCACTGTTAAATGCTTCCGAAGCTATAAGTCTATCCCGTGCAACAGTGGCAGAGAGAATAACGGTAGTGGCTCGTAACTCATAACTCATAACATATGAGACAGCTGCCCAGCACTTGCTCACCAAAGAGCCCTCATTTTTTGGGAGCCAATTTCCAAAATTGGAGGAGCTTTGGTCCTTTGGACCATAAAGGTACAGGGCCTGACTCAGTTCATTATGAATGTCAGACTTCTAGATCGTTGACAGGAGTGGAAATGGAAATATATCTGCAAAGGTCGCAATGCATGGTAGTATTCCCCTGAATCAAACTAAGCTAAAATAATCATTGCATGATACTAATTTAAATATATATCTGTAATGTTATAGCGTGTTATGTTTAATATTTTAACGTGGCCAATATAGAAAATGTTCTTCTCTTAAAGAAATAAACAAACAAATTAAAATAGCATATAATTTATGGTAATAAAATGTGTAAGAGGGCAAATGTAACGTCAAACAAGAATACGAATTATTACATGGAACTATAGGATTTAAGTAAATATTTCTTTCTCAGTGTACAGAAAGTTAAACGTGAAAACCTCTGTATTCCTTTAGTTACTTTAATGTATTCAGTTTACCACATTTAAAGTTTCTATGTCTATTACGGCTTTATTCAGTTACATGAAAGCTAACTAGCCCTTTCGAGTTCAATTCAACCGACGGCAGAGGATTCAACTCCAAGTTTCGCTTTATGATCCTGAATAATTCCCGTGCCTGCAGCATTTTCAGGCAAACATAGAATGCTCTCTGCGACCCACGTATGTTTATCAACTTCCCTTTAACTACCTGGGCTAATGCATGATGAATTTTCATCCTCTCATAACCCACGCTTGGAATCATTTTAGCTTCTGTGCTTCTTAATGGATTCGCCGTAAATATACTCGAGTAAGTCAACAAATAAGTTACCCATTTTATTTAATTTAAAAGAAGATCAAATTACAATATAGGCAAAAAAGGTGTTCTTATTTTCTCTATTACTCGCCTATAATAAGTAGAAGAAGCGATGTATTTCACCCAAAAATCTGATGTAGAAATTTCACCAAAAATACACGTCTTGAGGCTCACTGAATGAAAAAATAGTCTGTTGCCAGCATTCGGGAGGTTATGGGTTCGATTTCTGTGGCCGACCTTCCTAACCCATGGGTTTTTCGGGGATTTACACGGGCCTTCAGACGAATGCTGGGAAGGATCTTAATTAACGCGGGAATTACGGAACGAAAACCCCCAGATTAATGGCCAGTGTGCGGAGTACGTATACACGCGATCCATGGCCTCACAATAAAACGATCGCACTTGAGTTTTAGAATATCTAAATGAAGACCGTTTGCATGGCGATTTAATCGGAAATAATTGAATTGACACTTCCACAAAAGCGCAAGTTTCAGTTTGCACGCTTGATTTACCAATAAGTACCGCTTTAAGAAAACTTCATGTGCCAGAAGCCTCCAATAATACCGAGCAAGATGGCCCTGCCGTAATGTGCGAGGCTTACATTCGGGAGGTCCCGGATTCGATTACCTCGGGCCGGCCACTCACCATGGTTTTCTATTCGTGGTTTCCCCGGGTCGGTTGGTGAATGTTGGAGTCGTTGCTCTTCTACCACGAATTTCCTGTCACCATCATTTCCTTTCATCTGTTTCGGGATTGAAGGACCGGTGACGTGTTCTGTGTGTTGCAGCAGGGCGGTAGTTTGTGGTCCTTGAGAGTGGTTCGGGTTCCTGGGATACCGGAATGGAACGGAGCTAATGCACATGTCGGCGCAGGATGTTCTCCACCTGGAATCGTTAGGGACCCCTTTCTTGCTGGCGCACATCGTCGTCCGGATCTGGTCGCCCTTCGGATTTACGCTAGAAGCAAACAGGGCCGTTGCAGCCTACTTGCGGTGCTTTATATGAGATTTTGGAGGCCCCTCCATATGTGTAGCCTTACTTAACCTCAATGATGTTGGACGTGCGGTGGTGTTTAGTCAGAAGGCAGCATTAATTCTTTTCTGATACTTCCTCTATTGTATTACTGTTGATTTGACGTTCTAGAGCCACACTAAAAACATTAACATTGCTGTCGACCATTGTAATAGCAGCAATTGCTGCCTATTGTTTCTTCTATCACCACCCAACCTACAAGTTCGGTATTCTTATTTTTTATTTTCTACATATATCTGGGTCATGAACGGTATAAAGGAACTTTCCGTTCATTCTGTAGAACGTATGCTAATTAGGTTATCAATAATTATGCACAACGTATGATGAGAATACTAGAATGGTATACTTTATTTATGATAACAATGTTTTTTTTATTTTAGCACTTCCAACTTGTCTGCCATGGCTTCAGGTACATTAGGAATTAACGAAAAAGTTCCTGCTAGCACTTGACTTTCTTGATTAACATAGTTTAAAAATTGCATTTTTGTAAGCCGGGCCCTGTATGCTGTAGTTGAAATTCTGTTCACTATGCATGATGTGAGATAATCAGGTATTATTATAATTCTGATACACTATGATACCCAGTTTTGTCAAGTGTCCCTTTAATGCCGTTCAAACTACTGAATAAAAATCACTCACATACCACTACGGATCTCTTTCCGTGCTTCACTGGTGATGTTACAGCTTAATTCTTTGCATATACAGATGATTAATTCTTTGATAATAAACAGTAAGTAGCGGGATTTGGAGTATTTGTTTAAATTGTCAATACCTTACAATATGCTAGCGTTAGCACTGTGAACAATTGGTGCAGTAATGGAAGCTAAAAATCAAGGTATATTAATTTTTCCATATCACACTTTTGACATGCAAAGTACAGTATATAGTTCTCGCTGTGTTTAATTCCCTTAAACTGGCAAGCATGTATTGACGTGAACTAAAAGCTGTTTTGGGCTGAATTATCACCCATATGTTCTAGTACATTGGATAAAAGGCAGAGTATCCTATTTCCATTTTAATAACTTCAAAATATATTCTGTATCTTAGAAGATACATTGACAATAATGAATTAATATTTATATGCAGGTATCTAAAATTCAAAGGTATAAATATAGTTAACTAATTTTCCAGCATTATAAATGAACTTAAATGATTCAGAAAAGTTAAATCAATAGAATATATTTATTTTTTTGGAGTTAAAATTATTATTTCTGGAAAATAAAGAAGAACCTTTTTTCTAACAACATTCTTGTAATCAAAAGTGTGAGTTTTGTGTTCCACGTTGACGAAAATTAACAATATAGAATCCTCCAGGACACTCTTCAAATATTTCACTGCTTGTAAGTACAGAAATGCCTTCACCGTCAGAATTTTCATTCCATAGGGAAGTAATGTAGTAAGAATTTTCTCACCTCTATAGTAGATTTGAAATACATTTCTCATATTTATTGTAACAACTACATTCAGAAATTGCATGTTGAATTGAATAACTTTTCACAGAGTTTCATGTTATAACTAAATAGTGAAACGAAAAACCTGGAATTGCTGTTGACAGCGTGGTTGGCAATATGTTCTTATTAGAAACTAAACTTTTTATACATAAGTGTAATTAGATAACATTTTACTAGAATAAATAAAAATTAATCATACAAATATTACCATTTACCTTGCAAAATGCTGGTATACTTCCATTCGCCGCTATTTTGCACAAACACGTGTATTTGAGCTGCTTCTGCAAGTTAACCAAAGTAACAACAAAGTATAGCAATGCTTGACTCGTTGCAATTATTAAGTGATTTTAGTTCCATTATGGGTTTTATCACGTCATTGAAGTACGTATCCTGTGGTGTACTTGCCAACGATCACATAACGTTAACGGTCAGTTTAGACGTGTCGAAATTAATAACTGTGCCTTAGAGGGATTTGGACACGCCCTGTTGTCTGTGGTGAGAAGCAAGCAAATCATCCTCTGACCATGAATTTATGATCGACATTTTGGGAATGTTGAGTACTGGATGAGAAAAACCGCCCGGTCTACCGCTATACCGCATTATGTGATCCCAAAGATGTAATCATGCGGTTACTATTTCATTTTACCATATCCCGAAGTACACCGCACAGGTCTAAGGGAGCCTTAAAGTAAGATAGCCAGTTAATACCGACTAAATAAAAAAAATTACATAACATTTTTTGATATTTTGAATATTTAAGATGTGTACAACACGATGTGTAGCAAACATGCAAATTTTAAATACATAAATTACGTATATTGCATATTAGTGCCAATCCAGTTTATTTACCACACGATCCCTTATAAATACTTTCATTACGTGTCTGGTCTGTTAAAGTGCAAAAGATAGATTTTTTAATTCACCTAAAGAAGAGGAGGAGGAGGGCCTGCAGTCTCCTAAATAAGTAAGAGGGAAATTTTTAAAATAAAATATTTAAAGCGATGTTTCTTTTCAGTTTAATAATTTTTTACATGATTGGCGCATTAATGAACCTATAGGCTGAAATGTTTAATGATTATTAATATCACCATAATAAATGAAACTATGAATGAAAGTTTGCTTAATTCTAAACAGTTATCTTTAAGCAATTTTGATACTGAATATTTTTTTGAAAAAGAAAGTTTCTTTAAGATCATATTTAAAAAGTAAGAGTGTAAATAAATTTATTCGTATTATTATGCATGAAAGCTTGTAAAATAACCAGTGTACATTTCAGGCTAATAATTATTTCATAAGGTGTATCAGAAGTTTATAAGAACTGCATGGGTGACATAGATAAGATGTTTTACCTTAAGAGTGGTCGACACAGAATTTTTGACGAAATTTCGAGAAAAAACTTGTTAAAAACGTTTACGGTAAAAGGCCAAAACATTATAGAATCAGGATTAAATTACGGTTTTTCATTTTGGTATTTAAACGGCAAAACACGAAGCTTTAAATGGATGAGTGCAGATATGCGCAAATTTTTAAAATAGATTTTCCTGTATTCTTGGCTTCTTAGATTTTTGCCAATTTAAAATCCTTCTTATGAAGTAATTCGTATTTCATTCCTATACGTATATGATTTTTGAGAATGGATGAAGGGCAGTAAGGAGTCTTTTTTGATAATTATAATTAGTATTAAGGGTTTGGTAATTTAATACGTAATTAATTTTTAGGTACTTAGGCGTGCATACCTCCTTTTTCAGGGAAGGTTTTAGGCCACACGTATTTTGTCCTTGACTGCAAGGAATTTATTTATATTTGAGGAATAATATGCAAAATGTTAATGTTTAGGATTCTCAAATATTATTTTCATTAGGCATTTCATATGGCAATAGGTTTAATTATTTGAAAAATTATTTTCTTATGAAGTTGGGTACCTAGGCTGCTTGTCTGTTATAATTATGTTTGACACACATGTGATAACAATAGCAATGAAATAGCCCATCTCTCTTGAGTAGTAGATCGCAGTATAACTCTATAAGCAATCTACGGTCCCCAGACGTAACGTAATACAAATCTGCATCCTGGCTGTCTAGAAGAACATTAACGGTAATAAAAACATTATAAAATAGCTTTCCGTGATGCTATGAATCCAGCTTTTTTAGCAAGTAATTTTCAAAAAATTAATATCGAGTCACATTTTAAATGCCACAAAATGACGAAAATTTGAAAACTTCTTAACTCTGCATGCTAATTCGTAACAGAAGGATTAATTTTGTTTAATCTGTTTGCTCAGAAACATGAAGTATGTAATATTTTTATTATTTATAAATTAGTTCCGTATTAAATTATTATCCATAAAAATAAGTCTCCTTTAGATTTATTTACCTTAAAAAATAGTATACTGAAAATTGGAAATACATTGTAAAAACAGAAATATCTTAATGCAAGAAAGGAAGATTGCCAGAAAAGTAAGATTTAAAGTTTCACCCTCTATTTATAAATACTTGCACGCATCCGTGTATACATCAAATTTGCGCATTTAAATGTACAGAAGGGCAAAACCACAATTCAACCGTATTTTTACAATTTTATAGGATTTTCCATAAAACCATTAAAAGATATATTTTAGAATTTTTTTCGAAATATTCGTTATGCATTACCCTTAAATGCAGCCACAACCAGAAAGCCAGCTAGTAAAGAACTATACAATTTAACAACATAATTTTACTACGAAAGGCGAGCAAAACTTACAAGCCGCCACTGATCGTAACTTTGCAGGTGCTGCGTCATTTAGAAGGCCCCCCTCCCAGAACGTTGAGCCTGTCTTAGCCTCCCAATGGACCTTCTGCAGAAGTTCGTCGGTATGAAACCAAGAGATGAATATTTCACGCCTAGCAATGCAATCCACGGTCACCATGTTTTATTCCACTCTCTTCTTTTCTCGCAAAAAACACCTGAACGCGAGAGTAATCGATCATTACGGAGGCAACAAAGCTACGCAGCATGTAATTTATTTTTAACATGAAGGTAAATTATATAAATTACTGGCCAACGAGATTTGTTCCAAGCAAACTACACATAAATAGGCCTATCCTATAGTATACTTAAGGCCCGCCCGGCATAGGAATAGTGTAAACAAATGGAATTCCTTTAAGTCTCATGTGACACATATGTTATTTAAAAAACTCATTTAAAGATATAAAGCTTAATATTTCATTTCCAATAGACACAATTATATTGCATAATTAATATCTGGTTTAACATTCTTCTTTTACTACTTTACCTATACTTTAAATAAAACATAGTTTATTGGAACAAGATTTCTTTAAGAAAATACACATGTGAAGAACATAAAATGCTATAGTTTTCATTTGAGTAACCTGAAATTCAATTTTATATATAGAATACAATCCTTATACAAAATTTCAATTAGATAAGTACATTTGTTTCAGGGATATTGATGTTTCTGTTCTGGATTTAATTTATTTATATATCCTAATTAAAAATGCCCCATCGTGAAACATATTCCTACATCATATTTATTAACAGAGGATTATAAAATCCTCACAATAGTGTATTCTTAAAATTCAAATGAAACTGTGTCATAAAAAAACCTTTATCCTTTATGAAGTTTTTAATTATTAATATCGGTCTATGAAAATATTTAATAAAATAATGTAAGTTGATTTATAAATATAAAAAACTCCTTTTGTTAATACCTTAAGAAATTATTCATGACGTTTTGCTGTAAATAAGAAGTTTATGGCTCAAAACTTTGATGGGTGGAACATTTTAACTAATGAAAAATTCTGACAAAAAGGTTTGAGAAAAACAATACAGTATTGTCTTCAGGAGCACTTGAAAAGCTACACAGAATGAAAAACAATGCCGATATTAGTAAATATAAGGGGCCAAATGAAAATGTCGAGTGTAAGCATAACAAAAAGCTATATATACAATTTTTCCTGGATTTTCACCCAATTTCTCGAGTGTATTGCCTTAAGGTTTTAGGACACCTAATCCACTGTATTATACTTCAAAATCTTTCAATGTTAAATAAACTTTATACACATTTACGCAGATTGGATTTGAAAACTTAAAAGTACACGGACGTAATTGCAAGATATTTGGATTTCTGAGACGAGGCTCAATTCTTATGCTACAATAATGTCAAGTGCACTTGAAAGCTCCATGTGTACTCTGCAGACGATAATTCATTAATCATAATTATAATATATCTGAATGATAACAGTAATAGGATAAAATAAAGTGAATATTTTAATAAACTAATATAGAATTTTTTCAAATCATTGTAAGACGTTATGCTAAGTGTAACAGAAAAGGAGATTACATCAAATAATGGATGTTAGGAAAGTGTTATTCTAATTGCTGTATATAGGAACCGAGTAACATTATGTATGGAACAGTTAGTAGTAATTAATACTAAGGCTTAATTAAGTGTACCTTTATAGGGCTTCACAATTCTAGTAATCCAAGTAGAGTTGGTTTACCATGAATTAGCTTAAAAGTCGTGAGGTTGGTTATAATGATAATAATAAATAATAATTTATTACAGCCTTTAAATACAGCGTATAATAGGTAAAGTTGGTTTGATGTATACACATGGTCAAAATTAAAGTGTACAGGGACATATTGCAACTTCATAACTTTAAAATGGATTGAAACACAAGCACTATTTGACTTTACTTTTGAGGTTATTTTCATTCAGTTCTTTTACATAAAGTTGCAATGTGTTATAAAATCTGGTGCTATGAATTAAATAATCATTTTAACCTTCCCTGAATTTGAATATTGTACATTGAGTTTCTATGTATTCGTAGTATTGTAATTCTAAAGATCATTATGCCGTGGATAATTATAAATGTTCTTGTGTACATACAACAGAAGTTAAAGTACTCGTATATAATAGTTGTATACTGTTAGAACTCCCTCTTGTCTTAGATGTTCTTGAAGGTAAATTGGTAATAGTATGAATGGCCTTCTTTGCAACATAAAACTGTCCTTTAATCTGCTACTATGGCAATAAAACAATAAAGTATACTTAGAGATGCTTTCAAACAATGCATGGTAAATTCTTTTCAAGTAATTCACTGGATTTTTTTATAAATACATCTGAACAGATATATATCTCGTAATAGTCTTTTTCAAGTATAATCTATGTGGTCATTCCAATATAATTCTAGGTCTAAGAACATTCCTAATAGCTTTACATTTTGATTATTAAAACTTCCTGGAACTTATCTAAGGCTAAGAATAATTTATTGTGCATGTTCTGTGTTTACAAAGAACCCATTACAGTAAGGCCATCTATTTATATCATTCATTGTGTCCTTACAATAATTACTAAGAATATCAATATCATTATGTGTCGTAATGATAGTTGACTCATCTGTATTTAGCATTATTTTAATAGGTACATCATTAGGTAAATCATTTGTCATAATAAGAAAGGGAAACGGTGTCAGAATGGATTCCTGGGTAACGACATACTTAATGGTTGTTTCTAAGCTGTTCTTACCGTTTATACTTAATATCGTAATAACTACATCCAAGTAGATAAGATAAAGAGAAGTTGTATTTAGTGTTTATTATTCCTTAGCAACTCAAATCTTTGAGAAGTAAAGTATGAGATATAGTATCGAAGCCTTTGCTTAGGTAAAATGAAACCTAGGTCATGCTTCGTAGATCTTATAAATTACTTTTAAGAAATCAGCAATTGCGTCCATTGTACTTTTCCTGGGCGCAAATACAACTGACACTGTGTAAGAATATTATTACTCACTAAGTATTCTCTTAGTTGTAGTATGACAATACTTTAAAAAATCTTACCGAATATGTGCACAATTGCAATTGGTCTATAATTCCTGCATTTTCTGTGTCATCGTTTTTATAAACAGGAACTGACTTATACAAGTTAATTAGAAAGAGACAGAAGTAGTTAAAGGAGATGGAATAAGTGGAATTAATAAATCAATAATGTCTACGCTGTAAACAAGACAACGACATATATTCTGTATCATGAAACCGTAATGGTTATAAATAGATCTTCAATTTAGAATCTCCAAAATGCTGTCAACAATTAAGAGATATAATACACTCTTTGGACAGGAGAGCTCCTCTAAAATATACTCAAGTAATCATTATTATTTATAGCAATTATAGTGTTATTTCCCTTCTAACCTCTCTCTGACTGCTGATTTTAATGTACAAATTCGCTTCATATGTCCTCCGCTCATATAAATTATTTCCAGGTGCGTTTCTGGTGGAGATAACATAATAAATCATTGCACATACCTGTCACTGACAAATATTGCAGCTATATATCAATGAAGCCATTATCGCTGCTTATCTTTCAATTCCTTATATTGTCTGACATTTATTAGTCACATCGTGTTAGTACAGATGAAGTTGAATTTGGTAATATGCTTTTAGATACTTTTGATCATCTGTCTGTTCTTCTTTTAATGAATTTAATTTGCTATTATCATATTTTATCACTTTCACACCTCATGTCATCAAAACCATCAGAGTTGTGATTCAAATGAATATCTTTTCTGGTTTACAAAAGTTCTGCTAAATCAAGAAAATTGTTTTCCCTTTCCTTGGAATTATAGGGTACAAATAATTGTAATCTCTCCGATATATGTGAATTAAAGAATAAACTTTCAGCAAAAGTTAAATGTATGATAAAGATTCATATTCATGATTAGGAATATTTAATTTTTGAGATGGTGAAAACTATTGTTTTTCCAGTTCCAACAGTTTTAGTTTCAAATAAGCATTCTAAAATAACAATCAAATGCGACCACGAGTATTTTGGACGTAGGGTATATAACGAAGTGGGACTACACGCACACCGCGACCTCGGGAGTTTCAAATTATTTATTATATTACGTATGTCCAGTATTTTCTTTTTTTATCTTTAATTTTCAAAATCTTAATGATATAAGACCTCTAATTAAACACAAACATAATGTTTGAATAAAAAGAACACCCAGGAGGAAGGTATGAAGTGAAGGGACCACAGGAGGCTACAGGCCCCAGCAGACAGGTCACAGAGACGCTCGGAAGTCCCTAACAATTCTACAGGGAATACTCTTTCCTTGCAAGCACTCGCGACATCTATCTTCTACCGTCATACCCCACGAAACCTAGAAGCACGCCTGAAACATGAGAAGAAAATGGGATGAAAGGAAAACGGGGGAAAGGAAATCGTTGTTGATGAGAAATCATCGCAGCACTCCTCTACGGAATAGAGAAAACTATGAAAAAAGAAGTCAAGTTCTGGTCGACGGGAGTTGAACCCAAACCTCCCGAATGGGGTTACTGTGCATCCAACTCGCTCGGTCCATGTTGCTATTCAAGCACAACCGTTGATGCAAAATGTTTCTTACCCTACTGTCTCTTGCCTGATTCGGATTCGTTCCAAGAGTATTGGCAAACTACTTTGTTTTATCATCTTTTAGTTAGTTTGCAATTATTTCGTTATATGTTTATCAAATAAAGTGAAAAATTAATGTATTGATTATTGAAGCCTTTCTATGATAGATTTTATGCACCATATAACTCAATGCACAAAAGATCCCTCTATTAAAACTTGAACCACTAAAGCACAGGCGTTCGAAGGTCTCACGTCATAAATCGCTTCTAATTCCTATGTGGGATGTAAATAGTGGTCAGATCTGATGGGCGCAGCGTAATTGGGTCCTAAACATTTCCAGATTGAACATCCCCGGTCGTTCCGATGTCTCTCAATCCTCGCGGACATTTTAGGGTCGAAGATTCCATGCCAGAGAAGAAAATGTTCTCTTCTCAAATCACTTCCACCGCCTATGTCGTACACTACCGTCCATTGCACCTGGCCCCACAACCCTGAAAAGTATGAGAGAGAAATTGAAATGACGGGCTGGAAAATTCATGGTTCGTCTTCCTACCTGAAGAAAACACAAAAAGAGAAGATCAGGGTCCAAGGGGATTCGAACCCGGGACTTCCCGAATGCGAGCCTTAGACACTACCGTTCGAGCCATCTCACATCAACTAACTATTACCTATGTACTCGTAACTATTACCTATGTTGTAAAGCAATGGGCTTCTGCTTTTGTTGTTACTTTTGGAACCGTTTACAAAATTAGGAATTGTGTTTTCTTAGTTTTCTGTATACTTAGATCAACATGTACTACATATTTATTGGATACGTATGATATAATTAATAAGAAAATATGAAATACTCCTTTTTGTGAACAGCTGTTATAGTGAACTGAAAAAAAACATTTTAATGGTCAGGAAAAGTCATGTGGCTGTTACAGCTCAGATGTTTGGACTTGTAGGGCTGGTTCGCTAGAAACCGGGAACGAGAACGAGAAGGGAATACAAGAGACATAAAGTTTTGTTCATAATACATCGAAAACGGCAACCGGAGTGCTTATCAATAGCAATGTAAAAAATCAATTATGCATGTTGGGATAGCATTTGTTCGAGGCTGGCCAATGGAGTTTTTCAGCTGAAATTTAGCTGACACATTGCATTTTAAATAATTAAAAGAAGCACTCTTGATAGTGATGTCCCGTTCATTGTTTGGTCGACCTTTCTCAGTTCTCATCATCCGGCTCTTGATCTCATCAAGAGTCGGATGTTGAGAACTGAGAAAGGTCGACGAAGTAAATTTTTACAATAATGCATATTAATCAGCTTTGAAATTCAGTGCGAAGACTTCTAATTCCTTTTGCAAAATCGATTCACATAAATGGTATAAATTAAAGTCTGTTGCTTCAAAATTACTTATATTTTGGCGTTATATTTTCCAAGCTTGTGTTTAGGGATAGCTCTATCGGCAATCTAGTTCACAGCCACCTTGAGCAATAACCGTGTACCAATAAACCTTGAGGCAGTATTTTAACACTTGTATAATTTAAATTAAATTATATAATATGCAAATTCAATAAAAAAAACCCTTGAAGCAATATGTATGTAATAATTTAAAAAAATTATGATAAAAGTCATTGCATATGCTTATATTATTGCAAACATGTTCAATAATCTTATGTGAATGCATTATGTAATTTAATAATTAAGAGCTGTGAGAATAATAAGTTTAACGTAGCTAGCTATGAGGTAACAATGAGATAACCCAGAGGCAATAATGAGTTTGAGAGTTTAAATGTGACTAGTCATGATTAGAGCATCGATAATGTAAACTTTGTGACAGTTTTTAAAATAGCCAATCAATAGTCAGAAAAAGCTTTAATAAAATGCAGCTATTCCATTGGACTAGGATTAGCCAACCAGAGACTTGAAATACATTAGCTTACGGGTTTTGACGGTTGAAATATGTTCAGTTGCCTGCAGACCTTGGTAGTGACCGGATGGAAGTTGTGTTCTCTAAAGAAATATTACTTTTTCGTGTGAATCGTAACATATGTATACGCGTTAACAAAGTGCAAGTATTACAGAATCTCACAGCTGTTAATATCAGTGTAGTGCTATTTAATTTGTGTCAAGGATTAATAAAAAGAAGTGAATTTAAACTTAAAATCTGTGTAAGCCTACAGTCTTGTCGCACCACGCCCTGTCTAAGAGATACGTGACTCTAAAACAATACTGACGCAGCCGAGGCAAAATATAAACATAAATAATATCTATAGAAGCAGTTTAATAACAAAGTTAATATATTATTTTTTAAACTTGGAGCGTAACAACAAAAATACATCTTCAAATCGGCTTCTCATACATAGCAGCATATTACGTAACAAATAATCTTCTTCAAAATTGACTTCCATACGTGGAGATAAATAAATAAACAAACTCCAAGATAATAACTTCTTCAACCTGCTACTCACAATATGAATCCCGGAGTATGCCGTACACGGGAACGAGAACGGAAAAGTTGAAACCTGACTTAAGTCTTCCAATTCCCTTCCCAGGCTCTGTTAAGCTACTCCATATACGTGAACGTCAATTTGAAACAGCGGGTTTTAAATTTGTGGTTCTTTGTGGTGCCCGTTTCCCGTTATTGAAAGACAGACTTGATGGTGATGTTGAAGAAGTAAACGCCCTCTTTTAATGCCTGCACGTAGGCTCTTAGAGCGTTCTCTCCCTTAAACTGGGCTTTTCATCATGTCCCGATAAGACAGACCACGTCCTTGAAATTTACCATTCTTATATCTTCAGTTTCCAAGTAAGAGGAGCCTAAGAATACGCATCTAGGCATGACAAAATCTTCAAACTCGCATAATAAATGCTGGGAGGTTTCATTTTCCCTCCCACATTTCATGCATAAAGGTCTTGTATAAGTCCCATTATTTAGAAATGTCTGCGCAATGTGTTGTGGCGCATAAACACTACCTCTGAGTTTAGATCTAGTTAAATTCAAAAGAATCTAACGCTGCTTAACGCCAGGAGCTGGCATTAATTCATGGGAAAGTTTATCCCAATATTCTAGATGAACCCTTCTTGTTAGTTAGTTAGTTATCTCATACTTGATTCTTCTGGGAGACACACCACAAAAGGGCTCGTGTCCCAAGCCCCTATTTGCGAGCATGTCCTTTTAATGCCTGTATGCCCGGAGACCCAAACAAGGGTGACCGGGCAGTTGACAGAGCCTAACCAGCAGATTTTACTTTAGATATAACATAGCTATGAATGCACAGAGTATTACAAAAATGTCACTTTGGTAAGCTGTGGGGCTTAAAACATTATTTGTAAGAGCTTTCAGTCTTCCAAAACTTGGAGATACACGCTCAAATTGTAAAGCATTCTCAACTACTGTCATTTTACATATTGGAAACTGGAGGGCTTGTCCAAAAGAATAAACCAAATAACTGCTATATTTTGAATTAAAAATAGCACGTTCAAACCAGCTGATATTTTTTGCTTCTTTTGTTTTAATTGTATTTTGATCTGAATTCGCCGGAGGGCTTTATGGGAGTTTGTGTATTCACAATATAATTTTCGGTATCACTTTGAACCAAACTGCAAGCCATACTTGGAAATGAATTCCGATATTACATATTTTTACCTTATTACTTTCTCACCTGTGATAGAGGAAGTATTGCATTCGATCCAAAATTCGATAGCGTGCTATCCACATAAATATGTTCGTCTCCCGGAACTCAAAAAGTGTATTTTTGGAAAATATACGCGTTTATGTATATTTCTGTAAACAGTACAACTCCAAAACGAAAAGTCTGTTAAATACCAAACTTGGTGTTTATGTTCAATGTCTTTCAGAAATGCGACATGAATATTTTCAAAAAGATCCCTAACCACAAACCATTCTTTACATTGACATTTTTTCGTTATTCCTCTAACGATTTTGGTTAAAATACCATAGGCTTGATATTTGAGTGAGAAATAGAATGGATATCTTGAATGTGCTGCGAATAGGCTTTTAAGTGTTCATTTGAAGACATTTTGTTTAATTTGCAAACTATAGGAGTTAAACAAAAGCTTACTGTACTAAAAATGTAGATTTTATGAAAAGATGCAGCTTACATCAAATAATATTCTAGTATACTATACGCTTTTAGAGATATACTTTTTTATATGTTTGAATTTTCAGATACCATTATCGTTCATCAGTTATGGTTCACCAAAATTATCCAACATTCATTTTATTAATTACGCGTATACGTTAATCATATGTTATTTTTATCAAAATAGCTGGGATCATTTTTAAGAAAATAAACTAAAAGAGGTTCAATGTAAAGGACCGTTTGAAACCAGTATTTTCCACTTTGTGTGTTATGTTACTAACGGACTCGCACATATTCAGTGTATCTCAAAACAAGCATTTCCAGGAAATCTTTGTATCGAATTTTTGGGTGGAATGCAAAAGGTGTTTCCTATGTATATTGTAATTAGGTATACAGAAAGTAAGAGCTTTGTTCAATAATTACGGCTTTTTCTACACATTTCAAATTCACTCACGTATGCCTTATAATGTTACATTAATTATGCAAACAGTGACCCAACTGTCGAGTTTACCTTTAATATGATAAAACGTTTGTCCAGAAATTATTTGAAATTAGGCTATACGGATTCAATGAGGTGTTTCCAGATGTGGAAACGACAGACAGCTATTGAAGGAAAATATCAACAAAGTGGCAGCAGTGACCCATAGTGGAACACGCCTCTTTACATTGATACTAACCCCATCCTCTGCCGGTATAACCACCGCTGTTCCTCAAGCATAATTCTGGCAACTGGATTGGTAGGGTACTTTACCTCCCCCAAAATATGATCGAACTGTCGAAGGGTAACAGTACAAGCTAGTTGTCAATTCTCCCTAGCGGAGTATCTTTAAGGCAGTGCTTCGTTTAATTTTGGCGTTTAAAATATAGTGGTGTAACATAAACGTAGAAATTAAGGTGATGGTTCAGAACTTTTTAATCTCTTTTTTAATGCACTTAAACCTTATATATTCGTGCTTCATCACCGTTGTCTTAACGTCGGGTTTCTTATTGGCATTCGATGGGGGCAATAATTTAATCCTTGTTTCCATATCTCTTGAATAAATGACGTAGTTGTCGTCCATAATCCTTCATCCCTTCCTCCAAGTATGTCGTATTGATTTAGCCTTTCCGCGTGTACCATTTGTAGTGAAGCTTATTATATAGGCGGATACGGATGCGAAACACCCCTTCATTTCACCTCAATTATAATACCGTTTATTGGGTCGTTTTTAATTTGATGAACTGTTTTCCAGGAGAGTCACATAGAATACTGATACCAGGTGGGTGGAATCAAAAGTTGATTATCCCAAGGTGAAAACCTTACGGAGAGGAAAATACTGTGATCTAGAGGAATGTATAATATTTTATGCACATCAGTACAGATATAGCATCTGAAAAATATGTAACTGATATAAAAATAATAATTTAAATAGATAACGAAATTCGTAATGGATTAAGAATGAGTAAAATAAAGATTACGTGAGAATTAAATAGAAAGTAGTAAATATATTATTTCTTCAACAATATATGTTTTGGAAAGGTAAAACCATAAGACTAAAAATTCTATGTCACAGGCGGAATTCAACCACGGATCTTTCGGTTTCCGTCCGGTTGCTCTAACCAACTGAGCTACCATGGCAAAATGTCGATACGACATTAAATTTCCCAAGTGACTCGCATTTTTCCTGTTAAACCAAAAGGAGATCTCGAATTGTTTTAGAGATGACAACCCAACGCGACTTGCAATGTTGTAACTACTTTTCAATCGTCTGATTCTACCTTTCCAGCCTTGTCCTACACACAACTTGTGTGGAGGAACAATTAATTCCATTAATTGACTTAATAGTGGTTAACTATGAAGCCCGGGACTTAAAAGTAATCAGGATTATGTAAGTCGCCAATTGAGTATGTCATCCGAAACAATTTGAGATATCCTTGTGGTTTACTGGGAAAAATGCGAGGCAGTTGGGGAATTTAATGTAGTACCGGCATGTTGTCCTGGTAGTTCTGTTGGTTAGAGCACGCGAACGGAATTCGGAAGATTCGTGGTTAAAATTCCGGCAATACCATTGAATTTTTCAGTCGTTGATTCTACCTTTCCAATCTTGTTCTACACAGGGCTGTGTGGAAGAACAAATAATTTTCCAATATATGTTTATTGAGGGATCTCAAAACATGTATTTCCGGGGACATCTCAGTATTAAATGTTTGTCTAAATCTTGTCTCAACCTTAAAAGACAGTATGGAGGTAAATGGGATATCCCTATCTTTATGTAGCGCGTTAGATGTTGCCGTTAGCTTCATCCATTTTTAGTTTCTCTACTACGTATAGTAAGTATGGGAAGTATTGTATTCCACCCAAAAATTTGATACCGAGATTTCACCGGAAATACATGTTTTGAGACTCCCTGAATCCAAAAAAAGCATTTTTAGAAACATGTCCGTGTGTGTGTCTGTCTGTGAACAGCATAACTCAGAAACGAACAGTCGGATAAACACAAACTTGGTATTTAGGTTCAGTATCTTTGAGATGCGACACGAAGTTTTTTAAGAAAATCCCGCACCCCAGAATACCCTTTAAATGGAACATTTTTCGAAAATTATAATTTTCTCAAAAATAGCTCTAACGATTTTGATTAAAATATCATACTTTTAAGATATTTTCATGACAAATAAAATATATATCTTGATTTTTCTGGGAATGTCTCCAAAAGTATTCTTCATTGTGAACGACTTTTGCATAACTGGTAAACCATAAGAGATAGAGAAAATTTTACTACACAAAAAATGTAGATCGCGTTAAAATACACAATTTATGTCATATACATTTTTTGTTGAGTGAACCATTTTCGAGATATTGCTTGTTATTCCCTTACATTTTTCAACACTTATTTTCTCAAATGGGAATTCGTTATTCATTTTTTTTGTCTTGGATATGCAAAGAGTATTAATCTGTGGCAAAGAGAATGGTGCTGCACCTAGCAACCAGCTATTAAGAGATATGTATGTGCTTAAAGGCTACTGTATTTTTATATTGCCCTTGTAAATATATATTCCCCTTACATCTACAAGAAAATTAGCAATAAGATAAGCGTTTGTAAAAATAGTTTGTACAAGAGTAGAGAAAGTCATGTGAGTGTAACACATCATATTTTTACTCTCGCGCTGTTGACAAATTGCTAATAAGTAATAAGATCCTATAAATATTCATTCGTTATAAATTTCAGCTTTGAACATATTATCCAAAGCAGAACTTTATTTTCCTTATCAGATTCTCTGCCTTTAATAATATGAACGTTATAATTTCTTTAAATTAAACATTTTCGGAAAATTTTATACCATTGCAGTAGAAAAGTCAACCAACGAGACACCTTTTTGTTACTGGGTTTTCGCCTAGGACCAAGCGAGAGAAAATGTTGAGTTACATTGAAGACAGTTTGAAGAGAAGCCAGAATCCTGTAACTTCTTTCATTCATTGTGTATGGCAAAAAAATTCATCCGTTTATTCAGCTAACAGACAGGCGCGACGTAGAAGTCAATGAAGGTTAACATCAGTTGTAAGAAGTGGATGCGTTTATGGGGTGGAGTGTTATGTAGATTATTTATTTAAAATTTTGCATGAATATTTGTGGTTATGCAGGGAGAACCTAGGAAGAAATGAAATGTTGGTTAACTAAAAAGAGTAATAATGAATGTGTTAGATTATTATTCAAGTTTAAATGAGTGTTACTAAGGCAGTAAAAGAAACTGCTAAAGCTATCCGGATGTTCAGAAACAGTAGTATATAAGATAAAAAAGGGACGAATGAAAGGACTTCTAGCGTCCCGTCAAAAATGAATGCAAATAAAATGGTGAAAACAAAAACACTCTAGGTTAACGCAATATAATGGAATAGCAGTGTGGTGCATCCCTCATTCTTTGCTGTTTTAAAACATTCCACCCACGTTGAATGTAATTTTTTTAAGAGTAAGCAGAGATGATATCCTACCAAATTGTAGCCTTTATCACTTTATACCTCCATATATATTTGATAATATATATTTTTATGCCTGTAAAATCGCATTTCTAAGCACTAAAAATGCACAGAAGAAACACACAGTGCAGGTGAAAATTAAATGCCTTACAATTGCAATTGATGTATCTTTCAAAATATGACAAATCGTAAAAGCGATCGTAGTTCGGTGCCAAATTCGCGAGCGTAGTATAGTACATGTGGCAACAGTGCTCTCCATTTAACCTGTACTATCTTCTAAGCGTCAGATGCGATATAGAATAGAATTCTTCCTCTGTTAGGTAGACAAAGTAGAAACCAATTCATATCGTTCCCAGGAACTGGTGTGCACTGTGCTGTTATCTAGTCGCACGTACGAGTAATATATCGCAATGTTTGTCATTTCTGGGCGCCAACACCTTATTGCATATCGGTTTACATTGTGATTAATGTACAACAAAATAGAATACATTGTTTTTGTTTGTATTTACTGCATTACAATATGTTATTTACATTTCATTTTATAGTCTCGTGATGCAATATTCTATACATCACAAAACGGTCTTCAATTCTCATAAATTAACAAGCTCATCTCTACGATATGCAGATGTTAAATAGAGCTCTAACTGCATAGAAAATAATTTACTACATCGCAGGAAGTTTACAAACTGCTGTGCGTTTATCAGGCCTTTTATTACATCAATCTGCTGCAGGGATAACATGGAAATTTATTTAGCTTTTAGGTGTGTTTGCTTGATAGTGATCCCACAGCAGCATTAAAGTAAACTTCTTTTATTAAAACCTTGCCATATTTGACTAATTCCACTATAAATTTGAGTCCGCGATGATAAAACTACTAAGTAACGATGTTATGCTTCTACAAGAAATAAATTCAAAATTTCAGCCCTTGCAGTGTTTTATTTTTACTTTCTCTAATACGTATCTAGTCGTCCTTTTAGCACGGTGTTAGAACAGCTGCTCACCAAGTGAGATCTGGGTTCAATTCCCGATACCAGCGTGGGGATTTTCTCCCGCAGGGAGACCAGGACCGGGATGCACTCAGCCTTGTTAGGCCCCTGAGGGGCCAATCGAGGAGCTATGTAATTGAAAAGTAGTGAATCCAGGTTGAACACACCGCATATTGTAGCGTATGTGTGTGCATTGTCGCGCCGAGCACATTATTGCTGTGTATAATGATATTGTTGAACTAATTATTTCGTTTGTGAATTGAATTCTTGTCCGGTGTAGCATACTTCTCTCCAATTCCCAGTCAGGGGGGTGAAGGCAAGTTTAGGAACGAGCCTCTTTGTCTGAGAGCGTGGCGTCACCAGTAGTATCAGTCGATTGCATATCTTCAGAGTGTGTGGTTGTATGTAGCGTGCGTGGTCCGTGCGAGTGTGGGGAATCTTCCCCAGTGTGTGTCTGAAATCTTTTGGAAATTATGTAGCTGCACCAAGGTAACTTTATAATAAACCAGAGTTAAATGTGAATTCATACGTATTATTTATAAATATCCCACGTCCGCTTTAAGTTTGTGCAGCAAGTTCCTGGTGTCTCTTGTTTGGCTCTGTAGCTACCACCCCTAATGTTTAATATTTTAGCTGCAAAACATTTTGGCATCACCCCAGTGTATAACAATATACCGGCCGGGAGAGACCCGGCGCTACCCGCCAGTACTTCACCCCACTCATGACGCCTGTTGTGGGCAGAGGTGGGGGATGCAGCGACAGGGCGATGGGGCTTCTCCTAGCAGTGAGATGTTGCGCCACGGAGTTTAATTTAATACTTATCTATTTATTACTCTGAGGAAGTATTATATTCCAACCAAAAGTTTAATGTAGAGATTTCACCAGAAGTACATGCTTTGATCCACTGAATGCTTCTCCATCACGAACCTAGAAGGTTCGATGTCGAGATACCTCCGGAAATACATGAAGTAAGGTCACCTGAATCCAATAAACACATATTAGAAAATGTATGAGAGAGAGTGAGAGAGAGTGGGATAACTACAAAACTTGGCACTTTAGTTCAGTATCTTCCGAAGATGCGACACAAAGATTTTCTAGAAATTTCTTCCTCCCCAAACAACCCTTTACTTGTAAAGTATTCAGTATTTTATTTTCTCAGAAACGGTCAACGATTATGATTAAAATAATGCACGAGTTCTTTAACGGATTACACTCTAATCTGTAGGACTTCTACCCCCAATGGGGCAGTAGCTTGGCGAGCAGGACGCAAACTCTGGATCATTGCATATCCAGGCTGAGTGATCAGCCCAATGCCCAGGCATTGGTGTTGAAGAAGAAGGAAATGAAACGTATTGATGAAAGGGATGACAGGAAAATTCGCACATAAAATTATCCAACTGAACATTCGCCTAGCGCCCGAGGAAAACCACGAAAGAAAACCTTCGGTCATTTTGGTCGGCCCCGGGGGTTTAAACCTGGGATCTCGGAATGCTAGTGCACGTGTAACCCTGGCACCACTTCGCTCGGTAAATACAATAAATTTAACACATTTACATTACAAATTAAATGTATATCTTCAGTTTTCTGAGAATAGCCTGTGAAACACTGTTCCTTTCGAATGAATTTTGTGTAACCGGTAAAGCATTAGAGATACCCTAATACACAAAAATTATTAAGTGATACATTCACATGACTTTCTCTACTCTCCATCTTTATTAAGGGT
The DNA here is from genome assembly GCA_030765065.1 of Deroplatys truncata. Taxonomy (NCBI): domain Eukaryota; kingdom Metazoa; phylum Arthropoda; class Insecta; order Mantodea; family Mantidae; genus Deroplatys; species Deroplatys truncata. Next base: position 96,239,514 of record CM060986.1, on the reverse strand, counting down.
ATACAAACATTCTGACTGCAGCTTATTTTTCTATCTACTACATTTAATCCAAATAAACCTTTGCAAAAACAGCTGCATTACATTTCGTTATAGATGCAAAGAGAACAGCGATAGTCAAATGTTTAAGAGCTGAATGCTATACGCTTGCCTTAAAATTCCATACTGTTTCCATGCAATCGCGAGAAACAACTGAAAGTCGATGGGACTTTAAAAAATGACAAGTATTTCACAATTGAAACCTTCAAAAACGGATATCTCAGAAACAGTTTATGCTACAAAAAACTTATTTTAAGTACACTGTGGTGTTTTGTGTGGTATGTTTACGTCTATCGTTTAACGTTTAACATTTATACAAGATTATACAAAATTCCTTCCGAGTGAAGAGGACTTCCTAGGCTATTCCCAGAAAATACGATATGCACTTTGTTTGCTATTTAAATATATTCCATACACGGTACTTTAAACCATATCGTTAGAGCTATTTTTAGGAAACAAAAATTTAGGAAAAATGTGCTATATAAGCGGTAGTAGGGGGAGGTTCGCATCCTTAGAGGATACTAAACTTAAATACCAAGCTTATATTAATCCGACTTTTCGTTTTTGAGTTATACTGTTCACAGACAGACACGAGGAGATACACTCAGACATTTCAAAAATGTTGTATTTGGATTGAGAATGCCTCAAAAACATGTATTTCCGGTGAAATCTCGATATCAAATTTTTGGGTGAGTGCAAAACTTCCCCCACTTACTATACGTAGTGGAGGAAGTAAAAATGCAGATCTCCTTAAATAGCAAAATTTATTTTAAATAAGCTTTTTGTGGCATTATCCATTTTCGAGATATCGTTATTACTCTATCCCCCTTGTACCTATAATAAAATGTGTTTGCAACTATAACTGTAAAGGTTTATCCCGATCAGCATGAAGCAGATAGAAAAGTAAGCTATTATGAGAATAGTTTACAGACATTATAAAAAAAAAACTGATGTGTTGCACTCACATGTGCAAACCTTTTTTACAAACGCCTGTTTTCCATGTGTTTCATATTAGTCGAGATTAACATTTGCAGTTATTCTTTTATTGCTAATTTTCTTGTAGTTGCAAGGGGAATATGGTAGGCTTAAGCGATAGTCAAATCTTTTAAGAGCTGGTTGCTATGTGAAGCATTCCATTCTCTTTGCATGTTCAGGACATAAAAATACGAATAACGAATTCTCATTTGAGAAAAAGGAAACGTATTAGAAAATTTAGACAAATAACACGGAATATGTCGGAAATGGTGTGCTGTATAAAGATTCGTATATGAATTTTATGATTCCTTATTCATTAGTTCAAAAAAACTAATTTATGCTGGAAAACAAGGAAAATATTATCATCAAAATCCTCAACAAAAAAACGTATTTCTGTACAACTAACTTCAATCAAATCCTTACATTTATTTTCTCTGTACTAAAGGATTAGGAAATGTCACTATTATACATCCCTGAAAAATTCGAATGTGCAGGCTGTTTTAGGAGTTTGCATTTTTTCGCTAATTAAAAATATTTAATCGTACCTATTTATTATACGAGGAAGAATTTCAGCTATAGCACAACAGTTTCTTTATTTGCTCATATTAAGCAAATATTTTCAAGTAAATATATTTTAAATCAAAAAGTTTAGTAAATTCAGTCCCAGTATTCTTTAAGTTATGTTGCATAGCATGTATGCAGATTTTAATAAAAATTGAGAACAGCTACAACCTCTGCGTACCAACATGAGATTTTGTTACGTACCAGTGCAGCAAAGCTATAATTTTCATCGACAGACAAACTTTCGACACTAGAGGTGTAGAACTTATTCGCCCATGCTAATCGCGTGATGGCCGATGCATTCTCCGGTCTCGTTTACGTGCCATTTGAGGTTTTCGCCGAGAGGGTTGTGCATGCAGACCGCACAACATGCGCCTTTTACGGCCCTCTTTTAGTACCACAGGCCTGACCTCACAATGTTGTCCACAATAACGGGGTCTCGAGTGCAACCTCCAGAAAGGATTACTGGAGGCCATGGGGTACATAAAACTAGTCGGGTTTGGTAACTTTACTGGTACCAATTTCTGGCTTCTATCTTAGCCCACCGTTTCGTGTTGTACAACCACCCTAGAGCATTTCGAAGAGGAAAGCATTCTATTTTATACTATATTCAATTTCACTTGTTTCTATTCTCTTCAATGTTAGTGAAGGTTAGTTTCCTCATGTCATATTACTAATTAAATAAAAATATGATGCGATCCATTCACATGTCTTTCTGTACAAAAGAAAATTAACATATATGGTATGTTCTATAATTCTAATGACAAATGATAATTTTATCTAAATTACGTTAGTGATGATGCACACTTTATTTTCTCTAAGCACGTACACTGACGTGCATAAAAAGTGGACTCCCTTAGATCACCATAGTGTTTTTCTTTCTCTACTACGTATAGTAAGTAGGGGAAGTATTGTATTCCACCCAATAGTTCTTTAACGAGATTTCACCGGAAATATACGTTTTGAGACCCCCTGAATCCAAAAAAAGCATTTTTGGAAACATGTCCGTGTGTGTGTGTGTGTCTGTCTGTGTCTGTGAACAGCATAACTCAGAAACGAACAGTCGGATAAACACCAAACTTGGTATTTAGGTTCAGTATCTTCCAGAGATGCGACACAAAGGTATTCAAGAAAATCCCCCCACCCCAGATTACCCTTTACATGGAACATTTTTCGAAAATTTTAATTTTATCAAAAATGCCTGTAACGATTTTGATTAAAATATCATATGTTTAAGATATTTTTATGACAAATGAAATGTATATCTCGAATTTTCTGGGAATGTCTCCAAAAGTATTCTTCATTGTGAACGACTTTTGCATAACTGGTAAACCATAAGAGATAGACAAAAGTTTACTACACAAATAATGTAGATCACGTTAAAATACACAATCTATGTCATATACATTTTTATTGTTGAGTGAACCATTTTCGAGATATTTCTTGTTATTCCCTTAAATTTTTCAATACTTTTTCTCAAATGGGAATTCGTTATTCATACAAAGAGAATGGAATGCACCACATAGCAACCAGCTCTTAAAAGATTTGATTATCGCTTAAATACTACCATATTCCCCTTGCACCTACAAGAAAATTAGCAATAAGATTAACATCTGGATTAACATAAAGCATATGGAGAATAAGCGTTTGTAAAAATAGTTTGAACAAGAGTAGAGAAAGTCATGTGAGTGTATCACATCCGATTTTTTTACTACGTAAGGTTTCTGTATTTAGGTAACCAACTTTCGATTCCGCTCGGCCGGTATCAGTTCTCTGTGTGACGTTCTGAAAAACATTTCCGAGGCATAAAAAGTAACCATTAGTGATGTTTACAATCAGTGTATAATGAGAGGTGGCTTGAATACCGCCTTTGTTTCGCTATGATTGGTGCACAAGTAAAGTCTAAACCAATCAGAACAATTCGGTCTTCTAGAGGAAGTGGTGAAGAATTATTTGCATATGTGGTTAAACTAAATAACAGCCACGACATTTACTTATGTGAGAGATTTCATAATCGACACGGAGACGAAGATTAAGTTGTTGCCGCAATTAAACGGCAATACGAAAGCCGGCATTAAGAAAACGGTAGTGTAGCATAAATGTATAAGGCTTAAGTTTTAATGTTACCTTTCGGCAGTTCAGCCATACCTAATTTTAGGGAGGTTAAGACTCTGCAAACCCGGTGGCTGGAATTATACAGAGATGGTTACGCTGATAGGTAGTGATGCTAGTTTCTTCTGTCAGTACCAACATAAAAATCTGATGTGTTACACTAACATGACTTTCTCTACTCTTGTACAAACTATTTTTACAAACGGTTATTCTCCATCTACTTCATGTTAATCGAGATAAACATTTGCAGACTCTATCTTATTGCTAGGATTCTTGTAGAAATAAGGGGAATATATATTTACAAGGGCAATATAGAAATACAGTATCCTTTAAGCATCTCTTAATAGCTGGTTGCTGGGTGCAGCACCATTCTCTTTGCAACAGATTAGTACTCTTCGCATATACAGGACAAAAAAGGAATAACGAATTCCCATTTGAGAAAATAAGTATTGAAAAATTTAAGGGAATAACCAGCAATATATCGAAAAAGGTTCACTCAACAAAAAACTGTAAATGACATAAATTGTGTATTTTAACGCGATCTACATTTTCTGTGCAGTAAAATTTTGTCTATCTCTTATGGTTTACCAGTTATGCAAAAGTCGTTCACAATGAAGAACACTTTTGGAGACATTCCCAGAAAATTCAAGATATACATTTTATTTGACATGAAAATATATTAAACGTATGATATTTTAATCAAAATCGTTGGAGCCATTTTTGAGAAAATTATAATTTTCGAAAAATGTTCCATGTAAGGGGTAATCTGCGATGGGGGGATTTTCTTGAAAACTTCGTGTCGCATCTCTGGAAGATACTGAACCTAAATACCAAGTTTGGTGTTTATCCGCCTCTTTGTTTCTGAGTTATGCTGTTCACAGACAGACACACACACAGGCACACACGGACATGTTTCCAAAAATGCTTTTTTTGGATTCAGGGGGTCTCAAAACATATATTTCCGGTGAAATCTCGGTATCGAATTTTTGGGTGGAATACAATACTTCCCCTACTTACTATACGTAGTAGAGAAAGTAAAAAGCTTCCTTCCATTATGGGCCACAGTTTATGCTATTAAGTTTACTGTATATAGAAAAAGTATTTCATTCCATCCAAATTTGAACACTGAGATTTCACTGGAAATAGATGTCCTGAGCCCCCTGAACCATAACTGCTGTATAAATATAAACTTACCATTTAATTCCACTACCTTTCAAACATGCGATACGAAGATTTTGAGAAAATCTCCCCTCTCATATTTTGTATGGAAAATATTTATTTTTTATTTTATAAAAAACGACTTTTAAAGGCTATAATTAAAATGTCATATATTTACATGGCATAGTAATAGGCTATGAATGAAACTATTCTGCAAGCGTTAATCTTTATAAACATCAATTTTGTTCAGAGGCCTCTTTATCAGTCGTGAAGTTCTTTTACGTGCCGTAAATCTACGACACGAAACCACATTTTTTTACGTTGATCCATCACATATACTCAGAAATATAAAGTGTTTCCTTGATTCAGCGTATGCATGTTCGGATAATACACATGTTTTCCAGTCATCTTATGTATTCTGTATTTTTACTTGCAAAACCGATCATAGATAACAGATACAGGAAGTAGAATGTTTAAATTTTATGTCGATATTTAACTGTATTTCCATAGATTTAAATTTAAATTTAAATCTATGGAAATACATGATTTGTAGCATGAATAACTTTTTGGCCAAAATTTTTAGTATATTTTAATGAGCTATATAGTTTTGCGCAGAAGTTTGTCCATTCTGTTTGGTTCACTATGAAACTGGTCTCCGTTCTGGTAGTTGGTGAGAAAGAGGTTTAGGACGGGAAAGAACATTTCGAATTTCACGACTTCTTCGCTGTCCTTTGTCCTCCGAGATATTGCCCGTTGTCCTCGGGTGTCGGATATATTAGATTCCTCAGGGATGTGGTTTTCTAATGCTGTAAATAGTAGCTCCGAATCTATTTAATCCACTTTATTTTTTACATATATGAGTATTGTATTTAACCGTCTACATGAAATCAAACTCTACACCTCATCTATGTGTTTAACGATTTCCATTAACCCATGCATCTCAATATGTAAGTACTTGCCCTTGCTAGATCACAGCATACAGACAGCGATAAAACTGCTTCGTGGCCTGCGAAAATTTTGTAAGCTTCAATTTTATATTATAGGGGCAAAACTACCTGCGTACACACATCGTGTAGGTCATCAGTCAAGGAATGATGACTTTTTAAGGTGACACGTGATACCTTATTATGTTTTGATTCATTGTTTTTATTTCCAATACTTTATTTTATTAGGAGAGGACAGAATTTGTGAACGCCTCAATTTAACTTGAAATGCATTTCTGCAGCGAAAACTTCACATGTTGCCTTTGTTCATTTGTTGATATAGTGCGGAGCTTTGAAATACGCATAATCCTCACACTTTTAGTTCGAAGCACGTCCCTCAGGCTAACAAAGAAATGTTGCGTTTTACGACTTGTCGGTGTTTTTTTTATGCAGAAACTGAGGTTAGGTTTCCTTGTATCCGGCCTAAGTACTTTGTCTCTTTCCCAATATAGAGGAAAAGATGGTATTATTGGACAGCCTTTTGTATTTGACCATAAATATTAAAATATGTGTAAATATTTGTAACTAATTCTAGGGATCTACCCAGAATTAATTTCTTCTCACGATTTATAATGTAGTATGGTTCAAATTACAAGGTATTAACATAAAGTTTAAAAAAACTAAATAATAGCAATTATGACAATCTTTAAGTTTGGGTGGTAATATGGAACAGAGAACAATAGAACATTAAACTGCACCATTAAACATAAACATTGTGAAATATACTTGTATTTTCAAACAGGAACATAAAAAACATGGAATTGAAATTTAATACAAGAAAAGTAAGTTTTGTCTAAAAAATTATTTGAAATTGTTTTCAGTCTTTCCAAAGGAAGCTAGAAGAACTTCTAAAGAGCGCAACTTTACGAACAAACATCACAAATGAAGCTGTAATTCTCACATGCAGAACAGTCTATGTGTACACATCCGCCACAAATGTCATACTTGATCCAGAGTTCTCCAGGCTTCGAGTTCCTGAATTTACAATCGCAAAGAATACACCCAGTACTGTCCTCTTCTGGTGTGTAATCGGTCGTTGTAATTGACAAAACTGATTCACTTGAACAGATGGAGACATTAGTGTCATCTGGATCACAATATTCTTGACTGAAAGCAAGTCCTCTTCTAGCTTTAAAATTCGTGTTCTTTTTGGTTTTCTTCGGACAATTCCTTGCATATTTCCACTGAAATTCACATATGATTGTTGATGGCTAGCCTTCCTCTGAAATTGTAGGAACCCATTGCGTGTAGAGGCACAAACAGAAGAGTTTTGTTGTCCTTTCCGAGGATTCTTTTGGGTTTTATTCTTCCGGGAAGTTTTAAGTGCAACCTTATATGGTGAACTTGTGATCAGAGCTGCTGTTGATGCTTTTATTCCTCTGTTACTGGTTCTTCTCTTCAGAACTGAAATGGGTGAAATGTCCTATGGACTGACGTAGTTCTACTCTCTGGGTTCATTATGCAGCGGAATTGGAGCCTGGCCACTCTCAGGATGACAGGAAGGAGATTCTCGTTCTACTGCAGTGTATGGGCCAAAGAAGACTGACTCAGTAAACACATTGAAGTCGTTACAAATGCCCTCACCTGAGAATTGCATTTACGTAGAGTCAGGTATTTAACATCGCGTAATTCTGTTTGTTAATTAAACTATTTTTTAACGATAGAATATGTTTCTCCATCGACTTAATTTATTTTGTGTCTAATTTATCTCTACGGAACGTACGGTTGCAACTAGTTACATAAATTCCAATTCCCTTAAACAATAGATATCTATTGAATCTCTCTAAAGCAGTCAATTTATCTGAACAAATAGAGAAGTGCAAATCCTCGGTCACAGTACATACAATGGTTACTCAACTTCAACTAACTTTGATGTTACCAGCTTCCTGCAATTCTGTAGCTGAGACTTCTGATAACTTTGGACAGAGTGAACTGATTCATTTGGAGATCAGCAGTCCCGAAGCTCTAAAGTTTGTGTGCTCAATCTTCTCTCTAAGCTCAGCAGGAATAGAAGAGCAGTTACTCTTGGTAATTATTAAAATATATAGTTAGGAAGCTTAAAGGGACCTTTCAAAATATATATTGAATTATTTTAAAAAAATCCCTACAGAATTATTACAATGAAAGTCATTTCATCAGCTAAACTACAATGATTATATTCAATATGTGTAAACGATATACAGGTGGCCTCCCATTTATTCATTTATACAGAGAATACCTATTTAAAAGTTTTTTGCCTTCCTCTGTGTACGAGTGGTCAGCGTTCCCAGTTTCAATTTCCGGCTGGGGCGGGGTAACTTTTCTTTAATTACAAGATTCTTCCGTAGAATCGTTCCCTAATTCTCCGTATTCTAGAAACACCAATGTTGGGTACATATGAGTGTGCTTCAAGTTCAGTAGGATTAAAACCCAAAGTTAATTGTTTTTAATAGTGTTTAACGTCCGCTACTTCAAACGGCACCCACAGACGGTGACACTGGTGATACATAAAATGAAATGGTAATTCAGAAGGAAACCTTCCAGCCAAAGTTTAGTATACTTCCCCGGCACTTGACATTTATGATGACTTGCAAAAGTCTCAATCAGGGAGTATGCTAGAGATAGAGAGGCAAAGGGTATTCAACGGAGGCGGACACCTCACCACTGCGACCAACTATTCTGATTACACCCCTTGGGAGGCAGGGATGAAATGAGAGAACTGCAGGAGGTTACAGGTCCGTAGGCAGTCAGGTCAATAGAGACGCACGGAAGTCGCTATTATTTCCAGTTTGAAACACCCGCCTTCATCAGCAGAGGCGAAGAATCCCGCGAGACAGTGACGAAGCGATCCTAGCAAGCAGGCCAACACACCCTGGCGTTTACGAGGAGAAATCTTTTATAAAGTGCAGCAACTTTGCCATCTGTAGTCACACTATGGAACTCGGAGACATTCACTGAAACATGAAAGTGAGAGATGTGAAATGACAGGAAATGAGGGAAAGGAGAATACACCACCCAGGATTTGCCTAGGAGACCAGAATAAAACCACGAAAACCCCATAGTCACAGTGGGGGGCCACCAGAAGTCGAACCCGAGTCCTCCCGAATGCGGGATACAGACGTCGGCCTGAGCCACCCGCTTGATGGGAGGATGGTACTGATGGGAACTGCACCGCGGAACTCCCGATCGCAATTCCGTGCTTTAACGACCCTGGTTACCCGTGTCGGTAAACCAACGTTACAGTGGGATGTACGGTCAATTAGTCAAGGAGTCTTTCCTCAAGTTAAAGCCCTAGTATTATCATAGAAGTCAAGTGTGTTACACACACAGTAAAAGAATGTCGCATACTCATACTGGGAAGAAAGAAAAAAAAGGCAATAAATAATTTTGTATTCGGAAACTTCTTAATCTGGGGCGGCCAACGTTCATGTGCTGTAGCTCACTGCAAAAAAATGCACTGAAATTATGCCTGTTCTCTTATAACTGTGCCGGAGTATGCAAACATATCGAATGAAAATATATTTTGTAGCGCGCTATTAGCGATAACTAGAAGCTAGTAAGCTAATGTTTTGAAGAATAGGCTGAAGCAATAGACAAAGACTTAAAAGACGCCTCGCTCTATACTAGCTTTAAAATTGCGTATCATTTGTAAGAACATAGAGAGAAACAAAATTTGTATAAAACATTGAAAAACCTTAGAACTATGTACTTAATAGTATACAAATGGTTGTCATATGTTCTGTGTTATAACGATATCTGCATAATTATAGCAAATTAATAAAAATGAAAAATAATGAACAATTTTTTTACATAGGTAAAGGCAGTTTGTAGAGGTAGGAATTTCACTAAAATGTTTGGAATCTACTAAACTCAAACACAAAGTTTGGTATCTATTCGCTTTTCGTTTAAAGGTTATGCTTGATGCCGTAATTATTAACGGGAAGATATAAATAATTAAATAAGGCAATTATAGAAGATAAAGAAATAATTGCAATAAATGGTTTCCGGTGGAGGGCGATGGATTTTTTTCGGGCGTAAAAATCCTTAGCATAGCTTCCTTCGGAAGGAAGTAAAGCCAGTGGTCCAGTGTCGTAGATTTTTGGCACGTAAAAGAACCTCGAGCCTGATAAAGAGGCTTCTGACAAAATTACCAGTCTTTCACGCCCAATATAGAATGGGATGCTAACGACCATATCAGTTAAAAAGCGTCCATAAATAAAACTCAATTTAATTTAAATAGTTTCCGTGTATTAAACCTGAGTAATATAATACGCTGGAGTTACGCTTAAACAGTCACGTAGGCAGAAATTCTGTGAAACAGAAATGTGAAGGAAATTCTAAAAGTTGGGTAGGTGCTGTCTACTAACAGTGCCAATACTCGTACGTAGGAGTTTTGACATTGGAGCGCATATGAAGTAACTTTGGTGGGGGAGCAATATGTAGGCGGAACAATAGGCGGGGATTGAGTTAATATAAGGGCGTGCATTCTAATCAGAGAATATTCGTTTGTGCACACATTCGTGTCACTCTTTCTTGAGAATTAGTCATTTAATTTTGTGGTTACTCGTGTGTTATTTTAAGCGCTCATGATGCGCTTGTGTAAGTAAGATTTAGTAGCTATTGCAAAGGGTTTTGCCGGTAAGCATTTTAGCGACTTGCAGAAATTTAGCTTCTAATTTGTTGCATCGGAAACAGTTCTTTGAAACTGTAAAATTGGTACTTCAGAAGTTAACAGGCATAATAATTCAATTGCATAAGTTTCGAGGGCTACGGTTCATAATCAGTTTCATTCTTTATCTTCAAACGGTCGGCAACTCGCTTCAGTAGCTCAAGTATTAGATAAAATTAAATTTCTAATGTCAATCTAACCTGGTGTTATCTTTTTTACACTACGCCCACGCATACATAGAAATATGTATCCCATAGCTAAACCACTGTAGCAGCCGGCAGCAGATATTGTAGCAAAGTGTACGACTTCAAAAGTGACGACCAGCTCGGTTGATGCTGTTCACACTGATTTCCCAATTTTTTTTTGGGGGGGGGAGATCGGTAAACTAGCAATGTTTCTTTCCAGAGAAATATTGCAACGAACTTCCACTGGAGTAACTGATAATGTCAAATGTCTTAAACGTTTATTTTAGACCCGTGATTATCGGAACTACACTGCCGTTCGTGAAAATTGCAACACCAAGAAAGAATTTCGCGATAAACTCCAAACTTGGTGGAAGTGTAGAAGAGTATGCAAGCAATAAGTGATTAGGTTTGCAAAGAGATGGGGTACACATAGGCCGAGCAGAGCCCTCTCGTGTCGGTTCGACCAGGTCAGTGTTGTGCCCAGTGTAGGCAGTGCAGAGATGTCAAACAAAGTGGAAACAATAAAGTGCCAGTATGCCTCGTCGACGTCAAAGGGAGCCATATCGCCATGTGAGTGAGTTCGAACGGGGCAGAATGATCGGTCTCCGGGAGGCAGGTTTGTCATACCGTAACATTTCGGCTCGTACAGGGCATACTGCTACGACAGTGATGCGTGTGTGGAAGCAGTGGATAGATGAAGGTCGTACGCAGCGAAGAGCGGGTACTGGACCACGGAACATGACCACAGCATGTGATGACCGCCATCTTGTCCGCATGGTCATAACGGACCGTGCAGCTCCATCCACAGTGTTGGCTCGACGCTGGAGCACTGAAACAGGTGTGAACTTGTCTGTATCAACGGTTCGTCGCCGTCTGCTGCAGGTTGGACTGGTTGCATGCATGCCATTTGCGGCGATCACCTCCTTCGTCCGTTGCTGTTAGGCTTACCTTGATGCTTCTCCCGTTGGTTCCAGAAGTTCGCCGTGTGTTGGTTCTCTTCACTTTTATCCTCGGCTAGCTGCAGTAGTTTTCTTTAAACTATATAGGAGCATGGACTTATCCTCGGTAAAGGAAAACGTAGATCTCGGGTGGTGATATAGGAAGACATGGACGTGCTTTGTTTATTGAAAAGATGACACTGCCGTTTCTCTTTATTTAATTAACACTCGTAGTATACAACACTGGTCTTGCCGCCATAAAATACTGTCCACCGCTGTTAAACTACGGCGCGGATATGACACGAAGTTTAAATATGCTTATTATCTCTTTACGAGTAGCGGATCTTAGGTGTGTTTCTAAAACTATCTTGATTCCCTGTTTTGGTGCGATATCTCACACATCCTGCAGCATCTCTCCCTGACCACACATGACAAAAAACTGTCTTGACAAAACTGTCTGATAAACTGCCTAACTGCAATGCTAAAACTCCATGACAAACTGCCTGACAAAAACTGTGTCGAATTTTCTCCAAACGGATCTATTTATAGTCGCAGGCTTTTGGGGCTGCTTCCTTTCCTATTGGTCCATTTTTAGCGCCATCCGACGCGTCTAACTATTTCGAATAAACTTCCAGAGATCTCATTGGTCAAGTTTAATATAAATCGCGGCTTTTCCTACATTTACCGTTAGGCTATCTGTCTCGCTCACTTGGTCATGGCGAATTATCAAATAAAGGGACAAAGGCGCTACACCCTCGCTGTAGGAATAACGGCACTGCGACCGAAGAGAGGTAATAAAACTACGTTTTCTGCCTTCGAAAGCACTATTCCTGTAGCTAAAACATTTCGTCGTGGACAGTATTTTAACATAGCGCTTAAATTATTTACATTAAACCATTTATAACTCTACTAATATTAGTAACCTAGATAGATACATAACGTTAAATCACCCTTCTTAAAATATACAAGCAGTATGAGAAAAAGATATTTACATAGTACGATTTAATGTCAATAAAAGTTAATTAATAAATTATCTGTAATTATAATTCTTGGGCTCGGCCTAGAGTTGCCGTTTCAAATTACGTCGGCTTATATTGTCCGGAAACTCACAAAGTGTCAATATCGAGCAGCTGCTTCGAAACCAAAATGATGGTTAGACGTGAAATGTTTAAGTTATTCGAAATAAGCATGTGATAAGAATCAAATTCAACGTTAGTAAAATCTAAATATTCATAACTTCAAGCTCCTCCGACTGCAATGGCCACATGAACACCACCACTGGAATGCTGAGTGGCAATATGTAGTCCTTTTGGACGAGTCCCGCTTCAGCGTGTCCTACAGTGATGGCCACATACGTGTTCGGCGGTACCCTAGTGAGCGCAACCTGAAGAGCTGCATTGTGGGCTGCATAGCGGACAAACACCAGGTGTGATGGTTTGGGGCGCCATTGTTTACAACAAACTATCTCGCCTCCTACGAATTGAGAGCACTTTGAAGAGCAACCGGTTCCTAACGGTGGTTGTAGACCCTGAGGTACTCCCCTGCTTCAGGCATCTCCACAGACCACATTTCAACAGTACAATGCCCGGCCACATATTGCGCAGAATGTACAAGCCTTCTTCAAAGAGCGACGGGTACCATTGCTTCCCTAGCCTGCACGTTCACCTAACATGTCGCTCATCGAACATGTCTGGGATATGGTTGGTCGGCACCTGGTGCGTCACGGTCCTCCAGTAACCTGTGTCGCGGATTTGTGGGCTCGAATACAGGAACTTGTTCAGAACCTTTTTGATTCAATGCCACAGCGTATAGCAGTTCTAATTGCAACACATGGAGGCCACACCAAATACTGAATATTAGGGCTCAAAGGTCATGTATAGATTTGAAAAGTTTATCATTTGTTACTTGTCATATACCTAACCTGTGGTATTAAATTCATTGAATTCATGCATTTCCTTGTTGGTGTTGCAATTTTCACAAACGGCACTGTATTTTGTTACGCCTGGTCTTATCACTCCTAATCTTTCGAAAGTCACTTTTGCAGCACCCTATTTAATAATCATAATAATTATTATAATAATAATGGAAAATAATATCATTTCTACTTTCCCTACTTCCTCTATAGTAAGTAGAGGAATTATTGCACTCCACCTAAAGATTCGAACCGAGATTATACCGGAAATACAAGTTTTAGTAAAAGGCCTCTCTGTGTATGGTGTGAGGACAGCATAACTAAAAACCAGGAAGTCAGTTAAATACCAAACTGGATATTTAAGTTCAGCGGCTTCCATGATTGCGATGAGGAAGGTCTTCAAGAAATTCTCTCTTACTATTCTTTACATGGAACATTTTAATTATTTTTGATACTTTCAAAAGTGGCTTTAACAGTTTTTCTTAATACTATTTTTTTAAGAAATTTTCATGACATCTTGAATTCTGAGGGGAACGATGAAGTCGTTCTCATTTTGAATGACTTTTGTATAATGATAGACCCTAAGAGATGCATAAAATATTACTACGCATATATGAAGATCACATAAGATCACACAATTTATGTCAATTGTTTGTGGCGTTAGCCATTTCCAAGGTATTCCTCGCTTTTGGTATATATTTTCAAAAAACGTATAGGTACATTTTAAGTGCTTTTTTTCTCGTAGTAATGCAAAGGGTGTCTTATTTCAAATCTCTCACATAACTGTCCACTTTATACAATTTTGACTATCGTTTTAACATATCTTCAGTATTCTTCTTATTGTACAATGAAACGTGTAAATGTGTAGTGCATGTTGATCTCGTTTAACAAGAAGTAGATGAAATAATAAGTGTTTGAAGAATAATTTGTAGAAGCAGAATATAGACAGTCATGTGATGCAAGACAGTAGATTTCTTTTAAAGTGTACTAAAGTGACGTGTAACAATTATTGGAGACTGCGAGTATTTGCTTGGACGTTATTACTACGCCGTTATTTAAGAAAGAGAAAAAAAAGCCATCGATGTACTATTTTTCAGAAAAATTGACCTCGTATCGTTGGGCCAGTTTGATTAACTGTAATATCGAACATTTATTGTTCCCGGTAAGAAATTTCAATTGATCTTATCAAGGAGACGTGTTGTATATATCGAAACAGGGCATTTTTTCTCAATGATACTATGAAATGCGAGATGTTTCTTGTATGTCCAGCTTGTTCTGCCATGGAAAATAACCCTATTTCCTTTCGTAGAAGACTTATTTTTCTTTCTCATGTTTCACTAAAGGCATTTCTTTCTTTTCAATTCTTTTTGCTATGCCATTACTGTTTTTGACAACAAAAGCCACAAACTCTTTTCTACTTGAATGGTGCTGCAATTTTATCCAGCTTGACATTGCAGCCAAGTCTTGATTTCCGTTGTCAAGGAAACTGTTTCTTTTTATTCGTCACGTGCACGAGACTTGTTCTTGATTACATTTTAGTTTCAACGATAACTTCCAAACTTTGGTTCCACCTCCGTGCAAATTGAATCTCCAAGTCAACACCATGGTCCAAAACTTCCATCCCTCAAGATACACAAGATTTCCTTGCGATAAAGGGATACAGAACAGCAGTTAGATAGGGGAGAACCTGGTAGGTTCTGACTGCAGAGGTAGCTCGGCACAGCGCGTTAATTACGATCAGTTTTAGGGTGCGTAGACTACTACTAGGGGCACCTAACCGGATGAGTTGGCTCGCGGTAACGTACGAGGCTCGCATTTTGAAAGTCCATGGTTCAAAACCAGCCAGGACCGTCCTCTCTGACTGGGATTATGTCCGGCTTTTACTCCGGCCTCATAGCTGGAAAATGTCGGGGAGGTACCCTAAACTTAGGCCTGGAACGCTTCCTTCCAAAATTCTTTCCCAAATATCATTTCATTGCATGCATCATCAGCAGGCGATTCTATGGGTGATAATATTTCAAAGAATTCGCGTTTCATTTTTAAATTTTCGCATTACCATGTTAATAATACAACAACATTTCGCCAAAAATATATCCAAAAGAACTAAATATATGTGCAATTCGATTATGGCAAATTTTAAAATTTATTTGTACAAACATGATTGACTTTTCTTACACAATAGAATTATTGTATTATCCGTAAAATTGAATTATTAATGCCATTAGTATTTTTGCCACATTTAACAGAGATGCAAGTTATTTTTGAAAGGATATTCATTTGGTAAGAATCATTAAATTAAATGTTGTTTAGCACAGTTATTTAACGACACAAAATTACAGCATACAAGATACAATGTTTTTAGGACATTGGCAATCTTGCCAGTGACTACTAATTGCAGTGCAAAAAGAGTATTTCACTCTCCGTATTTGATGATACACAATAGGTTTGAACAGACATCTTACAAAAACTGAATACCTTCAGCTTTAACGTAACAGAGGATGCAGTAGGTACATTTTTTCTTCTTCTTTATCTTTTTAACCTCCTCCACAGTAGGTACATCAGTTTCATTAAGAATCTGAAGTGTTACACTCACATGACTTTCCCTACTCTTGTATAAACTATTTTTACAAAAGCTTATTTTCCATATTCTTCATGTTAATCGAGATATCGAGATGTTAATCTTATTAGTAATTTTCTTGTAGATGCAAGGGAAATTGGTAGAATTTAAGCTATAGTCAAATATTTTAAGAGCTGGTTGCTATGTGGAGTATTCCATTCTCTTTGCATTACCAGGACAAAAAAATGAAAACGGATTTGAGAAAAAGTATATGTATTGGAAAATTTAATGGAATAACAAGCAATATCTCGAAAATGGTTCACTCAACAACAAAAATGTATATGACATAAATTCTGTACTTTAATGCGATCTACATTTTTTGTATAGTAACATTTGTCTATCTCTTTTGGTTTACCAGTTATGCAAAAATCGTTCACCATGAAAAATACTTTTGGAGACATTCCCAGAAAATTCGAGATATACATTTCGTTTGTCATGAAAATATCTTAAACATACGATATCTTAATCAAAATCGTTAGAGCCATTTTTGAGAAAATTAAAATTTTCGAAAAACGTTCCATGCAAAGGGTAATCTAGGGTGCGGGGATTCTCTTGAAAACCTTCGTGTCTCGCATCTCTGGAAGATACCGAGACTAAATACCAAGTTTGGTATTTATCCGACTGTTCGTTTCTGAGTCTGTGAACAGACTGACAGACAGACACACAAACTCACGCACGGGCATGTTTCCAAAAATGCTTTTTTTGGATTCAGGGAGCCTCAAAACATATACTTCCGGTGAAATCTTGGTATCGAATTTTTGGGTGGAATACAACATTCCCCTACTTACTATACGTAATAGAGAAAGTAATGATTAACGAATGTAAAGGGTAATCTGGGGTGGGGGGATTTTCTTGAAAGCCTTCGTGTCGCATCTCTGGAAGATACTGAACCTAAATACCACGTTTGGTGTTTATCCGACTGTTTGTTTCTGTGTCTGTTCACAGACTGACAGACACACAAACACACGCACGGACATGTTTCCAAAAATGCTTTCTTTGGATTCAGGGGACCTCAAAACATATATTTCCGATGAAATCTAGGTATCGAATTTTTGGGTGGTATGCAATACTTCCCCTGCTTACTATACGTAGTAGAGAAGGTAAAATGTCGTACAAAGATTTTGGAGATAGTTGCAGAATGAAATATAACATAAAAGTACGTAATTACTTTCACTCTGAAATTCATGTAGTTACTTGAACATAAGTTTTATTACCAAATAGAGATTTATATTAGATTTTGCAATTAATTTTGATGGGTGAGAAAGCTTTGATTTCCTTTATACCGTCAACACGTACGTTTTATAATAATTACTTTTTAAAATATGCCAATTTATGTTTATCGCCCAAATAAAGAATCTCGCGGGAAACGAGAAATTCGTGAAAACCCACGAACAAATAACAGGTTTAAAACGTCTAGATTTCTTGGGAAATATATGGGTACTTATAGTTGAAGATGTAAAACATTTTTTGCGTTTAACGTTAATACAAAAAACAAAACAAAAAACACGCTCTTATCATCATTTGCTCACCCCCTGTGTGCTTAGTGTAATAAGAACGGGCGTTAAATAATACTAAAAAGGGAGCTTTTTAGTAGTTATACTTTGTCCGCCCGCAGGCATGAAACTATTAGCCTACTGCTGTTGAGATTTCAAATATAGGATTTTGAAGAAAATTTGTCTACAAGCTTAAATTTTAGTTGAAATCGGTGCAAAATAAGGTTAGTTAGGTTGGAGAGCCACCTACAAAAAAAGACGCTTAAAAAATTTAAATTTCGTTATGCAGGGTATAAATTCCACCACAAATATCTCTGGAACAAAAATAGGAATTAAAAATCTGATGTCTTACATTTACACAAATTTCTCCACCATCTGTCGTTCAATATTAGTGGGTATACATACGTATTATTCTTAGGAATGTTTATTATTCTATTTACTTACTTTTAAACCAGGTGAACCTGTCCAGAAATAGCTGCTTTACATATTTCGTTACAGATACAAAGAGAATAGCGATACTCTTAATGTTTTAGAACTGGACGCTCTATGCTGGCCTTAAAATTCGATACTCTTTCCATGACATCGCGAGAAACAGCTTAAAATTGTCAGGACTTCAAAAGAATTTCTAAATATGGATCAATTCAAACCATTAATAAATAATATGTCGGAAATGGTTGGTGCCATAAAAGATTTGTTTAAAATAAATTGTGTGTTTTAAAGAGATCTACATTTTTTGTGCAGTTAGTTTTCCTCTGTCGCTTAACGCTTACCAGTTACACCAGATCATACAAAATTCCTTCCGAATGTTGGGGACTTCACAAGCTATTCCTAGAGAATTCAAGATATACATATTCTTGCCATGTAAATATCTTTAATATGTAGTATTTAAATCAAAATCGTTAGAACCATTTTTCAGAACATAAAAATTTTTGAAAAGTCTTCGAATTAAGGGTAGTTTAGGAGAGGGGAATTTTCTTAAAAACTTTCGTGTTGTATCTTTGGAAAGTACTGAACCTAAATACTAAGTTTGGTATTTACCTTACTTATGATTTATGGTTTTCACAGACACGCGTGCGAGGACCTTTTTCTAAAAATGCTTTAATTTTTTATTATTCAGGGGGTCTCAAAATATGTATTTCTTGTGACATACAGATTTTTGCGTGAAATGCAATACTTACGACCTTCACAGGCATGAGGACAGGGAAAGGGCTCTTTAAAGAGGTCATTTGTAGGACCCGGATTCTGATGATATATCACCTTTTAATTGTTGTATCATTGGCGTTGCTGAAATAAATATATATATATATTTATTTGAGTCCCAGATTATGAAAATTCCTATGTATTAGATCATTTAGGCAATTTAATGCAATTTCTGTTTTTTTTCGATTTTGCGTCATTATTTTGTTATTTTCTTCCCCTTGGTGGCTTTATTTAGAAATTGTTATGCATTTAAATTGTGTAGTATATAAGTATTTTATACTATTGACATATTGTATAACTTTTCAGACATCTGAAATTTCACTATTCAGTTGAATAATAAGAATAACCTTGTGTATAGTTTATTCGCATTCTTGGAAAGAAATTATTACACACAAGCGCTACTTATGTGTGGAGGGTGACTATTGTCAGGGGAGCAAATACTGTGAGTGACTCAGGAGATTGGCTTTGTCCTTGAACTACAAGCGCCCAGTGGACTAGAGAGCTCCTTGACTACGATGCAAATAGATAAATACCACCAGTTCGAAAGCATTGCCAACAGGTGCAGTCAAATAATGTTTCACACGTATATGGTCATAAATACAGAGCGAGAATTGCACGGCAGTCTTGTGCAATACGACTGAATGAACTCAAGGCCACGGGCTCTTCCACTTATCGGACATGTAGTAGCGGGCTTCAATCAGCTATTATTGCTTTTTATATATAGACGCGAGACGCGTGTGTGTTTGTGTGCGATTGAATTATCGAATTATTAAAACCCAGATAAGGTACTCAAATTTTCGCTTGAATAAATACTTTTTATGTATGACACGTATGTGAAAGCCGACTCATGTAGACAGGTGTAGGAAATTTCACGATAAATTTCCTGGTGTTCCAGTTCCGAGTAGAGGAACAGATATTTCTAGTGAATAAAGTGAAGAGAACGGATCATTTAATGTTATAAGTTATAAAAAGAAACGAATGTTCTAACAGAAGAAAAACTAAAGGGTTATGGCCGGCTAGATCGCCGGATCTTACTGTGTGTGACGTTTATCTGTGGAGAATCTCAAAAACAGGGTCTATAGGAAACATCCTCGCACCATAGACGATCTTAAAAACAATATAAGAACAGAAATTAGGGAAATTACGCAACAAGAACTTATGCGTGTGAATGGTAATTTCATCAGAAGGTGCCAGGAATTTTTATCTGCCGAAGGACACCACTTTCAAACGACTGTGAAAAAGGTTAGTACTGTTAAAATAAAAAGTAATTATGTTTGTTCAATAGGTAATCAATATATCATAATAATCATCATAAAATCAGTAATAATATGGCATCAGTATCAATAATGAGAATAATAACAGATACACTGAATATAGCGCGCGAAACACGCATCGCGACTACCGGCCAGATAGCTAAGGGATCGCGCGCGGAACACACATCGCGACTACCGGCCAGATGGCTGAAGGACTGCTCTGTATATTGTTTTACATCTACTCAGGCTTTCGGGTTTACATGTTGAAAGTATGATCATAATTGTTTTGTAATATAATGTATTACTAATGTCACCGCGTAATATTTATTGTTCCGGGAAAGAAATGATAAGTACCCTCGGAACAGGGTGTAAAACAATACAACGAGATGGAAGAACAATGAAGCGCTAGCTCAGGTTCGCTTACGTCAACCACAAGGACATAACTAAACTCTTGTGTCACTGAGAGTATAATTAGTTATGAATTAATGTGCCAAACTAGGGATGAGATAGGCAAGTTTTCCCCTTTTGGCTATTGCCCTTATTGTTGTGTCGTGAAGTTATTTTCATTAGTAATGATTTTAGTATAATCTGAGAACTCAACAAAGTTACTACAGTTTTATAAGAACTACTTTAGAAACAATTTTCTTAAGAACATGAAACATATATATTTTTTGGGTTAATTTTCTAAATTATCTCATCGTTATGCTGATACCTACTTGTACACCAGTTATATTCATGCCGCTTTCTCAACATCTGTTTTAAATAATTAAATATATCTCACGTTAGGTAATTGATTGCAATTATGTCATTATCTTCAAATGTTAATAGTCATGTTTATACGTCACTTTTCAACATTTTTAGCCGATCAAAATCCGAGCCCAGGTCATTTAAAATAACAGCACGTATGATTTTCAATAAAAGTTTGTTATTACATGGAAAACTTGATTTATTTTTGGCGTAGCTGATAACATGGAATGTTACATTAATAATGGCGTTTGTTGTACCACAACATGTTAATTACATCCCGAGAAATTGTAACATGAGGATGACGCTTGGGATACTGGTCATTGCAGTGGCACATTCTGAGGTTCAACCGCGTCGTTGAGTCTCAAGTACTCTTTTGGAGTAAATAGCGAGGTGACTCACATATTACATTGCAACAACTTAATGTACCATTACTATCTTATTAGATTTTCTATCGCTTACTTTGAGTAGGTAGAGAGATATTGTTTTCTAACAATAAAAATACTCTATTGAGATTTCTCCGAAAATACGCATTTTAACGTTTCTTGAAAGCAAATAATTATGTTTATAAAACAGTCTATTTGCTGTATGTCTCTTTGCATTCCATCTGTGATTCCCGTGACTCAAAAGGAAATGTTGCAAAAGGTCAAATTTTAGATAGAACCGCTTTTGGTACATGTATTTTATTTTTTTCAAAATTTGATATAATGATATTACTATTTCATATTATTTGGTGTTTGTTCTATATTGATTTATGCAATCCTTTTATCCCCTTCAGACCCACTACACCTAAAACTGTAATACTGTGCAATTATTCTATTTGAACTAGTTAATTAAGATAAGTTTATTAACATTTTACTATTTTTTGAACATTTTGAAACTGATATTTTCAAAATTTGATGTATCGTATAAGACACATTGGGTTCCAGGGAGTACAATTTTTCCACCAACAGAGAGTAAATTATCTTGAATATATTTTATTTATTTAGCAATACATTTTACTCTTTTTGAGTAACTTGTTTGACATACTACCATGCCACTTAAATCTACATCTCATGATAGAATTTGAAGCAATTTCTATTTGCCACTAGGCACAAATGAATTTTGCACTGGGTACAAAATACCCTAGCTCTAACACTTTTGCATCCTGGCATTCTACAGCGATGATTTTTACCATCACTCATCACTTCAGGAATATATGCTGTTCCAAATTTCCTCTTGCTTTGGGAAGGATGCGGCGCCATAGACTTCCTTTCCCTAGATGAGCTATAAGGTCTCTCATCTGGTTCATCCTGTTCATCTCCTTCATTTGTCTTCGACACGCGGGGCCCGAAGAGGTTAATTTGTTAAAGAATTTTCTATAAATAGGAAACCATAACTGATAGATCATACCTGCTTCTATACCCAGTTATACAATGTGTCAAATAGTTTTTCATAGTATTATCAGTTTACAAAATAGTTGTCAGAGACAGAAGTTTTAATACCCTTCTTTCGCAAAATATCTACAAATGGCATAAAAACTGAGAGTTGTTTCTACGTATTATAATTAATTAACCAAATGAGTACTGGATAATTTGAAACCATTTCTACGAAAGACTCTATCGTAAAGAATAATAATCTGTGACGCAAGAATTGCCCTAAGGTCGTCCAAACCAACTGTCGACCTCATGTACACATGCTAACAGTCGATGACCACACAATCGATGTGGGTAGATGATGTGATCAGCATCACACTTTCCCCAAGCGGAATTTATTATAATATAAAAATATGCCCAATTACACATTTCAGATAGTCATAATTGTTTTATGTTGGAAGGCAGGTGTTTTCAAATAATCGTATGTATTTTTAGGGAAATTTTCGATGATAGGTATTTCAGTCATGAAAAAATTGTTGGTATTATATAATTTAGTTCTTTCTTAAACACATCACTACAATCCATATCTAGGCGAGAGGTATTTTGTGAACTAATGGTTCAAAGAGTGGCTTTGTAAAACTATGTTTTTTTAAATTAACTTCTCTGTGAGGTAAAATAACCACGCAGTTGGGAAATGTATATTAATACATAAACATTATTTGTACGCACGTCATCAGGTATATGCGTATTTAATGGTTAAAACGCTATTCTACTTAAAAATCTTTCGTAAAAACTTCCTTTGTCCTGTTTTAAAAGTAATTCTTAATTACTTTCTCTTTATTTAAAAAATACTTTATTATTGATTGCTTGATTCTACAGTAAATGGTATGTGACAAAACACATAACCTAAAGTAAAATAAAAACGCAAAAGACTAATCACACCTATGGAGATTTGACGCCACCTTAAAGGAGAGCAGACATTTTAAAGATTTTTTGCGTGTGCACACGTACTTTTTAATTTGTGGTTTGCAAATAATTCTAAGAATTTAAAAACATAATCACACAAAATTTTATTTTTAATGTTATGAAGCCCTATAGTTACGTTTTGTTCTTTTTCTGTAAATCTGAGTCAAGTCATTTTTAAAACTTGACACAATTTTAAAACATAATTATTCAGTTCTTTGATATTAGCTTATATAGTTGAAGGTATAAGAAGAATAAAGGAGGTCCGAGAGCCGACCTTAGGGTACACTATAATCAAGCTATATATATATATATATATATATATATATATATATATATATATTAGAATAGTGATTTTGACAACAGCCCTTCTACCACCAACGTGAGATTAAACGAAATTACATACAATACCTAAAATACCAAGGTGATTAATAAATGTTAACTATAGTTGATATAATCGAAGGTGTTTGTTAAGTCGTAAAAATAAATACAACTAAAAGACCCTTATCTAAGCTACCTTGACAAATAAATAAGCGTTATTCACTGATACGAATTTTTAACCCCAAAACCATACAAATATGACAGAACGTATTGTCGAAAAATGTGAAGCTCATTACAGTATAGAATTTAAGTCAAATGACTTTCCTATAGTGTCAGCCGTTTATTAATTTTCCTTATTGCATATTTAAGTTTTTCCCATGTTGAAATTTGGTGAATCAGTTATGTTGTATGATGGATAGTCAGCTCAGTACTAACACAAACCTACTTGTGATGTAAACAACTATGTTGTCTCTGTGTCTATCAAGCAACCAAATCTATATCATCTATTTTAAATAAATTGCAGACATACATTTATCACTATGAACTCAAGCTAGATAGAAATACTGATTTTAGTATAATATATAAATGGGTGGCATATTGGAGAATGTCATGTGACATTAATGTAACACCTTGTAGCTGAAATATATGCGGTTTATATAATACCAGTTATAAAATCCTATTAGTAGAGCATATAACATTAAACATTTTGTGTACCAATATATCTTTTTTTCCTGTATACAATGCTTCATTGCAGAAAATTATAATGGTGCAATCTATTGTTATTGGGGGCATAATAAAAAGGTATAAACATGCCAATTGTGCTGTAGCTTTTCGATATCTGAATAAAAAGTAATTGCCAGCGTGTGACGGTATTACATTACAACGTTCCTGTAGGTTTTGTCTTCGAATTAATTATTCAACAGTGTGGCAATCTAACTGCAGCTAATTTGCAATGCGTTTCAACGTGAAATTATGTGACATCATTTTATCTATGTTCGGAGTTTATCTAGCGCTTTCATTATGGGTATAAAACTGCAATGATAGTCGTGGTGAACGAGGTGCTGAAATGGAAGGCATTATTTGATTTGCAGCCAGTGTGAATGTGGGCTAGTCGTAACAACGAGCACATTATGATGAAAGTGTAACGCGCATACATAGGCGGAATTAGTGGGCCAGTAGTTATATAATCAATGCAGGAGCTGCTGAGTTAAATTGTCATATTAGGGACCTGTGAAATATGAAATTTCATATTCTAAACCGTGCTTGCTATTATTATGGGAACAAGTATGTTTACGTTTTACAGTGTGTAGACTTCAATACACGTGACAAAAGCTTCATATTCCAAAATACCTTGGTAAAATATTCATATTTTGTGCAAACCTTAATGCTTCTTAAAAATTTTAAGATGTACAATTTTTCGGCATTGGCAACGAACCGGACTTCATGGAAATTCTACTGGGGCTGTTTTCTGTGAAACACGTTTAGAAAACCCAAGTCGCTTGTTCCGAAAATTCAGGTACATTTGTGGAAATGTGGCATTCTCTGTAACGTAAATTAAGCGCACTCTATTCTTGAATACCTTTTATTTTCGCGAACCGGTACCTTTAGTTGCATATTGTAATTGATAATAAGCAAGGGCATAGTTACTGGTAACTTCTTTCTCTTTTTTCTTCCCTAATTTTGTTTCACCAGATAAAACTTTATAAATTCCTTGCAGTTTGCTCTATTTCATTTGATATTTTATTGCTAAAAATAGACAAATCTACAAAGCCCATTTTTAAAACTAATGAAGTGAACCTCCTCCAAATCCTTAAGGTATAACATATTACACATATTTCATAATACTTTGGGATTGCTTTCTTGAAATTCTCATATTTTGGCAAAGCGTTTTTTATATTTCACCCGCCTGTAGTCATAATATGGCGGCGCCGTGATCGAGTGATTGGATCTGTCGCCCCTCACCACGGCGGCCAAAGTTCAATCCCAGTGACCCGCATGTGGAATTTGGTGGATAAAGCAGCGTCTGAGGGGTTTTCTCCGGTTCCCCTGCCATGCTTCATTCCACCGTTGCTCCATCACTTTTCCTATCATTATCACACATCTGCATCTATCATCCACTTTGTCGATCTCAACCCATGCGTATGGCTGATCACCCAACCTGGTCTCTCAGTCTCTGATATGAAGGCTGTCTGCCCCGTCAGATATCTGACTGTGTTGTCATACGTCCTGGGGAGAATGAGTCCTTGGTTCGGGTGAGAGTTAAAGAAGGTAGGCTCCAATCCAGTTGGGCTGTTTCCGCCTTATAGTTTGTCAGTCATAATGTACAAGAGCGCCAAATAAAATCCCACTGCACCTCGCGTCTACGTCACATTATTTATCGTTGTACGTGGCCTTCAGAAGCCATGGTTATTTCATTGGTTGCTTTAGGCCACAGTGCAAGTGTGTGCCATTACTTCTGCTAAATAGTTGCACCAATAACCACAAAAAAGGTTACAAAATAGCGTAGAAACGAAATATATGTTTACGCTCTTGATCATATTGGCTAAAAGAGAAAGAGATAGAGTGAGTGCATTCAGTTTGTCATACCGACCTCTTATCGTGATAGGTAGACCATACCTTATCGGCTAGTGCAGAACACGCCTTTGAAAGGGTTAAAACCTAAGGGGAAAACTTGATGAGCGCCCAGGTTCGCGAAATGTAGAATGTGTTGATTTTCAGAGGGTGAAAATTAAAGCTTGGCGGCGCCGTGGCCGAGTGGTTAGACCGCTCGCCTCCCACCGAGGCGGCCCGGGTTCAATCCCAGGGACTTGCATGTGGGATTTGTGGTGGACGAAGCGGCGTCTGGGCGGGTTTTCTCCGGTTTTCCCCACCATTCATTCCACCAACTGCTCCATCATCACCTTTCGTTTCATCCATTTCATCAACATTTCGTTTCATCTACTTCCTTCATCCCATACCAGGCATTGGGCTGATCACCCATCCTGGATGCTCTGTCTGATCCATGAGTGTCTGCTCCTCGACGGGCCTCTGACCCCAGGCACCCGCTTGTAAGTCCTGGGGGTGTAAGTCCTACATAAGAGGAGGGTAAACAGATAATGAATGAATGAACGAATGAAAATTAAAGCTTGTATGATATATTAGAAGCAAACATAATTAAACAGTAAATAAATAAAGCAGCATGTTTTCCCCTAATTCAAACTATAATTGGTTAAAATGCCTTTACTAACACATTCCTGATCATAGGAATACAACAGGATTATAGGTAAAAATTTAACCCAATTTTATTGCCATAATATGTATGTCATGTTCGATAAACCATATACATACACGTATTTATCTCTAGTTTCTAAACATGATCAGTGAATTATAACCAAAGAGTAAGTTTAGTAAACCAATATCAGCATCTGCGGATGTTTTCGGGAGAGCCCACTTTCTGACGAGTATGTAGACCTCTTCCCCACTTTCCTGGAACACTGTTATCCAGTATGCACTGCCGTTGCAATTGCTGTAACAGTGCGACCAGCCTCCCCATACCAACGATACGTTCACGAGTAATTTCGCTAGTATACGGCACGACTAGTTCTGAGACAATAAACATGTTTTGGTTTCAATAACACCAATAAAGCAAAGGCATCAACCTCCCCTCTTTTCCTCCTTATTGCTGTGTTATCAAACCGCCACGCTCTGCGATAGGTAAGGTGAAGGACACGCCTCAAAACACCCCAGAAAACGATACAACATCCGCCGACGATATTCTTTGGTGCTCTTTGTACGTTGCTATATGCTTAGAAAGCTATGATAAGGAACATACGGGTCTGCTTTCAGATGCGACTCAAATAATTTAAAAATCTGATTTATGAAAATCCGTTGAGTGGCTTTTGAAATTATCTCCAGCGCGCGCGCGCACACACACACTCATACGCACGTAAGAATACACTAACATATTTTCCCTCTGTAATATTATATAGATTAGGCTTTTTAATCCTTTTTTCTGTGGCTTTTACTGAGATAAACTATATTTTAAAAATGTTCCAGTTACCTGTTTACCCGAGCTCTTTAAAACACAAAATTGGAATAATACAATTCAAAAAATGGCAAAAATGGCACTGTTTTGAAAGGCAATTCCAATCTG
Source organism: Deroplatys truncata (assembly GCA_030765065.1). NCBI lineage: Eukaryota > Metazoa > Arthropoda > Insecta > Mantodea > Mantidae > Deroplatys > Deroplatys truncata. The sequence goes on along the minus strand of CM060986.1, from coordinate 96,211,928 downwards.
CCAAAGTATAACAAAAGCCCCAAGGTAATAAAATGGGCGTTAACGTGAAGTTACTTTTTGTGTTGTTCATTTGTGTTGCCTGTTGGATTACTGTGCACGGGAGAATCCCACTCTTGTTTTCCATACCACAGGGATTATGTGGATTCCCAACGAATGAAACTCAACATCAGCATATGTCCAAAATTTCACTACCAATTACAAATTAGCTTCCACTTGTACATGAACTAAATATTTAATGTGATATATCCATATGGATATCACTAATCACTTTATATACTCGTATATCTTCAACAAACTATTCTTGTAAAATCCCTTTTATATAGTTTTATTATTTTGTTTATTTATGTTTCGGTACTTCCGCTCAAGGTAGGTGAAATTCTATTTTACAAATCTTTCCACCGGTGCATCTTTTAACTCTTCACAGATTCTTTTCTTCTTGATGTCATCTAGCATCCCAATTCTTCTTCTAACCATTCATCTCCATTCTTTTATTTTTCTTCAATGACATCTAGTAGGAGTCCTCTTCTTCTCACGATGTGTTTCAAACAGTTGGCGTTTCTCTTTTCTACAGAGTGCAAGTTATATTCCTTATCGTTCACTCTTCCTAAAACTTCTTTATTCGCTATCCTTTCCGTCCACTGAATCTTCCCATTTTCCTTCAGCAGTCCATCACAAAGCTCTTCAGATAATTTCTTTCCATTTTCCTCAGTGTCCATGTTTTGCTTCAAACCAGGAATGGTTCCTTAGGTGACCTAGGGAAGCACCACTTCAACTGTTTTCTAATCAGGTTCATTCGAATATAATTTTATTTCTATTTTAAAAATTTTATATTTAAATATTCCACTACTCACATAGAGGAATATGATTTTACGAATTACTACTTCAAAAACGAAGATCGCCCGTTCCCAAGTGCTACAGTGGCAATATCAAGGAATAAGAAAAATGGGTTGTAAGCGAGCGAAATGAGAAAGCCACAATGTACATGAGCAGGTGTAGAGGTTTATGCAGTTACTTTTGGCTTTGGGATGCAGTTATATTGTTTACGTCTGGTTGCCTGGTTACCAACTCAAGCTTAGATTGTATGAGTGCTGTGTATCTCCAACCAACTACCTGCTTCGAGGCTACGGTGAAGCTAAGATCCTGGATTTTTTTGGAGGAAAGACCCGTTATCATATTTATTTGGTGGTTACTGACACTTATGAAATCTTGCAAACATCCCTTTCAGTGGGTAACAGAATGTATTCTCCCAGATCAATTTTCAAACTCAAAGTTTTTATACTTTGGCCTCAAGAGTCAGTTTATGTGCGAAAACAATCTGTACGTAGCAATTATTGTCATTGTGTTTATGATCTTAGAAATTCACCAGTGTGAATTACAGTATCAACAATAAGTTTGTCTTAAAACATGTAAACCATTGCAGTTCGCAACGAATCCGCAAAATGACATAAGTGTATTGAGTGTTACGAAATCTTTTTCGTTGTGGACTACAAAAGACACGTGATATTTACAGGTAGACCTAAATGTTACATCAGACTTTTTAAAAGCTCGTGGTACAGTGAGTACAGCAACCGAAAAGATAGGAGGGTAAACTTAATATACCAGAAATAGGTAGTTGCTTGTTTTGTGAGAAAAGAGCTTCAGCTATTGTTTCGGTCACCAGCCGCCACTGCCCCAGACGTAGCATTTCAGAAGCTTCTTCCTTAGCTGCAAATCGAGTTTACCTGTCAGTAGAGTCGTCTTTTTGTTGAAAGCAGTTTTGGCCATTGCAATCCTTTTCCTGATTTCTCTGGTGCAGTGAGCATCTCTGGTAATCATGCTTTCTAAATAAAATTGAGATACATTATCCAGCATTCTGTTACCTACCAAACTCGTCAGTGGTTCCTCATTCTTCGAAATCATTACCATTTTAGACTTTTTCGCTATTACCTCCGTTCCATACTTTTCTTCCATTCTCCATCAGCCGATCCGGCATTCTTTTTAATTCTACTTCAGTTTTTACCATAACTACCACATTCATGTTAAACGAGATAAGTTTGTAGAAATAGTTCCATGACACATAACGTTGTAGCTGCAAAGGAGATATAGGAAACCGAAGCTGTAGTCAATATTTAAAAGCAGGTCGCTACATGCTGTACTTGAAATTACATACGCTTTCCACAGTATCGCCAGAAGCAACTGAATCGGGTGAGTACTTAAACAAATCTGACGTATTACATTTGCACTACACTTTTCTACCCAAACTATTCCTCTAAAAGATTATTCTATATACTTTCTTTTAATCAAAATAAACGTTGCTAGAAATGTTTTTATTACATATTTCGTTGTAGGTATAAGAGTAGCCTGAAGAGATAGTCAAATCTTTAAAAGGTGGGTGGCTATATGCTGACTTTGAACTTCATATTCTTTGCATCGTGAGAAGAAAAGAGAAACAAATCTGATGTGTTACATTCACATGACTTTCTCTACCCTCTATCGCTTATTAGTGGGTATACAAAATATTCTACTACTATTTTTCTATTTACTACATCTTAATCGAGATAAAACTTTATTTCGTTTTAGATACAAAGAGAACAGCGATAGTCAAATGTTTAAGAACTGTACGCTATATGCTGGCCTTAAAATTCCATACTGTCTTCATGCAATCGGGAGAAACAACTGATGTTGAAAGGACTTTAAAGAATGAACAAGAAATGAACAATTCGAACCATTAATAAGGGATATCTCAGAAATGATCATTCTACTAAATATGTGTTTTAAATAAATTGTTATTTTATTGAGAAGTACATATTTTGTGTAGTACGTTTTCGTCTATCGTTTAACATTTACAAGTTGTATAAGAATATACAAAATTCCATCCGAATGAAGAGAACTTGAAGGCTACTCCCAAAAAATTTAAGATATGTATGTAAACACCATAAATGTATAATACTTTAAACAAAATCTTTAGGCATTTTTTAGAAAATAAAACATTTTGAAAAACCTTCGATGCAAAGGGCAGTTTACGGTATGGGATTTTCTTGAAAATCTTGGTGTCGTATCTTTAGAAGGTATTGAACCTAAATACCAAGTGTAATGTTTATCGAACTTTTCGTTTTTAAGTTATGCGTTCACAGAGACATACACAACATGGACAGTTTTTGGATTCAGGGGGTCTCAAAACATGTATTTTAGGTGAAATATCGGTATCAAATTTTTGGGTGGAATGCAATACCTTCTCTACCTACTACTAGGTGGAGAAATTAAAAATATCTGCTTAGCAAATGAAAATAATATAAGGTATGTACTTTAACACAGAATATCTTGAAAATGGTAAAGGTCATATAAAATTATTGACATTTACAAGCTCTAGAATGTTTTTGTAGATAGTGTTTCTATCTTCCGGTTTATAAATTATACAAAATTAATTAAGAATGAACAGGTGTCTGAGGCTATTTGGTGAAAATTTAAGATGTAAATTTCTTTTATCACGCAAATACGTATATTAAAGCTACCTGGAATAGTTTTCATATCAAAAACTTCAGCGTGACCATTCAAACCACAACGCATTCGTGCAGCATGCACACCAAGCAATGGGCAACAGCAGCGACAAAAGATGTCCATGATATAAAGGATCTAACCAAGTTATCTCTCACAACGGCGATGACTCTATCAACTCCAAAATAATTCCCAAACTTTCATACCGACTACCGTGTTCAGTAGCGTCTGTGGTCCGCATTTGGGAGATCATGGGTTCGATTCCATAGCCGACCTTCCTGACATATGGTTTTTTTGAGGTTTCCACGGGTCCCTAGGCGAATTCTGAGAAGGTTCATCATTTTCCTGTCCTTTCATTTCACCTCCAGTCTCATTTCACTTCAGCTATCATCTGCTTGGTCTGTTTCAGGGTTTAAAGTATCTGTGCGAATCTCGGCGTTGTATGGCAGGGGAAAAGAATGTTCTATGTAAACTTCCGACATCCCCCGAAATGGAGGGACCCGATTCCCGGACCCCTCAAGGATGTGCAAGCCCGCAGGGAGGAGGAGAGCTGGTTGCACCAGCTGCCATCCGGGGAGTTTCAATCTGTTAAAGGTAGAACCCTGTCCTCTGTCATACCTCCGACCACCCTCTGTTTCCACTCGATTCAACCTTCCCTCTCTGAGGAACCCCGGGGCTTTAGGTACAAAAGAGCTTGTAGGTCGAGGTAGACGGACTAGAATTGACTGGGACAACTCACTAAGGACCTTCAAACGCTAGAGAGCGTCAAGGTTCTCTTCTTGATGGCGACACTAGGAGTGTCTTAAGAACACCCTATCCAGGTTGGTATACCTCCTCAACCGGAGCCGTCCTTGATTGAACAGCTGAGAATGAAATATGACTTGCCCCACACCACAAATTGGAGGAAGCGGAAAGACATCTGAAAGAGCTCTACACTAAGGAAGCCATTACAACCGGTCATGGATTGGCACAAACCAGGAACTCCAACACTTCGTGACATCGTTGGCGGTCCACGGAATCGCCACAGCATTTGCAGAAATCGATAGTTCCACGAACCAGACAGTAATTGTGTATGGGACTTAATGTGAATATACCTGTGACAAATACCACATCCTAAATTGAAAAAAAAAGGAAATATCACTGGTGAATTGCACAAACTAAGTAAGTGTTCTTTGCATAATTTTTGCGCATTATTATTATTATATTATTATTATTATTAATAATAATAATGATAATAATAATTATTATTGTTTTCTCAGGCGGCGCCGTGACCGAGTGGTTCGACCGCTCGCCGTGGTGGACAAAGCGGCGTCTGGGTGAGTTTTCTCCGGTTCTCCGGTTTCCCCTGCCATTCATTCCACCAACTGCTCCATCGTCACCTTTCCTTTCATCCATTTCACCATCATTTGTTTCATCTACTTCCTTCCTCCCATACCAGGCATCGGGCTGATCACCAATCCTGGATGTTCTGTCTGATCCACGAGTGTCTGCTCCTCGACGGGCCTCTGACCCCAGGCACCCGCCCGTAAGTCCTGGGGGGTGTAAGTCCTACATACGAGGAGGTTAAATAGAGAAAGAAGAAGACTAATTATTTTCTCAAAAATTACTATAGGATTTTCATTAAACTACCATATGTTTAAGAGACTTGCATAACTAATAAAATGTATATTTTAAATTTTCTGCGATGTCCTGTAATGAATTTCGAACCATGCAGTATAGTTGGTAAATCGCAGAAGATAGAGAAAAGCATACTTTACAAATTTAAAAACCATAATTTATGTAAAATAAAATTGTTGTGGCACTCGCCATTTGCGAAATATTTTTTGCCGTTGGTTTTAATATTTCTGTACCTCATTTTTATGTTCTAAGCAGACATTATTTTGTTGTTCGCGCGGAGTATGGAATTTCAAAGCCAGCATATAGTGATCCGGTTTATAAGGATTTTACGCCTCCTGCATCCCTCTGTACATACAACTAAATGCGTAATAAAGTTTTTTTTTTGCAAAAGTTTAACTGGATTAACATAAATTATATAGAAAAAGTGTGTTTTTTCTACGAACAGTTTATGGAAGACATCAGTCATACGAATTTAACACATTAGATTTTTTTGTTTTGTTTCCCAAAAGTTTGTTATTGTACCAGGAAGTAAGATAAAACTTTTGTGATCGTCTGAAAGGTGGTTTTAGATTATATTTATTCACTTTAGCGCAAGGAATTTTCCCTTCAAGCAGCATATCCCTGCTTTTCCCATTGGTTCATAGCATAACTTCAAATATACATTCTTCTAAGGGTTTTTTATGCTTTCCATAACATTTTGAGAATAACAAGCCGCATTCAAAACAATCCGATTGTTGCATTCACATTACTTTCTCTGCTCGTACTAAATTATTCTTAGATAGGCCATTCCTCTAACTACTTATTGTTATTAGAGATAAACATTCATTTCGTATTTATGCACTTGTTGTAGTTATAAGAAGACACATAAGGCTAAAGCGACAGTCAGATTATTAAGGGGACAAGATACTCTGAAATGGTCAAAAATTACATTTTTTTTGTTTTATACACTAATAAAATCGCTATTATCTGCAGTTTCAGAAAATATATACTTTTTGGTGGTTAAGAGGTTCATAAGACATTTAAATACCACTTAAATGCTAGTCTGCATTCCTTTAAGGCTATCATGCAACGCCCCTTTTTGTATCTTTCAACAACGAATAACTATATCATGACCAGCGAGCAGTTCCAGCAATCAACAAAAGAGGCCTGGACCAAGAGAAGGCAATGAAAAAAGCTGAAGCAATCCAGGAATGAAGGTGCAGGTGATTATAACCCTGGAATGTACTGAAGTGTGTCAAAATTGTAATGTTCAAACTTTAAATTCAGTTTTCTCAAAACAACATTTTGGATACTTATATACCTTTTTCTCAGAAGTATGAAAGGTAGAGAGCTGAAATTTTCAGTACCTGTATACAACACTAGTTAAACTTTCTGAACCAGAATAATAATTTTATATTAATATTAACATATTAATGATATTAAGAAAGCAACAACACTTCAAAATTTCACACATTTTTACTTTTTTGACCTTGCAAATATGTTTTCTTTAATTTCTAGACAAATGATATACATAATTAAATAATCTATATTTACAAGATAGCTGATTATACTAAAAACAAGCATGCAAAAGTTTGATTCTGTATTGCAAGTAGTATCACAGAAAAAGTGACATGAATTCACTTGTTTGAGAGTAAATTTTGTTATTTTTCTGCTGAATGAAATAATTTTTACGAACTCGACTACAGAAGCTATCAGTGCAAACTACCACCTGAAATAATTTAATTATTTATAGAATAATGTATAAGAATTTCAGGAAAAACGATTGAGAACGTTAAGAGCAAGTGGTAATTTAACACACCTAAGGTGTAAATCTATGTGTTCAGACTTCCTTGTCCCAGATCATACCAAAAGCATGGAATTTCAAAGCCGTCTAATATCGATTATCTCTTTAAGAATATGACTGTCACTTTAGCCTTAAGTATCTTTCCTATAACTACAACTAAAGCTAAATGTGTAATGAAAGATTATCTCCAATAACAAGTGTGTTCCATTCATATGACTTTCTCTGTTCGTACTAGTCTATTCCTCTATCTACTTCTTGTTATTAGAGATAATTTTCATTACACATTCACACATTTGTTGTAGTTATAAGAAAGATACATAGTGCTAAAGCGACAATCAGATTCTTAAAGAGCGGAGCGATCTGTGACGGCTTTGAAATTCCATGCTTTTGGTATGACCAAGAGAATAAGCGAATATTTAGTACTTTAAGAAGTACAAGTATTTTCAAATTAAACCTATAACAAATAATGTCTCGGAAATGGTTAACGGAACGAAAAATATTGACATTTTAACGAAATCTACATTTTTTGTCTAGTCGAATTTATGTCTCCCTTACGGTTTACTAATTACACAGAACTCATTGAGAATGAAGAAGACTTTGCAGATTATTCTAAAACAATTTAAGATTTACATTTTATTTTTCAGGTAAATGTATTAAATATATGCTATTTTAATAAAAATCGTTGCAGGCGTTTCTGAGAAAATAAAAAATACCGAAATTGTTTACTATGTAAACGATAGTTGGGTTAGGGAAATTTTCTTAGAAATATTATTGTTTCATCTTTGGAGGATATTTAATTAAAATACCAATTTTGGGATTTATTCGACTTTTCGTCCTTTAGTTATGCTGTTCACAGAAAAATACTCTCACATAAGGAGGCTTTTCTTAGGCTGAGGGGGAGTTTCAAAGCACATATGTCCAGTGAAATCTGAATAGGAATTTTTGGTTGGAAAGAAATCCCTTCTCTAGCTACTTAGTAGAGAAAGTAACAATGTAATTAACACTAATTCTTAGAAGTGTTAGTCCACAGTTTTTAATGGGTTATCCCTTTTAGTGGGAACTTATATTTCTAACGAAATTATTACGATAGCTTGTAGTGGCGAGGTATATTCAGATCCTAGTGGTTTGAAGCTGTCCTTCTGCAAGCTGGCCACAAAGAAAAGGTCCAAAGAGATTATACAAGTGTGTGCCCTATAGAGAAACACTGGATTACGTGTAACTGAGGTTAAGCTGTCACTTGTTTTTGCTTACCGCCTGCTGTCTCTCTGTCTGTCGTTTTGTTGTCCACTATGCTTTATCTGTTATGAAACATCCAACATATTAAATTGAATACTCAGGTTTTGCTAAAACGTTTATACAGGGCATTAAGTTGTTTTTCCTGGCTTCGTATAGAAGAAAACTGTCAGATATACCGTGTTCCTGCTACCTATGTAACAGTCTCATAATTAGCACAAAGCAGCTGTAGTCCTTATCAAAACCCAGCACATTTAGTGGTTGTGGATTGTACAGGGCGCTCTCGAAATCTGTAGTAATAAAAAGTATTTTAATAAATAAATTCGTTCTATTTTTCACCTAATGGAAATGATGTAAATGATAAGCCTTACAGTCTTGTATTCAGGTCTAACCACGATGCATACACTTCCAGCTTAATAAAAGAATATAACTTTCTGTCGTTATGAATATCGGGAACACCTGTATAACTACCAACCACTTCATATTGCAGCCTTGATAAACACCTCAAAGTAATTACGAATAAAATTCTTAAATGTAAAATCCCACGCTAGTTATGAGATTGCACCTCAGGTAATAGGACATGCTGCATACGGTTTCATGAATTTACAGTTTACCTTGACAGACACTTTTTTAATTTAAGGAAGGTTTTTTTATTTTACTTAAGTTCGTCATTATACTCCTCCTTGAACTCTAAAAAGACATTAGAAGGTTTAATATATAGACAGAAAAATTTTGATATGACACAGTCACATGTCTTTTTCTGCTCTAGCTTATTTTTTATCTTATTAAAGCTTATTTTTCTACCTACTACATTTTAATCCAAATGAACTTTTGCAGAAATAGCTACATTACACATTTTGTTAGAGATGCAAAGAGAACAGTGTAGTCAAATGTTAAGACGCTATATGAATGCTGGCGTTAAAATTCCAATATTTCCATGCAATCAGCAGAAACAACTTAATGTTGACACGATTGAAGAATTACTAAGCACTGAGCAATTCGAACCTTTAATAATGGATATCTTAGAAATGGATTATGCCACAAAAGATGTAATGTGAAATAAATGGTTTGTTTTAAGAAAATATACATTTTTATGAGGTAGGTTTCGTCTATCGCATTAGCGTTTATCAGTTATATAAGGCTCTATAAAATTCAGGCTATTCTCAGAAAATTCAAGGTATACATTTTATTTGTCATCTAAATATCTTTAATACAGACATTTAAATCAAAATCGTTAGTCATTTTTTATAAAATAAATTTCGAAAAATCTTCCATGTAAAGGGTAATTTATAGTGAGGGATTTTCTTAGAAATCCTCGTGTTGCATCCCTGGAAGGCACTGAACTTAAATACTAGGTTTGGTATTTATCCGACATATACACAAACACGTACACAGACACAAACGGACCTTTTTCCAAAAATTTTTTTTTTAGATTCAGGGGCCTCGAAACATGTATTTCCGGTGAAATCAAGTTATGGAATTTTTGGACGGAATGCAATACGTCCTTTGCCTACTATGTATGGGTGGAGAAAGTAAAAATTGCTTTTTAAACTTCGAATAACAATGAAAATGCTTTCAGTGGTTTAAAGTATATTCCTTATTAAACGATTACAAAATAATCTAGAAAAATTGTCTGTCTTCCTCTTTAATCCTTATAACTTTAATTTTTAAGTTTCCACGCTATTCCAGATAACGAAAGAAGATACTTAATATTGAAGAAAATTATTACTAAATATCGAAGTATAATTTCTTTAAACTCCTACCGATTGTCTTTCTAATTCCGCAAGAAAGTATCAGAGGTGTAATACTTACAAGAATGCTCAAGCAATTTTTAGAAAATTCCCGAAGATGAAATGTTGAACCAATGTACCATATATTTGGTCCCGTAGTCATTTTATAACATCAAAGAGTTTGTTACTACTGCTTATTTAAACTGAGGCAGTGTTTTTAACACTTAAATGATTTCAGTCAAATTATATAATATATATATATATACATATATATATATAATAAAAGCCCGCCTTGAAGCAATATGTGATTGTAATAATTTGTAAAATGTATGTAACAGTCATTGCATATGCTTATACTATTGTATACATTTTCAATAATGTTATATGAATGTATTACGTAATTTAATAATGTAGGACCTACGAGAAATAGGTCAAAAGTTGCTAACAATGTGGTGACCTTGAGGCAATAATGAATTAGAAAGTTTAAATGTTACTTGTGACTCTTGGAAGCAATAATACAATTTTAGTGGCAGTTTATAAAAATAGCCAATCAACAACCAGAAAAAGCTTTAGTTAAATGAAGGTATTCTATTGGTTTAGGAATAACCAATCAGTGACTTGAAATACACAAATTTACAAGTTTAGGCGGTTGAAATCAATTCCGTTGCCTGCAAACAGTGTTCCTAACCGGACGCGTGACACATTCTCGAGAGATTTTATACGTATTTGTGTGAGACGAAAAAATAGTTTACGTGTTAAAAAGTGCAAGTAATTCATAAAAGAATCTCGTAGTTCTCTATCAGTGAAGTGTTATTTAAACCCTGTCAAGCATTAATAAAAAGAGTGAAGTAAAATTGTAAGCTGGGAAAGCCTACATTCTTAGTCACACCACAACCCTGCCAAGACATTCATGTCTGCAACAAATACTGACGTAGCCGAGGCAAACATAAATATATATAATATTTAAAGAAACAGTAAACATACATTTGGGGCCAAGGCTACCGGAAAGTGTTTACTATACGTGGGGTTGCAACTACTACAGGTTCGGTTTCCCAACAGTTGAAATATAATACAACTCCTTCAATACAAACAAACAACAAACCACCTTCTTCAAAACATAAACATTGCAGTGTATGTTAAGAAGAGTCTTCACATAATAGAGTACACACTTAAATCAAAATTTAAAAAATACGGACAGTTATTTAAAATACCTTTTGGCATGATTTAAATGGTCAATATCCTTGAAATAGGAATTTTCTTCTTAATTCCACTTTTCTGAGATTTTTACTGCATATATTATCATTGCAAATGTTCCACACAGTTGGGTTGAAATTTTAATCATAAAATCCTCAAATTACTTAAAAGAAATCTAAGATGCTTGTTTTTTGAACTTAAAATCGTTCTGTGGTGATGGCTTTATTTAAAAAAAATGTATTTGTATATTTTATTTAAAAACTGGATGACAGACTGAATAAGGTTTTGTTTTCAGGAGTACTGTACTGAATAGAAAACAAGTAATCCACAGTTTTGAAAAAGGATACTTAAGAAATCGATCCCCATATTTATAATTTGTGTTTTTCTAAATTTACATCATAGGAGACTGTTTCCTGAAGATTTCAAAAATATAGTTTCTAAAACTAATATCTCAAAAGGTTTAAAAGTTATTCAACTAAAATTAAAAATGTCACTCTTATATATAAGATCAATTAAATGTCATTCAAAATCGTGGAATTCTGCATCTTCAATGGAGGTTTTCGTAAACCTCAGTGTTACTTCTATAACATTCGTTTCAATAACTTAAAACTAACCATTTCTTTTAACGTCACAAATTCTACTTAGTTCATAAATAGTTAATAATTCTGCTTTTCTTATTCCTCCCTCTGATTACTAGAATTTCTCCTTCTGGTATGGTGCTAGAAGTTTGCTATTATTGTTTGTATTGTACGTGATTTCTCTTGTAAAGCACATAAACAAAAATTTCTTGTGTGGTATACTTACCTGACTTTCTCTACCCCACTATACTTTATTTTGTAAAGCTTCTATATTACTCTTAGTGTAAACTATAAAGTTTAGCAGAAATAGTTTTATTATATGGCTCACTCTAATCACTATCCTTAGTTTTTATTTGGCTTCTATGAAGTAATTTTCTTTAAATCTGCAGTTTCTAACCTGTTGATGTTATTGCAGATAAACGTTTGTAGAAATAGTTTACATAATTCTATGTAAGTGCAAGAGAGAAAATAGAAAGCCGAAATTATAGCCAAATGTTTAAAACGTAGACGCTATGTGCTGGCTTAATTCCATCCTGTTTCCATGACATCCCGAGAAACAACTGAATATTGACACTACGTTAAAACGTTACAAAGCATTGAAACATTAAAACTGATAAGGAATATCTCCGAAATGGCTGATGCCACAAAATATATTTGAAATAATGTTTTAAAGAGTTCTGCATTTTTTGTATAGTAATTTTTTGTAAATCTCTTTTGGTTTAATAATTATATAAAATTACAAAACATTCCTTCATAATGATAAGAACTTCGTAGGTTATTCCTAGAAAATTCACTATAAATGTTTTATTTGTCGTGTAAGTATATTAAATATATGGCATTTTAATCAAAATATTTACAACCATTTTTGAGAAAACAAGTAATTTCGAAAGCATTTTCCAGTAAATGATAGTTGGGTTGGAGGATTTTTATAAAATTTTAGTGTTGCATCTTTGTCAGTCATTGAGCTTAAATACAAAATTGGGTAATTATGCAGCATTTAATTTTTTAGTTATGCTGCTCACACAAACACACACGAATCATTTTCTAACAGTGTTTTTTTTGGGCATTCGAGGGCATGTGTTTTTGCATAAAATCTCGATAAATTTTTGGTTCGAAAACAATGCTCCCTCTATCTATTATGTACGTCACAGAGAAAGTAATAACTTAAAAAATCTTAAACAATATATGACTTGTGGATATTACACTAACGGACAAGACATCTTTATTACTGTCAAATTATTAAAATTATGATACATACACCTAAAACATGCAAAGATACAGTTAAAAGTGGCAAAAAGAAAGAAAAAAAATAAAAATAAATTACTTTTGACTAACTGAACAAATTTTATCTCGCTTCGCACACTTTAGCAAGGAAATTCCCCATGTTTTTCCAGTTCCTATGGTCTGCCAGTAGATCCCAACACGCCATTGTCCTTCTAACTTGTCTTCAGAATATTTGTGTGAATATAATAATTCTTCGCTGGTTCTCCCACATTCCAGTATTCATCCCCACCACAAAGCCGACAGATTCTCCTGCATGAATTGTCAGTCATTTATTCTACCAATAATTCTGAAGGCTTTAGTTTAATGGTATGTAATGGGAGGTACCTTAGGAGCGGAGGAATACAAAAATTTTTGATTGCAACTTCTCGGAAGTAGCCCCTCTTCTAACGTCATGGTGTAAAATTTGCAACTTAAGGGCTCAAGCTAATCCGATAGCTCCTCACCGTTTCCCAGTTTCATTTGCGAAAGGCGCTTTACAAACACCGGTTCGCTTATCGTTACATAAAATCAACATTACTTACGAGCCCACTAATTAACGGGTTAGCCGCCTGTGTCCTTTGTTTGTATAGGACTCTCATATATCCGTCAAGAGAAGCTCTTTAAACAAATAACACTCCTCTTTCTAATTGCTTCTAAAAGCTTCATTATTCTCACGAAAAACAAATTAGGATTAGCCGACCCTTTAACCGCTCTCCTTCGGAGACGACGTAAACTGACCAACCGCGTCCTTGTCGCTCTGCTGATTTAAATCTGAGGACTATCTGTAACCGAAATGTTTCTGATAATTTTGGTATTTTTATTAAGAATTAATACACAATTATATTTAATTTTATTTAATTTTAGCTTAGGTATATGCTACGTGTTGAAGACGTTGTTTTAAATCAAGAAAATGAGAATACTCGTAGTTTATAGAAGGCTTTATATAGCTAAATAAGGTATATGAAGAATATGATCTTAAAATATTTAAACAAAATGCCAAACAAAGGCATTTTTGGAAAATTAAACTGTAAGATCGAAGAATACGATTGATAACCAAATTCTACAGCGGGTATCAAGCCTCAGTTATTTAAGATGCAAGTTTAGTATAAATAGAGAAACACAAGTGGAAATAAATGTAAAAGTACTTATCTAAATTGCAATGGATGTCGGAACTATTTATAAAACTTTAACAAAATAAACCAAGGAGAGATGCAAAATCAACATTTTATAAAACTAAGGCTATTCCTACCCGGCGGGATATTTCAGGTGGTAACGCCTGTGGTCCGCATTTGGGAGGTCCTGTGTTCGATCCACGGGGTCGCCCACTCTGAGCCATGGTTATTTTCGGGGGTTTTCCCGGATAGTAAGGCGAATGTTGGAGTGGTTTCTTTCATCCCCCGTGTTTCCTGTCCCCCATTAGTTCCATTCATCATTTCATTCATCCTTCAACCTGTTTGGTCTATTTCAGGATTGGAAATGTCAGTGATGGTGTCTCGGTGCAGCGTAGCGGGAAGAAAGATGCTCTCTGTGAACTTTCTTTGTCACTTCGTTTTTGGCTGATTGTCGGGGAGGGCATTGAACCGTATGTGGGGCGGAATCCCCAGTTTGCTTGTCCGACTCCGGGGTATCTATATCTGGAAACTGTAGGGATCCTGTCATTGCTATGGCATTACTCCTAGTTACGACCGCCCAGTATCTCTCTTCACCTCATCGCTTCCTTCTGGGTACGTCCCTCGTGAGGCGTCGGTGCAATATCCTCATTCCTGGATCAGTGCCAAATCCCCTTCGCTTCACAATACAAGGCTATATTCCTTGTTGCTTTATAGGGGCGAAACCTGGGTAATCACAAAGAATACATCAAAAATAAACTTTGTGACAAGAACCAAAGGCAGCACAAAATTAGATAAAACTAGTAGTGAAGATATAAGAATGGAATTAGATATGCATTCAGTAAACGATAAAATCAAATAATATTAAGAAACATGTAAGCAACATCTGAAAAGAACGGAAGCAATTAGACTACCAAAAGTAGCTTATGACTATAAACCAAAGGGTAAAAGTGCTTTAGAAAGACATGTGGGAAGATGGGAGGAACAACTGTGAGAGCGGAACAGGCGATTTTGCTTCTCCGTGATGAGAAGAAAAAGGTTAACTTTTACAAAGGCTACCCTGAAGCCAAAACCTTGTGTGTGTGTGTGTGTGTGTGTGTGTGTGTGTGTGTGTGTGTGTGTGTGTGTGTGTGTCTATGTGTGTGTGAGACAGAGAGAGAATCCGCGCAAATCAAGGTGATTGACAGGTGACAACGAGGAACAGTAAATATTGCCACTTATCGCGAGCATATGGAGAGCGAGCTAGGATTAGTATAATCAGAGTCGATCGTGTTGTGCGTATTAATAGAATAGCTCCATTGTAGAACGATATTATTACTATTATTATTATTGTTATTATTTATAACTTATTTATTTTCGGCACAAATCGGATGCACAGGAAGACTATACCAAAAGGTTGGAAATGAGCATGCAAATATTAGCCTAATGCAGTATGTTAACAAGAGAGATGTATCTGTAAAATATTGACGCTTATTGCAATGGGACAATGCCGCCTGATATCCGAACCACTTTCATCATTTTGATGTTGTTGCTACTGATAACGTGATAATCATCGTCAGCAATTTTCAGCCATTTATCTTTTTTAAAGAAAAAATCTATATTATTCACTATTTTACGCAAAGAAGTCTTGCTACCTTGCAATAGCTCGGCTTCCTTTATGGATACATTCATTTAGCATGATGTTCCTTTCTTCTATAATAAAAATAAGTATGTCTGCGTAATAGCATCCTACTATAAGGGATGTAAGTCCGTGGAAAGTTCACGTTCTTTCTGCTCTTTACAGGGGTTTCTAATCTTGACAATGACGGCTGATTTTCTTCCTTATCATATTTTCTTTCTCTGTTTTTACCACAGTATTCTTAGTGATTCCTACATCACGTGAGGTCCTATCAAGTACCTTGGAGATCGAGTTAAGAGCCCTTTCCTTTAGTTTCTCCTCTCCAAAATATTCTCTTAACAGAATTAATTCCAGCGCCTATCCTTTACCAAACAAGTTCTTGTTCGGCTCCCGAGAACGCTGAAGTTTCTTTTAACTTTTTAACCTTTGCCGCTATTCTTAGACGTAAGCAAAGATTCATTAAAAATGTATATAACACAGGTAGCCTACAAGGCTAACCGCATACAATTTGGATGACGAAAAGGAAGTTCTCAATAAATAAGAAACTTCTAAATCAATGCAAGAACCCAGCAGGAGCTACAGAAAAGCACTATTCCTATATACTCCAGCGACAGCAAATAGAAATCGTGTTAGTGTAACCGATGTTGGCCAGGCATATGCTAATCACGTGTTACTTATTGGTAACGCAGAGATGGCGAGCATATATAGTTGCTATGGAAACATCCTAGCTCCAATTTGCTCATATACATGTTGTTATGACAACCGGTATGACCTTTCAGTTCTCCTCTCATCTTTTTAAAGCTCTGCCCCGGGTGTTGCACTATTCACCTATACTTCCACAGACTGTTGTTCCAGAAGTTTAGTTTTATGTTTACTTGAGAGAACATGAACAGTCAGCAGTCAGCGTTCAGCATTCAGAAGTCAGTCCGTGCCTCACGCATTCAACTCACTTCCTTGCGTCAATGTAAACCAATGTAAGTGTTTTTATATCGCCTACTAAGCGATAGTAATTGCTTGGTAGTAACATTTGCAACATGCAAATATTTAGTCGTGTAGTACGGTAATAGCTTGGCTTGGCGTAACGCAGTTTAGTAGTTTGTTTCACTGGACTTTGGAAAATAAAATTGTAGTGATAAACGGCAGTAAAGGTGCCATCATTTAAAAATTATTGTATGTATAAACTACGAGACGAGTCAGACCGTGGCAAACGACAGCACCAACTGCACAAAACTGTTCAAAGTGTTACATACTTCATGTCAATCGAGATAAAACTTTCCAAACTAGTTTCATAACAAACTTCATAGTGGATTTAAGGGAGACAGAAGGCTGAAACAATAGTCTTATCTTTAAAAGGCGGGAAGCTATACTCCATACCTGCATGGCATTATGAGCAACAGGAAAGAGAGTCTACTAAGAGCCGAAAAATCCATGAAAGACGCGCCAATGGCATTCCCTTAGTGGGATTCCCCAATATCTATTTTACACAAAGGCCTTCCCGTTTATGAAGGACTAGGAGTGGATGCACCACTTAAGCGTGTCAACCCAAAGGTAAGACTACCAGCTGACCAGGCTGGTGGCAGAGGACATTGGAGAGTGCCACAATCCCGCCCCCGGATGTACCCAGTCTCCCATGGATGTAGGCAACACTTTCTCCGTCGAGATCAACCAAATCCGAAAAGCTCCCCAACCAAAGGCGTTAGTTGTTGGGCCCTGCATACTACTAGTAATTACCACGAGTGCTAAAGCTCCACAGCGCCCGCAACATGGCAGCTGAAGGGTCGTAACTCCCTAAGGTGATCGTGGAAATAAAAGAATGTGTGTTTGCACTTCAAAGATGTCAAGTAAAATAAAATGTACACCAAAACAAACGAATATCTCAGATGATTATTCAAACAGAGTTTTAACGCAAATTTTATATTTTACTGAGTACTGCATTTTTCGTTAGTAATTTCTGAGAGATTAAAAAACAATGAAACCTTTCCATATAAAAAGTAGTTTAGGATGAGGGTCATGTCTTGAAACTCTGCGTGTTGCATCTTCGGAAGATGCAGAACTTAAACACCAAGTTTGATAATTTATCCACATTTCATTTTTGAGATATGTTTCTCACACACACACACACACACACACACACACACACACACACACACACAAATCATATTTGCACCATTTCTGCAAACGTTTATCTTGATTAGTATGAAGTAGATAGGGAAAAATTCAAAGGTTAGTGCTGCATAGGATATAATAATAAACAGTAGCATTTACACACTTATGTGAATGCAGTACACCGAATCTTTTTAGCTTAACCCCTAAAACAGTGAAGCCCAACCTTGACCCTAATGAATTAATGACGTCACATTGCCGCCTCAAACCACCTCTTTCGTTTTGTGCTATGAAGCATTTTCCCTTCACTCACTCACTGACCGCATGTCGTAATGACATCTTACAAGGTAACCGAACATTGGAATTTGGACAACCCATGATCATATGAATACATCATAGCTCCGCGAAAAATGCGTGGGGGTAAATCACCTCCCCTGCTTCGCTTAGGTTGAGCATTACTGCCCTATCTTTTTCGTGGCAAAAATTCTTGACGGAGATTTATGTTGTTTTCTGAACATTTCTGTGTAAGATTTGCTATTACATCAAGTAAATAGGTTTTAAAATAATTTTGATAGAATATTATTGACAGAGATTAGCCTGCGTCTTTTCACAAAGTACTATATATGGATGGTTGTATTCCAGTTAGGTTCTTAAAATTTTTCATGTGAAATTTGCGCTTTATGCTTATGCGTCAGTTGTTCTAAATAGACCTGATAATCCCTGTAATGTTTCCATGCGGGCTTCAGTTTGCAAACAGAAATTCTACGGTGTTTACTGTTGTCTGCGAAGCGAGGTTTCTGGTAAAGTTAGTATATTCCAGCCTCTGTTACTAATAGCCATGTTATTTGTGACCACAATGATACAATGGAAGAAATACTTATAATATGTAAATTCAATGTAACATGTAAGACTAGACTCACATCATTTTAAAAAATCAAGATAACAGTGCGACCCTTGCTATACTTCCTGGTTTTCTCTTCGTAGAAAGCAAACTTTTACAGGGATCAGTTTCTCTGAATGCGCAAGCCACAGTTGGTAAATAAATAATGCGTGCTAAAACGCTATTCAAGCTTATATGGTATGGGTGGAATATTTAGAATCAACTGAGTGATTTTATAAATTAATCAATATGTGTGTGTGTGTGCGCGCGCATTTACATTTACAAGGGCTGATCATCCAAGACTAAGATGATTCTTTTCCTTTATTTTCCCGTCTGTACGATAACGATTTTGAAAAAAGTGGGGTTTTATGTATAATGTCCATAGGCGACAGCATTTTCGTGGTAATAATGCTCTGTAATATAGACCCTGATTGCATTTCGAATACCACACAGAGTGTAATGGAATGATTTACCAGCACTCAGTTCCCCCTCACTATATCTTTTTCACTATAAGTTGAAAGGAGAAGTAAACAAAACTTAAGTATATCACTCCCCTGAGCACATGGCAGCACCACGTGGAGGATGACGGGAACTAAGACCCGTGAGAGGAAATTGCTTCAGACAGAATACGAATACAGTAGCTTTTAAACATTGTATGTCTTTTCCCTATATTTTTCCTTATATCCTGAACTTCTAACACATAATGTAGAGCAACATTTCTGCATCATTAACAAAGAAGGCCAATTATTCCTAAATAATGGCCAACAATATCTATTGCCGTTTAAAGGTGGGTGCGTTTCTGACTTTCTTAAAAGCGTGGCAGAGAATTCTCAGCCAGGACACTCATTTTCTCAACACGTTGTAAAAGTACACTGTCGGCTTTAGGGAAATGAACTGCAGCTCCTCTAAACCCTCTGCTATAACGCTTCATTTAGTTATAGGTGAATATGAACAAACATATTTTATTTCATAAATTGAACTGTTACAATAATGAGTTTCTAAAATGTCCCTGCATGAGAATAACCACAAAATGTTACGATATGAACCGAACTGTTTTTTTTTGTAGAGGAAGAGACGACATGCTAAGCGGAAAAAGTTGTAGTTTGCCCACCAGCAATGAGGTGTTCTCTTGTCACATGCTTTTATTTATAACTCCTTTAAACAAAGTAAAACCACTTTAGTGTTACAGTAGCATACTACACGTCAATATTGGCTAAACTGGAGAAGCACATTGCAAGGAAACGATCAGAACTTCATCGAACTGTGCCTCACGTCGCAAATTAAGTTATGCAATTTTTGACTAAATGGAACATTACTTATCTATAGCATCCTCCCTATAGCCCCGATATTGGTTTTTTATGTCCATCATTCAAGACAAGGCTTCAGGGCATTCGATTTGAAAACTCAGAAGCAGTGTTCAAGAAAAGTAAAGCGTTTCGCAAGGACCTCACAAAAACGGCCTGCACCATGTGTTTGAGAACTGGCAGAGACGCTACAAAGCGCACACAGTAGAGGAGGGGATTACTTTGAAAAAAGATCATTTAAACATTAAAATAGAGTAATCAACATCTGTGAAAAAAGTCAGTTCTGTCTTTGTTGATCAGCCCTCGTAAATGGAATCCTACCACTATTCACGGTTTCTTCCTATGGGTTACATACATTACTAAATTAGAGAAAATGCTATGAACTGGGAATTAACCAGCACAATTGTAACGCATTCTGAATTAACTTCCACAACTCGGTTTTAAAATTCGCCTTCCATCACTCACTTAACCGCTATTGCCTGCATAATAACACAGGCGATGTCCTCGGTGATATGAAGTGAACTAAATATGTAAGGCCCTAATATATTCTGCTGTCAGGCACATAATTCACCCGAGAGTCAGGACATCAGAGAAAAAAAATTCTGTCCAGTCAATTAACGTGATTGATGTGGGTAAAAACCCGCTTGCTGCTTTATGAAGGGCGATAAAAATCAAGCAGCCCGATACCTTGGCACACTCCATCGCCTGAAAATCGAACTTCGCGTTTTCGTGGGTCACCAGAGCAGAAACAGCATCCCACGTACTTGGATGTAAACTGATGCTCCGCCACTTTAATTTAGGATGTACGTGATTTAACTATTGGCTGGGAATAATACTTTACTATCATCAATAAAAGTGACTAAACACTAATAAATCAAGTTTGTAATATGCAATAACCATATTACTTTCTGCAAATGTTCCCTTTTATTTTCAAAGTTTATTAAGCAATTATTATTAAGGAGCTTATGCTGTTGTAGGTACATTGTAACATTATATTACATACGCTTTGCATTGTTTGATAAGAAACTAAAGATGCTATAAAGGTGATACACCTAAGGAACTAAAATGCCATAAATTTCGTTTTACCACATAAGCAACTGTAATACACACAAATTTTAAATGGATATGCCAAACCATTTATGAGAAACTATTTTTTTTCTTTTTAAACATACGTCTTATAGCCAGTCTAAAATCGTCCTTGCACTAAATAGTTATTATATCTGTCTAAAATAAAGCAGTTGTTGTACGGCAAAATAAGTTGTTTTGTATACGTCTTATTGAATATTTTACATTACCAACATAAGTTACAGAAAAGGTTTAATCACAAATGAATTATTTATATTTTTGTAATAATTATAAACGAATTTTTAAATTATTATCTAGTACTTCGGTGAAACTTCAAGAACTTTAAATTACAAATTGTGATAATCAGGGCATTTTTAATATTGAAAAATTCTCCAAAATTAGAGCGGAGTTCTAATAGATAGTAATATATTCCTTAATAGATAGATTTTATACCAATATTGAAATCTTAAAGTATTTTAATCAAAATCACTTATCGTTATTTTTCCGCAAATAAATATTCTCACTCAGAAGGCTGTTTTAGGTGTGAAAAATTCTATGAAAATATTTGCCTGCCAAATAACCATGAGGAAACTATGCTAAGTATGAAATTTGGTGTATAATTGACATTTTGTTTTGAAGTAATACAGCTTAAGGCCATCCTTTCTCTTAGTTTCTTTCTTTCTTTTTTCTCTCTTAACGCGTGTCTGCTTTGAATTATTTAAAGTAAGCTGGTATGGGCAATATATGTGCAAGGTTCCTTTATTCTTTAAGACAGAATATCGGATGAGCTTTTGCTCATTTCACCCTGGAAATGAAGGGCGATAAACACTATGATTTACTTAAATGGAATGAAACCAATGAGTGACCACATCGAGCTTAAAAAGTAACCGATATTAAAGTTACGCTGCTTAATGTATTGGAAACTTCAAACAAGCAAAAAGAAGTATCTCTGAAAGTGGCTAATACTGTAGAAAAGCGTTGTAAACAAATATTATATAATCTGTTATGTTTTCCAAGTCGTACCAAAATCAACAAGAATGAATAGGACTTCATAGAGAATTGTAACAAAAATAAAATGTATGTGTTTTATTCAAGTTTTGTATGCTTTTTTATCTAAAGGATTGCATTTATTCAACTTTAGACCTCGTAAAAGCTTCCAAGTAATTTCTAATATCTCTGTATTTAACGTACAAAAATCTTAAACTCGTGACATTTTAACCATATTGGTTACTTTGATAAAACAAAAGAAACACATTTTTCTACATAAACGTCTTACGGAGGGGGTTTTATTAAAATTATAACCTTGTCTCGTTAAGTTGGAAGTGGTTGCTGCTTGAAACGTTGCAAGATTGGGCTAAATAGTGTTTCCCTCTCAGTTAATGTGGATAGCATATCGTAGTGAAAGATATTCCAATATAAACTGATAGAGCAATCATCAATATTATACTCCTACATTGATATTTCGCATTGTATTTGAAACATATGGACAATGTTACATTAGCTTGAAAAATTGTAAGTGCGCTTGAAGTTTAATTTTCTCTTCCCAAACACATCAGCCTATTAAGTTTTATATATACTTGTTATACATATCTATATTATGCCTGTTTACATTTCAGCTACTAACTCCATAACATTTGTGATGACATTTCCTGCCCCGCGATGGTTGCCAAGCTTTGAAGTCGTACTCTTAGCTTCAATATCTGCTGTTGATTCTGCTGCCGGCTGTTACAGTGGTAAAGCTATGAGATTTCTCTCAGGAAATGCGTAGTTACTGTAAAGGATAACACCAGTTTAAATTCGTTGAGAAATTTAATGCGATCTAATACCTGTGCTATAGCCATTCGTCTACCATTGAAGATAAAGAATAAAACTGATTATGAATCGTAGTACTTCAGACAATAACAGTTGAATTATTATTCCTGCTAACTTCTGCAGTATCAATTTTACGATTTGAAATATTTGTTTCGCAATAAAAATAACCAGAAGCCCCTAAAATGCTTACCGTCAAAACTCCTCGCAATGGCCACTAAATCTTCCTCGCACAAGCCCGTCACTGAGCGCTTAAAATAACACACGAGTAATCACCAGATTTAAGTGACTAATTCTCAAAAAAAGAGTATCGTGAATGTATGCATGAATGTGTATACAAAGGTGTGCACGGACGAATGTCTCTGATTAAAATGCGCGCCTCTATATTAACTGAAGCTCCGCCTACATATTAGTCCCTACAAAAACGTTACTTCATATGCGCTCAAATCTCAAAACTCCTATTTATGGGTATGTAACACGGTTACTAGGCGGTACCTCCCAGACTCTCGTATTTCATCACCTTTCTCTTTTTCCCAGAATATCTGCCTACGTGGCTGTTCAACGTACTAAACTTACAACCTAAGTGCATTCTAAGAATCTTTATATTAACGCGTTCACTACTTTGGTTGTTGCTAATAACTTTAGTTAACATGGCTCGCCAATTACCTTTTTCTGGACAAATCGTTTCAACTCAAGCTTATTACATTAAACATTGATTTAACGTACAGAAATTATTTATTGCAATGATTTCTCAATCCTACTATTTTTTATTTTTTAATCATTTAGATTTTGCTGTCAATTACGGTATAGAAAATATTTTTCTATACCGTAATCAATACCGTTCTATATCGAATCAGACGACTGAAAAAAGTATTTTTCAGTGGTCAGATTCTGACTTTCCAACCTTGTCCAACACACGGTTTGTGTGAAAGAACAGTTAATTTCATTCATTGACCTAATAGTGGTTGAAACTATGAAGCCCGTCGTCCTCCGTGGTGTAGTGGTTACCACGCTAGTCTCTAGTTTACGAAGTCGCGAGTTCAAACCCAGCGGAGGGCGATGGATTTTTTTCGGGCGTAAAAATCCTTAGCATGACATCCTTCGGAAGGGAAGTAAAGCCGGTTGTCCTGTGTAGAAGATTTACGGTACGTAAAAGAATGTCAAGCCTGATAAAGAGGCCTCTGAGCAAAATTACTGGTCTTCCACGCCCAATATAGAATGCGACGCTAAGAACCATAGTAGTTAAAGAGCGTCTATAAATAAAACTCAATTTAATTTAACTATGAAGTGCTTATAGCATTGTAAGTCGCCATTAGGGTATGTTATCCCAATACAATTTGAGTTCTCCTTGTGGTTTTTCTCCTTGCGAATTAGTTGGAGAATGTAATGTCGTGCCAGCATGTTGGTATGGTAGCTTAATTGTTAGAGCAACCGGTCTGAGACCGGAAGAACCGGCTATGAAATTGAATTTTTCAGTCCTCTGATCTTACCTTTCCAACCCTGTACAACACACGGTTGTGTAGAAGAACAATTATTTTATCAATTGCGGTATAATTTCGATCTTTCAAACACATCCAAATACGCAACCATTATGTAAAAAAAAATCTTCGAATAAATGAATAAATAAAGTAATGAATACAAAAACACGTAATTCTTTTTTGTGGGCTCTCCTTCAGGGAATCCCGGAACTTTCAGGGGCTTGAACGCGACAGATGGATTCGAACTGAAAAAGTTAGGAACACCGTCCATGCTTGCGCCGTCATCTTCCGGATCATGTCGTGTTTCGAGTATCTTCCAGAGGTTATGTTCGAAGCAAAAAGGTCCGAGTTGACTACTTGTGGTGCTCCTCCCGGTTTCGCGAGCTCCTCCGTTATATTATGTACCTTTTACATATCCTTTCTTTCAGCCAATGTAATTCTTTTTTATAACATTTGTCCGCTTTGGAGAATGTTGTAAAAAGAAACGAGCGTCGTGAGCTGACGTTCCTGAAATTGCAGCACCTAAGGTCGCGCTGTAGAGTAAAATTCTTGATATCAACGTCAACAGTTCTGGAATTGCTCCTCTACATCAGGCTATTCGAACCCTGCTAGGCTGAGTCAGAGTCTCACGTGTACACAGCAACATTCTTAGGATTGCGATTATGCTACAGAGGAGACAGCTAACACCTCGACCCACAGAGATCTTTTGTGCGCGCGCACACACACACACACACACACACACACACACACGGGAGAAACGGATGGGATGAAGGAACCGAGGTGGGCTAGAGGACCGGCCGACACAGGAGACAGACGCGCAGAGGTCACTAACTGTTACAAGCTTAACCACCCAGCCGGAGAACGCTTAAGGCAGACCTCCCAAGCCGCCGGAAGGTGACTCACAGGCTCTCCTTCAGCAGAGACCGGGGAAAGCTCGACCCGGCTGCAGAGATTCGAGCGGCCTCGAGCCGAGTAGTCCCAACACGCAAGATATCTGCGCCATTTATCCGCAATCATCCGACACACAGCTGGAGCCAACCTGTAACGTAAAAGAGGAAGGTAAAATAAGAGGGAATGAGGGAAGAGATATTCGGGGGAGACAATGTGCCTTCCCAGCATTTCCCTAATGACCGGTGAAACTGCCCCCCCCCCAAAAAAAAACATGGGTCAGGAAGCTCGGTCACGGGAATCCGAACCACATCCTCCCGAATGCGGACCACAGACATAACCAACTGAGCCATCCACTCCGTTAGCAATGTGCTTGGACCTTACTCTTTGGCTTCCTGCCACTTCATTCAGCCGTGACGGCATTTGCCCCGATACATAGGTGCACTGCATGCTGCAGGTTGAGTCCTGTAAGTTTTGTATACTCCGCTGCTCTCTGAGCGCACACAAGGTGGAACAGTCTGCTCTAGATGAAAGCTTTGTTGTTATTACAAAACAGCCTTGTAGGCGAAAAATGCTTTTGTATTTTCGGTTTTGGTTTATGCTGACGCATGTATTTCACTTTTGTTGAAACCTCATTTGTGGGGGGAATGCAAGGATTCTCAGAAAGTTTATTTCAAAGCTAATGTTACTACTCCTGCCGTTATCATAATTTTCGAGATATTGCATCCTCACCACTTTTTTTGTAAGTTATCGGACTGAAATATACAAAAAGGACAACAAAAATTAACTTTAGCTTAAACATAAATGAATTAAATCAAATACAAAAATTATCTTAATAACTTCAGTGCTACGTGATCTAGGGGTACCCTGCTAGTCTCTAGTTCCCGAGGTCGGGGGTTCAAACCCGGCGGAGGGTGATGGATTTTTTCGGGTGTAAAACCCTTAACATGGCTTCCTCGGAAGCGAAGTAAATCCGGTGGTCGTGTGTCGTAGATTTGCGATACGTAGAAGAACCTCAAGTCTGACAGGAGCCTCTGAGTACAGTTTCCTGTCTTTCTCGCACAATGTACAGAATGGGACCCTGAAGACCATAATAGACAGAATGCGTCCATAAATAAACCTCAATTTCTTTTTCTAAAATGTCCGTATTGAATACCTGGGAGCAGTGAAAAGTTTCCTCTTCCTTGGTAAGCGGCAGAGAGATGCAATCATTTGTATATGACTCATAGTTCAATCTAATATCATTAGAGCCATTTCTGAGAGAATAAAAATTTCTAAAAAAATTCAATGTAAATGTAGTTTGAGCTGGAGGATCTTTTCTAAATCTTGTCGTATCCTTATATACCAAGTGGAGTATTTATCGGGCATTTCATTTTTTTTAGTTATGCTGTTCACACACACACACACACACACACACACACACACACACGCGCGCGCGCGCGCGCACACACACACGAACTTTTTCCTAAAAATGTTACTTTGGGTATTAGTAGTCTTCAAAACATGTATTTCTAGTAAAATCTTGACACGAAGTAGAAAAAAAGAAAATGTAGGCACTATATAACTGCGAAAATCGCAAAAATATTTGTTCAGTAATTTTAGAGATAAGTGTGTATAAACATCCACAAATACATTTCTGTTTAAAATATCAAGCTATGATTATGGGCTTCTTACTACTATTAGTAACACTGTTCATAGACTAACAGAATGTGTAAAATTGGTAGTAAGGCAATTGCACACGATATGCCGTTTCTACAAACTATTGCTGGTGTTTAACCTCCCGTAGACGGCATATAACTATCGAACGTTATGCGGGTCACTTGGTTATTTGCTCTGCAACAGCGAAGGGAAGTGGACCGAACGCGGAATGTCCGTCAACCAGAACTGAAGCGATGACATACAAAATGGGAAAGGGAGAAAGAAAATATAGAACAGCAGAAATAAAGCGCTGAAAAGATTCGGCGTTACATATTAAAACGAGCGCACATAACGCGGGCAATGTATCAAAAAAGAGAGACATGGAACAAGTACAACGAACACCACTACTATAAAATATATTTCATTAAAATATGTGCAAAACTTGATATTTCACAGGAAATGGAGCATTATTCAAATTGTTGCACTATGTATGTGTTTAGGATTGATAGACAACAATACTTTCTACTTTAACGATTCATCTATGTGGGACATTAAAAATTATGTGTGACATTAATAGATAATAACAGCAGACAATAGTATATTGCAATATAAGGGTTTAGAAGAAAATCGAGAAAAGTTTGAAAATATGAGATGAATTTGACGTTGTGATTAATGTATCATCTCCATTGCTGAACAATATATTAATTGCGGGTATTTATTTTCCACAGTTGAATTTTCTCCACGTTATATTTTTTATTATGAACGACATTCTTGAAAGGTCGGTAAGCAGTGGAGACTGAATGATACCCTGGAAGGCTTAGATTTCGCAGATGATGTGCAAAGTAAAATCAATACTCTATTACACAAAATAAGGAAGACTCATATCAAAATTAATGTAAATAAAACTAAATAAATAACACTAAAGAGTAAAAAACAAAAGAAATTATAATAGGTAATAAAAATATCAATACTCTTCCGGAATTCAAACATCTAGGTAATATAATTGGTAAAGATGGTGGAACCCTTGAAAATGTTAAGTCTAGATTAAAGAAAGCAATGGTGCTTTTGTCCTATTATATCCAATCTGAAAATATGACGTTATATCAAGACGTATTAAAATTAAAAATTTTTGATAGTAGCGTGAAATCACTTTTACTATGGTGTGAAACGTAGAAAATAAGTAAAATTACACAAAGCAAAATAAAAAACAAAAATATTTAAGAACAATTATGAGATGGTCAGATACAACTTCAAATTTAGAACTATGGAGAATAACAAATAAAAAATAAACATCAATAGAAATAAAAACATCTGATGTGACACACCCACATAACTTTTTCTGTCCTTTATCGTATACAATTAATTATGGGTATACAAACCAATCTTTCTAAAGCTTATTTTTCTTTCTAGTACGTTTTAATCTAAATAAACATTTGCAGAAATAGCTACATTACACATTTCGTTATAGATACAAAGGGAACAGCGATAGTCAAATGTTTGAGAACTGGACGCTATACACTGGCCTTAAAATTCCATGCTGCTTCCAAGCAATCGTGAGAAACAACTGGTTGTTGACAGGACTTAAAAAGAATGACCAAACAATGAACAATTCGAACTATTAATAAAGTATAAACTCAGAAATGCCGTATTACACAAACAAGTTATTGGACATAAATTATATTTTTAAACGATCTAGAATTTGTGTGCAGTACGTTTTCGTCATCTCTTAACGTTTACTAGTTATACAAGCTTATATAAAATTCCTTCCGAATGAAGGGACTTCATGGGCTATCCCCAGAAAGTTCAGGATATACAGTTTATTTGTCATGTAAATATCTTTAAATTGTGGTATTTTAATCAAAATTGTTAGGACCATTTTTTAGAAAATAAAACATTTCGAAAAAATTCTTCCATGTAAAGGGTAGTTTGAGGTAGGGGAATTTTCTCGAAAATCTTCGTGTGGCATCTTTGGAAGGTACTGAACCTGAAAACTAGTTTGGTATTTATCCGATTTTTTCTTTTTGTATTATGCTATTCACAGACACACACGAACGTTTTTCTACGAAAGTGCAAGTGAAGAAAGCAAAAAAAAAAAGAAAAGATAAACATGAAAATAATGATTTTTGAATTGGAACCCCTAGGGTAAGAGAAAGACAAACACATGGAGGATACCAGTTAGGTATAGAAGAAATTGCGAAAGAAGGGAAAACTTGGAATGAAATAAAGTAGTTGGCAAGAAATTGGTTCCGATGGAAAGACTTTGTGCATGCCTTATGCTCCTCATAAGGAGACGCAGGAGATTGATTGGTACAAATTTTCATTGAACTATAATTCTTTCTTTCTTTGCCACCTACCGATAGTAAGAGAAAGTGTTGAATTTCACCCAAAAATTATAAATCGAGATTTCATTGAAAATACACGTTTTCAAGCCTCTAGGTATTGGGGGATTCCCAATACCTTTTTGGTAATCCCCTGAAAAGGTATTTTTAGAAAACATTCGGAGAGGTTGTGTGTGTATGTGTTTGTTGGTTTGTGAACATTTTAGACATATTTGTAATATAATGTAATCAATTTTTTTCCAAGAGCTACAGCTCTATACAAGCGTATATAAAACTTGGCGAAAAATATGTAGTTCAGATTTTAAAACCGAATCTTTTATATTCGACATAAAAAACAAATATACAGGCTTACTTTAACATGGGTGGCAAGGAACAAAAACCTTAGATTAGTTCATTCAGGGACTATAATACAAGCATAGCTCTTTATTTCACATTTTGCTTCATTCAATTTACGCGCACGCGCAAATAGACGCCTCTAAACAACTAACTTATAAAACCCTCAGACAGCCGTTACAAGAAGTTCAGTACATAAAAGCCTCTTCTTTGAAGTTCAAGTACAGAAACGCCCACGGGCACCCAAGAGCTCTTTATGTGACTGTTTGTAAACCTACGAGGATTCTCAACATACAAACAAACACCGTTATGGAACTGGTTCGGTGTGCTGTGTAATAAACTAAACTTAAAACTATTTGTAAAATTTTTGCGCTAAAATAAACTACTTTCCCCAAGGAAAATGAAATTTTCACAGGTTGTTGCAAGCTTTAGATGCTCCTCTTTCAGGGAAGTATACTTTTGTGCTGCGCGTCCACCAACTTCCACTGCACGTTGCTTTCTCTAGCACTTATGTAGCAGTATTACATTTCACCAAAAAATTAACCAACAAAATGTGTAGATTTCACGGGAAATACGTATTTGAAACCCCCTAAATTAAAAAAAAATAGAGATAAAGGTTCCCGTTTTGCATAACTCTAAATATTTCACCTCGAGCTTCCCGTTAATACGAAAAATGTTTCATATTGTTTTATTTCCGAAAAAATTATTCTAACGAGTTTGATTTAAATACTGTGTATTTTAGATATTTGCATTTACGGATATAATTAAATGTATATGTTGAGTTTTATGGAAATAGTCCGGGAGGTCCTATTCGGTCTGAATTAATTTTGCATAATATTTGTATATTTCAATATGTAGCACGTTAATGTTAACGCATCACCTTTATTAAAATAGGTTTATGTCCTATCAGCATTCTGCTTCAATATTTTAAAGTTTCCCCATAACTTTGTTTTAAACAGAGTTTACCTAGGATATGACGGAAAGGTTATCCTATACCGATATAATGCGCAATGATAGTGATAGGCCCATTTCACACTTCAAACATGAAGTGCACCAGATAATACAGATATTTAAATAACATGGTAAAGCAGGAAAGGAAGTAAAATTCAAGGCTTCTATAACAACCTAATAAAGCTTTCAATTCTTACAGCCACACAATAATAGTATATTCTTTACCGAAACAATATTGTAACAAGCTTCGATATTACACTGAACATGAAATACATTTACAATTCCACCTTCAAGCTATTAGTTTCTTTTTCCATAATTCCGTTTGTTGCAAAGTTTTATAATGATATATATAAAATAATATTCCCCCTATTCCTGATTATCAAGTTAATTCGGCAACGCTCTAAATGTTAATTTTGCAGTATACTTACAAATGTGTTTTAAGCTGAATTTCGGCAAAGTTGAAAAGTTAGTGTGCCCTAGACCTGTAGCTAAAGCCTTTCTTCCCTACAACCGGCGAACTCAGACTGACTTCTCTTCCCCCACGTCTTCTCCATACCCGGGTAGCTCTAGCCTTGCCTATGTGATCCTGACGTCATGAGGTCACACATCGCGCGCTTGTACTTCTTTACACTGCAATCTGCTGAGTATTTTTCTACAGAAAACTAGCCAATAAGGCAGCGAGCTGTTACGTACTGATAATGATTCCTCCTAGGCAGGCACAAGGAATCGAATAAGTATAATGTTCAGCTTGCCTAGAGACGTTATGGATACTAGACAGCGTAAATATATCCATGAAGGTGGAGCCATTACGATAAGCGACATTGTCGTTTTTGAAAGTGCTATCCCATTCAGTTGTTTCTTGCAATGCCATGGAAATAGCAGAATCTCAAATTCCGCATATAGCTATCGTTTTAACCCTTTGTGTCCCCTTTATACACACAACTAAATGAGTAATGAAATTATTTCTGCAAAAGTTTATCTCGGTCAAAATGAAGTAGGTAAAAGAATTGACGCAGTAATTTGTATCACAAATTATGTAAATGTCAGAGTGATTTAGTGCGAATATGCATTGTTGTGTGACATTGATTTGAGATGTTTGTTGATTGTAAGCATTGTCGAGAAGTGGGTTTATACGGCCTTACTGAAACTGACAATAATAGCGTGCAATAATGTAGCGAGGGGGTGAGCTGTTTATCATTATTAGAGACGAGCAAATGACGTCAGAGTGGCGCGTTTTTCTTAGAATTTGCTGGAACATTTTCCCCCAGAGCATATGTTTTCGTAATTTTCATTGGATATAAATATAGACGCTAATGTTGGCGCGTTTTATTAATCAATAGCAGCTCGGTTATAATCTTTAGGCATATTGGGGCGAGGAAGTATAAATTCAGTGTCAGAATCAAGTTTCACGTAGTTCAACGAAGGCATTCATGAAGTATGCGTCGCACGCAGTTCAAGGTTACGCGTAGCAAATTTGTGAAAAATCTCTCGTGTCGTAAAGTTAATTACACAAAAAGTTGAAGTACGCGAATTAATAATGGGCAGTAAAGAAGTTATTATAACAGTTTCAGTTTGGCGAGTGTCAAGATTAATATGTGAAAGTGAATAATGTGTTACGACAATAAAGTATAAAACAAATTCTTTTATTAGTGTTATCTTTGGTAAAAACTCCTTTCCATTTACACACCTGTATAAGATAAGTGCTTGACCGAGAAATCATAGCTAGCCGGAGGACAGTGAACCCAAAATTAAATACAATAACAGGCGCCCAGTAAAAGATAACACGAAGTGACCGCGATAAGTTGTCTTTCATACGTGCGGCAGATAAATAGTAGCATCTTTCGAACACAAACAATAATACCGCCGCAGAATAAGCTGTTGCAAGTCAGCCACGATATGAATGCACTTAGTGGAGGGTGCCACTGTATTTTGTCGACAATCAACGCTAGGGATCAGAGAGGAACGAGGGGCAAGGCAATAGGGAAATATACGGTGGACAAAGAAAACATACTGCATGTGTAGGCGTCAGCCTTACTAGTAAATGCAACTGGGAACTGCGGATGTTTTCTTTACCTGACTGCCCTTCCGATGCCCCGCTCACTTTTTGTAACCATTTAGTTCCTCTTCCCACCACAGGCTTAATATCGTGGCCAACTGATGTAATAATTTTTGTAGAAACTATATTTAAATAAACTATAGTATCTAGAGAATGTAATGTAAATATCACATATCATACTTTTTATGGGAAAACACAAAAAAATGTTCATTTTATTGTGTTGACGTGCAGGGGTACACTTATCGACATGGAAGAGTAGAAAATATCATCATATTTTCATGAATACCATAACATTTTATTTGAATTACACACACATACGTCTATACTTATACAGGATGAACTTTAAGTCCACCGACAAACCTCGGTTTGTGATCCCTTATTGAAAATGGAGCACTAAAGTTCATATTCACATTCCGTCCAGAAATGCATAGATTCCACGGTAGATGACACTGACGAGATTCTCTCGTAACTCGCAGTATGCGTTTTGTGTTGCAGATAGTGCGATTTAAGCAACGTAGAAGCACAATGGCCCGGTATTCATTCCAGGAACAGGCCGAGATGGTGTTCGTGTATGGCCAAGCAAGGTGGAAGCAGTCGAGAGGCAGCACCGAGCCACGTACCCTGACAGAAGTACCACCCACATCACATACATTTGGATCCATTTTTTATGTGTGAGTTTGGATCCTTTGAGACAGACGAAGGTTCAGAGCGGTGGCGGACTGTGCCATCACCAGATGTGGATAGACATATCCTCTATGATATTGAGAACAACCCTGGTACAAACCCCAAGCAATTGGCCCACCAAGATGTTTTAAGCCAAAGAACGGTTATCTGCATCCTGCATGACAATTGCTATTATCCCTATTACCTCCAACGTGTGCAAGGATTATCACTGGCAAATTTTCAATGTTTGGGCAAGTAACAATTGACGACCGCCTACTTGGACCATTTCTGATTCCACAACGCCTGAGAGGACACTTTCCAACATCTTCCCCAGATGTTGGATTGCATGATCTGCATGATCACCGGACTTAAACCCCCTGGAGTTTGAAGAAGATGGTTGCTTCACGTATGGAAAGCCAATTTTAAGTAGGAGTTGTATTGTAGTTCAACTGTTAGGGAGCCGTACTTGAAGTAGTTGCAACCGCACGTATGGTACCCGGTAACCTTCCTCCAAAATTTAAAAATATTAACTTTGTAATTTGACTGTTTCTTTAAATATTATATATTAATGTTTGCCTCGGCTGCGTCAGTATTATTGTTTGAGACATGGATTTCTTTGCAGGGAGTAGTGCGGCTAAGAATGTAGGCTTACACAGATTATTACGTTTATTAATCCTTGACACAATTTAAATAACACTTCACTGATATAGAGAGCTGTGAGATTGTTTTATTAATTACTTGCACTTTTTAACACCTAAAATGTTTTCGCCTCACACGACTACATATTAAATTTTTCGAGGACGCATCTCGCGTCCGGTTAGGAACACTGTCTCCAACCAACTGACTTGATTTCTACCGCCTAAATTTGTAAATTTCTGTATTTCAAGGCTCTGATTGGCTATTCCTAATCCATTAAAATACTTTTATTTAACTTAAGCTTTTTTCTGGTTGTTGATTGGCTATTATATAAACTGTCACAAAAATTACATTACTGTTGCTCCAAGAATGATTAGTATCATTATTACACTTTCTTACTCATTATTGCTTCATGGTTACCTCATTCTTAGCAACTTTTTACCTATTATTCTCACAGATCCTACATTATTAAATTACGTAATACATTCACATAACATTATTACACATGTATACAATAATATAAACATATACAATAACTGTAGTATACACTTTCTATACGTTGTTACATACACATCACTTTAAGGCGGGCTGTTATTGAATTTATATTATATAATCGTACTGAAATCATTTAAACGTTAAAAATACTGCCTCATGTTTTACTTATGAGGGCATCTGATACACATTGTGTACAGTGAGCATGTTCTGATGTTCAGACCATTCAACAGCGTCTCCACTTAGCGTGTGACGTTATTCGGAAACAGCTCGGAACGTTCCAGCGAGTGAGACAATCCATGATGCGACTTGTGAACGCGTACATTGTATCCCATGGAGGCCACTTTGAAGATCTGCTGTGACATGGATGGGATACAAGCCATATACTATGTGCCAGGGCTCTTTGTTTAACATCGTTCTTCGATGCCATCTACCGTGTATACTGTGCATTCGCAGACACAAGTTGATATGAACTTTGGTGCTCCATTTCTAGTCAGGAATCCCCTCCCTGAAATTTGTCTGTGGACTTCAAGCTCACCCTGTATATTATAATTTATTTTTATATTTATTCCGTAAATAAATCACACAACCTTATATTCACAATGTGTATTTTATTAAGTAACATAAGAATTCACTAGGAGCACATTAGTTTACTATTAGTGCACAAGAAAGCTGAGACGGCAATAAAGGTTTAAAATATTTGGAAACTATCCTTGTTATTTCTGCTTCTACCCTCCTCCTTTAGGAATCATACTCCAAGGACTTATAAGCCAATATCTTCCAAGGCTGCCGAGAAGCAAGCAAAAACTGGAATATAACATATCCAGGATGTATCATCAGCCCAATGCCTGGTACGGCGGTGAAGAAGAAGAAATGTAACATGAGAGAGACAATATGAAAATCCCCGGTCAAATTATCTAATCAGCCATTCGCCTAGTGGCCGAGAAAAACCCTGAAAAAGCCTCAGTGAGGTTGGTCGGCCACGGGAGTTTGAACCAAGCACCTCCCGAAGTGAGTTGCACACGTTACTGCAGCGCCACCTCACTCGGTACCCCAGGTATTTAATGGATGAAATTATTTTCAAAACATTTTACTTAAAAGCATACCCTGTTCCCGAAAGTATATCATGGGACTAGTATTTTTTTTCAAATGGATCTGAATTCGATTGCCTTTTAGCTAAATAATTTGGAATTTAATTTTGTACGTAAAGCAGGCATACATCTTATGAATATTCTCCTAAATATAAAAAAAGAAAACATATAGTTGTTAAAACTTAAATTTAACAATGTTGTAGTTTGCAATAAAAGTGCCAAATTGGGTCCAAGGCTTTACAACAAATTAATACCAAGCATCCACACATGCAATTCAATAGGGCTTCTTACCTTGCAATTCAATTAAATAATGTTAGTTAATTTTAATATTTACGATAATTTAAAATCAAATTAACACCTAACCTCTTTTCCAAATTAATAAATTTAAAGGTAATGAATGCAAATATGTCAACTATAATTTTAAAAGCTGCTACAATAGGTCAAGGGCTGTAAGTAACTAGATGCTATGGGCGATTTGTATGTTGACTACGTATGTTTTGTATTGTAGTGGAATGCGCCCTGAGCGCCAGTTTCAAATTTAAAAGTGTGTATGTGTTAACTCATAATATACAAATAATACTGTTTCTAAATTTCCTCCTCTGCATTAAAACCGACATGCTTTTTGTTTAAATTAAGGTTAATTTAAAAACACAGTTATTTAGGCTGGGAAACTTTGATATGATACCCCCATATGTCCTACAATCTAACAGAAGTAATTATAGAAGTTTAATTGAACATTAATGTCGTGGAAAATATGATGGAAAATATTTCATTGTCATGTATAACTGGTAAAAACACGATAAACGAGAGCAGAGACAAATTAAAAAAAACACATCAGCATATATTCTAATTCCGGAATGAAGAGTTTTCATCAATACACGTCACCCAAACCGTGGGAAATATTCCAAGCGACCCGAATGAAGCGAAGCGTGAATGCAGAGCTCAAAGGGGCAAGGTACCAAAACATGTCTATATGCAGCTGTTTCGTCCCTCTTTTGTTTTTTTGCATCCAACTGGTGAACGAGATAAAGGATGCTGTGTGGGTTGGATCCAGTGACAGTATTTCGTTCCATTCTAGTTCGCTCGATGTGCAGCTGTTCAAAGCAACGAAATGCTCTTTTTTCAATATCTATAGCACTGGAATTGACATACGTGCTGTTAATAATTTTTAGCTTGAGTAAGATTATAAGGATTTAAATAATGAATCAAAATTGTTGGATACAGAATCATTTATGCAGATATCTTAACCGGCTGTGCACGAGTGTATTCTGTGACTAAGAGAGGTAAGGGTAGTTATTTTATACGCCAGATTAGCCTATTATTTTCCCTGAGACCGAAAACTGAAGTGTGTAAAATTTTTTGCAGATCTATCAATTATTGGTAAAGATTTGTACGAAAGACCTTAAAATGCCTGTAGGTGTAGATTTGAATAGTTACATTAACCTAAAAATTTAATCAAGTCCTAAATCTCAAGTACAGAAATTTGTTAAACAAATAATAAAATTTTGTGCATAAGGGGTTAAAACAAAGTACAGGATAGCTGTATATTCTGAAAATAAGTTTTGTGTAGCGTTTGGAGGTTATAAAGCTGACCTGTTTGACTGGTCCTATTTTAAAGTTGCACAATAATTTGATCAAATGGGTTAAACGGAGAAAAATCCTACATAAGGAATAGTTTTTGAGAGTTGTTAATATGCTTAACATCTCTTTTACTTTAATAGTGTAAGTCTACAAACTTTTTTCTGCATACGTCACAGAGCGTTACTTTTGTGACGAATTGAAAACACAGGTAGCGGAAGTTCTTGTATGCACCAACGTTTGTCAAAATTACACCCAAAGTACCTCTCGGTAAAAATATTCAACAAAGCCAGAGAGAAATTTGTTAACATCAACACGATATTGATTTACCCCCTAAAATATTTCCAATTTGAAGACACTTGTAAGACATTAAAATCTCCCATTGAATACTTAATAGCGAATAACTCTGAGATATTGAGTAATATGTAAATTATGGTGTTTTGTGTCCTACAACACTTCAAAGCAAAGATAGTGACCTAAAAAGAAACCAGGAGATTTAAACTGGTGTATACATACACTATGTGATCAAAAGTATCCGGACACCCCCACAAACATACGTTTTTCATCTTAGGTGCATTGTGCTGCCACCTACTGCCTGGTACTCATTATCTGCGA
Organism: Deroplatys truncata; assembly: GCA_030765065.1. Classification (NCBI taxonomy): domain Eukaryota; kingdom Metazoa; phylum Arthropoda; class Insecta; order Mantodea; family Mantidae; genus Deroplatys; species Deroplatys truncata. Next base: position 96,174,410 of record CM060986.1, on the reverse strand, counting down.
CCTTAGTAGTCATTAGACATCGTGAAACAGCAGAATGGGACGTTCCGTGAAACTCACGGACTTTGAAAGTGGTCAGCTGATTGGGTGCCACTTGTGTCAAAAGTCTGTACGCGAGATTTCCACACTCCTAAACATCCCTAGGTCCATGTTTCTGTAGTGATAGTGAAGTGGAAACTGAAGGGACATGTACAGCACAAAAGCGTACAGGCCGACCTCGTCTGTTCACTGACAGAAACCGCCGACATTTGAAGAGGGTCGTAAAGAGTAAGAGGCAGACATCTATCCAGACCATCACACAGGAATTCCAAACTGAATCAGGATCCACTCCAAGTACTATGACAGTTAGGCGTGAGGTGAGAAACCTCGGGTTCCATGGTCGAGCGGCTGCTCATAAGCCACACATCACGCAGGAAAATGCAAACGACGCCTCGCTTGGTGTAAGGAGCGTCAAAATTACACGATTGAACAGTGGCAAAACGTGTGGATTGACGAATCACGGTACACAATGTGGCGATCCGACGGCACGGTGCGGGTATGGCGAATGCCCGGTGAACGTCATCTGCCAGCGTGTGTAGTGCCAACAGTGAAGTTCGGAGGTGGTGGTGTTATGGTATGGTCGTCTTTTTTTCCTGAAGGGTGCTTGCACCCCTTGTTGTTTCGCGTGGTACGATCACAGCGCAGACCTACATTGATATTTTAAGCACCTTCTTGCTTCCCACTGTTGAAGAGCAATTCGGGGATGGCGAATGCATCATTCAACACGATCGAGCACCTGTTCATATTGCACGGGCTGTGGCGGAGTGGTTACAGGAACCCAAATGTATATAAAAGCAATAAAAATCATTTTTAAACAAAACATAAATGAATTTAAATTAGAACCATAGAAAAAATATAAGGTATACATAAAAATATTTAAATTTTTTAATGCAACCATTTCTAAAATTATATCCTTTGAATAAAAACCAATAACATCTCTGTAATGGACTGCACAGAGTCCTGACTTGAATGCTATAGAACACCTTTGGGATGTTTTGGAACGCCGACTTCGTGCCAGGCCTCACCGACCTACATCGATACTTCTCCTTAGTTCCGCACTCCGTGAAGAATGGGCTGCCATTCCCCAAGAAACCTTCCAGCACCTGATTGAATGTATGCCTACGAGAATGAACGCTGTCATCAAGGCTAAGGGTGGGCCAACACCATATTAACTTCCAGCATTACCGATGGAGGGTGCCACGAACTTGTACGTCATTTTCAGCCAGGTGTCCAGATACCTTTGCTCACGTAGTGTAGTAGATGAGGCCTCTCTAGTCGTCACCTTTCTGCATGGCCCCTTTTTCACACAGATGATTGACAAGTTCTTATGTCTTCCTAAAATATCAGCGGAGTGTTTAGCTGCCAATGAGCTATGTATTGCTTGTTGAGCAACCTTGAGATGATACGGATCATAATAGTATTAATAAAGCGGATGATAATACTCCATTAATTAATAGTGCTTTTGGAATATAAACTTTATTATTATTATTATTACTATTGTTGTTGTTATTTATGCATAATAACAAAAGTTACCAAATATTCTATTTTTACTATCCCAATGACATTTTACTTGAATGGTAATAACAATATTAATACAAATGTATTTGTTTCTTACTTTCTCTACTACGTATAGTAAGTAGGGGAAGTATTATATTCCACCCAAAAATTCGATACCGAGATTTCACCGGAAATACATGTTTTGAGATCTCCGAATCCAAAAAAAGCATTTTTGGAAACATGTCCGTGTGTGTGTCTGTGTGTCTGACTGTGAACAGCATAACTCAGAAACGAACAGTCGGATAAACACCAAACTTGGTATTTAGGTTGAGTATCTTCCAGGAATGCTACACGCAGGTTTTCAAGAAAATCCCCCCACCCCAGGATACCCTTTACATGGAATATTTTTCGAAAATTTTAATTTTCTCAAAAACGGCTCTGACGATTGATTTTGATTAAAATATCATATGTTTAAAACATTTTCATGACAAATAAAACGTATATGTTGAATTTTCTGGGAATGTCTCCAAAAGTGTTCTTCATTGTGAACGACTTTTGCATAACCGGTAAACCATAAGAGATGGAGAACATTTTACTACACAAAAAATGTACATCTCGTTAAAATACACAATTCATGTCATATACATTTTTGTTGTTGAGTGAACCATTTTCGAGATATTGCTTGTTATTCTCTTAAATTTTTCAATACTTATTTTCTTAAATGGGAATTCGTTACTCAGTTTTTTGTCTTTGATATGCAAAGAGTATTAATCTGTGGCAAAGGGAATGGTGCTGCACCTAGCAACCAGCTATTAAGAGACATGTATGTGCTTAAAGGCTATTGTATTTCTATATTGTCCTTGTAAATATATATTCCCCTAAAAATCTACAAGAAAATTAGCAATAAATTACGGTCTGCAAATGTTTATCTCGATTAACATGAAGTAGATGGAGAATAAGCGTTTGTAAAATAGTTTGTACAAGAGTAGAGTAAGTCATGTGAGTGTAACATATCAGATTTTTTTGTCTTGGATATGCAAAGAGTATTAATCTGTGGCAAAGGGAATGGTGCTACAATTAGCAACCAGCTATTAAGAGACATGTATGTGCTTAAAGGCTACTGTATTTCTATATTGTCCTTGTAAATATATATTCCCTTAAAAATCTACAAGAAAATTAGCAATAAATTACGGTCTGCAAATGTTTATCTCGATTAACATGAAGTAGATGGAGAATAAGCGTTTGTAAAAATAGTTTGTACAAGAGTAGAGAAAGTCATGTGAGTGTAACACATCAGATTTTTTTTGCTAATATCGAAAGCTTTTATAGCAGAGAATTGAAATTAATAAATACATTCAAACAATATCCCCTTAGTAGCAATAATTCAATATTGGCAACAATTTTCGGTTTTATATCCATGTGTATTTCGAAAAAAGTTTGACATAAATATTATGCTATTTTGCATTTCAGTGCTGCAGGTAACTCATTTCTCACTCCTCTCCTTCTACAAACTCGAGTTGTTCATCATATTACATTGGCCTAACCATCTACTTGTTTACACGAATCAGAGTAAAGTTCGTCATCCGGGCGTAAAAATCGGGAGTAAAAATTCTTAACATGGGAAGTAAAGCCGGTGGTCTCATGTCGTATATTTACAGCGCATAAAAGAATCTGAATGATAAAGAGGCCTCTGAGAAAAATTGCCGGTATTTCACGCCCAATATAGAATGGGACGCTAAGGACCACAGCAGTTATAGAGCTCCATAATTAAAACTCCGTTTTGAATCAGAGTAAAATGCGTTTAGAGAGGTTATTTCTTATCCATTCTTTATATCACACGGAGTTTATCTTCGCTCATCCATTCATGTTTGTTTTAGGGGTTTGTTTCAACTCATTTATAGACACGTGATATCTAGATTTGGTTAGATACATGTAGAAACCTTACGGATGGAAAAACACTACTATGATCTAAGGGAACAGGTACTTTTTCTACTCCCAAGTATGCAGTCGAGTGCCAGTCCCCACACCTTATCTGGTTCTAGCACTCCATTTAATGTTTGTCTTACTCCCACCTTTGCCTTCGCTCCTGACCCTGAAATGGACCTGTCTTCATAGGTTAACGTTTGAATGCCAGGCTTTTGACATCAAACCAATACGAGACGAACATGTCCAAATCTAATTATTAATATACTTCACTAGGAATTTAAACTACTTTTAGGAAAACAAATTAACAAAGAATCTACTTTTATTTTCATTTCAACATTTTTACACTCATGGCCTGGTGAGGATCGTCGCTGTGATGATTGCCTTCTAAACACTAAAGTGAAATGTTTCCGCACTCCTCCCTTTCGCCGCTCATCTAGGCCTGACGTTTATGTATGTTGGACTTATACCATTATACCATTAAGAGAGTTTCTCACTCAGGGCTGGTGTGGAACGCAGATGATGATTAATAGGCTAAGGATCCGGGACAACTTAAGAGTGAAGTGAAGTTTACTGTGCATCGAGTAGGGTGGAGTGAGGTGGCGCCTTGGGGTGTTGTTTACCTGTGAAGTCGTATACAACCCGCTTCGTGACTGGAGGTACTATTCGGCCACGATATGAGTGCCCTTGGAGGAGGATGCCACTGTTTTTGCTTACGATGCGAACGTCATCAAAGCTAGGGATCAGAGGGGAGTTACGGACAAGGCGATAGGGAATGTACAGTTGCACAATGAAAACAGTACTACATTTCCAGGACTCAGTTTCGATAGTAAATGCAAATCAGAATGGATGTTTTCTTTACCTGTCTGTTCTTTCGATGCCACGCCTACTTGTACCGTAATCGTTTCGTTCCTCTTCGCACCGAACACACTCATATCGTGGCCGACTAGTACAGTACGCTTGTGTTTCTCATTCCGAAGTGTGTGCCCTACTTTTTTCTACCATCACTAGACTGTATGTTTACAGTAGAAAATAAGACAGCATATTGGCGTCTTTATTTACATCAACAGTACTCTGTAGTAAGGTTATAACTTGGTTGTTAACTTTTCCCGGTCCCCTAGAATGAATTAATTAGTTTCTGTCAACATTAAGAAAGGAAGACACCATAGAAAACTAGAAACATCTGCAAGTTTCCGGGGCACTCGACTGTACCTCCTATTCCCAGGAACATGACTGACTGACATTTGAAATGGAGACTCTGATTCCATCCAGACAATAACACAGTTAGAGAAATTGTGTATATTTCCAAACAAACCCTACCAATTTTCATTGATAGTCCTGGAACCAGAATTTGCTCATCGCTTTTTTCAGCCTTTATAGAGTTCGGTGTATTTGGGGATGTCATTATTTCAAGCCAGTGGGTCAGAGCCACAAGCATGGATGGATGGCTTTCAATTTTCACATGTCTCTAAATGGAATTAATTAAACACAAAGCCCACACCTGCCTCCGCTAAAGTTGACACACAATACACTGTTTTAGATCCCGCTCCACATTAAAAAATAATGATAAAGCAGCTTATAGAGAACGATATATTGCTGGTGTTTTAGTCTCTGTAATTTATCTGCTATCGGCTGTGTCGCCCGGTTGTAAACAAATGTTGCACGTCAGGTTTGAGTTGTATGCCAGAAAGACTCTCTTGCAGCGGAGCAGTAAAGCAAACATTTTATGTTCAAGAATGGAACTGCTCAGATCAATATTACCAGTTTTAGTGATGTTATCACATTTGGTGATTTAAGTGTCACATTCAATAAAGTCGAAGGTTAAACAACGAAAGGGGATATCTCACGCACTGAGACCTACATAGATCTATTGTGACTAACGCTCCAGCAGGAAGGGACGAAGTGAAGGAACTACAGGAGGTTACAATCCGCAGGCAGACAGGCCACAGAGACGCACGAAAGCCCTAAAAGCTCCAGGATCAAAGACCGGTCCCTCTGCTGGAGTTACCTAGAGAGGGTGACAAACGATCCATCGACCAAGCAGTCTTCTAATGTCCACGGATAGCCTCTTTCCTTTGAGCAAGCATTTGCACCATCTGTCCGGCACAGCCATACGCCACGAAACCTAGTACACAGCACATCTGAAACATGACAAGGAAACGGATTTACAGGAATTGATAGAAATGAAATCGTGGTAGACGAGAAACTATTCCGGCACTCACTTACCAACTAGGGAAAACCACGAAAAACCTAAGGTGAGAGTGGGCGGTCGCTGAGGATCGAACCCGGGACTCCCGAATGGAAGCCTCATTTTTTCGGTTTCTTAAATGGATTCTCTTGATAATTTCAGTTCATTGCTACCTTCTCAGGCACCTGCTTCTAATAAGGAAGTATTACAGTCCATCCAAAAATTCGACATCGAGACCACCAGAAATAACATGTTTTCAGTTTCCTGGATAAAAATGACCTTTTGTTTTTAAAAAGAGGTCCGCGTGTGCGTGTGTGTGTATGTGTGTGCGTGTGTATCTAAGGAGAGAGAGAAGGGAAGGGGAAGAACAGCATAACTAAAAGTCGGGGAACAACAAAATAATTGCTATTTAAGTTCAGCATCTACTATGGATAAGATAGAAGCATTTCCCACCTCAAAACTCCCTTTATATGCGAGATATTTAGTTATTTTTTATTTTCTTATAAGTACTAAGGATTTTGATTAAAATACCAAATGATTAAGCTTGTTGCTTACCTAACAAAACACGTTTATCTTGAGCTTTCTAGGAACAGTCTCTGAAGCTTTCTTCATTTGAAATGAATATTCTGTGAGAGATAAGCTATAAGATGTTGACAAACAGTTGCTTCACAGAAAATCTCTTTAAATCCACCATTTATTTCAGACAACCTTCTTATGATTTCAACCATATCCGAGATGTTCGTTGCCATTGGCTAAACTTTTAAATTATTTGTCATTTATTGAAGTCTTATCACCATTCAGTTGTTTCTCGCAATGTCATGGAAAGAGTGTGGAAATTCAATGCTAGCATATAGTAACCCACCTTCTAAAGATTTGATAATCGCTTCCTGTACTGTATTTTACGTTCAATGAAATACATAGTGTAACTGTTTATGCAAACGTTAATCTTATTAACATGGAACAGATAAAAAATCTTTCGTATGAATAGCTTGCCGAAGTCTAAAATCTAGCAATAGCAGATAGAGAGAGTCATGTGGTTTTAACTACAGAAAGTGGTAAAAATGAAGGAAAGATTTACGAAAATATAAAGAAATGATCCCAAAAATGATGAAATAAATATTTTAGAGCCAAAACGTTTTTAAGGGCTTGGAGAATGTTTACTTTATTAGTTTAAAGGTAAGCTTTGTAGATCTTGTCTATATTTAAAAATCAAATGCAACAAATTAAATAGTGCATGAATTTTAATTATTGTAATGCCCTTAAACATACAAAAAGAAAACAAAAGAAAAATAAGTTACTGGTTGCTTTGTCCTTGATTAATAATAATTACAATATGCCACTAAAAGCACCGGTTTGAAAAAAATAAAAGATTTTCAAGAAAAAAGGGAATTTAATTTTGCACGTCACGTCACATAGAGATGATGTTACATATCCTCAACTCCACCTGACTTTTTGAAAAGGATGGTGCATGCTTTTTCCGCATTTCCTGAAAGAATAGTTTAGATTTTCACAGAAATCTACCCGAAAAGAATATCTTGAGATCTCGGATAACTGATAAAGCAAATTATTTTAAAAGTGGAAAATCATATTATAAAGTAGTAATAAATATGATAATATGGAATATTAAATATTTTGTCATACATTAAATTCTATACGCAGAAAAATGTAATTTACTTATTTACCTACTCCCCTTCAACAAGACCTAAGTCATAATTTCAGAAAGCAGAGAGAAACAATAAATGCACACACACACACACAAACACATACAAATTCATACATACTAAACAAATTTAAACAAGGGCTTTATAAAATTGCCCCCTACATTCACAGTAATTCAGGGAAAAATCAAAGTAGTTAAATTTAATAAAAATTTTGTTAGATCAGAGTCACATTCTTAATAATATTAATTCTTAAGGGCTAGCTGCCTTGGAATTTCGTATCAAAATAGTGGCGTAGTGGTAAAGTAGGTTTATTTATGTTAAAATTCAAGTATCGAACAAAAATATTGGATTACTATACACTTAATTGTTTATTAGATTAATTAGTCTGCATGATATTGGAAGACTGAAAACTACAAAGTGATTCTGACTCACGTTTTTATGCAGATTTCAGAACTGCTTTTAGGTTTTTTCTATCACGAACAGTTGTTTCACAATTTCACTTCAAAAATATAGATATATAAAGATATTGCTTCCGCCACTACACAAAGTTGGGCTTGATGAAGCAACTTTTAAGGGCTCTACCACACGATGGACCCTGCTTCAGGTACCTTTCCAAGAGATTTCCCTTCATTACACAAGACAAATTAAAGGCTGGAATTTTTGTTGGTCCTCAAATAAAGAAATTGATGAAGGGTGAAGATTTTAAGAAATCAATGAATGAGAGAGAAATAGAAGCATGGAACGCCTTCGAATCAGTTACTGAAAACTTCTATGGCAATAACAAAGATCCCAATTACAAGGTCATGCCGAAACAATGTTGGAAAATTTCAAGAAGATGGGTTGTAACATGAGTGTAAAGGTGCATCTTCTGCATTCGAATATCGACTAATTTCCAGAAAATCTGGGAATTTATAGTGAAGAGCAGGGTGAACGTTATCACCAAGATATTAAGGAAATGGAGAGGAGGACCAGGGAAGATGGAATGAAACCGTAATGGCCGACTACTGTTGGATGTTGAGGAGGGAAAGTCATCTTCAAGGATCTGCAAGAAAGTCAAAGAAGAGGTTTGAAAAAAATTAAATGAAACACTTTGGCTTCTTTTTTTGTTAAAATGTAGTCATGAAGTAAATTAGAGGAGTTCTTGAGAGTATTCTTAAAATGTTTCTTGAATAAAAAGTTACCTTGTGTGAAATGGTATTTGAATACTTTTCTACGCTCATTAGTAAAATTGTCAAAACATTACTTATTTTGTGTAAAAACCTGAAGTGATAGAAAAAAACTGAAGTTATTTCTGGAATCAGCATAAAAACTTGATTCAAGAACACCTACTTTTAAGAAATCATCTGACAAAACAATTGAAAATGCAGACTAGTGTTATACGTTATACAACGGAGGTGGTCACCTCGCACACTACAATCTACATGGTTCTATCGTGGCTATCATCCAGGAGGAAGGGATGAAGTGAAGAAACCACAGCAGGCAGACATTTCACAGAGACGCGCGGAGGTCCATAACAGTTCGAAGACCCATCCCATTGATGTAGCTGCCTAGAGAGGGGATGAACGAACCATCGACCAAGCAGTCCTCTAGTGTCCAAGGGGAATATTCTTTCCTTTGAGCAAGCATCTGGGTCATCTATCCGGCACCGCTATGCGCCACGAAACCTAGAAGCACACCTCAAAGATGAGAAGAAAACGGAACCAAAGGAGAATTTAGGTTAACTTTCATGCTAGATGAGAAACCACCACAGAATTCGCCTACCGACCAGGGAAAATCACGAAAAGCCCAAGATCAGACTGAGCGGTCGACGGGAATCGAACCTAGTACCTCCCAAATGTGAGCCCACGCGTTAACGCTTAGCCAACTCGCTAGATAGATTATTTATTAAGTTATATAGCAGACGTTTTTGAGCAATGTCTCTTCTGGTACTATGTTTAATTAATTCGAATTTATTCAATAAATCCTTATAATAAATGACTAGGAAGAGCGCTTAAATATTGTTTCTATAACTATAGTAAGCATGGTTTGGAATATGGCAGTTCATATTTTGACTGTCTGTAGATAGGGCACATCAGATTTTTCAAATTGATTCAACTTTTCAATCTTGGCCTCCATTAGATTAATGTGAAATAAGTAATCAGGTAAAGCCGTATTTCACTTGGATTTTATTTAATGAATTTATTTAATTTAAATTCTAGTTTATACCTAATTAATGGTCTAGTATTACTTACAAAACTTCTTACTAATCGTGCTGTTGCACCGAGTCCTTATCGAGTGAGAAAAATAATAATCTACAAGTACCACTTTTCAAGTTGCTAGAAGCAATTTATGTACATATATTCTCCAAGGAATATCGTCTTTTTTGTATCGGCTCTAAAAAACATCTTAAGAGTGTGCTAATTCCAGTTTACCTGATTTTAATGCATAGACTCGCTTCCTCGTCAGTCTTTTTGTTCAAGCTAACTTTTAAAGTGCCGTATAATTTCCACATAACGAGCAATATGTAAACACTCGCTGTAATAAGCTTTTGTAAACTTAGAAAATTGCCGCGTCGTTTATCCGTGTAATTATCGTAATAATGTCTTTCCAACATGTCCATAGTTTACCTTCGATACGTATTTTTATTCGCTATTACTGTGTTAGAAGCATAATATTTATTTAGGGTTTTTTCAGACAGCATAACTAAAAAGTGGAACTTAACACAGTGCAAACGAGTCAAAAGCTGTGACTAACTTTTGTTCCAAGTCCAATCATATAGTAATTACCTTTTGTATTTGCACATGTTTAATAACTCGACTTGGTTTGACTAGATTTTACTTTTCTTTATGTCTTTTTACATGATTAGTATCTCATGGCGCTCGCATTGTCTGTTCACAATACAAATCGTCATACTGCAATTTATCGCAGTTCGCTGAAGAGTTAACCTACACGCTATATTGACACCCTTCTGCTTTTTTTATTAAAACGTTAATTTTTTATGTAGTATATGCTGCATAAATATTAAACGGCGGAGATTATGAACTCGGAAGGAACTGTAATGGAAGATCTGGGTGAAATTGCAGAAGCAGCTGAAAGATTAACACTAGAAGTACCTACTCAAAAAAAATCTAGAAAGCACTATTATACCGCATTTAAACGCTTCATTGCTTGGTGTAAGGCAAAACACGTTGAAAGTAATTTCACTGAAAATGATGTTGGGAATCAACAAAACATCAGTTTGACATCTCGCTCTTTTAACACCATTTCTGTTCTTTCAAGAATCGCAATCTAAAGGTGATACCTGTTAGTTTCAGGAATCAGTATAATGTTATTATTGATATGTTACAAATTTGAGCGTTGTCTAAAAAGTAGTTATATACTGGGGTGAGGTCAAAAGATTTGCAGCTATATATTAACTTTTAGTTACCCCAGCATACATAGCTGCAGAGGTAGCCAGAGGACCGGAATCTAAAATTACACAGGCGTGAGATAGTTATAACAAAGTACACAGCATTTCACATTAAGCACATTACCTGTGGTTTATTTAGTATAAACGCGGCTTCCCTACATCACACAAAAAAATAAAAAGTAAGAAATTAAAGGAAGATGCTACACACACGAGGCTATATTCACAGGATTTCACATACGACTTTTCAGACTCAACACTCAGGCCAAAAGTGACGCTAATCACACAAAACACAAAGGAATAACGCTCACTCCCCCACTCTCCACCCTTAGCTAGAATCACCAGCTAGACGGTGGCGAGTCACCACGCCAGACGAATTGCAAACCTAAAGCCAAAATAATTACTCCAGCAATACTGTCGCCAACGACACAATAATGTGTCTGGCGTGACAATACACACACATACATGCCACAATATGCCATACGTGTTAAGAGTGGATTCATTTTGCAAAATAAAGCCTATTAACTTCTCCACTAATTTACTCATGGTTCCTAGAGAATATATTGTATTCCATCAAGAAATGTGGTATCGTGATTTGACCGAAAATACATTTATCAAATATTCTCTACCCCATCAAAAATAAGTTTAGTTGAAATTTTTTTCAAGAAATATGTTTTTCTAATCTGAATAAATTGGAGCATTATTGGTATTAATTCCAATATTTGTTTATTTACACAAATAATATAATTCATAAATACTACACAATATGTAAAACTCTGATTTTATAGAATCATTTATCCAGCGTTGCACAAGTGCATTTTAAGTTTGAAATATAGTATATTTTTGTGTTACGCAAAAAGACTGGTCTTTCGGCTACTGAAAGTTTTCGGTCTTTAAGCCTAATATATAAACACTACAAGAGGCATTTAAATGCAGTTTTTCGCTGCTAGAAAATGTTTAATTTTCATATGCTCTGAGCAAGATTCAAATCTACATTTATTGTAAATATGTTGTGTATTTAGGTGTTTTAGTAAATGAAGCTTCGTGAGCGTTAAAGAAGTCGATTAGTAGCAATCTGTTATTACAATGTTACACAGTTACATCTATTTCTCTTAAATTGCTGATGTTCCTAAAGCGTTTTTCGTTTATACAATATTTGTAAGAGAGTTCTTTACTGAAAATTAACATAATAAATCAGGAATACAGGAAGTGAAATCTTTATCTTCGATTTATTCTCCTCAGACTGGCCACGAATTTCATTACACAAAGGTTCCTTGTCTACATTTCCGAGATATATTTGAAAAATCCACGTACGTGAGAGTTCTAGTAATTCTGAACTAACCGACATGGGTAACCAAGGTCGTTAACGCATGGAATCGTGCACGGGAAGTTGACGGATCAAATCCCGCCAGGACTATCCTCTCTGACAGAGTTTTCCAGATGTTCCTCATCCCTGATAAGTGGAGAATACCGGGGAGTTGCCTTTGACTAGACTTGGAAGGTTTCATTCCAAATGTCCTTTGCCACTTACCATTTCAAGCATCACCGGTATAACCGCCTGTGTTGCCGTATGAAATAAATTGGGCGTTAAACACTAATTAAAAATATGTTGCACTCAAATAACTTTGTCTACTATTATAGTACATTTTTGTATATTTTATAAACTATATGCTATAAAAGCTTATTTTTCTGCCTGCTTCACGTTAATAGAAATAAACGTTTGTAGAAGTAGATTCATCACACAATGGGCAGAGGAAAATCTATTGGCAGATGTTTAAAAACCGGATGGTCTAAAAATTCGTGCTTTTCCGTAACGTAGTCAGAACGGTGCTATAAAATGTGACTAACTATTCAAAATTCTAATGATATCTCCGAAATAGATAATATCACCAAAAGGTATTTGAAATAAATTTAATACTTTAAACAGATAATTTGTTTGTGAAGTACATTTTTGTTCATCTCTTATAGTTTCCATTATACCAGATCATACAAAATTCCTTGCGAGTGACGGGGTTTTCATACGCTATTCCTAGAAAATTCAAGATAATATGCATTTTATTTTCCATATAAAATAAACAAGTGGTATTTTAATCAAAACTTTGAGAAAGTAAAACATTTAAAATTATTGCAAATAAAGTGTAGTTTGGGGTGGGGGATTTTCTTCAAAATCCTCGTGTCCATCCTTGGAAGGTTCTGAACTTAAATACCAAGTTTTGTATTTACCATATTTTCCTTTTTGAGTTATGTTATTCACGGATACACAGACACACACACGGACCTATTGCAAAAAATGCATTTTTTGGTTTCACGGTGCCTGAAAATGTGCATTTAAGGTGAAATCTCGACATAGAATTTTTTGGTAGAATACAACACTTCCTTTGTCTACTATAGAAGTGACAGAGAAAGAGAAACGTCGGATGTGTTTCGCTCTCACAACCTTTTCTACTCTCCTTATTGTTCTATCCACTTATTATCAATGCATGATATGAAACTACAGCGATAGTCAATTCTTTTCAAAGGCGCTCGCAATGTAATGTCTTTGTAGTTCTGTTCCCTTTGTGTAAACACGAAAAAGAAAGAAAGAAAAATAGCGAATTAAAGTTAAGGAAGGTATAAGATCTTTGAAAATTCAAACCTATAGCAAAGAATATCCCGGAAACAGTTACAACATCACGACACAAAACGTTTTATTTCACATAAATCGTGCCCTTTAACGAGATCTAGATTTTGGTGTATAAGATTTTGTCCAAATCGTAAGGTGTACCAGTTTATACAAACGTCATTCAGAATAAAGAGAACTTCACAGGCTCTTTCCAGAAAACTCAAGATATACATTTTATTTGTCATGAAAATAACAAGCATATTGTGTGTTAATTCAAATCGTTTGAACCATTTTTGAGAAAATAAAAAATAACGAAAACTTTTCCATGTCGAGAGTAGTTTGGGGTGGGGTTATTTTCTTCAAAATCTTTGTGTCGCATCCTTGAAAGTTCCTTTTCGTTTTTGAGTTATGCTGTTCATACACACACAAAACACGCGGTTTTTTTGTGTTCTGAGAGCCTCAAAGTATGTATGGTGGAATCCGGATATCCAATATTTCTTGTGCAGTACAATACAACTTTGGTGGAATCAAATTTTTTCTGCCATGGGCAGGTGGCAGATGAAGTAACGTACAACAATAGCCAAGGACAGGCTAATAAGATATCTAAATCACAACTTCTCAGCATCAACACATTAATAATTTCTTTCTTTGATATTTTTTGTTCTAGGTTTTACGTGTTATGTATTTGTTGCTTCTATTGTACGTATAATAATTAAGAAAATGCTAAAACCACATATTCATAATATACACGATGTATAGAACAAGTATATAACGTTATAACATATAAAATATAATATAAGAGGAAAAGGCCATTTTTAGCTATATAACCAGTAATATAAAATTACGAGAAATGCAATAGTATCTCCGTAAGAATCTAACGAAACTTGGATTCATAATTAAGACGATGTAAGTCTGTAAACATATATGTGTGTATGTAACATAAACTGTTATTGGATGTTACTGGATGGTAGCACCAATCAGGTACATTGATACATGCCTGTAATTCAAATACGTACGTTAAGAAAACGGTTGAAGGGAACGCTAACAGAAGCTTGTCAGTCTTCGAGCAGGAAGGTAGTGTACAAGATCGTCTCTAAATAGACTCTAAAACTACATTTATCAAGTCTACCAATTATACATACTTTAACATGATAAAGGTGATAGTGAATTCTGAATATGTACACGTGGTTTATCTAAAATACAAGTGAAATAGTCAACAGAATACGTGCGTGCAAAAGTATTTTAATATATCCCTAACAAGACACAAGTTCTCTCCGACACAAAATACAGCAGCCGTGGCAAAATTATAAAATAATAATCACAACATACTAACACACACAAAAGTATACAGATACACGATCATCATATTCCAGTCTACGAGAACGTCGTGATATATCACAAGAGTACGAACACCAAGACGACCTACAGGTACGTAATACAGCATCCATCATCATCAACATAGTGGGGTCTTACCAAGGAGGAACCGTTGTAAGAGAAACTAAAATCCATATAATATTCGTGAGGCCGAAGAACTTTTAATTACTATAAACAACCACTACACAGCACACAAACAAATAGATTACGAAATATCTTAAAATGGTCGAAGGGACAGTTCCAAACCGAGGCACGGAGAAGTATAAGCCAATCTCATATTTTGTTTACTTCGAGCCACCATAGTTGCGATGACTGTACACTGATTATCACGTCAGAGTGAAGAGGTAAACAATAGCAGGGTGAGACGAGCTACCCGTGGAAGTGTAGATTCTATAGATGCACGCATGCGTGAACGAACCAACGTTGGTGCTCAGGATGCACTAAACAGCACAAAGGATCGTTTGCTAGATCGTTCCGTGCTGAATTGGTGATGCAGGTTATTACATTGGTTCATAATGAGCAGGAGGTCAACCACAGCAAAACAAATGAAGAGCTATTAATGTAGGTGATACTCCACACATACTACTTATGGGGAAAGGAAATTAGCTCATCAGAGGCCGACAAAGCAAAATACCTCTCAGCGTTGCACCAATTTCACTGAGTTTGTTCAAATTTTGCCTTACTGTACGCTGGAACAGAAATACTGCAAATAAATTTCGCTATAAATATGTTCTTTCAAATTTTAGATTATCTCACAGGGTCAAAATTGAAGACAAAATGTTACAAGCGCTTCAATCAGGATTTTGGACAGTGGCAGTGGAGTTTTAGAGTATTGTATACTGTATTCTTGACAAAAGTTCAAAATAAACTAGTAAAAAATCCTAAAAAAAATTGCGAAATCATGTTTTTATTGGGTTTTGACCTCTTGGCTATTTAAATGCCCAAAAGTAAGGTTTAAAAGGACCTGCACAGGTGCGTGCAAGCAGCATGTGAAATGTTGAAAGTTCTCCCGCTTTAGGACGTTCCTTATGGTGCTCTATTTTATTTAATTTCTTTAAAAATTGTAATCATGTGTTATTCGAAATTGAATGAAGGAATTTAAGAGCCTTTTGATGTCAAACATATATTTGGCTTTAGGATTCCAATATTGTAATTAATCATTGAGTTTTAGAAGATTAAACGTGTTACATACTTCACTGTTTTTACACCAAAACTTTGAATGTTGGAAAGGCAGAAATTCCATAACCAGATTTTCAACCATGGATCCTCTACTTTCCGGTTTCTCCACAACTGAGTTACCATGGCAACTTGCCGGTACGACAATGATTTTCCCAATCGACTCGTATGTCCTTCCGATTAAGTGATTCAGTTTTTCAGTCTGGTTCTACCTTTACAACCTTAGCCTACACATGGCATGCATGAAAGAACAATATTTTCAACATTTAATCTTTATAAAATTTAATCTTTGATTTTAAAGCACTGTATTTGAGAAATAAGTTGCATTATTTAAAATTTTTAAGTTCTCACCATGGGTTGTTTTGTATATGGTCGAATTACTTTTTTTAAAATTATTATTATTTTAATATTAGGTGCATAAGACCACCAAAATTAAGTTCTTATTGTAATTATATTGAACAATCCTGTAGTAAAAATATAACTAAAACTTTCGCTACTTTTGTTTTTCTTCAAGATCTCCTTAGCAATAAAACCTTATAGAAATATGACTGTTATTTTTGCATCTTTCATATAAGAAGAAAAAGAATTTCCATTTGATAACCTTGCTAAGGAAATATTTTGTTGTTTACTTATGCATGGGCTCAATACAAACTACCCCACCCTTAAATTAAACTGAGTTTTATTTACGGAGAGACTGTAACTACTGGGGTTCTTGGCGTGATTCTATATTGGGCGTGAAAGTCCGGAAAGTTTCCTCAGAGACCTCTTTATCAGAATAGAGGTTCTTTTACGTGGCGTAAATCTACGACACGGGATCACTGGCTTTACATCCCTTCGAAGGAAGCCATGTTAAGTATTTTTACGCTTGAAAAAAATCCATCGCCTCAAAGGGGTTTGAACCCGCGACCTACCCTAACCTTGTAAGGGATTATATGTACCCAGACGGTTGTAATTGTAATATAATTTATCAAATATATTTCCGCATCGGTGCATAATAAATAAATATAGATAATCTGATTTATAGATTCCTTTCTTAAAGCTTCTTGTTTAGCATATCAACATCTTCACTTTCTACATTTGTCTTACTACAGATATGCTTACAATTCTCCCCCTACAACACGTTAGAAGGGCAATAGGAATTATTAAAAATACAACGGCTCAATAATCAGCTCAGAAACCCATTACGACACATTTACAATATAAAACTGTTATTTCTAGTTACATCACTGATTCAGAGTAAAGCTATTAGAGAAAAATGAGATACAAAAGCAAAGCTGGTTGTACAGGAGAAAATGGGAAGAAAAGAAACTTGGGTGCAGAAGATACAGACAACATTGGAAGAATAAGGAATGGGGGAAACATGGGCAGAAATAAACAAAAAAATTAAGGGTTACTGGAAATAAATTACAACAAGAGTGGAGGATATTTAAAAGCAAGAAATTATAAGTAGTTTCAAGGAAAAAAAGTCATTAACGGATTATAAATATTTTAAAACGGAATGGAGAAAATAAAGATACTTCGAAGTATGCCACAAAGAAACCAGAATGGGCTATGCATGGGCGGGGACAAGCATAATGAAAATAAGTGGTTTAACAGGGAGAAGAAGGGGGAGAGGTGCAGTAAATGTAATGAATTATATGACAATTGACATTATATTCTGGAATACGAGGACACGGATAAAGAGAAATGGATGAAATTTACCAATAGAACTAAAAGTTAAGAATATTTTTAATACAAAATCAAATGAATATACGGAGAAAGCAGGAAAATATTTAGGAAAAGTTAGGTTAAAATGGTTAAAGGAGGCGTTAAGCAAATTGTAGAAGATACGGGAAAAAGGTAACAAGGCAAAAAGTAAATACTGGAAAATTATACTTCATCATTATATATATATATATATATATATATATATACACAACAGAATGTTAAATATAAGGGGAAGAGAAATAATAAGCAACTCTATTGTATAAATTGTTGTAAGTTCAAAGTAGACAATAAATCATTCATTCATTTAATTACATTCAAACTTCCAGTTTCAGCAATTATAAACCCATGACAGAGAGCTGGCATACAAACGATTGAGCAGGATCAAACAAGAACACGGTCAGGAATGTGAGGCCAAATGTGTTACATTACGCTTATAAGTATTAAAGGTGCAGACGGAATTCTCGAGGAAGCGCAACGCCCGTCTCAGCGTTCCAAAACACAACTCACTTCATGATTTTAGAAGAAGCACGACCAAACCCCAAGCGTTGATGGTGGCGCTACTCCTAACCCACGATCAATCGAGAGAGCACGAACCGACCCCCGTTGGCGAACTGGCAAACGATTAGAACTGGCATACTTATTAGCTCCTTGGAATTTGGTTTAATTCTTTCTTATTTGAACACTATGAGGCAGTATTATTAACACTTAAATGATTTCAGTCAAATTATATAATATGTAAATTCAATAACTTGAAGCCTTGAAGCACTATGTGTATGTAATAATTTGTAAAAAGTGTATATTACTGTCACTATATGTTTTTATTGTTGTATCCGTGTGTAATAATGTTATGTGAATGTATTACGTAATTTAATAATGTAGGAGCTGTGAGAAATAGGTTTAAAGTTGCTAACAATAACCTTAAGGCAATAATGAGCAAGGAAGTTTAAATGCTACTAGTCATTATTAGAGCAGCAATAAACTAAATTTGGGACAGTTAAAAAATAGCCAACCAACAATCAGAAAATGCTTTAGTTAAATGAATATATTCTATTGGAGTAGTATTAGCCAATCAGAGACTTGAAATACAGAAATTTACAAGTTTAGACGGTTGAAATCAATTCAGTTGCCTGCAGACAGTGCCCTCGAGAGATGTAATACGTATTCGTGTGAGACGAAAAATAAGTTTACGTATTAAAAAGTGCAAGTAATTAATAAAAAGAATCTCACAGCTCTCTCTATATCAGTGAAGTGTTATTTAAATCGTGTCAAGCATTAATAAAAGAAGTGAATTCAAATTATATCTGTTTAAGCCTACATTCTTTGTTGCATCACGCCCTGCCAAGACGCAGCCGAGGCAAACATAAATATTTAATACTTAAAGAAACAGTCAAATTACAAAGTTAATATTAAAAAAAAGAACTTGCGGCGAAGGCTACCGGAAAACGGGTACTGTACGTGCGGTTGCAACTACTACAAGTTCGGCTCCCCAAACAGTTGAACTACAATACAACTCCTATTTCAAATCGGCTTTTCCATACGTGAAATAATATATTTCTTCACCCTTCATAATAGAGAGAAGTCTTGTGCAGCGTTTAAAAATTTATGTCCATGCGTTTACTAGTATTGTTAATCAGTGATCATTGAAGATTTCATTTTATTGCATAGATGGATAGCAAAAATTGCTAATATCCTGCAGAAGGCTACGTCATAGGAGGAAACTTACTCCCAGGACTCGAGCACACCGGTCGAAAGACAAACACATACTTCCCTAGACAGCAAACCCAAGCTAGCCAAGGTAAATCCGCGACAATAGCGCGAGTGTAGCGGAAAAGGGAAATAATTACAAACAACACCACGCCACTCTCGAGAAGGATGTAAACTATTAACAGTCGCAAACGTGCGGGATCGGATCACCATATGTTGTTTAAATAAAAATTGTTAGAAATACAGGGTTATTCAAAAAGAAGAAACAGATTTTAAATATTCATTTTTAATGAATGACAGTAGATAGCGACACATGCGACATATCATTGAATATAGGAAAGTTCAAAGTTTTAAGCCCCACTTATTAGTTCCAATCAGTGCCTACAGCGGCGCTGTGTCTGTTTACGAGAAAATGGCGACACCACAGGAAAAGTTGTTTTGTGAAGTCGTAGAAGATGGTTGCGTATGCAAACGGAAAAGCACTGTCGTCCTCACGTAACAAATGCTGCTCATTTTAAACACATAAATAAAATTTTGAAATTTTCTCTATTCAGTGATGTATCGCATGTGTCGCCATCTATTGCTGTTCATTAGAACTAAATATTTAAAGTCTGTTCCTTCTTTTTGAATAACCTTAAATTTTTTAGAAAATAAAACGAGCATTTTCCTTATAAAGAGCAGTTTGATGTAGTGGATTTTCTTTGAAATATTTGTGAGGGGGCTTGGAAGATATGCTCACACACACACACACACACACACACACACACATACAGCTTTTTATAAAAAGGCTGTATTTTAGATTATTTGAATCTGAAAACATGTATATCCGATGAAATCTCCATGTCCATTCAAATCTCTCCCTACCATAGATATGCAGTAGTACTAAGACTAGAAGCGGGAGGGAACTTGGCATCTCAAACTATGAAGATCTTTTGTGCCTAAGCCCCTAATGGGATGCCCCCCGGAGGGAGGGGTGAGGTGAGGTGAAAGGAGACATAGGGGTCTGGGAGGCACAACACGGTAGAGGGCAAGGTGCCTACCTTTTTCAAATTGAAACTCCCCGGTTGACAGTTGGGGCAACCGGATCCCCTCCCCCTATAGGCTGGAACTAGGGGGCCTGGGACTCGGAGACCGTCCTGTTCCGGGAGACAAAGTGCTACATAGAGCGTCCCTTTCACTTTTCATGCAACGCTGAGACTCTCGCCGACACTTAAAACCCTGAAACAGCCAAGCAGATGAAACATGAAGTGAAATGAGAATGGAGGTGAAAGGGAGGAAATAGGAAATTCGGGGATGTAATGAGCCTTCCCAAAATTCGCCTAGCGCCCCGAGAAAATCCCGATAAAACCTTGAGTCAGGAAGGTGGCCGCGGGAATCGTACCCACGACCTCCCGAATGCGGCCCGCAGACGTTGCCGCCTGAGCCATCCCGCTCGGTGTGTAGTAGAAAGAACAACAAGCCTTGCATAGTAGTGATATGTGTATATTCATTATGGAATTGCTTTTGGAGGGAAAACTTTGACAATTTTCTGCTGAAGTCAGAAAGTAAATATTTTCTAGTTAGTAACATGCATAAAGATAAAAACAATTTTTTTTAATTTGATTCCATTCCACTCTTTCCAATTAAAATGAAATGGTTCAGTAGAACGCAACAAAAGTTCTTAGAATCTCAGAAAACAGAGGTTAAAATCGTCTGATAATAAAACCTAAATTACCTGAGAGTGAAACAATTGAAAAAAGAAATCCGATACAGTGAACAAAGTGCGGGGCTTAAAACTAACCAGTATCGTTCATTGAATTAGAGAAACTCAATGCAGTAGTTTGTGATATATGACCTTAAAGCAATGGTTATAGTATCAAAAACGTTTGTAGTCACATATCAGTTCTTACAGAACATTTCACGCAGTAGACAAAAGAAAGTCCCTTTAAGGGATTGCGTAGGGACCATTCCTTAATAGAATACATTTTCTATCACAACCATAATCATTGTTCTAAATAAAAGAAATTGAATTTTTCATACGTTACATCGTATATACACTTTTCTCAATATTCCCTTGAAGAAGCAGCTGAAACCTTACCTACTCTATGTGATCAAAAGTATTCGGACACCTGGCTGTAAATGACGTACAAGTTCGTGGCACTCTCTATCGGTAATGCTGGAAGTCAATGTGGTGTTGGCCCACCCTTAGTCTTGATGACAGCGTTCACTCTCGCAGGCATGCTTTCAATCAGGTGCTAGAAGGTTTCTTCGGGAATGGCAGCCCATTTTTACGGAGTGCGTTCCAAAACATCCCAAAGGTGTTTTAGTCAGGACTTTGTGAGAATCAAGTCAGGCCTCTGTGCAGGCCAGTCTATTACAGGGATGTTATTGTCGTGTAACCAATCCGCCACAGTCCGTGCAGTATAAACAGGTGCTCGGTCGTGTTGAAAGATGCAATCGCCATCCCCGAATTGCTCTTCAACAGTCGGAAGCAAGAAATGCTTAAAATATCAATGTAGGTCTGCGCTGTGATCGTGTCATGCAAAACAACATAGGGTGCAAGCTCCCTCCAGGAAAAACACGACCACACCATAACACCACCACCTCCGAATTTCACTGTTGGCACTACACACGCTGGCAGATGACGTTCACCGGGCACTCGGCATACACACACCTTGCCATCGGATCGCCACAATGTGTACCGTGATTCTCACTCCACACAACGTTTTGCCACTGTTCAATCGTGTAATGTTGACGCTCCTTACACCAAGCGAGGCGTTGTTTGGCATTTTCCTGCCTGATAGCAGCCGCTCGACTATGGAATCCAAGGTTTCCCACCTCGCACCTAACTGGCATAGTACTTGTAGTGGATCCTGATGAAGTTTGGAATCCCTGTGTGATGGTATGGATAGACGTCTGCCTATTACTCTTTACGACCCTCTTCAAATGTCGGTGGTCAGTCAACGGACGAGGTCGGCCTGTACGCTTTTGTGCTGTACATGTCCCTTCACGTTTCCACTTCATTATCACATCAGAAACAGTGGACCTAGGGATGTTTAGGGGTGTAGAAATCTGGCGTACAGACTTCTAACACAAGTGACACACAATCATCTAACCATGTTTGAAGTCCATGAGTTCCACGGAGCGTCCCATTCTGCTGTTTCACGATGTCTAATGACTACTTAGGTCGCGAATAATGAGTACCAGGCAGTAGGTGGCAACACAATGCACCTAAGATGAAAAGCGTATGTTTGTGGGGATGTCCGGATGCTGTTGATCACATAGTGTATATAGAGGATTTAAGGCATACATTTTAGTGTGAGAGGTTTTCCCTATCTCTTTATAGTGAGTTTTAAATTATTTTTCAGTGCGAATTAGTTTGTTTCTTTCAAATTTTGAATGTATTTCATAAAATCATAGATTTCACACAATCTATGAAAGATGTAATAAAGGAAAGCTACTGCACTCATCATTGTAGGAAATAAGTGTGCGCAAAATTTGATTGTAGTGTGGCTAATACTTTCTGAGAAAAAGATTCATAATTGCTGAAGAAATAAAGATCTAAGCAAGTGAGAAAAAAGTGTCGTTTTTTGTTTGCTTGTTTATGAAATAGCTTGTATACTTATTCCATATAATCCCTTTGTTCCAAAATTGCAACACTTAAACGTTCCTTTAATAAAATTTGTATGGAAACAAATGACTGGAAGGACGTTGCTTACATTTCAAACACTGTGTTTTTACTGATACATATTTTTAATGGTTTGTTTAAATTTATTATATTTATTTTTAAAATGAATACAAAATGTATTTTCAAACATAATGCTACTTCAGTTCTTTGAACGTCCGTACACACCAATCTCTTTTTACTTTATGTGAAGCCATCCCATACTTTACCATGGAATTGGTAACACCGAGCTAAGATATGAACCTCGGACAGTGATATCCTGCTCAGCGATGTTCAATACTTCAGCCTACTAAGCTAAAAAGTTGATATAAGATAGAAAACGAAGAAATGAAAGGGATAAAATCCCACATAACTATGTCTTCTTCCTGGTCCTTCATACCCCCTGTCTCACCGGCGAGGTGGCATCTATATCACTTGCGACTCGCATTTGGGAGGTCCCGGATTCAATCTCCGGCGCCCGCTCACTCTGATCCTTGGGTTTCCCCGGGCCTGCAGGTGTATCTTGTATCACGACTCTCCTGCTCCTCATTTCCTGTACCTATCATCATCCTTGTCATCTGTTTCAGGGTTGTAGAACCAGAAGACGGTGTTTGGCACGTTACGGCTGGGCGGTGGTTGTGCGCTGTGTAAAGGTTGCTTCCTTGGTGTCATTGCGTCAGTTAGGTCTCACCTCCGAGTGGTTACTGCCCCGGGGACACAGCCGGGGGTTCGGTGGCTTTGGAGTGGGTCCAGGCGGCGTCAGATGTATTCGATTGGAAATGTAAGGGACCCCGTCCATTTTTATGTCCATCATAATCTGGATCTGGCCGCTGTTTTGGTCTATCCCCTCATATCTCTGCCCCAGGCCTCACGGTAGAAGTAAAAGGGCCATTGCATCCTACTTGCGGTGCTCTGCCCCGGTGCTAATCCCTCCGTTTGTCTGTACCATAACTAATCTCTTCTCTCTCTCTCCGTCTCTATCCTGGTCCTCTCAATAGCATTTTTATCCATCGGGTGATCATCTAACTTAAAATGTGGTGTCATTTTTTCGATTTTATTTTATGAAATAAATGGCATAGCAACGCCTCTCGTGTTGTGGTTCTGTATCAGAATTATTGTTTTAATACCTGATCTTCTCAAATCAAAGCTTTTAATGTCATTATTATTTGTTAATTCACTTTGTTATTTACTTTGAGAGCGACAGCAAAATGTTATTTCAATTATAATTATTGGCAACGCTCATGGACTGATTTTGATACTCTTGTTCTCTGAATTGGTTTAGGAGAAAGTCGCTTGCAGTAGTAACTGTGATATCTGACCTTAAAACAAAACATCATGGTATCAGAAACGTTTGTAGAGATATCAGCTCTTACAGAGCATTTCCCGCAGTCAGACAGAAGAAAGTCCCTTTAAATTGATGAAGCTGAAATGATTTAGCCCACAGTCACATGGGAATAGCTCAAAGCAATGTCTTTTATGAAGCCGTGACGCCCGCTCGCTGTTCCAGATCATGAAATGTGAACAGCTCCGTTACAGAAACACTCCGACAGATATAGCTGCAGGAA
Organism: Deroplatys truncata; assembly: GCA_030765065.1. Classification (NCBI taxonomy): domain Eukaryota; kingdom Metazoa; phylum Arthropoda; class Insecta; order Mantodea; family Mantidae; genus Deroplatys; species Deroplatys truncata. Next base: position 96,149,949 of record CM060986.1, on the reverse strand, counting down.
AAAGGGATACTTCATAAAGAGTGTCCAAAGAAACACTTTGCTTGCCAACTGTAAGAACTTTTGCGTTATCAAGGAAAGCATTTCAGTGCTACAATGAGTGTCACTATTTCGCTCTTGGCTAAAGAGAACAACTTGTGTGGCGCGAATTGATATCAGCTCACACTTAGTCTAGTATGGCCCCATAAAGTAAAATTAAAGACGCCTAATATATAAATATTGGGAAAAATTGTTCTTATACTCACGTGACTTTCTCTAACATTCTTCAACGAAATATTATTATAAAATCTTTTTCTTCTATCTACTTCACGTTAATAAAGATAATAATTTGTCAGAAATTTTGTTATTTCATATTTTTAGCTAAAAGAGAGTTAGAGGAATACAGTAGGCTCCAGAATTTCAAGAGCGGGTCGTATGTGGTGCTTTAAAATTACGTTCTATTTGCGTGACCACGAGAAAAAAAAGACCGAATAGTAATTTACCTCGAGAAAAATATAAGTGTTTGATCATTCAAACTAATAACAAATATCTCGAGTAATGTTAATGTAACAAAAAAAACGTTTTTGATATAAATTGTGTGCTTTATACATTTTTTGTGTGGTAAACTTTGGTCCACCTCTTAAAGTTTAGCAATGTATAAAAGTCATTCAAAGTGAATATATGTGTGGTGGTGTATGTGTTTGCGCGCGCGCACGAAGTGTATGCAAAAAAAGACAGAAGTTTTGAAATAGCGCGTCAACCGGCATTGGGAGCTCACTGCGGCTACTGAGCGCACTTAGACATGCCTGGACGACCTTCCACATAAACAGAGGATGACCACGTGGAGTGTCCATCAGGAATTTATACCACGAAGTCAGATGATAAAGAAGGATGTCTACCACGGAATTTTAGCGCGTTTGACGGATGTTGTGCGCAGAGGTCTGGATTGTGGAGAAACCATCTGCAAAATATCATACTCCCATTGTGCCCCACCCACCATATTTTCCGCTTTCTGTCTCCAAACTAACCACTTTGAAAGGGCATCGTTTCCAAACCATAGAGGAAATTCGGGGCAATGCCACAAGAGACCTGCGCGCCATCCCAGAAAGTGCGTTCCAGGAGGCTTTCCAAAACTGGAGGAAACATTGTAAACTGCGTATTGCCAGTAGAGGGGGGCATTTTGATGGGGACAGTGCTTAAAAAGTTGTACAATGAGCAATAAATATGTGATAGCAAAAATTCGGTATTTTTAAACATACATCGTGCATATTATTATTATTATTATTATTATTATTATTATTATTATTATTATTATTATTATTATTATTATTATTATTATTATTATTATTATTATTATTATTATTATTATTATTATGTTATGAAAATGTCATAAACATATGTTATTTTAACAAAAATCGTTAAAACTATTTTTGAGAATAAAAACATTTGTAAAAATGTTCCATGTAAGGGTAGCTTTTATTGGGGGAATTTGGTTCCTATCACAGTTTCAAAGAAACTGATTTGTTCTCGGTTCTGAAATATGCAGCTGTGAGCTCGTTTACAATGCTCATCTTAATACTTCTTAATTTTGTACAAATTTCAACAAAATTTGAAGTGTAGCGAAAGATATAATCAGACTAAAGATTCAGTGCCACAACCGGAATTTGAATTTTATATTGTAATTCTACCTTTAAACCTTATCCTACACATGGCCTTGTGTGAAAAAAGAATTACTATTGATTGACCTAATAGAGGTTACCTATAAAGTCCCGACATTTCAAGGCACCAGTGGGGTATGTTATTTCAAATATGATTTTAGATATCCTTGTGGTTTACCGGGAAAAGTGCAAGTCAGTTGGGGAATTTAATGTCGTACCGGCACGTTTCCATGGTAGCTTAGTTGGTTAGAGCAACCGGGGTGGATAGAAAGATCTGTGGTTTAAATCCACGCTGTGGCATTCAATTTTTTATTCTGATTCTACCTTGTTCTACACACGGCGTTTGTGAAAGAACAATTTTTCATTGAAATGTGTTGACAAATTTTGCTCAATTTCATGTATATATGATCTCAATTGCATAAGTGCAGTGGTACGTCTAAAAATCGATAGTGTGTAGTAGGCTTTGCACTTAAACTACTGTTAATTTTGCACGGATTTCAACAAATTTGAAATGTCGATAAAAATATCTCAAAATTTTTATCTCTGCAGTCTGCGTAAGTATTACCTTGGTCATTTTTGTTATTGTCTATGATTCACTTCCAAAGGTTAAAACTGGAACGGTCACTACCTTATAGAATTTTAATTTCGTCTCTTGTCTTGTTTTATTTACTAGTGTTCTTTGTATTGTTTATTTATACAATTTGCTCTTTCGTAGCTTATATTGCAGCTTAAAAATTTAAGGATAGATATTTGTTCAATTGTATTACCATTTACTACAATCTTAGAACTTACTGGGTATTTGGCTCTGAATGCCATGGATTTAATTTATTTGCATGGTATTCTGTAATTATACTTCTCGCATAATTGGTTTAAGTGTTATGTTGCCTATTGCAAGTTATTTTCACTTTTATATAATGAATGGTTTGATCATATGTCAATATTACTCCACCCTTATTTGTGTTATACTGTGTCTGGCCGGGTTTTCTCCGGGTTTTCCCCGCCATTCATTCCACCAACTGTCCCATCACACATTTCCTTTCATCCATTTCACCATTTCATATCATCTACTTCCTCGCTCTCATGTCAGGCATTGGGCCGATCACCCACTCTGGATATTCTATCTGATCCAAAGTGTCTGATCCTCGACAGGACTCTGATCCCTGGCACCCGCTTGTAAGTCCTGGGGATGTAAGTTATACATACCAGGAGGGGAAACAGAGAAACAAGAGGAACATAAGTGGTTAGAATGAAATAGTATCAAGCGAGATGACTTAGGTGGTAGCGTCTTTGGCTTGTATTCGAGGACGCGGGTTCAAATTTCGTGTATATAGCCAATCTGACTGTTTTTTCTTTTTCCATGGTTTTGCTCAGTTGCAAGGTAAATATCGCATTGCATATTTAATATCACGATCCAAGGGTTCACTTATGGTGTACAATAAATAGGAATAAATTAGATTTTACAGGAAGGCGACTACGCAACTGAGGTAATCTACTAACGGGTTAACTAAGCAGATGGTACACAAACGCGACTGTACAACGAAATGGATTATATGGATGTACAATTTAAATATTTACTAATGTATGATATTTCATTGTGAAATCAAAGGATTTTCGTATTGCTTCACATTGACACTTGTTAATTAATGTGATTGCTATTGATTGTATTATTGATGTTAATTTTAGGAATTGTAAATCGCTTTGTGCTGGCACCATATTAGGAAAGCTACATTGAATTCAAATTGTGCTTTATTCTAAATTAAGTTACCATGGCTAACATTAATGTGCGAATGATTAGGTTGCGCTTATATTTTGTCGCAACAAATCCATGGATAATTAACATATAAAACCTGCACTACGACAACGTAATAACTTAACAATAGTTCAGAAAATTATCATCACTTCTCTCAAAGATTTCGTCGAAAACAGGCTTGTTACTACACGTTAGAATCAGTTTCGTTGGAAAGGAGTCGATCGCGGCATAAAGTGTAGTGGTAACACATTAGCGAACTAATCAACATAATCGATTCATTGTGTAGAAGTCGAAATATTAATATATACTGGGTTTATTTATAATATGACTAATAAATTATTTGGAATCCATACTTTGTAAAAGCCATTGCTCTCCTGCTTTCATGGTCTGCAGATTTCTCATCGCTCAAGCAATAATTCATCGTTTAACACCACCCAATTAAAAAAAAAACGCCTCAATTACCTCCCCAACATCACGATGACTACGTGTACATTCAAGAACTTTCAACAGTTCCACGAATCCAAGGCAGTACTTTCAGTTTCATTTAGAGACTTTTTAAAGTGTGTTTTAGGGCTATTATACAAGGGCGACACTGAAATGTTTTACAAAATCAAACGAGGATTGGTTAAAAGATTTCAATTACTTTATTGTTTTTTCAGAATATTCCCCTTTAACATAAATGCATTTTTGTATTGGATGAAGTCAATCCTTAAAGCAATGGTATCACTCCCCCAGGGGCACTCCAGAAACCAGATTTTTTTAATGTTCCACTGCTTTGTGCGGTGACGAAAAAGTGATTCCACGCAGTTTAGGTTTAATTTTTGGAAAGAAAAAGAAATCATAGAGCGCTAGGTCAGGGCTGTATGGTGGACGGTCCGTGGTGCTGATTTACAACATCCAGACACCCAATTGTTGAGGATGCTTTGTTGTGATATATTATTTTTCCTTTTAGGCGTTTTTCACAAACTATTTAAAAATGTCTGTAAGCAGACATTTATGTATCTACCAATTAACAGTAACAATAGGTTTTATCTTTTAATGCTGCAGTAACAATATGGCACGTTTTAGAAAAAATGAACTAGTGATCGTCTTATTACCAGCACTGAGAACTTTTGTAGGACTTTTGTAGGTTTAGGTTCTGTTCTAAAGATCCATAGAGCCGATTGACCTTTATTTTTATGATCATAACAATAAATTCAAGATTCATCACCAGCGTTATTCGAAACCAGCTTGAAGTGCTGCATTATAATTTTTCCGAGTTTTTCTACACCAATCAATGCGTTGTTCTTTTTGATCGGGAGTTCGAATCCATGTTACGTAGAATACATTGACAACAAGGTTTTCTCACGTCTAACTGCGGATGTAAAACGTTTTGGATTTGACTCTTACTAATGCCCAATGTCATCCAAGTAAATTCATAAGATGTCTGTCGATCTTTTTCAAGCATTTCTTGAACAGCGGCAATATTTTCAGCAGTAAAAGAATTTCTGAGGGTCCTCATGAAATTCATCACTAAGAAAAAAAAAAGATCTCTTTTGAATTCTCTGTACCAATTACAAATTGTTGCCCTTCTTTGCCAAAGGTATTTCTAAGCCGAACTTCACATTATTTAGACGTTAATGACGATTTAAAATCGTAAAAAAGTTACAGCCCAGAAATATTCTCTAGTCAAATTCATTTTTGGGTAAACACGAAATCTTTAAATTATGATAATTAACAAACTATTAAAGCAAATCCAATAAACTAAATGACAATCAACTCGCAAAACATCAGAAGGTAGCTATAAAATATTAACAGATTTAACTTATTTTTAGAAACATGGCATTATAAAACTTTTCAGTATTATCGTCGTATATTGTTCAATTTTTTTCTCTTCTAAGTTTGTAGGCCTTTTTTCATGTAATTTGTATATTCAGGGTCAATGAGACCGTTGACGCTTTAGGGCTGGGGGAGATGTGGCGAGTGCATGGGAATAGGTTGGTAGTCCTGGACGGGAAGGGACGACCCAAGTCTCATGAATGGAACTTAGCAGTGGCTTCGAGACGTGTTGGCAGGAAGTAAGGATGGGTGTAGGATAGTAATAAAACGATTGGTCTTGGTTGGAATCTCTCTCTTAGCGTGCCAACCATTGGGGTAGAGAGAGTAGTGTGTTCGTGGTTTCTGCCGCGTGTCGAGAATGTGTTATGACTGATGTTTCTGTAAAACACTCAACATGTAAACTACCGGTGAAGGATCTGATTTTTATTAAAAGTATGATGTGTTAAAATTGGAATAACTTTTCTTTTCGTATTTTTCTTGTCATTCCGGCTACATCTATAAGTTGAAATCAATGGTTATGCCAGCTTACTGAAGCTAGGCCTCCCTAACTGTGTTCATCACAAATATGATAAAACGAGCGAATCTCTTCAACGATTACATGGCCGTGACAATATTATGCCAAAACGCGACAGCAACAAAATAGATACGAGAAGGTGACTACGCAACTAAGGCCATATATCAGCAGCTCCTCAAGAAGGTGGTACAGGAAGGCATATGTCAAACTATCTGTTTGACATATACTGACTCAGATGAACCAACCAACCTGCAAGATGTCAATGCAACATTTAAAAACTAAAATTGTTTGCTATTATATTTTATGTAGAATGGTTCATGCGATTCCTGAACGTTTCATAAGTATGCATTTTTGAGTCGAGGTATCCCATTGAGCCCTCAAATGAACTGCAGTATTGGAGAAGATAAATGAAACAAAAGGTCGGAAATCCCAGGAGATATCTTTAGCACTTTGATTGGCTGTTCGTTAGCTCGGAGTACCATTATTAACTGAGGCCTCCCTCACCTCCACCCCTCCCAGACCACAATACCTCCGTATGCACTGCGGGATTATTGGGTTCTCGAATCGAAATCCCTAACTAGCCTTTCAATGTGGTCAGCTAGGAAAAAGGAAGTGTTGTACGTGTGAAGTGGCAGTCGATGTCAGGCTTAAGTACAGCTTCCCTCAACTTGTGCACATAATACATCTTATTGTCCTCATGTCCTCTCGTAATCCTGCAGTAGCAACTCTGACTGAAGCGAACTAAGGGAAGGAAATTCCCTCTGAGTGCAAGTCATCATTGCTTTCTAAACACTGACTTAAGGGAAAACTAAAAGCCCTATCCCTCTAATGTTAAACTTACCATCTTCATGACCCCATTATTTCAGAAATTGTTTTAAGATATTCAGGCTGAAACGTTTACAGGATGTAGATCATATCTTTAAGTTCGCTTTATACAATAAGGTAGTTTAACAAAAATATACGATTTTTTATTAATTACGCATTTTTACTTTCTTTACCACGTACACATTAGGTAGAGAAGGTATTGCATTCCATCGAAAAATTTAATACCGAGATTTTACCGGAAATACATAATCTGAGACCCCTGAATCCAAAAAGCATTTTTAGAAAAGGTACGTGTGTGTGTGAACGCATAACTCAAAAACGAAAAGTTGGATAAATACCAAACTTACTATTTATATCCAGTACCTTCCAAGAATATTACCCCACCCCCAACTACCCTTTACATGAAATATTTTTCAAAATGTATTATTTTATAAAAAGTACCTCTAACGATTTTGATTAAAATTCCATATATTAAAATATTGATATGTCAAATAAAATGTTTATCTTGAATTTTCTGGGAATAGCCTGTGAAGTCCTCTTCACTCGAAAGGAATTTTGGATAATCTTGTATAACTGGTATACGTTAAGCGATAGAGAAAACGTACTACACAAAAATGTAAATCACTAAAACATGCAGCTTTTATCCGCTGTTATTTAGCCTATACATAGATGATATTCTCCGAAAATTAAAAGAAGTAATACCATTTGGAATAAAATTAAATAAAAAACGACACGCTAAATAGGCTACTCTTTGCGGATGAGATGGTGTTATTTCATGACAACAAAAATAGGCTGGAAATTGTTATCCATAAATTAAAAAAAATTTACTCAAGATTACAGTCTGAAAATTTAGGTCGAGAAATCAAAGCTAATGGCATTCAGAGGAACACAAATAATAAGATATAAGATGGTTTTAAATAATAAAGTGTTAGAGCAAGTTGGAAGTCTTAACTATCTGGGCTACACTATAACATATTAAACAAATAACGAAGAAATAAACAATAAAGTGAGTAAGTTCCAATACATTTGTGGAATAATATCAAATACTTTGAAAAAAAACTCGAAGATAAACACATTTAAAATTTTACAAGACAAGGGAGGTTCCTGTTTTCCTGTATGGTTCGGAGACATGGACTATAAGAAAGAGGGATTGGAATAAAATTCAAGCTGCTGAAATGAAATATCTCCGTAGTAAAAGGATGTACAAGATTAGACTGAATTAGAAATGAGGACATAAGAGAAGAATTAAAAATATTTTTCCTAAATGACAAAATATTAACAGAGACAGATGACAAAATAATGTACAAAGAATGAATAATAACTACATTCCATTTCAAACATATATGTACAAACCGCCAGGTTATAGAAATATAGGAAGAGAGTTAAAGCGATGGAGGGAAGTATGAGGACGGGACGGGAGACATCTAGACATACAATTCTTCCAAATAACTTTTCCTGTGGCATCGGCCATTTCCAAGATATCCGTAATTAATTCTGGGATTTGTTCAATTGTTTGTCATTCTTTTTAAGTTCCGTCGTTTTTCAGTTGTTTTCGCGATTACACGGAAACGGTGTCGAATTTTAAGGGTAGCTTAGTATCATCGCTGTTTCCTTTGTATCTATAACAAAATGTGTGATGCAGCTAATTCTGCAAAAAATTATTTGGATTAAACTGAAGCACATACAAAAATAAGCTTTAGTAAGACTAATTTGTATAATAAACGATAGAGGGTAGAGTAAGTCATGCGAAGGTATCACATCAGTTTCGTTTATTAAAATTTAGAGCAGTTAATGTCTCAAAATATAATCAACCAACTTGTTTACACCAAAGCAGATCAACACTGAGGTGTTACATTTATGATCTGAAAATTCCATTTAGTTATCTTTAGTACTTTCTGAGAAAATGGGTCATTTATATCAAAAAATGCAATTTACACAAAAGCTATTAATAGTAATCATGCAGAAGAAATATCCAATATATTTACAAAGAAGAAACCACATATCTTGGACGTACGGAAGCTGCCATAATAATTAGTAAGTAGGTCAAATTTTTAGCGCAAGGATACTCCTAAATGATAAACTAAATGTACTTCTCTGCTCCAAAGAGTATATGGGTTATTACTTTTCACTGTAATGGTGCAGAGTTTAAATTACAAAATAACAAGTGCAGTGCTGTTTTTAAAACTCTATTTAAAATACAGGCATTGTGCGTAAAGTGATAAAATACACATCAAATTAAAAGAGGTATTTCCAAAGTATAAGCCTACACAAATAAATACTACAAATTTCACATTTTGGCAATTTTATTTTCCTTAATCCCTTATTGTCGGGATTATTTTGCTATATATGTCGTTCTTCCTCTAATTTCCAAACCGGCTTTTAGATCCCCTTAATCAGCACCACCATCGAAGCGATTCGAATAGCCAACTTCGTTAAAGCAAGACGAAATGTACTGGTCATCCATTCAAGAGCTTCACGAATTCGAATCCCAGCGTCTGCAGCAAAATGTGCCTGTGGTGAAGGACGGGGAGGGCCCAAGTAAAATAAACGGTGTAGGTAATCATACGCTTGGATGCTGACGGGGTTACATTTAACTGCAGTTACTTGGATCATTTACTATTAAATACAACTACTTCTATAAAATACTATGTATTTTATTGTTGAAGGTTAGTGTGATACAATTTTGAAAAAGGCAATTGTAAAACCTAAATCCTTAAAAAGAACCTTTGCATAAAATATGGTGCACCAGGATATAGAGGGTTAAGGCTGCTTCACAAAAACCGGGAACGGGAATGACAGAGTTAAAATATGAGGGTTTTGAAGCTCGGTAGCGGGAAAGATGGTAAAGTTTTAGCGTTTCAGTTCCACTTTCCGTTCCCGGGAACGGCATATTGATTCAAATTGTAAGTAGGTGTCTTCATGGTAAAACTTGTCCAAGGTGACCATGAAACAAAACTGCCGCTATAACTCGCTGTAATCTCAATCATGGAGAACAACCACTAACAACTGAAAACAGCATAGAAGAATAAACTTTGAGGTATCTCATTTCTACCACATTAGATTAATTCGTAAGAAAAACCGGAAATAAGTAACGAATTGGCTTTTAGAAAATATTTATTGGATCGAATTTAAATTTATTTAACCTACATATCTTTCGTCAGTCACAAACAATGCCATCCAATATAACAGACTTTCTATCCTGTATTGATAGGCATTCCCGTTGTTCCTGGTGAAATAGTTACAAAGTTAAATGTATTTATTTTCTATTCCAATTCTATTTCTCGTTCCAGTGTAATGTGATCTAACATTTTTGCATTACAGTAAAATATGAAACCTTATATCCATACAGGATAAAGTTGAGGCTTTGGCAAAGACAGGAATAATATAGGGAAAGTTTTATGCGGGTGGGAGATATTTAAATGCTATAACTCGTTAATCTTTTGGGATAGACAGTTCACTTCTTCTCCACAACGTATGCTGTAGGTAGAAGTATTATATTATACCTAAGAGATTTCACTGAGGTCCCTGAATAAAAAATCTGCGTGATACATTCCATGTCTTTGTATACACACTATCTTCATTAGTGAGTGTACAAACTATTCTTACTAAAGCTTATTTTTCTATCTACTCTATTTTAATCCAAATAAACCTTTGCAAAAATAGCTATATTATACATTTCGTTATAATTACAAAAAGAAGAGTGATAGTCAAATGTTTCAGAACTGGACGCTATACGATGGCCTTAAAATTCCATACTGCTTTCATGCAATCACATGCGAGACTTTAAAAGAACGACAATTACTGAAAAATTCGAAATTTTAATAACGGATACTCAGAAACGGCTTATGCTACAGAAAAGCTTACTTTATGTGAATTGTATGCTTTAAAGAGATCTACATTTTTATATTGTATGTTTTTGTCTATCCTTAACCGTTACTAGTTATAGAAGATTATACAAAATTCCTACCGAATGAAGAGGATTTCACAGGTTATTTTCAGAAAATTCAAGATGTGCATTTTATTTTTCGTGTAAATATATTTAATAAAGGATATTTTAATCAAAAAAGTTAGGGGCATTTTTTAAAAAATAAAAATTTTCCAAAAATGTTTAATGTAAAGAATAGTTAGATGTGGGGAATTTTCTTGAAAATCTTCGTGTCGCATCTTTGAAAGGCACTGAACCTAAATTCCAAGTCTAGTATCTATCTGACTTTTCGTTTTTGAGTTATGCTGTTCACACACACACACACACACTGACCTAAAATTATTTTTTGATTCATAGGGGCCTCAAAACATGTACTTCTGGTAAATTCTCAGTATCAAAGTTTTGGGTAGAATGCAATACCTTCTTTATCTACTGTGTATGGGTAGAGAAAGTGAAAATAGTCGTTTTATAAAAGCTCCGCGCGTGTGTGCGTGTGTGTGTGTGTGTGTGTGTGTGTGTGTGAAGAACAAGAAGCCGCATAGATACCTAATTTGGGATTAGATTTCAGCATTTCCCAAGGATACATAGCGAAGATTAACCAGAAAATACGCCATCCCAAATTGTCCTTTCTTTTATTTTGAATATCTCAAAAATATATCTTAACAATTTTGATTATGATTCCTCATGTTTGACATATTCTTTAATTTTCTGTTAATAATCTGCTTCTGGTTGAATTTTTGTACAAATTTGTGTAACTGATAAAGGACCGCGGAAACCGAGCGCTAACGTCAATGACTCGCATTCGAGAGTTTGCGGGTCGACCTTCCTAATCCATGGTTTTTATCCGCGGTTTCCTCGGTTCTCTAGGAAAATGCTGGGAAAGTTCAGTACATCCCGAATTTCCTGTCCCTTCATTTCACCTCCATTCTCATTTCATTGCCCCTTTCATTTGCTTGACTGTTTCTGGGTTATAAGTGTCTGCGGGAGTCTCGGCCTGTCATGGCAGGGGAAAAGATCGCTCTCTGTAACCCATTGTCCCACGGAATGGGGGGGGTCTCCTAGTCCCGGGCCCACCTGTGGGATGTGCAAGCCTGCAGGAGGAGGGGAACCGATTGCAACAGCTACCATCCAGGGAGTTTCAATCGTGAAAAGTAGGGACTCTGCCGTCTGCCCCGCCGTGTCCTCTGGTCCGGCTGCCCTCTGTGTGTTCTCACCTCACCTCTATCTTTCGGGGACACCCCATCAGGGGTATAAGCACGAACAATCTTGTAGGTCGAGGCTCTAAATCCCCCTCCGTACCTCCTGCTCCTACTCAAGGAAAAACCTTGAACTTTTAAGGTTATCTATACAATTTACGTGAGATCATTTTCTGTAGCCTTAGTTTGGAATTTTCGTATATTTCAAGCTACACGGGTTTAAAATTTTGTCCGTTCTTGTGTTTGTCATCAGGCCATGCAAAGACTATTAAATACCAAGTCCAGAATACATATAACGCTCATTGATAGTCGTACTAGCGTCCTGTATATTCTTATGTAGCCAAAATTGAAAGTGTATTGAACTATTTTGGAGAATATTTATCATTATAAGTAATAATATAGAAACGGTTGATAGTGAAGTATTTCAAATAAAAATGATCGAGTAGTAGGAGACTTCTCTTCTCTTAATTATAATAAAATTATAATTATTATAAGACAAACAAGTCTATAGAAGCTCGTAAGGTGGCCACGTGGAGAATCAGATTGTTACAAGATGGCGGCGGTTCCAGATTTAAGGGACTTCGTCACATATAATACAGAAGTCTCCACTCTCAAACCAATAAAAACGCAATATATAGTTTCCGCAAATTTACATAACAACCACACTTTTATCACATATTTGAAAACATCTTTACAGAATCCAACGTCAAACTTGCACCATATAACAAACCTAGCATTAAAACTCTCCTAGGTTCGAAGTTGAAAGTTCAAGTCGCTCCAGAACAAAAGTCCGGAATATACGTCATAGAATGCCTAGATTGCAGCATGAAATACATTGGTAAAGCCAAAAGAAGTATTAAACACACAGAAAAGAGCACTTCAGGGACATTCACCAAATTGAAAACTCTGCTGTTGTGAATAATGTTTCAGAGAAATACCAAGAAATAGACCCGGATGTAAAACTGTTAAAATAAATATAAAAACCAACGGAATTATCCGCTTGGGAGAAGATATACATTTGGAGGATCAAGTATATTACAATCAATTTCGATATCCAAGCAGAGGACAAACTTAGCAAATACATCAAACCCTCACCAGATACCACCACAGATGGTCAACACAGGCAGATACAGGACAATCAAACAACCACCAGCCAGCTGGCCAGCAGCTGACGATGAGAGCAAGGGGCTCTCGAAACATGTCCAGGTAATTCTACTTAAGCGAAGAGTGTTCATTTTCAATATTTATCATGTTTAACCGGAAGAAGAGAAATAAGATATTTTGATGAGTAATTTGCAGACCAAATACGAAGGTAAATCATAAGGGAAGAGAAAATCGCATGATTGTCACATATAAGAATTTTCCCAGGCAACCGTTAATAGCATGTGTTTATTAAAAATATTTATAATCCAGAATATAGACATTAGCGTAACGCTATTGAATAAATGTACTATAAAACCTTAAGCTTTTAGTTTGATTTGATAGCTAAACGTTTGGGTGAATTTCCAACAAATATATTACGCCGCTTTTGCGCTCACATTTTGAAGCTTTTAATTTAATGCATGCTTTTGTTACAAACTGTGCAAAGCAGTCTTCTCTCTCACAGTTTGCTAATTCTACAAATACCTTTTTAGCAGCTTAATCCCGCCGCGTAACACGCCAGCATAATTCTCTAACACATTGCTTCATTTCATAAACACTGCAGCCCGCCTGTAGCGCTTTGTGCGGCAGTTCTATAAGTTTTTAATTTAAAGGTTCGTTTTACAACAGCGCTCTAACAAACTAAAGCGAGGTGCTGATTAGGATATCTTGATATGATGCAGGGCGACGTAGGAAGTTTACTGAGTAAAAATATGCAGGCGTAGCGCAGCTATCTCTAGGCTTCACATTGTTTCTCTTTTTACCTTCTCTTCCACGTAACCTAGTACGCAAAATTTCAACATCCAAATTTCACCGAAAACATATGTTTTGAAGCCCTTAACCCACTAACTGCCAATTTTTTCTGTAATGTACACGTTTTTAGAGTTTCTCAAGGAATTTGAAATACTTTTTATTTAAGGACTTAAATGGGAACATGGCAAATATTTCCTTGTAAATTAATGGCATTACTGACAACTGTGTTACACTTTTTGTTTATTTTACCGTCAGCAACGCAGTCAAGATGAATTTCTACATTGCATATGCAAAATTACCTTCTTGTGTTTTCCTTGCAAACTGCACATTTTCTTTTTTTCCCATGACCGTACATTCAATCATATGTCCGGAACCAGACGTGTTGATCTCTGCTTGAACACCTGATGAAGTTGGCTTCTAATATGTTGAACGTCCAGCCTGTTTTGAGTCTGGAAGGGATGTCTGAACGAGATATGCTCTAGTCACCCTCCTCCTGAACTGTCGCAATGGTATCTTTTCATTTGTGAAGCAGTAGAGAGCATGCGCATTTACCAACGCCACATCCATTGCTTTGGTTATCAGTAGAAAGTACCATTTCTTCCCTCGGATTCTTATGCGACATTTCTGCACATTCCAATCGAGTTTGTCCACGCCTCCCAAGTGCTTATTGTATTCTGTTACCAATTTGGCTGCTTGAACTGCACCTCCTTACTTTCGTTTCTGTTCTATCTCTTGACCTGGTTTATCGAGTCAATTGTCTCATGATTTGTTAGAAGCTTTACACAACTGTGGTCCTGATCTCATTGTTACCATCAAACCTGGTTACTCTTTTTTCTTCATACTATTGTCACTTTCTATAGGACAGCGGTTCATTCTGTTCATCCGAGTATGCCCGTTGCTCTCACCCCAATTTCCTTAAATGTTTTCATTAGGTGAAACTTGTAAAAAAGTATGTTTTGCGAAGTTGAAGAGTCTGCAGGAGAGAAATCATCTTCAGTATTACTGAAGCGTCAAGACCCATAACTGGAACATCCTCTGAATCCTTCCTTTTCCTTCATACACTGACATTTGATAACCGTAGCCACTTTGGAAACAACTTTAGCCCACTGCTTAAAACGAATCTCACTGGCTTCCCACAGATGAAGTGTTTGAGATAGTGATGACAATAGTACCTAACTATTTGCTCGTCAATGCTCACATTTTCAGAGAAAACGCCACCAAATTTCAACAAAGTTTTATTGAGATGCTCCATGAGGTGTCGAATTTTGAAAGTCTTGTTCCTGTTATTCCCAAGGATACTTATCGAAATGTAAATGTCGGTTCATCTCTAGATATGTGTTCCAACTCGTGAATTTTCTCACACATTTTATGCCAAAGTGCTCATCCTCGCACTAGTATAGTTGCTCTTGAGGAAGTGCATGATATCCAGTGAAGAACAGTATTCCAATGGACTTCTTAACACATTCAACAGAAAGTTGAAAGTTGTGATTGTTCTTCTGGCAGGCATATAGCACACTATCCCTGAAAATCATCCTCAACATTGCCTCATCAAGAAATTCCTAAAACGGTTCGAGTGCAATTTTTCCTTTTAGACTTGCTATCAAATAGCCTCTATGCCTTTTAGTTTACTATCAGGATATGCAGGCCTACTACAGTATGTCCCAAATTTCTTTAACCATTCGGTATTCATACCAGTCTTCATTTTTTTCCTCTTCAAACCTTCACTGTCTTTAGTAGCACTATGCTCTGATGTTACACGAATCTTCACTCCACGTATAGTATGCAACTCCAAACTACCAGGTACGTCAGGTGGAAGTGTATTATCTAATATATTCTCATCAAAATCCTCGTAGTCGGACGTATTATCTACACGATTCGGAGGGAGCTCGACACTGTCAATAGATTCAAACAAATCATCCTCATCTTCCCTATCAGATTCCATACAATTGGGGTCATTAATAATACCCTCTATTTCTTGGAATATAAGAACTCTTAGTCTACAATGACTTTCCAATTACATCTGAAAATAAAGGGAAAAAAAATTAGGTCGCATATATCATGAGCCGCAAATGGAAATCAAGCTTCAAGGAGCCATCAGAGCAAAAATAAATGAGATGTGAAAATAGAATGACAATGTATATAATTTACATACATTAAACAAAAAAGTAATATAGTGCAATTCAAATGTTTATAGATAATCATATTAGTTACGTTTTTTTTAAATTCTGATGTAACAGAATGTTTAAAATTGTTGTACTCGCTACACAAATCACTCTTTATAACTAGTTTCTTTTAGAATTTATAACTCTCATTTTATACACAAGCTTGAAAAGACTTCAGACAACAATGAAAAGAAGAAATGAAGTCGGCCAAGTAAACAGCTTCAAAATTCAATTAGAAATAGCAATAGTCAAATGGGGATCATGTCAGTTAATAGGTTAATGATATTGATGTATTAAAGACACATTGTAAACATATCATGAAAATTGCGGAACATTGGTTTGCAAATAATGGGTTTTTAATTAATGAAAATAAACACAATACACTATTTTTACTATTACAAGTGAATAAAATCTTCTCAACTGTTGTACTTTTAGGTTAAGTTTTAAATCCTAAGGTGTAATGCCTATGTTGAGAATACTTATTTTGTTCATAGTTATGAAGAATGTATGTTTTACGCAGACTAGTAAATTGCGTATGTCTGAAAGATTTAGAGAATATGTATTTTGGGCTTTTCCACTCTCATCTATTGTAGGTGTCCATCTTTGGGATCATTTTCCATATAGTAATACGATTTCTGTATTGCAGAAGAAGACAATGCATATTATGGCAAGGAAATCTTCAATGATTGTAAGAGTTTATTGATTTTAAAATCCTAACCTTTCCTTCATATTCGCCTTCATATTAAAGAAATAATTAATAATTACGTTCCAAGTAAAGTTTTTTTTTTTTGCAAAACTAGTACATGAGATCTATTGATATCTAAATATTATAGAAGATATAAAACGTTTAACAGTTGCGAATTATTTGTCATTACGTTATTTAATACTGCACCCGAGAGCGCCTATAATGCATCACTAACTCTGTTAAAAAATGATTTTTAATTTTTAATTAATATTGTAGCTTAGACGAACTATTAACGATGATTTAACAGCTCCCAAGTGGGCATTTTCTATTTATCATTTATAAGAAAGCCTACTGTAATTATTTTCACATTATTATTATTATTATTATTATTATTAGTAGTAGTAGTAGTAGTAGTAGTAGTAGTAGTAGTAGTAGTAGTAGTAGTATTAGTATTAGTATTATTATAAGAAGAAGAAAACGGTTCGTGTGTGTGTCTGTCTATGAACAGCATTACTAAAAACCGAATTGTCGGATAAAACCCAGCTTGGTAATTAAGTTAAGTATCTTCCATGGATGAGACACGAAGATTTTGAACAAAATTCCCTTTCCCCAAACTACGCTTTGCAACTTTTAGTTGTCCTGGTCTTGTACATGAGAAGAGGACTTTTCATAGACTCTTTTACAACCTTTAGTTGATACCGTAAATATTGACAGGAAGATATAAATAGATAAATAAATAAATAAATAAAGACGTGATAGTAAGACAGAGAAATACTTGCAATAACAAAATTTCGTATATTAAATCAGTGTATAATATAATATGCCTGAAGTGAGAGATTTGTTTGGAAAGGAAAAAGTAATTAGCGAGTCATGTTAAGCAAAGTCATTAGTAACAGCCAACTAGCGAACGCTTTAGTATAAAAGTTCCTGGAATGCAGTTAGAGATTGGGTTCAGTAGTTTGCAAAGTCACGTAGGTAAGAATTCTGTAAATTAGAAAGGAGAATGAAATTCTGAGATTCGGGGAGGTTCTGCATAGAATGTGTCATACACATATTTAGAGTTTTAGGATTACACCACAAGGAAAGGTTGGTAGGGGTAGCAATACGTAGGTGGAGCATAAGTTAAGAAAAGTATGTGCATTCTAAATCAGAGTCACTTATTTACTTAATTCTGTGACCGACTCTTGTGAGGATACTTGTAGTATAACGCCCAGTGACGCGCTTGACTGAATAAGATTTAGCGGCGAGGGATCGTTCCGAGCAACAGTTCCGCGACTTACGGCAACTGGCAACTTACACTTCGCTTAATTATTGATATAGAAGTAATTAATTCGTAAATTGAGCAGTCAGCAACTCTTCTCAAAATTAACATTTTAGTCAACATTAAAATTTATCAGCTAAGTAAATTGGTGTTATCCTTTCAATATACGCTCACGCATGCCCTGCGATAACTCATAGCTATACCGCCAGAACAGTTGGCGCACAAGACAACGCAGAACGAGCTACCAGATGACATCATAAAACTCATTAACAGAGCCGTAACATTAAATTTTATAAAATTTTGAAGCAGAGATTGGCATCAGAGTTGTCTCAACGAAAACTTCATAGTTATTCTGGTCTTGTAAACGATAACGGAATTTTAAAGAAACCGCTTTGCAGTCTTTAGTTGCCCTGGTCTTGTAAATGAGAAAAGAAATCTCCAGAAATCGTTTTACAACATTAGTTATCCTGGTCTTCTAAACAGATGAGTGTTTTCCAGAAACTCTTATACACTACCCACATGGACTATCCCTTGCTTTAGTGTTGATACGAATGCCGAATTTCTCCTTACTTTGCCAGCACTTGCATTTGTTACTCTTAAGAAGTTAAAAGTAAAACTGAGAGATATCAGCCTTGAGTGTTAGAAATGATAGCGGAAGGTCATTACTGCTAAGTTGAAACATAAACTCTTAAATAAGATTAAGTAGAGTACCTTGCCTTCATCCTCCAAATCCTTAATGGGATGGACAGACAGAACACAAGCTTGTTCTCTTCCTTATGCTAACAATGCGATCGGAACATTACTAGTAACCGGTTTATTTAGAGGAACAGCAGAGTCGGAAAGCTGGCATAACTTAATATTCACCCCATTAACATGTCAGAAAAATGCCTATAAACTACAGTAATATAAAAGTTTTGAAAAACGAATACTAAACAGAATATTTCCATTGTTTTCCAATGCGCCAATTAGCAAACCTCCTCCCCTTTAGGAAAAATAAGACACCATACGTCTATTTTTTGTGACACTTAGTATATTAAATATATTACGTACCAAGTTTCATAACAAGAGGATTCGCCATTTTTGGGTGAAAAGGTAACAAGCACAAGCAAATAAACAAATCCAGAAAAAGCGCCGTAGTGACGCCTAGAACTTTCCGAGCGTCTGAAGTATAAAATTCGAACCAGGAGCAGAGAGCTAGTTGCTAAAATGTAAGTAACACGAAAATTTCACTATTAGCGTTTGAAAATGTGACTTTCTTCATGAATAAAGAAAACCAAAATCCAAAGTAGCTTTACTATTTTCTATAGTATTATACTTTTTAATGTATCGTTAGATAAGTATGGCATAAAAATAAATAATAACAGCTAATTTCTAGTATCACAATCACAGAAAACATCCAGTGTTATGGGGGTAGAAATTCCTCTCAAATAAACGTGCTTAGCACACAAACATATCGAAAACTAAAACTATTAAATAATGATGAACTAATTTAGTATACCTGACAATAAAAGTAACCAGACATAACGCGAATTATAAGTTATAAAAGCTAATTTTGTTATACGAGTTCTTGAAGTTATTTGTTACCTGGAATGGTGTTCTTGCATCTTGAGCACCTGCTGCATATTTTTGCCTTACCGGTATTGGAAGAACCAGCTACTCACCTGAAAATAAGAAATAACAACTCGTCAGTGATACGCCGAACTTCAATCATAAGTGATAAAAACAATATTTAAAAGGACATTTGAATCATTTAAGACATAATTTTATATTTTGGAAAAAAGGTACTTAGAAAATAATGAAGTTATGTGGTTTATAGGCTTTGTATTTTTAACATAAGTGGAAGATACTCGTGTCTAGGATCATTAGTTAATCAGAGCATTGTAAGATGATATTCTATTGGTGGCGCGTAAAATATGCTCAAAATGAAGCATTTTAAGGATAGGAAATGGAGACCACAGAAACTCTGCGAATTTTATTGTAAGACTGTTTCCAGACACCTAATATATAGCCATCAAGAAGAATAATCTGGATTATAAATATAGTTTTAAAGATTTCAAGTGTTAAGCTGGGCAGAATTGACTTTCCTTATACCGTTTTATGACATATACTTAGGAAATGAACTCGATTACAGAATACAGTGAGAATACAACAAAATTGCATAATCAAGGTTTATTAAGTGTCGCATACGTATTATATCGTTATACGCTTATTCCATTGTCCTTAGTTTTTTACTGTACCTTCTGTGAAATCGTACCCATTTATGTATATGGAGTTAACTTTTCTTCCGTACAAACCGTGTCATTCTTTCAGAGTCCTCTGATATTTAGTAGTTTCTCGCGATGTCATGGAAAGTGTGTGCAATTTAAGGACAGCCCATACGTCCAGTTCTTAAATATCTGACCATTGCAAGTGTAGCGTGTAGTGTGTGTGCGCGCGCAATGTCGCGTCGGACATATTATTGCTCTGTAGCGAGTACATTGTTAAACTAATAATTTTGATTGGGGTTTGAATTTCGTTCGAAGCGGCATCTCACCTCACCCCACCTCCTGACCAGCGGTGGAGTGAGGAAGGGAGTGCAGCAAGTGGTCTTTTCTTTATGTTTAGCGTGGCGTCAGTCAGCGTGTGTCAGTCTTGTGTGTGTCGTCAGGGCGAGTGGTGGTGGTTTGTAGAATGCGTGCTTCTGCGTGAGTGTGGAGCATCTCCCTCCAATGTTTGTCCTGTAATCTGTTGTGACGATGTAGTGGCACCATGTCAATTATTTAATAAATCACAGGTAATTTGTTCAATGTGAAATTAATGGTATTTTGTTATGAATATCCCACGCCTGCCTTAAATTTCTGCAGTTAAGTTCCTGATCCTCTCGTTGCTACTGCAGCTACGCTCCCCAGTGTTTATGCCGGGGTAATAAACTTAATATTTTAGCTGCAAAAACGTTTGGCCTCACCCCGGTGTGTAACAATATTTTTCGTATATATATCTGAAGAAGTAGCTACATTACACACACACACACACACACACAATGTTTTCGATTAAAATGAAGTAGATAGAAATATAAGCTGTTTTAGGAATGGTTTGTAGAAGTTATTTAAAAAGAAACGATAGTGAGTAGAGAAATTAATGTGAATGTGTCGCAAAAGGCTTTTTTCCACGAAATTATCTGCCCTTTCTACCTACCCTGTAAATATTTCACACCTCTGGAGTGCTAAAGCAAACAAAGGTAAGGTTAAAAAAAGAAATGTTAAAAAACAAAGAAAGGCCAGTAGAGAGAAAGAGTAAAGGAGGAGATGATGGAGTGTTATCCGATTCGCACACGGCTGCAGTTTAGAATAGAAATGGCAGAACAAGGGAAACCTCTTGGCGCCCTGGATGGCAGAGATCAGCAGGGAAAAGATACGGTATGCGTTTTGTGGTTTAGAAAAAGCTTGCGACAACAATATACACTCTGTGCCATGGCCCCCTAACATCCATCACTCCAGCAGGCCATGACAAGAGAACAACGTGTCCAGTAGGCCGTGATGCTTCTTTCACAATGAGCATTTGTTATTTTTCGCAACAAAAGCTGACTCGGGCACCTGTCGCTTGATTCGTAAGTGAAACCAATTCTGTGTCAGACAGTTTTGCGTTATTTAAATATATCTCTGATTCAAACCTTTTGTTTTCTTGACATTATACACCTAGTGAGTTAACATAAAATACACTCTAAAATGTTAAAAGGGCTTGAGCTGGGAATAATTCTGTTTTAGGACTCTAAAAGAGTGCAACAGCAATGTCTAGATTTAAAAATAATAAAATAACATTTATTAGGTTTGCCATGTGGAAGGGTAAACATCTCAAAATTGCTAGAATTTTAAATCCAATACGTTTTCACTGAGTTTTAATTTTCTATCGGAGTAAATATTATATTCCATCCAAAAATTGGCTATCAGGAGTTCATCGGAAATGCTTCTATCTATATCCGCAAAATAAAGAAAAGAAATTATTACGTGTTTTGTGTATGTGAACATCATTACTCAAAACAAAATGTCGGATAAACACTGAACTTTGTATTTAGATTCAGCATTTGTAGAAGATACAACATAAGATTTCCTTGAAAATTTCTCCACCCCAAACTACCCTTTATTTTTTCTTTAGCTTTAGTTTTGCTCTAAAGTTCTATAACGATTTTAATTAAAATAAAATATGTTAAGATAGTCTCCTCCCGGAAGACAGGGATGAGGTGAAGGACTACAGGAGGTTTCAGGTCCGCTGGCAGACCAAGTCCAGAGAGACGAGCAGAACAGTTTGAACACCCGCGCACCTGTATGGACGAAAAAATTCCAAGAGAAGGTGACAAAGCGACCCACATTGGCGGAACAACACACTCTGGCGTTCACGGGGTGAAACATTTCCAATGCGCAAGTATTCACGCCATATACTCTAAACCCCAGGACACGAAACCGCACCTGAAACGTGAAAGGGGTAGATATAAGGCAGAAAATGGGAGAGAAAGGAGAAATCGTGGTAGAATACACCACTCTGCTAAAACTACGAAAGCACCATGGTAAGTGGCGGTCACCGGGAATCGAACCCAGAAACTCCAAATGCGAACCATAGACATTGCCACCTGAGCCTGATACCAATAACATGCACAGCTTGATTTTAGTTTTTCGAATAACTTCTGCAGTGATCTTCATTTTAAAAGAATTTTCTATACTTTTGAATTACTAGTAAAGCATGAGAGATAAATAAAAGCTTACTGTACAACGATGTTAATCCTGTTAAAACATACCATTTATGTCATTGTTTTGTGGAACTAATCAATTTCAAAGTATACGCCATTATTGACTTGAATTTCTCAAAACGTTTGTCATTGAGTGCTGTTACTATTCCGCTATTTCTCGTGATGTCGTGGAAGGGGCATGTAATTTTAAAGCCAGCATATAAGGGACCACTTTTTAAACATTTCGTTATCGCATCAGATCCTTTATTGTCCTTGTGCCTATAAATAAATGTGTTAGAAAACTGTTTCTGAAAAGATTACCTGCATTAACACTAAGCAGATAGAGGAATAAGCTTTTGTAGGAAGTTTCTAGAAAGGTGAGTAGAGAGTCATACAAATGCAAAACATTAAGGTTTTCTAAAATATGTCTTTTGGTTTCAGTGTTTTTCGTAATAGCTCTTTCTGGTTAAATCTCGATGTCGAATTTTGGAGTGGGGCAATTACTTCGTGTGGGATGTTATCGTACAATCGCGACATCTATTGTTAGAATACGCAATGCGTATTTAATGAAGATACCAAAGTGTTATACATAAAGTTATAGATCTCCCGTTCTGGGACATGGTTATAGGAAAGCACACAGAAAGAAAATATGGAACAGCCTTCTCCACTAAGCCATATCTGAAATCCCTGCACTGGGAGCTATGCTGTAGGGCCCTCTACAGAAAAAGATAATAATAAAATGTTGCTAGGCAACAAGAGCTCTCCATCTATTGTTTTTTTCTTTCTTTCCTCGCTCTGAGTTCTTGCCTTGAGATGCTCTTTATGAATGCTTCAACAGTTTATGCAAATTTCTCACGGAAGTTGCTGGTCTTTGCGGACCACCGTTTATAGCCCACCCTGGCTCGGTTATGAGAAACAACTCTAATCTAATACCAGATGGCTCTAAGAAACGGATTATGATTCTCTATAGGGAGCACTGAATCGTAGATTGTACTTCAGCTGCACATAGCTCAAGCGAAAGATACAGGTTTTATGTCTAAACCCCTGTTAGGCAGGCAACTTTGAGGCAGTATTTTAACACTTGAATAATTTCAATTAAATTATATAATATATAAATTCAATAACAGCCCGCCTTGAAGCAATATGTATGTAATAATTTGTAAAATGTATGTAACAGTCATTGCATATGTTTATATTATTGTAAATATGTTCAATAATGCTATGTGAATGCGTTATGTGATTTAATAATGTAAGAGCTGTGAGAATAATAAGTTTAACGTTGCTAACAATGAGGTAACCTTGAGGCAATAATGAGTTTGAGAACCTAAATGCTACTAGTCATGATTAGGATAGCAATAATGTAAATTTTGTGACAGTTTAAAATTAGCCAATCAACAGCCAGAAAAAGCTTTAGTAAAATACAGTTATTCTATTGGACTAGGATTAGCCAATCAGAGACTTAAAATACGGAAGTTTACGGGTTTGGATGGTTGAAATATGTTCAGTTGCCTGCAGACCTTGGTAGTAACCGGATGGAAGATGTGTTCTCTAGAGAAATATTATGTATTCGTGTGAAACGAAAATTATGTATACGCGTTAACAAAGTGCAAGTATTAAATAAAAGAATCTCGCATCTCTTGATATCAGTGTAGTGGTATTTAATTTGTGTCAAGGATTAATAAAAAGAAGTGAATTTAAACTTAAAATCTGTATAAGCCTACATTCTTGTCGCACCACGCCTTGATTAAGAGAAACGTGTCTCTAAAGCAATATTGACGCAGCCGAGGCAAACAAAAACATAAATAGTTAAAGAAGCAGTTTAATAATAGTTAATATTTTTTTTAAAACTTGGAGCGTAACAACAACAAACATACATCTTCAAATCGGCTTTACATATGTAGCATCATATTACGTAACAAACAATCTTTCTTCACATTGACGTCCATACGTGGGGTTTATCTACTTCAAGTTGGCTGCCATACGTGGGGCAGTAAAGCAACGTTCTACTTCAACTTCTCTGCCATAGCTGTACAACAGGAAGCTCTACTTTACACAACTTTTGGCATCAAACTCGCCAATTTCTGGTAACACTTACTAGAACAGCATGCTATAAGGAACAGGTTGAGATGGGAGGGAACAAGACGTGGACATTGAAAATCAAAAGAGGACTGGAAAGAACAGAGATGGGCAATATTTCGTTGAAAGGAGAAAAAATACAGCGAATATGTATAGAAAAGTACAGAATCGACTGAAAGATACAGATCGACAGCAGAAACTGTCACGTTATAAACATTAAGCTTTCAGTTGAAACTAAAAACAGAATGGGTTATACAACAGTACAGTTTGGCGGGAAATAGAAGCTACAAACTTGGCTTAGACGGGATCATGGCAAGCGATCAAATTTTTAAATGAAGAAGGCATACTATTCTGTTCTTATTATAGAGAGAAAGAAACTTGGAGACATATTCCAACTCATTGTACTAAAACACAACAGCTGAGGGGAGAGTATTTGACAGATTCCTTTATTAACTCAATGACAGGGTTACCGGTTGGACCATGCAAGTTAGTAGGGGTGACGTGGTAACCTATTGATACTTTTTTTACAAAAAGTGATGCAGCTCAGATCAAAGTGTAAGGAAGAGGGAGAAGGAAGGTAGGGGGAGAGTTAGTGCCGAAGGGCGAGTTTGGAGGCTGGTTTGTAAATAATAGCGTGTGTATGTGCACAAGCTTTGTTACTTTCTCTACTACGTATAGTAAGTCGGGGAAGTATTAAATTCCACCCAAAAATCGTTGTCCAGATTTCACCGGAAATGTACGTTTTTAGTCTCCTACACCGAAAAAAAAACCTTTTTTTTTAACAAAAACCCGAGTGTGTGAACAGAATAACTCAAAACAAAATGTCCATGAAATTTTCACGAAAATCTCCTTACCCATAGCTACGCTTTACATAGAACGTTTTCGAAATTTTTTATTTTCTAAAAATGCCTATAGCGGTTTTGATTAAAATACCATATATTAAAGATATTTACATGAAAACTAAAATGTGTATAATGAATTTTCTGGGAAAAGCCTATGAAGTCCTCTTCATTCATAAGGGATTTTGTATAATTGTATAACTGGTAAATGTTAAGCGATAGACGAAGACGTACTGCACAAAGAATTAGATTTCTTTAAAACACACAAATGATTACAAAGACCTTTTTTGGCATCAGCCATTTCCAAGATACGCGTTAGTAATGATTCGAATTGTTCAATACTTAGCGATTATTTTAAAGTGCTATCGATTTTCAATTGTTTCTCGCGGTGTATGCAAAGAGTTTAGAATTTCAACGTATAGCATCCAGTTCTAAAACGTTTCATTATCGCTATTCCGTTTGTATCTATAACTAAATGTGTAATGCAGCTATTTTCGGAAAGGTTTACCACGATTAAAATGGAGTAGAGAAGAAAATAAATCTTTGGAAGAATATTTTTATACCCACTAATAAGCGATAAAGTGTAGAGTAAACCATGTGAATGTAACATCACCTGTTTTTATTTTTTGTGTATGCAACTAAGTTTGTAATGTCTAATTTGAAAGTATTAAAGATTTAGTGTAATTTAAGTGACTTGAAGGGCTTCTTTTGGAATAAAAGGATACACGTGAACTCGTAATGATTAGAGAAAGTGGTGCGAGGCATACTATCACAGATTTTTTCAGGGTAGAATTATATCGTTTATATATTATACGAAACAGTCCTCTATACTTTACTGTGTGTTCAGAACAAATATTATTTTAAAAGGTATAAACGAAATTGCAGAGGAAAAGTATGAGTAGATATTGCAAGATATTGTGATTGGTTTCGTTTTTTTACGGAGGAAACTCCATTATATTTCGGAACACAGCATCCAGAGGATCTTTCAGGCTGATCGATACGATATTTTATAGCAAAACTCAGGCACGGTTCAGAGAGCTGGTGTCAAGTAAACCAAAACACACATACACCAATGCTGACAAGATTGAACGACGTGTATTGCACAGCAGCGGGAGTTGGGGCACTGACGTATAAAAATTACAGCCAGAAGCACATTCACATGTGACTCAACGTAATTTAACGCTTGGAAGCCGTTAGTGTCACGTGTCAAGAAGTATGCCAAACTTTAACGTAAATTTAGCAGCTTTATAACGATGAAATAAGGCAATAGCTCTGTGCTTTGAATTGAATTAAATTAGTTTTCTAAAGTTTGTGTATTACAAGTTTTTTAAAGCAGTTTCAAAATTGATCAACACTACATGTTAGCATACCATCATGCTAACTAGGGGTCGGTCAAAAAGTGAATACACACTTTAACCGATGGTATCTACTGTTTTCAGACTTGCATTCGATTAACTAGTATGGGTTTTCGCAACAGATGTCAGTACTTGTACGGTTCTTATAACCATAATGTGACGTATGATAGTAAATCAAACTGGCCGGAGCACGCCTGAAGTTTGAAGAACGGAAGCTCATTAATAAAGTGGTGGTTCAAGTTTGAAATTTGTCGCTGAAGTTCAACGTACCTGAAGGCATATTTTGAAACATAACCTTGAACATTTTTGACATATTTACGGTATTGTGATAAGTTTAAGACGCACGGTTCCATTAAATGATAAACTTTTGTGATATATACAATGAAAGACCTGGAAAATTTCGTACAGCTACTGTCGTGCTTCTTCGAGTATGGTCTTAGTAACGTTTGCAACGTCGCCTTAGAAATATGCTACATAATGGGCTCGTGAGACGGGTTAGCAATGCGGATGTACGACGCATTCTGAAAGCCGCTAAGCCGAAAGTGTACTTACCAAGATTATTGCACTCATTAAATGAAGACGATACTGATCGCCGAATACAGTTTTGTGAACGGTTTTAGCATGTGGTAAATAAGGATGAAGAGTTTATGACGAAGATTGCATGCTGCCATGAGGCTCTCATTTAAACTTAACAGAACAGTAAATTCCTCGTTATTGAGCACCATAAAATTCACACGTCCATGCCGATAAGGGAATCGATCTGGGATTTTAATAGAACCCTTCATCTTTTAAAGTATAGTTCCTGGAATTGCCAGGTATCTAGAAAAATAGGCACATAAAAATTTTTAGCTTAAGTGAACCTATGCTACCAAAAAGATGGGGCATCCCCACGTTATCATGTGCGGAATTTTCTGCAGACACACAAGATAGGACAAGAGGTGCACAACTGGACTGTTACTTTATGAGTACCTTGAAGGATGTTATATATCATAGGAAATCACCTACGCTAGAGGTAAAGAAATGAAAGCAGTATGTACAGAAATCTCGGACTACACATTGACAACGCTGGCCAAGCAGCCATTCGTTGTTGCGATTAGTGTCTGGTCGCTAACGGCAACCATTTTGAGCATTGAAAGTCACTGAACAGATGCTGAAAACTTCTATTAAACCTGTGATACACATCTAAGTTCAATACTAACACGCGGTGAACAATTTGTGTTCGTTTAAGTAAGTATATAACACACATCTAGCTTTTTTGTAATATTTTGTCTAATTGTAACGGTTTGAAAGTATAAAATCATTCAGAATGAATAGGACTTCACTGATTATTCGCTGAAAATTCAAGAGATATATACACATTCTGTTTTTCATGAAAATATCTAGAAGAAAATCACTGCAGACATTTCTTAGAAAATAAAAAAAATAACGAAAGTTTGGAGTGGAGGATTTTCTTGAAAACCTTTCTATCGCAACTCTGGAAGATAAACTAAATAAATCCCGTGTAATTACAATCCGTTGAGGGCTTTGTACTGCAAATCCGACCACTAGTCTCACGCTCACGTAAGCACGGCAGATGTGAATGATCATCGATCCGAAACGGGGAAGTGATAAGGCCTGCATCAGGCATCCCCAGCCGGAATGTTGGTCTCCGCGGCCGGAATCCTACCTATCGCGCTCCTAAATTTCCTAACGATACTAGGTGGGTACCGGTCCTATACCCGGAACTTAAAATCTCCACCAACATGGGTGGAATATCCTTGGACGATGCTGAACTGAAATATGAAATTTGGTATTTAACAGACGTTTTTTAGCTTTGTGTTTGCTCACTCGCATACAGGTAATCTCAATTCATTTAATTGAATCTCGGCAATTTCAAACCGTGTATTTCAGCTGAAATCTCGATATCGAATTTTTGGGTGAAATAGGATACTTACTCTACTAAGGGTGGTGTGCACCATGTTGGAGTAAATTGCTTCGGAAGTAACGTTTACTAAAGAAGTCCCCACTGGGGAAGTAGGTTACTACGGAAGCAATTTACTCCAAAAGCAATGTTGGAGAGCTCAATTACAATTTACTTTTTCAGTTACGACTACGGAAGTAAGAGCTCATTACTCCCGAAGGTATTGTTTTGTTTGTGCGATTTACTCGATGCAATCATGAATAAGGTTATGTGCAATAGGAAAAACGGAGAAACGTCAGCGAAAGAGATAAGCGTTTGTTGTTAGAAATAAAGAAAATCCATTTAAACAATATGAGTATAAAAAACCTACGATAAATTGAATTACATTGGTCTTTAAAGAAATTGAGATACCCCAACACTCGCAACGTGCGTTCCTAATTACTTTTTATTTTAAATTTATTAGTTTTTTACGTTTATGATTTAGGGGAGGTTAGGTTATATATAAGCTTAGTTTTCTGATTCACGGGAGATTACTTTTATTAACGTTTTCAATGAAGACCCAAGTAATTCAAAAAAGGCTAAACGTGTTATAAACATGCTGGAAAGTCGTGATTGACGAGTTTAATAATTCTAGCGACGGGAAACGTACTGAAGAGCAGCTTAAAATTCTGGAAACAATGTTTCTAATCTAATGTTTCATTTTGCATCCCGGATCACTTGCGTGTTGATAGAGAAATACCCTTTCTGATTTCGAAAAAGTTCACCATATTCACGGATGGGTACAAAATTGTAACATGCGTGCAGTTAATTCCACACATAATGTGTGGGAAATCTGTGAAAGTGAAGAACAATTGCCTCTTATTTTCTTAACACTTGTGTATATTCATATGCGTTGGTACCTTGCTCTTAAACTCAAAAGCGCTATAACAACGCAGTGAAATACACGGCCAGGAGACGCGTGTTGAACTTTTATTTATAACATCGCCTGTAATACCGGGATTACGATGAACTTTACTTAACGTGACACGAAAATGCTGGTAAACTAAAGGTATAATTGGCATGCACGTAACGTAATGGGAATGACTCTTGATTCATAGTTCTTTTATTACTTCGAGCTAGTAACGATTGGTTCAAATTACCATGTGAAATCACACTTGACGTAACGGGAAGGAAAAGTTTGATGTCAAACTTTTAAGTTACATCGCGTTAAGTCAATTCTAAATATCTGCATTTAATTCAGCGTAAAACTGTACATTACAACAAATTCATCGCAATTCCTGCTCAAGCTTCTGAAATATTCCAGTCCGAAACACTCATCAGACACATAACAATAATTGCAATTTGGATTATAGAGCTGAATTTGTGTCTGAGTTTTGCTGAAATGTTCTCCAAGCAGGTTCAAAAGGCGTGTATAAGATTCTTTCCTAATACCGAAATGTTCATTCAACTTTCTCTCTCTCTCTCCCCCTCTCTGTATAAGTATCATATGGTTCTCGCATAGCACTATCGCATTTCCGTTGTTTTTCCCCCCGTCGAGATCATCAATGTAATCCAAGCAATCCATGAACGCGTCAAAAGTATCTTCCTCTAAATACGATACAGTATTATAGTTCAATCGACAGGTTAGTTACCTCATCCAAGTCGCAAGAGTAAATTCTAACCTATATTTGTGCTCTATTTAATTCCGTAGTAATATACAACATGATGGTGCTCTCCAATATTTACTTCTGCGGTAATTTAATCTGGAAGTATCTGAAAGGAGTAAAATTCTTCGGAAGTAGTTTACTCTTGCATGGAAGTGTCGAGTGTTGACTTAAATAGTAGTTTACTACGAAAGTAGAGCTTACTCCAGGTTGGTGCGCGCTACCCTTACTATAGGTAAGCAGGCAGTAGAGAAATTAAACAAATAATCTTCTACACTGTTACATCCTGGGGTGAAGACCAAAAGGTTACCATAAAGTGATTAATTTAGGTCACCCCAACACGCACATGGGGGGCGGGCGCAACTAGCTGTCAGAAAAAGTCCGGGACCTTGGTGCGTAGTTTTAAGGGGTTGGCGTGTGTGTTTTATGTTACACTACAAGACTGCTCAACACACATTACCTTCACATACCTGGGATTTATTCACAAACGTTTGGTGACTCTACACGATTAACAAAGGAAAAAGGATGGGGAGATGCCACAACACCGTAAACCGAACACACACACGGCTGGCCCCAACGATCACTTCCACTAGAGTGATGCTATTCTTCCCCCCCCATCAACCGTGTCCAGACAAAGTCAGACAGGGCTGACGTCACACTAGACAGTTTCAAACAGATCTCTTCCTTTGGCGTGATCCGCACCAAAAGGGGAGGCCGTTAAGCGAAATTAACTGAGGAGACTCGAGATTTCAGCTGAAATGCAGGTTTTGAGATTGCCGAGATTCAATTAAATGAATTGAGATTACCCGTGTGCGAGCGAACACAAAGCTCAAAAACGTCGGTTAAGACTCTACTTGCTATAGGTAAGCAGGCAGTAGAGAAATTAAACAACAAATCATCGCTATGCAATTAGACAATGTGTTCCCATAGTACTGTTACCGACTCGGATCTCTTCCGCAGAGCAGAGTGGTATTATTGTTTGCAACACACTGTCACTACAAAGCGTGAGTGCTCAGCTAAATGCAGACTCAGTAATGTTGTATGCTATTTGTAACATGGGGTTTTAATTCTGCTGTGGATTTTCAAGCACCTGCTGTTGCCAAATGCTTCTTTAAGTAATTTGTTTCTACAGTTGAAGACGCTTCAAGACCTTTATGTGTTGTTACTAAGCAAGTATTTTTTCCGGTGCTGACTTCCCTTCCGAGAATACTGCTGATATATTTTTATGTGCTATTTTCTCTTTTATTCTTTATGTAAAACAGCCTAACATTTTAAATGCTCGACTGTAGTGAAGAAATTACCTCTACTTTTATAGTTTAAGCTTTTAAAGAGCAGCTGTAAAGCGGTCGGTCTTAAAAAGAAGTGCTAAACTTGTATTGTGTCCGAGGTTCATAAAGTCGGTAGTTAATGCTCGGTTATGGCCCAAGATATTCAGCAAGTAAAGCAATAAAGAAACTTAAACCTTAACGTTCGCTGCCTGGCCGCATGTTGTTGCCACGTTGCAAAAAATCTGATGTGTTGCATTCCCATGATATTCCTCCCTCTTTTAAAAACTATTCTTGTAAAACTTTATTCTATTATCCACTTCTTGCCAACCGAGATAAATTGAAGCTGCCATTCGGTAGGTCCGAAGATCAAATCCTACCCAGGATTGACTTTCCTGAAGCGTTTTCCAGGCTTTCCCCAATCTTCGTAACTGTCCAGAAAATACCCTAAACTTAGGATGCATCGTCTCCTTTCCAAATATTATGTCAATGCATATATATTTAGTATCCACCGCCTGTGGCACCGTATGTAGTTAAAATAATAAACTGAGTTTTATTTATGAACGCCCTTTAACTTCTATGGTCCTTAGCGTCCCGTTCTATATTGGACGTGAAGGACCGGAAATTCTGCTCAGAGGCCTCTTTAGGGTCTTGAGGTTCATTTACGTGCAGTAAATCTACGACACGATACCACCGACTTTACTTTCCTTCCAGAGGAAGCCATGCTAAGGGTTTTTACGCCCAAAAAATCCACCGCCCTCCGCTGGAGTTGAATTCGGGACCTCGGGAACTTGAATTTAGCTGGTACCCATAGACTACGGAGGACGACAAGCGTGTGTACTAAGAATGCGCTTTATACACAATTAAAACTTCGAGATAAACATTTAAAAAGTGATATTAGGAACAAAAGGATACAGGAGCTGAAGCGATAGTCAGATCCTTAAAAAGTGAATCGCCATCTGAAATTCCACTCTTGACCGCAGGAGTAAATAAATAAGGAATTACCATTTGAAAAAAAATATGATGTGTTACTTCACATATCTTAACTACTCTTCTACTAGTATAAGCCATTCTTACTAAAGCTAATTCTATCTACTTCATGTTAAACTGTGTTGAAATGTTTATATTATACATACCATTGTAGGTACACGAGAAATACGGTAAGCTGGAGCAGTGGTCAAATCTTTAAAAAACGCATTTTTATTTAAGTAACTTCAAATTCAATCCCCTTGCATAAAAGCTATAAAAATGAATAACGACTTTACTTTATCACTGGAAAAACGGTAGTAAGTATTTGAAAAGCAAACGATTAACAACAGGTATCCGATAAGTGATTAATGTCACAAAAAGTTGACATAAATGTCTTTCAGATTTTTGTGTAGTAATTACTTGCCTATCTCTTATTGTTTACAAGTTGTGCAAAATTCATTCACAATGACGAGATCTTCAGAGGTTATTTGCATAAAATTCTGGGTAACATTCTATTTGAATTCGATTACTGATCTTCTAGTTCAAGTGAGTAAACATATATATATATATATATATATACACAAGGTGATTCACACAGGCCGTCCTTAGTTGAAGTTAGTTTATCCCGGATAGCGCGGATGCCAAAAGGTTTGCCTAAGCAGAACTGTAAAGGGAACTGCATACCGACAGAGAGGAAAACTTGCTAAATTAAAGACCAATGCTTGAAAACAAACACTAGACAAGTCCCTAGCTTAGTCGTCGGTAGAGCACATACCTGCTATGTGAGGGGTCCCGGATTCGAATCCCGACTGTACTCGAGAAAGTTGTCCAATAT
The DNA here is from genome assembly GCA_030765065.1 of Deroplatys truncata. Lineage (NCBI taxonomy): Eukaryota > Metazoa > Arthropoda > Insecta > Mantodea > Mantidae > Deroplatys > Deroplatys truncata. The sequence continues at coordinate 96,116,705 of CM060986.1, read as the reverse complement.
ACGTACGAGTCAAATTGGCCCAATGATGCTTCCCCGAATACCGTACCATATGTTAACACTCCATTGAGCCTGCGTGTGATGCAGTCGCAACCAGTGAGGAATCTCAGGACCCCAATAATGGAAATTGTTTGCATTGGAGTCATTGATAAAATAACATTCCTATTCCCTTTAATACCAGCCTGGCTAAACAGGGTTTTCGTTTATTTTCTGCAAGAGTCTTCTTTAAACAGATACGCTTCTGAAAATCGTTCCCTTAAAGCGGTGATGTAAGCTCAGTTTACAGGGATGCTAGTTTCGCTCCTTCAAATTATTTTGTATTTAAGTCCCAGAATTGACAGGTTGCAGCTTAATTACGATGAGAAAAAATAATGGTTAAGAAATAACGCCTGGAATGATCCGTCAGTTCTTAATTGCATCTGTGTATGTTGCGTACAGAAGGCAGACTTTGTGATGGTCATTTTAGTGACAATTTAAATTGACTCTAATTGTAGATTCCCATTAAAAGAATTAAATTGACCTTAAAATGACCATCATAACGTCCTCCAAACAAAACATGACTAAAGCTATTTACTTTTCCCCATAATATTAATCAACTTTTATTAAAGACATTTCTTTCCACAACGCTTAGTTTTGGAGATATTATACAGTCTCAACTTAAAAGGTCCACCCTTTATATGTATATAAATTTTTCCCTTTTCCCTTGCAATGTACATGTCTTGTGAAGTGTTTAAACCTGGAAATAAAAAGCCATTCTGGCGTGTAAATAAAAATTAAAGCATATGTGAAAGATTTAACAAAAGGCTTAACAATACACAAACTTGTGTCTCTTTCTTCTTACAATATTATACTTATACATTTTTGTTATGTAAACCAAAAAGAAAAGGAATGATAAGCGATACATTTTGGGCTCCCGAAAACTATTACTATTAATAATATTATTATTATCATTATCATTATTATTATTATTATTATCTATTAAAATGGAATATAGTCTACTTTATAAGTGGAACACATGATATTCCAATATAAAGTCATAAAAACTTTGTTACATTTTATTATAAGCAGACCCATACCTAACGATGCATGCATAGCTTTTTAAATCTCGAATAATCATGAAATTAACTTAATTTACTTCTTCCCTCTATATCCTTTATCGCACTATTGCACAATGATATCAAAACTTCTCCTGTAGCTCTTAAACCTCGCACAGCCGTGTAATACTCTTAATTATGTTCTCCTGAATTTCATGGAAATAGGTATGAAATATTGGCGATGTTCTATCCCTGATTTCCTTAACTCCCCTCCCCGGATAGTCTTCTAAGTTCGTAACTGCTATATAGCTAGTAAGTATAGTCTGGAGGTAAAGCAATTACTGGAGTGATAGGGTAATTTTTTATGTAACTACAGCAGATTAAATATTAAAACGTTGTGTGTTCTCTTTGGTCCCCAGTTATTTGATAGCACAAAATCTATACAGATACCATAAAATACAGAAACCCTAACGTCAATACACAACGAAAATTAGGAACAAACTGGTAAATATTAAGATTCTCGCAGGACCAAGTTAAACATTTTGGAAATGGCACTTAGTACGCTCGCTACCTTTGAGAATAATAATAATTATCTTAGATTTTGATTATAAATATTGGTTTGGTAATTTCTAATGCTGCGCTGAACATAATTATGTTATATTATTTAGCATATCATGGTAGTGAACCCAATTCTTACAACACAGTGGCAATACAACAAAACCTTCTTGCATTAGAGTTAGGCATTAAACGATTGGTATAAGTGTCGAGTATTAGTAGGTATTGTCATGCCAGACACATTATTGCGTCGCATTGGTGACAGAATTGTTAGAGTAATTTAGTATTTCTTTCGGCTTGTGTTTGAATTTCCGTCTGGCATGACACTCTCCACTTCCGGCCGGCGAGCCTAGCCAGAGTTGGAGAGAGAGAGAGAGAGAGAGAGTGGGGGATAGATGTTAGCGTTACTTTCTTTGTGTATGAGAGTCAGTCTGAAAGTTGGTGTGTAAGACTGTAAGGTGTAGGTCGCATGTGTGAGGCCTCTCCCCTCATTCCTTTGTTCTTTGTGTGTAATCTAGGGCCACCAATTGTATTATTAACAAACCACAGGTAATGTGAATTATGCGATATTTGTGTGTAATTTGTTAAAAACCCCACGACTTCAGCTGAATGTAGTCACCAAGGTCCTGATCCTCTTGCCGTTTGTAGCTACGCTCCCCCATGTGCATGTTGGGGTGATCCAAATTTAGTATTTTGCTGGGAACCTTTAGGCCTTCACCCCAGCATGTAGTAATATCGTACCGTTATAAGCAGACACAATTGTTCTTTGTTTTGATACAGCGCTTTTCTCAATAAATCGTGAACATCTATGTATTTTATGTACTGATCGCACATTACTTTTTTTGTTATTGACACATTTTCGATAACGGACTTCATATAATTCAATAGTTGCCGTTGGGTGGTGTTGTTTACCGATTGTATTTCTACGAGTCATTGTATGTGGCGTGTCGATTATTTTCGGTGCCTGGGTTCGGTCGTCCTCACCTGGCTCGAGGGTTCTATTCTACCGGAGTGTGCGGACACATCTCTCCTTTGGCAAGTTGCTTGTATGGTTTAATAACAGGAATACTTAAGGTAGTAAAATACCTTTCTGACTGACTTAGCCATTAGGGCTTATTCGTTACCATTTTTCGATAAGCAGATGTTTCGGCACTAAAATGTAATTATTTTGCGGAGCCATAGATGTGCTTTATATTAGCTAACTTTGCATTATTGATTTTGTTTCTGCCTGATGATTCGATTTTTATATGTAGTGTAGAGTTCCCTTAGGCAATATTTAATGGTGTTAATTCTTGTTACTTTTAAGCTTTATTCTGATTGGTAAGTTGTGTGGAGTTTATCTAAATCATTAATTTATCCAGTTTTACCTAAATTGTTAGTTGGGTCGGCTTTGTGTGAACTGTTAATATGTTCAGAGGTTACCTACTTATCTACATTTTGCGAGGGATTTACTTTGTGGCATCACGGGAATTATTTCATAGTGGTATTGATCTGTTTAATAGCCAGAGATGAAGACCTGTAGTGATCGAACTAAATGGGGCAAATCTGTTACATATTTATGTTAAGATAATTTATCTAATCTCTCCCTCTGCAATAATTACATGATTTATGCGAACTCGCGTAATGATGGTTTCTGAAAATTTTCAAGTATGTAAATTGTGTATTTATGCTGGATATGATGATGTGGCAAGCATTTGTTAATTAAACCCAACATACCCGGATATGACTGTTGTGAACAAAATATGTCCTATTACCTTGTGTCGGTCTTTCCGTCACCCCATATCCAATGCTCAAATATTTTCTAGTTGGAGGAACCTCCATTTTAATAATGAGAGTGGGAAACACCATAAAGAGTGCAATTACTTTGGATGAAATATCCATGATCTTTTATTTAACACGCACTTTTCTCCGTAGTAAAACAATTATTTTCTATTCCATAGCATTTTCAACCAAAACTCAAAACCTTCTTGGCAAGCACGTTGTTTTAATTCCAAGTGTTTGTATTCCATACCCGGTTTCTTATAATCTTCCCCGCTGACATCATTCCTTCCGTGCTCCCTTTTCTTCCCCTTTCCCCTGAGTGCTAATGCACACCTTTGAGTAGCGATGATGAAGGTAAACAAACCCTATGCAATGCAAGGTCACGCGATAAAAGCGATCAATATTGCTACAATAGATGGACGTGATTTCGTCATCCAGGATGCAGGTTTAAACAGAAGGATCCTCCTATCTGTTTGTTGATAATTTACATGCATTCCAGATGCGTTAACTGTTAAGTAATACATTTGATTCATACGTTATTTACGGTTGCGTACATTTGCAAATTCAATTTACATTCATTGATATAAACGATCATATTAATTAAGGAACCTTTCGTTTTCTTTTTGCACATCATACTCCTTTGTAGTATATAGGCTTTGTAATTCCTGTTTAATTTTTTAGTAACTTATAGATTGAAAGTAGAAGGTGTTTCATAATCTATATCCGTCAGAAGGAACAATGCCTTTGATTAGTGAAAGAACTATTAAAATCTGTTGAGTAGTCTCCGAGGTTACCCCCCACACACTCACACAAATTTTCTCTCGTTATACATAGTGCAGTAATAAGTTTTGTACTATGATTAAGAAGCGATATGTTCTTAAAACAGCAGACACAAAAAGATATAATATATATTTTAATTTGGTGACTAATGAACATTTATTACACAATAAGTCATTCAAAACCATTACCTCTGGCTTTACACAGGACCTTAATCTGTTAGACCACTCTGCTACTGCAGACATCTAGAAGAATCTCCTGCGCTGCTTTTACGAGATTTCAAACTGGAGTGAGGTTTAGCACAGGCCTTACTGTCCAAGATATCCCAAAGTCCAGTGGGTTCAGTTCTAGGCTGTCAGAGGGCCAGTCTTCTACTGCGATGAATTCTGGAATTCTCTGAGCCATGCTTGAGTTGTTCTAGTCTTGTGAGCTGAGGCTGAGTCTTGCTGAAAGACCCAATGGCTTCCATTGAAGAGAGTGGTATTCAAGGGTCTCACAACTCTCTCTCTCTCTCTCTCTCTCTCTCTCTCTAGGAAGTCCTCTTGTTTTTACTCCTTGTTTGCAGAAATGGAGAGATGTTACTCCTTGATGTGACACGCCCCACCAAACCATCACTGATGGTAGGTGGTGCCCTCTCTGGACACGGGGGATTGATATTTTACCTTCCTATATTTTATCGTTTTGCTTATTGTACTTCTCCTCCACTGTGAAAATTTTCTCATCTATGAAGAGGGTGCTTTCATGCCAATTTAAGAGCCTCTTTGATCTTTCGTAACTGCTCTTTTTTGGGTTCGAGGTAAAAAAATGTCCCACTGACCGTCGATAAGCTCTCATTTGAAGGTCTACTCCAATAATCAGAGATATGGATTTGGCGGATACATTTAACTCTCGGGCCATTATTTTTTCTTCCGGAGTGGGTTTCGACGTATTTGTTCTCCTACTGCTTTGACCACTCCTGAAGTCCTTATGGTATGTGGCCTGCCAGATCTTGGTAAATCCTCAATAGAGGAAGATTCATCGAATCTCTTGACAGTTCGGTAACAAATTCTAATGAAATTTTCAGTTGTTTTAACAGATAGAAAATTTCAGTAGGTTTCTTACCGCAATTATAAAGGCCAATCACTGCAATTCTGTTTTCATTTACACCCCATTACATATTTATTGGTTAATGTAGGAAACCACACAAAGAAAACGTGTTTAGAATAATGACTCTGCTACCATGGTAACTTGTAACAATACCCTGAAATCGTTTATTTTAAGTTGTGGTGCTACAAGCGTACAGGACAGAACTTATGACTGGACTGTGTGATATCAGTATAGAGAGTAAACACACGATATATATTTATTTTGAAGTTTATATAAACAAAATAAGTTCATGACAAACAGACTTATTTTAAACTACTGCTCTCTCTCTGATATTTAGATGTTTTAAGCCTGTTGTTCAGTGAAATATTAACAATTACAGCCTCCTAATACATTCAGCAAGTTTCTAATGATTTAATTGACAAAATGGTAACTCATACGGGCGACAGTTGCTGCGTTAATATTTATGGCTTCAGAATTTGCACAGTCCCACACCACTCAAGCCATTCGTCCGTTGCCCATAAATAAACATGCGTTGACGCAATGTACACAATCAAAACTTATTGTGATTGCATTACACACTCGCACGCACACACACTGCACTTCTAAACCTATTGGCTTTAAACGTCATTGCTGAAAACATAGTTAAATTTATAATCTTTTGAAATGTTAAAATGATATCTCCGTTCGCTTTAGACAATTGTTTTGGTTGACAGCTGAAAAATGAGCTGCTAACTTATAAAATCCAGAAGAGTATAAATCTGTTTATGTGTAGCTACACTATGTAGCATATCGAGAGCTTCAGTTGTCGATACATGCGTGCAACTAAGTTGCGAGTGATGTTTTATTTTCTCTACCACACCTTTAGTAGAGGAAGTTTGCATTCCACACAAAAATTGAATATCATATTTCACTGGAAATATATGTTTTGAGACCCTGAATAAAAATGTTTTTTTTAGAAAAATATCCGCGTATGTCTGAATAATATAACACAAAAAGAAATATCGGCTAAATGCCTACCTTGGTTCAGCACCTTTTTCATGTAGGATGATGATTTTATAGAAAATCCAGCAACCTCAAATTATCTTTTATATAGCATTTTTGGAAATGTTTTATTTTGTCAAAAATAAGCCTAATCGTTTTGATTAAAATACCATATGTTTAAGATATTTATATGACAAACAAAATGTATATCTTGAATTCTCTGTAGATAGGTGAAATCCTTGTCGTTCGGAAGGAGTTTGTATAGTTGGTAAACGTTAAGAGATAGAAAAAACGTACTTTACAAAAAATCTAGATGTCTTTAAAACACGCAATTTCCTTCAAATATGTTTTGTAGCTTCAGTCCTTTCTGAGATATCCCTTATTATTGGTTTAAATGTTTCAATATACATCAACCGGCAATTAAATATTTATCTATCACTTTTGTTGTCTCTATGAAACGAAACGTGTAATAAAAGCTTATTCTGCAAAGGTTTGTTTGTAATAGCACAAGTAGGTGGTAAAATAAGCATTTGTAGGATAGCTTGTAGAAGCTATAGAAAAATAGACGATATGTATTTCCTGTAAAATCTCGGTATGGAGTTTCTTATTGTATTGCAATATTTTGTTTGGGTACACGATAGAGAAAGTAAAATAGATAAGTAGGCAACTACCAAATTCGATATTTAAGCTCAGCATCTTTTAATTGAAGGTTTGGAAAAATCTCCTTAACCCAAAATACTCTTTATATGAAAAAGTTTTCATTGTATTTTATACTCTCCAAAATGAAGATTGACTTGATATGTTTCAGATTTTTAGGTGAATAATTAAATATATATCAAAAAATCTTTTTGAATTGCCTTTGAAGTCCGTTTCATAATGACTGAATTTTGTATAATTGAGGAATTATAAGAAATCCTAGGTAGAAATAACACAAAATGCAGAGTTTGGGTCACACGTATTTTTTCGTAGCGTTAACGTTTTAATTTGACATGTTTACGCTTTCCCAAGTAGTGAAATGTTTAAACAGCATTGTTATTTTTTGTTTTCATTGCAGGAGCCAGTTCTCGATATTTTGCAGCTTTTATGTAACTAAGATTTTGTTAAATAATTTTAAATCATTTCTAAGCAAAATATTTTCCTGAATAACGTAATATAGAATAATCACTTTTTATGAACGCTCATATTTTACATACCAGGTGACCCAACCGCGCCGTATTTGATGTGAGCTTCGTGCTTTAAAAGAATTGCAGTACTCGACGGGCTAAAGCAAAGGAAACACATGTCAGCGGGGAACTGGCGCATTAGCGCCCTAAAAGTCTACTACTACCACTACTACTTCTACTACTACTATTACTACTACTACTACTACCACCACTACCACTACCACCACCATCACCACCACCACCAGTACGCCAGCGGTTCTCAGAAACACTCATACGGATGCACGGAGACGGAACATCCCATCAATCAAACGCACAACTACGAGATATAACTTGAAAAAGTGTACGAATATGCGGTAAAACTGTATACATTATACCATATTTTATGTTGTGTACAGTCTAAGAACTGAAATGCATAATAGCAATAGCATGGAAATCATTTTGGGCCCTAAAATTCATTCTATTGAACAGAAACTCAACTGGAAAATAAAAATCAAAGCACCAGACTCCTGCATATTCCCATTATTACTATATGGGTGCCAAACTTGGAATTTGACGGAAACCCAAAATAAACCTATTCAAGTTTGCCAGGGAAAATGTAGAGGAAGGTGTTGGGACTAAGACAGAGTGTCCAACACCCGGTTAAGGGAAATAACAAAACTGAAAGATGTATCCCAACGAGCCACCAGTTTGAAATGGAAGTGGGGAGGTCACGTAGCAAGGCTCCAAAATAACAGATGGACATATATTTCAACAATGTGGACCCCTACATCGGCAAGAGACGACAAGGAAGACCCAGAACAAGATGGGATGACGCCTTTTAAGAAAGCCGTAGGAGCACACTGGATAAGGACTGCAGACGACCGCGGCAGCTAGAGAGGCATCTGAAGAAGGCAAGAAGTGCTAAACACAACCACCTAGTGTCCGATGGGAATTAAGGGAAGAAGTGTGAAGTGAGGAACCCCAAACAAGATCATGAAGTGCTGATCGTAAAGAAGTGAGTGAACAATAGTGCAAAGTGCGGAGGAAAGAACGCAACGAAAAACACAACTTATGCGGACTAGCTACCTGCACGAGTCATATCGAGCTACCCTCGCAAAAGAAGGCCTTAGCCCTTCAGGGACAAATCGACTGTTCATTCAATTTTGTATTTTAAATTTAGGGTTCTAAGTATAATCAATTACAGCACTGCATTCACTCACGCGTACTCTTAAGAGCTACAGCAATAAAAAAGCACTCGCTAAATATTCCAATTTCCGAATAACTTCTAAACAAGGCACACTTGCGAGTAATGACTTAGCGAAAGTTTATTAATTTCAGTTGCTGGAAAGTTTGTGAACGATCAGAAGAAAATAAGGCTTATAATGCCATTCAGCGTGAAACTTCCTTGATGTCTAATGAACTAGTTCAGTAAACAAAAGCTAGCAAGGCGTGTTGGAAGGAACGTAACAATTAAAACTGGATACACAAAGTGAGTTCCCTGAAGCGTGTAAGCACTTGAAAGCGGTGGGCTGCCCCAAGAGTAACACTTTCACTTACCTGAAGTACTTGAGCGTGACGTGTTAAGTCCAACCAAAGGCTAGTATACTCTGTTCAAAATCATTAACCCACTGAATGTGAGACGTTATTTGTTATTTAAGGGACGCTGGGACTGAATGTTCTAACTTCTTTAATTGTAAAGCTATTCATTTGAAAATTGGGGCACTTAATATGAGTAAATAAATAAATGGCTGCGCAAAAATTTAAATCTCTAGCTCAAATAATTGTTCAAGTAATACAACTACATATTTTTATTTAGCGAAAAAAGCAAGTTTCCTAAAACTGCATTGCACATTCAAATGTGTCAGAGATGCATAGTAATGGCATTTTCTAATACTTAAATACAGTGAAAATAAATGTCAAAATTTTAATTCAGTTACTGTTATTTATTGTAGAGAAGTAATTTTTACTTTCTCTACTACGTATAGTAAGTAGGGGAATTATTGTATTCCACCCAAAAATTTCGATACCGAGATTTCACCGGAAATATATGTTTTGAGACTCCCTGAATCCATTTTTGGAAACATGTCCGTGTGTGCGCGCCTGTGTGTGTGAGTGTGTGTGTGTGTGTGTGTGAACAGCATAACTCAGAAAGGAAAAGTCGGATAGACACCAAACTTGGTATTTTGGTTCAGTATCTTCCAGAGATGCGACACAAAGGTTTTTAAGATAATCCTGCCACCCCTGAGTACCCCTTATATGGAACATTTTTCGAAAATTTTAATTTACTCAACTATGGCTCCAACAATTTTGATTAATATATCACATGTTTAAGATACACTCATGACAAATGAAATATATATGTCGAATTTTCTGGGAATGTCTCCAAAAGTATTCTTGATTGTGAACGACTTTTGCATAACTGATAAACCATAAGAGATACACAAAATGTTACTGCACAAAAATGTAGATCGCGTTAGAATACACAGGTTATGTCATATGCATTTTTTTTGTTGAGTGAACCATTTTCGAGATATTGCTTGTTATTCCCTTAAACTTTCCAATACTTATACTTTTACTCAAATGGAAATTCGTTATTTTTTTTTGTCCTGGTAATGCAAAGAGAATGAAATACTTCACTAGCAACCAGCTCTTAAAATATTTGACTATAGCTTAAATACTACCACATTCCCCTTGCACCTACAAGAAAATTAGCAATAAGATTAACATCTCGATTAACATGAAGCATATGGAGAATAAGCGTTTGTAAAAATAGTTTGTACAAGAGTACAAGCCATGTGAGTGTAACACATCAGATTTTTTTTAAGTTGTTGGTGTTAACATTTTCCTTGTTTTGAGCATAAATTCATTCTGGTGAGCCAATGAATAAAGTAATGATAAAATTCATACTTGTATCTTAAAACAGCTCATTTAGATGACGTACGCATATTTTAATAAAAATCACAGCAAAACTGAAAGATAAGGAATAAATTTCATGAGCAAACATATAAAACTGAGAATAGATCCGTACAGAAAGGTTCCAGTGGGGTTAAAAGGGATCACACGGGATTTAAGCATATCGCCGAGCTTTTAAAAATGGCGGACCACGAAAAATCTTTGGTTAAAATAATTTACAGGTGTCCACAGGATATGTATATGATATAATTTAAAATGGTTAATGTTTCTTGTTTATAGATAGATAACGTATCGTTATTGGTTTCAATTTATTAAAGCTATTTCACCAAGACTTAGTGCATGGGTCATTGATCGTACATGCATATTTAAGATACACATTAACGGGACAGGAACAAAAGATAGGGAAAAAAGAAACAAAAACAGAAAATAAAAATACGGATAAGTTGCCTTTGACTAAGTGAAAGAATTTCACCTGGCTTCGCGCACTTTAGCTGGGAAATTGCCCATAATCCGCCAGTTCCTATGGTCAGCCGGTAGATCCCAACATGCCAATCTCCTCCGGCAGGACTTAAGAAATTTCCTTTGAGTTTAATTGCATATTCCTCCAAAACATGTCCCCAGTTTTATTCAAACCACAGAATGGGCAGATTCTCCTGCCAGAATTGTCGGCCTCCCAGTCTAAACCATTCCATTCCTGATCTTTCCTTTCTTCCCAAGTATATATGTCTCTTTATACCAATTAAATTTTATTTCATTTGCTAGAAATAGAAAAGGTTTAATTTTGCAATCTGATTCTATTTTCTGTCGGCTCATATCTATTTGTCTTCTTTTGACACATTTCTATATGTTTTTGTCATTTATTTTGCCTTTTGCTACACTGACCCCTTGCCTGCTCTTCTCATACCGCTTTCCAGTTAGGCTACCCAAAACTTAAGAGACAGGTTTTCTTCGCTGGTATTTATAACATTTGGATTGTAGTGTGGAATTATCTCCCTACATCATCCTCAGCCAGTAGTTCACTGCTCTTATTTTACATGGTATTGTGTCTTCTTCCCACCTTCCTCATTACCCCAGAAGATGACATGTCTTCTGAAAATCCCTTTGAAAATGCTACCTGCATTTTATTTACGTGCTCTGCTCTTTCCCTTCCCCAAATTTCACTTCGGTAAAACAAAATCGGCCTTATAATTATTATAAGTAAATTTTTGAACGTATTAATTGTGTGATAAAGGAAATAGTAGTTGATTTCGCAGTAACAGCATTATTTTAAGCTCATTATTTGTGAATAATTTAATTTAATACATAATTTATATGCTTGTTTATTACGTCGTTTAAGAAGATGCAGGGCAACACAAACTAATTTGAACAATAATATCGACATTCGGTTAGAAAGGGACAGCTATAGTTTTGTCTGTGTTCCCAGCATAAACTACCGAACGCAACACGAAACAGGCTTTGTAAATTGCGTTAATGAATTTCAGACAACTCGAAAAGACGCTGGGCTAATGCGTAGAATATATAAGAAGTAGAGAACAAAATACAATGCTTAAATACTAACCGGTTCAGGTAAATAACTTCTGTTAAAGCATTGAAAAATAGACATTTTGTAAATTCATGCATTGTATTACTAGTGGGCTGAGTTTTAAAAGAAGCATAGAAACGTCGGGAATTCGATTCTTAAGATCACTCTTGGGATTGCGTCTGAGGGACAGAGTAATAAGTCAGTATATCAGACAATAATTACAAATTAACAATACAATTACTGAAGACATTAAAATATATCAAAAGAAGTTGTACAGCGATGTTAGAAGATGTCTTATGACCATCTACCGTACCAAGCATTACTTTATTTTCCTGAGGGAAGCCGAGATCTGGGACGACCAAGGGAAAGATGGGTACAGCAATTCTATTGAAATCCTTTTATGTAGGAACGGGCTATAAAGGCCCAATTCTTGAATATTGAAGAAGAAGAATTGTTACTTGTGTTAACGTTGTAAGAAGTAGATGGTAGTGTCAAAGCAAGCTTGTCATATGTAAAGTTGAATATATTACTTTGAGGCAGTATTTTTAACACTTAAATGATTTAAGTCAAATTATATAAATATAAATTCAATATGTGTATGTAGTAATTTTTAAAATGTAACAGTCATTGCATATGCTTATATTATTGTATCCATGTGTAATAATGTTATGTGAATATATTACGTAATTTGATAATGTAGGAACTGTGAGAATAATAAGTTAAAAGTTGCTAACAATGAGATAACAATGAGGTAACCTTGAGTCAATAATGAGTAAGAAAGTTTAACAGTAACACTTGAGATTCTTGGAGTAACAGTAATGTAATTTTGGTGACAGTTTATAAAAATAGCCAATCAACAACCAGAAATGAAGGTATTCTATTGGATTAGGAATAGCCAATCAGAGACTTGAAATACAGAAATTTACAAGTTTAGGCGCTAGAAATCTTGTCAGTTGCCTACAGACAGTGATTGTAACCGGATGCGTGATGCGTACTTGAGAGATGTTATACTTATTTTGAGTAAAAAAATAGTTTGCGTGTTAAAAGTGCAAGTATTTAATAAAACATCTCCCACCTCTCTCTTTACGTCAATGAAGTTTTATTTAAATCATATCAAGTATTAATAAAAGCAGTGAAGTAAAATAATGGTCTGTGTAAGCCTACATTCTTGTCGCATCACGCCCTGCCAAGATATCCATGTCTCTAAAATAATACTGACGCAGCCGAGGCAAACATAAATATTAAATATTTAAAGAAACAGTTTGATTACAAAGTTAATATTTTTTTAAACTTGGGGCAAAGGCTACCTGAAACTGTTTACTATACGTGCGGTTGCAACGAATTTCAAGTTCGGCTCCTCAACAGTTGAACTATAATTTGAAGAATAGCTTCTTCAAATTGACCCCCAAAGCGTGGTGCGAATAACGTAAAGACTTCAATTCATGATGTGTCATAGAAAGGATTTTCGATGACGATAATCATAATAGTTATAAAACGAATCTGCGTTATTATTTAACACAAGCATCATTAACTTCCGATACCACACAGTACAGATAGTAAAAAGAGATCCCAGTCACTACAAACCAAGAATATTTACCATACAAAATAGTTCACCGTCAACATAATTTAAATTATTTTTAAGTTATTTGCAACAGTTTTTGTATGCGTAACATTAAATATGTCCGCGCGAGTGTGTTGTGATTGGTCATTCAAATACCATACCTTCTCTGTTTTGCTACCGCGGCAACCGAGCATGCCATTAGCTTTGAAGTATGTGTTTGAACCGGAAATTTACTTTAATTTACGGAAGGAAAGCTTTGGTTTTTCTATTCAACACCTGTATCTCCCCAAACTTTATTGCTGGCATGACCCTAACTGACCTAAGTTTCACCTAAATACACATTGTTCTATTTTCTTTCCTATATTGACATATGGCTGTCATATTTGTGCCTCCTCAAAGTTGTATAGCTATGTCTTCTCTATTGACACTTTCTTTCTTATACTCACGAAACCTATTATTTCTAAGAAGAACTTGTAAATTGTCGAACTCTTAAAAGTCCCGCAAATTTAAATCTCTATTGATTGCATTTAAAAATTCGTCTATAGTTGTTGGTTGGTTATGAAAAGGCAGAATGAAATTTGGAACAAAATTGTCCACTTGGTCCAACACAGTGGGCTTATTTCAGCATACCTGTTTCTTTAAAGTCTCTGCAATCTATATCATAGATATCTGAGAAACATCTGTAAACTCGGCCGTGAGTTGCACTACATTATTAACTTTTACTGTGGGATTTCTCTGCATTAGGAAATAGAACACATCTAAAACTATTTGCTCTTCACCACTCTTTAATAGATGTTTTTGACATCAGGCATTTTCACCGAGCGAGTTGGTTCCGCGGTAACGTTTATGGCTCGCATTCAGGAGGTTTATGGTTTTCTATGGTTGACCAAGGTGAATACTGGAGTGGTGTATTCTACCACGCTCTCCTCTCTCCCCCAATTCCTTTCATTTCATTTCCGTTTCATGTCAGGTTGAGTCCGGGACTGTGGTTCCGTCGGTGTCTGGCAGATGACGCAGAGGCTGGCGCTTGAAATGTTTTCCCGGTCCCACCGGTGGGACGTCTCCGAGCGGCCCTCCCATGGCCGGGTGGTTAAGCCTGGAATATTAGGGAACTCTGCGCGTCTCCATCCACTTGTACCGACTTCGCTCTGCTACCCGTGCGTCTCCTGAGGTTCGCTTACATCATCCTTCCTACCGGGAGTGTATGCACAATAGACCCTTTGATGGTCGCAGCGCTAGGCGTCCCCTACGTTCACTAGTAAAGTCCAGTCAGACGTTGTCACATTATTGGTCATGCTTACCGATAGCTCCTTAGCCGGATTTGCACTTGACTGCATTACATTAAAGCAGCTGAAGCACTGAAGATAATGCTTTAAAGCGGTAAGGAATTGCTATCTTAGTCAAATATTAACTGTTTATTTTATCGCAGCTAAATGTGCTCTGTAATAATATTCATTTTATCTGTTAACTTTAATGGTTCCTTAATAATTACACGATAACATAAAATAGTATCGGCATTAATTTTCTTGCTTAGTGTACAATTGGAGACGGTTACAGCGGCAACTGTGATTTTGTTAAAGGCCAATCACATTTTTTCTGTACCACGTACATTTATTTACATCCCTTAGGCTAATTAATGGGTGTAGAACGACAAGACAAATATCATGTGGGGTTTCCTGGGATATTAATCGTTATGGGGGTATTTAACTAGATGTTATAACGATTTAAAATTGTAATAATTTTAAAGTATCAAATGCATTACATTCACATGATTTTCTCTACCCAATTGTGCAGACTATTCTTACAAAAGCTGATGCTTTCTCTACTACATACGTAATAGGTAGAGAAGGGTTGCATTTTACGCAAGATTTTTATGTCGATATTTCAACAGATATACAGATTTCCAGGTCCCCCTCAATCCAAAAGGCGTACCGCACATGCATATGTATGTGTGAATCTGTGAACACACAACTCAAAAAGGCAATGGCGGATGCATACCAAACATGGTATTTATATTCATTACCTACCAAATATGCGACACGAAGATTTTAAAGAACATCCTCACTCCCAAACTACCCTAACACGGAGGGTATTTCAAAATGTCGTATTTTGTACTAAATATTGTGATTAAACTATCATATATAATGTGTTTACATGACAAACAAAATTCATATCTTGAATTTAGCCTCTTGAAGTTCTCTTTATTCTAAAGGACTTTTACATAATTAGTAAACCGTAAGAGAAGGACAAAAATGTTATGCACAAACAATGTAGAACTCATTGAAGCACAGAATTAGTCATAATTTTTGTTGCGGATATAACCATTTCCAAGATACTCCTTATTGGTTCTTAGCTTTTTTTTCCCTTGGTTATGCAAATAGCATGGCATTTAAAATCCATCACATAGCTTCACGCTCTCTAAACGTGTAACTATTGCTTTACCTACCTTATGCTACGAGGAAATGAGTTCATTTGAATTGAAAGTTTATCTGGATTAACAAGAAAAAGTTAGAAGTATAGGTGTTTATAAGAATAGTTTGTAGAAATGTAGAGTGGAACACATCGGACTTTCAATCTACTTCGTATTAGTCGAGATAAAAGTTTGATAAATTAGTTTCATTATACAATTCGTTGTAGGAAAAGGGGGATAGAAGAAACCGATGAGGTAGTCAATTGTTTAGAAGCGGGTCATCATATGTTGCTTTGAAACTATATGTTCGTATGAAATTGCTAGACAGAAATGGACGGTGAGTACTTCAAAAAATGGCAAAGTTTTAAAGATAAATTCCAACCATTGAAAATGAATATATCGGAAATGGACTATACCACAAAAAAGTTATTGTAAATGAATTGCGTGTGCTTTAAATAGGTCTACAGATTTCATCTATCTGTGACGATTTACCAAGCGGGCGGGATGGCTCTGTGACCCGCATTCGGGGTCCCACAACCATTTTTCCGGTGACCGCCCACTCTACCCCATGGGTTTTATCGAGGGTTTTCCCGGGTCGTCGGGCGAATGCTGGAGTGGTTTCTTTCACCCCTCGAATTTCCTATCTCTCATTTTGTTCCATCACTCACTTCATTTATCTTTCATCCCCGTTTGGTCTATTTCAGGGTTGAAAGTGTTGGCGATGGTTTTTCGGTGCAGCGTGGCAGGGAAAAGGTATAAATAGTATATATTATACTATGTGACCAAAAGTATCCGGACACCCCACAAACACACGTTTTTCAATTTAGGTGCTTTGTGCTGCAACCTACTGCCTGGTACTCATTATTTGCGACCTCAGTAGTCATTAGATATCGTAAAACAGCAGAACGGGACGCTCTGTGGAACTCACGGACTTCGAACGTGGTCAGGTGATTGGGTGTCACTTGTGTCAGAAGTCTGTACGCGAGATTTCCACACTCCTAAACATCCCTAGGTCCACTGTTTCTGATGTGATAGTGAAGTGGAAACGTGAAGGACATGTACAGCACAAAAGCTGTACATGTCCTGACAGAGACCGCCGACATTTGAAGAGGATCGTAAAGAGTAATAGGCAGACATCCATCCATACCATCACATAGGATTTCCAAACTGCATCAGGATCCACTCCAAGTTGAAGTAGAATATTTGTTGGTAATTGGAAGATGTTTCATGTTTATCTGCCCCACGTATGGGAGCCAATTTGTCGCGGTCACTTAGTGTTATCTTATTTCTGAGCGCCTGTTATTGTATTACTAGTTCGAATTTTGGGTTCTTTGTCCTCCGCCTAGCTATTATTTCTCAGTCGAGCATATCTCTTAAACAGGGTGTGTAAACGGAAAGGATTTGTTACTGAAAGATAACACTTATAAAAAAATTTGTTTTTACACTTTTATTACCGTCACAATTAATTAATTTCACTATTGACTCTTGATACACGCCCGACTGAAACTTATATGTTCTAATATCACTATAATCACTTATTTGTTGCACATTATTAATTCGCGTATTTCACATTTATAACTAACTTTACAACGCGAGAGATTCTGTAGAATTGCGCGACGTATAAAGCGTGAACGATTCTCTTAAACTGTGCGACGTATAACCTTTGTATGATTCTGTTGGACTGAACGACGTATTACCCGCGAATCCTTCTGTTGGACTGAACGACGTTTGCCATGTGAATTATTCTATCAAACTGCGCGTTAACCGTCTCTGGCACGGAATTTATACTCCCTCACCCCAATATGCCTAAACATTATAACAGAGCTGCTATTGGTTAATAAAACGCGCCAACATTAGCGTCTATTTTTATATCCAATCAAAATTACGAACACATATACTCTAGGGAAGAAGGTCCCTCCATTTCTAAAGAAACACGCGCTAATCTGACGTCATTTGCTTGCCTCTTCTAATTAATAAACAACTCAACCCGTCGCTCATTGTTGCTCGCTCTTATTGTCAGTTTCAGGGAGGCCGTGTAAACTTATTTCCTAACAATGCTTATAATTAACAAACATCTCAAATCAATGTCATACAATAATGCTTATTTACACTACAATCACTCTGGCATTTACATTGTTGTGATATGAAATACTGCCACAAAGTACTATGAACAGTTAGGTGTGAGGTGAGAAACCTTGGAGTCCATGGTCGATCGGCTGCTCGTAAGCCACACATCATGTAGGAAAATTCCAAACGACGCCTCGCTTGGTGTAAGGAGCGTCAACATTACGCGATTGAACAGTGGCAAAACGTTGTGTGGAGTGACGACTCACGGTACACAATGTGGCGATCCGATAGCAGGGTATGGATATGGCGAATGCCCGGCGAACGTCATTGCCAGCGTGTGTAGTGCCAACAGTGAAATTTTGATGTGCTGGTGTTATGGTGTGGTCGTGTTTTTCCTGCACCCCTTATTGTTTTGCGTGGTAGGATCACAGCGCAGACCTACATTATTATTTTAAGCACCTCCTTTCTTCCCACTGATCTTTCAACACGATCGAGCACCTATGCACGGGCTGTGGCGGAGTGGTTACACGACAATAACATCCCTGTAATGGACTGGCCTACAAAGAATCCTGACGTGAATCCTATAGAACATGTTTGGGATGTTTTGGAATGCCGACTTCGTGCCAGGCCTCACCGACCTACATTGATACCTCTCCACAGTTCCGCACTCCGTGAAGAATGGGCTGCCATACCCCAAGAAACCTTCCAGCTACTGGTTGAAAGAATGCCTGCGAGAGTGAACGCTGTCATCAAGGCTAAGAGTGGGCCAACACCATATTGACTTCCAGCATTACCATGGAGGGCGCCACGAACTTGTACGTCATTTTCAGCCAGGTGTCCGGATACTTTTAATCACGTAGTGAAATATATATATATATATATATATATATATATATATATATGTGTGTGTATATGTTCGTTATTGGATAGCTTAAAAGCACGGAATTTTAATCGAAATGATAGAGAAATTTTTGAGAAAACAAAAAACACTAAAACATATTCCACGTAAAGGGTACTTTGTGGTAGGGAATTCTTTAAACATGCACACACATATACACACAAGGACACACACCCACATACACGTGATATTTTTCTAAATATTATGTTTTTGGATACCTCAAAACATACATTTGCGATAAAATCTTGGTATAAAATTTTTGTGTAATGCAATGCTTCCTCCACGTACTACGAACGTCATAGAAAAAGTAAGAAAGCTTCTGGGTTTTGCACATCAGATTTTAAGCTGATATTGGCAGTACTGACAGCAAATCTCGGCTTTAATTTTACGGTTGGATGTGCTGACGCATAGCAATTAGAGCGGGTAAGACATCATTGAACCTGCTGACGATGAAAACGTGAGAAGTGCCACTAAATTGTATTGTCTCTTTCTACAGATCATTAATGGTATCTTCCGATAGCTTTATTGACATGCCAGAAGAATCGACATTCTGTTAAAATTTGAAACATATTGGTGTCATGAGCTATTGATAGGACGTTTACGCTGTAAACAGGAGGAAGTCTAAATTTACAGAAAAAGAGATAGAACAAAATCATTAAAATGCAAAGGGAAATAAATTTAATTTTTAGGATTGAAAAATATAATTTAAGTCTATACCGAAATTACCTTAACAAATTTTGTATCACGTTATTTTTATTAGCCTGCGGTAACGTCTGTGGTTCACATTTATGAGGCCCCAGGTTCGATCTCCGACAACAGTACATGTATTTCGTTCCATTAATAATTTCATTCATCCTTCACCCCGTTTGTTCTATTTCAGGGTTGAAAGTGTCGGCAATTGTCTTTCGGTGCAGCGTGACAGATAAAAAAGATGCTCTCTGTGCACTTTCTCCGTCCCTCGGCCTTCGGTTGGATGCCGGCGTATAAGGACTCCCCCCTGTGGGAGCGATAGACCTTGTGTGGGGCGGAGTCCCCGTCTGCCTGTCCGACTGCCGGGGCATCTGTATCTGGAAACTGTAGGGACCCTGTCATTACTGTGCCGTCACTCCCGATTCTCACCGCCCAGTGTCTCCCATCACCTCATCCCTCCCTCCCTCCCTCCCTCCCGGGACGCTCCCTCGTGGGTCGTAGATATACAATATTCGGATTTAATGGATCGGTGCCAAATCCCGTCCGCTTCACAATCCAAACCAATTCTGTGGTAAGTAGAAGTAGGTGTTGTTTTTCGCTAAAACATTTGGTACAGGGATTTCACGTTTCAATGTCTACTGACCCTCCAAAATGCCACATTTATATAAAAAAGGACCGTAAGTGTGTCAGGATGTGTGTGTGAGGGGGAGAGAGAGATAGTAAACGAAAACTTTTATAAATGCCAAACGTGGTATTTAAGTGTGACATCGTCGTTCTCCGTGGTGTAGTGGTTACCATACAAGCCTCTAGTTTCCGAGGTCGCGGGTTCAAATACGGTGGAGGGCGATGGATTTGTTCGGGCATAGAAATCCTTAGCATAGCTTCCTTCGGAAGGGAAGTAAAGCCGGTGGTCCCGTGTCGTAGATTGCGGCACGTAAAAGAACCTCAAGCCTGTAAATATGCCTCTGAGCAAAATTTCCGATCTTTCACGCCCAATATAGAACGGGACGCTAAAGACCACAGCAGTTAAAGAGCGTCCATAAATAAATAAAAAAAAGTGTGGCACCTTCCAAATATAAGATACGAACATTTTTCAAGAAAACTCCTACCAAACTACCATATACATGAAAACATATTCTTTATTTTTTATTTTATCAAAAGTGGCCCTAATATATTTGCTTGAATAAGAGTATATCTTTAATTTTCTGTGAATGGCCTGTGGAGGGCTCATCATTCTGAATGAATTTACATAGTTATGTGTAACTGGTAAACCTCAGGCTCGTGGAGCCAAAAATATTGCTCTCGAAATATATACATCTCTTTGAAGTGCCCAATTTTTATCTGTTTTTGTGGCGTTTATTATTTCAACGATATTAGTTGCAAGTTTTTGAAGTGTTAATTCTCCATTCGCTAATTTTTCGTGGTCATGCAAACAGTATGGAATTTCAAAGCCTGCATACAGCGATTTGACTATCGTTTCAACTTCCTATATCACCTTTATACCAATAAACGGATCGTGTAATGCAAATTTTACCTCGATTACCCTTACATAGATTAACCATATATAGAAAATCAAACTTTTATAACAAAATTTTGCGGATGCTAGAGAAAAAATAAACGTCTTCATTGCAAGAGTTTGTTACCACGACTAAATATGTGAACGCAGCGCCTGTATGTTGGATGTAACCAAATACTTGCTACTTAATTTAAAATAATTTCTGAAAACTCATACTTATATTTAATAACACAACGTGGGTAGACGAGTGCATTTTATATGAATGCTACAATAGCATTCTTCTTCTTTTTCTTCTACATAGTATATGTTGCCTCAACCTGTTCAGGCTTCAAATTCCTGCTCTAAGTATCTGGTCCTGGATCTTCCTAGGTTTCGTCTTCCTTGGGATCGATAACTTAAGGTAGCTTTAGATATTCTGCTCGTTGTGATTTTTTGCATTTGTTATTTTTAGTTTACTCTGTATTTTCTTATTATAGTGTTGATATCTTCAATATTTAGCCTCTGTCGTATTTCATTAATTCGTTTTGTGTCCATTGTTGTATTTTAATCTGATATTGATCTCAGGAATTTCATTTCTACTGATTATATTTGCTTTATGGTTGGTGTTCATATTTCTGTGCCACGGGTAATAACAAGCATTGGCAGTTTTACTTTCTCTACTACGTATAGTAAGTAGGGGAAGTATTGTATTCCACCCAAACATTCGATACCGAGATTTCACCGGAAATATATGTTTTGAGGCCCCATGAATTAAAAAAAAGCTTTTTGGAAACATGTCCGTGTATGTGTCTGTGTCTGTGAACAGCATCACTCAGAAACGAACAGTCGGATAAGCACCAAACTTGGTATTTAGGTTCAATATCTTCCAGAGATGCGACACGAAGGTTTTCAAGAAAATCCACCACCCAAGATAACCCATTACATTGAAGATTTTTCGAAAATTTTTATTTTCTGAAAAATGGCTCTAAGAAGTTTGATTAAAACATTATATGTTTAAGATATTTTCATGACAAATGAAATGTATATCTCGAATTTTCTGGGTAAGTCTCCAAAAGTATTGTTCATTGTGAACGACTTTTGCATAACTGGTAAACCATAAGAGATAGACAAAATTTTACTACACAAAAAATGTAGATCCCGTTAAAATACACAATTTGTGTCATATACATTTTTTGTTGTTGAGTGAACCATTTTCGAGATATTGCTTGCTATTCCCTTAAATTTTCCAATACTTATACTTTTTCTCAAATGGGAATACGTTATTCATTTTTTGTCTTGGAGATGCAAAGAGTATTAATCTGTGGCAAAGGGAATGGTGCTTCACATAGCAACCAGCTATTAAGAGATACGCCTACGCTTAAAGGCTACTGTATTTCTATATTGCCCTTGCAAATACAAAACAAGGGGAACATAGTACGCCTTAAGCGATAGTCAAATATTTTTAGAACAGGTCGCTATGTGTGAAATGTAGTTCTCTTTGCACGTCAAGAACATAAAACAAGAACAATGAATTCTCAGTTGAGAAAAAGTATAAGTATTGAAAAATTCAAAGAAATAACAAGGAGTATCTCAAAAATTGTTCACTTTACAAAAAAATGTTTAGGACATATATTGTGTATTTTAACCAGATCTACATTTTTATGTAGTAAACTTTTGTCTATCTCTTGCGGTTTACCAGTTATGCAAAAGTCGTTCGGAATGAAGAGGACTTTTGGGGACATTCCTAGATAATTCAAGATATACGTTTTATTTGCCATAAAATGTCTTAAACATGTGATACTTTAATCAAAATCGTTAGAGCCGTTTTTGAGAAAATAAAAATTTTCGAAAAAATTTCCATGTAAAGAGTGGTTTGGGGTTGGGGCATTTTCTCGAAAACTTTCATGTCGCATCCCGGGAGCATATTGAACCTAAATACCAAGTTTGGTGTTTATCCGACTTTTCGTTTTTGAGTTATGCTGTTCACACACATACAGACACTCAAGGCATACGCACGGATATGTTTCCAAAAATGCTTTATTTTTTCTGTGTCCTGGACAAGCGAAGAGAATGCAATGCTCCACATAGCAACCAGCTCTTAAAATATTTGACTATCGCTTAAAGCCTAGCAATTCCCCTTGCATCTACAAGAAAATTAGCAATAAGAATAACATCTCAATTAACCTGAAGCATATGAAGTATAAGCGTTTGTAAAAATAGGTTTTACACGAGTAGAGAAGGTCATGTGTGTGTAACACATCATATTTTTTATATAGCTTGCTTTAGCTTTTTAGTGTTCGTTTGATTGTACCGGTTATGTAATTAAATTTATTCATTTTGTTGTTGATATCTGTTTCCTGATTGTTATCTCACATCCATCAGGTTGAATTTTGATAGTTTTCCGGTTGGTTTGTTTTCTAGGATTATTTTAAACCGAACTAGATTATTATCCTTCAAGGCGAGTGCTTTCTCTATGCAGGTGACATTTTGATGTTGTATTATTTTACTAAAATACTGAACTTAAATGTCATCTTTGTAGTTCTTCCTTACTTTGGATATATGCAGAATAAAACTTGCTCATCTGCAAGACAGTATTCGTACTGTCAATGTTCCAAGACATATTCCTTCCTACTATACTGTATTATAGTACAGTGCGATACAATATTGTAACGGATATTTATGTGATTCTGTCATGGATAGAGAAAGTCCTGTGACTAAACTACATCGTACTTTTTCCCAGATTACAAATGGCTATATAACATTGGGATAGATTTAATACAAGAATCTAATGTCTGCATACACATTCATACACGCTTTAGAGATCTCTATACAGGTTGAACCCATGATGTATTTCAGTAAGCCAAAGAAACAAAACACTCATGATAAACTGCTCTGCAGAGTATGTAAATATTGAAAACGCAAACGCACTATCATTATGTACATCAGGCCCTCGCTAGTACAGCATTACGTGTCTTTGTTGAAATTGGATTATTGAAATATAACATGGGGGATTCACAGAATTTCCTGAGGCTGTTAAAAACAAAATTGAATTACATTGAAACCAAATCAATTGGTAATTATTTTATTACGCATTAGTTATTAAGAACGGTACCAAACTTATATTGACATTTTGGGAAAAGTGCAATATTATTTAGACTAATGAAAAATATCAGGACTTGCTTTTTTGTTTGCTATTTTAAACAGATTTGTTTGCATATATTATAAAACATCGCGCTAAGAAGTGTTGACAGACAAAAAATATTAAAAAAAAAGTGTATGTTACAAGCATTGACCTTATCTACCTACCATTGACCTACCACCTTCCACGTAGATGGAGGAAGCATTACATTCCACCTTACAATTCTAATGTCAAGATTTCAGCGGAAATACATGTTTTGACACCCCCTGAGAACATTTTTGTAAAAAAGTACCCCTGTGTGTGTGTGTGGAGCATAACCCAAAAATGAAATGTCAGCCAGATACCAAAGTTTTCTAAGTTATGTATCTCTCAAGGATGCGACACGAAGATTTTCAAAAGAATCCCCTCAACCGCAGCTACCACTTACATTAGAAATTTGAATATCTTTCATTTCATCAAAAATGACTAACGGTTTTTACTAAAATGCCATATATTTTAGTTATTTACGCGACAAATAACATGTATATCTTAAATGTTCTGATAATAGTTCTTTTCATTTGATATGAATATAGCATTTTGTACAAGGTGAGGCAGTATTTTAACACTTAAATGATTTCAGTCAAATTATATAATATATAAATTCAATAACAGCCCGCCTTAAAGCAGTATGTGTATGTAACAATTAATGAGTGTATATTACAGTCTTTGTATATGTTATATTATTTTATCCATGTGTAATAATGTTATGCGAATGTATTACGTCATTTAATAATGTAGGAGCTGTGAGAATAATAAGTTGAACGTTGCCAATAATGAGGTAACCTTGAGTCAATAATGAGTTTGAGAGTTTAATAATACTACTTGTGATTCTTGGAAGCAATAATTTAATTTTAGTGGCAGTTTATAAAATAGCCAATCAACAACCAGAAAAAGCTTTAGTAAAATGAAGGTATTTTATTGCAGTAGGATTAGCCAATCAGAAATTGAAAAGGAGAAACATTTACAAATTCAGAAGTCGGTTACTAGTAGACCGTGTTCCTAATCAGACGTGATGCGTCCTCGAGAAATTTTATACACATTTTGTGTGAGACAAAAATAGTTTACGTGTTAAAAAGTGCAAGTATTTAATAAAAACATCTCATAGCTCTCTCTCTCCATATATATATATATATATATATATATATATATATATATAAGTGAAGTGTTATTTAAATCGTGTCAGCATTAATAAAAGGAGTTAAGTAAAATTATAATCTGTGTAAGCCTACATTCTTAGTTGCACCACAACCCTGCTAAGAGAAACGTGTTTCTAACAATAATACTGACGCAGCCGAGGCAAACATAAATACATAATATTTAAAGAAACAGTCCAATTGCAAAGTTAATATTTTTTTTAAACTTGGGGCAAAGGCCACCTGAAAGTATATTTGGGACGAAGGCTACCGGAAACTGTTTACCATACGTTCGGTTGCAACTACTACAAGTTCGGCTCCCCAACAGTTGAAATATAATACAACTCCTTCAATACAAACTGCTTTAAA
Source organism: Deroplatys truncata (assembly GCA_030765065.1). NCBI lineage: Eukaryota > Metazoa > Arthropoda > Insecta > Mantodea > Mantidae > Deroplatys > Deroplatys truncata. The sequence continues at coordinate 96,091,136 of CM060986.1, read as the reverse complement.
TTGACGCCCAAAGCGTGGTGCAAATAACGTAACAAACCATCTTCTCAAATTGGCTTCCATACGTGGGGCAAATAAATAAATATTTTCTTAAGGCTAACCATAAGGGGTAGACACACACACACATACTTAATATGAAATTATTGTGGCTCGGCTGTTTCCGAGATATCGGTTATTATTGGCGAGATCCGCTTTTAAACATCTGGCTATCGGTTTGGTTTCCTCTACCCGCCTTGTAGCTAGAACGAAATGTATATCAATTTTGGTAATAATAGTCTGTAGAAGCTAAGTAAAAATATAGACAGTAGTCATGTGAATGTAACATGACATTTTTCCGTTAAAAAAGAAAATGTATGTGTGAATGTGTGTGTATGAATAGAGTAGAGAGAGTGGGTATTTATTGGTGTTAAAGAGTTTACACGTTCAAACTCGTACATAGCATGGGTGAGATAGACTGTACGTGCTAATAGAGTACACTGTAGTCCATATGTTTCAGTCTATATTCATCACACCGTACTTTAAATTTGATTATATTTTATAAGAATAGGAAAGATAGAAAAAGACAGAGAAACTATAAGAAAAATAAAAAAAAACAGAAGAAGATGAACAAAAATAACTTTTTCACAAGAACACGGTATTGTTTACAAAAACAATTATCCGCTCCTAAGAAATAATGACTTTCTCTATCTAAGAAAAATTCTCATACATCCTTTACATAATATGGCATTCTTGTATAAAGTGATTATTCTCGATATTCTCTCCAAGTTGCATTACCCATGATATACTTTTCTGCCTGGGAATGATATCAAATTAAGCAAGAATTGCTTAGCTATAACCATGTATTTTACCATTATAACTGCGGAAACAGCTTTGAAATTGTTATACTAACAAGCTCTGGCGAAGAAGCAAAAGAAAGGGGCAGAACAATTGCAACTTCAAGCATATCCGTTACTCACACTTGAATAGCTCTGAACTTGTGACGAAATACTTCGAAAACGTCTAATACTACTACTATCATTTGGCACAAATTACCAGCTGTGATGGCCGCCACATTTTACCTGAGATTATTTTTGTCCATTTTCTAAGCTTTCCTACTTTTACAAAGCTCTACAGGAAAAAAGAGGAAGAATTCATAGGCTATTCACCGAAAATTCAAGATATGCATTTCATTTTCAGGCAGCTACCTTATACACAGCATATTAAATAAAATCGTTAGAGGCATTTTGAGAAAATAAAAAGTGACAAAATGTTTTTCGTGGAAAGGAGTAGCAATTGGTAGAGCGGATTTTCTTACAAATTTTCCAGTCGTATTCTTGGAAGACATTAAACTCATTTTGGTATCTATCCGAAATTCTGTTTGTTTTAATTGTACAGTACGGTATGGACTATTTGTATGGGTTATAGTACATCTTCTACTTACCATAGGTATTTTATAAAAATGAATGTGATTTGTGGTTTCAGGCTAGCCCATTCTATGCGTTAATATTAATACCTCAGTCAAGACTACCTGAAATTCTTTGCTGCAGTTTTAGTATAGGTATAGAAGATAGTAGTTTCGTTTATACTAAGCTTAGTGGGATGGCTCAGGGGTAGCGTGTTTTCATTCGCAGGTCCCAAGAACGATTACCGTTGTATCTTGAGTTTTTCCGTGGTTTTCTCAGGTCGATAGGCGAAGGTTGAATTACATAGGTCCCACGAGTTTTCCTTTCATTTCATTACCTTTCAGCTTTCAGTTTTGAAACGATAGTCGGTGGGTTGTGGCTTATATGCGTTTTGTTTGTGAGGATAGGAAGGGAATCGAAAGAACGTCCAAAGTTGCTCAACCTAGAAACATAAGTGATCCCACATCTTTGCGTCTGCTGCCATAACTTCTGGCCACCCTTCGTGCCCTCACACCCCATCCTTTCCTCCCGGAGGTCTAGTATGCAAAATAGGCCTAGCCTTGGCTACAGTTCTTAAATTATCCTCCTGTTTAAAGCCCTATCCCTCCGAAGTTAAATCTACTGTCAAATGCATGGCACCTCAAACTATTTAAAACGTCAGATCGGAACATTTACAGATATATACGGATATAGATATATACCTTATAAGTTCTTTGATATACTGTTATCTAATAAGTTTGTTTATTCAGGAAGATACGATTATTTCTCAATATTTATATTAATATTTATCAGCAATTACGTTTTTAAGGAGCAACCAACCATTTTAACGCAAATGTAGATCGGTAATAACATTTACACGTTGTTGTTACCATCCTAAAATGTAATTTAATTATCTTAAATAGTTTCTCGGAAAATAGATCATATGTATCAGAAAATGTCAATCAAAGAAAGAGCTGTTCAAACCAAAAATACAGAAAACAATCTCCCACATATTTGCTAAGAAATAAACCACTCGAAAAACCAAAAACCAAAATGGTTTGAACTTATAGAAGGTTCCATTGTTTATAATGGTACCAATTTGTAGATAAAATTTCCTCTAAAATGTGGATTGAAGTTTACCTCTCTACTCCAAAATGTGGAGTTATGATAGTTATGATAGTTTTCTGTGAAGTGGTGCAGAATTCAGAGCACATAACAGGAGATGCAGTGTCATTTTTAAAGTATACTTAAAGTATAAGTGTTACCTTCAATGATAATATATATATATATATATATATCAAATTAAAGAAGAAATGTTAATTATTTGGTCTGCACAGAAAACTAGAAATGTCATTTTTGGCACTTTATAACAGGAATTATACACTCCTGTTGTATAATATGTTTATTATAACATTCCTGTCGCAATACAAATAAACGCTTGCTTGGAAAGCAGAAAGGACTGTCATGTTTTAACGCATTGCATAAAGTTGGAACTCGTTTAAGCACGCAGCGCATTATGGGTAAGATAGATGCAAAGGAAGTTGGTCGTAATAAAGACGCTTAAGCGCAGTATGTGAGTGAACACGACATTGTGAGGCCTAAGCTAATCAGTGTGATGAATGTGAAGCAGCAGATGTCATCACTCAGCGGTTTACGGCAGCTTTACTCTCCATTCCGGGACTGGAATGGATTTTATATGAGCCTGCGATGACACGTTTCTTAGAGCCATCCTTGTCAACTTGAAGTACCTTCTGGAGAGAAGAAATGTTACATTCCTGCTGGGAGATAAAGTTTATATTCACAAAAAGGAATTGATGAGTAACAGTCACAAAACTTTCTGCAGCCATTATCGTTTCTCAAGCGACTCTAACTGCGACTGATGGAGAGCATTATTTTCCGCTTTACCTTACGGTAATCGCTGACTTACATTTGTTCTTAAACCCGGAATAAAGCTTTGATTAATTTCATTTTTCCCCCCTCAGTCCTATTTATAAAATTATTGTACAATCAGGTAGACTGTTCCACTCTGCTCGGTTGAGTTAGAGTACTCACGCATACGCAGCAACAGTGCCTACAGCCCGGCTGGATGGGGCAGCGTGATAGCCAATACAAAACTGGGCGAAGGTCATAGCGTGCTTGCGCTTCCTGCCACTTCATTCAGCCATGGCGAAAGCTTGCCCCCAATGCCGAACTGTATTGCATGCTGCATACAGTCTCCTGCGAGTCGTAAGTAATCAACAGCGCGCTCTCTGGCGTGCACCCATTCTGAAGTACAAGTATTCATAGGGAATCCTTCCCGTAATTTCGTAAAGTCTCGGCCATAATGGTCCAAAATTCCCTGATATTTAGGGAAGTCTCCGTAAATATGTTATTACTGTCAACAGTTCAAACAAGATGTGATTCCAGTAAATTTCTCCAGCTACTATCGTTTACATTTATACAGATTCTACAAAAACTTATTTTTACTTTCTCTACACTTACCTATAGTGAGTAGAGAAAGTATTGCATTCCATCCAGCAAGATTTCGATAGGAAATACCGTCAATGGAACTCCTAAATCCAGAACATGCATTGGTAGAAAAAAGGTCACGTGTATGTGTCTATGAAAATCATAAGTAACTCAAAAAAAAACAATAAAAAATTCAGTAAATACAAACTTACATATTTAAGCTCTGGGTCTTCCAAGGATGCGAGACAAATACCCCAATAGTATTCATATAGATGACTTTTGTTACTTTTAATTTTAGAAAAATGGCATAATGATTGGAATACCCTATCGCAAGGTATTTGCATGACAAATAAAATTTTATCTGAATTTCCTGGGAATAGTCCTTTCATTTTGAATGACTTTTGAATAATTATTAAACCGTAGGATACAGACGAAAAGTTACTACAAAAGGTTGCAGATCTCGTTACACACAATTTATGTCAGATGAAATTCTTTGTTACTTTAACTATTTACGAGGTGTTCATTGTTATTGGTTTGAATTTTCAAATATTTATATTACTTTTTTCAGGTGGTTAGCAGCTAATTGGTTTTTCAGTGGTCATGCAGGGAACTTAGAATTTCCGAGACGACGCCTAGCGATCCGATTATTAAAAAACTGTATCCTACCGTGTCCTTCTTGTGTCTACAATGTTAGGTATAAAGGCTAATGCAAGTTTACCTGGACTGTCATGAAGTACGCAGAAGGAATTACATTTTGTAAAAAATAGTTTGTAAAAGAGTGACTAGAGAAAGTCCTGTGAATCTAATACATAGGATTTTTCTATGTATCAATTTTAATCCAGATAAATGTTTACAGAAATATTTTCATTATACATTTCGTTTAGGTAAAAGAGGAATATGGGAGATTAAAAAATAGTGAAATCTTTAAAAAGCAATTTGCTGTATGCTGCCTTTGAAATTCCATACTCTTTGTATGACTACTCCAAAAAAATCTGGTGTGATACATTCACATGACTTTCTCTATAGTCTATCTTTATTCGTAAGTGTACATACTATTCTTACGAAAGCTTATTCTCCTATCCATTACATTTAATCCAAATAAACTTTGCAAAAATAGTTACGTTACACCATTCGTTATAGATACAAAGGGAACAGTGATAGTCAGATGTTTAAGAACCGGACGGTACATGCTGGCCTTAAAATTCCATACTGTTTCCATGCAATCGCGAGAAACAACTTAAAATTAATGAGACTTAAAATAGTGATAGGTATTGAGCAATTCGAACCCTTTAATACGGATATCTCAAAAATGGCTTATGTCACAACAAAGTTTATTTTAAGCAAGTGGTGTGTTTTAAAGAGGTCTATGTTTTTTGTGTGGTACATTTTTATCTGTCGCATAACGTTTACATGTCATACAAAATTATACAAAACTCCTTCGGAATGAAGAGGCTATTCCCAGAAAATTGAAGGTATGCATTTTATTTGTCATGTAGATGTCTTTCATATATGGTATTTTAATACAAATGGTTAGAGCCATTTTTTAGAAAATCAAAATGTTCCAAACATGTTTCATGTAAAGTGTAGTCTGGAGTGGGGGATTTTCTTGAAAATCTTCGTGTCGCATCCTTGCAAGATACTAAACTCAAAAACCAAATTTCGTATTTTCCGACTGATTTTTGAGTTATGCTGTTTACGACAGACACGCACACAGGCACACACAATATGTATTTTCGGTGATTTCGGTGTCGATAATTTAGTTGGAATGCAGCACTTCCCCAACTTACTATAAGTTGAGGAGAAAGTAAAAATGACATATTACTGAAAAATCCAAACCAAAAACAACGAATATCTTCGATGCCCTAAGAGGTTTAATTAGTTTCTGTAGTCATCTCATGTTTCAAAATTTACACAAAATTTATAAAGCGGACTTTTCAAATTGTTCATAGAACATTCAATATATATTATTAATTTCGTATATAGCTTAAATATAGGTATTTTATTAAAAATTGTTTGAACTGCTTTTGAGAAAATTAAATAAGCATTTCCATGTAACGTGTAGTTTATGGTGGTAGGAATTGTGTTGAAAATTTTCATGTCGCGTCTTCCACAAATACTGAACTTAAATTTCAAGTTTGGTATATATCCGAATTTTAGTTTTCAGTTATGTGATTCATATACACACATACACGCAAATTCAGATGTACACGCTCCACATATTTCTAAATGCATGTTTTTGGGATTATAAGGACCTTAAATATGTATGTCTTGTGAAACCTCGATATACGAGGAATGCAATTCTTCCTCTTCTGATAAATAAGTCGTCTTTTGCTATTTTTAAACAAATATTAGTATTACGTTGTATTTAATTCTTAAGTGATTTTGGGAAAAATTCTGGGTGTGTACTCCGTCAAAGTATGCATTTCCGTCTAATTGGATTATCTAATTTTTCGGATTAAGTAAAATACTTCCTCTGCCATACGTAAGTGATAGATGCTATAAATGTGTGATAAAAATAATTAACTTATGAATTCAGGGAATATATTTTTTTTGAAATATCAGTACGTCAAACTCAAATTTTAATAAAAAATTGGCAGTGGTCGTTTTGAGGTAATAGGGGCCAAAGGGAATATTTTAAAGTTATTATTTGATTGTTTGAATCCTTCAAAATATGCTCTTTTTTACCCAACTTAAATGGTTTTAATTGATGTCATTATGGACAAAATTAACAAATGGCAATTTTCGTTAAGTAAGGAGACTTGCATATGAAAACTGACAAATGAAATCTTAAAAAATATAGGTTTAGTGCTCCAATAAATGTTTAGAGATGGACTATGATGATGTAAGACTGAAATTTATTGAAGCGCGAACGCACACAGGAATGCAGTTTTTAAGTTTCAAGCCCCCTCTCCTACAAGTAATTTATTTTCTGATTTTATTGCACAGTGCTCTCTATAGCTCCAATTACTCCTTGTGATGTAAATTTTTATCGATTACTCTGAAATTCACAACGCAGAATATTGCGATGATAAACAAAAATTGTTGCTGGAAATTTTCAGAAAGGTAAAACTAATGAAGTATAAGGCATTAAAACTACGTCTATGAATTAAATAAATACAAAGCAGCAGATCGACATACTTTGTCAACCAATAAATGGGTTATTTTTCAAGTATGTTGAGTTTGTAAAGAGAATAAGTTGTGTACCCAAATTTTGATGTGGATTCAGTTTCGAAAACAGCACCACTGTGACATTTTTTCCTGAAAAACAGGAAGTATATGCTTTTTACAGGAGCCACTGTAGCAGTAACTCACGAGTGTGTACTGCAACGCAAATATCTAGTAAAACATTCAATTAATCTGTGTTTATTATGCATGTATGTGAGTATATGTATGTTCCTTACGGAAATTGTACCAGTTTGAACGCCCCCCTCACAGTTTTGTATGAGACTTTTCGTCTATGCCGCAAGGAACTCTTCATTGGACACAACATCCCGTGGCCGCAGCCTGGTGGTGTGTTGTGGAACCTACTACTGCGAGTCCGATGTCGCGGATTCAAACCCGGCGGACGGCGATGCATTTTTTTCGGGCGTAAAAATCAATAGCATGGCGTCCTTCATAAAGATTTCGGCACTTGAAAGAACCTTAAGCCTGATAAAGAGGCCTCTGAGCAAAATTTCCGGTCTTTCACGCCCAATAGGATAGAATGGGACGCTAAGGACCATAGTAGTTAAAGAGCGTCCATAAATAAACTTTTTTTTTAACTACTGCGAGCAGGTCCCGCAGTGGGTCGGTGGGGAGAGAGACCATGTTTTTAGAGAGAGAGGATAACCAGCTTTACTCTGGCAGCGGCGGGATAGGAGAATGAGCTTGTAAAATGTGGTGAATATTTTGGCCCATTCTATTTTTTCGTCATTCCACGTCAAGTCGCACAAATTTTCACAAAATCTGACCATCATGTCTCCGATTGACTTCAAATTTTGTCCATGAATTATAAAAACAAAGTGAATTATATTTTAAACTCTTAATTTTTTTAAATCGCAATATTTAAAAACATATTGCGCAGTCCAACTTGTTAAAAGCGGCACACCTCTTTACCTTTAAATTAGGATGTATCCAGACGATAAGGGATAAAATTGTTATAAAATGCTATGCGAAGCTTAATATTTCATATTTTACTTAGTATTTATTATGATTGATAATTGCTATTATTTACATAAATTTTTAAAATTCAAACATTTAAAAGGCATATACTCCTATTAACTCCATAGTTTAAATTTATATAAGAATTCTAAGTAAATTATTTGTAGTCTTTGGTATGTATTTACATAAAACAAAGATGGAACCCTGTATAGTTAATTTTAAATAAAATATCTTAGAAAGCGGTGCGTAGCGGGATTCCAGCGCGGCATGGTTGGAGTGTGGCAGCACTTTACTCTTGTCATTGTTGCCTCGTCAATTGTTCACGGCAGTTTAGTTGCACTGGTTTGTTCACATGTAACTTAAATTTGCATAAAGTTGAGTAATATTCAAACTGTCAATCTTGTCCAATGGGAGGCAACTTAACTACAATTTAACTGTGCACTTTTCCCCTTCAGGTTCAAGTGAATACTATCTGGTTATTATTTCATAATTGGTTGATGGAATAAATGAAAAAGATACCAGGGATCCCTTTCGAATTGCTGTATCTTGTGTTAAAATGGTCATCATGTTCAAAACCACTTCTGGATTGTTCACGGCATTGGCACTTTGTAGCGCACAATCACTGTTATCAGTGGGCGGTAGCTCGTTTTGCTTGTTTGTTTGTTTTTTGAAACGTATCACTTAGTTTTAGCTTTGGTGACAAAGTTAAGTTCTCCATTTTAACGTTTTTAAGCATATTGCGGGTAACTAAACTTAATGATTTCTGCCTTGTGTGCTAGGAAACATTAAATGGATTAAAGCAATAATCATAGCTACGTTTCTTTAGTTCATTTATTATGCACTTTTAGAAATCACAGAGCTAAGAATGAACTTCTAACTCAAAAAGCTGAACACAAAGTAACATTTAAAATGGAGAGAGACTTTATAGAATATCAGATTTCAATTGCTAAGTTACATCGGACACCGAATGTGATAGCCGTACGTTCGTACTGCGTAACGCATCGGCCGGCGCGGCGTGCTACTGCAGTGTAAAGCTCTCGTCAGCAGTCTGTGTTCTAAAATTCTACGCGGTAACACAAATAAACTGTTTAAATGCGTAGGCTTCTGAGGAAGATCCCATCCTGATATTAACAGATTAAAAACAAAATATATCACAGATTCCTCCTGTATTTTTTAGATTTTAATATTAGGGGGTTAAATATGATATTGCTGTTTAAAATATTCATAAGTGATAGTTTTTTTCTCGGAAAAGTGGTATTTTACATAAGAAAAGCCACAATGGTTTTATTTGAAAAACGATGTATTGTTCTTATTCCTGGCCATTCTGTATTCTGAGAATAAATTACCTTTATGTAACGTTGTGGGGTATAATAAAATGTTGAGTGCGCTGTAAATCCTAAGATAATTTGATTTTCCGCAAAATATAAAGTACGTGTCCATTTATTTTATGTGTAGAACACCTAAACTAAAATTCAAAAAATTCAGAGAAAGTAATGTTTTAAGTGTGTTCGGTTTGATGTGAAATGACTAATCTGTGAAATACAAAATTTTAGTGAGTAAATTAATCTAAATTATACTTTAACTTTGCATGCGGTAGTTTGAAGCAATTCTACAAATCAAGGGAGACATTTACGCAGCAAAAGGTGGAAAAGCAATGCGGATGTAAATTCTTATATTCAAATGTGTAGGAAAATAGTTAAATTTTATATCCGAGCTACTCAACTTTTTAAATTTCGATGTGTTTATTAATTGTTAAAATTTTCTAAATATTTAAAAGAGAAGAAAGCTTTTACAGATTTCTTAATAAAGGTATTTTGTAGTTCAAAACAATAATAATTCTTCAGAGATCGTCGTAACTGTGTTATGTATTATTGAAATACAGTATAATTATATAAAGCATATATTTAGTGTTTAAATGTAAGCGGCTCCTGAATATACGAGATTTCCGAGACAGGGTCCGATCCATGTTACTTAACCATTTATTTTCAAGGTAATAGTTTCCGCTTTAGTAACTACCCGAATAATCGACACATAAATAAGTTTGGGTTATGAATATCTTACAAATAAAATATTTTATAATAGGTTGGTTAAGTAAGGAGTAAAATGGGAACTGTACAAATGTTACTGAAGTCACTAGTAGAAAACAAAGAAAAAAAAACATAGTGCAGCATCTACACTCTTTCACCCTCTGCAAAAACATTTTTAGGATAAATATAAATATCCTCTTGGGATAATATCGCAAAAACACCACTACTGAAAGTGGGTAGGAACATTTGTGGATGTAAACACTTTTAATGCCTCTTAAAAGGCTTCTTTTCTCAACACTTTCGCTAAATAAAAGAATAATGTTGCTTACTTCATTCTTTTAGAGGCGGTAATGCAAAGGCAACTCCTAATGGGAGATGAGGTTGAAAATTGTTCGATGAAAGGCACTTTGGAGAATTTTAATTCTGAATTTTGAAGCATGTTTCCTCTAGGACAAGAAAAAATATACGTGCGGGTGCCCTAAACGGAAATCAATTTTGAGGTTTTTCAGCATGAAAGCGTATTGTGGCGGTTATAGTTTATCTTAAAAGAATGCGATAAATATGATTTTATAAACTTCGAGATATTCGGTACAAGTTTTGTTTAAATAAATCCATGAAAATAGTTTTAGAATTATTGCGAGTTATTTACCGGATGTTTATGTAAGCCGGGGTTTGGCAGCACAATGTTTAGGGGGAAAATTCAGCTCTTTACCGACACGTGGGTGACTTATGCATTTCTTACTGACATACGTTACGTGAGTATTAGCTAGGCACTAGTCGGATTTTCGTCGGGTATTTAAACTTATTTTTTGACGGCTTGCGCTCAGTTATCACTCGCCAGCAGATCCCTGTGCCGGTAAGTTTTTTAAATTTAGTTTGTACTACCTTACAACATCGGCGTAGACCCCAGATTCGATGAAGATGCAACCCGGACAGGTAAACCCACAAGCTGTCTAACTCTCTCCCTCATAAAATGTACTTTAGTTTGTTATTAGAAAGATTAAAGTTTCCCGTGGGAACAGAATTAAACATCTGATATGTCACCCTTTCACCACACTCCCACTGCCGCAACCTATATCCCTATCGATGTCGTCCATGTACTATGTCCCTATCCTTTACGCATCTAGTGAAGGCGTTGATGGTGTTACCCCTATTACGTTACACTTGGTGAAGGTACCAATAGCGTCGTCAACTCGCATATAATTGGTTGTGCAACCCACCGTTACCTACGCAATGTAAACTATATTTATGATCTATTATCTCAGAAATTATGTAAGATATCAGGCTAAAATTTTTACAGGATGTAGATGTATACCTTGTAAGTTCACTGATCTATTTTATGCATTATTGTTTATTAAGAAAGAAAGGGTATTTTTTTCAGTTATACCAACCATATTATCAATACCAAACTAGTTTCACAGCAGAAGGTACCGGTTATTGTGTGATCCAAACATTTAATTAGCCATCTTCAACAGTTTCTTATGGATTGGGGTATTTATATCAGCACCTCATTTACAGAAAAAGCTGTTCAATTCAAAAATGGAGAAAACGAAGTCGCATAAATTTTACAAGAAAGAAAACTTATCTTGAACACACAGACGTTGTATACTTGACAATAGTACCAGTTGTACAGCAAAACGTCCCCAAAAGTGGCCCTAAAGTTAAAAACTCTACTCCAGAGTGTAGTGGCTATGATATTTTTCTGTGGAGTGATGTAAAATTCACAGTACAAAATGGCAGATACAGAACAATTTTTAAAAATATATTTAAAATATAAGTATTGTGCCTGCAATGCTAAAACATATATGAAATTAAAGAGGATATTCCAATTGAAAAGAGTGCACAGAAAACTAGAATTGTGATTTTTGGCAATTTTCTCCGTTTGAAGAAATCTTGAGGTTAATCTTCCTACTAAGCTGTGGACTGCTGGTTAATAGTGAAGCCACAATATCAGGTGGCTGTGTGATATGTAGCACACAGGAAGCAAATGCTCAGTTCGTGCCTACACGTGGAATACAACCCCCACTTGTACCACGACAAGTGTTTCAGTGCCGCAGGGGTCTTCCCTAAACTTCCACAAGAGTCTAGCTGTATAAGACAAAGTGTCACAAAGTGCCTTCCTTTGTTCTCTAGCTTTGTGTACTCTGGGATTACTGAAATATCCTTTAAATCCTCTTCGCCTTAATATTTTGTTTTAAAACTACCTTTCTTAGCCTTGAAGGACTGACATAAGAAGGTTTCTTAAAAAAACAATTTCCTAGCCACTTATTTTTCCACACTGCTCTTTCGAAAGGTTATTTTTCCATTTGTTTTGTGTTATTTAAATAAACCTTTGCAGGAATAGTTACATTATACGTTTCCTAAATATTCTTTATTATTGGTTTGAATTTTTAAATACTCTTTAAAGTAATTTTTGTGGCAGTATTTTATATCACAACAATGTAAATGCCATAGTGATTTTAGTGTAAATAAGCATTATTGTATGACATTGATTTGAGATGTTTGTTAATTATAAGCATTGTTAGGAAATAAGTTTACACGACCTCACTGAAACTGACAATAGGAGCGGATAACAATGAGCGAGGGGGTGAGTTGTTTATCAATTATTAAAGACAAGCAAATGACGTCAGAGTAGCGCGCGTTTATTTAGAAATGGAGGTAATATCTTCCCTAGAGCATGTGTGTTCGTAATTTTGATTCGATATAAATATAGACGCTAATGTTGGCGCGTTTTATTAACCAATAGCAGCTCGGTTATAATCTTTAGGCATATCGGGTGAGGGAGTATAAATTCCGTGCCAGAGACGGGTAACGCGCAGTTTGACAGAATAGTTCACAAGGCAAACGTCGTTCAGTCCAACAGAAACATTCGTGCATTACACATCGTTCAGTCCAACAGAAGGATTCGCGGGTAATAGTCGTTCAGTCCAACAGAATCATACAAAGGTTATACGTCTCATAGTTCAAGAGAATCGTTCACGCGTTATACGTCGCGCAATTCTACAAAATCTCTCGCGTTGTAAAGTTAGTTATAAATGTGAAATATGCGAATTAATAATGTGCAGCAAATAAGTGATTATAGTGATATTAGAAAATATCACAGATTCAGTCTGACGTGTAGCAAGAGTCAATCTGTGAAATTAATTAATTGTGACGGTAATAAAAGTGTAAAAACAAATTCTTTTATAAGTGTTATCTTTCAGTAACAAATCCTTTCCGTTTACACACCCTGTTCAAGAGATATGCTCGAATGAGTAGTAATAATAGCTAGCCGGAGGACAAAGAACCCAACATTCAAAGTAGTAAAACAATAACAGGCGCTCAGCAATAAGATAACACGAAGTTACTGCGACAAATTGGCTCCCATACGTGGGGCAGATAAACATGAAGCATCTTCCAACTACAACAAATATTCTACTTCATTTCTGTAGTTCTGTCACTATTCAATTGTTTCTTGCGATAGCATGGAAAGAGTATGGAATTTGAAGGCCAGCATATAGCGGCCCCACTTTTAAACATCTGAGCATCGATTCCGTTTCCTTTAACCCCCTTGTACCTATAACAAAATGTATAGTGTAACAATTTTTGCAAAGCTTTACCTGGATTAACTTGAAGTATTTAAAGAAATAAGCTCTCGTAAAATAGTGTGTAGAATTAGATAAAAAATAAACGATAGTAGAGAAAGTCATCAACTGTCACATCAGATTTCCTTTTTATTTCCTAGCGCTAGCCGTTTTTTAAATATTCCATTAAATGTGTACATGCTTCCCATATAAGATGTATATGAATGTTCATGGGTAGAGATAGTCCTGTGAATGTATGATACCAGGTTTTTTTCCTGCATTGGTCTCTCTCTTTCTCTAATGGTTTCATAGTTATACAAATTTTTACAATATCCAGTTAGAAGGGGTTTTCATAGGGTAAACATACAGCATTTAAGATATACATTTTGATTTTTACTTTCTCTAATACATATAGTAGGTAGGGGAAATATTGCATTCCACCTAAAAGTTCCATATCGAAATTTCACCGGAAATACATGTTTTGAGGCCCAGCAGCACAACTCAAAAACGAAAAGTTGATAAATCCAAACTGGTATTTAGGTTCAGTATATTTCAAAAATGCGATACGAAGATTCTCAGAAAAATTCCCCCACCCCAGACTACCCTTTACATGTAACATTTTTCGAAAACTTTGATTTTCTCAAAAATGACTCCAACAACTTTGATTAAATTGTCATATATTTAAGATATTTTCATGACAAATAAAATGTATATCTTAAATTTTATGAGAATGTCCCCGAAAGTCCTCTTCATTCTGAATGGCTTTTGCATAACGGGTAAACCATAAGAGATAGACAAAAGCTGTCTTCATAGAAAATGTAGCGCTCGTTAAAACACACGTTTACATATACATTTTCTGTGGTGTGAACCATTTCCAAGATGTTCCTTGTTATTTGTTTGAATTGTTCAGTACTTATACTTTTTCTCAAATGGGAATTCGTTATTCCCCCCTTTTTTGTATGTCCGGTCATGCAAAGAGAATGGAATGCTCCACATATAACCAGCTCTTAAAAGATTTGACTATCCCTTAAATCCTACTATATTATCCTTGTACCTACAAGAAAATTAGCAATAAGACAGTTTCTGCAAATGTTTATCTTGATTAACATGAAGTAGATGGAGAATAAGCGTTTATAAAAATAGTTTGTACAAGAGTAGAGAAAGTCATGGGAGTGCAACACATCAGATTTTTTAATTTTTAATTTTATTTTAAAGCTCCCTTTATTGAAATGCTGCCTCTTGCACAAAGCATATCAAATATGTAATTGGAAACACACATATAAATGGTTGAATAGGGGAATAAGAGAAAACCATGAGAATAGTTTTTGATAAAATACCTATATCCGAATAAAATGCCCATGTATCAGTGGTTTGAGGTGAGAAAATTTTCCTAAAAATCTTCATTTCGTATTCTTGAAAACCGTAAAGTTTAAAGACCAAATTTCCTTGCCTAATGTAAGCCCTAGCACATCTACAAGAAAATGTGTACCATTTTTACTTACACATATGACTTTCATCCGGAAAATACATTTTTGTATATTCTTCTAGAATGTGAATGAAAATAAATGTTAAAGTGTAACTTTTATTGTTACAGATAATATTTTTTCTCTTGGACCCTTTCTCCGCATTGCAGCAGGATCAATTATTTTCATTGCTAGGCATTATTATTTTTTGTATCTGTTAACTCGGCTACACAGAATGTAATATAACGGCAGTAAAAATATTTTTGCCAATACTATGTATGGTCTATAGCAGAGATATAAAAATTAGTTTACTTTTGCAATACGAAAGGTTCTACAGAAGTTGGAACATATGCTTCATATTCGTGGGAGTATATGGCCTATTTCGATTATTAGTTGCAACATTTATTCTGACTTTTATTGCAACAACAGTTGTAAAACAGTGTTTGGGAACAATCGTTTCCACGAAATTGGTAAATTAAACACCGGAAGAACATTTACGCAGAGAAAGGGATTTTATTTGTCTTGTAGATAACTAGGAGATTAAAATTTATTTCACTGCAACACTTGCCCACCTCTTCTAACAATCGAACTGCAGAACCTCGATATTTTCTCATTTAAGGTTACTACTTCAGTTCCTTCTACATAAGTTTTTTATTTAAACGCATGTGTTACACAATTTACTTGTGTATTTCTGAGTGGTGATTGAATAAGCAACACAACACACACGACAATTTTCAACAGCTTATTGTACCTTATCTTATTTTCCGTAGGCAGCTACACGATGTCAACTTAGGCTAAACCCGACTTGTGCAAGCTATGGATGGCTCGACTTGCCTGTCCAAGTTCCTCCTTATTCTGCTAACACAGCGTAGCAGTTCCAACGTTCTGATCTTAGGTACGTTCGCTACTGAGAGTCACCTAATAGAGTGTCACTTTGTCTGTCTAAGCATATGCTAGAACCAATCCACTAAGTAGGAACTTCAGATTTTATACATAAGAGTCTGAAGATAAAATTTTAACATATTTTAAATTTGTCTGAAACCAGTAAAAATTTAAATGTTGTTTGCATTGGGAACTTTTAAAGATGCAATCTTTTTAGGCTGAACTCTTTGCCTATAGAATTGCAAGTTTATGTGTGAGAATTTGAAGCAACAATGTTGATATACTTCCAAATTGGTTGAAATAAAATCCTAAAGGTTTATTTTCTCCAAATATTAAAATGCAAGACACTAAACATTTTAATTCTTCACTTTGCACAGTAATGTTTAAAAAATGCTATGATTGTTTGGATATTTATGAATAAATTAAGGACATTATTTTTCTACGTATTTTTATGAAATGCTTATGAAATTAAACCAGACTTCATTTAACCTACACGTTAAAATGATTACTGGAATTCGAGTATTCTATATGGTGATGGAAATACAAGTATCACATGTATATGTATGTATGTATGTATGTATGTATGTATGTATGTATGTATGTATGTATGTATGTATGTATGTATATAAACAGCTGAGGTATGTATTGAAGCTACATTCCTTGAAGGTGGTTGAAGATATCTACAAAGAGCTTTGTTGATGTGAATGTCATTTCGCAATTAAAGTTTTAATAACTTAATAAAAAAATTGATATTTTGAACTTAAAAGTGTTACATACGTAGGGTTACGGCTATACAATGGTGGAGGACATCTCGCCTACATAGATACATTGTGACTATCGCCCACTAAGAGGAAGCGACAAAGTGAGGGACGCACAAGGGGCTACAGACCGCAGACAGACAGGTCACAGAGACGTGTGGAAGTCCTTGAAAATTCCAGGTTCGAACATCCTTCCCACTGCCGGGACTGCCTAAAGACGGCGATGAACGACCCATTTACCAAGCAGCTCTCTAGTGTCAACGGAGATACTCTTACCTTTGAGCAAGTATCAGAGCCGTCTGCTCGGCACCGTCATACGCCACGAAACCTAGAAGCATACTTGAAGGAAACGGAATGAAGGGGAAATGATAGAAAGAAAATATTGGTTGAATAGAAACCACTCCAGCAGTCCTCTACCGAACCGGGGAAACTACAAAAAAAAACCATGGTCAGAGTGGAAGGTCGCCGAGAATCGAACCCAGGACCTCCAAATACGAGCCTCATACGTTACCACGGAACTATCTCAGTCGGTGTGTTACATATTTAATATTACAATAAATTTAAACGGATTATAATTAATTGAATTCAAAACAGGTTATATAAAAATTAAAGGTTACTCAAATTTTCTTCACGTGAGGCGTCTAATACACAAAATACAATTATAAGAATTTTGTTGAGAGTAGTACTTTAGCGGGCCCTAACCGACAACAAATCTGCATTATCTGATGACCGGTTTATTTCCAAGTTATGTTTGCCGGAACTGTTTTGCTTTTCTTGCTGTATATTTTTCATCCTTACATTTTTGATCATCACGTTTTATATAACCCATATTTTATCAGAAAAGTCAATAATAAACCGATATTTCAATGTTTTATATCTGTATCATATACTTTCTATATTCAAATTTAGTATTCATCGATGTTAAACCCACGCATACTTTTTAAAAATAGTGTTTTGGTCTTCATCGTTAACGGTATTTTAGCTTTTAATATTTGTACAAAAATAGAAAATTAGCAGAAAAACTTCGCTTACTATTTTATATTGTGCATTAAGCAGGGTTATGGACTCCTATTTATAGCAGGCACATGTATTTCTAATTACGAAAGACGCTACGGAAACTGCAACGAAACCATGGCGCTGCTGTAAAGAGAAATTGGATTACTGGTGTAAAAACCTGACCAAGTGCTCTTCTTTCTTTTTTTTCGCTGCAAATCCCATGTCGGCCTCGGAAATCCCAGTACTGCAAACTTTCTAATTAGAGAAAAATATATAAAAGTGCAAAGCGCGGTTTCAGACTGAGTAAAACTCGGCTCAAAGGTTTGCAGCATTTTCTGTTTTTAGTGCACAGAAAAATGCTTTGCACGGTTTGAAAATATTATGAACGATTTTAAAAGAGTATGAAATATAAATTTAGGGTCATTATTTTCGTTCTTTGTAGGTATTCTATGTCGATAAACAGCAGAAAAGTTTCGAAAAACAAAATAACAAAACTAGTAATCCAATATTACTAAAGAAACATCGAGTTTGATTTATTTTATTATTTCAGGAATCCACAGTTTTCTTTACATTATTTGTTAATGGTGAATATTATTTGTTCTTTCTCGAGCTCAGATTCTCCCATTCTCTCTTCTTCCATCTCCCGCCTGCTTTCTGCAACCGGTAAGAAATTGATTTTTTTGGAACATTAAAGTACACATAGTTAAACGTGAATATATCCTAAAAAATCTGATGTGTTACACTCACATGACTTTCTCTATTCCTGTACAAACTATTTTTACAAACACTTATTGTCCATATGTTTCATGTTAATCGAGATATCGAAATGTTAAATTTTCTTGTAGATGCAAGGGGAATTGCTAGACTTTAAGCGATAGTCAAATATTTTAAGAGCTGTTTCCTATGTGAGTATTCCATTCTCTTTGCCTTACCAAAGCAAAAAAATGAATAACGAATTCCCATTTGAGAAAAAGGTATAAGTGTTGGAAAATTTAAGAGAATAACAAGCAATATCTCGAAAATGGTTCACTCAACAAAAATAATGTATATGACATAAATTGTGTATTTTAACGCGATCTACAATTGTTGCGTAGTAAACTTTTGTCTATCTGTTATGGTTTACCAGTTATGCAAAAGTCGTTCACAATGAAGAATACTTTTGGAGACTTTTCCACAAAATTCGAGATATACATTTCATGTTATGAAAATATCTTAAACATATGATATTTTAATCAAAATCGTTAGTCATTTTTGAGAAAATTAAAATTTTCGAAAAATGTTCCATGTAAAGGGTAATATGGGTGGGGGAAATTTTCTTGAAAACCTTCGTGTCGCATCTCTGGAAGATATTGAACCTAAATACTAAGTTTTGTGTTTATCCGCCTGTTCGTTTCTGAGTTATGCTGTTCTCAGACAGACAGACAGACAGACACACACAGACATGTTTCCAAAAATGCTTGGATAAACGTTTTATTTGTTATGTAGTGTAGCGGGGATAAATAAGGTTTTCTGACTCGGAAGGATTTGTTTTGCCGGCTACTCAGGTAGAGGGTTAATGGTTGTATATGAGATCTATTCTCGGGGAGCGTGGATGGGAGGTTAATGACACTTGCATTTCTCCTTCACTGGCCCGTTTATTGTGATGATCCACACTGCGTTCCTCTTACCAAATCCCCGTCACACAAGACTTAGTTCCGCCTATCATTCCTAGCTCTCATTTACGTGCTTCCCCCTTTCTATTTCCCTTCTTACAGTGAAAAGTATAGTTATTATTTTCGTCGACCGGAATTTATTCATTTCTAGACGCCTTTTCGTACACATACTTGACACTAACTTTGACATATATTCTGCCTCGACGCTTGACATGAAGTCTCACCCACAGTTTGCCACGAAGTCTCTACAGTTCGACACGAAGTGATCCATGTTATTCACATCTCAAACTCCTCTGCCTCCTAGATAATTTTTCTATCCTCCGTCTATCTTCTAGTTTCATTCCTCCTTTTTACTATTCACGTGACATTTTTCTAACTTCTCATAGGCCATTTTTATAGGTTTTACGCAGCTTCTTATTGGTTTGCTATATTTTAAAGCTGACTTTCACCGCGTCTAACATTACCGTCTTATTTCCGCCTGATTACCTTTTCTGTGCGGTTGACAGCATCTGACTTCCCGTCTGTTGTATTCGTTTCCTGTGTGATTCACAAATTTTATGTAGCTTAAGTGCTTGCTAATGTCTTCGCCTGTTTGTTCATGAAACATTTCCCATTTTTACAGTTTTCGCTAGTCTCTCTTCGCTCTGAAATACGCGGTTTAATACATTTTATTTTCATCTGTTTTATTTAATTTAAGTTCATTTTATTTATTAGTGTCTGTTTTTTACTTCATCTCCGTCGTTATAATTTTATTCTCCCCTTTTCTAGTCCTTCATATTATCTTTATTCTTCTTTCATCATCATCATCTTATTATTATTATTATTATTATTATTATTATTATTATTATTCCCATCCTTACTATTATTATTCTTTCTCTTCGGGCGGAACTTATCACTTCAGTAGACATCTTTAATATGTGATATTCTACTCAAAATCATTAGAGCTATTTTTTTTTTAGAAAATCGACAACTTCGAAAGAATTTCCATGTAAAGGATAGCTTTGGGTGGGGATTCTCTTGAAAATCTTCGTGTCGCATGCTTGGAAAGTACCTTACCTAAATACCAAGTTTGGTGTTTATCCGATTTTTATTTTTGGAATTATGCTGTTCAAAGAATACACACAGAATCTTTTTTTAAAAATCCTTTTTTTTGGATACAGAGGTTCTCAAAACTTGAGTTTACGGAGAAATCTCGATATAGAATTTTTGGATGAATTGAAATACCTTCTGTGCCTACTATGTACGTTGTAGAGAAATTAATATGGTAGTTAAGTGAATCATTCTATTTCACCCAAAATTTCAGCATCACTATTACTTATAAAGACATATTTTGAGGTTCCACAAACACACAAAGCATTTTAAAAAGGATCATTGAACATCTTAACTCAACCCTGATGAACCTGAAATATATTTAAATCCAGTGCCTTTCAGGGATGCAGCACAGAGGTTTTCACAGAACTTTCGCAGAACTTTCGCAAGGCAACCATTTCTTATGTGAAAATATTTTATTACTTAAACATTGCTTTAAAATTGTATATTTGAAATGCTGATACGAAGAAGAAAACGTACACTTACGTGCATAAAAATTGGCCTATTCTCTAGATCACAATAGTATTTTTTCCACCTTATGGTAACCAACCTTTGACTGCACCCAGTTGGTATCAGTTCTCTATATGATTTTCCTGAAAAAAATTCAGATACAAAAAAGTGAACTACTGAACGATGTTATTACTGATTTGAAATGAAGGAGTGGTTCGGATACCACCTCTATGAAGCAGTTACACTGCGATTGATACACAAGGAAAGGCTAAACCAATTACAACAGAATTCGGTTTTCTAGAAGAATAATTATAAAGAATAATTATTTACATGTGTCGTTAACCTAGACGACATTTATATGAGAGCTTTCTCATCGACATGGAGAAGAAAGTTAAAGGTATTGCCGCTGTCAAACGGCAATAACCAAACTGATATTAAGAAAATAATTGTGTAGCATGAAAATACAAGATTTAAGTTATAATGTTACCCTTCAGCAGTTCGCCCACATTTTGGGGGAGTTAAATTACGTTGCCAAACCGGTGGCTAGAATTATGCTGAAAAATAAAGCGGGTCATGCTGGAAGATGGAGGAGCTAAGTAGTGAGCACCAACATAAACAACTGCGTTCCATTATGGGCCACATTTTATGCTCCTCAGCATAAATCTCTAAACAGGTTGTTAATTTCTTTTCATTCTAACTAGATTTAATATAACTAGGAAACAATACTTCAAACCTGCTTTAAACGGCAGAGAAAGTGAAAATATATTTACTGAATGCATACAAATAGCTTTTCTGTCTGCCTCTAGATCTGCAGGTTAGATAACCAAAAGATCACAGAGTGTTTGATTCCAGGCTATAAGGTGTTGTTCTTTAGCCACCATTATTTCCCATCCTTCATCAAGGGCTTTTCTGATCCTAAGGTCACAGGTTCAAACCCGGCCGAGACCAATGGTTTTGAGGGTGCTGAAAAGCACAGTCCCACGTCAGTAATGCATGTTTTACTAGCATGTTAAAGAAACTTCTGCGGGATAAAATTCCGGAACACCAGCGACGGGAATATGATTCTGGAAATTGATAGTGTCGTTGGCAAACAATAAAAAAAATCCTCCATCAAATCTGAATGTATGAACAAGAGCGTGAATGCGTGTTATTTAATGTTTATGAAGTAAAACTGCACGTATTACAAACATAAGTCGAGAAGTGAACATCACTGACAATGGTTTCAAATAGAGGCCTGCAAGTGTACAAGCGTAATAGATCGTAGCCTTTCTAGACGGCAGCAATGAAGATCGGTCGTGTAAATTTACGAGTGTCCCCAATGAATAATGAAGCAAGCAGACAACGAGCACTAGGCGATTTACATCACCGCCCTATATGTGGTATTCGGTGACCGCCCTGTTACTGGCAGTGTATGCCTGAATTAGCTGAAAGAAGGCTGTGTTTTCTGATATAAACATGATTGTTGTAAGAATATGCAGTTTGTTTATCTCAAGCAGAAAAACAGACACCGAATTTGCATGTATTAAAAGGTCCAATATTAATGTAGATGCAGAAAACAATTAAAACTGAGAATTTATTGCTGTCTAAAAGAAACGAAAATCAGTTATTAACCCCGCCTGCACTAAATTTGGAAGTAAGGGACAAGAATGTTCCTCTGTACACTAGATTCATTCGTGCTTCTCATATAAAACTGTGAATATTTAAAAAACCGCCTTTGTGCGCTCAGTCCTTGCAGCACACTAATACTCTAAAGCTAGTTCTCGTACGGGTAAAGCTCACGTAACTTACGAAATAAAGCAGACCTTTCGAGGCGAGTGCCTTGAAATAAATACTGCAGACATACGGCCAACCGGTTATACTTCACTTTCGTAATTCATATATTCTGTTGATTTCGGAGCTGAAGATGGAGAAAAGCACATTTTGGTGCTGCTTGTGACCCTACGTGCATTAAGATTCTAACTGCAGTAGTGTGGTGTCAATGCCAATTTTTTGAGAGACAATAACTACATAATTTTCGATAAAACATTTGAAAAATAACCTAGAACTTTCCTCTTCATACTCCAGGGAGATTTTGAAATCAATCTTATTATTGGAAATATTAATTCAAATGTTAATCACGTAATTTAGTTGAAAGTTAACACAACGCTTCAGAAAACATTAAATTTCCTTCATGTGAGCAGAGTTTTATTAGAACAAAATATCTGGATATTTCCAACCGCATACTGCATGTAGGTAAACTTTCTTGCATTATTATAGTTTAGAGCATCTGATATGGATGTTGCAATATACATATTACGTTAGACTTACTATGTTTTATCAGTGATGATATCTGCCAAATGTATTGTTTATAAATCCCACTGCTAAAAGAAATTTACTACATTCACAGCATGCTCTTTGCGAAAACGAAACCAATAAGTAATAATAATAATAATAATAATAATAATAATAATAATAATAATAAATGCCTACAGAAATAAAAATCCGTAAGAGTGCATTTACAGAATAAATAATATAAAACATCTGAAGAGCATTGGTGGCTGGGAAAACTATGAAGTGGCTATAAAACTACGAGGGCGGATCGAAAAGTAATTCACAATAATTTTTTCTGCCTTGGTATTGCAACTGGAATGTTGCAATTTCACACAGATATAGTTTAAAGTTTTCACTACACAGAGTATTTTTTTCATGTGCAGCTCTAGCGAAAGAAGCGTGAACTACGCACAAAGATGGCGCGCATGTACTGTCGTCCATGTGTGAAGAGCAGAGAGGTGTGGTTCGATATTTGTGGGCCAAAGGGCATAAACCGAATGATATTCACAGGGACACGCATGGCATGTATGGGGCTAATTGTATGGACCGTAGCAATGACTCCAGGTGGTGTGAATTCTTCCTAAAGGGCCGAGTGAACCTTAGTGATTCGCTACGTTTCGGGAGGCCGGTAACTGCTGCAGCCCCACAGAATGTCAGAGGCATTGAGACGGCAATTTTGAACGACCGACGTGTGCAACTGCGAATCTTATCGTAACAGTTTAACATTTCCTATGTGTTCTGAGATATGATGGTGTTGTATTGGGGGACTTTGCTGCACACGGAATCACTGTGAATGCTGCAGCCTACATGAAAACTTTGGTGAAGTTGCTTCGTGACCTTCGTGACAAACGCCACAACATGAATGCTGACGATGTCAAAATTCTTCATGACAATGCTCGCCCCCATGTTGCTGCTGCTGTTCGTCAGAAAATCACCAAATTTGGTTGGGAGGTGTTTCAGCAACCACCATACTGTCCGCACCTTGCACCGTTGGACTTCCATCTATTTGATCCCATGAAGACATTCCTGGCCGGCCAACGCTTTGCTACTGATGCGGAAGTGAAATCAACAGTCCGCAGATGCCTATACGCCAAGGAAACGGACGTCTACGAACAGCGCAAGTTGAAACTGGTATCACGATGGGAGAAATGTGTTGAGAGGCTTAGTGACTATATCGAAAAGTAGGTCGAAGGCGTAAGTTAATTTGTGAGTTTTGTTGTTTTAACTATTAAACGTTTTTGTAAAAAAAATATTGTGCGTTATTTTTCGATCCCCCTACGTATAATGTCTGTGACCTACGTCGCTGCTTAAACTCCATCCGAATTAGTATGAGACGCTTGTATCGACTCATCAAGCCTTTACAGCTTCTCTCATTTATGCTTTCCAATGATGTAATTAATGTCTAATTTTGGAAAGTCACATATAACTAACTTAGAGTCGGTAAGTTATCTTAAAGTTAGTGCTACAAATTGTTTGTAAATTTGTTAGATACGCATAATTTCTTTATAAATGTATTTATATATTTAAAAGGTTATACAGATTTAAATTACAGAAAGAAGCGAGAAAAAACAACATTGTCACTACGGGAGATCGAACTCCTGTTTCCTGTATCACAAGCAGAGATGTTAATCGCTGCAGTACAATACTACGAAGTACTATATATGCTGTTCTTGATGTACGCTTCTTACGCTACGAATGTCATGCTGTGTACAATACCACTCGTGGTTAAAACACACACGGGCATTAGGTCTGTCTTGGGAGTGATCCCCCGTGTGATGCAGGGCTAGCGGAAGGAAAACACGAGTGGGAACAATTAAGCATCGTGAGAGATCGGAAAAGTCGAGCGGTGTTGGTAGAGCTGTCGAGGACATGCGTTTTACTTATTGGTTTCATACGTAAGTAATGAGACTTGCTCATATCTTCGATCCCAACTCGTTCGAAAAGCAGCATCGAATATATAGAAGTATGGTCGAGCTTCTGTTTCATATGCAGTCTCGTGAGAAATGAGCATTTACTCGTTCGAGTATTCGCTTGTTCAATTTACATCATAATGTTGTTGTTAGGCGTATTGCCTCAGTGCGTTAAGGAAAATGAATGGCAATTGGCAATAGCATATGCTATGTTACTATATATTTTACTTTGTTTCTACCTATTGTTATGGTCAAACTTCTATTGCTATACTATGATACCAAATTTCATTTTATCACGTTTTTTTCTGCCATTATCTCTAAGCAAAAGCTGTATTAGCATAGTTTACCAAATAAATATCATACACGTTTTACATATAATTGCATTAAGAACAAGTCATAGCCAAGTTGTATAAACATACCGTTGAATAAGTATTACTAATGATATATAACACAATAAATTGTTAAATGTTTATTCTTTAGACCCATGAAATGTACATCTTCATTAAAGAAATTACTTTACTACCAAAGTTTAACATAAACGAAGATTACTTAACTCAAAAGTGGTTGCAATATATTAATACTATCTACAATTAGGTTCACTACAGAAAAGTCTAATCTCATACATTCATTAGTGAGCATACCAAGTATTCTTACTTAATCTTATTTTTCTATCTACCACATTTAATCCAAACAAACCTTTTCAAAAATAGCTTCATTACACATTTCGTTTTAAATACAGGCGATAGACAGATGTTTAAGAACTGTACGCTATATACTGACCTTCAAATTCCATACTGTTTCCATGCAATCGCGAGAAACAACCGAAAATCAATGGTACTTAAAAGGAATGACAAGTATTGAAGAATTCGAATCTTTAATAACGTATATATTAGAAACGGATTAAGCCACATAAATACTTATTTTAAGTAAATTGTTTGTTTTAAAGAGCTCTACTTTTTTTTAGTGGTACCTTTTCGTCTATCGCTTAACGTTTACAAGTTATACAAAATTCCTTCCGAACGAAGAGGAGTTCCTATGCTATTCATAGAAAATTCAGGATATACATTTTATTTGTCATGTAAATACCTTTTAAATAACGCATTTTAATCAAAATCGTTACAGCCATTTCTTAGAAAATCCAAAATTTCGAAAAATGTTTGATGTAAAGCGTACTTTGGGTTGGAAGGTTTTCTTGAAAATCTTCGTGTCGCATCCTTAGAGGATACTAAACTCAATCAAATACCAAGTTTGGTATTTATCCGACTTTTCACAGACATACACATGTTTCCAAAATGCTTTATTTTCAGTCAAGGAGTCACAAAACATGTATTTCCGGTGAAAATTCACTATCGAACTTTTAGGTGGAATGCAGTTCTTCCCCTACTTACTGTACCTAGTAGAGAAAGTAAAAAGTTTGTTGTACTTTGAAGCAGTACGTTTTGAGTAGCTAAATAGAAAATTATAATCGTAGGTAAAATAAATATCAATATCAGTAGGCATAGTATTATTAAATAAGACTGCGAAGTAAATATTACATCTGCAGGTGAATATGGGTTGAAAACACAGTGCCATCAGCGACCAGAAATGGGGTGATTTTTCCCTTATTCTAACCGAGTGATAAGAGAATACGCTTTGTTACTGTGCCGTTAGGTCGCCTGAAAATCACATGTGTAGAAAACGGCCATTGCTCCCCGATAGCTTCAGCCACCCAATAAAAAAGAAGGTAGATATCATATGATAGTGAAATGGAAAGCTAATGATACCTGTGAGCATCTCAATATTTTACAATAGCAATTCTCAAATAACATAAAAATGAAACCAAAGAGAGTTTTTAAAAAAGTAAATCCAAGAATACTTCAGAACATATTATTTAAACATTTTTATTCACTCCATGGTTTAGACCATCGGTCTGTTTCACCTTTATAGTAAGTCTTTCCATCTATATAATAAAAAAATTAAATATTATTTATATACTTATTGTGTGATTAGCTTCCTCCAGTTTATGTTTTAACTGTATGACTTTTGTATACCGTGACTCATGAGGAATATCAGGCGTGAAGGCAACAACGTTAATGAAGCAAATAGACTGACCTTCACCTTTCATCTGGTTACAATGGGCGTTCGAACAGGAAATGATACACCAACTTGTTTGGTATACCAAACAGAATGGACTGAGAGCGGGACACTGCTCGGATTCCAGTATACCTAACTCTCCGCACGAGCTCATGTGTTCGAAGGTTTAATAAAAGAAATTAATTACCAAAACTCACTCGATGACACCTCTGTAATAGTTGATTTGTAGTTCTCTAGTTCCAAAGACAAAACCACCGATATGACTTCAGATGTTAAAGTCGACATATAAACGGAACACACACACACAAAATTGCAAACACCATTAACGAAAAAGTTTAAAATTAGGTGCAACTTTATAAAATTATAACACAATTAACGTGAAAAATGTACACGTAAACCTAATATGGTTTGTTGTTTCTGTATATTAAAAATGAGAAATTTATTATCGTTGATTTAATTGATAAACATTCTTAAAATGAGACGAATGCTTTCCAGAGTCACTCTACATATTTACTCTTTATTCTCAAAGTTTTGGACAAAAATGTATGGTAAGTATTTTCTGAAACGTTCTATTATGCCCCGATTTACCCTTTTCACTATTACTCATTTTAATGTGCCCCCTGGAAGAGTATCATCGCGCCAGTTAACGTGGATGGGGGTAAAAAAGGCCAGCGGGACGAAATGGAAAACATTAGACTTCGCAGCCTTGCTCCTTCCTTGTCACTGTTAAACAGAATCTAGCGCGCCCGGGACTACGAAAACATTCCATATTTCCATTATACAGTCCTCCACTCCGTCTGAGCATCTACATCACACCAAAATAATTTGGGGAGGAGTTGGGCATAGAATTACACCTCATACCCTCGGTATTCTGCTGGAATATGTTTAATTACAATTTTGACATGATACTCGTCTCATTGCATGGCCGCTCCTTTGTTTTCTATAGCAAGCAATTAGCAAACTATTGCATTTTCATGACGAGTGCATGAATAATAATTCTTTTGGTGAAACATTGAGCTTTAAAATCCATTGTTATGTGCGTTTTGAGGTTGATACAAAGGACATTCAGTCCTTATCCGATTCTATTTGGTGGAAAATTTCAAACTTAAAGCTGTACGGACTGCAAAGACGAAAATGGCTAAATTTTGGGCTTTTGCATCTTACGCAGAATGCATAAATATTTGAGCTGTACCAGAACTCCATTCTTTCTTCGTTTTTTTTACTTTTCCTACTATGTATAGTAATTAGGGGAAGTATTCCATTCTATCAAAAAGTCGACATAGATATTTTACCGCAAATATATGCCGCTGAATACAAAAAAAACAGTTTTAGAGGAAGGTCCATGTTTGTGTCTGTGTTTTGTGTGTATGAACAGCATAACTCAAAAACGAAAAGTCGAATAAGGTCCAAACTTGGTATTTAAGTTTAGTATCTTCCAAGGATACAACACGAAGATTTTCAAGAAAATATCTCCACAACTAACTACCCTTTACATGGAATATTTGACCAAAACTTTGATTTTCTAAAAATGTCTCTAACGATTTTGATTAAAATACCATATATTAGAGATATTTATATGGCAAATGAAATGTATATGTTGCATTTTATGGGAATAGCCTTTGAAGTCCTCTTTATTCAGAAAGAAGTTTGTATAATATTGTATAACTGATTAAGCTCAAGACGAAAACGTACTACACAAGAAATGTAGGTTTATTTTAAACATGCAATCTATATCAAATATGTTTTTGTGACATAAGCTATTTCTGAGATATCCGTTATTAATTATTCGAATCGTTCATTTCTTGATAATTATTTAAAGTCCTTTCAACATTCGGTTGTTTCTCGCAATTACATGGAAACGGTATGAAATTTTAAGACCGGCATGCAGCGTCCAGTTCTTAAACATTTCACTATCTCTATTCCCCTTATATCTATAATGAAATATGTAATGAAGTTATTTCGGCATAGGTTTATTTGGATTAAAATGTAGTGGATAGAATAATAAGCTTTAGTAAGAATAGTATGTATACTCACTAATAAACAACAGAAGATACGGAAATTCATGTGAATGTATCACATCAGACTTTTTTATTTAATGTGCCAGTTTTACACTCGTCACAACAGAACTCATTCGTACTAGTGCGCTCAAGTTATCACAAGAAAACGACTGTATGGACTGTTACTATCCCTACCACTTACTTATAGCAGGTAGAGGAAGTATTGTAAAAAATTCGATACCCAGATTTCAGCGGAAATACACTTTTTGAGGTCCCATGAATAAAAGAGACATTTTTAAATAAATATCCGTGCGCGTGTGTGTGTTTACCTGTGAACATAATAACTAAAAAGACACGCCTAAATAACAAACTTGGTATTTAAGTTCAGCTACATCCAATTATACGGCGCGAATGTTTGAGAGAAAACCCCTACGAAAATTGCCATTTACGTGGAAAAACATTCGTTATTTTTTCAAAAATGGCTCTAACGGCTTTTATTCAAATACAGTATGTTTAAGATAATTTCATAACAACTAAATTTTATTTCCTAAGAATGTTATTTATTAAATCTCCAAGAATAAATAAAATCTCCAGAAAATTCAAGAACTATATTTTAATGGCCATCCAAATATCTTAAACATATAGTATTTGAATCAAAATCGTTAGTCATATAATTAGGAAATTTGATGTGAACTAAAATGTATGTCTTGAATTTCTGGGAATAACCTATGAAGTATTCTTCATTCTGAATGATTTTTTAAAATAAACCATATGAGATAAACAAAATCTTAACACACGTTCCATTTCATGGAATAACACCCCATCATTCTGCAGGACAATGCACGATGCAACACCGCCTGTTGCTGTCCAGGACCTTTTGCGGCGCTGGCAATGGGAGATTCTGGAACATCCACCGTACTCACGCGACACGAGTCCCTGTGATTACAATCTCTTTGCCAAAGTGAAAATAACCACTGCGAGGGATCCAGTACAACATCAGAGATGACATTATCCATGCTATAGGGTGGTCAATATGGGATATCAACAGCAATAGACGTGCAGACGGTATACGACGCCTTCCGATCATTTGGCGAAAGGTCATAAATAAGGGGGGCTATTATATTGAAAGTGTTTAACTGTGATTACATCTGGCAATAAACTCACTTCGGAGAAAAAATAAATCTCATTAATTTTTATCCAGCCCATCGAGTGTGTGTGGGCTTTCATCAGCGTCATGGCGACGAAGGTTAAAGCTCTTGCCGCTACTAAACGGCAATAAGAAACTGGACATTAAAAAAAGAGTATGTAGCATGAAAATATAAGGTTTAAGTTGTAATGTTGCCCTTCGGTAGTACGGCCAGGTAGTCATGCTGGTAGGGGATGGGCTAGGTTTTGTCAGTACCAACATAAATAGCCCTGTCCCATTATGGGCCATATTTTATGCACGTCAGTATACCTTTCATGTAATCTGGATAACATGTCTGGACACCGACGTTTCTTTTTTTGATGGATACAATACTTTCGTTACCTATCTGTAGTAAGATGGTAGAGGAAATAATACATCATAGAAAATGTGATTTAACTTAATTTTTCCAGCCATCGGTGTGAGGAGATGAAACATGCTCATTCTTCCGTATATGGGTTGCCCATGTCTGAGATATCCGGATAATTTCGAGGGTCATTCAATGAAAAAGTTTTAAGTATTACGAGAAAACTTTTAAGTCTGGAGTTTTATGAGAAAAGATTACCCCATATCGTTCTGCTTACAGTGCTTATCATTCTTAAAGCCGCGCACAAAGTCGTAAACGAAAATGTGCATAAAGAAGGCTGGATTAGCTCGTTGGAAAACAGGGCAGTACATAAATATGGTTTGTTACTGCTTCAAATCTGTCTGTACTGCTGTGTTGGACGATAACGCTCGTCCTCTCTCTGCTGAGCCAACACAAATTCGATATCCACATCTGGGCATAGCGTCAGCTGCTACAAACCCCAAGTTTGTACTTTGGGGGCTTTCATATCCTTCCCAAAATAAATTAAAACAGGAGTTATGCGGCGTTTCACTTTCAAAGCACGTATCTCTTATAGAAATGTTGCTTGGAAATAAAATTACAGGATTGATTTACGGGGGACCTTATTGGAATTTATTGCACACCGCAGTCTTCTGTTGCAGAAACATGGTGTTTAAGCTCAGGCTTATGCTGCTTGTACAGAAGTTTTACTCCAGGCACATGTTTGAAACAGGTGTTCACGGCGGACTCATTCCGTGGTAAAGGATGTGACATTTGGTTTCATACCATGAAAATACTCGTGTCTGGCATTTATGTTAATATCTCCAGCCACTATGTCTTTAATTTCTCTAACACGTACATAGTACCAAGATTTCACCGGAAACACATGTTTTAAGGCACGATGAATCCAAGAAAAGCATTTTTTTTAAAACAAATTCCGTATGTGTGGGAGTTTGAACAACATAACTCAAAAATAAAAAGTCGGATCAATACCAAACTTAGTATTTAAGTTCAATACCTTCTAAAGATGTAATATAAAATTTTTCAATAAAATCCCCGACCACAAACTAACCTTTATATGGAACATTTTTTAAAATATTTTATTTTCTAAAAATTGCTCTAACTATTTTGATTAAAATACTATATATTAAATACATTTACATGAAAAATAAGGTCTATAACCTGAAATTTCTGGGAAAAACCTTTGAAATTCTCTTCACTCAGAAGGAATTTTGTATAATCTTGTATAACTAGTAAACGTTAAGCAATAGACGAAAACGTACCGCAAAAGTAATGTAGATCTCTTTAAAACACGCAATTCATTTCAAATAACGTTTTTGTGATGTCAGTCATTTCCGAGATATCCCTTATTATTGATTCGAATCGTTCAATATTTAGCTATTCTTTTAAAGTCCTGCCAACATTCAGTTGTTTCTCGCGATTCCATTGAAACACTGTGGAATTTTAAGGTCAGCGTATAGCGCCCAGTTCTTAACACCTGACTAACACTGTTTCATTTCTATCTCTTTCGAAATGGGTAGTGTAGTTTATATGGATTAAAATGAAGTTGAATAAGATTTAGTAGGACTAGTTTGTACACCCACTAATAAACTACAGAGGGTAGATAAGGTCAACTGAATGATTGCATCAGACTCTTTTTATACATCTTCCTCATATTACTCTTTAAAAAGGCTTATTTCTCTATATACTTCATATTACTCGAATAAGCATTTGCAGAAACTTTTCATGACAGATATCGCTGTAGATACTAGGGGAATAGAGAAAAGCGAAGACGATAATCAAATGTTTAAATAAAGAACACTATATGCTGTCTTTATAATTCCACACTGTTTCCATGATGTTGTAAAAAGGCTTAATAATGACTACATTTTCCATGTAAAGGGTGACTTGGATTTCGGAATTTTCTTGAACGTTTTCGCGTTGCATCTTTTGTAAAATGCTGAACTTCAATACCAGGTTTGGAAATTAGCCAATTTTTCGTTACCTATATTCTTTTCAGACACACTTGCACTCACAAACAATGACATTTTCTAAAACTTCGTTTTTAAATTTCTTTAAATTTAAAATTAAAATTTAAAAGGGATGTCGAAATGCGTATTTCCTGTGAAATCTCGGTATGAATATCGACATTTCCTCTACTTAGTATAGTTACGCAGTTGCGACAGTAGAGGAATTAAAAGGTTTCAGTGGAATGTGCGGTTAGGCACATTTTACTTTCCCTACCGTGAACATAATACGTTAGATAGCGATATTTCACCGGAAATACCTGTTTTGAGGCCTCTTAATATAAAAACATTTCTAGGGAAAGGTCGTGTGAGTGTTTGTCTGTGAACAGCATAATTCCAAAAATGAAAAATCAACTAAATAACAAACTCTGTATTTAAATTCAGTAGCTTTCAAACATGTATGCAAATCTCAGCGTAGTACAACACATTACACTTGAGTCAGTGTTGTCAGACACTTAGAATAAAACACAACTTATCCGTTGAATCACAACTCACAACTCAATTGCACTATGAACTGTCACCTTAACTGTCCAAACTCTTCCACTTCTTAACCGTCTTAACTCAATTCAACTCAACTCATCTATCCAACCGGCGGTAGTAGCATTTTATATAGATCCCGCATACAAAGCGGAAGGTTCTCGAATGGGAAGCTACTCTAACTTCCCGAAAGGAATCTTCTGGAGCAGAAATTACTAAAACTGCGGGGATGCAACACTTGCGCGGGCCATTGTTCTGAAGAGCCGGCCAAAAGCCCCACCCAGGCGGCCAGGCAAACCAGTCTTGCGTTCACATCCGCTGCACGCAGAATATCATGAATTCTCGGGGAATACCCAGTGAAGTCCATTTCATTCGGAAGAAATTTTGAGTAATCTTGTATAACTGATAAACGGTAAACTATAGTCGAAAATTTACTAACACACATACACACACATAAAAAATCTCTTAAAAATGCACAATTATTTCAAATAACTTTGTTTTCTGGCATAAACTATATTTGAGGCATCCGCTATTAATGATTCCAATTGTACAAAATTTTTCTTTAAAATCCCTATCGATATTCATTGTTTCTCGCGATTTTTTGGAAACAGCATGTAATTTTTAGGCAGCATACAGCACCCTTTCTTAAACATTTTACTATCGATATTCTCCTTGTAACTTTAATGAAATATGTAATGTATATATTTTTGTAAAGGCTTATCTCAATTAAAATAAGTAAATAGAAAAATACGCTTTCGTAAGTGTAGTTTGTATATTCACTAACCTCTTTAGGTTTAGAAAAAAATCCAGCCACAGAATAGCCTTGTCGCCGATACTAGTACATCGGTTAAGAGTCGAGTTTTATACTTTGTCTTTATTGTCGTTTCTCTAACCATTACTGTTTATTTTATCATCCCTGCAATCGCTATCCGCAATGGGGCTGTTTTACGACAGCCCCCAATATTCAACTTCTTCGTAGCTTATGTCTTTTAGCTGCAGTGTAATGTTTTTCGATAAAATGCAAATGAATACGTGGTCACTAGTGCTATTCCAACAATAACTAGTAAAATATATAAATCAATGACGCTTGTATTTCATTCGTATAATACACGAAATGCGCTAATTAAGAACTTTATTGCTTGTAAGCTCAAAGCATTATTTTATTGCAGTTACTCAGCGTTTTCGGGGTTAATCTTCTTTGCAGATTTACAGTCATTTGCTTCAATCCATGTAATCTAATCAACATAAACTTTTTTTATGATGCTACTTATGTTTCATCTTGCAATACAACAACTTTATAATGCTCTACTGTGCTTCAATAGTATTAAATATATATATATATATATATATATATATATATATATGCTCTCCTTAAAACTTCATACTGTTTCTATGCAATCGTCAGAAATAACTGAAAATCGATGGGACTTAAAAAGAATAGTAAAGTATTAAAAAAAATCGAGCCAACGGATCTCGGAAATGGTCGATGCTGCAAAAAATTTATTTGAAATAAACTGCGTGTTTTAAACACATCGATATTTTTTCGTATAGTACGTTTTGTATATCGCTTAGCGTTTACTTGTTATATAAGGTTATACATAATTTCTTCCAAATGAAGTGGACTTCACAGCCTATTTCCAGAACATTTATGATATAAATTTTATTTCCCATGTAAATATCTTTAATATGTAGCATTTGAATCAAAATCGTTCGAGCCATTTTTTATCAAATCAAAAATTTCGAAAAATCTTCCACGTAAAGGGTAGTCGGAATAACGGGATTTTCTTGAAAATATTCCGGTTGCATCTTTGGAAAATATTGAACCTAAATACAAAGTTTGGTATTTATCCGACTTTTCATTTTGAGTTATGCTGTTCACAGACACACGGAATCTCGACATCGAGTTTTTGGGTGGAATAACATATCTACTTCTACTCTTCTTACTATACGTAGTAGAGAAGGTAAAAACCTTTAAAAATAATAGTTTCTAAAATTTTTATAAAAAATCGGATGTGATACATTAACACGACGCTCCATATCCTCTGTCGTTTACTAGTTAGTATACAAAAAAATCTTATCAAGGCTTATCTGTATATCTACTACGAGGGACACTATTTATATTTTGAGCCTAATAATTAAAACAAAGTAATTTCTGATTTAAAACTGCTTTATTGTTTTTCAAAATATTCTTCTTTATGATCAATACACGTCCGTTTGAACCGTTTGTCAAAGCATTTATTCCGGTCTTCCTGAGACACCTCCAAAACATGGTTTTTAAGGCATCAACGGCTTCTTCTGCCAATGAAAATAGTTTCCACGCAATTTATTCTTGATGTTCGGGAACAAAAAGAAGTTATTGGGTGCCAAATCAGTACTGTATGGCGGATGACCCATCAATTCGATTTGTTGAGCCTTCAAATACTCTGTTGTTAGACGAGATGTGTGTGTGCGTTCGCATTGTCTTGATGAAGAACGATCCTACGGTTCTTGTTTGTTTTCTTTATTTCACCGAAGACTTCCGACAAACAAATGGTTGCGTACCATTCGGCACTGATGTTTTACGTTCCTCTAAAGACACTGTTGCCACATGATCAGTTTTGCTGAAAAAGCAGGCGAGCATTTGCTTCGAAGTGC
This sequence comes from Deroplatys truncata, assembly GCA_030765065.1. NCBI lineage: Eukaryota > Metazoa > Arthropoda > Insecta > Mantodea > Mantidae > Deroplatys > Deroplatys truncata. Next base: position 96,055,374 of record CM060986.1, on the reverse strand, counting down.
TTCGAGTGCGAACTTTTGTTGGATTTGCTTCATCTGAAACACCCATACAGTCGACTGCAGTTTACGTTCCGGCTCATCCATGATTCGTCATCTTATATACGTCTTTTGAGGCACCACCATTGTATTTATTGAGCATTTTTGTACACCAATCGACACGAGCATCGTTTTGAGGTTGCGTCAAATTATGTGGGATCCAACGAGAGCAAACCTTTTTCATGGCTAAATAATCATGCAATAGTTCATATATGCTGGTAGAACCAATGCCTAGGGCAGTATGTCGCATGACGATTTTTCATTATTAGGTTTTGCACAGCATCAATGTCTTCTGGCACAGCAATGGATTTTGGATTTTGGACGACCTTCACGAACTTAAGCATTGAGCGAACGGCGGCCAAGAATAAATTTATTTACCGGCGTTTCACAGTGGCAAAGGATGGAGCTTCGTCGCCAAATGTGGAAGTTAGTTGATCGCTGCACTCTTGTCTTGATAATCCACTTCGAAGCCGTAATAAATCATTGCACGAACATTTTCACGAGTTAATTCCATGTTTTTGTTGACACACAATTTTCAAGTTAGTGTAAACAAAACAAATGACGCTCTATTGTCAAAATGTTTGAAGTAGATTATGGTAAAAAATGTCAAACTTTCCATTGGAAACGTCAGATGGCACCTACAACATTCAGAGTTGTCAAGGCTGAAAATATAAATAGTGCCCCTCGTACGTTATAATCTAAATAATCATTGACAGAAATAACCGCATTACACATTTCGCTACAGATAAAAAGAGAGCAGCCATAGTCAAATGTTTAAGAACTGGACGATATATTGGTAGAGCCTTAGAATTCTATATTATCTCCATGGAATCGCAAGAAACAACTGAATAATAAAAGGACCTTAAACAATGACCAAAAGTGAACAATTTGAACCATTAATAGCGGATATCACAGAAGTAGCTTTTGCCACAAAACGGCCTATACGAAATAAATTGCGTGTTTTAAAGAGATCTACATGTTTGTGTAGTGCGCTTTCGTCTATCGCTTAACGTTTGCAGTTATACAAAATTATACAAAATTCCTTCCTAATGAAGAAAACATCAAAGGGTATTCCCAGAAAATTTAAGACATGCAATTTTTTGTCATGTAAATATCTTTAATGTATGGTATTTTAATCAAAATCGTTTGCTCCTAAATTTTTATTTTCTAAAAAATTGCTCTATGTTCCATTTAAAGGGTAGTTGCGGTGGGAGGATTTTTTTAAAATCTGTCTTACGCATCTTTGGAAGATATTGAACTTAAATACCAAGTTTGGTACTTATCCGTCTTCGATTTTGAGTTATGCTGTTTACAGACAGACACACAGACAGAGACATGCCGCAATATCGAATCTTTGGATGGAAAGCAATGCATTCTCTATCTACTAGGTGCGTGGTAGAGAAGTAATAAACAGCAGTTAGTAGAAAAAGTCATGTAAATGTAACATATTTTATATCTTTTTATGAGGATTCTTATTTATCAGTATCTTTGGAAATAGAAGAGCTGTATGTTTACTAAATTAATTTATACATTACAAGGAGTGTACATTTGCATTATACTGCCTCCGTATTCAAATTTTGGATTTACGGGTGCTGGATACTGAATATTCGATAACATTTCGAAAAAAAAATACATTTTTATATTTTTCGCAGAAAAAGCCTAAAGTATTGTAGAATCGGGATCCAAATACGGTTTTATTTTCTAGCCGTTTAAATTCCCCAACGTGAATTGAAATGCCTTCTTACATTTTGTCGCTTTAAAATGTTCTTTATGATGGAATTTTTGTTCAGTTTCTTTCATATTTTTAGTTTGTTTCTCAAAGATGTGTGAAGAGCACATTAGTCGTGTTCTGTTTGGAGAACGTTATGATTGTCATTTTAGGGTGAATTTAATTTTTTAAAATGGAAACCTAGAACTAGGGCCAATTAAAAAAACGACCATCACAACGCTCTCCAAATAAATACACGACTAATGTTATTTACTTTCCCCCATAATATCAAGCAACGTTTTTTTTAAAGATATTTGTTTCTACAACGTTTGGTTTTGGAGATATTGTACAGTCTCAACTTAATTGTCCACCCTATATGTCTATATGTTAGATTAAATAATATAATAATAATATAATTGAGGGCACATTTTTTCACAGATGTTTATTACTCCAATTCAATGTTTACATGATCTTTTTCAAAGTAGTGCCCTCCTACTTCAATGCCCTTTTTATAACGTCTCTGCCAGTCCTTGAACACGTGCTGCAGACCATTCTTTGTCAGGTCCTTGAGAATTGCCTCACTTTTCTTGAGCACTGCTTCAGAGTTCTCAAATCGAATACCCCTAAGTTTTGCTTTTAGTGATGGGAATAAAAAGACACAGGGTGCAAGATCGGGGCTATAAGGTGGATGTGGTACACAGGTAATGTTGAATCGAGCCAGAAACTGCATGACTTGATTTGCGACGTGATGCCGTACATTGTCATGATGAAGTCGCCACCCAGTCCGAGAAAGCTCTGGTCGTTTCTTTGCAATGTGCTTCCTCAGTGTAGCCAATACTGACGTGTAGTATGCTGCTGTAACAGTAGTGTGAGGGGGAACTGCATGCTGATAAATCATTCCATTACAGTAAAAAAATATGATCACCATCACTTTCGCTGCAGATGGAACAACGTTTGCCCTTTTTGGTGTTGGAGAACCTGGCAATTTCCACACTGTGCTGGTTTGTTTTCCTTCAGGATCATAATGGTGCAGCCATGACTCATCACAGCTGATAATCGATTTAAAAAATGCATCCCCTCCATCAGCAAAGAGACGCAGCACCTGATTGTCTGGTATGCGAAATGCACGTAGGGTCTACAAAATAGAGCATTACTACCAACCTACCAATACGAGAGTGCTGCCGCCTGCCAACATTATACATAAAAACCCACTCTTTTCAAATATTTATGTTACGGATACGAAACTATCACGGAAGCTACAGGAAAAAAACAGTCTCTCTTTGTTGATCAGCCCTCGTATATATACACTGCCGTTTGTGAAAATTGCAACACCAAGAAAGAATTTCCCGAATAACCCCAAACTTTCTGGAAGCGTAGAAGAGTGTACAAGAAATAAGTGATTAGGTTTGCAGAGAGATGGGGTACACGTAGGCCGAACAGAGCCCCCTCGTGTCGGTCCAACAAGGTTAGTGTTGCGCCCAGGGTAGTAAGTGCAGAGCTGTCAAACAAGGTAGAGACAATAAAGTGAGTCCAGTATACCTCGTCGACGTCAAAGGGAGCCATATCGGCATGTGAGTGAGTTGGAACGGGGCAGAATGGTCGATTTCCGGAAATTGGGTTTGTCATACCGTGACATTTCGGCTCGTACAAACCTTGCTGCTGCGACAGTGATGCCTGTGGAAAGGATAGATGAAGGTCATACGCATGGCCATAACGGACCGTACAGCTTCATTCCCAGTGTTGGCTTGACGCTGAAGCACTGCAACAGGTGGGAACTTGTCTGCATCAACGGTTCGTCGTCTGCTGCAGATTGGAATGGTTGCATGCATGCTATTACGTCGGCTTCCATTGTCTAGAAACCACATGCTCCTCCGACAGTACTGGGCACCTGAACACCGTCACTGGGGTGCTGAGTGGCAAAATGTAGTCTTATCGGACAAGTCTCACTTCAACGTATCATACAGTGATAGCCGCATACGTGTATGGCGGTACCGTGATGAGAGCAACCTGGAGGGCTGCATTGCTGAGCGGTATAGTGGACAAACACCAGGTGTGAAGGTTTGGGGTGCCAATGTGGCCTCCTACGAAATGAGGGCACTTTGAACAGCAACCGCTACCTAACGATGGTTGTAGAGCCTGAGGTCTGCCCTGAATCAAACATCTGTACAGGCCATATTTAAACAGGACAATGTCCGGCCACATATTGCGACGAATGTACAGGCCTTTTTCGAAAAACGACGGGTACCGTTGCTTCCCTGGCCTGCACGTTCGCCTGACATGTCGCCCATCGAACTTGTCTGGGATATGGTTGGTCGGCACCTGGTGCGTCACGGTTCTCCAGTAATTAGTGTCACGGATTTGTGGGCTCGAATACAAACTGCGTGGAGGGAAATCCACCAGGAACTTATTCAGAATTTTGTATGCAATCCTACGGCGTATAGCTGATCTAATTGCACGCATGGAAGCCACACCAAATACTGAATATTAGGGCTCAAAGGTCATGTATAGATTTGAAAACTTTATCATTTGTTACTTGTCATGTACCTAATCTGTGGTATTAAATTCATTGAATTCATGCGTTTCCTTCTTGGTGTTGCAATTTTCATAAACGGCAGTCTATATATAAATGATGAATCACCTAAATTTTACACCGCAATATTTCGGAAATATCGATGTGCAGTTTTCACAACATTGGTTGGTAGTCAGGGGTTCGTACATGTGGCCTATAAACAGATTTTAGTAATACTGAGAAAGTGTATTTTTTGAGCATACATTCAATTTTTAAATGGAACATTGCTTAGTTACATCAACAGAATAAGGGTAGGTTAAATTAGAATATCACTGGTCTTTGTACAGGATTCTAATGCAAGTGGTTTACGAGAAATCATATTTTGAAAAGTTTCCACCCCGACAATTGTTTGTCCCATTCAATCTTCTTAGTTGCTAGATACGATGTGTTACATACACATATTGCTTTAAGGCGGGATATTATTGAATTTATGTGTTATAATTTGGCCGGTACATTGTGTTCCATTGACATCCGCACATCGGCGACACCGTTTGCGATGGATCCAAGAGCATCAAAATTGGACCAACGAGGAACGGGGCCGCGTGCTCTTCTCGGATGAGAGTAGATTCAGTGTAAGTAGTGATTCTCGACGTACCCTCATCAGGGGAGAGGTGGGAACGCGTAATGAACCTAGGAACATCATTGAACATGATCGTTTTGTGGTCCGGGGGTTATGGTTTGGGGAGGCATAATGTGCATAGGGGCACCGACCTCCAAATCTTTGAACATGTTACGGTCACTGGTCAACGTTATTGTGATACTTTACTCGTTTCCATGTGCGTCTTTTCAAGGGTGCAGTCGTCTCTGGCTTCATTTTTATGGATGACAATGCGCGACCGCATCGAACAGTGCAGGTGGAGGATCTCTTGGAACGAGAGGATATTCAGCGAATGGACTGGCCTGCCCGTTCCCCCGATTTAAATTAAATCGAGCACGTGTGGGATGCTTTGGGGAGGCGCATTTCAGAACATCCACATGCACCAACGACCATCCAACAGTTGTCAACAGCGCTGGTGGGGGAATGGAACGCCCTACCACAAGAACTATTTAACAACCGTGTGTCCAGTATGGCAGCACGATGCAGAGTATGCATTGCTGTCCGTGGTAATCATACACCTTTTTAGTACCACGTGTCTGTTTCTGTAAATCTAGAAAGCCATCATATGTCGTATTGACGTTACTGTAGCTTATGGTCTATGAATAAAAGTGGCATTTCTGTTCATCTCATTGCATATTTCGTTTAGTTGCCTACTGTAGCATACCTTAGCAGTTCCCCCTATGCATGATTCAAGTTTCATCGAGCTATGTTACTTGGCGGTGTCACAGCATGCGAAGATTTCTTTCGTTCTTAGGTTTTGCACACCAGAGTGTATATATATATATATATATATATATATATATATATATATATATAATCATTGATGCAGTAATTTGTATCACAAATTACTTAAATGTAAATAATGATTGTAATATGAATATGAATTTTTATGTGACATTGATTTGAGATGTTTCTTGACTGTAATTATTGTTGATAAGTAAGTTTCTACGACCTTACTGAAACTGTCAATAATAGCGCGCAATAATACAGCGAGGGGGTGAGCTGTTTATCATTATTGGAAACGAGGAAGTTACGTAATGTTGGCGCGTTTTCCGTTGAGAACCTTCTGGAATGTTTCCCTAGAGCATATGTATTCATAATTTTCATTGGATATTAAAATAGACGCTAATGTTGGCGCGTTTTATTAGCCAATAGTAACTCAGTTATAATCTTTAGGCATATCGGAGTGTATGGGTATAAAAGCCAAGTCAGAGGTAGATCGCGGTCAGTTCATCGAAAATCTCAATACATTACACGTCGCCTTCAGTTGCTCAGTTCATCAAAATTCTTTGTGCACTACACGTCGTCTTCAGTTCGTCAGTTCGTCAAAATATTTGTATGAGATACGTCGGCTATAGATTCACAAGTTACGATAATCTAAAGTATTATAAAGTTAATTATACACAAAGTTGAAGTATGCGAATTAAGAGTGATTAGTAATGAAGTTATTAAAACAGTTTCAGTTTGGCGAGTGTTAAGATCAATGTATAAATGTGATAGTTAACGTGTTTGACAATAAATGTTTAAAACAAATTTCTTCATCAGTGTTATATTTGGATAAAAGATTCCTTTCCGTTTACACACTCTGAATCAAGACACATGTTCGACTGATAAATAATAGCTAGCCGGAGGACAGTAAACAAAACTTAAAATTCTTTCAAACACTAATACTACCACAAATTGCTAACACTAGATGGAGCTACAAACCGAACAAATGAATGACGTCACAAGATGGCTTCAACACATGATGTAAACAAACTTTATAAGTAATACCGCATCAAATTGGCTACCACAACGTGGGGCTACAATAATGTTACACAAATAACATTTAAACCGTCGCAAATTGGCTCTCATACGTGGGGCAGTTAAAATGATGTAACCAAACAAAACAAAAGCAGCACAATATAAGATCTTCAAGTTCTAATAATTTACGTAAAAACATATTACGTAAGCAATAATGTTATCGCAAAATACACTTACATCATGTGGAACAAACCTGAGATAAAGTGTAACTTAAATTGGTTGAAATTTATAGAAATTGTAAATTTTAGTAGCCTTAAAGTTTCTTTTCGAAACTAAGTCGGTACAGTCTCCCGTTTGTGCACTTCATTTTTACACATGCTGTATGCTTTAAAAGATTGCACAACTTTTACGTAAAAGTTTTCTTCTTAAGTTTGGAAGAGAAGAGCGGTTTCTAAATTTTGTGCTCATTAAACTCATAAACGTAAATTTAAGTTTTGCTTGGAGTCACTTTGTATGCAAATGCTGACGTAGAAACTTATTATTAACGCTCGTTACTGTGAAGTACTTGAGAGCAATATCCTGAACATACCGACTTCGTCTGAGTCTTGACTGCATCAGCGTCTCCAGGATATTAGGTGAGGAAGCGGGACAGAATAAGAAAATATCCTATCCAATTGGAGGACGTTCTCTCCAGTAGGTACCAATTTATAAATGACCTTCCTCTTGGTGAAACTGTAAAATGCTACCTGCAGAAAGGAAGGCCTGTATTATATTCGCAATATCGACATGAACATTCTGCTATGGAGAGAGATTTGAATCGGGTTTCCCATTCCTAGTGAGATGCTTAAGAGAACGATTCTGCGAAACTTGCCAAATAGACTTTGCTTAAGAGATGCGACAGGTGAAATTTAGATGTCAAAACTTATTCCTGCATAAATTTGGAACATTTTATATTAATACAGCCATAAGCCTTTTCTAAAAATTTTAAAATAATTGTAAGTAAAATCTGATGTGATACCTTCACATCACTTTCTCTCTCTCTATTTATTAATGGGTGTACAAATTATTCTTACTAAAGCTTATTTTTCTATCTTATACGTTTTAATCCAAATAAACCGTTGCAAAAATAGCTACATTGCACATTTTGTTATAGATAATAAGGTAACAGTGACCGTCAAATGTTTAAGAACTGGACGCTGTATACTGGTCTTAAAATTACATAGTATTTCCATCCAATCGTGAGAAACAACTGAATGTGACAGGACTTAAGAATGACCAAGAAATGAACAATTCAAACCTATAATAACGGATATCTCAGAATCAAAAAACTTATTTTAAATAAATTGTGTGTTTTAAAGAGAGATACATTTTTTCCTTCATATATTGCATAACGTTTACCAGTTATGCGAGATTATACGAAGTTCCTTGCGAATGAAGAAGACTTCGTAGGCTATTCCCCAAAAATTCAAAATATACATTTTATTTGCCATGTAACTACCATTAATAAATGGTATTTTAACAAATGCCGTTAGAGCAAGGTTTTAGAAAATCAAAAATTTTCAAAAATCTTCCATCTAAAGGGTAGTTTTGGTTGGGAGGATTTTGTTGAAAATCTTCGTCTTGTATTCCTGAAAGATACTGAACTTAAATACCAAGTTAATTACTCATCCGACTTAACGTTTTGGAGTTATACCGTTCAGTCACACCAACTTTTTTTGTAAAAATGTTTTTATTTATTCAGGGGACCCCAAAACATGTATTTTCGGTGAAATATCGGTATAGATTGTTTTGGTGGAATGCAATACTTCCTATACCTACTATGTACGTGGTACAGAAAGTAATAAAAGATGAATAGGACACAACTCACTAGAATGCTTATACAATCATTCCATTTCTTAAAACGGATATGATAAATGGTGTAGCTAAAATGTGTGTGCATGTTCCTATTTGCTCCAAAACTCACACTAGATTTTGAAATTGTTGTTTACTTCACAAGAGATTGGTATGAAAGCAAATCCAGAGTATTACATTTCATTTTGCTGTAATTCGACTGTTATTGAAAAAATTAATGTATTAAATTTGCATGAATTTCTCTTACTACTATTATTAATATGTTCTGAAAACTATTCTTACATAAGCTTATTTCTCTATTTCATGCTAATTGAGATAAATGTTTGTAGAAATAGCTTCATTATACATTTCGTTATAGATACAAGGGGGATACAAAAAACTGTATCGAGAGTCATGTGCTTAAAAGCCGGATAGCTATATGCTGGCCTAACATTTCCGTATTATTTCTACAACATTGCGAGAACTAACTAAATAATGATTGACAGCAGTTAATTTTAACAAAAGAATTGTAAAACTCAGACCAAAGGCAATGAATATCTCGGAGGTAGCTGATTCCACAAAAAGGTTATTTGATACAAATTGTGTGTGTTAAAGATATCTACTTTTTCTATAAATTGCTTTCTCTAACTTTTGTGGTTTAGCAGTAATACAAAACAATACAAAATTCCTTCCGGATGAAGAGGGATTCACAAGCTAATCAAGATAAAGATTTTTATTTGCATCTATATAGCTTAAAAACGAGACGTTTTAATAAACATCATTAGAGAAATTTTTGTGAAAATAACAATTTTTGAAAAATCTTCCAAATAAAGGTAGTTTGGGGTGTGGGGGACTTTCTTAGAAATTTTCGTGTCGCATTTTTGGAAGAAGCTGAATCTGAATACCAAATTTCGTATTTATCAACAATTCGATTTTGAGTTATACTGTTCGCAGTCACAGGCACAAAAGAACCACAATAACACAGAAGTTCTTTATAAAAATGTTTCTCTGGGATCCACCGCGCCTCCAAAGATGTATTTCCGTTGAAATCTGTGTCGAATTTGTGGTTGGAATGCGAAACCTTCTCTAACTACTAAGTCACCTTTCTCCGCAACATAACTACGTAAATAACATTAAAAGTTGAAACCGGGCAGTAGTCGTAATTTTTTATGATCTACCCTTTGCTTCAATTTAGATATCAATTAATGTTACCTGCTCTGTTGATGAGCTTTATGATTTTATCTCGTAGCTCATCGGCCCAGACCGATGGTTTTTAAGTATGCCCCCTGGCAGTAGATTTACTGGAATTTAAAAGAACTCCTGCGGGACAAAATTCCGGCACAACCGGCGGCGCTGATATGATCCCAGCAATTGAAGCGTCGTCAACAAATTGCGGGCTTTCATTGCCGTGGTCGCTAGAGTGTATAGCTCCGGCGCTTCGCCAAGCCGAGGGTCGGGGGTTCGAGTTCCGCCATGGGCAAAGGTGTTTGTGTGTTGTGTAATTGTGGTAATAAGCGGTAACGAAAACAGTAAAAACAGTATAAACTCGGTAAAATAAGGGAGCTTTAAAATATATACATATATACACTACATGATCAAAAGTATCTGAACATCTGGCTGAAAATGACGCACAAATTCGTGGCGCCCTCCATCGGTAATGCTGGAAGTCAATATGGTGTTGGCAAACCCTTAGCCTTGATGACAGCGTTCACTCTCGCAGGCATACTTTCTATCAGGTGCTGGAAGGTTTCTTGGGGAATGGCAGCCGATTCTTCACGGAGTGTGGAACTGAGGAGAGGTATCGATGTAGGTCGGTGAGGCCTGGCACGAAGTCGGCGTTCCAAAACATCCCAAAGGTGTTCTATAGGATTCAAGTCAGGACTCTGTGCAGGCTAGTCCGTTACTGGGATGTTATTGTCGTGTAACCACTCCGCTGCAGTTCGTGCAGTGTGAACGGGTGCTCGATCGTATTGAAAGATGCAATCGCCATCCCCGAATTGCTTTTCAACAGTAGGAAGAAAGAAGGTGCTTAAAATATCAATGTAGGGTTGCGCTGTGATCGTACCACACAAGACAACAAGGGGTGCAAGCCCCCTCCAGGAAAAACACGACGACACCAAAACACTACTACCTCGGAATTTCACTGTTGGCGCTACACACGCTGGCAGATGACGTTCACCGGGCATTCGCCATACCCATACCCTGCCATCGGATCGCCACATTATGTACCGTGATTCGTCACTCCACACAACGTTTTGCCACTGTTCAATCGTGTAAAGTTGACGCTCCTTACACCAAGCGAGGCGTCGTTTGGCATTTTCCTGCGTGATGTGTGGCTTATGAGCAGCCGCTTGTCTATCGAATCCAAGCTCACGCCTAACTGCTATAGTAGTTGGAGTGGATCCTGATGAAGTTTGGAATTCCTGTGTGATGTTCTGGATAGATGTCTGCCTATTACTCTCTACGACAAATGTCGACGGTCTCTGTCTGTCAACAGACGAGGTCGGCCTGTATGCTTTTGTGCTGTACGTGTCCCTTCACGTTTCCACGTCACTATCAAAACAGAACCAGTGGACTTAGGGATGTTTAGGAGTGTGAACATCTCGCGTACATACTTCTGACACAAGTGACACCCAATCACCTGACCACGTTCGAAGTCCGTGAGTTCCACGGAGCGTGCCATTCTACTGTTTCACGATGTCTAATGACTACTGAGGTCGCAGACAATGAGTACACGGCAGCACAATGCACCTAAGATGAAAAACGTATGTTTGTTGGGGTGTCGGGATACTTTTGATCACATAGTGTATATATCATTTTTCGTAACTCGTTCTGCGATGTCTCGTGCACCAGCTGCTCTAGTGGTATAGCGATGCGTTACTTATTCCTGGGTATGAGTGAGTGTATCTTGAAATAATAACACCAATTTAGGAGCTGATAAATTTTAATTTTGACTAAAATCTTCAGTTTGAGAATAATCGCCGACTATTGAAATTAAAAATTAACTACTACTGTAACACTAATTAAGCGAAGTGTATTTGCCATAGGTTGCAGAAATATTGCTGAGAAAGATCTCTCGCGATAGCCGTGAAATCTAACTGCACAAGCGCGTCACTGAGCGCTTAAAATACACACGAGTATAAGTCACTGGGAAAGACCAGAACTGAGTGAATAAGAGAAAGTATTTCTAATTTAGAATGCACCAACCTTTTTAACTTAAGCTACCTATCTCTACCCATCCCAATGTTCCTTCACACGCGGTCCAATCTCAGAATCCCTACGTAAGCGTCTCTGACACTATTACTGTGCGATATCTACCCGAATTTATAAGAATTTACCTATCTCTTTTACAGAACTTCTGTGTACGTGACTTCGTAAACATAGTGAACTTAACTTTAAACTGCATTCCAAGAATTTTTAAGCTGATATGTTCCATCCTCGGTGTAACTAATGTATTTGCTCGCTAATTACCGTTTTATCCGGACAAATCTTTTCAACCCAGGCTCATTACATTATACATTGATTTATCATATAGGAATTATTTATTGCAATTATCTCTCTATCTTACTAGCATTTATTTAATTTTTATAACCTGCTGTCAATAATTGCGGTATCAAAGCTTTACTTTAACCGAATTAAAATACATTGAAATTAAATATATTATTAAATTAAATTAATATAAGTTAGGAATCTTATACCAAAAGTGTTGTATGTAACATTCGCGTAAAAAGCTTTATCGTGCCCTTCTGATATCGCGGACACGGACACGGCTTGCGTCTTGTCTGTGAGTATCTAGACTCGTTCCTTATAGCTCTATTTCACATATTTGATATACAAAGTGAATTATCTAAAACTTGCACCGCAAATATTTCGTAAATGGAAACTGCTATTGATGAGCAGTTTTCACAGCATTGATTGGTAGTCAGGGGCTCGTACATGTAGCCTATATGCAGATTTTAATAATACTGAGAAAGTTTAGTTTTTGAGCAAACATACAATTTTTAAATGGCACAATGCCTAGTTACATCAACAGCATAAAGGTAGAGTAAATTAAAATGTCAGTGATGTTTGTTGCAAGAGTTTAGTGCAAGTGGTTTACGAGAAACCTTATTTTAAATCTTTTACGCACCGATACTTGTACAACCCGTGGTAGCACAAACTAAAGAAAAACAAAAGGAAATTACAATACTTCTGTGGATTCATACAAGTAAAAAGAACAAGTCCTTCAAAGGTTGTGTTCAAAATGACCACCGGCAGCTTCAATACACGCTTCCAGTCTGCTATGGAAAGGCTGTTGCACACGGTCTGGCATTTCAGCGGTAATTTCAGAGCAGGCAGCAGTAATACGTCGTTTCATATCGTATGATGTAGTTGGTACATGCTTGTAAACAGTGTCTTTCAGCCTTCCCCTCAGAAAAAAGTCTAAAGTGGTCAGATTCGGTGAACGGGCCGGCCAAGGTACTTCGTCCAATCCAACGATTTGGAAATAATCCGTTAAGAGAAGATGTAGTACTTCGGGCACTATGGGCTGGACAGCCATCATGTTGGTACCACAGGTTCCTCCTTGTCTGCAAAGGAACGTCTTCTAACATCTGTGACAGATAGTCTGACAGGAGGCTGCGATACTTGTGCGAGTTCATTGTTTCATGTATGAACAAAGGACCTATGAGCTGATGTTTCCTTATCCCACACCACATGTTTAAACTCCATGGACGCTGACGTTCCACCTGACGAAGGCGACGGGGATTGTCAACAGATCAATAGTGCACGTTTCTGCGGTTTATCTGGCCATGATTAGTAAATGTTGCCTCATCACTCTCATCACTAAACAAGATACATGATGAATCTGGAGTATCATGTCTTAATGCCCATGTACAAAAGTTGACACGATTCTCAAAATCGTTTCCATGCAGCTCTTGATGGAGACAGATGTGATAGGGATGGAGAATGCGCAGTACACTTGCCTGAGTTATGCCACTTCCACGTGCGATTATGCGGGAACTAATTTGCGGATCTTCTGCAACGGCATCCAAAACATGAATTTCTGCCTCTTCTCCATCACTTGTTTGTTTCTGTTACGTTTTCTAGGTGTTACAGTACCACCTTTACGTAATTGGTTGATAAATAACTGCCGAGATGGTTGACATCTATTGGGATACGTTTCTGCATACACCGTACAGGAACGAACTGCATTCTCTCTACACTCCCCATACAGCATAAGCATGTCGGCTTTTCCTGCATTAGTAAACCTCATCTTCTACTCACGACTTACTGTCAGAAACTAACTGACCAGAAATTCGCAATGCAATTAATCAGCAGAAAACACAATGCAAAAAACATAACAACAACATAGTACCTAGCAACTAAGCAGGTTGAATGGGACAAACAATTCTCGGGGTGGAAACTTTTCAAAATAATATTTCTCGTAAACCACTTGCATTAGAATCCTGCAACAAAAGCCATTGACATTCTAATTTTCCCTACCTTTATTCTGTTGATGTAACTAGGTATTGTTCCTTTTAAAAACTGGATGTTTGCTCAAAAAATACGCCTTCTTAGTATTATTTAAATCTGTTTATAGCTAAACGTACGAGCCCCTGACTACCAATGGATCCTAAGAAAATTGCACATCAATAGGACTTTCCATTTCCGAAATATTTGCGGTGCAAATTTTAGGTGATTCATCCTGTATAAACAACTATTCAGATACATACGTCAGAAAGATGTGAAGACATGCAAAAACGTGTGTTTTGAAGTGGATGGTTTGTTAGTAGTAGTTGGAGGATACTTCATGTTTATCTGCACCACGTATGGAAGCCAATTTGTCGCGGTCACTTCGTGTTATCTTTTGCTGGGCGCCTGTTATTGTATTACTACTTTGAATATTGGGTTCATTGTCCTCCGGCTAGCTATTATTTCTCGGTCAAGCAAATCGCTTGAACAGGGTGTGTAAACGGAAAGGATTTGTTACTCACAGATAACACTGATAAAAGAATTTGTTTTTACACTTTTGTTACCGTCACAATTAATTAAGTTCACATATTGACTCGTGATACACGCAAAACTGAAACTGTTATATTTTCTAATATCAGTATAATCACTTATTTACTGCACATTATTAATTCGCGTGTTTCACATTTATAATAAACTTTACGACGCGAGAGATTCTGCAGAATTGCGACGTGTACCTTATGTATGCTTCCGTTGAACTACGCGACGTATAACTCACGAATAGTTATGTTGAAATGATAGACGTATTACACGCGAATGCTTCTGTTGGACTGACGAAATCTGCCTCTGACTTTAGCTTTTTATACTCGCACACCCCGATATGCCTAAAGATTATAACCGAGCTGCTATTGGTTAATAAAACGCGCCAACATTAGCGTCTATTTTTATATCCAATCAAAAATTACGAAAACATATGCTCTAGGGAAGAAATTCCCTCCATTTATCAGAAAAGCGCGCCAATCTGACGTCATTTGTATGTCTCTTCTAATTAATAATCAACTCACCCCCTCGTTTCATTGTTACCCGCTCCTATTGTCAGTTTCATTGAGGCCGTGTAAACTTATTTCCTAACAATGCATATAATTAACAAACATCTCAAATCAATGTCATACAATAATGCTTATTTACACTACAATCACTCTGGCATTTACATTATTGTGATACAAATTACTGCCACAGTTTAGCATTTCGGATCTCAAGCTGTAGGTTGTTTCTAATCGATGTATCATTTCTAATCATAGATAAAAATCTTAAATGGAGGAAACTGAAAGACATCCAACATTGCAAATTATATTTGATGTATGATATATGAGTGCTTTACAACGTTTAGTAGGATAAAAACAATTGCACCTACTAAATATTGATGCTGTCTGAGGAAAGCTATTCATTCTAAAGTTCTTCCTATTTCAAATATCTTACAACCGTTAGCAATATAATCAAACACATTTCACAGGTAATCAGTTTTAAGAATTGAAAATGCGTATTTCACGTCATAATTAAAGTATGTATGTACTTATAGTATCACACTGAGAAAATAACACTCGAAATGGCTCAGATGGTAGCTACTGCGAGATGTCCCGCGTTCAAATCCCTTAAGTTCCACGTGTATAACTTAAAAAATAAAATAGATGGCACAGAATGGTATGTTTCTCTACCAATGGCAAATTCAAATAGATTAGATCCCTTTAAAACACCTAGATAATTTAAAATAAAGTTTTTTGTTGTATACACAATTTCCAAGGAATCCGTTATTAATGGTTCGAATTGTTCAAACCTAGGCATTCTTTTAAAGTTCTGTTGATTGTCGGTTATTTTTCCGATGTCATGGATTTGTGTGGAATTTTAGGACCAGCATATAGCATCCAGTTCTAAAACATTTTTCTATCTCTATTCTCTTTGTATCTATAACGAAATGTGTAATGCAGCTATTTTCGGAAAGGTTTTACTGGATTAAAATGAAGTAGAATAAGAAAATAAAATTCCATAAGAATAATTTGTAAACCCACTAATAAGCCACAAAGGGTAGAGAAATTCATGTGAATATAACACATGAGATTTATTTTAGTTATGCTGCAAGGAAAGTTTTCTGTAAAATTTTAGGTTTTAGGGACCTTAAAACATACCAGGAAAAATCTGAATGTCGAAGTTTTGGATGGAATACAGTACTCCTCTGCAGGTATGTGGCATAGAAAGTAAAAATGAGGCAAACGTTTACCAAAGGTTTATAAATTAGTTGCGGAAATAGTAACCTCGCTGGGGCCCAAAGTTTGCTGTTAAGGGTGAAGGACTAAGCCAAACTTACAGCCCTGGGGACCTGATCGGTCCTTCTGATTGCCGAGCCAAAGTGTGAGATAGAGAGTTCGTTAAACTGGCTTTAAAAAGTCCTGACAGAGTTTGTAGAGATCATTATCTTCAGTTCAGGAAAAGGAGGTGAAGAAAAGAGAAGAAAATAAAGGTGAACACTGATCGATACAAAAGGCAACAAAGAGAGAAAATTCAGTCCAATTTGCAGCTTTATGCTAGGTGAATAAAATGTCATTCTGGAAACAACATTAAGGACATCAATAATTAGTGTACTGAAGGCAAGGGGACTTTTCTACCTCTAATGATTTGATCCACAGCGAGGCAAATAATGAAGGAAAGAAATATAAAACCACTACGAGTAATTTGAGGAAACGGGCCTGGTTTTCACATCCAAGTACTGTACCTTATACAGAAAATGTTTCTCAACAACAAAGGGTTTTAAAACCCATCCGATGTTATTTCCATCTTCAGTGATTTTATTCACAAAAAAAATTAATAAACCCTCCCCCAAAAAAAACTGAGTCTCACTTATGGACACTCCTTAGCGTCCCATTCTATATTCGGCGTGAAAGACCGGTAATTATGCTCAGAGGTCTCTTAACACTTGAGGTTCTTTTACGTGCTAAGGATTTTACGACCGAAAACATCCATGGCCCTCCGCCCGGTTTGAACCCAGTTTATTCACAACGGCTACGTATGGCGCAGAGGGTACAAAAAGTGTTCAATGGAAAATAAGTCACTGTCACAGATATTGATAAACTGTCACTGTCCTGTGAAAAAAACCAAAACTGATACATCAAAACTGATTCATAGTCGATAATTAAATATATCATGAAGTCGTTGAAGCCAAAACGCATAAAAATAAATTTTTGCATTGGTACTGATAAGGTTCTCCACTAGAAGTAAAGTAGAAAAATCTGATAGCAGGCATTCACATTATCTTCTCTAACTCAATGTTTTACAGAGTATTGCTAAAAAGGTTTATTGTTCGTTATACTTCTTCATAATTGGGATGAACCTTCATTCGCATTTCCACGTTTCGTTGCAGAAGACCGTAGGTAAAGTGATAGTCAAATTTTTAAAGATCGTGTCGCTATTTGATGGCTTTGAAATTCTGTGCTCCTTCATGGTCATGAGAAACAAAGTAAAAAGAAAAAAAAGCTGATGTGATACATTCACATGACTTTCTCTACCCTCTATTTCTCTCAGTGGGATGTAAAGTATTCATACTAAAGTTTATTTTTCTATCTACTACATTTAATCCAAATAAATCTTGGCAAAAACAGCTACATTACACATTTCGTTATAAATACAAAAAGAACAGTGACAATTAAATGTCTAAAAGTTGGACGATATACGCTGGCCTTAAAATTCCATACTGTTTCCATGCAAGCGCAAAAAAACAATTGAAAAGCGATGGGACTTTAAAAAAATGACAAGTATTGAATAATTCGAACCTTTAATAACGGATATCTTAGAAACGGCTTATGCCACAAAAAACTTATTTGAAGTAAATCGTGTTTTTAAAGAGATTTTTTGTGTAGTAACTCTTCATCTATAGCTTAACCTTTACACATTATATCAGATTATACAAAATTTCTTCCGAATTAAGAGGACATTCTGGTCTAATCTCAAAAGATTCAAATGTACATTTCATTTTTCATATAAATATGTTTCATATGTGATTTTCAAACAAAAATCGTTACAGCCATTTTTAGAAAATCAACCATTTCTAAAAATGTTCCATGTAAAACGTAGTTGGAATGGGTACATGTTCTTCAAAATCTTTGTATCGCATCCTTGGAAGATATGTATGTCAAATAAGTTTGGTATGAAAATGTTTTATTTGAAATTAGGGTGCCTTAAAGCATGTATTTCCAGTGAAATCTTGAGTATAGAATTTTTGGGTGGAATACAATACCTACTTCCCCTAGTTAGTATACCTAGTGGAGAAAGTAAAAATTAAACTTTTCGAAAAATATTTCATATAAAGCATAGTTTTTTTGAGGTGGGGGATTTTCTTAAAATCCTTGGAAGAAACCTTAAGCACTAACTTTTCATTCTATGAGTTATGCGCTCACACATACACACGGATCTTTCTAGAAATGCTTTGTTTTTGTTTTCAGGGAGTCTCAAAACGTGATTTCCTGCGAAAGCTCTCCATTACTAATATGTGCGTAGCAACAATACATTCTGAAAATATTGATTACATCTCGACAGTAGTTGCAGTAGAGTTTTGTACCGCTAGGTGGCAACACCAGCACATCGGATGAGCTGGGTAGATGTGTTGAGATTCTATAGTACTTTTCATGATACTCTCTGTGTAGTGTGCGCGATTTTACGATGCCTCCAAGATTAGAACAGAGTGTGTGCATCAAATTCTGTGCAAATCTCGGGGATAAAATGCTACGGAGACATTTGCAATGATTCAACAAGTGTTTGGGACAAAACATGATCCGTACACGTCTGTTTGAATGACATGCTCGGTTAAGATTCGGCCGTGCAGCTATTAACGACGATGGTCACACCGGTAGGTCCGTCAGCTGCACAAGCTGCATGCTCCTCGTTTTCTTTGATACCAAGGGGATTGTGCACAAAGAATTCGTCCCAACAAATCAAACAGTGAATTTAACGTACTACTGTGACGTTTTGCAACGACTCCGTGAAAATGTGCTGAGACGACGGCCCAAACTTTGGTGACAAGGGAACTGCATGTTGCATCACTATAATTCGCCCTGTCGCAATTCCTTGTTCACCAGGAGTTTTTTGACGAAAAACAACATGACGGTTGTCCCTACCCACCGCACTTGCCTGATTTGGCACCCTGCGACTTTGCCCTATGCCCTAAACTGAAAATGAATTTGAAAAGACGTCCGTTAGACACAATTGAGAGGATTCAAGAGGAAACGCTGTCTGTGCTAAACGCCCTCAAAGTACACAACTTCGGGATGCATTTGGAAAATGGCAGAAACGCTGGGACCGATATCTTTATTGATGTTATGTATTTTTGCGACGTATTCCTGACATCAAAACAGTACAAATATTCATATGTACATGGGTCTGAAAATCAACCGTTTCGTTGTTATAGGTCAAAGAAGATGTATTCCATGAGAGAGCAGACGGATATGCACTGCACGTATGGCCGTGCAGACGGCAATGCAGCAATAGCATGTGAACTTTATGCAAGAAGGTGCCCTGACAGGCCGTTACCGTTTGGAAGAACATTCGCACGAATTTACCAACGCTTGAGAGTGAATGCTGCATTTAAGAGGGGTACTAGAGATGTTGGGAAACCAAGAGCGGAACGAGGATTTGAGCTTGAAGAACGAGTTCTTTGTGCTGTGGATGCAGACCCATCACAACGCACAAGAGTATGGCTGTAAGGGAAAAAGTTAGTCATATTATTATCTAGAGAATTCTGCAGGAAAATCTTCTGCACCCGTATCACCTTCAACTTGTGCAAGGATTAAATGAGGCGGACTTTGTTCCAAGAAGACGTTTCTGTCAACGCATGTTACAGCAGTGCGCTGTGTTCATCAATTTCCTAGCCTGTATCTTATTCATGGATGAGGCTGGTTTTACTCGCGACGTCATCTTCAATTTTCATAACACTCATAACAGGACATTTAAAAATCCTAATGAAGTACGACAAGACAACCATCAATAGAGGTTCTCTCTCAACGTTTGGGGTGGTATCATTCATGATCACCTTACTGGTCCCTAGTTCTTCCCTCCGCGTCTAAGTGGACAAACCTATCTCCAGTTTCTCAGGAATGTGTTGCATCACTTAACTGATAATGTGCCTGTGGATATCATACAACGAATGTAGTTTTTACACGATGGTACTCCAGCTAATTTCAATATGATAGTTCGTAAGTTTTTGAAGGATTTATTTCCGAAAATATGGATTGGTATGGGGACCCATTGCATACCCTGATCGATCGCCTGATTTGAATCCAATGGATTTCTTCGTCTGGGGACATTTAAACTCCTTGGTTTATGCAACTCCGGTGCCTGATGTTGACATTTTGAGAGGACGTATCCAAGCTGGATTTGACCAAATACGAAACACGCCAGGAATTTTCAACAGAGTACGCCAGAGCATGGAACGCAGGCTTACTGCATGCATCGAAGCAAGAGGAAGCCACTTCGAGCATTTCTTTTAACTTTTGGTTTTGTGTTGTAACTCTGAAATAAATTATTTTCAGACCCACGTTCATATGAACTGTTTTTACTGTTTTGATCTCGGGAACACGTCTTCTAAATATATGATACCAGTACAGATACACCTATATATGTGGAAGAGAACTGCTTCGAGGGTGACAGCGGACATTAGTCTCAAAGTTTTTGACCAGATGGCAGTACAAATATTCTGTTTAGTACCTCGTATATCTTAATGGCATAAACATAATATATAAGCGAATAACTAAATTAATATACGAGGGTATTTAAAACTAAGGTAATAAAGCACGAACTACTAAATATTTTTCGATAGTTTATTTTTTACCCAAATCTTACACTACTTTTCTACTGGTTAGCAATGTTTTTCGAACATATGTCTTAATGTAGCATACGTTTTTTAGAACCTCGTCACATTCCGCAGCCAGTATATCCAATAAACGTGTAGCTGTTTCTAGAGTTAAGTTTTTCTGTATTCAAAATGAGGTGTGATAATCTCTTGGGGAACATTTTCGTTACATGTACGTAAGCTTCTTGAAATGCATAAATAATTAATCACACGCTTTGGCTAACATCACATTAACTTGCAGATTTACAGTTATTTTCTGTGGCTACTCCATGATGCAAGATCTGACTTCGGAACCACTAGTTTGAATCCCTTTCCTGAAATCAATAACGAAATTGCTTCTGCCATAGAATCTTACACTCGGAAAACTGCATCTCAGAACTGCAGCCATTGGAGGCCAACTTTTGTTAGGATCAGCTACTAAAATTTATTCCACACTAGAATGAGATTGCAATTTAATGTGAAAACTATGTGGAGTAAAATGGGATAAAAAGTTATTTAAACACAGTATTTATTAGCTCATTTTATTACATATTGGACCATAGCAATAACCCACCTATTTCGTATATAGCGACCAGAAAAATGTGAGTATTTATAAGAAAACGTATAACTGCTAAATATTGATAAAGAATGGTTGGGGCGTAACATAACACATCCGCGAAAAAAAGTGAATAATACATTTATACTAAGTACATTTTCAGGTTTTGTAATGGTAGCAGGAACAGATATTTATGGACGTAAATCAAAGAAATGGCTAATTTTTATAGTGTCAGAGGTTAACGCCCCTAAAGAAAGACACGTGGATGAAAATTATTGAGGAACTGACTGTTAAAAATGGGACTGAACACCTCGGTGCATAGAATTTTAAAATATTCGCTGTGCCTACGTTTTCTGTTTCGCCTGCAACCTTTCGCACAAGTGTAGTGTGCCATTGTTCAAAACTTAATTGGGGTCTAGTGTAGCAGAGCATGAAACTGTGCCACGAAATATGAAGCGTATGTCGTGTGAGGCAGAAAAAAAGGCGTGCGTGCAAGTGTATAAGATTGATAGGTCCGCAGTGGTGAAGCTGTAGGGGGGATGAGGTCACTCTCTCAGAGGAAAAGGCAGGCTTGTCGCTTCGCCCAGTCTCGCACCCTCCATAAACACGGAAAATTATGGAGGTTCTTATTACTAGAAAACATTAGCATAGAGAACACGCTAGGTTGCCCCTTATTCCATACAATTCTGGTTGTGCTAAAATTCATGTTTAATTTTCAGAGATTCCGGAGGTTTAAAAAAAAACTTTGCTTCATCGTCTTATGGCATTTCGAATTTATAGCTGTAATTGACAAACATAAATTAATACAAGATCAACCAAATGGCACGCACTTTTTTTTACTTTCTATATTATTTACTAGCAGGTGAATTTTACCCAAATATTCGATATAGAAAGTTTTACTGTAAACACAGATTATGAGTTTGAATGAAAATAAGAATTTTTATAAAAAGATCAGCGCGTGTGTGTATGAACAACGTGACTAAAAATCCGAAAGTCGGTTAAATGCCAAACTTACTATTTATCTTCAACATCTTCCAAGGATGTGACACGAAAATGTAAAAGAAAATCCCCTCAACTCAAACTTTCCCTTGCAAAGAAACTCTTAATTTTTTATTTTCTAAAATCGGATTTGTAAGGGGACATACCCGATAACAAATACGCATAGGAAATAACATTATATAAAATATGGAAATAGGATTAAGAATCAATGTTAATATTGGGAATAATTTAAAATGTGAAACTAACCTGTAATATAGCTGAAATTAGAACACGCGAACTAGCAAACGAGAGGTGAAAGTCCATTAACACGCGTGCTAATGTGCACAGAGTAGAGGCTAAAACGTCAGAAAATAGACAGTGCAGAGAATAGAAAGGGACAGAAACAGTGGTCCATTTCACGGAACTCGAGGAAGTTGATAAAATAGAAGGGGACACATGGACTTAACTGAAGGACAGACATTGGGTTTTGATGGATAAGAGCGGGACGCGTGACTTCAGAAATTTGGCACACTTTATTGTCATAGCATGCTATATAACGCTACTCAAGAACCAAGGGTAATTGTAACAAATAAAGGTGCGAGTTCTGCGTCATAGGAAAGCAGATAAATAGGGAAGGAAGCCCCGAGTTTACACGATTCTCTGACACACTCTTGGCGCTAGCTTGCATATGGAAGGTTCTGCGTATGTGGTTAGGAAGATCGTGTGACGAATTTAGCTAGGTCCACAAAATAACATAAAATGATAGTGGGAAGGTTTAAGTTATAAGATTTAATAAGCACTTCATAAGGGAAAGTCGCTAGCCGCCTGAATGATGTAACTCTTAAATAAATAAAGGTTATGGGAACATCAGTTATTCTTTTGCCTTCACCCAAAAATCCCGGAGTTATCCCAAATAGATAGGATAGGAACTCCTTCCTCAGTTCTTCGACTGGCAGCCGGCAAATAGATGTCTGGAAAACAACCGAGATCTAGGAGGTACATGAGTCTACGTGTACTCCCGTCACAGCTCGAAGGGTTTTGATTAATACACCATAAATTTAACAAATTTGTATGGCAAATAAAATCTATAATTGAATTTTGTGTAATTGGTGTACCATGAGAGATGTACAAAGTTTTACGGTATAAAAATGTATATATCGTTCAAACATATAATTTATGAGAAATAATTTTTGTAAAAATGTACTAAATAGTAGTATATAGAAAAATCTGCAGGATCAGACAATATAAGGAATGAATTAAATAAGCATGCTTCTGAGTCTGTCAAATAGCGCATATTAGATTTATTTCATGTTGAAACTTTCTTGAAAGTTCGGCTATGTACCTGAGTAATAGAGGTCAGCTAAAGTATATCCTATATTAAAAAAAGTGAGAACAATTGCAATAATTATACAGGAAAAGTGTTTTAAACTCTCGTTTTAATCTATATCTATAATACAGAATCGGTGAAGGTAATAATGGATAACGTCATCTTAGAAGCCCAACCTAGATTCCGCCAAGGAAGAGCTTGTATGGACTGCATATTTAGCATTAATCAAATAAAACATAGTGAATATAACATACCAACATATATGGAGTTTATATATTCCGAGAAAGCCTTTGAATACAATTTTAGATTATTAGCTAAAAAAATAATGAAGTTAAAAACGTAAGATAATTTTAATGAATATGCTAAGTATCAATAACGTTAATGGAATGCAAAAAAATGATTTTTGAGGATAAGAATTGATTCTTTGATTCAAGATTGCGATTGCATATAGCAGGCGTCTATCCATGCTATTCCTTCCAGATTCAGGGAGGAAGGGGTTTAATGCTAAACTGGTTACATGGAATTTTTAGGTGTGGGCGAGCATTTCAAAATATCTCTACGGTTTACGTATAATGGGTAAATGTGCATAAATGTGCAGGTTCACATTGATCAAAGTGAAGATTGAAATAGAAGTAATCTGGTGTAATTACGACTTAACCTAGATTGAAAAATGTGATCTCGTTTGGTGAAATCCACCCTGAGGAGAGCGCATTATGAAAATTCGGTTTGGAAATATGAAGAATTATACCAAGGGCTATGGTCAGTGTTTTAGCAACCCCTCACTGTGATTTTGGCACTCGGGGCATAAAACATTCCGGTGATTACCTCTAACATTTTAGAGATTTTTTGTGTGTAGCCAAACGTCAATGGCTATTCCAAATGTAGGACTCCTGATTTATGCGGCTGGAAATTATTTTAATGTCCCGCATGCGGCAGATAACAGCCCCATCTGATATTTTGGTTCACCTGATGTGGGGGATTATCTGGGATCATCTCTGCTACCAAATATCATACAAACCAGGGAAAAAGAACAATCAAGCAGTGAATGAAGCATTTTGAGGAGTGAGGGGGATGAGGTATTGAACGTACTCATCCACTGAAATATAATGCAGCTCTGACTGGATCCAAAATAATGATGGAAGCAGCTTTGTAGCAATTATTTCTGTTTTTTACAATGCATGAGAATAACTCCTGGTTGTTTTATTTGTACAGCAATTGCTGCAAAACCGTGATCGACATGCAGTCACATACAACCTGCCTCAAAAGCCTGCAACTATAGGCCGTTTCCATTTCAAAAATCGGAGGTGTTGCATGGCTTTCTCTACTCATTCGTTCAAAAACTATTCTTACAGTTTTTTTTTCTCTACTTCATGTTAATTATGACAAACATTAACAGAAATAGTTTCATTACACATTTCGTTCTTGGTACAAAGTGAATAAAGGAAGCCGGAGCAATAGTAAAAAAATTTAAAATCAGGCCTTAAAATTCCATTACATCGCAAGAACAACTGAATGGACAATTTTAAAGAATGACAATACTGAAACCAAAGTAATGAATATTTCGGAAATGGCTAAAGCCAAAAATATTATTTAAAATGAATGGTGCGTTTAAAACAAAAACTTCGAAGCGTATTCCAAAACTAAGGTCCGTTTAGTCATAACATCGCTCATGAGACAAGGTTTTTATTGATAGTAATATGTGTCTACATATATAGTTTACTTTTTCACATAATTTCCGTTCACATCTATGAGCTTGCTGTAACGCTGCATCAGCTTCTTTAACCCCTCGCCGTAGAACTCTGCCGTCTGGGACTTGAACCAGTTGGTAACGCTTGTCTTGAGTTCATCGTCGGTTTGAAATCGTTGTCCACGCAACCACCGTTTCAAATGCAAGAAGAGGAAATAGTCGCTACGTGCCAGGTCGGAACTGTACTGAGGGTGGTCAAAGAGTTCCCAACGAAACACTTGAATATTCCTTGGTTTTGGTAGCGGTGTGCGGGTGTGCGTTGTCGTTCAGGAGGATGATGCCAGACGACAGTTTCCAGCGGCGTCGATTTTGGATCGCACGTCTAAATTTGGTAAGCGTTGCACAGTACACTTCAGCTGTAATTGTTGACTCACGGTCCATGAAATCAATCAAAAGGACACCCTCTACGTCCCAAAACACGGTAGCCATCATTTTGCAATTCATGTACGGCGATTCCTTACACTTTTTTTGGTTTGGGTGAACCCGAACGCGGTCCAAATACTGGGCTTACCACTCCGCTATTCATCGTGCCATTTCGAAATTCTCGACACCAGTGTCAAACTGTCAAACCTGTTTTTCAGTCATTATGTCCGGTTCATGCGCGAGGTATAACTCACGATGGATGTTCGCAGCTGGCGATCCTTTTGCCAGCAAAAATCTAATCACACCGTGCACTTCACAACTGGCGGGACCTACGATTGACGCGGCCATTGCGATCTGCTCTCACCGACTGGCAAACGTTTACTGCGTAATACCAACTGCGGTAGGTTCCTCAGGAGTCGGTGGACAGCGCTCAAGGCTTGAAACGTTACTCAAGCCTACCATCCGTTAAGTATTGTTCACCAGACCTTAGTTTTGGGATACACCTCGTGTTTTTGTGCATTTAAATTTTGTCCATTCCTTATGATTTATCAGTTATACAAAAGTATACGAATTTCCTATTGAATGAAGAAAACATCACAGGTAATTCCCGTGAAGTTCAAGATATGTGTTTAATTGTCATGTATGTCATGTATGTATGTAAATAACTATTTATATTGAATTTCAAAAAAATTATATCTATTTACAAAACAAAAAATGAGCATAAATATTCCACCTCCTTTGGGGTGACGTGATAATTTTCTTTATTTTTTCTATTGAAAAACTTCAGTAACATATTTGGTAAATACCATCTTAAATACCAATTTTGGCATTCCACATTTTGTTTTGAATTATTGTGTATATATAGGTATGCACACACGCATAGATCGACGATTTTTAAAAAACTTGTATTTAGATTCAGAGATCCCAAAACGTGCATTTCCAGTAAAATATTGATATCGAATTTTTAATGGAATGGAATACTTCCAATATTTACTATAGGTAAGAAGAAGGAAAAGTGGTATTGAAATAGGTTTATTGCTGCTACGTATGGAAAGTCAGTTTGAAGAAGATGTATTATATTTCGACTGTTGGGGAGCCGAACTTGAAGTAGTTGTAACCGGTAGCCTTCGCCCCAAATGTACTTTCCGGTGGCCTTTTCCCCAAATAAAATGTGTTTAAAAATATTAAATTTGTAATTTTGACTGTTTCTTTAAATATTATATATTTATGTTTGCCTCGGCTGCGTCAGTATTTATACTTTTTTTTAGAGACATGAATGTCTTAGCAGGGAGTTGTGCGACTGAAGAATGTAGGCTTACACAGGTTATAATTTTCTTCACTCCTTTTATTAATGCTAGATACGATTTAAATAACACTTCACTGATATATATATATAGATAGAGAGAGCTGTGAGATTTTTTTATTAATTACTTGCACTTTTTAACACGTAAACTATTCTTCGTCTCACACTGAATACGTTTTAAATTTCTCGAGGACGCATCTCGCGTCCGGTTAGGAACACTGTCTACAACCAACTGACTTCTGAGTTTGTAAATTCTGTTATGTTTCAGTTCCTGATTAGCTAATCCTACTCCAATAGAATACCTTCATTTAACTAAAACTATTTCTGGTTGTTGATTGGCTATTTATAAACTGTCTCAAAATTTACATTATTGTTGCTTCAATAATGACTAGTAGCTTTATTAAACTTTCTTACTCATTATTGCCTCAAGGTTACCTCATTGTTACCTCATTGTTAGCAACTTTTAACCTATTATTCTCACAGCTCCTACATTATTAAATTACGTAATACATTCACATAACATTATTACACATGTATACAATGACATAAACATATAAAATGACTGTAATATGCACCTTTTATATCTTGTTACATACACATATTGCTTTAAGGCGGGCTGTTATTGAATTTTACATTATATAATTTGACTGAAATCATTTAAGTGTTAAAAATTCTACCTCAATATAAAGTATTTGAAGGTTTAAACGAACAACAAATAATATCTCGGTAATGCCTTAAGTAACCAAAAGCTATTTGAAACAAACTGCCTGTTTTAAAGAAATTTACATATTTTGTCTAGTAAATTTTTGTCTATCTCTTGAGTTCACCAGTTATGTAAAATTCGTTCCAAAAGAAGAGTAGTACATAGGCTATTCCTAGAAAATTTAAGATATGCATATTATTTATCAAGTAAATACCTTAAATATTTGGTACTTTAATAAAATCTTACAGCTCTTTCTGGAAGAACTTAAATATCAGTTTTGGTACTTATGCCACTGTTCCTTTTTTGGTTATGCTGTTCACACACGCACATACGGAACGTTTTCTAAAAATGTCTTTTCTATATTTCGGGGCTTCAAAACATACTTTTTCGGTGAAATCAGTAAACATGTAAATGCTGTGAATATGAGCATCTACTTTCGGTGAAATATTTCTGAGTTTGTTTGTAAGAGTTCGTATAATTTCATCATTACAAATCCTTTTCTCCTGAATAGTCTTAAAACATTTTAAAATATTTTAGGGTATTCTAAGTACCATACTGCATAGTCTTCCTGGCTTATTTAATTTGACAAGTATTTTTGTATTTAGCAGAATATTTCAGTGGAAACTAAATGTCAAGAATTGCCCAAAAAATTGAATGTTTTAAATTCTTTTTATCTTATTATTATTTTTTGCAGTCTTATTAGCTGGAAGTTCCTCTTAAATTTGATATATATTTCATTATTCTACACACAATACTTTTATTTTAAATGGTACTGAATCTACTATTTTAGTACTGTGAATTATGCACCATTTCACAAATAAAAACGTCGTATCTCCTACGAACTTTGGAGTAGGGGCAAACCTTAGCCAGTCTTTTAGGGGAACTTTTCTCTACTAATTGGTACCACTGCTAAGATTGCAGCTTCTTTGCACTCCAGCTATGTGGTTTCTTTCTTTTCAAATGTATGCGAGTTTTTTCCTCCACTTTTGCTTTTAGCAGCTTTTTCTATGAATAGCATTTTCTGGTAAAATGACCAATTTTCTCAAAAATAATTGAAGATACCAAATTAAATTTTAGGATAGTAAAAGATCCCTAGACTTTAATGTGGATATAAGTTGGTTAATAAGATGTTTGGTTACTTTTTAAAAGATAGTGGATGAATAAGTTTTTCAGAACAAAGGCGAAAAATATTCTATATTAGGTAATAAACTAACTTATCGTATAGAATATATCGGTGAATTTATAAGGCATACAATATATCTTATATCTTAAACAGTTTCTGAGACAATTGATCATGAATTTGGCAGATTTAACATTGGCGAGATAGGAATTTTAATCTCCTCTTAAGGAACTTTAATGCTTAAAGAGTTTAAGATTCAAAGCACTGTTATACATAAATCATGCATTGAAATAACATTAACTTTTTATCAAATCAAGTGTTTAACACGCAGCATGCCACTCTCACATTAGAGCCTTATAAATTATTTTTACTTCAGGAGGCCACTGAGTACAATGCTTTGCTTGAATAATGATTATTCTGGAGATGAAAGAACATATAATAATTAATTTTAATTGCTCTGAGCTACAAAGTTTTACGACTGCGCCGAGTAATAGAAATGAATGGCGAAGGATTTAACAAAAACATTTTCTAACGGAGTGCCATAACGGATTAGAACCTAAATAAAAAATAAAAATCTTGTTTTCAGCTGAACTGGTCGCAAGAAAACATTTCGACTCTCTTCACAATAAATCAGTTGGACGAATATAGCCGTAATGGATTGCACTGTCAGAAAAAGGCCCAGGGTTCCCGAACACTCATATGTTGGAATCTTTCCAAAACACTCTGACCGGAGCGAAGCGGGATTCTCGTGAAACTGTGGCGCGCACAAACAGACAAATATAATAGGTTACGTGGTAACCGTAAATTGTCTGCAGTAGCTATTCCACGCTCCGACGTGTTTAGTTTCTATAAAGAGGAAATTAAAATTACTAATATTGTAGAAATGGGGCAATGGATAATTTCTGCAAGTGGCTCATCAGTTCATTTTCCTGGTTGGTTTTATACTGGTGGTCTCTGCACAGTGCTATCTGTGAATGTATCACAGAAGGTAATGATCATTGAAGAAGGGAAATTTCTATTTAAAGTGTCAACTGACGCTCTTTTATTCGATTAAGTGCCATGGCCAGGAATTTTATATTTCATACTATATGTGTTACTGGCATTGCATTAGTACATTCTATAAATAAGTGTTTGGAAATAAGGTTAGGGATGATTTTTGGAGGTCCTAAGTGGTTCGTAATTTGTAATTGTATCTAAAACGTTGTCCCAGGTTTTATTCACGTTGGTAAAATAATCAGTTTTATTTATATTTTATACCTAATTAATTAGTATTGCTCAAAATATAACTAATTTACAAAAACGCTGTTTTAAAAAATTGGGGAGCGGCTTTTTGGGGGTTTAAAATTAGATTCAAGTGCTATAATTTTTATTCTGTGGATTAATGCGTGTTATAGTAACAACTAAAAGAATACTCGTATTAAAGAGATCTAATTTTCAGTTTATTTTGATGAGGATTTTCGTATACCGGGTGTCCCAGTGCACCCATATCAGCCGTTTTTCTCTAAATTATAGATCCTTATTGTTCACAAAAACTATTTGATAATCAAAACCTATGTAAACAATAAATTGGTGGTATTTACATTTTCCGGAAAAAACTGGCAGTAGGAGTACTCGTGGACAACTTTGAAATTTTAAATGGTAACATGGGCTTTTTAAGGAATCATTGAATAGTACTTTTAAAATGAAACTACTTTCACCGAAACTTTTTTCTATCTTATAATGTTTACTCACAAATGAACGATATACATCCTCGTCAACATTTTGCACCAGTTGCTTGGTGTTCCTCTGGCTTTACGGTTACCCATATGGCTTCAACAAGATGGCTGTCCGGCTCACTTTTCACTTAGGGCTCGGCAAGTTCTTGACCAGTTATTTTCTGGACGGTGGATTGGTTGAGAAGGACAGCACGTTGACCTTTCTGATTTCCTTTCTTTGAAATTTTAAATGCTAAAATTGGTTGGTTAAGGCATCATTGGATAGCACTTTTACAATGAAACAACTTTTAAAACAAGCTTTTTTATCTTCTAATGTTTACTCACAAATGAAAAACAAAAGTAAACAAATGAAAGACATCTCTGAGAAATGCTGTACGTACCGATGGTAATGCTCGCTCTAAATCTTCAAATCGTCCACCACCCTGTGCTACACAGCACTGTGATCTACATCATTAATGGCAAGGAGAAGTTCATTGCTGCTGAGTCGTCCTCCGTGGTGTAGTGGTTAGTATGCTAGCCTTTAGTTCCTGAGGTCGCAAGTTCAAACCCGGCGGAGGCGATGGATTTTTCCGGGCGTAAAAATCCTTAGCGTGGCTTCCGTCGGAAGGAAAGTAAAGCCGGTGGTCCCGTGTCGTAGATTTACGAAGAACCTCAAGCCTGATAAAGAGGCCTCTGAGCAAAATTACCGGTCTTTCACGCCCAATATAGAATAGGACGCTAAGGACCACAGCAGTTAAAGAGCGTCCATAAATAAGAAAAACTAAAAAAGAAAAAGAACCCTGAGAGACGCACAGGCTGCTCGAATTCTTTCTTTCATATCTTGTCTAGTTGTAGGACGCACCTGGTAGACAACGTGTTTAATTCTCCCTCATAAGAAGAGATCGTTTGGTGTTAAGTCAGGAGATCGGGCTGGCCAAGGTACTGGTCCTCCTTGTCCAATCCACTGTCCAGGAAACAAAACTTTGTCAATCTCTGAATGAAAAAGAACCGGACAGCCATTCTGTTAAAGCCATATTGGTAACCGTACACCCAAAGGAACACCATCAAACAACTAGTGCAAAATGTTGATGAGGAAGTCTATCGTTCATTTGCGAGAAAACATTAGAAGATAAAAAATAGTTTGGGTAAAAGTTGTTTCATTTTAAAACCGCTATCCAGTGATAACTTAAACAACCCAAGTACCCATTTAAAAGTTCAAAGTTGACCACGAGTACCCCTACTTCCAGTCTGTTCCGGAAAATGAAAATACCACCACTTGATTCTTTAAATAGGTTTTGGTTACTAAATTGTTTTTGTGAACAAGTATCTTGTAGTTCTAGAGAAAAACGACTGATAGGGGCGCTCTGGGACTCCGGTATGTTACCTTGGGTTTACATCTAAGTTATTATTTCTTTTAAATTTAATCAACAATACACAGCAGGCAGAGATAGAATAAAAATATCACCATGCAGTGCAGAATATATCAAATGAGATACCACTGACCACCGTTACTTTGACTGGTTCATTGAGTGGTAAAAAAATCTAAAACCTGAGGTATCATATATGATATCCAGGAACTCAGGAGGATAAGGGTTTTAAAAATATGAGCATAGGTAGC
This sequence comes from Deroplatys truncata, assembly GCA_030765065.1. Classification (NCBI taxonomy): domain Eukaryota; kingdom Metazoa; phylum Arthropoda; class Insecta; order Mantodea; family Mantidae; genus Deroplatys; species Deroplatys truncata. Next base: position 96,023,162 of record CM060986.1, on the reverse strand, counting down.
TATTTGAATATGTATGGCGTTCTAAAATTTTTTCCCCAATTCCAACAATCCAAGTGAACAAATTTGTATCCTCGTTGTCCACGCTTATATTTTTATCTATAAAGATTTGAAAATAAAATACGGTTGGCTTTTAAAAATTTCAAGTGTTATATAATTCAAAATAAGGATTAGGTGGTTTTGGAAGTTATAACGTATTAGTTTTACTCCTTGTATAAATATACACTACTTTTACCATATGGTTTAAACAGTATTACTTTGTACATAATGGATTGAAAATAAGGTAGAGATAGTAATTTACACTTGTAAGGTAGCTTATAATCTTCGTTGCGTCCTGCTAAATTTTGTATAAAGTTTCACTTAGAGAGAACAAATGATGTTGATATGTATGTTAGAGGTTTAAAATGGGGATAGTATTAAAGGTAGCTGATTATTTTCGTCTGTTTCTGTAACCCAAAAGTAACCTGTTTTATCAAAATCATTCAAAAAATATTACTTGATAAAAATTCAAAGACGTATAGATGCAAAATGGTGATATGAGCGATATACACTCCCCATAAGCCACCTTAAAGCAACTATATTTTAAAATGTTCTAAGCCCTCATTTATACTTTAGCTCGAAATCATTAAAACACTGCTATATTTGCAATAAAGTACCCAAAAATAACTTCTTACTCCATGTTAATCGAAACGGAATACAAAGTTGGTGACATGGATAGGAAAAAGAAATTCCTAATCCTACATGTTTAACATTTTTGTAAATATTTTATAGCCAGTGAAGAATGTGGCTTTTCAACAGTAAAAGAATTGTCGAAACACAACACACTCACACAAACACAAATTTTATTTATTTATTTTTTGTTGTTGTTGTTGTAATATTAGTATAGGGATGGAAGAATAATAAAAACACGTCCTGAAATAGAGAACAGATAATTTTATATTAAGGTTCTTCTAAATCTGCTGTTAAAATAATTTTTGAAATTTCGCTTAGTGTATTTTCTGTTGGAAATGTAAGGGAAAATATAAGGAAATGTATAAGTACTCTACATATAAGATAGTGTAGGCATTATATTCCACCCAAAATTCAGTATAAAGATTACACAATAAATATATGTTTTATGGATCCTGTACACCAGGAAAGCATTTTGATAAAAAAGGTTGCTTGATGTATCTGTGAACAGCATAACCAACAAACATTAATAATTACCAAATTTGTTATTTATAAACTTGGCAACTTCCAAGGAATGTAACCGGGCGATTTTCAAGAAAATCTAACCCTCCCCAAACTATACCTAAATGCAAAAGGCTTCATTATTCTTAGAAATAATTCAGTAAGAATTCATAATAAGTAAAATTGTTTGTAATCCATCATTTAATATACATTACTATAATTTGGTTTTAAATAATAATTAGTTTTATATATGTAAAGTTACTTAGTTATTATTTAAGTTTGATATCAATAATACAAATAAATTGTAAATCTTGAATTTTTGGAAATAGTCTGTGAATATCTCTTCGTTCAGAATGAACTTTTGTACGTTGTATAGCTGGTAAACCATAAGAAAGGGATAGACAAAAGCTTATACACACACAAAAAAAAGATTTCGTTAAAACATAATGCATGTCTTATAAATTCTTTGTGATACAACATTTTCATACATATTCGTTGTTATTGGTTTGAGGTTTCCAATACTTATATTTTTAACTACTGAAGGCGAATTTTTTTTCTTTCCTTTAGTGATGCAGAGAGTGGAATTTCAAAGCCAGCAAGTAGAACCTTTTTAATGCTTTTTATGGACTAATGTATTTTACCCAAAACTTCGATATCGGGATTTCCATGTTTTGGAATCCATTGAATCAAAAGAAAGTCTTCCGTGTGAGCTCTGTTTATTTCTATGTAAAATTCTTCTTAGATTTGATTTTCTCTAACATGGCTGTAACGGTTTTCATTAAATACCGTATATGTTTTGATATATTAGTATGAGAAATAAAATGTGCATTTTGACATTTTTTTTGTGCTCAGCCTGAAAACTCCTCTTTATATGACTGAATGTTATATAGTTTGTAAACCTTGCAACATAGACAACTACTTATTACAGTAAAAATATATAGCTGTTAGGAAGGATTGCATTGAAACAGCATTAATATTGTACCAATTTTCAATATACGTTGAAGCCTATCTACCAAGTTGCATCAAGCTTTCTATTTATAATTTCACCTCCATATGTACACTGATTTACCTAAAATTACAAATTTTTAGGAAGCTACTCCAAACTATCCTCAACTGTGGGGATTTCAAACCAATTTTATATTAGTCAAAACAGTTCCTTATAATATTTCATTTTGTTGCTTGGCTAAGCATCCAATAGCTTTGTATATACTTCAAGCTTGAATCGTACTGACAAATTTTCTTCAAATAATTTTACGTAAAATCCGTATACGTGCAGCACAGTTTGTCAAGTTTTTCATACGTACAGATTGAAGGACAGATGGAATTACTGAAGATGTTTAATATCCTGTTACTTCTTTTTACTTTAAGGGAGACTGTGACTGATTGTGAAAAATATAATAAAATATTTTTTGTACATAAAAATATTCCTAAAGACCTTTGCACGTGTTATATTTGGACACGCACACACTCCTTAATGGAAGCTGTTTTTCTAATGACGATATTTTTCAGTACAGGAAATACACAAGAGACTTAAATATATTAATTAATTTATTTACCAGAAGAAAGAACTTTAAGAGTTGTTTTTGCTCTTGCTCACAAATAACAAAGCTTATGTTACATGCATGTGATTTTCTCTCTTCACTATCCTTTAATTTTATAAAGCTTTTACTGTTTTACAAAATCTTAACTTAATAAGTAGTCCTTACTAATCGAAATAACATTTACATAAATAGCATCATTACTCATTTTGTTGTAGATACAAGAGAGATAGGGTCACTATTCTGGCCTTCGCTCTTTCCGCGACACCACGAGAAACAATTGATCGCGAGATATTGGCATCACTTCAAAAATTACAAAGTATTGAAAAATTCAAATCAAAACATTGTGATTTAACGAAAACGAAACAATCCATGAAAATGTATATAAAATAAATAGTGTATTTTAAAGAGACATACATTCTCTCGTAGTGAGTTCTGTTTGTCTCTTGTGGTTTACCACTTAAAAAACTTATACAAAATTCTTTGCGAATGAACAGGATTTAAGAGTATTTTCAGATATTAATGCATGATATGAATTTTATTGCATATTAGACCCATTAAGGAAAATGGCAACCAACTACGGCAATTTGCAACTTTCAATGAACTTAAGATCACAAACACGTTTTTTTAGAACAAATAAATTCACAAATTTATGTGCAGCGCGCGTGGGTAAAGATCACTAATTAACTAGACTATTGTAAATAAAAAAACTAGCGCCACAAGATACACATACTAGGACCGACCGGGGTTGTAATATATCTTCAGACCATTATTTAGTAATATCCAAAATGGACCTTTGGACAAAATGAAGAAAGACAAAGATGAGGCTAAATGCAAAACGAAATGAAACAGTTTTGAAAATAAATTTACTGCATGAACCTAGTATTGGGAGACTATACCAAGAAGAATTAAATAATTTTCTGGAAGTAACAAAACAAAATGAAGATGGTCCAATATTACTGAATCCATAAAAAGCAGCAGAAGAAGCAATAGGAGCAAGGAACAAATACAGAAGAATTTGGAATGAAGAGATTGAACAATCACTGAGGACAAAAATGAAGCATATAAAAAGTTCTACAAAACAAAATCTAAGACTCAGGGAATAACTATAAAGAAAAAAGTAACATTGCAAAGTCAGTAACAAGAGAACATCAAGAATCATTGGAGAAGTTTATTAGCCAGGTAGAAAACGATATACATGTTAGACGGCAATTATCTTATAAAATGATCAAGACATTCCAAAAAGAAGAGGAAGATAGAATAAATAATGCATTGGAAGAAGAATGTTTGAAGAATTATAAAAATTGTGGTACAAACCAAAGAAAATGGAACTACAATAGAAGATAAAACTAATACCTGAACTATCCATAGATTTACTTACCGAAGAAGAATTACAATTCTCTTTACGAAACATGAAAAATAGAAAAGCACTGGGACCAGCTGGAACAAACATACAAATGATAAAATATGGAGGAATGAAACTACATGAATGAGTATTTAGAGTCATTAATAAATGTTGGCAATGAATAAGATACCTAAAAGCTGATATAATGCACACGTTATTACTTTATTTAAAAAAAAGGAAAAAGAAATCAATGCAACAATTATAGAGGTATAATCCTGCAGAATGCAGCATATAAGTTGTATACCAAAATTATTTACCAACGTTTAAATGTAATCATAGAACCACTATTATTAGAAAATCAAAAAGGATTTAGAAAGGGCAGATCTTGTATAGGCAATATATATATGCAATTAATCAAATCATTGAAACACATATAGCTTTTATCGACCTAGAAAAAACATTTGATAAGGTCAGCAGGACTAGACTCTGGAAATATTACATAAAAAGGATACCCAAAACACTTAATATATTTACTGAAAATTATGCATCAAGAAACAAAAATAAATATTGTTTTATGAAATCGATGATTATCACAAAAATTAATTGTTTATGGCAAGCATGCAGTTTGCTTAACCTCTTATTTAATATATGCATGGATGATATTCTCCGAAAATCAAAAGAGGAAATACCACACGGAATAAAATTAAATAAAACGACACACTAAATACGCTACTCTTTGCAGATGACATTATGTTAAATCAAGAAAATAAGCTGCAAATTAGTGTGTATAAATTAAAAAATTGTTTCAAGATTACAATCTAAAAATTTCGGTCGAGAAATCTAAGGTATTGGCATTCACAGGAAAGCAAATAATAAGATCTAAGACAGTTTTAAATAATGAAGTGTTAGAACAAGTTGACGTTTTAACTATCTGGGCTGCAATATAACATATAATACAAATAACGAAGACATAAACAATAAAGTGAGAAAGTTCCAATATATTTGTGGAATAGTTGCAAACACTCTGAAAATAAAAATTCAAAGAGAAACAAATTTAGAATTTTACAACACAATGGCAATTCCTGTTTTATTGTACGGTTCGGAGACATGAACTATAAAAAAGAGGGATTGGAATAAAATTCAAGCTGCTGCAGAAATGAAGTATCTCCGAACAGTAAAAGGGTGCACAAGATTAGACCGAATTATAAATGAGGACATAAGAGAAGAATTAAGTATACTTTCGTAAATGACAAAATATTAACAAACAGAGAAAAATGGAAAAAGTAGGCACACAGAATGAATAATACCCGCATTCTAGGTTATAGAAACATAGGACGACTGTTGAAGCGTAGAGAGAAGTATGAGGCCGAAATGGAAGACATCTCATAAACCGTGAAGTGCTTTTGATGATGATGATGATGATGTTGTTGATGAATTTTATTTGAATGAATATATTTTAAATGTATGGTATTTTAATCCAAATACCAGAGAGCCATTTTTGAGAAAATAAAAAATACTGAACATTTTTCATATATATTGTAGCTTATGGTCATAAGATTTTCTTCAAAATCTTCGCATCTAAGAAAATCGTCTTTGTAAAACCAAGTTTGGTACTTTTCCGACATTTTGTTATTGAGTTCTGCTGTTCACAGATACAGACACACTCGCACTCCACTCATTCTCTAAGAGTGCATTATTTCATTCATTAGCCTCAAAATATGAATTTCCGGTGAAACCTCTATAGAAATTTTCAGTGGAATTCAATAGTTCCTTTTTCTACTAGGTAGAGAAAGCAGAAACTAAAAACTGGAAACTTTGAACCGATTAGCGAAAAAATGTTATTAAGAATCGTGTGCTGTTGAGTTTTGGAAATTTGTGCAGAGTTGTTTGTATACATATTCCCGATTTGATTTAAATTTGTTTCAAGCGAACACTTACATTAGGAAATCTGTTGGATCAGTTTCTAGAGACAGAAATAATGAACAATTAGGCATTTTAAATGCCCCTGAATTAAAGAAATATAACGAAATTTACACAGTTGATCACGAATCTACTCGTAACTATTCCAATTAATTGAAACTCTTTTGATTCACCATTTTAAACTTTTAAAATTTCAGACCTTGTGTTTTTTGAACGTTTTGATGAATGTTCCACAAAACTAATGGTAGTATTGCTGATCTATTGTGATGCAGCATGGTGCGACTATTTGAAGCAGTAACCATGGTCGTCACTTTTCAAGTGTCTTACTATATCTTACTGTTATTTCTTTATTTAATTATTTTATCTTACCTTCAATAATTGTGGTATCAATCGCATAAAATAATCGTAGGTTACCATTTATTTTTCCAGAAATTCTTGTGTTTTCAGGAATCGAGAAATTCATTCCTGTTTTCTCGCCTGTTGTGATGAACATGGCTTGTGTTTTAGACCGTTCACGGTTATACAGCAATAAATATCTGTGACAATATAACAACGCTGTGTGAATCCCGGATCTTACTTCATAGATTTGGTCTATTGCTGAGAAAGGAGATGGCTTGGAAAGACCACTCCCAAACAGATGTGTCTGACCGAACTAGACGACATTTTCGTATTGACCAACAAAAGTTATAACCCCAGTCGTTTCCTTCTCTGCAATGTTCCTTGGCTCTCCACGGAAATATCTACTCGGTGTGCCACAATCGCAGTACATTTCCTCAAGCTCTGCTATCACGCAGTTTCATGATGCATGCGTCATTTGCGCTATATCTATCAAGAGAGAGACGATTTTTTACTCTTCTAGAAAGATGGTTTTTCTTCAGTCTCGGCAAACCATAATGGAATAATTATTTTCAGGTAATTTTACTTACTTTACTGCACACTATTGCTAAGTAGAGGAAGTTTTGTATGCCAAACAAAAATTCAACATCAATATATCATGGAAATGTATGCTTTGAGGCCCTCTGCACACAAAAAAACGCATTTTTAGAAACATGTCAGCTTGTGTGTGTGCGTGCATGCGTCAGATAAACACCAAACGTAGTATTGTGGCGTACTATTAATTTCATTACCAGACACACTGTTATGTTGTATTTTTCCTACTAGAAGTAGCATTATTGACTCTCTTTAGTTATGTTTCGGCTTTTCGGTCTTTTCTTTTGGCGCGGACCACACCAAAGGGAGGGATCTGTTTGAAATTGTCTGGTATGACGTCAGCTCTGTCTGGCTTTAGCTAGACACGGTTGGTGGAGGCAATATAGCGTCAGTCGAGAATAAGTGGTCGATGGAATGAGTCCTGTGTGGCCGGTCTTCGGTCTGTAGCATCTCTCTTCATCCTGTTTTCTTTGTTAACTTGTAGAGAAGCCAAACGTTTTAGTGAATAAATCCCAGGTAATTTATGTTATAATGTTTTGTGTAATATAAAACACCTTCCCCTTAATTACATACCATCCCGGACTTTTTGCTGCCAGCGAGTTGCGCCCCACCCCATGTGCGTGTTGGGGTGACCTAAGTTAATCATTTTCTGGTAACCTTTTTGGCCTTCACCCCAACATGTAACATTTTTTCAGACAACTCTTGCAAAATGCTATACAAATCCTTAAGTGTTCAGAAAGACATCCGCAAATACTTCAGTTACATTTCTGTGAATATCAGAAGACTTTTGGTTTAATATTGCAGCGGCCAATAGTAAAGTTCGAATCACGGTCAGGGTATTGCATTAGACTTCAAGAAGTCTAGATGCGGTATGTAAGAAGAACTGGTTTCCAGGGCACCAGGTTGCTTGCTCAGCTTACGGATAAGTATCCATTTACCACGAATGTGGATTATCATTCCCAATTTGCTTCGACACCAAAACGACACCGAATCCACGCTAATCAGGGCCAGCTGCCGCGCACTAATTAATAAGTTACTTATTAGAACTGTGTTGACTTCAACATCTGACTAAGCTGACCAGGTAAGCCATGTGTGGACACGTTTAAGCTATTGCACGTAACCCCCCTCCTCTCCCAAGGACACCCAGTATCCTTGTAAGCTATTAGAGAATATAGTCTTATATACACACAATCCCCAGGTTTTCATTCAACTCCCTATAGTACCCTGCACCGACCAGCCCTAACTTCTGAGTCTATCCCCCCTTTGTAAGCAATTCCGGGAGCTAACCGCCCCTCAGGGCGGCTACAATATTACGAGTATCATAAGACTTTACAATTCTAAAAGATAAAAAAAACATAGAACACCTTCTAAACCACTGCACAATAATTTCAAAGCGTACAAACCGAGTTAATTAAACTTATTGATCGTCATTCGTGACTGAAAAAGCCACCCATAAAAGGCTAAGCCAGCTAGTACATTACATTTTGAAATAAACGTTTAGAGACATTCTTGAGAATATCAAAAATAAGAAAACATTTCCGTGCAGTAGAGGTGGAGAATTTTTAACTCTTTCACTACAAATGGAAAAACATCAGATGTGTTACATTCACATGACCTTTATATCATTCTATAGCCTTTATATCTTTATTATGCGTATGCAAATTATTCTACAAAAGTTAATCTACTTATCTGCTTAATTTTAATACAGATAAGCGTTTCCAGAAATAAGTGCATTACACATTTCGTTATATATACAAAGAGAACAGCGACAGTCAAGTGTTCTAAAATTGGACGCTATAGGCTAGCCTTAAAACTCTTTACACAACATCGCAAGAAACAACTAAAAATCGACAAAACTTTAAAAGAATGGCGGAGTATTGAAAAATTCAAACTATTAATAATGGACACCTCGGAAATGGATGGTATTACAAAAAATATTTATTTCAAATAAATTGTGTGTCTTAAAGAGATCCACATTTCTTGTGTGGTATGTATTCGTCTATCGTTTAACGTTTACCAGTTATACAAGATTATACAAACTTCCTTCCGAATGAAGAGGACTTCAAAAGCTATTCCCAGAAAATTCAAGATATACATTTAGTTTGTCATTTAATTATCTCTAATATATTGTATTTTAATACAAACTCTTAGTCATTGTTTAGAAAATCAAACATTATGATAAATCTTCCGTATAAGGGGTTGCTTGATATGGGGGATGTTCTTGAAAATCTTCTTGTCGCATCTTTGTGGTACTCAACCTAAACACCAATCTTGGTGTTTATCAGACTTTAAACTTTTGAGTTATGCTGTTCACATACACAGACACGCACACACGGATCTTTTTCTAAAAATGTTTTCTTTATTCAGGGGGACCCAAACATAGATATATTTCCGGTGAAAACCGGTAAGGAATTTTTGGGTGGAATGCAATACCTTTTCTGCCTACTGTGTACGTAGTAAAGAAAGTAAAACTGACCAAACAGTTTGAAAGAATGTTGTTTTTCATCCAATCACGGTACTGATTCACTCAAATTTTATCGAAAGCTCGTTACTTCCTTCTTTATATGGACGGAATAGCTCTTTCTTTTTTTAATAGTATAGTAAGTAGTGGAAGTATAGTATTCCACCCAAAAATTCAATGCCAGGATTTCACAGCAAATATGTTATGAGGTCCCCTGAATAAAAAAGAAGCATTTTTTTGAAAAAGTTCTGCGCGCACGCGTGTGTGTCTGTGAACATCATAGCTAAAAGACGAAAAGTCGGATAAGTATCGAACTTCGTATTTAAGTTCAGTATATTCCAAGGATAGACACGAAGATTTCCAAGAAAATTTCCCCACACCCAACTACCCATTACCTGGAACATTTTTCGAAAGTTTTGGTTTTCTAAAAGATGGCTCTAACGATATTGGTTTAAGTACTATATATTAAATATATTTACATAACAAATAAAATGTGTATCTTGAATTTTTTAGGAATATCCTGTTCATTTCCCATTCGGAAGAAATTTTGCATCGTCTTGTATAACAACTGGTAAACGTTAAGTGATAGTCGAAAAAGTAATCTACTAAAATGTAGGTCTCTTTAAAAGCAATATATTTTAGTTACGTTTTTCTGGCACAAGCCATTTCTGAGATATACGTTATTAATGGTTTGAATTGCTCATTTCTCGGTCATTCTTTACAGTCCTTTCAACAATCAGTCGTTTCTTGCGATTGCATGGAAACAGTATGGAATCTTAGGGCTTAGTATAGCGTCCAGTTCTAAAACAATTGAGTTCGCTTTTCCCTTGGTATGTATAACGAAATGTGTAACGCAGTTATTTATGCAAATATTTTTACTTTCTCTACTACATATAGTAAGTAGGGGAAGTACTGTATTCCACCCAAAAATTCGATACCGAGATTTCACCGGAAATATATGTTTTGAGTCCCCCTAAATCCAAAAAAGCATTTTTGGAAACATGTCCGTGAGTGTCTCTGTGTGTCTGTGTGTGTCTGTCTATGAACAGCATAACTCAGAAACGAACAGTCGGATAAACATCAAACTTGGTATTTAGGTTCAGTATCTTCCATAGATGCGACACGAAGGTTTTCAAGAAAATCCCCCCACCCCAGATTAACCATTACATGGAACTTTTTCGAAAATTTTAATTTTCTCAAAAATGCCTCTAACGATTTTGATTAAAATATCATGTTTAAGATATTTTTATGACAAATGAAATGTATATCTCGAATTTTCTGGGAATGTCTCCAAAAGTATTCTTCATTGTGAACGACTTATGCATAACTGATAAACCATAAGAGATAGACAAAATTTTACTCCACAAAAAATGTAGATCACGTTAAAATACAAATTTATGTCATATATTTTTCTTTGTTCGGTGAACTATTTTCGAGATATTGCTTGTTATTCCCTTAAATTTTCAAGTACTTATACTTTTTCTCAAATTCATTATTCATTTTTTTTGTACTGGTAATACAAAGAGAATGGAATACTCCACATAACAACCAGCTCTTAAAATATTTGACTACAGCTTAAAGCCTACCAATTCCCCTTGCATCTACAAGAAAATTATCAATAAGATTAACATCTCGATATCTTGATTAACATGAAGCATATGGAGAATAAGTGTTTGTAAAAATAGTTTGTACAAGAGTAGAGAGAGTCATGTGATTGCAACATATCAGATTTTTTTTTATTAAAACCTAGTAGATATCGAAATAAGCTTTAGTAAGTGTAGTTTGTATACTCACTAATAAACAATAGTGCGTAGAGAAAGTAATGTAGATGTACCACAGATTATTTTTCAACATTAGTTCCGATCGTTTGAGTGCTGTTCTACTGAAATCGTTTGTTAACTGTAACGTCTATGATTCTTTCTTCCGCAATAAATATAAACAGGTGACAAGATAATGTACGTGTTAATCCGAGCACGTGTTCACGATACATGTGCTGAGTTACATCTAAATGCTAATTATAATTATTACTCGCGTTAAATGGATGAATGTTGATCACCAATGATGATATTGATATCACCATCGTAGCAGAAGTAACCGTCTAACATCAGGCTTCATGATCCAAATTGGTATATGTTCCAAAACGGCATCTCGGGTAGCTGCCTTTCTCTGTATATACTGATCGCGATGGCTCCGCGGCAACGTGGAGGGGTGGGTTTACATTTACTACGATTTTTTTTCCATCATTTCTTCAAGCCTGGATCTGTTCGGGACTTCCGCGCGTCTCTGCGGCCTGTCTGCCTGTAGGTTACTGGTTTCTTCACTTCAGTCTTACGGGAATGATATCCATAATATATGTGCACGAGGTATCCTCCGTCGCTGTACAACCTATACTAAAGCTAAAGTCATGTATATCGTAAATGTCAGAAGCGTAATTAAATCTCATTGCAGGGAATGGTACCGAGGTTTCACAATAATACACGTACTTGTAACTGCTGAATTATGATTTAGTGTTTTCTTTACGATCACAGCGTTACTTTCAGAACCAGTAATTATAAAAGAAAAACAAATAAATGTTAGATTCACATGAGTTTTTCTACACATAAAGTTAATTTATTTTCAGCTTGTATAAACTATTCTTGCAAACACATATTCTTCTATCTACTTCAAATTGATTGAGATACATTTTTGCACAAATAGAGTCATTACCATTTCGTTTCAGGTACAAAGGAAAGTGCGATAGTCAAAATGTTTGTAAACCGCTCACTACATACTGGCCATGAAATTCTGTACTCTTTCCACGACATCGGTAGAAATAACTAAATGGGACAGCACTTCAAAAAATGACAGTTCTTGAAAAAATAAACAAATAACTAACATTAACGAACAATACCAGCAATTTATTAAAATTAAATTGTGTGTTTTAAAGAGCTTTACATTGTGAATGAATATGTGTATGTGTGAAGTATGTTTTATCCAGGAAGTTCAAGAAACATATTTTCCGTGTCAATCTTAAACATTCTCGAGAAAATACAAAATAAAAATAACTTTTACAATAGTTTAGGAAGGGGGAATTTCTTTAAACTCTTCGTGTCGCATCTTTGGATGATTACGGTTGGTATTTATCCAACATTTCGACTTTGAGTTAAGCGGTTTACAGACACATAAACATACAGACAGGTCATTTTTCCAGAAACGCTTTTCTATAATTCAGGGTGGCTCAAAACGTGTATTTCTAGAGAAGTCTCTATATATTTTTTTTTTTGGATGGAATACAATATCTCCTGTACCTATTAAGTTCGTGTTAGAGAATATATTACCCAATTTCTTTAGCGTATACTTAGAGGTCTGCTATTTTGGAACTAACATTTTTTTTTTACTTCTAAATTACTTCTTCTCAACTTGCCGGCCCTCGTAGCCGTAGTCCCTGGAGTGTATAGCTTTGGCGCTGCACCAAGCTGAGGGTTGCGCGTTCGAGTCCCACCATGGGTGTTTGTGTATGTGTGTGTGTGTGTGTGTGTGATTCCGGTAGTAACGGTAATGCAAAATAGTAAAAACACAGTAATGATAAACTGGGTAAACAAGAGAACTTTAAATAATGTACTTGGAAGGGGGATTCAGAAGACCTTAAATTGTGTATATTTTATACAATTTAATGTGGAATAGTGTAGATAAGTGGAAGAGGAATTAAAAATGAGCCATCAACTTTGTAAATAGAACATTTCAGAGATAGGCATTTTAATTTCATAGTATTGGATTACTGTTTAAGAATAAAACTGAATTAATCGTACTTTAATGAAGTAACATCCTTAGCTTTAAAGCTGTAATTTAATTGGTGTCTAAGTGCTCAACTAGAAAAAAGAGGCACTGCAGTCTCATCTAAATATGTCACTTAGTAATTTATGCCATAATCAGTTCTCTTACTGGGTAAAATCCTACTGTAGCTTTTCATCTCTGAAATGTCTTGTAGATTAGCACTGATTCCATTAAAGGGCATTAAAAATGAACTACCAAGTCTGTTACCAAAGCAAAGAGTTTTTGTGATCCTACCTGAAGTAGGTACATTAAAGATTTAATATCTCCTAATGATCTTCTGCTGCAGGTTCCTTTAGAAGTCAAAGTGCTGGCAAGTTCTATAGAGAAAGGCTTAATTACGGCTGTGTGGTGCGGCCAGTATACAACAAAGGGGGAACGCGTTAATTAAAAGAAAATTGATTTACTACGGACGTTGTAATTAACGGCAACTTATATCAAAGTGGAGTCGAACGTTGGTGGCTGTGGGCACATCGGCAACCACCGGCTGTTGGCGTCTTACATCATGATACTTAGTGGTGAAATGGCAAGGATGCGGATAAATGTGTGCAACAGACCAAAGGAGTATAAACGTGAGCAGCTTAGTAGAAAATGTTAACGATACAAGACACAGAATTTCCGTAAATTACACTATCTTCAAAATACTAATTATATGTCTATTCTACACATAATATAGACGAGTAGCTTTTCAAGAACGCCTTGAAAATCTACCAATCACAAAATTATTATAAACCAGGGGTGGGGGACTCAGCATATGCTTCGGGAAACCTTTATCAATCACCTGTTCTTCCTCCACATAACCAATATAGACATATGGATTATAAGTGACGTACACGTGTTTTTTCGTTACATTGCAATTTATTACAAACACAAAATGAAGTTTTGTTTTCATTTATTCTTCCAAATTGAAAACCAATTTGAGATTTGCTCGGTGACCGTTTGACGTGATAAACTGATGGCTATAAAGGTATTAACTGAATCAGAACAAATTTTTTGAGCATTAGTTAGTAAACAATCCCTCACAAATTCTCCTCCTGAAAGGGGTTTAGAAGTTTGAGCAATTCCATGTGCAATTTTAAAACTGGAATGAACTATATTTTCCGGTTAATTGTTACGATATTATACTCACTTTGTGGTTATAATGTTTGCTTTAGTTTTTCCAGCACTTTTTCGCGAACCAATCTAATCAGCTTGCATCATATGTATTTATGAATGCCTTCTAATATTACAATGCGAAGGATATATATGATATATTATTACTAATATCGCAAACAGAAACTGTTGAAAGTATACATAATATAAACAAAAATGTTCCAGTAAACATGCGTCCGCAAAATAGCCGTGTGCGAGATTTATTATTGTGAATGTGTGGTTATGAGCCGCCACTGACCTGAAGTGCATAAAGATGTTCCCCTTGAGCAAGTCGGAGTATGTGATACACGCATGATGGAGCTCCAACACATTTTGCTGCTACTGTAAGCAGATATGGAGATATGGTCAAGATAGAAACGTCTAGGAGGGTCTGTACCTTGGCCTCCACGATCACCTGATCTCAATCCTTTGGATTTTTCTCTATGGTGTCACCTCAAAACTGTAGTATAAGGCACACCCGTTGATGCTGTTGAAGTACTGGAGCAGAGAATTGTACGTGCTTCTCAAGAATTCCGAAATCATTCGGAGTGTTTGAAAGAATTATAAACTGACTGCAGAGACGAGTGAAGTACTGTTTCCAGATGCAAGGACGACACTTTGAACACCTTCTTTAAAACAATATTAGTAACATGTAACATATAAAGTAGAATTGTATTCCTTGTTAAGTTAACCTATGAGTGAATTTGGATGCAACTTAGAATGGAAATTATTAAACAAAAAGTCTACTTTTCAAATCCATTTGTACTAATTAGGACGATGTGCATAGTGAAGTCAATGGCGGCTTGTATTCACACAGTGACAGTTATCTCGCAAATGGCTCGTTTGCGGACCCATGTTTACTGGAAACATTTTTGCTTCTACTATCGTATACCTTCAACCGTTTCAATTTGCGCTATTAATTATGATACACCTGTATAATTACACCATAAACCAAACAACGTGATTTTCCACTTTCAGGGATAGCGAAATACTTTTCTTACCGTTCAGGATTATAAGTCGAAGTAGCACATTCTGCACTCACTGTGGATGGTATGTCACTGAACGATATTCTATGCGTATTCCTCCCCCACTCGTCCTCACACACCACACTCGCAGTGTGAGGGCTTGAGCGGCCGGCGCTCAGAGTATGGGAGTTCTCCGGGCCTGCTATAAAGCAACTGTGTTACAATTTGTCCATTTTCGTTTTCTCTTCTACGTAATTAGTAGGTAAAGGAAGTATTGCACTCCATCCGCAAATTCGGTATCGAGATTTCACAGAATATATATGCTTGAAGATTGCTTGAATAAAAAAATATATTTTGAGTAAAATTTGTACTACTTCAACGGATTATCCTCTCCTTTGTAGAGTTGTCAGCCCCTCCCCCCGAAGGACATACAAGTTGAAGGAGGGTTTAGCTTCACCTATGAAAGCCAATTTGAGAAGGTAGAATGCCTCACGTATGGTACAAAGTTTCCGGTGGCCTTCGCCGCAAGTTTACTTTCCGGTGGTCTTCGCCCCAAGTTAACTTTCCGGTGGCCTTCGCGCCATTTTAGGAATCAACTTTGTATTTTAATGTTTTCTTTTGAAGTGGTACATTTTTTAGTAGTTGTAGGATGATTCAAATTTATATACACCACCTATGGGAGCCAATTTGTGGCGGTATTAATGTTTGTGTTCGAAAGATGCTACTGTTTATCTGCCGCACGTGGAATACAATTTGTCGCGGTCACTTCGTGTTATCTTTTACTGAGCGCCTGTTATTGTATTTAATTTTGGGTTCACTGTCCTCCGGCTAGCTATGATTTCTCGGTCAAGCACTTCTCTTGTACAGGGTGTGTAAACGGAAAGGAGTTTTTATCCAAAGCTAACACTGATGAAAGAATTTGTTTTACACTTTTATTGTCGTAACACATTATTCACTTTCACCTATTAATCTTGACACTCGCCAAACTGAAACTGTTATAATAACTTCTTTACTGCCCATTATTAATTCGCGTACTTAAACTTTTTGTGTAATTAACTTTAGAACACGAGAGATTTTTCATAAATTTGCTATGCGTAACCTGCAAATCGATAAACTGTGCGATGTATTCACCATGACTGCTTCTGTTGAACTCATCGATGTCTTATACGTGAATGCTTCTGTTGGACTCCGTGAAACTTGACTCTGACACGAATTTATACTCCTTCGCCCGATATGCCTAAAGATTTATAACCGAGCTACTATTGGTTAATAAAACGCGCCAACATTAGCGTCTATATTTATATCCAATGAAAATTACGAAAACATATGCTCTAGGGAAAATGTTCCCGCAAATTCTAAGAAAAACACGCCACTCTGACGTCATTTGCTCGTCTCTAATAATGATAAACAGCTCACCCCCTCGCTACATTGTTACACGCTATTATTGTCAGTTTCAGTAAGGCCGTATAAACCCACTTCTCAACAATGATTACAATCAACAAACATCTCAAATCAATGTCACACAACAATGCATATTCACACTACAATCACTCTGACATTTTTGTGTTACAAACCACTGCGTCACTTTATATATTATATATTTAGATTTGCCTCGGCTGCGTCAGTATTAATTTATAGAAACATGTGTCTCTTTGCAGGGGGGTGATGCGGCTAAAGAATGTAGGCTTACACAAAATGATAATTTTTACTTCACTCTTTTTATTAATCCTTGACACGATTAAATAACACTTCACTGATATAGAGAGCTGTGAGATTATTTATTAATTATTTGCACTTTTTAACACGACACTTTTTATATATATACCCGCCGTAATGAATTTTCGTCTCACACTGAATACATATTAAACTTCTCGAGGACGCGTCTCGTGTCCAGTTGGGAACGCTGTCTGCTAGCAACTGACTTTTACCACCTGAATTTGCGAATTCCATCTATTTCAAGTCTCTGATTGGCTAATCCTACTCCAATAGAATACTTTTATTTAACCTAAGATTTTTCTGGTTGTTGATTGACTATTTATAAACTGTCTCAAATATTACATTATTGTTGCTCCAAGAATTGCTAGTAGCATTATTAAACTTTCCAATTCATTATTGTCTCAAGGTTACCTCATTGTTAACAACTTTTGACCTATATTCTCAAAGCTCCTACGTTGTTAAATTACTTATTAAACATGCACATAATAATATAAACATAATACAGTGACCTTATAGACATTTTGTATGTTATTTATACAGATATTGCTTTGAGGCGGGCTGTTATTATATTTTATATTATATAATTAGACTGAAATCATTTAAATGTCAATACCTTGGGTCAGTAGCCTGTCGAGGAGAAAGAGAACTCTGGATCATAGCATATCCGTGATAGGTAGATGGGTAATTAGTCCAATGCCTGGTATGGAGGTGAAGAAGAAGGAAATGAAATGTAGTGATGAAGGGGACAATAGGAAATCAAATTATCAAACCGAACATTCATCTAGCAACCGAGGAAAACCGCGAAAAAAATCCTTCGGTCAGATTGGTCGGCCCCGAGGGTTAGAACCCGGAACGCCCGGATGCGGGTCATAGACGTTACTGCCTGAGCCATCCCGGTCGTCCAAACCACATCTTACATAGAAAACATCTTTTTTTTTATTTTCTCAAAAATGGCTTTCATCATTTTAATTAAAACATCATAAGATGTTTAAATAAAAAGTAAAATACATAATATATTGAAATTTCTGCGAATATCCTCTGAAAGTCCCATCATTCTGATTTTTGCATAATTTTATGTAACTGGTGAAGCATATGAGAACCATAGTGAACCAAAAGTTTATACGGAAAATATAAATCTGGTTAAAGACAATTTATGACGACTGATTTCATAGCATTAACCATTTCTGAGATATTATTTGTTATTGGTTTGAATTTCCAATAATTCATATATTTTGGAGTGCTAGCTCAATTTAATTTGTTTCTTGTGATATCATGAAAAGATATGGAATTTCAACTGCAGCATACAGCTATATCTTTTTAAAGTTTCGACTGTAGCTTCAGTCTCCTATATCTGCAAATAAATGTATAATAAAATAATTTTGTAAACATTACAAACATGAAGAAGATAGAAATAGCGATTTACAAGAATAGTTTGTAGAAGAGTGGGTAGATAAGATGATTTGAATGTAACACATCATATTTTTTCTAACTACGAGTAATCCTGTACTTGGAAGAGTGCATCTGTAAACGACTCTGTAGCTATTACTATTTACAAAATATGGAGTATTTTGATGTTCCATTTAAACCCTTTCTGAAGTAGCAGAACTCAGCCGAGTTCTCCTTATAGACATCAGGGGCTAGAGCCCACCCTCGAGGCAGGAGAGAAGTTCATCACGGATTCAAGAACCGTGACGGAATCACTAAACCGGAGATCATCCCCTTCGACTTCCTCGGATCTCTCTTGGGAAAAGATGTGCGCTTCTTGGCGCCGTTCAACGGAATAATATTCAAACTGCTTTTATTGCGTCACACGATAAATATTAAACTGTACAAACTTGCAGGGTGGTTTTCGCACATTAGAGAGATATGGGATGACGGTCTTTCGTGTATAAATTCACCATAACAAAACATGGAAATTCATGATATAAACCCTAGACGAAAAGGAAATATTCATCGACCCAATGTAAAACTTTCTTGCTTACAGAAAGATGTGTATTATAAAACTATTAAAATATTTAATAGTGTTTCTTAGGAAAATATTACAGTTTTAATATTTTTAAAAGACATTGTAACAAATCATTTGATTCCGTACAATTTATCTTACAGGGACCTGGTAGGTTATACGTATATCTAGAAACACCATTTACAGTATCACAATGAAAATTTTACAGTACGTAATACAGACATTTCTGCACCTTTTAACTGAGTAATGTTGCTGTATGTAATCGCATTAAATAGTTATAATGTTTAATTAGTAGTCATTTTTAAACATAAAAAAGGAGTTTAAGAGGCTTCAATAATAATAATAATAATAATAATAATAATAATAATAATAATAATACATTAATTGCTGCTCCAATTCCTATTAAATATTCGGAAATCATAATAATCCATCTTCTCCCTATTTAATTCTCCATCAACAACTATTTTGATTTTTTTCAGCAACCCTGAAATCTATGTCTTAAATTTTACCAAAATTTGGCATGATTTCATATCTTATTTCCTAACTTTAAAGACAATTGTTATTAATAATACGTATTTTATCAGTAGGTTTTGCTGATTTAGCATTTTTGTCGTTTTTTTAAAACTAGCCTATTAGAATTTGTGAAACATATTACATGAATAAGTGTTTAAACTTTGAGCCCAGTATGTGTAATAGTTTTTGACAAAATGTTTCTTTTATGTTTAAAAATAGCAATTTGAGAAATCAAGCATTAAAAAATCTAACCTAGTCAACACATGCTAGCACCTGATGAAGGTTATTGAAGGAGTTGTAATTTATTTAGACTGTTAGGAGCCGATCTTGAAGTAGTTGTAACCACGTATGGTACCCGATAGCCTTCGCCCCAATGTTTAAAAATATTAACTTTGTAATTTTACTGTTTCTTTAAATATTATATTTATGTTTGCATCGGCTGCGTCAGTAGTTATTTTTAGAGACGTGAATCTCTAAACAAGGTGTGGTGCGGCTGAGAATGTGGACTTACACAGATTATCATTTTTACTTCACTCCTTTTATTATTTCTTGACACGATTTAAATATAGGGAGCTGTGAGATTATTTATTAATTAATTGCACTTGTTAACACGTAAACTATTTTTGTCTCACACTGAATACGTATTAAACTTCTCGAGGACGCGTCTCGCGTCCGTTTAGGAGCGCTGTCTACTAGCAACTAACTCTGAATTTGTAAATTTTGCTCCATTTCAGTTTTTGATTGGCTAATCCTACTCCAATAGAATACTTGTATTTAACTTAAGTTTCTTTGTGGTTGTTGATTGGCTATTTATAAACTGTTTTAAAAATATTACATTATTGTTTCTAAGAATGACTAGTAGCATTATTAAACTTTCTAATTCATTATTACCTCAAGGTTACCTCATTGTAAGCAACTTTTAACCTATTATTCTCACAGCTCCTAAATTATTAAATTACGTAATACAGCCACATAACGTTATTGAACATGCACATAATAATATAAACATTAATACAATGACTGTTACATACATTTTATATGTTATATTATACACATGTTGCTTTAAGGCGGGCTGTTATCATATTTTATATTATATAATTTGACTGAAATCATATAAGTGTTAAAAATGCTGCCTCACACCATAGGAGGGGTTGTCAGCGATCATCCATTTCTTCTTCTAGTTTTCTTTTCACACTTCTTTGTGCTATCAATAAAAATATGTATAGTTAAGGAAAAAGTCCTATATTTATTAATGAGCCATACTATTGCATACAATTAAATCGACGAACTTGGGAAGGTATGTATACATATCCTGTAAAAATCTCGGTCTGATATTTGGAATAGTTTTTGAGATAATGAATCATGAATTTAGCAAATTAGCATTTGCAGGATACAGCCTTTAATCTCCCCTTAATGACAATGCCCTTATCACCTTAATGATGACTCTGAAATGTTTTTAAAAAGATTTTGTGGTTTTTAAATGCCAAATCATTCTTATGTTATATTATTTATATAGAGTTAATGCAAGTTATTAAATGCGTAGGACTTACAAGCCTCGTGTGAATGTTAAATAAAGTCGTGTTGTTATTGACAGTTGACAAAAATGTAGTCATAAATTTAGGTCTCCCTAAGTTCCCCAGCATTTAAAAGTTCGCCAGCGTTAATTTTCTTTAAGATATGATAGTTAGCCGAAAGATGGCAGCAGCTACTTGACGCACGGTGTCTCCGTACTTCAATGAATAGTGAAGGTCAATCACCAGCTTCATTTGCTATGAGTTATTCACCACTTTCGTTTAGTTGGCGATATAAGCCGTAAGTACCTATTTGATTTTTGGGGACATCTAACACGATTATATAGTGAGATATTTCCTTTAAAACCTATTTAATGGAGTTATTCACCACTTTCTGTACTCGCGTAATACTGCCTGACGGTTTTATTAAATGCTGCTCGTTTTCTTAAGTTCGCCTTATAGCCTTAAGTCATGGGTGTAAACATTTAGAAAAGTTTTTCCCCATATCATTCAATTCTGCTCTATACAATTCCAAACACTTGGCAATCAGTATCCATATCAAAAGAGTAAAGTCTGAAAAACATATTCTACATATCTTAAGAAGAACCTAGTGGCTGGAAAATCAAGAGGCAGTTGGTGCAATTTTATATGCAAGATGGATCGTGCTCTGATATAAGATATTGGAGCTTATGTACACCCTAAGAAAACAAGAAAGAACAGACTCTCGAAGCACATTTATGGAAGGTCAAATCGTTTCCGCGGCCGGTTCATAATGGTGTCCCCGGACGTGTGCGTTTAACTTCGTTGTATTATCACCTTTCATATGAGTCCCTCTACTGAATATGCGCTGACAGCCGAGCAGTTATAAGCAGGTACGTAGGAATGAGCCCTACCGAGATTCGTATCCCTAACATATATGAAGTTTTTGTGAAAGAAAATTAAATGTTTATTACTCATATTATAATATAATTTCCAATTGCTAAAGCTTATTTGATTTCAAGGCATCTATGTTCACACATAAAATCTGAAGTACTGTCGTTTTCGTTTTCAAACAAAATATGAAATAAGTAAATATTATATTTCTAAATGGGAATATAACCAGGATAACCTTCCTAGATAACTGCACCCACCTCGTAGTCGTACATACAGGAAAGTGTTCTTGAACCCTGAAACGCAGAGTATCCAGAAACGTTCAGTAACATAAGGAGATACCTTGTAGCTTCGTCTTTATGCACGCTCACCCTTAGTGAGGCAGTATTTTTAACACTTAAATGATTTCAGTCAAATTATATAGTATAAAATATAATAACAGCCCGCCATAAAGCAATATGTGTTTAACAATATATAAAATGCATGTAACAGTCATTGTATTAATGCTTATGTTATTATGTACATGTTCAATAATGTTATATGAATGTATTACGTAATTTAATAATGTAAAAGCTGTGAGAATAATGGGTTAAAAGTTGCTAACAATGAGGTAACCTTGAGGCAATAATGAATTAGAAAGTTTAATAATGCTACTAGTCATTCTTGGAGCAACAATAATGTAATTTTAAGACAGTTTATTAAATAGCCAATAAACAACCAGAAAAAGGCTTAAGTTAAATAAATATATTTATTGGAGTAGGATTAGCTAATCAGAAATTGAAATGAAGTAAAATTTACAAATTCAGAAGTTAGTAGCTTGTAGACAACGTTCCTAACCGGACGCGAGATACGTCTTCGAGAAGTTTAATACGTATCCAGTGTGAGAAAAAATTATTTTACGTATTAAAAATGCTAGTAATTAATAAATAATCTCACAGCTCTCTCTCGATATCAGTGAAGTGTTATTTAAATCGTGTCAAGCATTAATAAATGGAGTGAAGTACAAATTATAATCTGTGTAAGGCTACATTCTTCAGCCACACCACACCTTGCAAAGAAATTCATGTCTCTAACAATAATACTGACGCAGTCAAGGCAAACATAAATATATAACATTTAAAGAAACAGTTAAGTTATAAAGTTAATATTTTTAAACTTGGGGCGAATGCTACCGAAAACTTTATTTACCATACGTGCGGTTGCAACAACTTCAAGTTCGGCTCCCCAAAATTTGAACTACAATACAACTCCTCCTAACGTAACCTTCTTCAATATCAAAAGTCAATAACTATTGCTAATATATCATGCAGAACTCCAAGACTATGAGGTGCGCGCGCATGCTCACGCTAGTGTCATTCATAATTGAGGAATGAGACAGAGAGTTTGAACATCCAATGTTAAGTCAATTAAATACGGGTTTAGCTTTTCACTTTAGAATTCCTACTAATATAGCATTTATTTTGAAAACGAAAGGAGTAATTGTTAGCGATTTTAATGCATGAATGTCTTTAAGTTAATAGACATCTTATGTATGGAAAACATATAACATTGCTATATGTTTAACAAATCAAAATTTAAATCATAAAGAAAAACAAAACAAATGCCTAAGGATCCCAAACTAGGTGTTTCCAAGTCCGAGACACATGCATTTCATCGCTCGGCTACATGCATACAACCAGACTG
This sequence comes from Deroplatys truncata, assembly GCA_030765065.1. Classification (NCBI taxonomy): domain Eukaryota; kingdom Metazoa; phylum Arthropoda; class Insecta; order Mantodea; family Mantidae; genus Deroplatys; species Deroplatys truncata. The sequence continues at coordinate 95,999,639 of CM060986.1, read as the reverse complement.
AAACACATCCCGTATTTACCGCAGAACTTTTAAATGAATGCAGGGTGATGTTAAATCGTGTATTGTGAACCAGCGTTAGCGTGTGCTTCCATATTTTCCGAATCGATCTCTCCTCTCTAACCTTTGCTCATTTATTTTGTCTTAGGCGGTACCCGTTGCGTCAACAAATGCTGTGTGGGACTTAAAACAAAGGGTTAGTTGTATTTCTGTGCCCAAGTATAAAGCAAATGATATTTAAATCCGGATAATGCCTGGAAGCCAGTTTAACTTAGAGAACTACTTTTTCTCTTAATTCTAATTTCTCTACTACGTATAGTAAGTAGGGGAAGTTTTGTATTCCACACAAAAACTAGATACCAAGATTTCACCGGAAGTATATGTTTTGAGGCCCTCTGAATCCAAAAAAAGCATTTTTGGAAACATGTCCGTGTGCGTATGTCTGTGTCTGTCTGTGAATAACATAACTCAGAAACGAACAGTCGGATAAACACCAAACTTGGTATTCAGGTTCAGTATCTTCCAGAGATGCAATACAAAGGTTTACAAGAAAATCCCCCCACCCTAGATTACCCTTTACGTGGAACATTTATCGAAAATTTTAATTTTCTTCGAAATGGCTCTAACGAATTTGATTAAAATATCATACATTTAAGATACTTTCATGACTAATAAAATGTATATCTTGAATTTTCTGGTAATGTCTCCAAAAGTATTCTTCATTGTAAACGACTTTTGCATAACTGGTAAACCATAAGAGATAGACAAAATTTTACCACACAAATACACAGTTTATGTCATGTACATTATTTTTATTGAGTGAACCATTTTCGAGATATTGCTTGTTATTCCCTTAAATTTTCTAATACTTTTTCTCAAATGGGAATTCGTTATTCATTTTTTATGCCCTGGACATACAAAGAGAATGGAATGCGCTACATAGCAACCAGCGCTTAAAAGATTTGACACCGCTTAAAGCCTAACATATTTCCCTTGCACCTACAAGAAAATTAGCAATAAGACTAACATCTCGACTAACATGGAGCATGTGGAGAATAAGCGTTTGTAAAAATAGTTTTTACAAAAGTAGGGAAAGTCATGTGAGTGCAACACATTAGATTTTTCTCTTAATTTTTATTTTTGGCTTTTCGTTTTGAGATTTTTTGTTATTAATGGTCATGAACTGTATCTAATTAGGTTTTTCATCAATGATTTCCATTGTAAATTTGAAATCCTCAGGTAATTAATTATTATTTATAGAATAACGACAACAATTTTGCATATAATTAGCACACACCAATGTAATCCTTTTCTAATATTAAAATATAGTGCATCAGTGATTTAATTGATACTAAAATTATTTATTTCGAAAACATATCTGCATTATGACATTCTAAATGATTGCTATTTTTATTAAGTGTGCATGCCATAACCTAAGGATATTAAAACCTCATGTGCAACACCCGCACACCTTTACTGCACATTACAAATTCACAACGTAGAAGGGGTATATATAGAACCCTTGAAACCACGGATAAATTTCCATAAGTACATTGAAAACTCTGTCAAAGCATTAATTCTGTCTTTTATAGATTTGTTGAAAAAAATGCTCCACAGAATAGAATGCGTACTTTTACTCCGATGCCGCTGCGAATTAGTTGGTGTATTACGGGAACGATATGAACTATGCTAATGCAGTTTAATTGCTAAGAAACGTGCTTCTTGTATTTTCAGTAAAATGCTTAAAGTCTAATAAATGCAGCTCAAAGAGATACACCCTTATTTAGATTTTAGTGAAGCAATGAAAGAAAACACACATTTTAATTAAAACATTCCCTTTATAATGCACTTAATGTAAAAATCATATAGGTAGCCATCACATTTAAAAAGTTCGTGTATTTTCGAAATATACAGGGAGACCAAAAAAAAGAGAGTTGTTTTCAGTTAACAATTTAAGGAAATGTGCAGTAAAATTAGTTAAATCAATTTATTTAAACATTTAATAAAGTAAACCAACAGACAAACTGTATTTAAACATCCAGTGAAACGAAATAAACCGACATATAATGTTGCTAATGGTTTTATACCGAAAATATAAACGAATTATAGTGACTGAGAAATACAGTAAAAATGTGTGAGACGCGCATGTGGTCAGTTACACAATCGCTGTTGCGCCGTCGTAACTTCAGTGTAAATTATGACTTGTAAAAACCAAAATGCTGCATTGTAGAGAAACGTGGCTAATTAATGATCCTAAGGTGACAAAAATGCAGACTCGCTGCTATCTACCACCAGCCTTTAATCCATACGTGTATGAATTGCAATACGAGAAAAAGCAGAAAAAAATCTTATGTATTACACTCACATGAATTTTTCTACTCTTGTAGAAACTATATTTACAAACGCTTATTCACCATATGCTTCATGTTAATCGAGATATTGAAATGTTAATCTTATTGCTAATTTTCTTATAGATGCAAGGGGAATTGCTAGGCTTTAAGCTATAGTCAAATATTCTAAGAGCTCGTTGCTATATGGAGTATTCCATTCTCTTTGCATTACGAGGACAAAAAAATGAATAACGAATTTGAGAAAAAGTATAAGTATTGCAAAATTTAAGGGAATAACAAGCAATATCTCGAAAATGGTTCACTCAACAAAAAAAATGTATATGACATAAGTTGTGCACTTTAAAGCAATCTACATGTTTTGTGCAGTAAAATTGTGTCTATCTCTTATTGTTTACCAGTTATAAAAATTCGTTCACAATGAAGAATACTTTTGGAGACATTCCCAGAAAACCGAGATATACATTTAATTTTTCATGACAATATCTTAAACATATGATACTTTAATCAAAATCGTTAGTCGTTTTTGAGAAAATTGAAATTTTCGAAAAATGTTCCATGTAAAAGGTAGTCTGGGTGGGGGTATTTTCTTGAAAACCTTCATGTCGCATGTTTGGAAGATACTGATCCTAAATACGAAGTTTGGTGTTTATCTGACTGTTCGTTTCTGAGATATGCTGTTCACAGACAGACACACAGACACACAAACGGACATGTTTCCAAAAGTACTTTTTTTGGATTCAGGGTGTCTCAAACATGTATTTCCGGTGAAATCTCTGTTTCGAATTTTTGGTTGGAATAGAATACTCCCCCTACTTACTATACGTAGTAGAGAAAGTAAAAATGGGTTCTGAAATAAGAGCCAAAAGACTAAAATGATAAAATTGTTTATTATTCTTTTTGTGTAAAAATAATATTTATACTCATGTTGCGACATTCACTATATTTTTTTCTACAATTATTTCAAATTATACAGTATGGACGTAGTTACATACAATTTCAATAAAATCATCAGCTGTTATATTATGTATTAACATGCTCATACAACCGAGCGGGATGGCTCAGGTGACGTCTTTGGCCACATTTTAAATCTGTGGTATTTTAATCTAAACGTTTGATTTTGGAGAATATAAAAATCATGGCGAAGAATTTTCTGTATAAGTTTTAGTTGAATATCCTTGAAGGATACAGAGATTAAATCGAAGTTTGGGATTCATCCCATATTTCCTTATTTATGTTGTTCAAATGCACGCGCACACACACACGCACACACAGGCCCTTTATCCAAAAATGCTATGTTTAAATAAAGGGGACTTCAAAACATAACGTATTTCCGGTAGAATCTCGGTATTCAATGCATTTGTAGAAAACCATGTTTCCTCCCACCTGCTGCATAAAGTAAAAGAAAGAGCCAACTACTTAGGTTGACCTACTCAGGCTGGGCTTGCCAAAATGTAAACAGGCAGCAAGGAGTATTTCGAAAACGCTAAAAGCAGGAAAAATTATTAGATACACAGTTTTCTACAATAAGTTTTTGTATATTTCTTGGGTTTACCAGTTTTATATGTAAACATACAATTCAAAAGCAAAGGCTATACAGGCTATTTTTACCGTATATATTTATTCATGTAAATAACTCATTTGGTATTTAAAGTCGTTAGAGATATTTTTGTGAAAGTAAAGAATAAGTATTATTATAAAAAAGTACTTTCCTTGTGTATTATTTTGTAGGAGTAATTTGAAGAAGTAATCAGCCCCACGTGTGGACGCCAATTTGAAGACGTTTTGATCAACTGTTGTAGTTTATTGTTGTTAAAGCTTTTACTGTTGTTGTTAACCACATGCTTGGGAAGCCAACTTGAAGAAGTAGAATAGTCGCTTTAGTTTACTGTCTTTAGGAGTTTGTTGATGTTTTTGTACCACGCTTTGGTAAGCCAATTTGAGGTAGAATGTTTGTTTATTACGTAATATGCTGCTACGTATGAGAAGCGGATTTTTGTTGTTACGCTACAAGTTTAAAAATATAATATTAACTTTGTTATTAAACTGCTTCTATAGATAGCATTTATGTTTATGTTTGCCTCGGCTGCGTCAATAATGTTTGTAGAGACACGTTTCTCTTAATCAGGGCGTGGTGCGAAAAGAATGTAGGTTTACACAGATTTTAAGTTTAAATTCACTTCTTTTTATTAATCCTTGGCACAAATTAAATAGCACTACACTGATATTAAGAGCTGTGAGATTCTTTTACTTGATACTTGCACTTAGTTAAAGCGTAGATTTAATTTTCGTTACACACGAATACGTAATTTTTCTTTAGAGAGCACATCTTCCATCCGGTCACTACCAAGGTTTACAGGCAACTGAACATATTTCAACCGTCAAAACCCGTAAACTTCTGTATTTCAAGTCTCTGGTTAGCTAATCCTAGTCCAATAGAATATCTGCATTTAATTAAAGCTTTTTCTGGCTATTGATTGGTTAGTTTAAAACTGTCACAGAATTTACATTATCGTTGCTCTAATCATGACTAGTAACATTTAAACTCTCAAACTCATTATTGCCTCAAGGTTACCTCATTGTCACCTCATTGTTAGCAACGTTAAGCTTATTATTCTCACAGCTCTTACATTATCAAATTACATAATGCATTCACATACAACTATTGAACATGTTTACAATAATATAAGAATATGTAATGACTTGTTACATATATTTTTCAAATTATTACATACATATTGCTTCAAAGCGGGCTGTTATTGAATTATATATTATGTAATAAAATTGAAATTATTCAAGTGTTAAAAGTACTGCCTCAAATTTCAAGACACATTTCATTGCATCCAATTAAGATTTCAAAAATTATGTTTTTATCTGAATTTTTTTCCGTTCATCACGACAGAAACAGAAAATAATGATCATTTTTATAAAAATGATTTTCTTTCTTATTCAGTGGCTCTCAAAACATATACATCTTGTGATTTTCGATATAGAATTTTGCAGAGATATACAATACTTCCTCTACCCACCATAGCTTTTCAGTCGAGAAATGAAATTTAATTTTTCAGATAGGCACTACACTCATCCTGAACCTGCTTAACTTTACAATATAAATAAAACACACTTCATATTGAACAATGTGATTGACTGCGTTAACTGAAATATCAGATTTTACTGCAAAATAGAAGGTACTTATAGTTTTATTTTGTGTTTACTGCATTCCACTCGAAATTTGTTAAGAGTTTACAGAAAATACTCGTTTTAAGATCCCTAAACCTATGCATATGTGTGTGTGTCCGTGAACGTCATAACAATGGGATAAATATTGAAGTTATTTAAGTCTCGACCTGCTATGGATCAACACAGACATTTTAAGAAGATCATCCCATCATAAACCACCATTTACACGGAAACGGTCTTCTTTGTTATTTTATAAAAGGTTATTAAATTTTTATTCATTTTTAAAATATTATATGATAAAATGTATGTCTTGAATTTTCTATGAATAGCCTCTAAAGTGCTTTCATTCTGTTTGGATGTTGTATGATTTCGTTTAGTTGGTAGACTAAATGTTACTCCACAAAAAATTTAGAACTTATTTAAATATACAATGTATGTCATAATGTTTTGTGTATCATTAGACATTTTCCCGACGTTTGTTTCTATATCTTCTATGTCTAAGTTCCTCCAGGTTTAAATGTTATAATGCATCTATTACGTGAATCTCCTTTTTCCGCATGGGTTCATTGTAACAAAATTTGAGTTACAACAATCAAAGAGCTATTATTTTTCTGTATTCTGCATGCAACCAAGAACAAATTACTTAATTTCGGGATATTAATGGCAAAACAAAGTGAATAGATACTATAATATTTGAGGGATTACGAGAGGTTATAATGGTCAGAGAAAATTGTGTGAGTGCAGCGCATTAAATTAATGGAATAATTTAGCAATAAAACTGATTGTTTCGTATTAAATTGATTGTATAGCTGCTATAAACTATGAGCATGCAAGGAAAGACCCACTCTTCCATAATGAAAACAAATAAAACATTAGTGATCTTGTACGGGCAGTACTCTAAAATTGCACATTATTAGCTTTATCCATTAATCGACATTCTATTCCGTGTTTTTATAAGTTATAAAATAACCACAGTTATCCAAGCGTACAAAATAACCATATAAATGGATTTGCTACAAGTTGAATATCGATAAGCGCAGGCACGTGAAATAATGTTATTTGATTCTGCAGCGGTATGTAAATGCTTTTTAAAACTATTCGACTTTATAAAGCGCAATCCAGAGATAAAATCCACTGAAACTAGCCCTTCTTGTAGTGCTCGATTAAAAATAAAACTCGGAAAGTAAATGGGATGGTGGTTTTTACAACAGAGAATTTTATTCCAGTGCTGGTAATTTCATTTAAGCAAAGCCTTCGGACTTCTCTAACGCAGAGTCGGTTGTAAAGAACTGAGGTCACTTTCTCTCTTTTTCTATTTGCTTTTTGCCTGCACTTGCATCTCGCAGAGGCCAGAGTTATATTTTGTTTGTTTGTGTTTGTGTTATTCTTTTGGTCCACAGTTCGTCCGATATAGCGTAGTCTCTCAAAGTATTCTGCTGACCAAAACATGTCAATACGATTGCACAAAACAGCTCAAAGGTTTGGCATCCATTTGATATTCAGGACAGCACTTCAAAGAGTTTCCAACAACGAAAAGAAAAACTTCTGTAGAACATTGACAGTAACAGAAAATCAGATCAAAATACTTCCCGAAGTGTTCTGCTTCTTGTTTTTGTTACTACTTCCACTGTAAACATTTGAGCAAAGTACCGTTGAGTAGAAATACTCATACATCATTTCTAAAGCGTTTTGTTTCTTACTGTCAAAATTTAGTTGTTTCAAAATCAAAGCAATGGAAGGTTGAACTTTTATGTCCCAGTATTTACTGCTTAAGGGGACAAGGTACGCAGAAATGGTCAAAAATCACATTTTTGTTTTATGCATTAATAAAATCTCCATTGTTTCCAGTTTCAGAAAATATATACTTTTGGGAGTTTAAGAGTTTTTAAGTCATTTAAATACCATTTAAATGCTAGTCTGCGTTCCTTTACAGCCGTCGTGTTTTGGAACATTTTTGTATCTTTCAACAGCGAACGACTGCCCAGCGAGCAGTTCAGGACCGAGAGAAGGCAATTGGAAAAGTTGAAGCAATCCAGATGATTAGGACCCTGGAATGTACTGATGTGTGTTAGAATTTTAAGCTCAAACTTTTTTGAATACTTATGTGCCTTTTACTCAGGAAATATGAGAGGTAGAGAGCTGAAATTTTCAGTACATATATGCAATACATAGTTAAACTTTCTGAACCACAATCCTAATTTTACAACGTATATTAGTGGTATTAGGAAAGCAACAACTTTGCAAATTTTCTACATATTTGCTTTTTTGACTTTGGAAATAATCTTGTTTTCAATTTCTAGTAATTGATATACAACTAAATAATTGAAGTTCAGGAGATATCTGATTGTACTAAGAACAAGTATGCAAAAGTGTGATTCTGTATTGGCAGTAGTATCAGAGAAAAGGGTACATGAATTCACATGTTTTAAGAGTAAATTTTATTATTTTTCTGGCGAATTAAATAATGTTTATGGACCAAACTACATAAGCTATCAATGCAAGAAATCACTTGAAATAATTTTTGTAATTTATAGAATAATTCATAAAAATGTCAGGAAAAACCATTGAGAACTTTAAGAGCAGTGATAATTTGACACTCTTAACGTGTAATTTTCCATGTGCTGAGACTACCTTGTCCCCTTAAACTATACATTTAATATTGCGGGCATGCAACGTTTCAGATAATGCTTCTTAATGATAGAAAAATCTGATGTTCTACACTCACAAAGCCATCATTTATGTATACAAGGGTGGGCAAAAGTAAATACAGGATGTCCGTAAAGTCCCAATACATTTTCATGTTTCTGATATGCTAAAACACAATAAACATTATATTAGGAAAGAGCAGGATTTTATAAAGCCTAATGGAGCTCAACATGTCCACCATCATTATCACCACACTGTTCCCATCACCTTGTGGCTGTACGAAACACGCGCTGTAAGATTTTAGGAGTTATTAGCAAGCATACTGCTCTTATTCGTGTTTCAACTCGTGCACATCTGACACCCTGGTAGCATAAACTTGGCTCTTGGTGAAACCCCATACAAAAAAGTCAAGAGGATGAGCCTGGGGAACGGGTAGCCCACATGCGATGCACCGCTCTTCCAATCCACCAGTTAGGAAAGATCTCATTCAGGTAATCACGCACAATGTTTGCATAGTTTGCATAGGTGTCCCATCTTGTTGATAAATGAGAGAGGCAAGGATAACAGTCCTGCAGTAACCATGGCTTCCGAAACAACTACAGCGTCTCCAGGTAGGTTGCCCTATTAATTGTCTTGTGTTGATAATGAAAATGGATATGTTGAACTGCATGAGGCTTTATAAGGTCCTATTCTATCCTAATATAAAATTTATTGTGCTGTAAGTTATCAGGAATATTTTCAGGCATTGTAACTTAATGAGCAGCTTGTATACACTAGGTATATAATATGGAAAATGCAAGGATGAAGAGTTAAGATTTTCAGCGAGATGGTGCTCCTGCTCACTACAAATAAATTATTCTGAAAGATTTTCTAAGCATACTTTCTCATAGCCTTGCTTCTGTAATATATAATCTTCCGCGCTCCCTTGCCCTGATTGGCTTACGTCCATTTTTGAATGGCGATGATGATGACAAGCCAGTCCTGTGCAATGCAAAGTCTGGTGATAAAATCTATATAAACGCTTTGGCATGATAGATGCACGTATTTTTGTCATCCTGAGGCGCAGTGTTTTGTTAAAAGGATCCTCTACCTCATCGTTGAGAAGAATTTACATGCACTCCAGCTGCGTTAACTTTGTTACGTAATATACTTTATTCATACGATTATGAAAGTAAATTTGACAATTCTCTTCGAATATATTAAGATAAATGATCATGTTAAATAAGTAACTAGTTCGTATCGCACAATAACCTTTCCACGACGTCAGCCAATGAGAGGCGACTAGTGCACGTGACAGTTTAGAGCTATGGGGTAAAGTTGTATGGAAAAGGGTTTAGACGTAAATTTCCAAATAAGTGGATAGGACGACGGGAATCAATTGAATGGCCACCAAAATCTCCGGATCATGCCTCCATGGATTTCTTCCTCGGGGTGTTGTTACAGATGTGAGTTTGGTGATGACATGATACAGTTCATCAGAGAAGTATACCAAGAAATTGATGTAGTAAATAAAGACGTTTGTAGAGAAGTGTGCTTGGGTTTCAAATACAAACTACAGTAATGAGTAAATGTTGAACATTCACGAGAGTGACCTAATGCTACGAGCTACTTCATAAAGCTCTGAAGTATATAATGTGTGTGTGCGCGTGTTTAGTTTAATTTGCATTCTTCGTCCTTAATTACTACATATCTTCTTTTGCACCCCTATATATCTGTTCTATAAACTATTCCTACAAAAGCATATTTTACTAACTAGTTCATATTAATTGAGATAAACAATTATACAAATACCTTAATTAAACATAGGTACGGGAGGATACAGGAGACTGAAGCGATAGTCAGATTTTTAAAAAGCAGGTCGCTATATAGCAGCTTTTAAATTCCATACCTTTTGCACGATATCGTGATAAATAACTGAATTGTATCTTATCATTTTTAAATCTGATGTGATACATTTACATGACTTTCTCTAATCTCTATCCTTATTAGTGCGTATACAGACTATTCTTAATTAAGGTTGTATTTCTAGCTACTAAATTTAATCCAAATACACCTTTGCAGAAATAGCTAAATTATTTATTTCGTTATAGATGCAAAGGGAACAGCGATAGTCAAATGTTTAAGATCTGGACGCTGTATGCGGTCTTAAAATTCCATAGTGTATTTATGTAATCCCGAGAAACAACTGAAAATCTATGGAACTTAATATAATGACAGGTATTGACTAATTCGAACCTTTAATAGCACATCTCAGAAACGGCTTAAACCACAAAAAGTTATTTTAAGTAAATTTTGTGTTTTAAAGAGATTTACATTTTTTGAGTGGTACGTTTTGGTGCATCGCTTAAAATTTACAAGATCATGCAAAATTCTTTCCGAAAGAAGAGAACTCCTTAGGATATTCCTAAAAAATCAAGATATACACTTTATTTGACTAGTAAATATATTTAATATTGGTATTTTAATGAAAATCGTCAAGAGCCATTTTTTAGAAAATAAAAATTTTTCAAAAAATTTCAACATCAAGGGTAGTTAGGGGTGAGACTTTCTTGAAAGAATTCGTGTCGTATTCTTAGAAGATACTAAACTCAAATACCAAGTTTGGTATTCGTCCAAATTTTCGTTTTTGAGTTAAGCTTTTCACAGACAGACACACACATGGACTTGTTTCCTAAAATACTTTATTTGGATTCAAGGTGCTTTAAAAATGTATTTCCGGTGAAATCTTGGTATTAATTTTTGGATGGAAAGCTATACTTCCCCTACCTACTATACGTAATAGAGAAAGTAAAAAATCTGGTGTGTTGCACTCACATGACTTTCTCTACTCTTGAGAAAACTATTTTTGCAAATGCTTATTCTCTATCTACTTCATGTTAATCGAGATAAACATTTACAGAAGCTATGTTATTGCTAGGCTTTAAGCAATAGTCAAATCTTTTAAGAGCTGGCCGCTATGTGGAGCATTCCATTCTCTTTGCTTGTCCAGGACATTAAGAAACAAATAACGAATTCCAACTTGAGAAAAAGTATTGGAAAATTCAAACAAATAACAAGGAATATCTCGGAAATGTTTCACTCAAAATAAAAAAAGTATAGGACATAAATTGTATATTTTAACAAGACTGCAATTTTTGTGTGGCAAAATTTAGTCTACTTAGTTTACCAGTTATGCGAAATTCAATCAGAATGAAGAGGACTTTTGGGGACATTCCCAGGAAATTGAAGATATACATTTCATTTGTGTTGAAAATATTCTAAACATGATATTTTAATCATAATCGTTAGAGACATTTTTGAAAGATACTAAACTCAAATACCAAGTTTAGTGTTTATCCGACTTTTCGTTTTTGAGTTACGCTGTTCACAGACAGACAGACACACACACACTCGTACATACACACGGACATGTTTCGAAAAATGCTTCATTTGGATTCAGGGCACCTCAAACACGTATCGAATTTTTGGGTGAATTTCAATGCTTCCCTTATTTACTATATGTAGTAGGGAAAGTAAAAATGTAACTTTTTTCCAGAAATGCTAACAAAAATGTATAACGAATATATCGCAAATGGTTAATTAATAAAAAAAGTTATTCCACATAAACTGTTCTTTTTAACACGATCTACAATTTTTGTGGTATGTTTTCCTCTGAACTTTGTTTGACAGCAACACAAAATTATACAAAATTTATCTGAATATAGAAGACTTCACAGGTCATTTGTAGAAAGTTATGCAAAAGCTTAAGCATGTGGTATTTTAATTTAAATACTTAAGCTAGCTTTTAACAAATCAAAGGTGATGACAAATATTCAAAATAAGGGACATTTGGGTTTGGGAATTTTCTCGCAAATACTCGGGTCACAATTTTACAAGATGCTTAACTTTAAACGGGACACAAACACTTATAAGGTTCACGGTTTTAGTTTTTGATTTCTGTTATTTTTATTTGAAATGCAGTTTCAGCTTTATCTCTTAGAAGACTTTTTTGAATATATATAAATTTGGCGGGTATGTGTAATATATTGTGGTACCATACGTTCTCTTGGGCATTTTAAATAAACGGGTGCCACGCCCCTATTTCTCCTGTTTGTAGCTTTTTTTCAGAGTTTTATTTTTCAAGACTGTTTATATCCTAACTTCTACAGAGTTTGAAATCGTTGTCTTAAACTTCGCATGCAATTTCTTCTTGGAGAGCTTAACAATCGGAATCTCACGCATTACAATTGCCTTAAAATAACATTACAAAGCTGTATTTTGTAATGTTATTGATAAGATTTAAAAATAAACAAAAGTTAATTTTTATAAACCTTAAAGTGGAAATATTTAAAACACTGAGGTTCAGTTTCTTTCAGTATGAATATTACCTTTAATTCTAAAAGTAAACCGTTCAAGAAGTTTAAAATTGATAAAATATTTTGAAAATGTAACTTTAATGTAACAATATTTAGCAAAAAGGTTCTAATATTAATTATTCCAGAATATTGACACGCATAGGAATAATTTTTATTTCATCTTATAAAGTGCCATGATGATAACTTAAGCAGAAATGGTGACATAAAATTTACATAGGGTATTCATTTCTAAATAACGGAGGAAGGTGTATGTGACATTTAAATTTTGAACTATGTTGTTCACAAAGAGAGAGAGATGAATGGGCGGATGAACCGACAGCCACACACGGACATCAGGGGTCTCAAAACATTAATTTCCGGTGTAATAGCGATGTCGAAATTTGGTGGAATGCTATATCTACCTTTAGGTAGATGGTAGAAAAAGTAAAAATGCGAATAACTTTAGAATGTGAGGTTATAAAAATGATTTGTGTAAGTAGCTCTCTTTCTTATACAAGTAGTTTATACAGACTGTTAACCAAAATGAGAAAAACACGAAGTATAGAACAAAATAAGGGCAAAAAAGTCGAAGGAATTTGCTGAGTACGTCCTTTACCGCTAGAGGAAACCAATGTGGATAGCAAATGCGAAATGAAAAGAGAATAAATATAAATGAAGGAAGTGGAGGGATTTTCCATTTTCTCCAACGAAATATCGGAAAAACATTTCCTGAAAGCAAAGGCCTTCTTGACTGAGAAGAGGCACGCTAGTATTGTATTGCTTAGCAACGAAATTTCAACGCCCTCTGAAATAAACCTTACGAGAGCGGCGCTGGGATTACTGACACAGCGTTTCAAGTGTGCTTGGTAGCGAACAAAAGTTTGAAACGTGCCAGCACGGAGATAAGAGATATTAAATAAACATAAAAACTATGGATGTTGCGTTAAATGGTAATCCCAAGGCGGGGGAAAAAAGGCATCTGTGCATGCCAATGTGTTTGCAGCCATTAAATAGAATGCTGCAGATTTGTAGGCTTCAATCTTACGAGTGCAATAGCATTAGGGAAGCTAGGTCAAAACTTGAGAGATTCTTAAATCGTTTTATACGACACTAAGAGCACAGAAAAGTGAAGTGTATTAGCTTTGAAGGTTTACCAGAGGAGGAAATGGCTCAGTGGCGAGGAGTCGAGACAGTGACGTGACTGTTGCAGTCGCTTTAGAATAGGCAATTACGACACAGAGTAATAACAGAAAAAAAGGCAATCAATGACTTACTGCACATGTCAACATTTTCACTTTTTCTACTACTTATCTATAGTAAAGCAAATAAAGGCAGTATTGCATTTAGCTCAAAAAACTTCATATTAAATTTCACCGCATGCTCCCTGAATTAAAAAAAAATTACTTTCTCTACTATGTATAGTAAGTAGGAGAAGTATTGCATTCCATCCAAAACTTAGATACCGAGATTTCGCCGGAAATACATGTTTTGAGGCACACTGAATAAATAAAAAAAGAGTTTTTAAAAAAAGATTGTGTGTGTAACTGTAAACAGCATGACTCAAAAACGAAAAGTCGGATAAATATCAAACTTGGTATTTAGGTTTAATATATCTCAAAGATGCGACACGAAGATTTTCAAGAAAATCCCCCCCAACCCATACTACACTTTACATGGTACATTTTTCGAAAAAAAATTCTCAAAAATGGCTTTAACGATTTTGATTAAAATATAATAAATTTAAGATATTTTCATGACAAATAAAATGTATATCTTGAACTTTCTGAGAATGTTCCCAAATGTCCTCTTCCTTCTGAATGGGTTTTACATAACTGGTAATTGTAAAAGATACACAACATTTTCCTTCACAAAAATGTGGATCTAGTTAAAACACACAACTTGTGTCATATACATTTTTTGTCGAGTGAACCATTTCCGAGAAATTCCTTGTTATTTGTTTAAATTTTCCCATACTTTTACTCTTTCTCAAATGGGAATTTTTTTACGTCCTGGACATGCAAACAGAATGAAATGCTCCACATATCAACCATCTCTTAAAAGATTTGACTATCGCTTAAAGCCTACCATATTCCCCTTGCACCTAGCATTAGCAATAAGATTAACATCTCGATATCTCGATTAAAATGAAGTAGATGGAGAATAACCCTTTTAAAAATAGTTTTTACAAGAGTAGAGAAAGTCATATGAGTAAAACACAATTTTTTTAAAAGATTGCTCGCGCGTGTGCGTGTGTGTCTGTGTCTGTGGACACCAATAATAACCAAAAGTAGGATAATGACAAACTTGGTATTTAAGTTCAACTTCTTCCAAGGGTTACAAGAAAATCTTCGTAGCTCAAGTCACCATTTACATGGAGCAATTTCTTTATTTTTAATTTCTCAGAAATGTCTTTAGCAATTAGGTTTAAAATACCGTATCTTTAACATACTTTCATGACAAATTAAATATATAACTTAATTTTTTTCCAATGACCTGCTTCATTCAGAAACAATTGTGCATAAATCGTGTGTAACCGGTAAACGTTAAAGATAAACAAAACGCACTACATAAACATGTGTATCTGTTTAAAGTACATAAACTATTTCAAATAAATCTTTAGCGCAATAAGATATCCTTATTTAATGTTACGAATATCGAGCGGAATAGCTCAGGCTCATTGTGGCTCGCATTTCGGGGTAGTGGGTTCGATTCTCGTTGCCAAACTTCCTGACCCATGGGTTTTTTCGGGGTTTCCCCGGGTCGCTAGGCGCATGCTGGTAAGTCTCCCGAATTTCCTGTCCCTACATTTCACCTAACTTCTCATTTCACTTCACCTTTCATCCGCATGGTATCTTTTAGTGTTGTACGTGTTGGTGAGAGGTTTCGGCGTGCGCATGACAGGGGAAAGGGATCCTCTGTGGAAACCTTCGTCCCCCGGAATGAGGGCGGTCTCCGGGATACGGGCCCTCTAAGGGATGTGTAAGACCACAGGGGGTGGGGAGCCGGCTCATCTATAAATGGTAGGAATCATGCCATCTGCCTGTCTATCCATGATCCGGCCGCCCTCTGTCTATCACCTCATCCCTCCCTCCCGAGGTTGGTCTGTCTGGGGCATAGGTACAAAAATTCTATAGGTCTTCGCGTTGAATCCTAATCCTAATCCCAATGGTTCGAATTGTTCTATATTGGTCATTCATTTAATGTCCTGTCAACATTCAGTTGTTTCTCGCGATGTCATGGAAACAGTTGGAATTTTAAGGCCAGCATATAGCGCCCAGTCCTTAAACATTTGACTATCGCTATTTCCTTTGCATTTATAACGAAAAATACACTTTGGTAAGAATAGTTTGTATATCAGTTAATCAAATTTGTTATGACTGTATGGTTAACAACCAAATGAAATAAAAGTAAGATAAAGGTTAGATAACGTCCCTGTTTGGATAAAATCAACTTTAATCATACAAAATATGCGATTTTTTTAAAAAAATCCTAAAAGGAATGAACATTAATATCTCAGTAAATAAATGTATGATATAAAACTCCTAACTATTCCATTGTTTTAAACTTAAAGGAAGTTTAAACTGATGTAATGCTTTACTGTAATGTTATGTTCCAAAGAGTATTCTATGAGCATTATGTGATTACCATGTTTATATAATGCTTAATATCTTGAAAGCACATGACATATTAATTCAGTTATTGAGATGAATTATACTTATGACAAGAAATATTAGTACACATTTTAAACTATATAATTTCAAGATTACAGAAAGTGCTAAATTCATTTTCAGAGCTCCATTGCTGCATTGCCTTTTGTTTGACACTGTAGTATTTGGTGCAGGGAAGGTTCAAATACTCGTATATGTAACCTAAACCAAAGTCAAAATCATACACAAACGAACGACCACGAAAACAGAATGCAACGATCTGCCAGACCAGGAGTGGGGGAGAGAGACAAGAAAGTATTCGTTGCACTTGGCCCATTCCATTCACGAGGGCGCCCCGGATGGAATTTCGGAACCACCAAGCTTCGTTATTTATGGAACGCTATAACCGGGTCATCGAGTCGCATTGTTGGGCAGGACGCGTGGACAATAGGACCGGAGTGTAGGCTTGCTTTTATATTATTCCTCCAGTCCAATCAGAAAGCATTTTTTTTCTTTATTTTCCTTTCTTTTTGTATCTCCCTCACCAAATGATGTTTGGCAGAGACAGTATTCTGTAATGCAGTGATATGCTATAATCTGAATCCGTTTGAAATATTACATAGCGTTAAAAAAATCATCTTGCTGCATTCACATAATTTTCTCTACTCATTCTTCTACAAACTATTATTACAAAAGCTTATTATTCTATCTATTTCTTGTTAGTCGAGTTAAACATATGTAAAACATTTAAATATTTCATATTTACGTATAAGGTGAAAATAGTACAGCGATTCTGGATTCAATTCCAGCTGGGGCTGGGAATTTTTCTCTAGCCAAGATTATTCTTTATCCTCCCCAAAGTCTGGAAGTGTGAATGGAAGTGTGAATGTGCGAGTGATCTAATGTACAAAACTCAAAGAAGTCTGAAATCCAACGACAAGTGTATATAAGTTAACAAAGTGAAAGGAACTGGTATAACCGTTGCAGTTAAAGGCGAGGTATAAATGAAGCAATAAACAAAAGGTTAATATAGATAAAGCAATAGCCAGGTTTTTATTTTCTCCACCACGTACCTGATAGGTAGAGAAGGTAGGTATTGCATTCTACCCAAAATTAATGAAAACAGCATTTTTAGAATAAGGTCCGTGTGTGTGTATGTGTGGGGTGGGGCGTGTGTGAACAGCATAACCCAAAATCGAAAAGCCACATAATTATCAAACTTGATATTTAAGTTCAGTATCTTCCAAAGATACGACACGAATGTGTTCAAGAAAACCCCCCACCCAAAACTACTCTTTACCCGAAACATTTCTCAAAACTTCTCATGTTCTCAAAAATGGCTCTAAAGATTTTGAGGAAAGTACCATATATTACAGATATTTCATGACAAAATGTATATTTTGAATTTTCTGGGAATAGCCATTGAATTCCTTTTTGTTACGAAGGAATTTTGTATAATCTTGTACAACTGATAACGTTAAGTGAACCTTAATGCAAACCTATAGCATGCAGTTTTAAAATATTTGACTATCGTTATTTCCGCTGTATCTATAACTAAATGTGTAACACAGCTACTTCCGGAAAGGTTTATCCCGATTAAAACGAAGTATAAGTAAAATAAACTTTCACAATAATAATTTGTGTACCCACTAACAAACGATAGAGGGTAGAAAACGTCATGTGAATGTAACATATCGGCTTTTTAAAAAGCATATCGCTATGTGACGGCATTGAAACACTGTTCCTCTTTGCATGACCACAACAAAAACGAATAGCGACTTGCCTGCAGTACAACGTATTTGAGAATTGAAACTAATAACCAGGCATAGGGGTTTTAGTAAGTAAACAGAGGAATTATTTACCGCACGGAGTATAGATGACGTCAGGTACGACGGATGCACTCCTCTTCCCTCACCAACAGACGGTTTTTTGCGACTGTTTCATTTATTCGCTGTATACAAACCAGTGGAGAACTTTGGCAATATGTCTAAAGCAAAGAAGAGCTTATACATAAAATTAGGATTATTTGTGGAGGAATATAACAGGGAACGCTTCAGCACAAATGGCGAAACCATCAAATATAACAAATATTAAAAGATGTTTAAAAGCTCGTGTTAAATAGCATTGTAATTCAACGAAACCCAACGCGACGTCATTATTAAAAAGGAAAAATGGGAAAAGTGGACCTTCAATACTCTCAGCACCAAATTACAAAGAAACCCGAGGATCTATTTTATGCATTAATAACATATATTACTTTTAAAAATGCTCATCTTTCGAAATACTTGTTTAGTAGCTTTCATAAACACATTGCAACTATCAATAGCTAAACATATATTTTTCCCCCTTCTAGCATTCCTTAATCCTGGTCTATTTTCGAAGTAGGGTGCACTGCATACAACTGTACATCATAGATTTGTTTACAGAGAGTACTGCAAGATTACAGCTTCCAACTTCCCTCGCCACCAACTCTCGGTGCGTTCCTAACTTGTCGGTTTACTCATCAAAAACCCTCTGCCTACTAATAGCAAAAGAATATGCTGGTGGAAATGGTTAACGTCTCAAACAATTTGTTTGACATAAATGGTATACACTAACGAGGTGTATATTTTTGTTAGTAAGATTTTGTCTATCTTTTACGATTTACCATAATCCGAATAAATAGACTATTCCCAGAAAATTCAAGATATGCATATTCTTTGTCATGCAGCTATCTTAAACACATGAAATTTTAATCAATATCGTTAGAATCATCTTTGATAAAATGAAGAATGTCGAATTTGTTACTAAGTAAAGGATAGTTTGGCTGGTGGTGACGAATCTTCTTGATCATCTTATCACATTCTTGCAAGATGCAGAACTCGAATACAAACTTTGGCATATAACCAACTTTTTGTTTTTGAGTTATGCTGTTCACACCACACACACATGTACGCAGACCGTTTTTACAATATTTTTCTTTTTGGATTCAAGGTGTTTTAAAACGTGTATTTATGGAGAAATGTTGGAAAAATTACCAGAA
The DNA here is from genome assembly GCA_030765065.1 of Deroplatys truncata. Taxonomy (NCBI): domain Eukaryota; kingdom Metazoa; phylum Arthropoda; class Insecta; order Mantodea; family Mantidae; genus Deroplatys; species Deroplatys truncata. The sequence goes on along the minus strand of CM060986.1, from coordinate 95,980,465 downwards.
AGTATTAATATTTTAGATATAATCGTTAGTGTATGATTTTATGTTCAAGGACAGGTCCTTTACTGTAAACCAACTTGCACTTTCCTCTTTCTTAGCGAATTAACTGTTTATCTTAACATCATAATTAATTTGATTCACCATGTTTACAATATTTCCTATAGTTTGGTGGTAGAGAAAGTATTGCACCCAAAACTTTAATATGGAGTTTTCACCGGAAATACATGTTTGAGCACTACTGAATCCAGAATAAGACATTCTTAGAAAATAAATATTATTATAAAATATTCCTTTTAAAAGTTGAGCATATAACTCAAAAAGCAAAATGTCTAATAAATACAAAAGCCTGGTGTTTAAATTCGGTAATTTCCAAGACTGCTATCTGAGCATTTTGAAAACAATATTTACACCCCAAACTGCACATTTCGTGCAAATATCTTTCGTTTTTTTATTTTCTAAAAGTTGCTCTAGTGATTTTAATGAAAATACAAGTTTTAAGATAGGCATCTCCATGGATAAAAAAATGTATATCTTACATTTTATACAAATGGCAAGTGAAGTTATTTTTATTCTGAAAGCATTTTACATTATTTTGTATAACTGATAAACCACGAGAGGTAGACATTTGGTCATTTCGAAGTGTTTATTTCTATTGGTTTAAATTTTTACAGCGTAATTATTGACGGAGGATATAAATAATTAAATAAGAAATCATGGTAAGAGAAAGAAATAATTGCAATAAATAACTTTCGTATATTAAACCAATGTATAACATAAGTTATAGTTGAAATATTTCTCCGAAGAAAAAGGTAATTAGCGAGTTATGTTAAGCAAAGTCATTTGTAACAGCATGAGGAGGAAAGCATTAGCTTAAAGATTCTTGGAATGCAGTTAGGTTATAAGTTCAGTACGTTTGAGCAGTCACATAGACAGAAGTTGTGAAAAGAGAAAGGTAATAAAATGCTGAGAGTCAGGGAGGTACCGCCTACTAACAGTGTCACATACGCATATGTAGGAGTTTTGAAATTGGAGCGCATATGAGGAGATATTGGTAGGGGATTAAATATAGGCAAAGCTTTAGTTAATATAAAGGCGTGTATTCTAATCAGAGGCATTCGTTCGTGAACACCTTGGTGCACATATTCGTGCATCCATTCGTCACACTCTTTCTTGAGAATTAATCACTTAATGTGGTGATTCCTCGAGTGTTATTTTAAGCAGCGCTCAGTGACGCGCTTGCGTGAGTAAGATTTAGCGACTATCGCGAGGGGTTTTGCCGGTAAGCATTTTAGCGACTCGCGGCAATTTATGCTTCTAGTCTCTTGACTACAGAAACAGTTATTTCAAACCGTAAAAATTAGCAGGTATAATAATCAGTTGTTATAGTTTCGAATGCTAAGATTAATGATCAGTTGCATTTTTTATCTTCAAATGGTAGGCAACTCACTTCAATAGCTCAGTATTAGATCACATTAAATTCCTCAGTCAATTTAAACTGGAGTTATCCTTTCAATGCGCCCACGCATACTCCGAGAGAAAGATCTCATAGCCAACCATTTTAGCACCCAGCAGTAGAATCAACAGCAGATATTGAAGCAAGTGGTACGGCTTCAAAAGTGACGAACCAATGCTCGGCCTCAATTTTAACATTACATAATACGCTATTTAAATCTTAGATCCTGTAGTGAGTTTGACTAATTCTAGGAGAGTTAGTCTAATTCTAGGGTGTAGATTACGTAAGAAATTACAATATGTGCATTCTAAGGAAAGTACACTTTGTATTTAAAATCCTCACTCAGGTTTAGATTTTGTCAGCGCCATCATTTTTACCAAATTTGTATTAATATGGCAGCTTGAAAAACAAACTACATATTACCGAAACTTAATAATTTAATTTAGAATATGTTTAAAATACAACATTTAATTAATTCGAATGAGAATGATTATTAAAATTATTTTAAGTTTGAATTAAATCCTCCTTTGTAAAAGTGTAACTGATAATATACCGGTTTAATGCCAACCTGATTTTATTTATATTATTATTCCAATACTTTGCAATACATGTTTTGAAGTGCCAAGAAAATAACCCTGTTTCTCATGACGTCATTCAGGAAGTATATAATTTTGAGTCCGGCAATTATTGAGTCGTGTTTTAAAGATTTGACTGTAACTTTATCTGTATTTCCTTTGTACTTACAGCGAATTATATAATAAGCCATTTCTCTAATAAAATGAAATAGATACGAAAAAAGCTTCTGTAGAAGAGAGATATAATCGATTATAGGGGAAAAATAGTCGTGTGAATGCACAGTAACAGGTAGAACGGTGGTAATAATATGAACGTCTTAGAAAAGACTTCTTTTCATATTGTGACGGAGCTATGGCCCGAGCTCATCGTTAAAAGACGACCGACCGACTGGCCGGTTGAAGAGATAAAACGGAGGAGCGCTATCAGCCAACATACATTCCAGAGTTATTATCCAGAAATAACCAGCTTTTTCTGGATGTTTCTCGAACCTTATCCCGAGAACTCCAGCTGCTATATTAGTGGCAAGCGTCTCACGAAAGACAATGAGATAGTAGTTGTTCTGATGCGACATAAAGTGCTCTTTTACGAGTGAGGTTGCAACGACAGTTATAACGTATAGTGAGTGCTGCTGCTGCGGGTGTTTAGAGAAGTGTTATGTTCGACGCCCAAGAAAGTGAAGCGGAAGGAAGAAGAGGCTGATTCGCGTGAGGAAACGTGATATGACAGTGAAAAATGAACAGTCACAGTATTTTTAAGGCCCCAGATACAAATATTTCCAGCGAAATCAGAATTTCGAATAATACCGTATAGACCATAGTATTTTCTCCACAGTGGGCAAAAATTCGTAACCATGATAATAAATGAGACAGCATTTGCTTCCTAATTTTCTATTTCAAACCAGCGGAATATTATTTCACGTTCTTTTGCCCGATAGTAAATAAAAGCTTTCTCTCATGTAATAATCGCTTTAGCCAGTGAAATGTGCTGTATCTTTTGGCAGTTTCGTATGTGAGTGTAGCCATTCTTTTGTTCCAGTTTTCCAATACCTGCTCTTTCTGCAGCAGCAGGTGCATTAACTGAATGGGAGCTTCACACACGCCGCAGGCAAACAGTGCGGTAGCAGTGAACAATTATAATTGGTAGAAATTATTTCCAGCACTCCGTACTGTGTGCGGCATGAAATATCTAGTACACTGTGTAATTTATTGAACATCTGAAACTAGACCAATATATTAAGTATGTTACATAAATATAGTTACCCTACTTTACCAGTTGCACAGTTCTCTTCTCCGCTCGATTATCTCGTGAAATGACGAGACTATTCCTCTTCGACTTTTGTATCTTATTTACTTGCTAGCTGTCTGCTCGACATTGAACGGTAGCTTTTTAAACTCGATTGGCGAATTTGTTAATTTAATTTAGCTCTCCCATTCTTTATGAAATTATTATAAAATGATCTAGAAGATTTACGTGATAAATCTTCCCTCTTTACCCCTATAACTGTAATTTTGTACATTCCCGGATATTACTAATAACGAATGAAAAATCCTCTAATATTTACGTGAAAGGCTGTGAAATAGCGGAACGTCTGACTTTCTTAACCTCCCCCCGACAGTCTTCAGGCTCTGGAAATGCTGCATAGCCTATAGGTGGCGGTGGAACAATCATCAGTCGGAATGACCGATAATCACAGATAATTAGACAATTACAGTAGTGATATTTTAAGATGGCGGCGCCGTGGCCGAGTAGTTAGACTGCTCGTCTGCTATCAAGGCGGCCCAGGTTCGATCCAAGGATCCGCATGCGGATTTGTGGTGGACAAATCGCCGTCTGTAGTTCATGGTGCCTCCATCTTCCCTTGGCATACTTTCCACCAACTGCTCTATCATCATTTTCCCCTTCATCCATTTCACCATCATTTCATATCAACTACTTCCTCGCTATCATGCCAGGTATAGGGCTGATCACCAACCCTGGTATTCTATCTGATCCAAACTGTCCGCTCCTCGACAGACCTCTGACCCCAGGCATCCGCTTGTATGTCTCGGGGTGTGAGTCCTACATACGAGAGGGTAAACAGAGAATGAAGAAGACACTTTTAGCCATTGTATTTTCTCTTCAAAGGTTTTTTTGCGGTTTTCCTCGGTCGCTGGCGAATGCTGGGTTGGATAATTTATTCTAAAAGTTTTCTATCATCCCTTTCATTAAACATTTTCATTTCCTTCAGCGCCATACCCGGGTGATCACCCATCCTGGAATATGCTATGATCCAGAGTTTGCTTGATCCTCGACTGGGCTGACCCAAAGCATCGGTTGGTAAATCCTTGGGGTGTCAGTACTACAAACAGAAGCGTAATCCTTTGAGGAAGAAGAAGAAGTCGAAGAAGTGATTTCATTTTGGTCCTGAAATTGTAAATTAACATAAAACAGCATTTTTTTCACACAATGCAGAACCTTTAACATATGAACCTGGTAAATATGAAGATTCTCCACTCCCAGGCCACCTAGTTAACCAACCACTTTGGAAAAGAGGCATAGTCTGCGACTCCGAGTATAATAATATTCTTGAGTTGTTAATTACAAAATATCGGTTTAATGATTTCTAATGGTAGCTGGACACAATTTTGTCACGTTTTATAGTTATTTGTTTAACATATCCTATTAATCAACTTTACAACTTAAGGAAATAAAGCAACATTTTCTTACATCACTGTTATGAAAATATTTTGGCATTAATAACACATGCTTATGGTACTGTTATAAGCAGATTTGGCTCTCTCTCGTTTTGCTGTGTCTTCGTTCCGAAATTGTGACAATACATATAGTTTAGAATGATATATCCAGGGCATTTGTCTTTTTTACACGCACTTTCTGTAGAGTAAGAAAAACTGCTTTCTACTCCATGGTATTCTCAACTAAAGGTCAAAGCGTTTTTAGGAAGCATGCTCTCTTATAACTCCAATGTGTTCATATTCAGGCACAAGGGCTTTGTAAATCCTGATTACTCTGTAGTAATTTATGAAATAAAAGTAGAACATATTTTATAGACCATGCCCGTCAGAAAGAATATAAAAATTGGGTGAGTGATTTTACAGCTATTGTAAAATTGACGCATTTTTTGCAATAATACAACAATTAGAACAAAATAATTTAGCTTTTAGCATGCGGGAAATCTTCTTTTTACCGGATAAACATTTGGTGACTTTTTACCAACGCTGTGATCAACGTATTCTTCTGTTTGATCGCAACAAATATAGGTGGCAATGAGTTTACAACAGCAATCGTGAAATCCACTATATTGAAAATAATGGCAATTAATTAAGTAATTTTAGAATTGGATATTTTTGCGACATTGTAGACACGAGAACTTTCGATTAGTATGCTACATTCAGTCCGTACTTTCGGGATTAATGTAAAAGTTCGTGTACAGTTCCAAGTTATACATACAGGATGGCCCATTTAAGTTGAGAGTGTTCAGTATCTCCAAAACTAAGTGTCGTAGAAATAAATGTCTTTAATAAAAGAAACTTGATATTATGGGAGAAAGTAAATTCCATTAGTCGTGTTTTGTTTGAAGGACGTGATGATGGTCATTTTAGGGTCAATTTAATTTTTTTAAACGGAAACCTACATTTTGTATGTTGCTTTCTCATTCTCCATAAAAAACTAAACAACTTTTGTGTACAGCACCTTGCAATAGTAAATACGAAGCGCATCCAGAAAGTAAGTTTCCCTATTTTTTTAAAACAAATGAAACATAGTAACACGAAAAACATTATTTGCAACAGAAATGTTTGAGCTATTTTACGACATAGTAACCACAAGAATTGAGACACTTGTCATATCGTGGGATCAACTTTTGTATTCCTGTGTCGTAGAAGTCTGCCGCCTGTGAATGGAACCAGCGTGTGACAGAAGTGTTCAGCTCTTCGTCGTAGTCAAAACGCTGACTGCAGGTGGTGCAAGAAAACGGAGCAAAATGGTGGACTGTATGGTGGATGATCAAGCAGCTCCCAGTCGAACTCCTGTAGAACCGTTGCTGTGCGCCAAGTCGTATGTAGACGAGCATTGTCATGGAGCAGCACAAGACCTGCAGTAAGCATTCCACGCCTCTTGGTTTGAATGGAACGTGGCAATTTCTGCAATGTATCACGGTAACGGTTAGCGTTCACTGTTTCACCTCTGGGCAGGTAGTCAATGAGCAGAATGCCCTTCCTGTCCCAGAACACGTGCACATCACTTTCTGCAAGGACACAGTCTGTTTGAATTTCGTCTTGACCGGAAATCCACTGTGACGCCAGTGTATTGACTGCTGCTTGCTTTCCGAGGTAAAGTGCGAAATCCACGTCTCATTGCCCGTGACGATCCTGTCAAGGAATTCGTCGCCGTCATCATGATATCGCTGCTGAAATGTCAATGCTGCTCCTAAGCGTTTCGTTTTGCGTCAGGTGTCAGGTTTTTCGGTACCCACCTGGCACACAATTTCGTGAACAGCAGGTGCTTAGTGACAATTTCATGCAACAAGGATCGCGATATCTGCGGAAAATGGCTGCTGAGCTCCGTAATCGTGAAGTGACGGTTCTCAACGATGCCCTGCCGTACCAGCTCAACAAGGTCGTCATTGATGAGGGACGGTCGCCCACTGTGCACTTCATCCTGGACACGACCTTCGGAAACTGCCTACACCAGCGACGTATCATTTGTTTGCTCATGATGTTCGCCCGTAGACCTGACAGAGCTGACAATAAATTTCCATCGGCACTATGTCTTGTGCAGTAAGGAACTTTATCACTCACCTAACCTTGCAGGCGGTGGGAGAACGAATAAGAGTTGCCATTTCGGGCCACTGCTGCCGCGCTACTGGCACCAGATGGGACCTGTCCGGCCGGCATATAATTGATGTCATAGATCTGTTGTGCATGCACAATTTTCCCGACTAAATACGTTTAACTTAAAGGAAACAGAATAGGGAATCTTACTTTCTGAATGCGCCCCGTAACAACGAAAATTCTGAATGACCCTCAAATGACCATCAATGGAGTGGTCCAACCACTCATTGCGCTCTTTGTACACAGACATTCAGAATTTTTGTTGTTATTTACGTTGCAAAGTGTTGCAAAGTGTTTATACAAATGTTGTTTAGTTTCTTATGAAAGTGAAAAAAGAACATAAAAAGGTAGGTTTTCCATTTAAAAAAACTAAATAGACTCTAAAATGACCATCACAAAGTCCTTAAAATAAAACACCACTAATGGCATTTACTTTCCCCATAATATCAAGAACTGTTGTTCAAGAGATTTCTTTCTACAACGCTTAATTTTGGAGATATTGTACAATCTCAACTTAAAAGGCCCACTCTGTGTGTGTGTGTGTGTGTGTGTGTGTGTGTGTGTGTGTGTGTGTGTGTTTGTGTGTGTGCTATAATGGTTATAGCTTGTCCAGCGTGGGAATGATTTTGTGTTATTATGAGGGTTTAACGTGCGATTACCTGAAATATTCCAATCTTAGGTGGAAAAAAGCTTTGAACAGTAAAGTATGATTTTGTGCTTTTCTTAATTTGGAAATAAGTATGTTGCAACATAGATTGGGAAAAAAATCCAAAAAGGTGTTACGTAACTTCATATTTTGATTGTAGATTTTCATATGTATTATATATATGTTCAAGTTACACAATAGTAGCTTTAAATATATCAAAATTTAGATTTCTGCAGAACGCAGTCTTATAATAGTGGTTGAGTTCAGTGTATCAGAAGTGTAAGGTGTTGCATCTAAAGCTGGGAGACAAAACGCCTCAACTAAGCAACTGGGATATCACAGCCTGTATGTGCAGCTAAAATCGATGCCCTAACCAAGTGTGTCATGGCAAAAAGAAATAAGGCTGTGGTTCTGTGTGGGAATGTAAACTGCGGGTTTGAACCACACTCTGCTGGTCTTCTCTATAACACATGCAGTCACACTGAAATAAACGTGCTCTTTACACAATACAATGCATTGTGAGGGACCCCTATGTTTGGTGGTATCGAAGAATGTCTATTACTTTGAAATATACATTGGATACCATTTATATAATTTTAAAAATTGCAAATTTGAATTTCTGTTCCTGATAACATCATTGCCAGTTGTGTCTTTGACTTTACGATATGCAAGAACAAAAGAAGAAGAGGAAGAATGACGCTCCACATTATTGTCTAAGTATGTATCATAATATGTTAGATACATTAAGTTTGGATCCTGCTTGTAACTGCGTTCCTGTGGGTGAACCTAGGCAACATTCCATGGGCTGTTATATCAAACTGGAAATACGTAGGACAATGAGGGAAAGTACTCATGTAACCCGCAGTGCTGAGTTAGTAATGAAGCTGGTTAGCTGACACGCTACATTCCATGTGTTTTTGACGTTGCCTGGCTTGGTAAGTCACTTGCTCGTATGCTTTACCGAATCGATGAATCCAGCAAAAAATAACCAGAACTTCGGGCAAGAGGCAATTCAGCGTTTCAAAATATTTGTTTTTTCCTTCACTCTGTAGCTTGTGGCTATCCAATTACACTCAGGTCATACTCTCGATGTAAATGTAGCCCACGCTGAGTACCGTATAACCAGTTTGTGAAACATTTTGGATGTATTGCTCAAATTACAGCTTATTTTAAGTTTTAAATAATGTCTATATTAACACCTTTTAAGTTAGATAAGCGTTTGCAAGCTACTCAATTTCAATCTCGTTTCGTTGAAGTGAGTATGAGTATCGGAGGATATTTTTAGATACTGTATTGTGTTGTTGACAGATTTTGGCTAATTCAAGCCTAAAGGGTAAATGGGGATGCTGCATAACGTGCTCATATAAAATTTACTCTGATTTTGCTAAAATTTATTAAGGAGTATTTTTGATGTAGTTTCGATAAGCTTGATACACTTGGAAGAACATGACAACAATGATAATCTGTATATCGTGCACATATCATCAAATTAACCTCTGATTTTGCTGACATTTATCCAGAAGTATTTTTATGTAGTTTTAATAAGCTTTGTACGCTTTAATTTAAGAAATTAATTATGATAAGCTGCATATCGTTCTCATATCATCAAATTTACCTCTGATTTTGCTGAAATTAATGAAGGAATATTTTTGGCTTGGTTTCTGATAAGCTTGGTACACTCGGATTTAAGAAATGGACAACAATAATAAGCTACATATCGTGCTCATATCAACAAATTTACCTCCGATTTTGCTGAAATTTATGAAGAAAAATTTTGGCTTGGTTTTGGTAAATTTTTGGCTTGCTACACTTGGATTTAAGAAACTAACAACGATGATAAGCTGCATATCGTACTCATATCTTCAAATTTATCTTTGATTTTGCTGAAATTTATTGAGGAGTATTTTTGGTTTGGTTTTCATACGTTTAGTACATGGAATTAAGAAACTGACAACGATTATAAGCTGCATCTTGCATTTATATCATCAAATTTACCTTGGTTTTTGCTGAAATTTATCAAGGAGTATTTTTGATGCAGCTTTTATAAGATTGGTACAATTAGATTTAACAAACTGACAATAATGATGAGGTATATATAGCACTCGGATCATTAAATTTACCTTGGACTTTGCTGAAATTTATCACACGACAAACATATAGATGATAGTCACATTTATACCATACGTGTGTGAGCATGTCTAGTCTTACTGTAGCCCTAACTATTTCTATGCAGCATTGCAATGTGTAGTTGCTGGAAAGGGAGGCACACTGCAAAAAACAAATAATCGTATACTGTGAGTTCAGACGAACTCTTGAGGTCATTGGTGCAATGCAAGATCCATAGGACCCTTATGGCTAGTCTATCATTGCTGCTGAATGGATTATATATCTTGCTTGTGCACACGGGTGCGTCCTGTGAATTTTCTCTTACATAAACAAGCAGTGTCTTGAAACTGCTGGTGCTAACGTCGAATGCTCTATATAGTACTGTACTTTTTTACTTTCTCTACTACGCATAGTAAGTAGGGGAAGTTTTGCATTCCACTCAAAAATTTCGATACCGAGATTTCACCTGAAATACATGTTTTGAGGCCTCCTGAATCCAAAAAGGTATTCTTAGAAACATGTCCGTGTGTGTGTGTGTCTGTGTATCTGTCTGTCTGTGAACAGTATAATTTAGAAACGAAAAGTCGGATAAATACTAAACTTGGTATTTAGGTTCAGCATCTTCCAGAGATGCGACACGAAAGATTTCTAGAAAATCCCCCCACCCCAGATTACCAAATGTTAATTTTCTCAAGAATGGCTCAAATGATTTTGATTAAAATATAATATGTTTAAGATATTTTCATGACAAATGAAATGTATATCTCGAATGTTCTGGAAATGTCTCCAAAAGTATTCTTCATTGTGAACGACTTTTGCATAACTGGTAAACCATAAGAGATAGACCAAATGTTACTACACAAAAAATGTAGATCGCGTTAAAATACATAATTTATGTCATATACATTTTTGTTGTTGAGTTAATCATTTTCAAGATATTGCTTGTTATTCCCTTAAATTTTTCAATACTTATACTTTTTCTCAAATAGGAATTCGTTATTCATTTTCTTTGTCCTGGTAATGCGAAGAGAATGGAATACTCCACATAGGAACCAGCTCTTAAAATATTTAACTATCGCTTAAAGCCTATCAATTCCCCTTCATCTACAAGAAAATTAGCAATAAGATTAACATCTCAATATCTGGATTAACATGAAGCATATGGAGAATAAGCGTTTGTAAAAATAGTTTGTACAAGAGTAGAGAAAGTCATGTGAGTGTAAAACATCAGATTTTTTTTACTTTCTCTACTACGTATAGTAAGTAGGGGAGGTGTTGTATTCCACTCAAAAATTCGATACGAGATTTCACCGGAAATACATGTTTTGAGGCCTCCTGAATCCAAAAAAGGTATTTTTGTAAACATGTGCGTGTGTGTGTCTGTGAAGAGCATAACTCAGAAACGAACAGTCGGATAAACACAAAACTTGGTATTTAGGTTCAGTATCTTCCAGAGATACGACACAAAGGTTTTCAAGAAAATCCTCCACAACAGATTACCCTTTACATGGAACATTTTTCAAAAATTTTAATTTTCTCAAAAAAGGCTCTAAGAATTTTGATTAAAACATCATATGTTTAAGATATTTTCATGACAAATGAAGTGTATATCTCGAATTTTCTGGGAAATTCTCCAAAAGTATTCTTCATTGTGAACGACTTTTGCATAACTGGTAAATCATAAGATAAGAGATAAGACGAAATTTTACTGCACAAAAAATTTAGATCACGTTAGAATACAGAATTTGTGTCATATACATTTTTTTTGTTGAGTGAACCATTTTCGAGATATTGCTTGTTATTCCCTTAAATTTTCCAATACTTATACTTTTTCTCAAATGGGAATTCGTTATTCATTTTTTTGTCTTTGATATGCAAAGAATATTAAACAATGGCAAAGCGTGGTGCTGCACATAGCAACCATCTATTAAGAGATACATATTAAGAGATGTATGTCTATACTTAAAGGCTACTATATTTCTATATTGCCCTTGCAAATACAAAACAAGGGGAACATAGTACACCTTAAGCGATAGACAAATATGTTTAGAACTGGTCGCTATGTGTAAAATGTAATTCTCTTTGCATTTCAGGAACATAAAAAAGAACATGGAATTCTCAGTTGAGGAAAAGTGTATTGGAAAATTCAAAGAAATAACAAGGAATATCTCGAAGATGTTAGGGTCTGAAAAAAAAAAAGTTTATGACATGTATGTTTTAACGAGATCTACATTTTTATATAGTAAAATTTTGTGTAACTCTTGCGGTTTACCAGTTATGTATGCAATAGTCGTTCAGAATGAAGAGGACTTTTGGGGACATCCCCAGAAAGTTCAAGATATACATTTTATTTCTCATAAAAATGTCTTAAACATATGATACTTTAATGCAAATCGTTATAGCCGTTTCTGAGAAAATAAAAATTTTCCAAAAATTTTCCATATAAGGGTGGTTTAGAGTAGGGGAGTTTTCTTGAAAACCTTCATGTCGCATCCCTGGAACATATCGAACCTAATTACCTAGTTTAATGTTTATCCGACTTTTCGTTTTTGAGTTATGGTGTTCACAGTCAGACAGACACACACATACACACAAGACATATACACGGACATGTTTCCGAAAAATCTTTATTTTTTTATTTCCTGCACATGGAAAGAGAATGCAATGCTCCACATAGGAACCAGCGCTTAAAAGATTTGATTATCGCTTAAAGCCTACCATATTCCCCTTGCATCAAAAAGAAAATTAGCAATAAGATTGAGTCTGCAAATGTTTATCTCAATTAACATGAAGGAGATTGGAGAATAAGCGTTTGTAAAAATAGTTTGTACAAGAGTAGAGAAAGTCATATTTTTTCTATTTACACCCCGCCTTTAACTACATTAGTATTATCGGAGGCCTTTACTTAGGAACTCAATGGTTAGGTTTTTGCACTTTTGGTTTTTCAATTATTAGATAACACAGCCATTTGTACTCTCATTCATACTTCTAGACTTTGGGGAGGATAGGGAATAATCTTGGCTAGAGAAAGATTTCTACCCCCCAGCTGGGAATTGAATCCGGGACCAATCGCACAGCAGGCAGGTGCTCTACCCTAAGCTACGGGACCAGCCTACTGTACTCCTGATGAAACTCGCACTGCCCAATTAGAGCTGATTTGCAATTGTTGAAATGGAGAGTGCAAAATGGTTTTTGTGCCGTGTGTCGCTATCTCAACTCTATGGCTGCTAGGTACTAAATGAGTGAGCTAGCTCCGCCAAGAAGACCCCTACCGCGAACCATGTAAACCAACAACTTTCAACTAGCGCCAATAAAAGCCTGTAGTTTTAATTTTTTTTTAAATTGACCGTGAGGTTCTATCTACATTCATGTAGTAGCTATAACACCCTGTAGTTCTATTAAACGGTATGTTTCATTGGTTTTTACTCCCTTTAATTTGAAAGAAGGCAAACTTTACACGTAGTGAAATGGCTCCGCAGTAACTCGTTGGCTCGCATTTGGGAGCTCCCGGTTCGATTCCCGTCGACCGCCCATTCTGACCTTGGGGTTTTCGTGGTGAACCTGATCGGTAAGGGAATGCTGGAATGATTTCTTATATACCACGATTTCCTTTCCATCATTTCCCTTTCATTCCGTTTCCTTCTCATCTTTCAGGTGTGGTTATAGGTTTTGTGGCGTTGGGTGGTACCGAACAGATGGCGCGATGCTTGCTCAAAGGAAAGAGTGATCTCCGTGGACAGTAGAGGGTTGCTTGGTTGATGGGTCTTCCATTGAACTCTCTAGAAAACACCAGTAGTGGGACGGGTCTTCGAGTCTGGAACTGTTAGGAACTTACGCGCGTCTCTGTGGCCTCTGGCATCCTGTTGTTCCTTCACTTTATCCCTTCCTCTGGACGGGGTAGTAGGCACAATAGATCTAAGTTGCTCGTAGTGCCCGAGGTACAACCTTCCGTTGCATAATCTGTACAGGTCAATGTTTTCGTCGTGAAAAGGCAGAAACAGAGAGAAGCAGAAGGTAGTCTAGCGTGGGGAGAGAACGGCTGGCAGTATCGCCTTGCGTGGTGATGTTACCTTATCTCACGTTGTGTACGCTGCTCTGTTGCTACTGGTGTAACATCCCTCTCGGAAGATAAATGAACTTGTCCAGCTACTGTACATACAGATAAGGGTGTCATAACAAAAAAAGGTCGGCCTATAACTATACCTTTATATGGTATGAAGAATAATAAACGATCATTCTTTGTTTTTCTGCCGATCAATCAAAACTAAACCTTAAAATAAATAAAGTCTGGAATTATACCCTATATACATTTCATATCCCAATCTGTTACATTATAGGATGAATTAAGTCCTTTGCTCTAGCAACACAAATTCACATCCTATAATTGTCATATAAAAAGCGATTTTTCTATCCTCTATGCATTAAAAGCGATATGTTCGATATCAAGATTTCACCGGAAATACATTTTTTGAGGCCCCCTGAGTCCGAAATATCAATTTTTGGAAAAAGGTGCTTGTGTGACTGTGAACTGCATAAATCAAAAACGAAAAGCAGAATAAATACCAAACTTGATACTTGAGTTTACTATCTTACAAGGATGCGATAACGAAGATTTTCAAGAAAATACCCCCACCACAGATGACCCTTTTCATGGAACATTTTTGGTTAAATTTTTATTTTCTCAAAAAGGCTCTAACGACTTTGATTAAAGTATCTCATGTTTAAGATATTTTTATAGCAGATGAAATGTATATCATGAATTTTCTGGGAATGTCCCCGAAGTCCTCTTTATTCTGAATGACTTTTACATAACTGGAAAACCATAAGAGATAGATAAAGGTTTTTTTTTTTCAAAAAAATGTAGATCTCGTTAAAACCTCATACACATATTTTTTGACCGAGTGAACCATTTTCGCTATATTCCTTGTTATTTCTTTCAGTTTTCCAATACTTAGACTTTTCCTCAAATGGAGATTCGTTATTCGTTTGTTTGTTTTTCTCCTTTTATGTCCTGGACATGCAAACAGAATGGAATGCTCCACATAGCAACCAGCTTTTAAAATATTTGACTATCTCTTAAAGCCTACCATATTCCCCCCGCACCTACCTAGCAATAAGATAGCAGTAACAAATAAGTTTCTGCAAAGGTTTATCTCAATTAACGTGAAGTAGGCTGAGAATAAGCTTTTGTAAGAATAGTTTGTAAAGATGGAGAAAGCCATGTGAGTGCAACACATCAGATTTTTGGTATTGAGCAAAAATGTTTCAAGATACGAAGCAGCATTCAAACGTTTGTTCAAGGTAAAAACTGTTGTTGTTCACCTATGGCACTGGGGATTAATTGATCTGCATCATTTTCCCTCTGGCTTCCCAATATAAAGTCTTGTGAAGCGTGCCTGTGTTGTAGTCCATTTAGCGTTACCCAGGGAACACCACGTGGAGGCGAACTACGTTGTTCCCTGGGTAAACCGTTGTGGCAGAAAGAAAGGTTCGGCAAGAATTCCAAACTTTCAAGCTCGTCTCTTGGGTAACGCAACTGTTATAATGAGCTCTACATATTTTGTGCAGTATTTGTTTATATACCTGTTAAGATTTCGTTGTTATACAAAATTATAGAAACTCAAATAAACGATAGATCACAGGATGCTCACAGAAAATTCAAGATATATCTGCATCTTATTTCTTACGTCAATGTGATAAACATAGGTATTATATTTCTTATATTTTAATAAAAATCGTCTTTAATAAAATAAAAAATAACGAAAAATTGCCATATAAATGGTTAGGAATGCTTGAATGTCCATCTTTGGAAGACGCTGAACTTATGCTAAGTTTTGCATTTCAGCCACTTTTCATTTTCCTTGCATTAAGCGAAAATCGATATCCGGTGAAATCACGATATATAATTTTAGGGTAAAATATAATTATTCCTCTGTCCTACTATAGGTAGCTGGTAGAGAAAGTAAAAAAAGTTAAACTACCACAACAAAAGAACGTGGAAGCCATCTACATCTCAGGCTGGGAAGAATAGGGGATATTGAAAAAAGCCCAGTTTCACGGTATACAACATCAAGAGTTCGATAAAAGGCGTGAACAGAAAAGAGCTTGATGGGATGGACGGGCGCCTGAAGCCATCTTGATGTCCTGTCTGTCACAGGATGTTCTGATGGGAGAGAACAAGGACTTTCACAGCGTGTCCTACACACTTAAACCACGTCTAAAGCTAGGGAATACTTTACTGCTTTTTATATTGATGTGAATAATGTTTATATATTACTCGTACATGGTTTAAAATGGTACAGTTTACGTTCGTGCAAGATAGTTTTAGATTTTAATAAAAACGCATCTACAAAAAAGACAAGCTTCTAGGGTTCGTAAGATCTCAAACCATTCGAAACCAAATTACAATTAATAATATAAATACAGGGCGGTTATCTAACTTAAATGCCAAGTATCCCAAACTTAGGATACAAAGTTACGTAAATCAAGTGACCAAGAAACTATATTCTTCCAATTTATACAGCTCTTGGGGACAATTTGCCCTTTAGCAGTTACTGGTACCTATATGTACCGCTTGCTATTAGGGATCATTTTATGTATAAAATTGCACATTAAATGAACCTTATGAACACACTTGAGTCTAGTAACGCTCACTGGTTCATATGTGTACCTCCTTTCGAATTTCCCGCTTCCCTGCCATCTTGATTGCAGCATGTTCATATAAGTGGTACCACTGTGTACCAGTGAACGTTCAGAGAACAGGCATTTCTACAAATCCACATTTTCATGCTATATCGTGGTTTTTGCAACAGTTTTGTGTTATTTAAGTATTAAAATCAGTGCTATACAAATGTGAACGTGTATCAGTGCTTTTGTTTTCTACTATTTGATGAAAGTTCTGGATTTACAACCATTATAATGTAGGTGTGTATCTAGCCTGGAAAATGGAGACGACTTTCAACACCGCTTATAACAAGGTTAGTAGTACTGTAGTGCATGCTACTATTACTCATGAGTATGTAATGCGGGAGTTTTAGAATGGAAAAACGCCTCGATGTGGTAGAGAGCGTGGAGCATGCATACATGCGTAAAATTGTAATATGGGATGTTTCGAAAACGGGTATCACCTGGAAAACAAAAGAAAATGGTGTATATATATTATTGTGGCGTATTAATAATTTGGGGGGTTTCATTGTCATTATCGGACATATTGTTGTTCTATATTGCCATTACTAGATTTATTTTTGTTTTCCTTTTATGTTGACTGCAATGACGTCACTCCTGGCTGGGAGTTTTTTCTAGCCACGTGTGGTGGGGATATAGCACCTGTCATACTGAGTATTCCGTGAGGAGCAGTTCGTGTGCGCAAGCCGGCCTTTGGATCGGTGAACATCTCCCCTCACCTTTCATTTTTAATAGTGTAGAAACCCCAAACGGTTGAGAAATAAATCTAGGAATGTGCAAGTAGATTTGTGTTACGTACTTTTGTATAGTGATAACCCACACCACGTTTTCGGTCCTCCGCAGCCAAGTGAGTATGTGCTGGGCACTAAAAATTAATTTAATTGTTCATTTGAACCTTTATGCCTCTACCCAGCATGTAACAGTATATACCAAGTTCTATATTTTAATGAGCTCACTTTTCTAAAGAAGGTTTTATTTATTTATTATGGTTTCCTAGTAACAGAGGTGTGCAACATTCTGTTAAATACAAGAGACTTTACAGGCCGTTTTTTTGAAAAAGTTAGAATATATACTTCGTCTCTCTATCTGATTTACTTTTATTATAAAGAAATCTAGCATCGAATGACAGTGACTACAAACCACAGTGCAGTACAGATGTTTCGCTATCAACAAGTTGGGAGAAGACATTGGCAGAATTTGCAGGAGATGAAACACGCCTAGTCACTAAACGTAGAGTATTTGAAGAAGAAGAAGAAAAAGATGACTAAACATAATGCTCATATAAATGAGTTTAAAAGAATAAATACCAAATAAGAATTAGAAGAAACCAGGTTCTAGTCCGAAAAAAAATGTTGATCAACGAAGTTGTACACTGACAAGAACTCACAGGATCTAAGAGAAGTGAATGAGCTTTATATCATCTCCAGCTGACACAGGTATGCAATTAACATTAGTTTCTCTCGTAGAATTCTGATTTCGGTTATGCTGACCCATATTATATTCATTAGGGTGTCAATTGAGTTGATGGCTAAGTCCTGGATTGCGTGTCGAGTGCAGCTCTATTGTGTTGGACTTGTTTATTTTCTTCATGTCCAATTCGTTCTTCAGCTGTAGCTGTTTGCTTGCGATGATTTTGGCATTCTTTCCTTAGAGCCATGATTTATTTTTGCAGCTGATAGCTTTTATGGCCTTTCGAAAGTTTTACTTTCTCACTACTTAGTACGTATAGAAAGTATTGTATTGCATTAAAAATTTGATGCCGAGATTTCACAGTAAACATTCGTTTTGAGGTCCCCTAAATAAATGTTGGGAAAATATTTGTCTGTGTGTATATGTGTGTATATCTTTTACTGTCTGTAAACATCAGAGGTCGAAAATGAAATGTCAAAATAAACATTAAACTTGGTATTTAGGTTCAGAATCTCTCAAGAATGCAACACGAAGATTTTAAAGAATATCTCCGCATCACAAAATAACCGTATTGATTAATACGTTTGTTATTTCTCATTCTACCAAAAAATGCTTCTAAAGATTTTGATTAAAATACATGTTTAAAATATGCGTATACCAATAAAATGTATATTGTTTTTTATAACTAGGAAACCATAAAGTATAGACCAAAAATGACCGCAGGAAAGGTGTAGAGCTTAATAAAATAAGTGAATATTCCTTTTTTCGTAGTCAATAGTTTTCGAAGGTTTGTAATGTTTGTTCATCCTTTCATACAAGAGCTTTTCACCACGAATAAACACCTGAATGCGGTTTTCTTATGTTTTAATAATAAAGTTTATACTGTATAATTTAAAACCAATCCTGGGTAGCCTAACATGAATAGAAAATCACTTCTATAATATGTAACATATATGGGTAATTCCCATTGGTAGCTAAACTCATATGAAAGAATTACATATGATTTTTCAGAATTACCGTAACTCCTATACTGTAACTCATTTGCTCTTGTATATCTGCATATTGTATGCAAAGAGAACATGGCAGTAGAGAAATAATTCTGGAACAAGACAAAGAGAGACAGCAGAAGCAATTGGACTAGTTAAGACGGGTAATAAAATTACAAATGCAAAAGCCTCCTAAAGTCTGGTGCTTGTGGTAAACAGAACGATCTAACTGTCCATTCTGCTAGGAGAGAAACCGCAGTGTATTTGTGCGTCATAATGCGATAACGTTGTAACGTATCAGTTACCTAGGTTCGCTGTCTCTGATGTTCCCCAGAGGAAGAGAAAAAAGTTTTACGATCGAGGGAAACGTAGCTGCCGGTTGTTTCCTGTTATGTAGGGTGCTTTGCATGTCTCTCTGAATATTCAAATGTACCAAAACTTTAAGGGAATGTGAATAGCAAAATGCACAGGTGTTTCTGAAAAGCGAATTAATGGCATCTCTAACGTTCCCCCGGTCGTAACTGCTGTACTTTTATTTCTGTTCTTTGTGCTTCTTTTCTCTGGAACCCTTTCAATTTTTTCTCATTATTGTCCCGGCGTGTGAGTGAAAAACCGTTAACAAAAGTTTACAGGAAACGTCACGAAAACAAAGGGTACCCTTTTTGAGTCTTCTGTAAGTAATAACGATGAAAACTGTATTTTCTAAGCCAGCTTCAAAAGGTGGTAAATAAAAATTAATTTTTGGAATTGTTATACAGGTTATAGTTTACTCCACCTGGATATAAAACGTAGTAGTACTTTAAACAAAAAAAATTAATAAGCTTATAATTGGAGTGCGATAATTTTCAAGAGTGTCATATTAAGATTATGGGAGAGTTGGATACAATGTTTTAGCAATCTTGGTATTAATAGCTGTAGGAAATAAATCATTAACTATTTCGTTATCCATAGCTGTCATAATTGAGAGCATCTTCATATGTTCGTAAATGAGACGTTTACTTCTCTCTCTTTCATTTGTTATTACTTGGTGTGTTGAACCATTAAGCAAGTAAGTCACTTGCATGCATTCCCTTTCAGCGAGAGAAATGAGTAGCTTTACGGACTGTGATGTAGCGTATTATCAGCACAGCATCGTACGTAATTACAAATTCAGACCATTTAATAAAGTACATAGGTTTTCACAGCCTGGTTCATAAACTTGTCAACTTACCATGGTCTAAACAAGAATATTGGAAAGAATTTAAACACATTCAACAGACAGCTTTAAAGAATGGTTTTGATACCAAGTCGATTAATATTATGGTAAAACGTTACAAATATACAAAACAATTGCAAGAGATGAGCACTCTCAACAACATCAAAGAATAGCCATCAGTGTTTAAAAATGTACTTTTCACCCTAAATTATTCAAGAAATTTGAAAATATTTATAAGACCCATGGAATAAAGTTAGCTCCACAGAAAAGGTTCAGTCTCAACAATTTGATAAACAAGCCAAATGTTAACAACAAAGATAAGAAAACTCTTTCTGGTATTTATAAAATAAAATGTGACGATTATGACAAGTTTTACATTGGAAGAACAAAACGTAACCTCTTAATCCGTTTAAAAGAACACCAACAAAAAATAAAACTTAAACAAACTGACAAATCAGCTGTATCATATCAGTTTTGGAACAAACAACATGAAATTGTTCAAGATATTGAACCGTTAAAATTTATACATAATTCATCCCTGTTGGATGTCTGGGAAAAAATATTTAGTATTAAAAACAATCAACAAGTTCTAAATTTTGAAATTCCGGCGTTGGATGACATCATTCGCCTTCTGGTTCAACCACACAAGAAATTAGACGTATGTGGAGTCCATCCTACTTCAAGTTCTCCAACATTCCAAGTGAGGGCAGTACAGCCTTCTGTTCACCTTTGGCAGTTACTGAAACTACCAACCGAGGTCCTACCATTCGACTTCATGGGTTCTACACATTCGGGGTTTTGAAGTGTGAGTTAGTTGACTTTAAAATCACTGATGATGGGGCCTTAGCAGCCTTGAAATAATCGTCCATCCTTTGACCATCAGGATGTAAGTGAAGGCTTTTAATATTTTTTCGACTCATAATTTTAATCAAAGTACAGAGGTTTTGACATTCTTGTTGCTCAGAGAAAAGAATATCACAAGATGGTTTCATCTTCTCTCTATAAGCCATGACAACTTATAATATTGCTATAGGAAATATGACATTACTGTTATTGGCATTTTTTCTTTTATTCCATTGAAAGAACTTTTTAATAAATCAGCATTTAATGCTCTCTGCCTTATTTTGTGTACAAAAACAAGAATTTTTAAGGTATGTGGATTTTAAATGATAGTGTAAGAATTACATATTAATATAATTTACTGCAAATACTTTAAAACATGAAAATATAAGTTTACTCAGTTCAAAGCAATTTTGAGTATAATAAGTATAAAACGGCCAAGGGGATGCAGTTCTGCGCTATGAGCGGAAAGGCCGCGAACTAACGCGATGACGCAATACAACCACACACATACAGCAGGAAATGCTGTAAACTCTGATTTACTCTTTAGCGCTTCGCCGTAAAGTTCACAATGCTAATGATGGAGCATAAAGGAAATAGAGTTATTCACGAGCAAGCTTGACGTGTTATTATTACGTTTCGTGACGAAGAGAAGAAAGAAGCTCAGAAAATACCTATTATAAATGCCAGTGAACGTGCTAATTGTTTGTATTTTCCCAGTTGAACTGTGCTGAGAGAGCACGTCGTTACGTGCACGTGCACGCGCGCTCCGATATAGGACTGCACTCGACGTTGTCGAGTTATACCTGTTTCAAAAATAGAGGTATGCATTCCCCATATACACAATAAAGAGAGTCCATTACAACACGTGTCCGGAAATTCTTGGTTTCTGAGTTTATGACCTTCAAAACGTGATATTCACCAGAACGTTTTTCTTCCCGTAGGTAGTTGCCGTGACAGAAGATATTAAAAGGACACTCTGACAGTTCATTCCGAGACGAAGGGTACATTGAGTGTTGTGTTTGGCGTTCGACTGAGCGACATGTGCTCAAATCAGAAGCCGGCAGAAATGCACTTCATGTACGGTAAGGCGGACACCAAAGGAAATGCCCAAAGCGAAGATGTCCAGATCCGAAAACATTTGAACGTCTCCATCGCCGTCTTGCACTTATGTGAAGCTTATATCTCCTGGTTAGGGGAGGGGGCGATCAGCATCTACAACTCCAGATGTAGAGGAAGAGATTCTGGATCCTGTGCACACAAAAGGTTAGCGTTGCAAGTGAATGTTCTTCACTGGAGACTGTTGCGAGAGCAACCGTTGTATTCTTATCATTTGCAACGTATACAGGCCCTGTAACCAGCAGATTACTTGCTCGATTGATGTTCTGCCAGTGGTTCGTGCAGCAGTGTGCTACAAATCCTAACCTTCCTGCCATAGCATTACAGAAGAAGCACAGCTCACAGGAGATGACATTACAAATTTCCACAATCGGCACGTGTGGGCATATGAAAACCCACATGCAATTGTTCCACCTCGTCACCAAGTGCTCAAATGTGGGCCGATATTATTGATGATCGACTCGTTGGACCCATCTACTTGTAAACAGCCTTGCAGGCGCACAGAGACTTCCTGGAGAACACCATACCTCATGTGTACGAAGACACTCTATTGAGCATTCAACAAGCTCAATTCTTGCATACTGGCGCTCCTTCGCACTTTAATCGTAACGCTCGCCGGTACTTGGATCAAAGGTTTCCTGATCGATGGATAGGTAGAGGTGGTTCAATCGCTTGCCCACACGTTCACCTGATTTGAACCCTGTCGATTTCTATTTATGGAGCAATTAAAAAGAATTGGTTTATTCGTCGCTGATGCCTGGCATGGAAACTCTTCAGAATCGAATTGTGGCAGATTGTGAGGAAATACGCAATACTCCTGGAATTTGGGTCGTGTTTGCATGGCCATGAGATTTGAAGCAATGCATCTCTGTTGCAGTGGAGCAGATAATGGAGGCTATGTTGGGACGTGTCTGCTGGGAACTGGAATAATATTTAGACATCTGCCATGTCACCCGGAGTGCTCAAATTCAACACATGTAACCGTCATGCAAGCGTATAAATATGTTCTATTGTTTCATTCTGCTTTTGTTTGATACGAAGTCATTTCAGTTACAAATGAGATAACTTTAGTTTTGCACTATGACTATTGAATAGTCCTGTATAAGGTTTTAAAAGAATAGTTTGTAGAGTGAGTGGAGAAAGTCATGTGAATCGAACACATGCAATTTTTAGTTTCTCTATAACACACACGGTAGGTAGAGGAGGTATTGCATTCCACCCAAAAATTCAATACCGTGATTTCACCGGAAATACATCTTTTCAGACCCCTTGAAAAAAAATTAGAAAGATCGGTGTGTGCGTGTGTGTGCGTGTATGTATGTGTCGGTGAACAGCATAACTCAAAAATCTAATGTCAGATTAACACCTAACTTTGTATTTAAGTTATGCACCTTCCAATGAAGCGACACGAAGATTTGCTAAAGAATCTTCCACCTATTACATGCAACATTTTTCGAAATTATTTATTTTCTAATAAATGGCTGTAACACTTTTAAAATAAAAATACCGTATATTAAAAATAGACAAATAAAATGTATAACTTGAATTTCCTGGGAATAGCCTTTGAAGCTCTCTTCATTCGGAAGGATTTTTGTATAATGTTATAGACAAAAACGTATACACCAAAAATGTAGACCTCTTTAAAACACACAATTTAAACTCAAAGAGCTTGTTTGTGGCAAAATCCCTTTCCTAGGTTTTCGTTATTAATGATTCGAATTATTCAACACTTAGCCATTCCTTTAAATTCCTGACAACATTAAGTTTTTCTCGCGATTCCATTGAAACATATAGAACTTTAAGACAGCGTGAAGCGTCCAGTTTTTAAACATTTGACTATCCCTGTTCCCTGTGTAATGTGGCTATTCCTACAAAAGTTTATTGGGATTAAAATAAAGTAGATATGCAAATAAGATATATAATACTAGTTTGTATACCCACTAATAAATGGTATAGGGTAGAGGTTGCAACAGATCAATTCTTTTATTCAGGGTGTCTCAAAATATGTATTACCGATGAAATCTCTGTATGCAATGCTTCCTCTGCTTACTGTAGAAAATACCGAGCGAGGTGGCACCGCGGTAACGTGTGTGACTTGCATTCGGGAGGTCCTGGATTCGATCTCCGGGGTTTGACCACCCTGACCCATGGTTTTTTCGTGGTTTCCCCGGGATAGGCAGGTAAATGCTGGGATGATTCATCTTCTACATGTCTCTCCTGCCCCCCCCCCCCATTTCCTGTACACATTCTTTGCTATCTGTTTCAGGGCGAATCCATCGCCCGCCTGTCGCAAACGTCACCACCGCCAGCTCCAACAGATTCCCTGGAAGGGTTTAGGTTGACAATATCAGGTCTTAGTGACCTGGTGCGAGCCCTGTACACGACGACGGCGGTGTCGACTGCGGTTATCTCTGACCTGAAGAGTTGGCAGGAGAGACTGTGCAATCTCGTCATTGCAAACACGCAAGCAAACGCCTTCACGTTTGCTAGCACAAGATATACACTCCCAAGAAGAGTGTCCCCCCCAAGGGTCACTCAACAACGCCCAGGTTCAAATCAATAAAGACATTACGGACATTACCAATCCCGTCACTCCCCGGGGGGCAGTCAGGGCCCTGGCACGGTATGGCTGTCTCCCGGTATTTCCACACCCTCTGCCAGCATTGCATAAGCTGGCAGTTACCTTCCGTTTACTATCGGGGGTGCTCAGCGGAACCCCACCACCTTTCCTGACTTCTATAAAAAAAATTTAAAAAAAGAAGAAAGACTGTTTCAGGGTTGTAAGACCAGGCGAAGGTGTGCGTCGGGTTGCAGCTGAGCGGTGGCTGTGCACTCCTTGAAAGTTTGATTCTGACACTACAGCAGAGTTTGCTCGGCTGGAACACACCTCTGGGTGCTTTCGGGCGGGAGCTCTTCGGGGGATCCCCAGAGGCTCGGGCCCAATAGAGTGGGCTCAGGCGGCGTTGGAAGCGTTCAATCTGGAAACAGTAGGGACCCTTTCTATGCTTGCGCCAGTTGTCATCCTTATATGGTTACCCTTCGAGTCACTCCCCTCATACCTCCCTCCTTGGGTCAGGTAGAAGCACAAGAGGCCGACTGGGCTGCGTGTGGTGCCCTGGCCCAGTTTCGGCAGGTCCCTACATTCGTCCCCTACTTTTACTATAGTTAAGCAGTAGGGAATGTGTTAAGTTTTTTTAAGAATACTAAGTAGCCTATATAAACACAAGTGATAGTGGCTAGAGAAAGTCATATGAGTATAACATCCGATTTTTAATATACTGTGCAAAGATAGACACACAGAAGTGCGCACGTGTGCGCGCACACATAGCTTTATCGAGTAAATAAGGTATTACATTACACCAAAAAATTCGATGTCAGGTTTTATTGGAAATACATGTTTTAAAACCTCCTGATAAAAAATCTGATGTGTTACACTCACATGACTTTCTCTACTCTTGTACAAACTATTTTTACAAACGCTTATTCTCCATATGCTTCATGTTAATCGAGATATCCAGATGTCAATCTTACTGCTAATTTTCTTGTAGATGCAAGGGGAATATGGTAGGATTTAAGCGATTGTCAAGTATTTTAAGCGCTGGTTGCTATGTGGCGCATTCCATTCTCTTTGCATGTCCAAGACATAAAAAAAAATGAATAACGAATTTGAGAAAAAGTATAAGTATTGGAAAATTTAAGGGAATAACAAGCAATATCTCGAAAACGGTTCACTCAACAAAAGAAATGTATATGACATAAATTGTGTATTTTAACGCGATCTACATTTTTTGTATAGTAAAATTTTGCCTATCTCTTATGGTTTACCACTTATGCAAAAGTCGTTCACAATGAAGAATACTTTTGGAGACATTCCCAGAAAATTCGAGATATACATTTCATTTCTCATGCCAATATCTTAAACATATGATATCTTAATCAAAATCGTTAGAGCCATTTTTGAGAAAATTAAAATTTTCGAAAAATCTTCCATGTAAAGGGTAGTCTGGGGTGGGGGGATTTTCTTGAAAACCTTCGTGTCGCATTTCTGGAAGATACTGAACCTAAATACCAAGTTTGGTGCTTATCCAACTGTTCGTTTTTGAGTTATGCTGTTCACAGACACACACACACAGACACACACACACAGACACACACACGGACATTTTCCAAAAATGCTTTTTTTGGATTCAGGAGGTCTCAAAACATGTATTTCCGGCGAAATCTCGGTATCGAATTTTTGGGTGGAATGCAATACTTCCCCTACTTACTATACGTAGTAGAGAAAGTAAAAAACAAGCATTTTGAGACAAAGTTATGTATGCGCATCTGTGAGTAGCATCCAAAATGAAATGTTTGATAAATGCCAAACTTAGTTCATAAGTTCAATACCTTCCAAAGATGCGACACGAAGGCTTTCAAGAAAATCCCCTCACCCGAAACTAGCGTTTACATAGAACCGTTTCCAAGTTTTTATTTTCTCAAAAATGGCCCTAACGATTTTGATTAAAGTACCACATATTTAAAAAATCAAATAATATGCATATCTTGAGTTTTGCAGCAATAGCCTGTAAAATCCTCTTCTTTCGAAAAGAAATTGGTATAATTATGTGTAACTGGTAAACCTTAAGAGATAGACTAAATGTTAAAAACACAACTTTATTTTAAACAATTTTTTGTAACCTGAGTCATTTCCAAGATCCCGTTATTATTGGTTTCAATTTTTCAAAACTTTTGTCATTCTTTTAAATGTTATTTTTGAGTTGTTTCTCGCTGTTTCATGGAAAGAGTAAGGAACTACAAATAACGACGCGCTTTAAAAATCTGATATAGATGCTGCTTTCTGTAACTGCTATATCCGAAATGTTGATTTCGATTAGCATGAGATAGATGAAAAATAAACTTTCATAGGAATTGTAGTAGCCATATAAATTAAACAATAGTGAGAAGAGCAAATCTTATGAATTTAAACATTATATTATTTAAAAATTATTTTTTGTTTTGGTGTTCTGAAAACATGTATTCGGAGGGATACTGTCCTTAATGAGCGTTTGTGTCAAACGCACTTTAGTTACGCGGTGAAGATGTAGTAGGCTTGTAGAATCAACGTGATGAGGCAATGGTTAGGGAAAGTCGTGTGAATATTACACATAGCATTTTGCCCTAAAGTCATCATCCACAGCTACACTTTTGGTCTCAAATTTGCAGGGAAAGTGTGCAATACATGTGACAGATGTGGAATAAAGCCATTAGGGAACCCGTTCTGTCGCCTCTCTTATTATTTTTCTGTTAGTAAAGGGCCGTGTTTTCATTTCCAGGTCATCTCTACGCTACGAGCTCTATTTCTGCTATTTTTGGACAAAATGTGCAGCGAAATAAAGAAACAAAGTACACGGCACAAACACATAAAGTTTAACTCTCCCTGCGATTCCATTCCGGTAAAGTAACTTTATTCTTTGCACTTCATCATATCGTTGTCCCTATTTCAGAGCAACCCATTTCGCTGTAGCATAAAGCAATGCAGAGTTTTCAATAAATTTCCATCTGAAAGCATTTCATTTTATTTAATGTTAAAAAAAAGAACGAACTCAAATAACAGAAAGAAAACATGCCATGCTATTTTCAGTGTGAACCTCCAAACAGGGATGGCTCTTCAGGTGAAACAGGGAAAGACACCACCAGATTTTTAGGCTATCTAGAAAGATTTTTGCGGCACATCACCATACTTGCTTTACCTGATTAGTTTACGTCAATCAGTAGTAGGTGCATCGTAATTAATGGGGTTCATCCTGAAGTACCGCCAACATTTCATAAAAGAAATACCCCTAGATTTAACTGAGCTAGGGATTGCGATGACTGGTTAACCAAAGCACTGCTGGTTGCATTTATTAGCACCGAATCATTTAAACACTCAGAGCGTGTAAAGTTTGCTCTTTTGAGTATTCTAAACTCATACGGAAGGAGTATACTAAATGAAAATGACGAATATCCAACAGCATCGATAAACTAAAGATAGAAATATATAAAGAAAGGAATATAAGGCGAGCGGAGGCCTTTAGGCCGTAGCGAGCCGCAGTGAAAGCACAGAGGTTTTGTGGTCTCGAAATTTAATCCGAGGTTAGGTTTAGGTTAGCATGTGTGCATGTGTATATTAACTGGATTCAAATAACGGTGTGGGCAGTAAAGGATCCCAGTTTGAATTTAAGACGCCGCCTAAATCTTACACTTAATGATGCAAACACGTGAATTCTTATCTAATGTTATTTAATGAAGTAAAAACATCCGCATTCTCTCGGGTTGCACTAATGCGGTTGGGTAGGATAGGATTAAAAAATCTTCAAAACGTATACGGCCACTATGAAAGCTACTCATATGCATTTTCATTCCTTAAATCACTATTTTTTACCATTTTAACTCGAAGGTAAATATGGTAGTTATATACTGATTTTCTTAACAAACATCCAATAAAAGGAAACAAAAACAGAGTAATATATTGATAGACTTCATACAGACATAGGAAAGCGTTATACGGAACGGTACCGTGTCTCTGTGAGAGTGTGAGAGTGTGTGAGGTCAGCTGTTCGGGTCGCTGTTGCAAAGTCTTAGTTAATGCTTAATATTGTGAGGAAACGAGCGTTTAGGAAAAAAGATGAAGATACAATAATTATATGTTAGATTAACCTAACTTTCTCTACCCTTTATCGTATATTTTTATACCCCTTATAGTACAAACTATTTTTATAAGAGCTTAATGGTTTCTAAAGTGAGATCAAATATTTAAATGGTGTTTCGCTAAATTTGAATTCTATATCCTTTGAGTGACATCACGAGATGTAAAAGAATGCAAAATGAAGTATAATAAGACATTTCAAAATTCAACCAAATAGCAACCAGTATCTCAGAAATTGCAAATGGCTTAAAAATGTGACATAAATAATTGTCTTTTTAACGAGTAAGTTCGTGTCTACCCTCTTACGTCTAATTATACAGAAGTAGACAAAGTTCATTCCGTATAAAGAGGACTTCACAGGTTATTCCCAGAAAATTGAATGTATAGCCATGCAAACATTTTAAACATATGGCATTTTAATCAAAATCGTTAGCCGTTTTTGAGGAAATAGAATTCCATGTAAACATTTGATTGGGATGAGAAAATGTTTCCTTAACACCTTGGTTTCACATCCTTAGATAAGGCTGAACTTAAAAGATAAGTTTGAAAATTATTCAAATTTTCGTTTTTACTTTCTCTACTACGCACCTAGTGGGTATAGAAGGTATTGCATTCCACCCAAGAATTCTATACCTGTATTTCAACAAAAATAAATGTTTTGAGGTTACGTTCAATCCATAAAAGTATGTTTGAAAAAAACATCTGTGTGTATGTCTCTGTGAGCAGCATAAATAAAAAACGACAAGTCTGATAAATAGGTATTTAGGTTCAGTACCTTCAAAAGATGCAACATGAATATTTTCAAGAAAATATCCCCAACCCAAACTACCCTTTACATGGAACATTTTTATTTTTTAAAAATGTCTCTAACAATTTTGATTAAAAACATTTACATAGAAAGTAAAATGTATATCTTGAATTTTCTGGAATATCCTGTGAATCTACTTCATTCAGAAGGAAAGTTAAGATATATAATTTTGCATAACGGATAAACGTTAAGCAATAGACCACGAAAACGCACTACACAATATATGTAGATCTCTTTAAGACACACAATTTATTTCAAATATCTTTTTTGTGGTATCAGCCATTTATGAGATATTTGTTATTGATGGTTAAAATAGTTAAGTCTCGTTTTTGAAGTCCTATCGATTTTCAGATATTTTTCGCGATGTCATGGAAAGAGTATAGAATTTTAACCTGCTTATTTAGTCGAATTCGAAAACATTTGAGTATCACTATTTTCTTTGCTTTTATAATGAAATATGTAATGCAGCTTTTTTCGGAAAGGTTTATTGGGATTAAAATGATAGATAGGAAAATAAACTCGTAAGAATAATGCTTATACTCAGCAATAAGGGATATAAGGTATAAAAAGTAATGTTAGTGTAACACATCAGACTTTTTGGTTATGTTATTCTCAGACGCACAGGAGCAAGGACCTTTTCACATTCTCTACCGTGTACTTAGAAAGTAGAGAAGATATTGCATTCAAACCAAAAATTATATATGGAGATTTTATCGTAAATAAATGCTTTTATGTCCTCTGAATAATAAAAACGAATTTTTAAAAATATATCGTCCATGCGTGTATATGGGTATGTGGGTAAGGGTACGTGTGCATGTGTGTGTCTGTAAATAACAGATCCGAAAAAGTCAGATAGTAATGAAAATTTATATTTAAATTTAATATCTTCCAGAGATGTGACACGAGGATTTTCAAGAAAATGGCTCCACCTTAAATCGATTTTTTTCTAAATTGATCTTCTAAAAATAGCTCTAGATTTTTATTAAAATCATATACTTAAGATATATACATGATAAGTGACATGTAAGAGAATATCTTGAACTTTCTCGGAACAGCCTATGAAGTACGCTTCATTTGGAAGGAATTCTATATACTTTTATAAACCATAAGACAGAGACATAGTTACTATAGAAAAAAATGTATATCTCTTTAAAACACGGAATATATTTCAAATAACCTTTTTGTGGTACCAGCCATTTGCAAAAATGTCATTGTTATTGGCCACAAATTTTCAGCAGTTTTGTCATTTTATTTTTACTACGCACCTAATAGATAAAGGAAGTACCTATAAAGTTCTACCCAAAAATTCCATGTCGGTAGTTTAATGGAAATGCATGTTTTGAGCCTCCGGATAAAAAAACAAACAAACCATGTTTAGAAAAATCTCCTTGCGCGCGCATTTTCTGTTAGTGTGTGTGAGAGAGAGTGAGAGATAGAGAGAGAGAGTGTTTTAGTGAACACAAATGTCGGATAAACACTAAACTTTGTATTTAAGTTTAGTATCTTCCAAAGATCCGACACAAAGATTTTAAGAGCATATCTCCACCTCTAACTACCCTTTGCATTGAAAATGTTTCGATATTTTTCGTTTTGTAAAATATGACCCAAAGGACTGGGATTAAAATTGGCTATACATGAGATATTCACTGCAAAATAAAATATTGGTATTTTCATGGAATAGCCTGTGATGTCGCCTTCGTTGGAAGGAATTTCGTATACCTGTGTATAAAAGTTCTAAGATATGAACAAAGCTTACTACACAAAGAATGTAGGTCTCTTTAAAACACACAATTTATTTTAAATAGCCTCTTTGTGGCATATGCCATTTCCAAAGTATTCGTTATTATTGATTTGAATTTTTCGAAACAATCATTTTTTGAAATGCTCTCACATTTTTTCGTGATCTTTTGGAAATAGTTTGAAATTTCAAGGCCATCATATGGCAACCCACCTTTAAACATTTCATTAAGGCTTCGGTTTTCTACATCTACCTTGTAGTTGCAACGAAATGTGTAATATAAATATTACTGCAGAGGCCTCTCTCGATTAACATGAAGTAGACAGAATAATAAAACTTTGTAATAACAGGTTGTAAAAGCTATATAAAAATAAACGATAGTAATACGAGAAAGTGATGTAACATATGAGACTTCTGAAATAAATACTACCAACCTTCAATCAGTCGTTTTTCATGTTGTAATGGAAAATGCATGGAATTTTAAGACTAGTATATGGAGACTGGTTTTTAAATATTTGACTGTCACACTATGCAATTTGTACCTTTAACGAAATGTGAAATGAGCTACTTAAGCAAAATTTTATTCAGTTACGAAGTAGATAGAAAAAATATGAATGTAAAATTCTGTTGTGATACATAAAATAGGACTTTCTGCACCGGTGGCAAACTTACATATATCTCTTATACTGGTACATTTGTAATAGTATTCTTCTACAAATTTATATTTTATCAAAATTTGAGGGACATCTATAAAGTAAATAACAATTACACATCAGGCATGTGTCGTTCCCCCACCGCAAACTGCATGCATGCTAGTTAGCTCCTTACTCCACCTCAGTGTGAATCGAGTTTCGTTGTTGTGAGGTCTCGTTGGTCTGCTTTACAACATATCCAAATAGAGGCGCCTATTGAAATCCTGCCAAATGTGAAGTGGGTAGTGTGATTAATTTTTTAAATGAACAAAGTATTTGCCAGTAGAAATTTATAGGCAAATAATGCAAACGTATGGTGATAATACAATGAACGAGTCTTCAGTAAGGAAATGGTGCATAATGTTTTACCAAGGAAAAACCAGTGTGCACGACGAAGACCGGTGTGGGAGGCCATCACTCATTACGGACGAATTAAAAAGCAAATGTTTAAAGAATTAAGGATATTCATTTGTTTCCGAAACTAAAGGACTCTTTGGGTGGAAAAGAGTTTCCAACTGATGAAAAAGACCTCAAAGAGGCAGCGACAGTCTTTAGTGGTAGATGAGTATAACATCGGCATTGAAAAACTAGTACCACGTTACAATAAATGTCGATTACAGCAATGGTGATTACATTGAGAAATAGAGTAAATACTGTATCTTTGTAAGTAAAGTTTTGTGTTGATATCTTTCGTTATTACTTAGTTATGACAAGTCGTTCTTTAACTTCTGGATGTTCCTCGTATTTTACCCGCAACACACATACATTTTTTAAGGAATAGTTTCATATTAAGCAAAAGATTCTTAGTTACTACACACAGAAATAGCAAATGATAACAAGGACTTGAAAGTTAACGAAAGAAATAACCGTAGTTTTTTTTTTTTTGGATTAGGCATTTATTGGTTACTTGGGTATACAAAATCATACAAATGTTATACGAAAGTTAGAAGAGAAGAAGAAGCAAAGATTTGATTAGAGAGAGCGATTTAATAAGAAAGGGGAAACAATGGATTGTTGCATCTGAATTTAAACATTTCAGGTGCAGATTAAGGCCTGCAGGCTATAGTCAAAAACGAACGCCCCATAAACTATTCAATCCCATGAAACGAGCTCTGTCTATGGAAGCGCATGAATGCGGTGTACATAATATTGATTTGTTTAGAGCACGAGCAACGCGATGCCGTTTACCGTTTAATTAACGGTATAATCGTTGTTTCCGAATAAAACGCCTTTTGTTCCGATGAATAACACACCACAAAGGTACACAAATTTTGAAAAGAATGGAAGCAGTAACCGTTCCTAGTTTCTAGCAGGAGAGTAAATTGCGCTAAAGGGCAGAATGGTAAAATATACAGACCCCCCCTCCCTCCCTTAGGGATTTTAATGGTCCAAATATCGCTTCTAGCAGCCTGAGATAAAGCAGAACCGTTTTTCCCTTTCCGATATCCTGTTGGGAAACGTTAATGAATTGGAAACGGATTTTACTTGGTGATCGACTCCATTCAATCATAAGCACCTTTATTCGGTCCGACGGATGGTGTTGCATATTTATTGGCCTGTGTTGTATCTCTCCGCTTCCGTCAGAAAAAGAAGCAGTTAAAAGCACTTTCAGATTAGCTCCATTCGTATGCAGTTATTAAATATTTATACTGAGTTGAGGTTTGGATTTTGTTCCTTAGAATTTATTATTCATAGTTTACAGTATGGTAAATTATAAAAATATTCCTACCTACCTTTACTCTTTAACAGTTGTTAAAAATTAATCTCACTATACCATGGCTGAATTCCACCAATCTTCTTTAATACACTAACACCGCATTAAATTATTTAAAGATTCGTTAACTCATATTTTGTGGTTCATTAAAATTATTGTTACTAACGAATTCCAAAATATGTCGTGAACTTAAAGAGTGCCCGATACTAAATTCTAGGTACAGTTTTACTATATATATGTATATACATATATAAAGTATACATAGTTTGTTTAGCCATTTAAATACCCAAACGCGACCGCTAAATGAATTTTGGTGTTTGTAAATTGTAGGTGAAATTCTGAAACTTTACTTACTCGTAATTTGATTCTGAAATTTAAAAATCCAGTTTTTCCGCTTCCTTCAGATTTCTAGTCAAGGGTGATAAAATCTACATAGATATTTATTGTATCAAATGCAGTTTAGGATTTAGACTTATATAGTTTTTTATAGAAATTACTTCTAAACGACTTGAAAGTTTTAATGTTAAACCAAAGTTAGTCTTTATATTTTGTATATGATTATATTTGAGAAATGTTATATAATATTGTTAAGCTAGATATTTTAAGTTTTTATTCCATAGGGCATTTTATACATAACTGGTTTTCATTTATAAAATTTAGCATCTTAAATGTTAGATATATAGGACTACATATATTATTTTCTATCATACTCATAATTCCTTTAAATGTTTAGCTATTTATCTAACACTTTTACCTCAGGTTTTCTCGACGTGTATGTATATATATATGCCGGGTGAGTCTTCTAAGCCTGCGGATTGAGAAGTTAAGCAGTCCCTGCGTTGAACAGCAATGCCGTAAACACTGCCCACTGCTTTGCACCGCTGTGCGTGTAGTGACTTGCGCTCGTAACGCAACAGTGTGCTCGTTGGCCTTCGATAGCGAAGGTCCCAGCTTCAAATACTGCCACTTGAAGGTACCTTTTAAGTATATTAAGTTTAACGAGAACTGATAGATTGTCATGGACGAGTCGTTTTACCTAATTAGTTTAATTATATGAATTTCATTAAAACACAAATTGTTACTTGTTAGAATATGGTTTAATGAAATCATAAATAAATGCATATAACATGCAAACATAAGGCATCCTTAAATAATATTTTACTATTGAAAGTTATTCTTTCATATGTAAGAGAGCAAATAAATTGTTCTGAGAGTACGTACATACAAACTAGATAACGTATGCAAGCCTATATTATGGTCGTTGTACACCTCTCTGGTTCGTTCGTCTGTAAATAATACAGTTGCCAAAAAATGTGGATCTTGTTCAGTTTGTCGTATGATCCATCTAGTGAACGCCACTCTCCGTCCATGGTCCAGCTGCAGGAGCTCCTGGTGTAGTTGAAGATGATAAGGTTGAAAATTTTTCATTTATTCTCCGCGCAGATTGGCTAATATTGAAATGCCAAAGAAAAAAATTTCTGAAATATTAAATAAAATTATTCCTCATCGTAGCCCAAAGATTACTTTTTTAGTGTGTAATCCTTGATATATGAGCAATTATTATTACAAAAGTCATATAAAACCCCCAAATATTAAATGTTATTAAGCCCCCAATAACTAAACCTGTGGATGTCCCTCGTACTACAACGTGGATGATGAATGACAGTCACACGATCCGTACATGCTTGGTCACAGACAGGGTGATATCTTCGTGGATGTGGTATCTTGTGAACTGTTCCTGATTCCAGAAGGCGGTTCGCAACTCGCAAAAACGTGTGATCTGTAGGAAGTGTTCTCTGCGGAAATCTCTGTTGGTATAGACTACGTGCTTGCGTTTCCCCGTATACTATGTCCAGACACTCTCTATTCAAAAACATTGTTCCACATTGAGCACGAACGGCTGAAATTTCGTATTTATAGGCAAATCCACTTTCTAGTGCATTCGGAAATAAATCATGATTTGCTAGAACGTTCTCGAAACATGAACAGAAATGAATAAAAATAACTCGCAGGCGTGATTTGAACTTCCGACCTTCCCCATTATTTTCTAGCATGATAAACAGTGCGATGTCAGCACCGGTATTTCGCATCGTATGTAAAATGAAGGGTTGCTAGTTACCAACAGGCAAGATAACAAAACACACGATATATACTCGTGTATACAGGCTGAATCACTTAAAACTTGCACCGCAAATATTTCGGAAATGGAAAGTGCTGTTGTGCAGTTTTCACAGCATTGATTGGTAGACAGGGGCTCGTACATTTAGCCTATAAACAGATTTTAATATTACTGAGAAATTGTATTTTTTGAAGAAACATACAATTTTTTAAATGGAAAAATGGTGATTCACCCTATATATACATATGGTTCCTAGAAATTAATTTTAAAAATCCAAATTTTTAAAACCTTGAAATTTTGCATATAAACTTTCGAATATAGTTTGTTGCAATAATAGATTAAAATTCTGTGTAACACTATAAGATTACTGGAAAAAATGATAAAGCTCTTAATTTTGCAAAAGGCAATTCGGTATTACATTATTAATCCCCTAAATCCGAAACAACAATTGATATCAATAAGATATATTTAGATTTCTTCGTAAAACTTTACGATCTGTGGTTGGAAAAAAGCTAAATAAAAATTGAGTCGTGGCTAATATTTTTATTAGCAGTTTAAGTGGCAAAACCGTAAGAAAAAATATTTACAGAAAACACAGTTTTAAAATTTCACACACAGTTTTCACGCCATTTTAGATGTGTATGAATATTTAAACGACTAGAAAAGCAAAATCGCAATTGTATAATTGTGTCCTTGTTTTACGATGTATGAGATTTATTTCAACTAATTCTTTTTAAATTGAATTTATTTCCTAAATTTTGTTGAAAATTCATTATCGTTAAAGCCACCATTAGGGGAGGTTAATGCATCTAATGATGAATTTGTCTATGTCGCAGTTCTCAATGGCCAGTGTTATCTTATTTGTTGAGCACCTCTAGCTTTACTACTTTAAATTTGGGTTCTTTGTCCTCCGGCTAGCTATTAAACTCAGTCCAGCAAGTGTCTCTAAGCACGAGGTGTAAACGGAAAGGAGTCGTTGCTAAAAATAACACTGATAAAATAATATGTTTCCACACTTTTTTGCCGTCACACTTATTTAATAATTCACATATTTCATTTTTATACACGCCTGACTGAAACTGTTATATTTCCGAATGTAACGTCAGTCGTTATAGTTGCCGCGCACAAATTACTTCGCGTACTTCACATTTTGTAACTAACTTTGTGACGTGTACCTTGCGAGAGATTCTTCAGGACTACGTGACGTGCACCTCGTGGATGATTCTTCCGAACTGCGCAATACTTGCTTATGGCTCGTGAATATATACTCCTTCAACCCGAATTGCCTAAATATTATAATAGAGGTGCTATCGGTTACAAAATCGCGCCCACTTTAGCATTTGTTTTGTCAGCCAATCACTTCTACTAATATATATATATATATATATATATATATATATACTATAGGGAAGATATTTTCTCCATTTCTAAAAAAGGCACACTACCCTGACGTCATTTGTTTATCTCTTCTTAATGATAAACAACTCACCCCCTCGGTTTATTGTTACCCACTTCCATTGTCAGTCAGTGAGGCCGTGTAAACTGATTCCCTAACAATACTTATGGCTAACAAACGTCTAAAATCCTGTACATACAGTAATATTAATTTACACTACAATCATTCTAGCATTCACAGTGTTGTGATATAAAATATTGCTTCATCTAGAAAACACATGGCGCATCATTTCTGTGCAATAAAAAGATAAAAGCCAAGGCAAGGTAATAAAAAAGCGGTGAACAGAAGGTTGTGTAGAAATCTAGACAACCTGGTGTTTAGCGCACAAGTTTATATTTCGGACTAATTTTATTGTGGTCCTTCCTCAGGAGGCACAGTGTAGTGGACCTCAAAACGTATATTTCTGGAGAAATATTGATATAGAATGTGTGAGTGAAATATAATACTTCACCTACCTCTGTGGTAGTTAAGTATAGAGAAAGTAAAAAACTAAATAGTCTTTACCAGTAGCTCAACATGCCCAATCACATGAAGTACGTTTTACGATTGTTTAAATCTTATTTCGCTTACGTTCTGCCCCTGCAGTAAAAATTTCACTTATAGCTAAGGAGAAAACTTTAACCAAACTTTAAACTAGTGATTAGGCTGACGCTATTACCCTGGGGAAGATGGGCTTTGGAGCTTTTCCACACTGCCTCTACCCTCTGTTTACCTCATTAACTTGAAGCTGAATACTGCAATGCTGAGGGCGGAAGAAACAATTTTCTGATTCTTTGGACTAAAGGAGGACTTTAACAGGCTCGAAATATGTGTTTTTACTTTTAATCATTTATAGATTTTAAACTAAGTGATAGAACTTTTTCAGCAAATTTATTTTCTGTACTACTCGGTTATGGTAGTGGTAGGTAGAGGATGTACTGTATTGTATCTAAAAACTCTATATAGAGATTTCATGAGATTTTCACTGCATTGAGGTCCTCTGAATTATAAAAAATATTTTAAGTACATTCTGTGTATGTATGTATATGTGAAAAACATACTTGAAAAACGAAAAATTAGATAAACAATAAACTTTGCATTTAAGTTAAACATCATCTAAGAGTGTTACAGGAAAACATTCAATATAATTCTCCTACCTCAGGTTAACGTTTACATAAACATTTTTATCATTATGTTTGATTCTCTCAAAAATGTCATTAAGGGTTTGATTAAAATACCGTAAGTATGACTGATAAAACATAAACCTTGAACTTTCTGGAATAAACTGAGAAATTTGCCTTCACTCTGAATGAAGTATGTATAATTGGTAACCGTAAGAGATAGCCAAACGCTTATTACAATAAAAATATAGATTGATAAAATAAATTAGTCGAATGATATCAAAACCTTTCACTTACATCAGATTTTTTACCATCATGATGTAAGTGAAGGCTTTTAATATCATTCGAATCATTTATTTTATCAATTGATCTCCCCACCGTCAAGATAGTCCTCTTTCAATTTTGATAAAAATATAGATATTGTTAAAAGATATATAAAATTAAGGGTCTTTCAACAAGAGTGTCCTATATTTAACATATGATAGCTGCTGTTATTGAGTTACAGCAGTAATTTTTTTCATGTGGTTACAGTTGATATTGACAAAATAGCCATGGAAATTATAGCATCCAGCAACGCGTAGAAATTGTAAAAATTTATTATCAAAATGGATCATCTGTTCGCCAAAACTTTCGTGTATTGCGTGACTTTTACGGTATCCACAATCATCCCTGCGAGAAAACGATTCGGCGTTGGATCAATAAATTTGAAATAAGTGGTTCTGTCAGCGTTCAAAGAACGCCTGTACGTAATCGACGTAAGTGCTCCAACGAAAATATAGGCGCCGTTCGTGAGAGTGTACGCGAGAACGGAAACAAATCAATTGCTCGTCGAGCGCAAGAACTGGAGCTTTCGCCGACCACAACTTGGCGAATTGTGCGTCTGGACTTGAAGTTTCACGCTTACAAAATGGTGTTAACTCAAGAACTAAAGCCCAACAACAGGTTGCGCGTGTATTCGCTGACTGGGCTATGGAGCAATTGAAAGGTGACTCGCATTTTTGTCGAAAAATCATCTTTAGCGACGAAGCCCACTTTTAGATGGATGGCTGTGATAACAAACAATATTTCCGCCATTGGAGCAATCACAATCCAATGCAGATTCAAGAACGACCACTTCATGCCCAAAAGATTACTGTGTGGTGTGAATTTTGGCATGGTGGAATCATTGGTCCATATGTTTTCCAAGAAGATGGAGAAGCTCTAATTGTCAATGGAGAAAGATAACGGGCTCTTATAAGGGACTATTTTTGGCCTCAATTGGATGGTATGGATCTCGGAAACATCTGGTTCCAGCAAGATGGTGCCACATGTCATACTGCTCTCGAAACAATCGTCTTTGGAGAAGTTCAGAGTTTTCATCACTTCCCGTGGTGGTGATGTTAACTGGCCCCCGAGGTCATGTTGTTTAACGCTGTTGGATTAGTTCTTGTGGGGTTATGTTAAATCTCGAGTTTATGTCAGCAAGCCAGAAACAGTAAATTATCTTAATGAATAACATCAAGCCTGTTATTCGTGAAGTTTGGCCTAATTTAGTTCTTCTGTCATTGAAAATTGGGTCAACCGTATACGCGCAACCCAACGAAGTCGTGGCGGTCACTTAACTAATGTACTTTTCCACACGTAATGACATTAATTATGTTCTAAAATAAAAAAAGAAATAAACCTCTATCAGTTATAGAACGTGTTTTATTTAAGTTCAAAGACAGGACACTCTTGTTGAAGGACCCTATACATTTGTTGGGGTATTCAATTTTTCCGGTATATTATTTATTAATAGTTTGCATTTCCCAATACTGTACAAATAGTGTGTTTCTTCTTGTGATATGCGGAAATTGTAGAATTTTAACCCAGCTTACGGCGACCCGCCTTTTAAAGATTTTCACTATCGCTTCAGTCTCCTGTGTCTCCTTTATATTTACAATGAAATGTGTAATGAAACCATTTCTACAAACGTTTACCTCGATTAACCCTAAAGATTGTGCCTGCGTTTTATGCCAAGGCCACAACCGCCTTATATGTGTATCGGCCGAGACGGCAGTAACCTCCGCATAATGCGGCGGCGCAGGACCTGTCAAGGGTACGTTTATCAGCTGTGAACTGTTTCAGTAGTTGATTTGTTTTCGTCTTGTTAGGTGTTTCGACAATACGTGCGTTGTGTGTGGATATCTTAGGAATGTTATTCTCTTATTTAGTCCACGGAAATGCCTACCAACAAATTCACGCTTGAACAACGTATTTTTACGTACGATACATACGTGAAAACTGAATCCTGTACACAAGTGTGCAGCAAATTCTTGGTTATCCAGTTCCGGGTAGAGACACTGAGTTGTTTGGTCAATAAATTTAGAACAACGAGATCGCTAAACGCTAAAAGATAAAGTTTATAGGAATAATCCCCACACCATAGAGGAATCTAAGGACAACATAAAAGCAGAAATTATGAACATTACGCAATAAGGCTTATGCGTGTAAATGGTAATTTAATCTGACGATGTTAATGTCTTCGCGCAGATTGATAACACTTATAACAAGGTTAGTGCTCATTGCTCATTACATATAGTTCCTAACACTCTGAGTAAATAACGTGGGAGTTGCGGAACAGAAAACCCCGAAGTGTAGTAGACTGTATGCGTAGCATGCATTCCTACGATCCGCGGCCTTGGCATAAAACGAACGCACTGTAGATATAAACGATAGTGAGCAGAGAAAGTCATGTGAACGTAAACCATTGCAAATTTTTATTTGTGGGTGATATTGGAGTTGAGATCGAACTCTGTGAAAAGCTTCATCTTAGCCCTTGTATGCCTTGCCCAAAAGTCAAATCAATATGGTTTATACGTTTTTGTTTCCGTACTGTACCAGATGTGATTGCGAGTAGTAGATAGCATACATTATGAATACACGGTCTTCATTTAAAATTTCGTTACAAAATGTT
The DNA here is from genome assembly GCA_030765065.1 of Deroplatys truncata. Lineage (NCBI taxonomy): Eukaryota > Metazoa > Arthropoda > Insecta > Mantodea > Mantidae > Deroplatys > Deroplatys truncata. The sequence goes on along the minus strand of CM060986.1, from coordinate 95,939,395 downwards.
TTATTAAAAAGCATAATTAATTTTGTGATTCCTATATACAGAATAATAATTATTTAATTTAACATATGCACGATTCGTCGCAGTTCTGAATATACTTTGCTGTTTAATTTAAATTCGGAGGGGCTGCAATTTTTAATTTCACCATATTATTTTGCTGCAATATGCACCGCACGTTGTTTAAACAGCTAAAATAGCATCGCAAATTATGATTGTGCATGACCTCTTTACACATAACAATAGCACAGCAGTTATATGGCAGGCACAATAAACCGGATACAACCTTCCATAATTTAGATCTTACATGCAACCAACTCTGTGTACTACCTAAAGTTACGTCTGGAAGAATCTACGGCTTCGTTGCATTACTTTGGTCTTCACTGAAACAAAAGTAACGGTTAGGCGGCCCTTTATATACAGTCGTTTTAGCGACTTTTGGAAGGAATTTCTGCCAACGTGAATCATTCGAGTTTTAGACGCGCAGATCTTGAGGTTGAGAGCTCTCAATCGTGTTTTCAGCTTATGTTGGGATTTGAAATGTTGGCTTTGAAGACCATCGTAATGCAGGAAGTCCGAATCTTCCATATAAAGGTGTTCTTTTTTCGATGTATCTTATATTTGACACTAACAAGAGCAAATATACTCTTGGGAGATTTAATGAAAACCTTAAGGGAAGATTATAAAGCCATGTCTAGAGCTGTGAATTTCCAATTTCCAATTCTCTTCTAGCAAAGCCTATTACATTGGACATTTAATGCCTACAGATATTGAGCTGTAGAATTATTTCAGTTTTACAAATTTAAATTTACTTGAACTTTTTCGACTTGCTTCAATTTACTTCTCATATTTTTACTTCTGTACCACATACACTACGTGATCAAAAGTATCCGGACAACTGGCTGAAAATGTCCTAACAAGTTCGTGGCACACTCAATCGTTAATACTGGAAGTCATTATGGTGTTGGCCCACCCTTAGCCCTGATAATAGCGTTCACTCTCGCAGGCATACTTTTAATCAGGAGTTGGAAGGTTACTTGGGGAATGGCAGCCCATTCTTCACGGAGTGCGGAACTAAGGAGAGGTATCGCTGTAGTTCGGTCAGGCCTGCCACGAAGTCGGCGTTCCAAAACATCCCAAAGGTGTTCTATAGGATTCAAGCCAGGACTCTTAGACAGTGGGAAGCAAGAAGGTGCTTAAAATATCAATGCAGGTCTGCGCTGTGATCGTGCCACGCAAAACAATAAGGGGTACAAGACCCTCCGGAAAAAACACGACCATACCATAACACCACTACCTCCGAATTTCACCGTTGGCATTACACACGCTGGCAGATGACGTTCACCGGGCATTCGCCATACCCACACCCTGCCATCGGATCGCCACATTGTGTACCGTGATTCGTCACTCCACACAACGTTTTGCCACTGTTCAATCGTGCAATGTTGACGCTCCTTACACCAAGCGTGATGTGCGGCTCTGCAAACCCAAGCATTTTCCTGCGTGATGTGTGGCTTAGGAGCAGCCGCTCGACCATGGTATCCAAGGTTTCTCACCTCACGCCTAACTGTCATAGTACTTGGAGTGGATCCTGATGCAGTGTGGAATTCCTGTGTGATGGTCTGGATAGATGTCTGCCTATTACTCCTTACGACCCTCTTCAAATGTCAACGACGAGGTCGTCCTTTACGCTTTTGTGCTGTACATGTGCCTTCACGTTTCCACTTCACTATCATATCAGAAACAGTGGACATATGGATGTTTAGGAGTGTGGAAATCTCGCGTACAGACTGCTGACACAAGTGACCCAATCACCTGATGACGTTCGAAGTCCGTGGGTTCCACGGATCGTGCTGTTTTACGATATTTAATGACTACTGAGGTCGCGGATGACTATCAGGAAGTAGGTGGCAGCACAATGCACCTAAGATAAAAAACGTATGTTTGTGGGGTGTCGGGTACTTTTGATCACATGGTGTATATGTAGTACGTATATGAAATTTAGGATTTCACCCAACAATTTAATATCCAAATGCCACCATTAATACGCGTTTTGAGGTCCCCAAAATAAGCATAAGCATTTTTAGGAAAACATTCGGGTAAATACTAAACTTGGCACTTATGCTCATGCCGTTTTAATATGTATAAAATGAATAAAGAAAATCTCACCACCCTAAACTAATATTTACATGGGATCAATTTGTTATTTTTTATATTCTAAAAAGGATTCAAGCGATGTTGTTTAAAATTGCGTTTGCTTAAGATGTTTATAAGACAAACTGTACACCCTAAAATTTTGTTGATAATCTTCATTCCGAAAATTGTTGTATAATTTTGATGCAAGGTAAACCATAAGAGGGAGACAAATAGTTTCATTACAGTAAATATGTATATCGTTAAAACAGATAATTTAGCTGAAGTAACTTTTTATTCGGCATTTCCTAGAAATTCATTGTTATTCCTTTGGAATTTTAATTTTTTGAACTGTTGTTACTATTCAGCGTTTCCCGCAATATCATGATGCGCTTTAACCTCCAATATCCCCATTTTAACTTCAACGAAATGTGTAATAAAACAATTTGTTAAACGTACATAGAAAACCTTTTATAATAATGGTTTGTCAAGTGTATTAGGAAATAGAAATAAGGACTGGAGAAAGTCATGTATGTGTAAGAGTATCAATTTCTTTTTGTATATAACACTCGGTTGAGGTGGGTAAGACTTGAAGCACATTTTAGGCGAATATATAGCTAGGCAATAATATGTATTTATGATAATCACAGATAGTGGTTAACTGATGTTAACTATAATTCAGAACTTTCACAGTATTTCCTCTTAGTATTTATAGGGAAAATGGATTCATCAATTTCATTTCCGTTTAATTTTAATTTAAGTCCTTATTGCGCGCTTTAACGGTAAATTACGTTTGAAAACGTTTTTCACGTTTAAAGTATACTTATAAACCGCAAGAAAAATTTTAAATGTGGGTATTTTCATGCTATCAGTTATCCACTTCCTCATAGAATTCTAGGAATTTGTGTCCGCTATTGCACATATTACGGAAGCTTTACGAAATTAAGTGCTAATACGTTTAGGGGGGTAGTATACAACATAAATATACCCTTATAGATTATTTTACCTACTAAAGGTGTACAAATGAAACAAAAAGTTCCTTAGGAATACAAATATCCATCTGCAAAGCGCCAACAAGACAACCCAGTAGCTTTTTGGTATTGTATTTTAAGGAAGGACTAGGTAAAATCATTGAAAAACTAATGCAGTTTAAATATTTGGGAGTAACTGTATCGAGTTATCGAAATATAATTGAGGGCGTTAGACTTCAGGTTTGCGGAGCAGATAATATATCGGGTTATTTACCGGATACTTTTTGGAAGCATAAATATTCGAACATTGATAGTAAAATAAACATTTGTAAAACTGCAATAAGACCTGTATTAGCTAATGGAGCAGAAGAAGAGCAGAAAACAGCAAAAATAATTAGTTATCAGAACAACGGAAATAAATACTTAGTAGAGAAAACAAGAATGAACAGAATACAGGATGCTGATGTAAGAAAGGAATGTGAGAAAACAGATATACAGGGAGAGCTAAAAGACTACAAACTGCCTTTTTCCTAATGTCCGCGTCCTCGGCGCTCGTTGCCATCTGCCGTTATCATAGAAAGGCGTGGATTAAACCATACAACATTTTTAAAACTACCTTTAAAGGTAAGTAAATTACCAACTTTAATAAAAGAGATGCTGAAACTGGCCAACGTCGTTGTTCATACATTTTTGACACCTCTTTAGGAAACTATCCGTCTCTCATCAATTTTTTTCGAGTCAACAGTTGGAGCCCATACATATGTGAATACAATTTTGCCCCATTTTTAGAGAATTAACAGCCGGGGAGCGTGATTTTCCTTTTTACAACACGACACTGCAACAGCTTATACAGCCAATATTTCGATGAGAAAAATTGAAAGTGTTTTTGAGGACAGAATTATTAGTACATATTTGTGGACCCCTCGGTCCCCCGACTTAACCCCCTGCGATTACTATCTCTAGGGTAGCTTAAAACAAAGTATACAAGACAAACCCACACGCCCTTGAAGAATTAAAACAAAATATCCGCTAGGAAATTGCCAGCATTTATCAATGTGAACTACGGCGAGTGATGGATACTTTCCTAAAGAGGTGCCAAAAATGTATGGACAACGACGGTGGCCAGTTTCAGCATTTTCTTTCACAAAGTTGGTAAGCAAAGCCGTTAAAAGTAGTTTTAAAAATATTCTGCGGTTTCATCCGCGCCTTTCTGCAATAGCGGCAGATGGCAGCGAGGGCCGAGGACGCGGGCAAAAAAAATACCGTGAAGGCGATTCGTAGCTTTTTGGCTCACTCTGTAATAAATTTGCAAAAGACAGTAAGAAGCACGTAATATGTATTTACAGAGCCGATTCATTAAAATAGCACGATATCAACGACTAACAGGCAGTAGATGTGCTGGAAGGCCACTAAAAGGGATGCTTTTGATCGTCATCGGAATCTGCTTGAAGATAAAATACCTAGACTAACAAAAGCACAATAAGGCATTAAATGACGAAACTAGCCAAAAATAACATATTTAGTTCTGTATCTAGACTTCATAATTGGTATTTCGTTTTAATTGTATCTATATTTCATTATTTGAGCCTGAATACTTATATCTTAAAATATTTAATTTATGTTTTTATAAAATTTATGTTTTTAAAAATGGCACTGCAGCTGCCATTTCCTACTGTAAATTCCGCACCACTTCACAGAAACAAATCACAACTCCTACATACTTTGGAGTGGAGTAGTAAACTTTAGTCCATCTTTTAAGGGAAATTTTAATCTATAAATTGGTACTAGTGTTACGTACGGTAGCTTCTATGTGCTTACGCTATGTGGTTAGCAAATGTATCCAGGTTCGTTTTCTCCACTTTTGCTTTAAGCAGCTTTCTCTGTGAAGGGCATGTTCATGTACAAATGACCTATTTTATCAGAAACTGCGAAGGTAACCCAGAAAGTGAAGGCCGTTTGCGCATTCTCTCTGCGCAGATCGCTGATAGGCTTCTTTCCAAGATCGAATAGTTTCCTCGACATTTTTTCTCTGTGTAATATACTTATTGTGAATTCTGTGATTGTTCAAAATGAAGTGTGTGATACAAAGTCCCACCGACTGAGTTGAGAGGTGTTATTTGATTTTTGAATGCACGAAAGTTGAATCCCTCATTGTATAATTGCGAAAATGATCACAAATTCCTTAGCAAACAAATTTATTGAATATAAGTCGAACAGTGAACTTTGAAGGCATGCGTTTACATCTTGTAAAACTTTCATATGATAGCTTAAATAGTTTCTGAGATAAATGGATCATGAATTATCAGATTTAACATTGGCGGAATAGGACTTTTAATCTGCCCTAAAAACAATCGCAAGTTGACACCATAGAATTTCTGTACAGTCGGCAGTAATTAATACTTTAAGATGTACCTACCGTTTACTTGAGGAAAGGGCGTATCCTGTCTTCAATTACAAGTGTTAGAATAGGCCATGGGTTGATGGATACACGTCCACATTCGGAATGACTGACACGATGGCCTGAGGAGGGAGGGGGAAGCAATATACAAGCAGTTGGTATTCAGTCCATCTGCAATGGAATATCTCATGTAGCTATGTTGCCATCTAGACGGACATAATCTCATTATCTGAGTCCACTCCCGAGATTAATCCATAGGAACAGTCAATAAACCTAGCTCATCCCATATACGGCCACTACTAGTTACACAAATTATTAATATAAGCAATAATAAACTGTTTACTTTGAACAGAGATAACCGAGATATATATGGATTTTTTAAAATATCCCTGAAAAAGCCTCATATGTAGTGATGAATAAAGCCACTGGTTTGTAATCGAAACCCCCTAATCGGTATACACTCCCGCAAAGCTAATTTTGCGTTCTGGATTGAATACGCGCATCAGCTTAACAAGTAGAATGGGTATAATTTAACCCGATACCCTGACGCTACAAGTGAACTATGAATGGCGTGCAGTGAATCAAGGCAAATATTAAAATTCGAATATGTTACATTCATATATCTTTCCTACAAATTACTCTTATAAATAAACTCTCTATTTCTTGTTAATTGAGTTAAACGTTTACAGAAATGGTTTCATTATACATTTTTGTTACTTATTGTACAAGGCAGTTAAAAAAAATCGAAGCGATAGTCAGTATTTAAAAGGGAGTCACTATATGCTGACTGTGAAATTCTATGCTCTTTATATGACATTGCGAGAAACAACTGAATGTAACAGCACTGGAAATATAACCAAGTGTTGAAATATTCAATAAAATCGTTAGAAACAAACAATTCTTATGTCAGGTGAACATTGGCCAATAAATAAAGGTGAACTAGTGACCAAATACTTAAAACATTTTCATAAACGTTTAAACAGCATAGATTAGATTTCTCTACACAAAACATTTAGGGGACAAGGTAGTCTGAACACATGGAAATTACACCTTAAGTGTGTTAAATTACCACTGCTCTTAACCTTCTGAATGATTTTTCCTGAACGTTTTATGAACTATTATATAAATCATGAGAATTATTTCTAGTGGTTGTTTACATTGATAGCATATGTAGTTGAGTCCATAAAAATTATTTAATTCATCAGAAAAACAATAAAATTTATTCTAAATACACGTGAATTCATGTACGTTTTACTCTGATACTACTTGCAATACAGAATCACACGTTAGCATGCTTGTTCTTAGTATAATCATCTATCTTCTGAACCTCAATTATATAGTTATGTATATCAGTTCACTATATATTTAAAAAAAATTATTTGGAAAATCAAAAAATTAGAATGTGCAAAATTTTCAATGTTGTTCCTTTCTTAATCTCACTAATATACATTCTAACGTTATGATTATGATTCAGAACGTTTATGTGTTTGTACACATGTACTGAAAATTTCAGCTCTCTACCTGTCATACGTTCTGAGAAAAAGGTACATAAGTATCCAAAAATGTTGTTTTGAGAAAACTGAATTTAAAGTTTGAACATTAAAATTCTGACAAACTTCAGTACATTCCAGAGTCATAATCATCTGCACCTTGATTCATAGATTGCTTCAGCTTTTTTGATTGCCTTCTTTTGGTCCTGGCCTCTATTGTTAATTACTGAACTGCTCGCTGGGCATAATATAGTCGTTCGGTGTTGAAAGATACAAAAATGTAAAAAGGGGCGTTGCATGGCGACTTTAAAGGAATGCAGACTAGCATTTCAATGGTATTTAAATGCTCTGAAAAACCTCTTGGCGCCCAAAAAGTATATATAATTTCCGAAACTGGAAATAGTAGAGCTTTTATTAGTACCTAACACAAACAATGTGACTTTTTTTACCATTTCTGAGTATCTTGTCCCCTTAAATTGTGCTATACGCTAAGAACGTATTAGCATAGGATGTAATTAACGCACTACGCAAGTAGCATTGCGGTATATAATGGAGCTTGCAGCAAATAAAGGATATTCTAAATAAAAAAATAACGCATATCTCCAAATGACCTGATTTATTTGCAATATTGTAAGTTTTAAGGAGGTGTACATTTTTGTGTGGTAAGGTTTGTGTATCTCTTATGGTTTACTAGTTATACAAAATTATACAACATTCCTTTCGATTGAAGAGGACTGCAGCGTGTTTTCCCTCTGGACGTTCGGTATATGGTAAGCTAACGGGAAATCTTCGCGCTTATGATTCCGGTTTTCCGTGAAGCCTCTTTTGTTTCGCTCGCTTCGGACGCCTAGCGAGAGAGAGAGCTAGTGAGTTCGACTCGTGCGCGGGGCAGCGAATGTATTTTCGTTTTCTGCTATGTGTAATTTGGATATCGCAGGTACAGGCACGTATTTGGTTGGGGAGTTTGGTCCAATTCCGTTTAGTTCTTTTTGGAAATTCCTTTAGCTCTTACAAAACAATTTTACCGACAGGATGACTCAGGTGATTACGTCTGGGCCCACATTCAGGAGGTCTCGTGATCGATCCCCGACGACCACCCACTCTGGCCCATGGGTTTTTCGTGGTTTCCCGAGTTACCAGGCAAATTATGGGGTGGTTCATCTTCTACCACGACTCTCCTGCCTCTCGTTTTCTGTACCCATCATCTTCCTTGTCAACTGTTTCAGGGTTGTAGGACCAGGTAACGATGTTCGGCGCGTTGCGGCTGGGCGGTTAGGTCTCTCCAGCGAGGAACTCTACTCTGGGGAACCCTGGAGGTTGGTGCTTGTGGGCTGGAACCAGGCGGCATCGGATGCGTTCTATCTGGAAACGTCCATCCTTGCGCCCGTCGGCATCCAGATCTGGTTGACCTTCGGGTCCTTCCCCTCACCTATCCCTCCCAGGGGTCACGTTGGAAACATAAGGGGCCGAATGACCTGCATGCGGTGCACTACCCTGGTTCCGGGAGCCCTTCGTGATATGTACCTTTACCTTTACAATTTTTTTTCAATACAGAGTGCTCTCTTTTAGCTTCGGGGCATAATTTATTAGTGCTTTTAAAATCTGCAAGCCCAGTTTATAATTCGCTGCGTATGTAAAATGTGAGTGTTTGGAAACGGTGGTGATGTGGACAGACTTTTTTGTAATTTGTTGTTGCAAGAAGGCCAAGTCACAGACTACTTATTGCTGCTGCCGTGACGTGACGCGTGCCATAAACTAAATTTCAGGTAAATTATTTCATTGGAAGTTCTTCAGAATTAGGAGTTCGTGAAATTATCTTGAACGTTAAATAAACCAGCGAGGGTATTTTTTATTCGCTATTGTAATTTCTGGCCACGCAATTGTGGTTTTATATATTTTGTGAAATTTGTTGTGTAACTTGGGAGTTTCCTTGAGGCTTTTGGTGTATGTTATACATTACTCCTATTAAATACAGCAGATTTTTAAAATGTAACTCGTTTAAGTTGTCAGTTTTCTCGATTTGAGTTTTAATTGAAAGCATTTATGGCATATTGAGACTTTTCTACGCCACTAATGATTGTGGCTGTGCTGGGCTGGGCACAGGACTTCATAGCTATTCCCAGAAAATTCAATATATATCTTCTATTTTCCAGGCACACCATGAACATTTGTTTTAAAATGCTTTTTTAATTCATGGGCCTCAAAACGTGCATTCCCGGTGAAATATTGATATATATTTTTGTGATGAAATGTAACACTTCCTCTATTGACACGGTACAGTGTCGGGAAAGTAATAAACGAAGTGGGTAGAGTCACATTCAAGAGAATGTCACTATCAGCTTTTTTAATTGTTTTTCGTGGGGTATGTGATGCTATGCACTTTAATTTCTTGTATTCATTTACACTCATTTCTCTTGGGTTGATGACACGACCTGTCCAAGAAATACCTATCTCCATCTGCCGGCCAGAAGCTTCTTTTTACTTTCTTTACCCTTATCTATCACCCTGAGCGGGATGAAGCCCAGGGTTCATACATTCTCAGGATGGTAGGCGAATGCTGAAGTAGCTTCTGTAAGGTAACAAATTTTCCCGTCAATTCATTTCCTTATCAATTTTCAGGGTTGGACGATCAACGAGTGAACATCGTGGCGAGACATGTACCGGTTCAATTTGCTTTGAATAACTATGACCTGTGACCGGTGTATGAAGAATAGGATTGAGTCGAGTGATTCTTTTGCAATCGTCGATTCATGCGATTCGTTCACGGTTCATTAATTGATTCATACAATTCTTTCACGATTCATGAATCGTCCCCCTGCATACTGTTTGCTTGGTCTGTCTTAGTGCACGATTTGGTCATGAAGCGTCCCTGTTTGCAGCCAAAATATGCAATCATGACTCTGTTGTTACCATGGGGGGTTGGATCTTTCTTTGGCATGAAAAAAATGTATGTAAAAGCGCTTTCCGCATTATTCTGGGGAATACTCCGAAGCTTCCTGAATTTCATAATAAAAATCGTCGTGTGTGATTACACTTATTATTATCATTGATATAAGATCGTGCTAGCTCAGAAATATTGCGTCGATTTCATTTCATTAATTTCGAGGATGGGAATATCGATGTTATATCGATGCATGTTCCTATAGGTACTTCATATTGTAGTATATAAATTAATGTTTTAAATTATATTATTTCTAACCTTTTAATGTGTTTATAATTAAAATGTTTTTACAAAATTTATGAATTCTAAACTTTCTTATTTTTCTCTCCATTTTGCACATAGTTTGGTACTGTGTATTAGATCTCTTATTAAAATACTGAAAATTACTTCTATTGTTTATACGACATTCTGCAGGCTCCGTTCATCATTAGCAATGTTTACGATTCATTTTACTGCGTTTTATAGTTTACGAAAATGTTTTTAAGAATTAATCTTTATAGGCTGAGCTTGCTTCATAGGTCATGACATCAGTATCCAAAATAATCGTATTAGTCTACCAATTAATATTACAAATTCGAACTATTCTTTCAAGCTGAAAAATTCGTTCAGTACTTCTATGATTCTGGTATACTGGAAATCGACAGAACTCCATAATATTCGATTCGTTCTCAGTGCTGTCTATTTTCGTATACCATGTTATAGCATAATGCGTGGTAATCTCTCTGCGCATCATCGTATTCACTCGGCAGTATTCGTCCGGGCTTGGCTTGCAGCCTACGCAAGAAAGAATGAAACGAGAATGTCCTGATCACGATTCCTGCAACCTGCGATTCTTTCTGAACGACGATTCATGCTAAGCTTGACACGATTTAGCGATTCTTTCCTTGCAGACGTTCATATGAATGGTTCATTCATGAATCTTCCAATGTCTAGTGACGAACCCCAGGCGAGACCACTCCTTGGAGAGGGAGGCTTATAAAGGTGATCCCACAGGCGTCGGGATTACACACGTGAGGACGTTAGTGACCCCGCCTGCATCCGCGCCTGCCATCCCAGATCTGGCCCCCTTTGTGTCCACCCCTTCTTCCCGGAGGTCCAGTAAGTACAATGGTCCTCCTATATGCTTCCGTGCCGAATCCTCCTAATCTATCTATTCTACTTAAAATAAGATGACGAAGAATTGCATTCCGCTCAAAAAATAATCTGATGCGTTACACACACATGACCTTTTCTACTCTGTACAAACTATTTTTACAAACTCTTATTCTCCATCTATTTCATATTAATCGAGATAAACATTTGTGCAAACGATCTTTTGACATGCAAAGAGAATTGCATTTTACACATAGCGACCAGTTCTAAAAATATTTGACTATCGCTTAAGGCGTACTATGTTCCCCTTGTTTTGTATTTGCAAGGGCAATATAGAAATACAGTAGCGTTTAAGCATAGACATGTATCTTAATAGCTGGTTGCTATGTGCAGCACCATTCCCTTTGCCACAGATTAATACTCTTTGCATATCCAAGACAAAAAAATGAATAACGAATTCCCATTTGAGAAAATAATTATTGAAAAATTTAAGGCAAAAACAAGCAATATCTCGAAAATGGTTCTCAACAAAAAAAAATGTATATTACATAAATTGTGTATTTTAACGCGATCTACATTTTCGGTGTAGTAACATTTTGTCTATCTCTTATGGTTTACCAGTTATGCAACAGTCGTTCACATTGAAGAATGCTTTTGTAGACATTCCCAGAAAATTGGACATATACATTTTATTTGTCATGAAAATATCTTAATCTTGATATTTTAATCAAAATCGTTAGCCATTTTAGAGAAAATTTAAATGTTCGAAAAATGTTCCATGTAAGGGGTAATCTGTGGTGGGGGATTTTCTTTAAAACCTTCGTGTCGCATCCTTGGAAGATACTGAACCTAAATACCAAGTTTGGTGTTTATCCGACTGTTGTTTCTGAGTTCTGCTGTTCACAAACACACACAGATAGATAGACAGACACACAGACACACACACGGATATGTTTCCAAAAATGCTTTTTTTGGATTCAGGGGGCCTCAAAGCATATATTTCCAGTGAAATCTCAGTATCGAATTTTTGGGTGGAATACAATACTTCCCCTACTTACTATATGTAGTAGAGAAAGTAATAATCTGTGCGACTACAAACAGCGCAACTTAATGTAGGATTGGCGGTGTTGCATTGGTATGGGATTTTTTCTGGGGTACGTGGGTGCCCAAAAGATAGCCTTTTAGAAAAAAGGTCCACTTGTGTGTCTGTGTCTCTGAACACCATAACTAAAAAACGAAAAGTCGGATAGATACCAAACTTGGTATTTACGTTCAATATCTTTCAACGATGCAACACGAAAATTTCAAAGATTATCCTCACCCCAGACTATCCTTTATATGGAACATTTTTCGAAACTTTTGATCTCAAAACTGGTTCTAACGATTTTTATTAAAATACATATTTAAGTTATTTTCATGACACATGCAATATCTATCATGAATTTCCTGGGAATGTCCGCAAAACTTCCTCTTCAATGACTTTTGCATAACTGGTAAACCGTGAGAGATAGAAAAATTTTACTACACAGAAAATTTAGACCTCATTAAAACACACAATTTGTATCATATATTTTTTTTGTGGAGTGAAGCAATTTCTGAGGTATTCCTTGTTATTTGTTTGAATTTTCCAATACTTTAACATTTTATCAAATGGGAATTCGTTATCCTTTTTATTATGTTCTGGACATGCAAAGAGAATGGAATGTTCATAAAAGATTCGACTATCTCTTAAAGCCTACTATACTCCCCTTGTACTTACAAGGGAATTAGCAATAAGATTTTCATTTACATAAGCATTTCTGCAAACATTTATCTGGATTAACACGAAGTATATAGATAATTAGCGTTTGTAAAAATAGTTTGTACAAGGTAGAGAAAGTCATGGGAATGAAACGTATCAGATTTTTAATATTGTAATATGCGCTTTCGAATAGTTTTTTAGGACAAACAAGCAGGTAGTAGATACAGAAGAGAATTTGTTCCCCACGTTACTTACGTTGAAGTGGACACGAGATGGAAGTAAACCTGTTTACATCGAGAAGCTCTTCATGCAGAAGTTGTTAATTGCTCGGTCATTACGAGAGCAAAGTAAACACTTGTTATTTGTTGCTAGGTTTTCCTGTAACGTGTACTTCAGGCTATGTATAACAGTAAGCTTTTCCAACATTACATTTCATTCGTTTTAGTTTCCCTAATCCTCATGTAAGATAAATATGCATTCGGATCAAATCCGCTTGGAGAAGTCCATCATGAAAAAAGAAAAGTCTTATACATGCATTCACATCACATTCTCTACACACTATCGTTTATTTCTATATCGACTCTGTAAACCATTCTTAGGAAAGTTTACTTCGCTCGAGATAAAATTTTTCAGAAATAGTTTTATTACAACAGGTACAAGGGGGTTAGGGGAAACAGAGTCGAGATGTTCAAAAGCGTATCGTTATATTATTATATGCTGGGTAGATGGCTTAAAAGCTCACATGAAAATTAAATTAATTTTGAGTACCCAGCACGTACTATGAGGTCGCGTACATTTACTTGGCTGCGGAGGACTAAAACGCGTGTGTATGTTAGAGGAAGGCGTGGGTTTTTTACTACACAAAATCCACAATACAAATCTACTCACACATTCCTAGATTTATTTCCCAAACTTTTGGGGTTCCTACATTATTAAAAATGGAAGGTGGCAGGAGATGTCCACGGATGCAAAGCCCGGCTTACACACGTGATCCATTACCCACGGAATCCTAACTGAGAGTGGCGCTATCCCCCACTACTCGTGGCTAGCAAAGCTACCAGCCAAAAGTGACGTAAACAACAATGTGTCTGGAATGATACTGTAAAAAAACAATGTAACCCCCAAATTATTAATACACCAAAACATGCTGGCTTTTAAATTGCATGCTCTTCCGTGACATTGCGAGAAAGAAGTGAAGAGTAACAGCACATTAAAAAACTTAATAATTTTTTAAAAATCCAAACCAATATTGTGCTGTTCACTTAACTGTCAGTTTATATATCGCGCTAGTCTCTCTTTTCTTTAGCCCTGTCGTACGTGAACGTTTCCAGTCGTCTTGGTTCTTGAGTTTTTGGCGTAGCGGTGTAGTTATCGGCCTTTCCTGTTCTTTAGCTCTGCCGTTCGTGAATATGTCCAGTCCTGTTAGTTCTTGAGTCTCTGGTGTGGCGGCGCGGCTATCGCGTTTGCTCTACTGAGCTGGTTAAAAACATTTCTGGTGACGGAGGTCAGTTGTTGTTTGGCGGTACCTAGAGTGATCATCAGTAAGGTAAGATCTCCGACCTTCCGGCTTTTTATGATTTAATTTCTGACATTAAACTCGCCGTATTATGATCGCTTGTTCTTGTCTTTGTGGCGTATACTGGAGAGACTTTGGTGCTTTAGTTATCTTGTGTGACCACAGGAAACAAAATTGGGCTGTCCTATTTTACTTATTTTTCCTTTGTTAATTTCCCTGCTATTGTGTTAAAATATCGTACATGTGGTTTAAGTTAATTAATGCTTCTTTTTTTTGAAAATACCATATATTTGTAAAATTATGCAGGGTTTATCACTTACAGGGTAATTCCACATATATAATTGTCGTAGAGCTTGGGTAGAACTACAACTTAAAAGGGATATTATTTTAAGATAATTCAGTGTTGCGTTACATTTGCCATTTTGATATGAAAAGCCCTTTAGTGGGTTTTATGTCGTTTACAGATATATTTGCATAAAGCTTTCGTTTTCTTAAAAGGGTGTATCGTTGGTAGTTGATTCCCTGACTGAATTTATGGTGACCCAAGCAACGTGTTGTATGTGGGAAAGCTGATTGACTATAGGTAATCATGATTAGATATTTTTAGGGAAGTTTATTGCGTTTTATTTAATTCAAATTTGTTGATATAAGGTATTTATTCATATTAAAACGTGTAATTATTTTTCGGATTTTGAGAATAAAAGACTCTCCACATTTGAAGTTTATGGTTAGTCAGTTGGGACAAGGTTGTATTGTTATATTATTCATGAATATTAGGTACTTTGTTCTTTCATAACTTCTTTTAATTTTGTTAATATATTATTATTGAGAGGAAGTGAAAGGTTAATGTCCTTTTGGTTGTGGTTTTACTTTGGTTTTTGCCGGTGTAGTATTACTGTGGGACATAGTGAATTAAATATTATATATAATATGATTTAGTTCCTTTGAGCTCACTTTATAAAAGGATAGGGAAACTGTACAGCTACCAATAAAATTGCAACAGTGTGGTTATTTTGTTTTATTACACATAGTTTCGTTAAATTTTGTATTTATTATATGGGATAATTAGTTATTAAATTGTTTATTATTTTATAATTTTATTCAGTTATTAAGGTGTTTTTAATTGGTATTAAATTTCTGCAGTTAATTTTGGTTTCTGGTTAAAGGACAGTAGTTTAAATATTTTTGTTTTAGTAGAATTTTAAAGGGTATTAAATATATATATATATATATATATATATGTAGGCATACATGTTAGCCTAGGGTGGGCTCATTGATGTTTTAATATTTTATCCATCCTTTCTGTTTTTTTATTTTTTTTTTTGTAATCTTATCCCGGGCCTAACTTAAAAGGTTAAATGTTATATAGGCACCCAAGGGATGCCATTATGATATCTAAAGTACTTACTTTTGCTGTTTGTTTGGTTTTATCTTTTTAATTAAGTGTTCAAATAAATTTGACCTGGGCTTACTATGTTCTGCCCTGTGTCAGGTACTTGGTCGGACCTCTGTTATTTTTTGAAATACTTAGGTGGTATCACCCTCCCGTCTATTTATAAAGTGCCTACTTTGTCGTTCTAGCTAAAGAATTTAGGTTTTTCTATTTACTGCATAATCGGTATGATTTAAGATTAAACCTTAAAAGATAAAAACATAACAATATTCGGAAATGCGTCATACCAAAAATTATTTTACGCAAATTGGGTTTTAAAGAGATCTACATTTTAGTCTGTTACCAGTTATACAAAATTCTACAAAATTCCTTCAAATAAGAGGACTTCTTAGGCTAAATTACCGGAACATTTAAGACATATATTTTATTTGTTACGCAAAATCATAAGCACATGCTTTTTAATCAAAATCATTATAGCTATTTTTTCGAAAATGTAAAAAATATCAAACTTTTCACAAGTAATGGTTAGTTTGGGGTAGACAGTTTATCTTGAAAATCCTCGTGTCCTATCTTTGGAAGATACTAAACTTAGATACTTCGTATTTACACAAATTTTCATTGTTAGTTATGTTTAGCGTAGAAAAACACACTATAGGACATTTTCTAAGAAAATACCTTTTATATGTCTGGGAGAAATCAAATTTTTATTTTCGGTGCGATCTTTATTAGGTAAGCGGCAGAGAAAGTAAATCCTTGGTGTAGTGGTTACCATGCTAGCCTCTAGTTCTCGAGGTCGCGGAGGACGATGGATGTTTTCGGGTGTAAAAATTCTTAGCATGGTTTCCTTTGGAAGGGAAGTAAAGCCGGTGGTCCCGTGTCGTAGATTTATTGCACGTCAAAGAACCTCAAGCCTGATAAAGAGGCGCCTGAGCAAAATTACCGGTCTTTCACGGTCAGTATAGAATGGGACGCTAAGGACCACAGTAGTTAGAGAGCATCCATAAATAAAATAAAACCCTAAACTCAGAGAAAGTACAAAAATCAGTATAGGTTTTTCAGCATTCAATTTTTCGAAATTTTTCAAACTAAAAGTTATAAGAGATATTAAGTTATAAGCTTTTTTCAGAAAGCTTGAACACAGTATTTTGTGTTTGTATTTCATGGTTCGTTCGAAGACCCCTTTTGGTGGAGAGATTATAACACGTTATTTAGCCTGATAGTGGGAACTAAGGAATTTATTCCTCTCTCTCGCTCGCTCTCTCTCTCTCTCTCTCTCTCTCTCTCACACACACACACACACCCACACACAGATTTTTACTTTGTCTATAACTTACCTATAGTAGGTAGACAAAGTATTGCATTTCTCCCAAAAATTCGAAATCGAGATTTCATCGGAAACACGTGTTTTGAAGTCTATGAAGGCCTTCCCCTAAAAAGCAGCAAAAAATAATTTTAGAAAAGCAATGTCTTTGTGTGTGATTAAACCATGTGATTGTTGTATTTTCAAGTATATATTTGAATTTACAACAATAAAAGTCTTTCTACTACTAAATAGGTCTTCTGAAGTAGCGAAAGCATTAAAAATGTTCAAAGATCAGTATTTGTGGACATAACGGAGGTACGACAATTATCGAAAACCCATCGAGTGCTGTTCAAGTTTTCGGTAATAATGCCCCTATAGACGTCAATATTACAATGTAAACAAAGCAGATTCTCATACCTAAATGATAAACACATCAGGAGATTTCAATTAGTTAATTGACTAGTCACTGCGTGTAGCACAATTATTATAATGTACTCAAACAGCAATGATTATTATTTCGTTAATGACTGTTGGAGCGAGTTTGCAGTTATCTGATGAAACATCTGCATGATTTGTTTCATTTTCCTTATGTAATCAGATCGTTATCATGCGTTTGCCCCGCATAAAATGTATTCCCCAAACAGACAGAATACAAACTTTTGGATCTTTAACCAGAAATGGTTACTGATGTGTGCCCCGGATTGTGATGATGTGTCATCTTTTAATTGCTGCACCATTGGTGATCTATACATAAATACTTTTCCTGAAATATGAAAATTCATAATTATTACGTCATGTTTAGTGATTTTTTGCTATTGCTACTTTTATCGCATTTTTTTAAATTTTACGTAATTATGTATTCATTTGTGCTTTCTCTACCACGCACATAGTAGCTAGAGAAGGCATTCCATTCTACCCAAAAATCTGATACTAAGATTTTACCGGAAATATCTGTTTTGAGGCCTGAATAAAAAAAGCATTTTTAGAAAAAGGTCCATGTGTGTGTCAATTTTTCTAACCGTGCACAGCATAACTCAAAAATGAAAAGTCGGATGAGTACCCAACTTGGTGTTAAAGTTCAATATCTTTCAAATATACAGCACGAAGATTTTTAAGAAAATACTCCATCCCAAGCTACCCTTTACTTGGAATAATTTTCGAAAATTTTGAATTTCTAAAAATTGTCACTAACAATTTTGATTGAAATACCATATATAAAACCTATTTACATGACAAATACAATGTGTATGTTGATTCTTCTGGGAATGACAATTCTTCTCTTCATTCGGAAGGAATTTTGTATAATCTTGTAAATGTTAAGGGATAGACGAAAACGTACTACACAAAAAATGTAGATTTCTTTAAAGCATACAATTTATATAAAATAAGATTTTTTTGGCATAAGCTATTTCTAAGATATCTGTTATTAATAGTTCAAATTGTTCATTTGTTGAATTGTTGATCATTTTTTGAAGTCCTGTCAACATTCAGTTGCTTCTACGATTGCATGGAAATAGTATGGAATTTTAAGGCCAGCATATAACGTCCAGTTCTTAAACATTTGACTATCACTGTTCTCTTTGTATCTATAATGAAATGTGCAATGCAGCTCTTCTTGCAAAGGTTCATTTGGATTAAAACCTAGTAGACAAAATAATAAGCTTTAGTAAGAATAGTCTGTATACTTACTATTAAACGATAGAGGATAGAGAAAGTCATGTGAATGTATCAGGTTTTTAACTATTGGATTGAGAATGTAAATAACTATATCATTGGCGTTTTAAAACATGGTATGTATTCGAACACCAGAAATTTCCCTAAGAGTAACTCTGCATAATCTTTTCTTGGATTTTTGGGGGAAAAATCTCATTCTTATTCAATGCTTAGGATAGAATAGCATTGCTTATGGGTTGAACAGGTAAAATTTATTTTATGAATTCATATCCCAAAATAGGGATGAGACAGATCAGTTTTCCCTTTTTTGCATTAGTAAGTGTGTACAGTCAGGTTGATATTGTCCTCCTTGTGTAGTATCATAGACTGTGAAGTCCTCTTCATTCGTACTACATTTTGTATGATCTGAGAACTCAAAAGAGTTAATGCTGCAGTTTTCTAAAATGTGCTTCAAAATCAATTTTCTTAATTTTTTTCGGTTTATTCAAAAAATAGAGTGAAACGAATATATTTTAATTAATTTTCCTAATTATCTCATTATATACTTATACTTAAATTTCCAGACTTCCACGGTTTTTGTCCCTATTAACTTGATTGTCTTGAAGTCGCCGCTATGAAGGTCGAAACATCGGTAGTCTTACAAACGTGACGCGGTCTTCACTGGAAGACAGTTGAGTTATTACACTTATTTTTTTAGCTTGTAAACACTTATACACATGTAAAATTAAGTTATAACTTTCAGCACAAAAATTTTAATGAATTAAATAAACTTCAGCTTTAGGGGAGGTGTGTAATGATCATATAGTTTTTTAAAAAATTTAGTCATTTTTCAAAGCGTTTTAGGTCATCAAAATTCGGGCCCTGATGGTATGTATACAACAAAGGTTAGTAACTTGGTAACGCTGTACGTTTCTTATATGCACGCTCAAAAGTAGTGATGATTAAAGTAAGCTTGCACGTAAAACTGCTTTTATATACAGTGACTACATAAAGTATTTGTCTCGCCTTAATACATCACGTTATTATCATAGAAAAATGTCTCCTTTTAATATTAAAAATCGAATGCGATACATTCATATGACTTGTCAACCCTCTATGTATTAGTGGGAATACAAACTATTCTTACTAAAGCTTTTTGTTACTTTCTCTCGCACGTACATAGTAGGCGGAGAAGGTATTGTATTCCACCTAAAAAATCAATGCGGGGATTTCACAGGAAATACATGCTTTGAGGCCCATGAATAAAAGCATTTTTTAGAAAACGTCTTTGTGTGTGTGTGTCTGTGTGATCAGCATAATTCAAACATTTTATATTTAGGTTCAATAGCTTCTGAAGATGCGATACGAGGATTTTCAAGAAAATCCTCCATCCCAAACTACCCTTTACATAGAACATTTATTGAGATTTTAGATTTTCTAAAAATGGCTCTAACGATTTTGATAAAAGCACCAGATATTAAAGATGTTTACATGACAAATAAAACGTAATTTTCGAACTTTTGGTAATAAACCTTGAAGTCCTCTTCATTCGGAAGGAATTTTGTTATTTCTTGTACTATAACTTGCAAACTTTAAGCGATAGACGAAAACGTACTACACAAAAATGTACATATCTTTAAAAAACACATTTTGTTTTAATTAACTTTTGTTGTGGAATCAACGGTTTCCCAGATATCCGTTATTAAAGGTTCAATTCCTTCAAAACGTTTTCATCCTTTTTAAGTCCCATCGATTTTCAGTTGTTTCTCGCGACTGCGGGAAACAGTATGGAATTTAAAGGCCAACATATAGCGTCCAGTTCTAAAACATTTGACTACTGCTGTTCCCTTTGTATCTATGACGAAATCTGTAACGTAGCTGTTTCTGCAAAGGTTTATTTGGATTAAAATGAAGCAGATTGAAACATATACTTTCATAAGAATAATTTCTATACCCACTAATAAACAATAGAGGGTAGAGAAAGTCATGTGAGTGTAACATATCGATTTTTCTACTATAAGAAATGAACAATTTGAACTTTTAATAACGGAAATATCAGAAGTGGATTATGCCACAAAAAACTTCTTTGAAATAAATTGTATGTTAAAAGAGATCTCATTTTTTATATAATACATTTTCGCCTGTCGCTTAAAAATATCTAAAATTTCTACAAACGTTAGATGTAAAGAGTAGTTTGGAGTGGAAGGATTTTCTTGAGAAACTTCCTGTTGCATCTATGAGAGGTAAACACCAAGTTTGATATTTATTAGACTTCGGCGTTTATGGATTATGCTGTTCACACACACACACGCCTATTTTTCCAAAAGTCCTTTTAGATATTCAGGGGTGCCCAAAACATGTATTTCCGGTGACTTTTGGTATAGAATTTTTGGGAAGAATGCAATACTCTCTCTACCTATTCTGTACGTAGTAGAGAAAATAAGAATAAATATATCACGGTTTTTGTTAGGGCAATTATTAAACATTATGTCATTTTGTTTGTCATTTTTTAATAATTACATGATGTGTCCATGTGTGTTTTTCATACAAATTTTATGTATATTTAATCGATTTATTTTCTATTTCTCCACCACCTACATATAGTAAGTAATAGGAACTATCGTATTCCATTCAAAAATTTCATATCCAGATGTGCGTCTTTCTCTGAACAGCATAAGTCAAAGATTAAAAGTCGGTTAGGTACAAAGTACATTGAAGTTCCCTATCCTCCAAGGGTACACGCGGAAAAGTTTCGTTATTTTTCATTTTCTCAAAAAGAACCCTAATGATTTAGATTAAAATGTCATGTGATTAATATATTAACATGAGAAATGAAAGCTATGCCTGTAATTTTTTACTCTTTTTCTATGAATTTGAATCGCGACTAGTTTTGAATACAGAGCATGATTACATGGAAATACAATATTTTAAACATTAATAGTACATAGAACATTAAGTGTTCTAGATAGGTGTGCAATGTGTTGTTATACAATTTTTAAAACTTTTTGTGAATATCTTGTGAAGTTCCCTTTATTTTTTGAAAATTTTATAGACGAAAACTGACTCTAGGAAAAATGCGAAAGTTATTAAAATTCACAATTTGTGTCAAATAAGTGTTTATTCGCTTTAGCAGTTTCATAAATATTCCATGCTGAAAATTTAAGCCTCTCCTAAGCGTCATCTAAAGGAACGTTTGAGATTCTTCAGCCCTCTTCTTTTCTTTAAAATGCAAGAGGTTGTAACTATGCACAAATATTTGAACGCTGTTTCCGCATATTAAAATGTTGTTGAAACAAATTGTTAAATAAGTATAAATCGTGGCTTCATTTTTAGCTTCATTTACACCCAGTCTTTAAACTACAATGGTGTTATCGACAGCCTTTCCTTTGAAACATTTTGTTGCCTATATGTGTTAACCCGTATTCACTTGTCGTTGGATTTCTGGTAAACTTTAGGTTTTATTCATCACATCACATAAACATTCTCACTTATACTTCCAGGCTCTAGGAGGAATGGGGAATAATGCTAGCTAGAGAAAAATCCTCACCCTCAGTCGGGAATCGAACCCGGGACCCCTCGTACAGCAGAGATACTTTACCGATGAGTTACGAAGCCAGCCAAGAATCAATTTTATGCAAGTAGTAATGATGGCTATATGTAAATTTGGTGTTGGTAGAGAAAGTCGTATAACTGCGTCATATCAGATAGTTTTTATATAACATTTGGCGTCATCGATATAATGGATTAATCTGACGGAGAAATGTTTTTGTTAGTTCGTAAAAACTGAGGCGTTCATGAGAAATTCAGTAAAAACGTTGATAATTTTTTATTTTAATATGATTTTAAATCGTCAGATCTAGATCGATTTTTACAGAAATTTCAAGTGCTATACCAAAACGATTGATCTACTAAATGCATTAAAAACAGTTTTGTAACACTACACAAGAAAAGGTTGAAAAACACCAGAACAGGTTCACTGTGGTGTCGTTTTCTCTTTCTGTGTAGCAACAATGATAATTTGTTCTCCATTAAATTGGCAGCTACAGTGTTTTAAAGTTAATCTGAATTAACCCAAATTATTAAATTGTTCTCCCTCTCTCCTTCCCTTTACTTCCCCCTCTGACATTCTCTCCTTCCGTCTATTTCTAAATCTTGATCCCATCCACATTCTCCCCCCTCTCCCACGGTATATCCTGATTACTCCTTGCTTTCCCTTCACTTCAAAGCTGTCATCCACCCTCTCCTACTCATCCTATTCTATATCTCTCTTCCTCTCCTGCTCTCTCGAAGTCACTCTCCCTCAATTTCCTACTATTCAGATTCAACGTGCGTGCATGTGTGTGTGTGTGTGTGTGTGTGTGTGTGTGTGTGTGTGTGTGTGTGTGTGTGAATGTTTCAGGTGTATGTCACGTCTAGTACCTAGGATTATTTCGACAAACTTGACTCTGGGAATAATTTGCTTCCTATTGCTTTTTTCCTAATTTATATTAATGCAGATGCTCATTTTGTATAAACGTAAAACAAATCCTGTGGCGCTACAGCCTGCGAAGGACCTGGACCTGCCAACCACACTGCCTGCCTCACGCTACGTACACATGGCAGAGGTGGCGAGCATCCAATCGATCCGAGGAGGTGATGTGACCAGCATCACGCATCCTAGCTGGAAAGTTGGCTCACGAGGCTAGGATCACTGCCTTCCGTGGCTCCTCACTTTCCTCACGATGTTGAGTGGGCACCGATCCTATACCCGGGACATAAAACCTGCAACCCCCATGGGTGAGAAAGAACCCGGGCGCATTCTGTCACCGGGAACCAGCCTACTGTGCCACGGCACAGGACTTTGAATATGCCAATTCTCAAAATCCACTAGTTAGAGTTTTAAGAAATTCATTAGAAAGAGGGATTTGAAAGATGGGAAATTCATTTAGTCTTATCTGTAGGAAAACTGTTTACTTTCTCTATTGTATGTTGAGAAACTATATTATTCCATCGATGTTTCACCTGAAATTCAGTTTTGTGGTCCTCTGAACCCAGAAGCATTTATAGAAAAATGTCCTTATAAGTGTTTGTTTGTTTGTGTGTGTGTAGGAACAGCATAAAAAAAGAATTGTAAAATTAATATCAAACTTGTTATTTAAGTTCAATAATTGTAATCTATAGATATGACACAAGGAATATACCCCCAGTATAAACCAACATTTACATGGAATGTTTTTCATGTTCTATATACCTTCTGTTTACAACATTTTCCTGATTAATAAAGGGTATGTTATGCCAAATTTTCTATGAGGAACCAGCGAAGTTTTCCTCATTCTGAGTGAATATTATATAACAGATATCAGTTGACACCCGAAAAACACAGATGTGTTAACACGCATTGATTTGTAATTTTTGTTGTATTAACAATTTTCGAGATATTCGTTACCCTTGGTTTGAATTTTCCAGTATCTTATGGTTTATGAAGTGCTTGGTTATCATCAATTTAATTTCTGGTGATGTCGTGCAAAGCATGAATTTCAAAGCATAATAGTATTAAACCAATACACTTTTTAAAGACTTGATTAACCCTTCAGCCTCTTATTGTCTTTTGTACCCACAACGAAATGTGAATGTTAAAGTAAACATTTGTGCAAACGTTTATTCCAATTAATGTAGAGTATATAAAATAAATTTGGTATGTTAAACTCACATTATTTCCTTTCTCATCTTTGTTTATTTGATGCATCTTATATAAGCGTTCTTACAAAAGCTAATTTATTGCGCAAATTTTTTGAAACCTGTGGTATTTTAACGAAGAGTGATTGAGTCATTCTTAAAAAAAATATAATGAAAAGTTTTCCATATAAGGAGTAGTTCGTTGTGGGGGAATTTTCTTAAAACTCTTTGTGTCATAGCTTTGGTAGATGATATATTTGATACTAACTTTCTTATTTATCAAACATTTCGCTGTTTAGATCGACTGTTAAATAATCATCGATGCATATTAGATTTTTTATAAATATTTATTTATGGATTCAGGGGACCAAAAAGCCTGTATTTCAGGAGAAATCTTGACATCAAATATTTGTGAAAATTAAATAATTCCCCCACTATCAATAAAGTAGAGAAAGTATGTGCTTTTGTGCGAATGCTTTGTAGAAGAGATTATGAAAATATTATGAAAATAAATAACTGTGGGTAAAAAGTGATATGAACGTAATGCATGGGATGTTTTGTTTGACCTTTTAAACAAATACAATCATTTAAAGTGTATAAAAACAGACTAACTGTCGTGTGAATACATGGAAAAGTGTGATTTAAGTTCTTCCCGCGGGTCTACACTTAAACCTGGAATTTACCTTCTAAAGTGCTACACTTTATAAACAAATTACACAAGACCGCTTAGCGCACGTCAACAATTAATGGCAACGTTAGTGACAAAGCTTCTCTGGTAGCAATTTGAGATCATTACGCTCTCAAGGAGTTCCAAACTCCGCCGCGGTGAAGGCCAATGCAACCAGTAAATCAAAAGCGTGCAGGGGCGTACACAATTGTTAAAAATGTTACATAGCTCGCTTCTACCATAGATAAACGTTGGATAAAGGAAAAATAGTAAACTTTTATTTAATCTCTTAAGTGTATTTCAAAATCTAGCTTTAATTAAGTTTGAAAATTCGATTATACAGTTCGATTCACTACTAATGTACGTTATGCCAGCCCTAGGACCGAACTGGAGCCCATGTTTGACTAGTGAGGCGGAACTTCCCACCCTCAATAGAGCTGTGTAATGTAATTCCCACAGAATCAGTGCTGCTTACAGGATTATCTCAATAGGGTCTTATATACGTCTACTTATTGCAGATTCCTGAGGTTAGAACGGATGCTGCTAGAAGGGCAGTCAAGAAAGCTTTTGTTTCTGAATGTTGTTGTTCACTGATTAGAAATACAATTTGAATGTTTGCAGTGTTGAACGTGACGATAATCAAACTCTTTGTGTGTTTTAGGATATCGATGGTTAAGAACATCTTATGCGCCATAGTTATGTTTCTCAGGAAACGAAAAAGAAAATTATCTATTGAGTTAATTTCTAGAACACTGCATAATAATTCCGTGTCACGGAGCAAAATTTTATATGCATACTCCAAACACGATGTCTCAGGCAGCAGCGTCTCAAGACCCACAGGAAGGGAGGTCCCGGTTCGACTTATTCTAGGGCTCTTTCGTGGATATTTAAGGTTGGAAGCCGAACTTAGGAGATTTTTTTGGAGTAGCCATGTCCATTGTACAAAGAAGAGGATTTTGAGGACTGTGGTGTAAAGTATAATGACCTATGGTACCGAGGCGTGGACTTTGGTAGAGGGACAAAAATCTAAGATTTTGGCAGTGAAATGGATGGAATAAGACATAGTGCTAAAGTATCAAGGATGGAAAGAAGGAGAAATGAAAAGGTGAGGTGGATATGGAGTAAACAGTGGGAGAGAATTGATGTCTTCAATGGTATGGACATGTAAACAGAATGGAGGATGACAGGTGGCCTAAAATCTTTTTAGAATGGTCACCTCGTGGAAAAGAAAGTGAGGTAGACCAAGAGCAACCTGGAGAGGACAAATCCATAGAATGATGAATGATCGGTGCCTGGAGGAGGATGACTTGTTCAATCGGGAAGAATGACGAATAGGAATACAGGGCAACTGCTGAAGAGTGGAGACGCCCTTAAAAGTAAAAGTAAGTATTATATACCAT
Source organism: Deroplatys truncata (assembly GCA_030765065.1). Classification (NCBI taxonomy): domain Eukaryota; kingdom Metazoa; phylum Arthropoda; class Insecta; order Mantodea; family Mantidae; genus Deroplatys; species Deroplatys truncata. The sequence continues at coordinate 95,913,048 of CM060986.1, read as the reverse complement.
TACAAATTTGCTTGTTCCTCATTTTCTCCCACTTCGATTATTTTCATGTTGCACAATAGCAGGGTTAGGCGTGATAGACGGCGGTGTGCGGCCCATGCAATGCATGTGATTAGAGGAGCTAAATGTTTTTTTCTAGCTGGGATTTTCTAGTGTGGTCTAGCTTTTCCTATCTGAAAACGTAAGGGACCCCGTTTCGCTGTGCCTGCTGTCATAAATTCTGGCCTTACTTAGTACTCTCTTGCCTTACCTCTTTCTCCTAGAGGTAGTAGGCACTATATACCAAGCTTTTTCCGTAATGCTGAAATCTTCCGTTTCTTATCCCTACCCCAACATTATCTACTACAACATTAACTATCTTAATTTAACAACAATTAATTTAATTAATTGACCTAATAGTGGTCAAAACTATGAAGCCCAGGACTTAAAGTACTTACAGCATTGTAATTCGCCATTGGGGTATGTCATCTCAATAGAATTTGAGATCTCCTTGTGATTTACCGGGAAAAATGCGAATCAGTTTGGGGATTCAATGTCGTACCGAAATGTCATAGTAGCTCTGTGGTTAGAGCAACCGGACGGAAACCGGGAGATCCTGATTCAAATCCCGGAGATGGCATTACATTTTTCAGTCGTCTGCTTCTGCCTTTCCAATTAGTATCAGTTTAAGCGTGTTAACGTCATTGACGACCTATTTTCCAATTATCGGAATTCTTCCCTATCCGGTTAATTTTAAAAGGGACTGGCTTTTTAAAAGGTAATTATAATGAAATGTTATTAGTCAATTTTATAAATTTAGAATTTGTTGTTAATTTAAAGATGTTAAAGTTTAATTCTTACTTTTTAAACATTTTAAGGATTATTAAATTTGTATATTAAAATGTTAAATTTATGAACTTGACTCAGCGCACTCTAGGTAAGCAGTAGAGAAAATAAAGATGGGAGGACGTTGTACATTAGAGTTTATACTTTTTCGAAATAGCACGTTGCGAATCTCTGTCAGAGTTAGAATGGTGATAGACAGAACCAGAAACAGGTGAGAATCGACAGCTGGACCAGGTGCTGTTATTTTCCCATCAGTAAATGTGATATACATTCATATAATACCCGTTGTAGGAAACTATTACAATATTTTTATAGTCGTAAGCTACTTTACTACGTTTAATACGCGCTGCCATTACGTCACAGGATTATCTTTAAGCCAGCTAATACCCAGCCGGCATGGTGAAGCAGTCATTTGGAAACTGCGAGTGCAAGTTATGCAAAACGCTCTTGGTAACGCAATAAATCCAGAGCTGGAATACCTCAAGTAGATGAAATCCGGAAACTCCTGCAGGGTACCAATAGGATGTTCCTTCGATATAAACGTTTGTGCTATTTTACCGCACGGAAGTAACAATAGACCCGCAATTTATGGTCAAGCATTAGGTACGGATTTCTACCTGCGGAACTGAAGACTGAGATATTACCTTCCTGCTGCACACTGCTGTTATTCAGATTGCTTTAAAACAACTGAAATGTTATTCAAAGCATCTATACATGCACATACATACTTCTGTTTTCTTATATGTAAGGTTATAGAAACCTCCACACAGTAACACAGTGATTACAGTGACGTAACTGACTGTTATGACATCCATAATGCTTCAGCGACTCGTTATGATCTTGGGCAGCTCCCCTATCGCCCATACTTTTAACACCTTCAAAGCAGTAGACACCAGTCCTGGTATGCATCAATGAGCTTTCTAAAGCCATCCAAGATGAATGCCTGTAAACGTTTCTAATTTGCTGATGATGATCTAGCATTAAATATATGTTGTGATAGCAATGTGATTCTCACAAGTAAAGCTAAAATATAACTTCAAAAGTAAATCACTGGTATGACTCTAACAGATTAATACTTAGTCAAGATAAACTGTGGATCTCAGTTTTGCTAACTCTGCTTCTTCAACAGTCAAGTTTCTAGGCATTCATCTTAAACCAAAATTAGGGTGGAAGTCCCACATAATTACATCTCAGGGAAACTGAGTAAAGATATGTTCATGTTACCTGTACTGACCCATATAATTAATAAAAAGTCATTACTGTCAGTGTATTGCACTAATATATACTCTCTTCTAAACTATGGCGTCATACTTTAGGCAATCATACCTATGCAAACAAGCATTTTATTTGACAAAGTAAGCAATAGGAATATTATTTGGAGTCCGCCAAAAATACATTGTAAACCACATTTTATTCAACTTGGAATCCTCGCTCTTCTTTGTGTGTGTGAATAAATTGTATATTAAGGGAAATCTACAAGATTATAATTTGTGTGAAACTATCCATAATTATCCCTCAAGAAGTAGCAACAATATTTAGTTTAATAAACGTAAACATTGTACAACGCAAAATAGCTTTGAATTAGTATCTATTAATCTATAATATTTTACCTGATAAAATCAAGAAACTTACATATGACAGTTTTAAAAGACATATTATTATGATATTGAAGAAAACTCCTGCCTATATGGTAGAGGAATTTTATAATATTGAATTTTTTGTAATATTTAACAATTTCTATCTGTCTGTCTGTCGTCTGTCCATCCGTACATTTAAACAATGACATATATGTATTTAAAGTAAAATAAACTCCTTTCATTGCAATTTTAATAGTAAGTATAGTTCATTTCCTTTGCTTCAATATATGTTGCTTTCACTTTGCATGCTAAAATCAATAAATACGGCGTGGATTCAACAGTACTGCCATCCGATCAGCATTTAATTACACACATTTAACAAATTAAAATATTTTTGTAAAAACTCAAGGTTTTGAAATTATAGTGTCTTCGTATACAATTTGTAAACAACTTGTCTATAATGGTAATTAAGACGCTCGTATGAAAATAAGCAACATAAACATACTCGTGTCTTAATTACTAACGTTCTACTCTTGTTGCATAATGTACTATAATGCTCTCATTAAAAACATGTTTTGGGTTATATTCACTCGACTTTCACCAATTAAATTTTATTTATATTAAAGGGAGACTAAAATCCCTATCCCTCAATATTAAATCTGCTAATTTTACGGCCCATTATCTCAGAAAATATTCAAGATATCAGACTAAGCATTTTCCAGAATGTAGATACATGCCTTCTAAGTAAACTGATATAATTTTACCTAATAAGTTTGTTTATCAAGGAAGATAGGATTATTTTATTAATAATAAAATCTTTTGTTTAAAATTTAAAAGTAACTATGTTTTTAGAAATACACAACCATGTTACTAAGACCAAAATAAATTCACAACAGCACTTAAAGATTGTCTTTATTGTCAAAAAATTTAATGTAGCTATCTCAAATATATTCTGAGAAAACATATCATTTATGCCACAAAAAGTCATTAACAGAACAAGGAAGAATGGAAAAACTTTAGGACATATTTGTAAGGAAAGAAAACAGGTAGGTTGAACACAGAATCTGCCATACTAAACAATGGTACCCATTTATAGAGCAAACATTCTCTAAACCATGGCTAAAAGTTTTCACTCTCTGCTCCAAAACCTGTAGAAGTTATGAATTTTTTCTGTGAAGTGGTGCGGAATTCAAGTACAAAATGACAAATAGAGTACCACCTTTAAAATAATATCTAAAATGCAGGTACTGTGCCTAGAATGATAATATATATATACAGGGTGAATCATCTAAAACTTGCACTGCAAATATTTTGGAAATGAAAAGTGGTGTTGATGTGCAGTTTTCACAGAAGTAATTGGTAGTCAGGGGCTCGTACATATAGCCTATAAACAGATTTTAATAATACTGAGAAAGTGTATTTTTTGTTGCAAATATAAATCTTTAAATGGAACAATGCCTACTTACATCAACAGAATAAAAGTAGGGTAAACTAGAATGCCAGTGGCGTTTGTTGCAAGATTCTAGTGCACGTGGTTTACGAGAAATCTTATTTTGAAACTTTTACGCACCGACACTTGTACAACCTGTGGTAGCATTAACTAAAGAAAAACAATAGGGAATCAAAACTTTTGTGGATTCTTACAAGTAAAGACAACCTAGTCCTTCAAAGGTTGTGTTCAAAATGACCACCGGCAGCTTCAATACACGCTTCCAGTCTGCTATCGAAAGACTGCTGCACACGTCCTGGCATTTCAGCGGAAATTTCAGAGCAGGCAGCAGTAATACGTCGTTTCTTATCGTCTGGTGTAGTTTGTACATCCTTGTAGACAGTGTCTTTCAGCCTTCCCCTCAGAAAAAAGTCTAAAGGGCTCAGATCCGATGAGCGGGCCAAGGTACAGGTCCTCTTCGTCCAATCCAACGATCTGGAAACAATCTGTTAAGACAAGCTGTAGTACTTCCTGCACTATGGGCTGGACAGCCATCATGTTGGTACCACAAGTTCCTCCTAGTCTGCAAAGGAACGTCTTCTAGCATCTGTGGTAGATGGTCGGTTAGGAGGCTGCGATACTTGTGCGAGTTCATTGTTCCTTCTATGAACAAAGGCCCTACGAGCTGATGGTTCACTATCCCACACCACATGTTTAAACTCCATGGACGCTGACGTTCCACCTGACGAAGGCAACGGGGATTGTCAACAGACCAATAGTGCATGTTTCTGCGGTTTACCTGGCCATGATTAGTACATTTGCCTCATAGCCTGAACAAGATACATGAATATGGAGTATCATGGCTTAATGCCCATGTACAAAAGTTAAACACGATTCTCAAAATCGTTTCCATGCAGCTCTTGATGGAGAGAGATGTGATAGGGAAGGAACCTATGTCGATGGAGAATGCGCAGTACACTTGCCTGACTTATGCCACTTTCACGTGCGATTGTGCGGGAACTAATTTGAGGATCTACTGCAACGGCAGCCAAAACATTAATTTCTGCCTCTTCTCCAGTCACTTGTTTGTTTCTGTTACGTTTTATAGATGTTACAGTACCACTTTCACTTAATTGGTTAAAGAGGTTGATAAATAATTGCCGAGATGGTTGACGTCTATTGGGATACGTTTCCGCATACACCGTACAGGAACGAACTGCATTCTTCCTACACTCTCCATAAACCATGAGCATGTCGTCTTTTTCTGCATTAGTAAACCCCTTCTTCCAATCAGACTTACTGCTTGAACTGTCACAAACTAACTGACCAGAAAGTCGCAATGCAATCAATGAACAGAAGACACAATGCAAACATAACATCGTACCTAGCAACTAAGCAGGTTGAATGGGACAAACAATTGTCGGGGTGGAAACTTATCAAAATGCGATTTCTCGTAAACCACTTGCACTAGAATTTATCCTATCTTTATTCTGTTGATGTTACTAGGCATTGTTCTACTTAAGAATTGTATGTTTGCTCAAAAAATACACTTTCTCAGTATTATTAAAAAATATTTTATAGGCTAAATGTACGAGCCCCTGACTAACAATCGATGCTGTGAAAACTGCACATCGATAGCACTTTCCATTTCCGAAATAGTTGTGTTGCAAGTTTTAGGTGATTCATTCTGTGTATATACATGGCGGATGTTTTTTTTTACTTAGTGATTGTTCAGATGTAGCATATGTTACGCGTTAATGTTTCTTCTCGTCCGTTGTATTTTAAGATTTTTAAAATACTACTGCTCAATTCGTAGATTATATCTCGCATTTCAGGATCTTGTATTTGGAAAGCTAAGACAGTTATTTAAATAACAAGCCCAATGGATTATGTATTACTAGAATGTGTGTTTTATTTCACTTTGGAATGTGCGTGTTAATGACGAAGAATTTTTATACATATATTTGAATTAAATGTTTTACTTGCATAATTAATTAGAATATTTTTTACTTTCATTGTAGTGCAATAATTAATTCTTTACTGTTTTTGTATCCTACACTCAGCAATTCGTACGGCTAATTAATATAAATTTTTCGCTCTTCTGGAAAGTACGTCCTTCTCGGGTGAAATTTTTCTAGCAATATAACTTATATATTGTTTACTCAAGCTTTGCTTCGTTGCTAGCGATAATAATACAAATGCGTTTAATTTAAAAATTCTCATCTTAAACAACATATCATGTTTACAATTATAATTCATGTAAAATAGATTTTTGCTTGAGTTTTCTCTTCTTATTATACATTTTATGTTTTCGCATTATTTATATTGCGAATTCAAGCCTTTTCATCCATTCTCTTCAACGTAATTTTTTTAACCATACTCAACTTTTCTTTTTCTTTCTCTATAGCCATAAATACAACATAAATAATAATAATTAACAATTATGATCCACAATACATACATAAGTATATTACATGAATTTTCTTATCCTCTCCTGGATTTCAGTTTTGTCATTTTTATCAGGTTTGTAGGTTACTTCCAATATCTCCTTTAATACTAAACTTAAATACGAAGTATGGTGATTATCCCACATTTTGTTTTTGTATAATGTTCACTCACTCAATCAATTAATCACTCAATTAATCACTCACTCAATCACTCAATCACTCACTCACTCACTCACTCACTCACTCACTCACTCACTCACTCACTCACTCACAAACACACACACACACAGACCTTTTCCTAAAATTTCTTTTCTAAGTTTCGGGAACATCAAAACGTGTAAAGGAAACAAAATTATGACCTAGGGGAGTAGGATGTTTCTGTTACCAAATATACGCCGAATCAGGATCTAAGTGGATGGCAGCTGTGTACCTTTTCACCCGTTAAATTCATGCTTCCATATTATGCGTTTCTTTCATTTTATGCTCTGTGATTAAATCGGTTTATTATAGAATGGAGTTAAAGAAACAATTGAGGTCCTAAAACAGTGAAAACACCAAAACATATAAAGAAGGTGATGCGAATATGGCCAATTCGCTGCAACAGACTTAGTTTGCATACAAAGTGCTAAATAGGGCCGCCGTGTTCTCCCAAATGCGTCCCTAGAGGTGTCAGAGCAATTGCTTTTGTGAAGAACCACTTGCAATGGCGTGGTCCTGTTACTTTCGTCTGGAGGTTTATCCCTTTTAGGTAAGAAGTCTCGAATTTTACCGCAAGTTTTCTTTGGTTTATCGACCCATTCGAAGCTCGATATGTATTATCTGTCTGGGTTATATTATGAACAGTTTTGTTGTTTTTGTGACTTTATAGAGAATTTGAGTAGAGGTAGAGGTGATTTAGCGGAGGGGGTATCTCGCGCGCTACTACCTGCACAGGTCTATTCCCGTATCACTCCCAGGAAGAAGGGATAGATGAGGAAACCACAAGATGATACAGGCTATAGGAGAAAGGCCACACAGTCGCGCGGAAGTCCTAACACTTCCAAGCTCGCAGAAATGTCCCACCGCTGCAGGCGTTGAGACAGAATGATGAACGATCCACCAAACAAGCATTCCTCTGGTGTGGAATACTCTTTCAATTGATAATGCATCCGCGTCATCTTTCTGGCACCACCATACACCACGAAACCTAGAAGCACACCTGAAAGATGCGAAGGAAGTGAAACGAAAGGGAAATGGTGGAAAGGAAAGCAGGATTCGCTGCCAACCATCGAGAAACTATGAAGAACTCATGGGTCAGAGTTGACGTTTGCTGGGGATTGAAGCCGTGGCCTCCAGAATGAAAATTTATTTTTTTTAAATGGGAACCTACAATTAGGGTCAATTTAAATTGACCCTAAAATGACTATCGCAATGTCCTCCAAATAAAACACGACTGATGGCATTTATTTTCCCTCACAATATCAAGCAACTTTTATGAAAAACATTTCTTTCTACACCGCTCAGTTTTGGAGATATTGTATAGTCTAAACTTATGTGGTGCATTCTTATATGGAAAACCATTTATATTTTTCAAAAAAATTTCTAAGGACTTTGATTAAAATAACACATTTTTAAGAAGTTTGAATGACAAACAAAATACATATCTTAAATTCTATTCTAATAGCCTGTGACGACCTCTTCATTCCGAAAGGAATTTTGCATACTTTTATATAGTATACTTTCCTATGGTAAATCATAAGAGATACACATAAATTTACTACTGCGGAAGCAGCATAAATATACACAAATTTATTTTATACAAATTGTTATTGCATTAATTATTTCAGAGTCAACATTGTTATTGGCTTCAATTTTTAATACTGTAATTTTTAAGTGCCATTATATGCAGTTATTTCTCGCGATATTATTGAAAGAGTATGGAATTTCAGACCAGCATATAGAATATTCACTTATAAATATTTGAGTATCACTTTGGTTTCCTATGTCCTTCTGGAACCTACAACCAAATATGTAAGCGTTTATTTCGATTAACATGAAGTAGACATGGATTTGTGAGAATACCTCGTATAAGTTATACAAAAATAAACGATAGTGTGTTCACAGAGGTTATCTGGATGTAACGCATTTAATATTTTTACGTTTTTGTTATTTTTGTGATTCGTAGTGCATACGTCCTCCTGTATATTTCAGAGACGTTTCTGGAAATTTATTAAAGCAGTATAATCTAATTGGCGGCGCCGTGGCCGAGTGGTTAGACCGCTCGCCTCCCACCGAGGCGGCCCGGGTTCAATCCCAGGGGCATGCATGTGGGATTTGTGGTGGACGAAGCGGCGTCTGGGCGGGTTTTCTCCGGGTTCTCCGGTTTCCCCCGCCATTCATTCCACCAACTGCTCCATCATCACCTTTCCTTTCATCCATTTCACCAACACTTCGTTTCATCTACTTCCTTCATCCCATACCAGGCATCGGGCTGATCACCCATCCTGGATGCTCTGTCTGATCCATGAGTGTCTGCTCCTCGACGGGCCTCTGACCCCAGGCACCCGCTTGTAAGTCCTGGGGGGTGTAAGTCCTACATAAGAGGAGGGTAAACAGATAATGAATGAACGAATATAATCTAATTGTAACTCTCCCAGCCATCGAGCCTTGTAACATATAACATGGGTTTCATTTACAGCCGGGCCATATATCGCGTATACGCGTAGTTCGTTTGTTCTGCAGTGATCTCGGTATGTCTCAGCTAATTCACTAGTGCGGACGGTTCACTCAACTCGGCTAGGGTGATCATCTGTGAATGTAAACTGTGTGTGTGTGTTTTAACTCAGAAACGAACAGTCGGATAAACACCAAACTTGGTATTTAGGTTCAGTATCTTCCAGAGATGCGACACGATGGTTTTCAAGAAATTCCCCCCACCCCAGATTACCCTTTACATGGAACATTTTTCGAAAATTTTAATTTTTTCAAAAATGGCTTTACGATTTTGATTAAAATATCATATGTTTAAGATATTTTCATGACAAATGAAATGCATATCTCGAATTTTCTGAGAATTTCTACAAAAGCATTCTTCAATGTGAACGACTGTTGCATAACTGGTAAACCATAAGAGACAGACAAAAGTTTACTACACAAGAAATGTAGATCGCGTTAAAATACACAATTTATGTCATATACATTATTTTTGTTGAGTGAACTATTTTCGAGATTTTCGAGATTTGCTTGTTATTCCCTTAAATTTTCCAATACTTTTTCTCAAATTTGAATTCGTTGTTCATTTGTTATATGTCATGGACATACGAAGAGAATGGAATGCGCCACATAGCAACCAGCTCTTAAAATATTTGACTATCGCTTAAATACTAAAATATTCCCCTTGCACCTACAAGAAAATTAGCAATAAGATTAATATCTCATTTAACATGAAGCATATGGAGAATAAGCGTTTGTAAAAATAGTTTGTACAAGAGTAGAGAAAGTCATGTGAGTGTAACACATCAGATTTTTTTATTTAGGATCCCAAAATGTGTATTTCCAGTGAAATCTCGTATCGAGTGCTTGGTTGGAGTGTAATAATTTCTCCACTTACTACAGGTAAGTAAAACATAAATCAAAAATTAGTTTTTTGGCTTTAGGGAATCCCAAATCTTTTACTTCCGGCGAAATCTTTATAATGAATTCTTGAGGGGGATATAATAAACAGTCGCCTAAAATGTAAAGTACTTTTTCCTGATTTTATGCTAACACAAACTGTTTCTGATCACGGCAAATTTGGTATATACTTTCGAAGATTTCACATTATCAAATGTCTTGTGGAAATGAGGAAAAAATAGAACATTGGTATAAAGTTATAATAAATATTATTAAGTGTGATGTTACATTCATTGTTAAAATGTACTGAGTCTTAATTCTCACATCGCAAAGACACTTCATGTTGGCGGCCGTAGCAGAAGCACTTTTGAAAGGACTTGCCATTTCCCTAATCCCAAATTGTGTAGTAGAAGGCAAAGTTCCTGCCCACTGTTGTGGCCTGATGCTCTTGAATCATAACAGTAAAACATTCTCTTTAATTATCCTTGGTTCATGTACAGAATATACTGTATCCAATTTAATGTAGAATTTATAAAACCATTGTATAAAAGTTTTAGTAGAAGATGCTGTTAAAAGTATTTTATAAGCTTTATTCACCGCATCCATGGAACACAGTAAAACGTAAATAATTATACTAATTAATTTTTTTTAAATTTATAAAACTATAACCGTAATATACAACTGTGAAACGGGGTTTAATCTGTGGAATAAATAAAAAATTATAATAATATCATATAATACTTCCTCTTTCCTACTTCGTGGATCTTGCTACTATTTGATGCATTTGAAGCTTATATATGAAGATTGTGGCTTGTGAAATGAAAATAAAATAAACATTGGAGGTGTTTTAGGAGTGGAGGAGAGAAGCTCAATTCTGTACCTAATCAGAAAAATTATCCGACACTGCTTTCCGGAGATAATATTAAGTAGGAAAAAGATTTAGAACAGAATATGATTGGTATCGAATGATAGGAAATATTAAGATAAACTGTTTATATACGAAGACAAAGGATAAATGTCAAAGAGAATGGAACGGAAGGGCTGTTGAATACACTGAAGTATGCCCTTGTTAGACAACCATGATTAACACTATTTGATATTCTCATTATTTTGCAAGCACTCTTCTTTCTCTGTTTTGTTTGTGAGTACCAATTTTTATTATTTTTATTATAATGACCGAACTGAAACCTTTGAAATTACAAATGTGTTCTGCGTGAATTAGCCTAATAGCGTTTTTATTATTTTATTTTAAACTTGTGACAAAATGGATCAATTATCTGCAAATGCAGACATGCATGTTATATATGTATTTTTAACAAATATGCAAACATGCTGAAAATAACTTTACAAACTTCATTAGTAGCCGTAAAATTTAATGGCGGGGTTAATTGCTTGTTAGTGCTGTGTGTCCCCGGAGCAAAAATGTTGATGTATGTCAGAATAGACGAAATAACAGCGTGTGTGTTAATTTTTCGCACCAAACAAAGCGGCAGCAGAAACGAACAGTGTTTACCTTTTCTACTACTTTCCTATATTAGGTAAGGGGAAGTATTGCACCCACCAAAAATGTCAATATAAGATTTTGAATAATAAAGAAATATTTGTGGAAAATCATCCGTGAGTGATAAATCCTAAAACGTAATATACGTAATTTTGTAATAAGTACGAAAGCTGGTATTTAAGTTCAATATATTGAACATTGACTCTAAAATGACCATCATAAGTCCTCCAAACAAAACACAACTAATGGCATTTATTTTCGGGGGAAAATGTCAAGCAAATTTTATTAAACATATTTCTTTCTACAACGCTTAGCTTTGGAGATGTTGTACAGTCTCAACTTAAATAATCCACCCTGTGTACCAGTATATACAGTATGCAACAAAATAAGAAAACAGTTCCTATAAACATTGGTCGTAAACCCAATACTCTTGAGTTGTGGTTTTATTTTGTACTAGGAGCATATTTTGCACTCCGAGGGCTTTGGCACAAAATGAATGAGAACACATTGCACATGGAGGTTTGTTATTATGCGGCACTTCTTGCTTGCGTATGATGTATCAAGCAAGAATAGAACACAATAGTAGTCAACCTACATTATTCCACTGCGTGCTACATACATATATATTGCTCTATCAGTCACGTATGTTACGTCTGGTTTACGGTAGTGCTCAAATGGTGCATGTTTTTTTGTGACACTGCGGTACTCTTAACTTGTTTTCCTGTCATTCTCTGGACTGAGACACCGGCCCATTTTCATCATAGGGTTAGGCGACAGCTAACACATGTCTTTCATGAACGATGGATTGGTCGGGGAGGGCCAATACCTTGGCCTTTCCGTTCTCCTGATATTAACCCTTTAGATTTTTGGTTTTGAGTACATTTAAACACTATGGTGTACACAGACCACATAAATGATGTGCAGACACTACGAGAACACGTGTTTAATACTTGTGACGCAATTTGGCAAGAGTAGAGGTGTTCCAAGGTATGCTTTGTTCGATGAGACGCAGGGCGGAAGGCTGCATTGCACTAGATAACGGCCACATTGGGCACCTATTGTGAAGAGTAGGACAATACATGGTAATCATTGATGGTAGTTTAGTAGATAATAACTCAGGAAATATTAAGTTTACAACCAATGTTTATATTAACTGTTTCTCTTCTTTTGTTGTGTACTATCTAGTCTATAAGTAAAGCAGCATTGAATTGAAATGAGAATTAAAAGTAATGATATCTTCAATCTCCTTCCGTTTAATTCATACATTTTTATATAGCTTTGAATAGCAAAAAATCCTAAAGTGTGCACAAAGCTGATTGTAAGAAAAAATTATTGCTAATTAAAATAAACAACGTATTTTAAATTGATCTTATCGTAACGTTAGCCGTTTTCGAAGTATTGCATGTTGCAACCTAAGGCAGGAATCCCTGTGTAGTACAGGGACTCTAGTGTAGTTTAGGCGTTTCTAAAGCGTCAGCTGACGTATATGCTTGCTATAGTATTATATATTAATTAATGCGGTTTTATTACTGGAGTTACATTTCATCAAAAATTCAGTATGGATATTTCATTGAAAATACATGCTTTGAGGCCCCAAATTTAAAAAAAGCTGTTTTAAGAAACGTCTTCTTTGTGCCAAGTATCCGCATGTTACGAAATGTGCTTAAATCCGACGTGTTACATTCACATGACTTTCTGTAGCTAATATTGTGTACAAACTATTCCTGCAGTAGCTTGGTTTTGTATCTAAACGTTGATTTAAAATTTTGCGAACATATTTTCATTACACATTTCATTATATCACAAAGCGAATAAGGAGGCCAAAACATCACGAGAAACCACTGAATGGCAACAGCACTTTAAAAAACGACAATGTTTTGAAAAATTCAAAACAATAACACCGATATCTCGGAAATGGCTTATGACGACAAAACGTTATTTGAAACCCATCCTGTGTTTTAGAGAAATCTACATTTCTTGTGTATTAAGTCTTTATCTATCTTATGACAACCAGTTATATACAATTAAACAAAATAAATTCGGAATGAAGAAGACTTCACAATTATCGCAGAAAGTTCACGATACAACTTCATTGGCCGACACTAAGTAACTTATACAAAATCGTTAAAGCCATTTTGGTTTGGTTGAATTTTTTGATAATTTTCACGTTGTATTTTGGAAGATGCTGAACTTGGTATATAAGCGGCTTTTCGTTTTTGAGTTTTGCTCTTACCCACTGGCATGCGCGAGCGAACACCTTTGTCAGAATATTCATTTTTCCTATTGTTTTCTTTTTTACTTATTCTACTACGTAGAGTAAGTAGGGGAAGTATTGCATTCCACCTAAAAATTCGATACCGAGATTTAATCGGAAATACATGTTTTGAGCTTCCATAAATCGAAAAAAGTATTTTTAAAAAAGGTCCTGTGTGTGTTGTGTGGATGTGTGTCTATGAACAACATAACTCAAAAACGAAAAATCGGATAAATGCCAAACTTGATATTTAGGTTCAGCATCTTTCAAAGATGCGGCAGAAAGATTTTCAAGAAAATGCCCCACACTTGAATACCTTTTACATGGAACACTTTTCAAAATTTTGATTTTCTCAAAAATGTCTAACGATTTTGATAAGAATATATTTAAGATATTTTATGACAAATGAAATGTATATCTTCAATTTTCTGGAAATTCCCCCTCCATTCTGAATGGCCTTTGCATCTACACAAGGAATGTAGATCTAAAGCATACAATTTGTCATATGCATGTCTTTTGTGGAGTGAACCATTTCTAAGATATACCTTGTTATATTTGTTTAAATTTTCCAATACTTACACTTTTTCTTAAATGTGAATCCATTATTGCTTGTTTATGTTCTGCACATGCATAGAGCTTGAAATGCTTCACATAGGAAACAGCTCTTAAAGGATTTGAATATCGTCCATATTCTCCTTGCACCTATGAAAATTTTCAGTAAGTTTCTGAAAATGTTTATCTCGGTTAACATGAAGTACATGGAAAATAAGCGTTTGTAAGATTAATTTTTACAAGAGTAGAGAAAGTCGTGTGAGTGTAATCTATCAGATTTTTTATTCACGGAACCTAAACGCATGTATTCCCTGTGAAATTTTAATATAGAACTTTTGGGTAAATTACTAACTTTGCTTACTATAAATGGGAGAAATTAAACATTAATAATGATATTCAGTTTTTATGGAAATTAATTATCTCCCTTCTAGTTGGTAGATATATGAACATCTCACCTGCTTAAGGAATGACGTGTACAGAACGCATCACCTACTCTTTCTGCACCAATGCGGAGAGAAGTTTATCATCCGTATAATCCCCAGAGCTTATGGTACGTAAGGCAGGACCGACGGGAAGTGCCAGGGCTTTAATGAATAATCCTCAACCTTCCGGCTGAAGCTACTCTTGCTGCGCATGCGTGTGTATATCCGTGGGATATCGGAGATGACACGAGCTTCAAGGAAAAATCACAGCAAGTAAAACCTTCGGTTATGCCAGGGGTGGCCAATCTATTTTCAATTTAGACCAGTAAACTAATACAATTTTTACTTTCTCTACTACGTATATTAAGTAGGGGAAGAATTGCATTCCACCCAAAAATTCAATACCGAGATTTCACCGGAAATACATGTTTTGAGGCGCCTTGAATCCAAATAAAGCATTTTGGAAACATGTCCATGCGTCCATGTAAAACATAACTCAAAAATAAAGGTCAGAAGAATACCAAAGTTCAAATGCGAGTTTAGTATCTTTCAAGGATGCTTCACGAAGAATTTCAAGAAAATCTCCCCACCGAAACTACCCCTTGCATGGGATATTTTTCAAAAATTTTGATTTTCTAAAAAATGACTATAACGATTTTAATTACCATACCGTATATGAAACATATTTACATGAAAAATAAAATGTATATTTTGAATTTTATGGCAAAAGTCTAGGAAGTCCTCTTCATTCGAAAGGATTTTTGTATTACCTTGTATAACTTTATAACTTGTAAACGTTAAGCGATAGACGTATCACATAAAAAATCTCTTTAAAACACACAATTTGCTTAAAATCAGCTTTCTTGGCAAAACCCATTTCTGAGATGCCCGTTATTAAAGGTTTGAATTGTTCAGTATTTATTATTTTAAAGTCCCATGGGTTTTCAGTTGTTTTTCGCGATTGCAAGGGAACAGTATGGCATTTTAAGGCTGACATATAGCGTCCAGTCCTTAAAACATTTGACTATCACTGTTTTCTTTGTATCTATAGTGAAATGTGTAGTGTAGCTATATTTAAAAAGGTTCATTTGGATTAAATGTAGTAGATAGAACAATAAGCTTTACTAAGACTGGTTTATGTACAGACTAATAAAGATAGGGGGTACAGATAGTCATATGAATGTATCACATCAGAATTTTTTAAACTAAAATATAACTAAATTACGTTAATAACTATTTTATATCTGAGCTAAAGTATAATGTTAGTCTTCGTAAAGTATTCATGTAAGTGTAGGTGATGGCCGAAATTTAAAGCACTATGTTCTAAAAGCAATTCAGTTATTCTTTTTCACTTTTTTGTTTTTAAAGAACATCCAGAGAATGTTACACATTTTTTAAACTTCTCATAGGAGGAAATGCATTGATTTATAATAGAAATACTCCTATTACAGTGTTTAATAAGACAATTTCAGTGAAGTTTTACTTTCTCTACCAGTACCTAGTAGGTAGAGAAGGTATTGCATTCCACCCAAAACCTTGACTGAGATTTCAACGGAAATATGTTTTGAGGCCCACTGAATTAAAAAAGAAAACATTTTTAGAAAAAGATGTGTGTCTGTTGTGAAAATTTCGAAAATTTTTGTTTTCTCAAAAGTAGCTTGAATGATTTTGATTAAAATACCATATATTAAACAATAAAATGTGTATCTTTAATTATTTGGAAATAGCCTGTGACGCGTACTTCATTCGGAAGAAATCTTGTATAACTAGTATATGTTAAGCGATAGACAAAAACGTACTATATACAAAGTGTATATCTTTAAAATACGCAGTTTTGTGGCATGAGCCATTTCCAAGATATCCGTTATTAATAGTTTCAAATATTGAATACATTGTTATTCTTTTCAAGTCCTTTCGATATTCAGTTGTTTCTCGCGAATGCACGTAAAGCATATAGTGTCCTGTTTCAAATATTTGACTATCGCTAACCCTTTGTATCCATAACAAAATGTGTAATGCAGCTATTTCTGGAAAGGTTTATCTTGATAAAAAGTAGATAGGGAAATAAACTTTCGTAAGAGTAACTTCTATACCCGCTAACAATCGATAGAGGGTGGAGGAAGTCATGTGTATGTAACTCATCAGATTTTTAAGGCCTATAATGTTAATGTGACTTCTGAACTTATAGCTGGACGCAATTTATTATTAATGATATTAATAGCTGGAACAGTTTGCTCACAAACGTATATGGAGTCAAATCTAAACGCCACGAGGCTTAGAGCAATATCATGAATTTTAAGATACCAAGGGACATATTTCCAAAATTCAGTTAAATTAGCAGAAGTGGGTGATCGACAATGCTCGTCAAATTTAGTTCAAAGTTATTGGTGGTATTGGGTTTCTACTATTTCCATTTGCAACGATGAGTATTTTTGAAACTCAGTCTCTGAAACGCAACTTATGAATTAATCTATTATGAAGATACTTTTAAGGTTTGAAAGCGGATGAGTTTGTAATGATTAAATAGGTTCACATCGGATCTTGAGGCACTTAAAATGTCTTGATAGGACATTACTTGGCCCTCGGGCCTAGGGTTGGACGCCCCTGAGTTATATGATTTCTACAGTGACGTTGCAAGAAAACTGAGAGTGAAAAAAGGTGTCCTTTTAGTTTAGGAACATCTTCTGCAAGAAGAGGAAATTGAACTTAAGTAACAGACGTTTTGATCATTTGAGGATAAAATGAAAATGACTATCTTGAAGTTGGTGATATAAAAGCATTAAGTCATTCGGAATAGGTATCATAAAATCACAATGAAGCTGAAACATATAGAAGGAAGGCTGCGCACCGTCACGTGCAAAAAACGAAATCCCGGATAAATACCAAACTTGCTGTCTAAGCTCACTAATTTCTAAGTTGCCACACGGAGTTTGTGAAAGAAAATTTCCCTATTACCATTGCTCAAAATTTCTCTTAACGATTTTGTAAAAATACCATATGTTTATCATATTTCCATGACAAATAAAATTACATATTTTAAATTTTCTTCAAATAGCCTGCAAAGTCCTCCCATTCTTAATGAATGTTTTTATACTTTTGTATAACTCTAAACAGATAGATAAAAACACATATCACGAAAGTGTAGATTTATTTAAAACACACACTTTATGTACAATAAAAGTATTTGTGTCAGTAACCTTTCCAAGATATAAGTTGCTATTGGTTTCGACTTTCCAATAATATCTTACATGTTTTTTTTATGGAAGTGCTAAGTCACCATTATTTGAGTCTAGTGATAAGTGTGGAATTTTAAAGCCAGCATTAAACGACCAGCTTTTTATTGTTTCCGCCTTCTGTATTCCCCTGGATTGGATTGGATTGGATTATGAAGCGGAGGAGATTCGGCACTGATTCAGGAATGAGGATATTGTGCCAACGCCCCACAAGAGGGTGCCCCGGGAGGGACGGAAGGATGAGGAGAGAGGAGACACCGGGCGGCTGGAATCAAAACTGACAGCATAACTGACAGAGTCCCCACAGTTTCCAGATTGAGGACTGCGACAGTGTGACAGGCGGACCGTGCACTCGGCCCCCTACAGGATCCAACGTCCCCGCAAGGGCCTAGGGCGAGGAAAAAGTTCACAGAGAGCATCCTTTTTCCCCTGCCACGCTGCTCCGAAACACCATCGTTTCCATCTCTGAAACAGACTAAACGGGTCGAAGGATGAATGAAATACTTAATGCAACGAAATGGAAGGACAGGAAATTCGGGGATTAAAAAACCACACAGCATTCGCCTGACGATCCGGGTAAACTTCCGAAAAAACATAGGTCAGAATGGGTGGTCGCCGGGAATTAAACCCGGGACCTCTCAGATGCGAGTCACAGACGTTGGCGCCTGAGCCTTCCTGTTCTGTATCCCCTTGTTCCCACAACAGAATGTGTAATGAAGCTATTTCTGCAAATATTTATCTCTATTAACATGAAATAAATAAAAAAAATGTTAGATGTGTTGTACTCACATGACCTTCCCTACTCCCTTTTCTAAAAACTAACTTGATTTTTCTACTTTTTGTTAGCAGAGATAAACTTCATTACACATTTACACATCCGTTGTAAATATAAGAAGGATATATTAGGCTAAAGCGATAGTCAGATCTTTAAAAAGCCTATTGCTATGTGGTTGCCTTGAAATGCTATGCTCCTTGCATGACCACGAGTAAAACAGAATAGCGACTTAGCACTTGGAAAGCTTATAAGTACCAGAAAATACATACAAATAATTAAGAACCGAGCGGGATAGCTCAGGCGGCAAAGTCTGTGGCCCACATTCGGGAGGTCCCGGGTTCAAATCCTGTGGGCCGACCAATCTGTCTTAGGTTTTTTCGTGGTTTTCCTCAGTCGCCAAGGTAAATACCGGATTGAATATTTAATACCCGACCCAAAGTTCCACCTTAAGTCTAAAACAATAGTAAAATGAAAAATAAGTGGTAATATTTACAGAAAATGTAGGCGGTTAGACTGGATGGCACCCTGATGCATCTGCGCGGCAGGAAGCAGGTGATTACAGGAATGAGACAGAAGGCTAACTGTCCGTCTTTCTGTGTGAGGGCTGCGGTTGGACTGGACGGCACAAAGCAGAAGATTCGGTAGTAGCTATGCGCTAGGGTCTCTGTGACACGTGACGGAGCGGGTAGTTACAGGGATGAAACCTAGAAGGCTAACGGTCCATCGCATATCGTTCTAAGAGTTATCCACTAACAGATTCGTCGCGATATGACCAAGGAGTTAAAGCGACGTAAAATGAAATAGAGAAAAAAACAATAACAAAGAATACCTTGCAAATGGAATAATGCCACGAAGGAATTTATTTGACATGAATTGTGTGTTTTAAGGAGATTTATATTTTTTGTGTAGTAAGACTTTGTATATCTCTTACGGTTTATCAATTATACAAAAGTCATTCATAATGATGACTTCACAGGCTATTCCCAGAAAATGCAATATATACATTTTATACACCATTGTAATCACCATGTCTTAAAAATATGCATTTTATTCAAGCTCCTTACACCGTTTTTGAGAAAATAAATAAATAACAAAATGTTTTTCATATGAAGGGTTGTTTGGGGTTGAACGATCTGAACATATTTTTGAATTTAAATATTTAGATGACTATTCATTGTTTACTTAATCTGTTTATACACACGCGGATTTTTTCTAAAAAGTTTGTTTTTGGAGTCAGGAGGCCTCATAGATGTTTCCAGCGAAATTTCGATATTGTTACGCTCATACACTAATTGAGAGATTCACTGGTTTCGTGATACTTATGGCCATGACAATCATGGGGACATAGCTAATAAAGCGTTGATAAGCATGCTTGACTCATTTCAACTTAAAAAAATTACCGGGACGGATGTGAAGCATACTTAAAGAAAAAGTGATTTGTTTTAACACATCACATTATTAATAACAAAAATCTCATTCACCTGTGGGTTACATGAGGTGCTGTTACATGTTCTTCAGTCAAGCCACATTTTTATACGAAGTAGAAGTAGTAAGCACCGTACGCTCCTAACACTCCGAAGATTGCCACAGCAATTGAGTTGATTCATAACAACCCAAACTTTTTCTACTATCCTACCCCCCTTACTTCCTGCCAACGGTCTCGAAGCTACTGGAAAACCTATTCCGGGAGAGTCGTCCCAAGTCAGTCCTACCAAACTAAACCCCAGGTTTAGATGTTTGGGTGGAATTTCCTAAGTACTTCCTCTGGTTACCGCAATAGGGAAAGTATTAAGCTTTTGTAGGAATACTCCGTAAATTAAACGATGGTGTGTAAAGGAAGTTATGTGAATGTAACGCACAACATTTTTTTGGGTATATGGTGCCACCCTTTTGCGGAGAGGATTCAGTGGACTTCAGAAAGTGTTCAATTGTTAAGGTGAAATACGGTACCTTCGTCTACTTAACACAGCTAGATAAAGTAAAAATAATTTATTGTGAACAGGTAGGAAAGAGGAGTGCCATGACGTGTGCTTTTTGTCTCGAGAATAACAAGTCGTTTCAAAGAAACGTGCTGGTGGACTCAAAACTGCCTCGAAGAAGAGAAAACGCTTCTGGTGGACATGGCGTCGTATATAATGGTAAAGTTGGCAGTAATTGGACCCTGGTGTACAAGCCATGTATATATTATAAAGAACCATCCTAAGACGCAAAGTGTACACAGAGCTAGGCACGTTGCACACTTGCGAGCGTAACAAAAATTAAATAGAGAAACTGGCTTCTCCAGTCGTGGATACATACAAGCGGAACTTACATCAGGAAAAAGAAGGCAATAAGGAGACTTTTTAGGGCTTAACAATTCCAAAAATACCATAAGAAAATTTATCTTCCAGTTTGTCATCTGAATGTTACATGTAAATATGAACTAGCAGGTACTATTTCATATCTTCCCATACTAACTTGATTCGTTCAAATGAATTGGATTATTCTTTCCAATCACAATCGCAAAAGATTGTCTCATCCTCCACATGATTATGGTATGGTTATTTGGAAGCGGAGGAGGATTTCGCATTTAAGCGCACAATCGCCTATTATGCTTCTCGAAGCTTGCAGGAAGACAAACGCGGGATCCCTAACGTCTTTAGATATGCTTCGTGACGCCGGCGGGACGACTCACAGGCTTATCTCTCCACACGGAGGCGTCCCTCTGAGGATGGTTTCATCTCACACCCAACACCAGGGCAGACGCTTCCAAAAAGAAAATTCAACACTACCAATCATTGTATCGGGGTGATATCCGCGAAGAAATCCAAGTTAGAGCGGTCGCCCAAAGGGAATCGAACCGCTGGACCTCCCTAATGCGAGCCCCACGTGTCACTGCGGTGCCATCTCGCTCGTTCATTCTCTACATAGGCAGACAACGAATTTATATAGTAATTTTTACCGTGAATTTTTACCGTGATTTTGAGTTTGAAGATCTTCAATGCTATCCTAGGTTATTGACATCTTGGACACCACGACAGTTGCTGCAGTTCTTTTACAGGTGTGTATGGTTTTTAGAACGCCCTCGTTTCTAGCGGTTCTGAGTGATGAAACCAGAATGTTCCTAATTAGATCACTAAACATGCAATTGTTTTTCTCAGTGTTGCTAAATGTAATATGGAAAACTGGTCTTTGGTAGAACGTGTGTTCGTAGTAAGAACGTTTCTGAGATGAAATCGATCACTCATGTACAGAGAAGATTTAGAAATGCATTTAAAATCACACGGCATTCCGTCGCTAAACACCATGCTAGTGTAGGTGAGTAAATTTAACAATTCTGGCAATGTTTGTGAAAACAACGTTGAGAAACATTGTGAGAGTTAGAGAAGCTGTGCAGCATAATCCAACTCGCTCTGCAAGGTGTCAGTCAATTGCTTTGAATCGATCGGACAGAGGTTTTCGCCGCATCCTACACTGCGTCTTAAATTCTATCCGTAAAAGCTTCAATTTATGCATCGATTTAAACCAACTGATAAATTTCCTCGAATGCAGTTTTGTGGGCACTTTACTGACATTTTGAGTTCTAATCCGGATATTCTGAACAGACTGATTCTGTTGGGGGAGGCACATTTTCGTCTTTTGGTTGTGTAAATAAACGGAATTTTCGCTATTAGAATGATGAACAACTCTTACAATTGTGGGAGAAACCACTGCGCAGTCCAAAATTAACGGTGTGGTGTGGCGTTTCTGCGTTTGGAAATATCGACCCGTACTTTTTTCGAAAAAGCTAGCCGAACTGTGACGTCATCTCGGAACGGTACCAATAAATGCTCACTGTTGGAAATTCCTGACGAAATGAATTTTGATAATGGATTATAGTTTCAGCAAGATGGCACCACAGCGCACACTGCTCATGGTTCAATGAACTGTGTGCGATACATGTTTCCAGGACGCATCATTTCATGATTAGGATACATACCCTGGCCGGCAAGATCTCCTGATATGACTGCAGCTGATTACTTTCTATGGTGTTACTTGAAAAGTAGGATGTGTCCAAAAGCCTCGCATCATCTGCCAGCTCAAAGAGAACATAAAGAAATAAATTAGTACCATAGATCCTATTTTGTTGGGGCGAGTCATGCAAAAATTTCAGGAATGAATCCGTTGCCGTGGAGACTGCTTGCAAAATGCAGTGTTTAAAAAGTAGGTAATGAGACATAAATAAACTTCATTGTACTAGCTTACTTCCAGATATGTTTTCTTTTAAGTTGTTCTGAGTGCCCCACAACAGGTCTGTAAAAACCGCCATATCCCACTGCCGCAACCTATAAATATCTATGTGGTGTATACGTCGACGCTTGTCTACGAGGGGCGTTCTTAAAGTTCTCATTCTGGCTCGGAGATGTAAATTATTTATGAGACTTTTACGCCATTGTTCACACTCTATCCTTCCTGTTATCTTCCTATTCTGTTCCTTGTTTTGTTAAGCTTTGTAACCTTTAGCTAGCTTATGAGCAAGTTAAATAAATAAAAAGAATATAATACTGGCCAAATTGCTAATATTTGTTAAGCATAATTTTTTAGATGGTAGCTTTAAAGTTTCAAACGTGTAAGTGTAGTCACTTGTTTGTGAAGATGGTGTAAACAAAATAGTGTTAAACTTTATTAAAAATGGATAATATTGAAATTTGAGCCGTGATAAAGTACTTCGTTTTGAACCACAACAGAAATACAAAGGTTTCGACATTAAATTATTTTTCCTCTTAAAAAGTGTTCTGCTCAAGATGTTGAGCGCTCAGAGCATCCCAAAAGGCCTACGACCTATAAGATTGTAACAAACATTTGCAACGCCTACCTAACGAACGATAATCGAAGGTACGTGAGTTGACTGACATTGCAAAAACCTCAATAGCCAGTTTCTTCCGAACATTTTTACACTAACGTTTGGGTATGAGAAAGCTTCCCGTACGGTAGATGTTTGTTAACAATGTACAAAAATGCATTCAAGTATTTAGACAAGTTTAAACGTAATTCTTATGAGTTTGTTCAACGTTTCATAACGGTAGATGAAATGTGGATTCATCACTACAGATGAGTAATCCAAACAGCGCGTGCATCAGGTGAAAGTGCACCAAATAAAGCAAAAATGGTTCCATGTGCAGGGAATCTCATGGCTGCGGTTATTTGGGCTATTGTGAGATGCTCGTAAACCACCTCCAGAAGTGTAGAACCTCACGGGAAAGTATTACGCTTGACCACTGGACCAAATGAAGGATGCTATTCAGACTAAGCATCCACACTTTGCGACGAAGGTTTCTTTTATCACAATAATGCGCCTTCACATACACCTGTGATTGTTGCTGCAAAACTGCATGGTTCCATATGCAGGGAATGTCATGGCTGCGGTTATTTGGACTATGGTAAGATGCTCGTAAACCACCTCCAGAAGTGTAGAACCTCACGGGGAAGTATTACGCTTGACCACTGGACCAAATGAAGGATGCTATTTCAGACCAAACATCCACACTTTGCGAAGAAGGTTTCTTCCAACACAATAATGCGTCTTCACATACATCTGGGATTGTTGCTGCAAAACTGTATGACCTGCACTTCCAAGTGTTTCCACATCCACCATATTCGCCGGATTTGGCTCCCAGCGATTACTCCTTGTTCCCAAACGAAGAAACTTAGATTCACATCAAATGAGTGGATGCAATGCTGAGAGAGACGCTTGTTTCGTACATTTGAACCTATCTGATTTTGTTGAGGATTTTAAAAGGATCCAAAATCTATGGACTCAATCTATTGATTTATAAGGTGACTGTGTTGAATAAAAGAAACAAAAACATATCTCTTGTATGTCATCTCAATACAATTTGAGATCTCCTTGTGGTTTACCGGGAAAAATGGAATCAGCTGGAGAATTTAGTGTCGTGTCGGCATGTTGCCATGGTAGCTCAGTGGTTAAAGCAATCGGATGGAGACCGGGAGATCTGTGGTTCAAATCCCGGCAATGGCATTGTATTTTTCAGTCCCATGATTCCACCTTTCCATTTCTCTTAAATTTTGTATTTTGTTGACCGAACCGAGAAATTTAAAAATGCCCTCCTATAAAGTTCACTCTGAATATTTGAAATGTGTGATGTTTGTCAGTCTTTTATCAGTTTGAGATATATCAACAGTGGCCTCCTTTTCTGAAGGTAATTTTCACTATTTTTAATCGTCTAGTAACATCTATCGTAACATACCAATTTCGTTAGGTTGTTGAAAGCCTCTTGCAGTCTGTCAACGTTCGTTCATTCGTACTCTGAATTAGGACGGTGCATATAGCGTCATCCATTCTATACCGTTATTGTTTAATGTTATAGCTTTTGGAAGAACTTTAAATTCCACACCTTTAATTTGAGTGACTTGACATGTTTATTCCTTATGGCAATGGTATCAAAATGTAGAATACCAAATTTCAAAGAGCTATATGTATTTGTTTCAGTAGATTTCGGTTCCTTGCTGTGCAGCATGATATAATAGTTTTGGGGTTTGATTTGATCATTTTTGTGCATATTAAGAATACTCGTCATATAAATCCGTTTGTTTCATCCAATTCAGAATTTTACTTTGCCTATAAGAGACCTTTATAAGCAAAGCACATTGGTGTTCTCTAAAACTTTAAATCTTAACGAGCGAAAAAGAATAAACCTTTCCACTCATATATTGCTTCTATGTTATGCATATTAAAGTATGAACATATTTAATGAAATTAAAGTAGTTATACTGTTTCAAAGCCGGTTACGTGAGTTCTTGAGTACAATTTTCCGGAATTATTATTTCAACATTAAATACTTATGGTTGCAAAGTACGAGTATGACGTTTGGATTGGATTGGCTACGAAGGGGACACGGCACTGATCCACATAAGGGATATTGTACCTATGGCCATAGGAGTCGCCGGGAGACCGGAACCAGGATTGACGGTACAGGAATGGCAGGGACCATAAGTTTCCAGATAGACTTGACAGTCTGACTGGCAGACTGGGGGCCCCCTACCGCACAGAGGGGATCCAACGCCCCTCAAGGGGTTCGGATACCCCCGCAACCATCCGAAAGCCGAGGAACGGAGAGAGTCACAAAGAGCATCATTTTCCCCTGCCATACTGCAACGAAACACTTCCAATCTTGAAAGAGACCAACGGATGAAAGATGAAGTGAAATGAGAATGAGATGAAATGAAGGGACAGGAAATTCTGGAATTTGAGAATCCTTCCCTGCATTCGCCTGGCGACCCGGGAAAACCCCAATAAAACCCATGGGTCAGGAAGTTCGACCGCGGGAATCGAACCCACGACCTCCCGAATACAGGCCATAGACGAAACCACCCCATCTAATCCGTTCGGTGTGCCGCGTGGAGTACTTTATGCAATAAAAGAAGCCGGGAAAGAGTTTTTAAAAAATCTAAATTTATAATTAGAATCTTCAATACAGAACTATCAGGATAACTTAAATGTTCGCATAAAGCTTTTATACCATCAGCATTAGTCAATCAAATGAATTTGTAAACACAATAAAAACATACAAAACATTGTTTTCAATTTTTTCACGTGTGCGTTGCATTAGAAAGAAATAATGCTCATAAGCAGCAAAATATCCTGTGTAGGCATCAAATTTATAAGCTGATACACATTTGAAACGCCCAATCACAGCTGGGACTTGAACCACGGATCTTAGCTGTTGTGTATGTGTGAGAGAGAGAGAGAGAGAGAGAGAGAGAGGGAGAGAGGGAGAGAGGGAGAGAGGGAGAGAACAGCGAAAGCGAAATTTAAAAAAAAGCTCCCAACCCAAAACACCCTAACCCTTTACATGCAAGACCTAGTTTGTTTTTTTCAGAAATTCTTCAAATGATAATATAGGATATTTAAAATAACTGCATAGTTAATAAACTGTATAAATAGAATTTTCTGTGAACAGTCTGAATGATTTTTGAAAATTTTGTGTAACTGGTGGTAAACCGAAACATATTGTAAACAAAAAGTATACTTCCTGTACTTTTACTTACTTTTCTTGAATTATAATACTTTTTTCTTATATTTATTGAATAATTTTCACATAATGTTGTGCAATTATATGGAATTTTAACCTTCATCCCTTTGTACCAGCAACTAAACATAGTTTGCGACCATTTAGGTATCTCTATTAACATGAAGTAGATAGAAGAATAAGCTTTTGGTAAGAGTGGTTTGTAGAATATTGGGTACCCAAAGGCATGTGAATGTAGCACATCACCCAAAAATGAGATATGGAGATTTCAACGGAAATAAATGTTTTGAGACCCGATGAATAAAAAAAAAAGCGATTCTAAAAAAAAAGGTCCGCGCGTGTGTTTACAGCATTATTGAAGAACTAAATGCCCGATAAATACCATACTGGGTATTTAGGATGAGCATCTTCCAAAAATGTAACACGATTTTAAAGAAAGTCCCCACAACTCAAACTACCCCTTTACAGGAAGATTTCTCAACATTTTCTATTTTCTCAAAACTGGCTCTAGGGATTTTTCCTAAAATACTGTACGTTTAATTGGTTTAAATGACAAATAAAATGTAAATCTTGAATTTTTCTGGCAATAAGGTATGAAGTCCTCTTCATTCAGAAGGAATTTTAAATAATTTTGTATAATGTAGATATCTTTAAAACTCTCAATTGATTTCAAACATACTTTTTAGTGGCATTAGGCATTTTTGAGATAATAGTTGTTGGTTTAATTTTTTCACTACTTTGTCATTTTTTAAAGTGCTGCTACTCTTCAGTTGTTTCTTACGATGGAAGGAATATGGAATTTCAAACCCAGCATATAGCGAAATGCTTTTAAATATCATATTATTGATTTCGCTTCCTCTATTCCCCTTGTACCTTTAAATAAATGTATAATGGAACTAATACTGCAAACGTTTATCTCGAATAACATGAAGTAGACAGACAAATAAGCTTTAGTATGAACAGTTTATGGAAAATCTATAAACATGAACGATAATATATTGTGGCGTATTAATAATTTGGGGGGTACACTATTGTTCTACATTGTCATTACCAGACGCATTGTTTACGTCTCTCTTGGCTGGTGGATTTTGCTAGTCGCGAGTAGTGGGGGAATATAGCGTCTGTCTCAGGATTCCGTGAGGAACGGACCGCGTGTGTAAGTTGGGCTTTGGATCAGCGGATATCTCCTCCCACCTTCCATTTGTAATAATGTAGGAACCCCCAAATGGTTGGGAAATAAATCTAGGAATGTGTGAGTAGATTTGTGTTATGGATTTTGTACAGTAAAAAACCCACGCCTTCCTCTTAACCTCACACCACGTTTCGGTCCTCCGCAGCCAAATGAGTATACGTCCCCTCAATGCACGTGCTGGGTACTAGAAATTAATTTAATTTTAATCTGAACTTTTAGGGCATCTACCCAGTATGTAACAATATAGAGAAAGTCATGTTAATGTAACACATAAATCTTTTTGGCATTAGATTACATGATTCGTGTTTATCTTCCTTGTAAACTAAACTAATAAAGGCTGCCAGCAGCCGTGGCATAAAATAAAGTAGGCCGCTATTCTATAGCTAACGCGTATTATAAAACGTTGATGGCATAACACTAAAACCGCTAAGTAGACGTTAAGTTTTCTGTGTTAAAGCGATAAGAGGGCGCATCTGGCGGCTATACGGCTACATCTACCGGTAAACAGAGCAAGCAGATCGCTTTCAAATTACACGTCTCTTTAATCGCCGACCAAGAGCTCCATAAAACCGCAGCATGCAATTTGCCTCGATCGTGATTTGAATCCGCATCCCCCCACATACAGTGCAGGCTTTTTATGGGATTGCCAAGTGCTGCCTGCGCTTCTTGAACCTCAATGTTCCGCATTTCGAAACATCAAAGGGCTATGAGCACTTAAGTACTCTCTTAACTGCGCAAGGGCTCCTTCGAGAATACTCAAATCAGCGGCTTGGGGGAAAAGTTTTGTAGGGCAAAGTAACCGATACGGTCATCGCCGGTCCCATGGCTATTCGTTTGTTTCTGAGTAACGTTCATATGGTTTTCCTTTTTATTTTATCTACCACGTACCCAGTAAGCAAGAGGAAGTATTGCATTCCTCCCAAAAATTGGAAGTCGAGATTTTATGGAAAATACACGCTTTGAGGCCCCCGAACCCCTAAATTTAGAAAAGGTACTAGTGTCTCTCTTTAAATAGTACAATTCAAAAACAAAATGTTAGATAAATACCAAAATTGTTATCTTAAGTTCAGTATATTCCTAAGATACAAAACGAGATTTTAAAGAAAATCCCCTACCACAAACTACCATTTACATGTAGAAATGTTCAATATCTAATTTTATAGAATATCATTCAAACAACTTTGATTAAAATGGAGTGTTTTAGATATTTGCAAGTCAAATAAACCTTGAATTTTCTTGGGTTGGCCTGTGAATTTCTCTTAATTTGGAAAGAGTTTGGTGTAGTTTTGTAGAACGTATAAACCATAAGAGACAAATAAAACCATGATATACCAAAATTTAGATGTCTTTAAAAAGCGCAATTTATTTTAAATATATATTTTTGGGAGCATCAGCCATTTCCGAAATACCCATTATTATTGATTGGAATTGTTCAATATTTTTTTAGTCATTTTGAGGTACCATTCATTTGCTTTTGCGACGTCATGACAAGGGTATAGAATTTCAAGGCCAGTATATAACAAGCGGTTTATAAACATTTTATTATCGCTATCTCTTTTGCACTATTGTGAAATAGAAAAATATGATGCAAACCTTTGTCTAATCAACTTGAAGCACATAGAAGATAGTGGGCAAGTCATGTGCAGTAATTTTTATGCTTCTTCTTTCCCTTGCTTTTGTGGCAGTCTTCTTGGAAAATAAAATTGCAATGTATCCCTGCAAGAATGCTCTGTAATAATTTTTTTTCTCTGAGGAATGACTGCAATTTCGTGTATTCATTTACTTACTGATAAACTGTGCATCCCTTGCGGGCAGCAATTCTGCTGCAACAGTCCATGGAGGATGTCCACAGAGAGGCGTTATATCTCCACTTCTGTGGAATCTGTTTGTAGACAGATTGCTGGATAGGTCACGGGTCTGGGATTCACAATCTACGGCTGTGCTGTTGACATCATCATAGTGGAACATTTTAAACACTATTAAGGAACTCGCTCAGAGAGCACTTAATAAGGTAGTAGAGTGGGCAAATTCTGAGGGCCCCAGAAAACAGACCTGGTCCCTTTCACCAGAAGAAGAAACTTAGAACAACTTGGGCCTCTGTTTCTCAATGTTAGGCAATTAAAAATATCGGGAGTGGTTAACTACTTGGTAGTAATTATCGGCTCCAAGCTGATCTGCAACCAACATATGGAAAAAATATATAAAAAGGCCATTGCTACCTTTTTGTAGTAAGACGAATGTACGGTAAGAGATGGGGACTAAGACTTAGAATGCTACACTGCTATATACTTGTACTAGAGTAGCCAGCCCATCATTACTGTACGGTGCAATAATTTGGTGGACTAAAACACGATAACTAAACAGGTTCCAAAGGATGGTCTGTCAAGCAATAACTGGGGCAATGAGCACGACTTCTACTACAGCAATGGAAACACTCTTGAGCCTGACCTCTCTGGATGTTTTGATGAAGCGGGAGGTCAGAAAGACTTTCCATAGACTGCAGAAAACCAAAACAACCAAGATTCCAAGGTCTGCATCGGGGACCTTAGGATCTAATGGATCGATTTTCAAGACGGAAACATATTACCTCTGAAAAACTTTACATCACCATAAGAAATTCAAGGTAACGACAATTGAAGAGGAGTTATGGCAAGAATCCTATCAGAAACTATCTGAGTGTTCTTTGATCTGGTTCACAGACGACTCAACAACAGACTTAGGGACGGTTCTGGGGTATTTGGTTTAAGGCCCGGTGTAGCTTTATTAATTCACTGGGTCTGGTAACCACGGTATTAAGTATTTGTCATTTTACAATGTGCAAAAGAAAATCTTGGAAGAGAGTATAAAAATAACCAGATCGTCATTTTTTCAGATATCCAGACAGCACTAAAGGTTGTAAACAGTCCTTTAGTGTCATCTTGACTGTTACATCTTTTTCACTATGAGCTGAAAGGAGAAGTAAACAAAACCACTTGACAAGACAGCACCTCATTGGCTGGTGGACAAATTACAACTTTTCCCGCTTAGCAAGTCGTCTCTTCCTCTACAATAATTAGTTCGGTTCATATCGTAACATTTTGTTGTTATTCTTGTGCAGACAAATTTAAAAAACTGATTATTGTAACAGCTAAATTTATGAAAGTAAATGCGTTTGTTTAGATATAACTAATAGAACCGTTACAGCAGGTTTAAGAGGCTATGCGCAGGCGCTGTAGTTCGTTTCCGGTTTCTGGCTGAGAATCTTCTGCCACTGTAGAAATCATAAAAGAGGGAAATGGAAAGAAGACAATTGTGTTATATGCTTTTAACAAATTCTGTGAAAAGCACCCACATTTAACCGACAATGAATATGGTCGCCCATTGTTTAGCAATAATTAAACTTCTTTGTTAGTGATGCAGAATTTTTGCTCGGATAGCTTAGTTTGCGTCTGTTTTCTGTAGATTTCTAACCTATAGTGCTAATCGTTATTTAACTTTTGACTCATAAAAAGTTAAAGCAAAAGTGGTGTACTGATATTAGTCATAAAATGAATGACTTCTAAAGCCTGAAGCTAAGAACAGTTTTATCCAGTAGCTTTAATCACAGATGCCGAACTTTTCAGGTACAACTTTTATTTGTCTACTCTTAGTATTGTGTGTCGTAAGTTTAGGATTTAAGGCAAAATATAGGAATAATACATACAATATTTAAAAGCTACTGATCCCCAAGCTGCACAATATACTGTATTCGCATTCTGTAGGAAGCAATTTCCTCTCACGGGTCTTAGTTCCCGTCATCCTCCACGTGGTACTTCCATGTGATCGGCGAGTGATACATTTATGTTTTGTTTACTTCTCCTTTCAGCTTATAGTGAAAAAGGTATAGGTGAATGTATACCTTATCTAACCTGGCAAAACATAACAAAGTATGTTTGCCATGGGTCCCAGAGCATAAAGGAATTGAAGGCAATGAGAAAGCTGACGAACTTGCAAAGCAAGGATCTAAACAGCTGAAACTGAAACCAGAGGCACGTCTAGGCCTACCCAAGTGTTCTTTAGAGCAGCTATCACAAACTGGTGTAATAAACAACACTTTGCCTGGAAGAAGATTCCAGGAATTTGTATGAGAAATTGTTTTTCAAAGAACCATACAAACCTTTACTCTACTATTTACCAAAAATAATGGTGTCTTTCTTTCCTTATCTTAAATATTTTAATATTTATAACACATTTAAAGTTTAAAGTGACCTTTGTAAGACACTCTATATCTTATATAACTATAGAATCTAACAGATGGACAAGAAGTTCAGAAAAAAGTCAATTTTTTAAATGTGTACATATATATATATCATATTTTGCAATTTCAACCATTTATAAGATATTTACTGTTGCTGATATGAACTTCTTAGTATATCAAGCCACTCACTTTTGAATTTTTTCTTTTTTTTTCATCAGGCCACGTAATATGCAAAATGCCTCACCTGGATTTAATCATACCTCATGAGAAATTTATTAACAACTGGAAATTTCATTGACTTTCATCTCCCGACTGCAAACTTCACGCAGTTAAGAATAACGAAATTAAACCTTTTCCTTACAATACCATGTAGTGCCATGATCAAATCATAGCAACAAGGATCAGTATAGGCATAAACACTTATTCATATTCATTTCTTACTAAAGCTGAAGCACCTAAATGTCATTTTGCTGTGCTACCTTGACAATAGCACTAGTCGCAACATGCCAACAAATCTACCTCAAGAGGAAAATGCATGCATCCCCGTCGAACTGCATGGAGCATTGGAAAACCCGCCAGCTCATTTAAAGTTGATCTTCCTCAATGGCACTGAAATACCTTATAAGCTGTAAATCACTCTATCATATGTTATAGGTACTCTATTGCATATTAACAACCAAATATTACTTCATATAGTTACTGTCTCACACCGAGCGAGGTGGCGCAGGCGGTAACGTCTGTGACTCACATTCGGGAGGTTGTGGCTTCGATTCCTGCGGTCGACCTTCCTGGCCCATGGGTTTTTTCGGGATTTCCCTGGTTCGCTAGGTGAATGCTGTGCAGGTTAATTACATCCCCCGAATCTCCTGTCCCTCCATTTCACTCCTACTTTCATCTGTTTGGTTGTTCAGGGTCGCAAGTGTCGGCGATAGTCTTGGCGTGGCAAGGCACCCGCCTGTGGGATATACAAGCCTGCACGGGGAGGGGAGTTCATACATTAAAACATCATCACAATAAGCATCGTTTGAAGCGGAATTTGGCATGCAACACTTCAGCACAAATGGCAAAACTATTAGACGTATATTGGAGCTCAAACGATGTTTAAAATATCAAATTCAATAAAAACTATAATCCAATGAACATAAGGAAAACGTGACATTATTAGAGAGGAACAATGAGGAAAGTGAATTTTTAACCTACTCAGCTCCAAATTATGCATAAGAATTTTTCGAGGATCTGTGTCATACGCTAATAAGAGCGGCTATTGATTAAAACAATTTAAAAGGAAAGACAATGTAACAGATTTCTGTATAGGTATTAATGCATTAATTAAATCGTAATGGCTTTATTGCACACTACTAATAGCTAAACGTACATTGCTCTTTTTTTCTTATATTTTTAAATTCTGGTCGACCTGCTGTCGAAGTAGGTCCGGGTGTACCGCTTCAAACCGTACATTATATTTGTTTACAGAGAGGTCACAAGCGCTTCCACCAAACCTCGGTGCGCTCCTAACTTGATGACTTACTTACATAAACCCCTCTGCCTGATTATCACTCATCACAATATTACCATGTATATCACTCAACGCTATTCTTAATGTGTTTCAAGCATGAATGAGAGCTGTACACAGTAGTACTCACTGAATTGTGTACTTATGTTATAAAATCGCTGTAACACCGAATATGTTTAGCTGCTATAAACAAATTAATTAAAAAGAAAAAACGGGTTTTGAAAACGGATGGGTTGATATTTAACATTTTGATGGGAATAAAACAGAAAAACGTTATTTATTAACAATTTGCCGAAAATTTACAAGAGTTTAAAAGGTGTAGAGAAAAAAAGCGGTAGTGGTTTTGTAACACCTCGATTACTTTATATTACTTCGATAAGGGCTGTGCTTAGTTGCACAGATTTAGGTAAATCAGATAAAAATCCGAACAAATACTTTATCTTCCGGATAAAGTTGTCAATCCTGCTTCCTCCGGCAAAACCAGGAACTGGAAAGAACCAGATGGCCCGATGCCAGACCAAGTATTGGGGATTGCATAAGCTTAGGAGTTGGCGAGCATCCTCCGATATCGGAGATTTTTGTTGCCAGTTCTTTTCAGCACGGATGCCTTGAATGTGGGTCATCTTAACATTAATAGAAAGCAGTAGTGTATACATAAACATGAAGAGGAAACCACATATACATGTTGATGGCGGGAAGCCTTTTCAAACATACGAAGTGAGAATTTCTGAAGAAAACGAAATACATATATTTGAGATGAGCTAGTAAATTGTTTTTAATACCAATAATATAAACAGCCTATATTGTTACCCAAAATAATAATAACTTTCTGAATTATGATATTGGTTAATAAAATCACCATAGTAGCAATCACGTTACAAAATATCAATGATAATATTAAATTGTTCTGAAGTACATATAAACACCACATATCCCAAATATTTTAGCACTCCATCCAAATAAGAAATATCTAGTATTTTTTCTCATAAATAGGATATGATTTCTCATATCTGTCTTCCAGAAAATCCATTTCTAATTTTAATATAAAAACAACAGGCTACTGTTAACTCCTAGATACATGATAAAAACAAAACACATATACATTCACTTCACAGTAATCCCTGAGAAAAAATTATTTGTATTTTTATTTGCATTTTATAATTTTGTTTTAGAAAAGATATCGTATTAAATTTAATTATACTATAGAATTATTACATTTTGAACTTACTTAATAATATACTATTTACTGCATAATTATATATTTACTCTGCTTTCATATACTCATTCGTTTCAAATTCACACCTTATTCCTCGTTAATTCACGTTGACGTGTAAATCTTTGAGTACTTATTATTATACAGGCATTTTGATGGTATATCACGTGATACAATGATTACTAAATATCAATTATATTATATTCATGGAAATAAATTAAAATTTATTTAGATGAACTTAACCAGTAGAATGCAAACTGTTCATGTAAACAATCAAAGCTAAATTTTGTATTATAGTAGCACAGTTGCCTTCCTGTACCCTCAATTGTTGTTGCTATTGAATTTTGGAACTGTAGAGATACTGACTATTCTTTTGAATGACCCGTAGTCATTTTGATACTTGACAGATGACCTTAGTTACGTAGCCGCCTATCTTTACCATCTATTTTTCTTTCTCTACTACATACCCATAGTTCGTAAAAGAAAATATTGCAATTCACACAAAATTCAACACCAAGATTTCATAGGAAATGCAGGTCTTAAGGCTCACTGACTGCAAAAAAAATCGTTACCGCCATTTTTTAGAACATAAAGCGAAACAATGGAAATGGAAAGCAAGCAAAGGGTAGTTCGGGTATTGTAAACACTTCATGTACATCCTTTAGAGATTCGGAACTTGAATAAGAAGTCTGGGTGTTTATTCATGTTTTCGTTCTTGGGTTATGCTGTTCAGACACACAGTCACATGCACATACACAGGAGCATGTTTTAATATTACTTCTGTATTTCCGATGAAATTTAGATTTTTTCTTTTTGTATTCAGGGACCTCAAAATCTGTATTTATGTTGAAACCTCGATATTGAATTTTTAGGTGCATTACAGTACTTTCTTTGTTGAGATAAAGTAATAAAATATAGTACTGAAAAGGTATGTGATTATTACACTAATATTCTTTTATCCATAAGTAGTGACCTTATATTGCCAATAAGACATTTTGGGCTTGTTGCAGGTACACAATGACGTCTGCATCAATGGTCGGTATTGTTCAGGGCTCATAACTATTGCATGCAAGCTTCGCCACAACGGATAGGGAATTGTTATCTAATATGCGAGTGGCTGGCGTAAAATACATTTCCTGATTCGCATCCTGGGCAGATACTGCATCAGAAATCGCCCGTCTCTATGTTCATTTCCATTGGGAACGGTGAGCCCTTGGGCAATGTATATTGGAAAGCTTTGGAAAAATTAAAACTTCAGCAGACTGTAGCAATCAATACCGTGTGCATTCGGTTGGTTGTAACGTGTAATCATACGCCAGGGATGTCTGTTGCCTTTATTTGTTCATAGAGCAAAATGCGTCATAAGGACGACTTATCTAGTACCACTTTAATATATGCAATGTTCCATCTACAAAATGTAATGTTAACACTTTTTATTTTCTCTCTAACACACCTGTGGTAGGTAGAGCAAGTCTTGTAACGCACTTAAAAAAAATTGTATCGGAAATACATCTATTGATGCCCACTGAACCCCAAATAACAGCAGTTTTAGAAAAAAAAAATCGCCATGTGTCGGGGGGGATCCGCGCATGCTCATTATCTATGAACAGCATAACTAAAAATGAACAATTGGATAAATACAAAATTTTGTACCTGTTAAAGGGACATTGGGCGTGAGTGAAAATGCTGAAGTTTTCGATTTCTTAATTATATCATATAAATATTGTTACATGTTGGGGTGAAGGCCAAAAATGTTAGCAGAAATGGTTAATTTAGGTCACCCCAACACGCACATGGGGGCGCAACTCGCTGGTAATAAAAAGTCCGGAACCTTGGCATCTAAATTTAGGGAAAAGGTGGGGCTTATATTACACTGAAACATTACATAATACACATTACCTTCACATACCTGGGCTTTATTTACAAACGTTTGGCGACTCTACATAATTAACAAAAAACAGGATGAAGGGAAATGCTACAGACGGAAGACCGGCCATACACCGTCTGGCCCCAACAACCACTTCCACTCGAGTGACGCTATCTTATCCCCACCAACCGTGTCTAGCCGAAGCCAGACAGGGTTGACGTCATAACAGACAATTTCAAACAGATCCCTCCCGTTGGCGTGATCCTCACCGAAAGGAAAGATCGTTAAGCCAAATAGAATTACGGAGACACAATAATGCTACGTCTGATAACAACAATGCGTCTGGTAATTACAATAAGATTAATAATACGCCACAATAATCTGTAGTCACCTGTGAATCACTTGGCCCAATATTTTTCAAGATCTGCCATTTTTAAAAGCACAGCAGCATGTTTAAATCACCTATGAGCTTCCTTTTAATTCAAATAGACTCGCTCACTTCTCCTTTATATTTGTGCTTTTCTCAATTTTACATTCCTGCGCATGGAATTTATTCCTTACCTTTCTGTTTTGCTCTGATTTCTATAAAAATTTGCGTAAATAATCTCAAATGTGCCGTCTAAATATCCAAGCATGCATTATGCATTTTATGATCGGGCTATTCATTTGCGCCAAAAATATAATTTATACTGAAAAAACAAGAATTTAACACCAACAACGTCATAAAATAAAAAGTGTATTTCTCTACAACTACTAACATTAAGTGTAATTGCTTACACTTATCTTTGTACGAACCAAACTATCAGAAAATGTAATTATCTTACTTCTATGGCAAACGTGAATGTGCCAGGCAGTTTTATAAATTTTGCATCTTTTTCGTTAACTAAAATATTTAATTTGTCTGATAAACTATTTGAACTCGATCTTTGAGATTTTACGGTTATTGCTGTATTTTCTCATCTTAAGTCTGCAATTGTCAAGTAAATAGCTTTAGAATTAAAAAAGTTATGAAATTCAGCCCCAGTGTTCCTTGGGGGTGATTAAATGGCGAAACGCCCCTCCAAAACTCTGTCTAAAATGCATATGACTTTCTTCATCCATTTTCACTTATTACATTCTCTACCACGTACAGTCTAAGACAAATAAATGAGCAACAACCACAGAGGGAGTTCGATTCGGTAAAGCTCGGAAGCATCAGTTAACGCTGCGTTAAAAATATACGATTTAATACCACCCTGGTTCATTTGAAAGCTATGCGATAAATAGAAAGATACCTTTTAGTTTAGTTATATGCTTGGTAGCCGAGCGGTAAAACGCATGTGTCTTGTAATTGAAACAAACTGCGTTCGAATCCTTTGCGTAATGTTTTCTTTTTATTATTTATATTTTAATTTGTTAAATAAATGGTAATGCTGTATGTTTTCCATGCTAAAGATATCTATTAATTTTAAGACATTCGTGCATAAAACTCAAACAATTACTCAGTTCGTTTTCAAAATAAATGCCACATTAGTAATAAATGTAAGGTGCATTCTGAGACAGTATTTTTAACACTTAAATGATTTCAGTCTAATTATATAATGTATAACAGCCCGCCTTAAAGCAATATGTGTATAAATAACATATGAACTGTATGTACCATTCATTGTATTATGTTTATATTATTGTGTACATGTTTAATAATGCTATGTGAATGTATTACGTAATTTAATAATGTAGGATCTGTGAGAATAGAGGCCGAAAGTTGCTAACAATAAGGCAACAATGAGGTAACCTTGAGGCAATAATGAATTGGAAAGTTTAATAATGCTACTAGTAATTCTTGAAAACAATGTAATATTTAAAACAGTTTATAAATAGCCAATCAAAAACCAGAAATGCAGAAAGTTAAATAAAAGTATTCTATTGAAGTAAAATTAGCCAATCAGAGACGTGAAATAGAAAAATTTACAAATTTAAGCGGTAAATGCCAGTCGCTTGAAGGCAACGTACCTGAGCAGTTCATTTGCTCGGTACGTATCCAGCGAGACAAAAGTTCATTACGGCGGGAATATTATAAAGTTTGTGTTAAAAATTGGAAGTAATTAATAAATAATCTCACTTCTCTCTATATCAGTGAAATGTTATTAAATCGCGTGAAGGATTAATAAAAGGAGTGAAGTAAAAATTATAATTTGTGTAATCCTACATTCTTTAGCCGCATCACCCCCTGCAAAGAGATACATGTTTCTACAAATTAGTACTGACGCAGCCGAGGCAAACAAAAATAGAATGTTTAAAGAAACAAAAAACTACAAAGTTAATTTTTTAATAGTGGGGCGAAGGCCACCGGAAAGTGAATGTTGGGGCGAAGGTAAGCGGAAACCTTGTACCATACGTGGGGGAGTTAC
Source organism: Deroplatys truncata (assembly GCA_030765065.1). Classification (NCBI taxonomy): domain Eukaryota; kingdom Metazoa; phylum Arthropoda; class Insecta; order Mantodea; family Mantidae; genus Deroplatys; species Deroplatys truncata. Next base: position 95,874,045 of record CM060986.1, on the reverse strand, counting down.
TTCATCAAGTTTGGCTCCCCAACAGTCGGACTACAATACAACTCCTCCTAAAATAAATCTTCTTCAATTCCATACGATTGCATGGAAACAGTATGGAATTTTAAGACCATCGTATAGCGTCCAGTTCTTAAACATTATGACTATCGCTGCTCTCTTTGCATCTATAACGAAATGTGTAATATAGCCGTTTCTGCAAAGGTTTACTTGTATTAATATGCAGCAGATGGAAAAAATATCTGATGCGTTACACTCACATGACTTTCTCTATTCCTGCACAAACTATTTTTACAAACTCTTACTCTCCATATGCTTCATGTTAATCGAGATAAGATGTTAAACTTATTGCTAGTTTTCTTGTAGATGTAAGGGGAATATGGTAGGCTTTAAGTGATAGTCAAATATTTTAAGAGCTGGTTGCTATGTGGAGCATTCCATTCTCTTTGCATGTCCAGGTCATAAAAATGAGTAACGAATTCCTATTTGAGAAAAAGTATTGGAAAATTTAAGGGAATAACAGGCAATATCTCGAAAATGTTTCACTCAACAAAAAAAAATGTATATGACATAAATTGTGTATTTTAACGCGATCTACATTTTTTGTGTAGTAAAATTTTGTCTATCTCTTATGGTTTACCAGAAAATTCGAGATATAATTTCATTTGTCATGAAAATATCTTAAACATATGATATTTTAATCAAAATCGTTGGAGCCATTTTTGAGAAATTTTCGAAAAATGTTCCATGTAAGGCGTAATCTGGGGTAGGGGTAGTATCTCTGGAAGATACTGAACCCAAATACCATGTTTGGTGTTTATCCAACTGTTCGTTTATGAGTTATGCTGTTCACAGATAGACAGATACACACACACAGACACACACGGACATGTTTCCAAAAATGCTTTTTTTTGAATTCAGGGGGTCTCTAAACATATATTTCCGGTGAAACCTTGGTATCGAATTTTTCGGTGGAATACAATACTTCCCCTACTTACTATACGTAGTAGTGAAAGTAATAAGCTTTAGTAAAAATAATTTGTATACCCACTAATAAGGACAGAGGATAGAGAAGGTCATGTGAATGTATCATACCATATTTTTCATTTAGAACTATAATATTCACTTGAAACCAAAAAGCAGAAAAGTGTTTTAGCTTTTATGTGTCAGCATAAAATCAAATATGCCTTTGTAATTGGAAATATACTATGCATAATATACATTGCATTTTTCTGAAGAAAAATTTTGTTCAACGGATACGAGCCTTGGTAAACCTCATTACTACGTGCCGGCTTATAACCGCTGGGTTGGCAGCGCATATTCGTGGCTGGCACTCAGTATAAAAGGTGACAATAGAACCAGGCTAAAAGCACGCGTCTCGAGGAACCGTTGTAAACTGCCCTGGAAACGATTTGCACTAAGACAAATATGCGCATCCAGTCTGCTCATTATTTTTTCTTAGGGTATACATAGTGGTTAGAGAAGGTATTGCATTCCACCTATAATTTGTGGCAGTATTTTATATATCAACAATGTAAATGCCAGAGTGATTGTAGTGTAAATAAGCATTATTGTATGACATTGATTGGAGATGTTTGTTAATTATAAGCATTGTTAGGAAATAAGTTTACACGGCCTCACTGAAACTGACAATAAGAGCGGGCAACAATGAGCGAGGGGGTGAGTTGTTTATCAATTAGAAGAGACAAACAAATGACGTCAGATTAGCGCGCTTTTCTGTAGAAATGGAGGGAATTTCTTCCCTAGAGCATATGTGTTGGTAATTTTGATTGGATATAAATATAGACGCTAATGTTGGCGCGTTTTATTAACCAATAGCAGCTCTGTTATAATCTTTAGGCATATTGGGTGAGGGAGTATAAAAAGTTAAAGCCAGAGGCAAGTATTGTCCAGTTCAACAGGATCATTCACGCATTACACGTCGCCCAGTTTGACAGAATAATTCACGAGGTAAACGTCGCTCAGTCCAACATAATCATACAAAGGTTATACGTTCACGCGTTATACGTCGCGCAATTCTACAGAATCTCTTGAGTTGTAAAGTTAGTTATAAATGTGAAACACGCGAATTAATAATGTGCAGCAAATAAGTCATTATAGTGATATTAGAAAATATAACAGTTTCAGTCGGGCGTGTATCAAGAGTTAGTATGTGAAATTAACTAATTGTGACGGTAATAAAAGTGTAAAAAAAAACAAATTCTTTTATAAGTGTTATCTTTCAGTAACAAATCCTTTCCGTGTACACACCCTGTTCAAGAGATATGCTCGACTGAGTAGTAATAATAGCTAGCCGGAGGACAAAGAACCCAACATTCAAAGTAGTAAAACAATAACAGGCGACCAGCAATAGATAACACGAAGTGACCGCAACAAATTGGCTCCCATATGTGGGGCAGATAAACATGAAGCATCTTCCAACTACCAACATATATTCTACTTCAAATTCAATACCGAAATTCCAACGGAAAGACATGTTTTGAAGCCCCCTGAAGGCAAATAAAGAATTCTCGGAAACATGTCCGTGTGTGTGTCAGTCTGTGTGTTTGTGAACAGCTTAACTCAAAATCGAAAAATCGGGTAAATACCAAACTTGGTATTTAGATTCAGTACCATCCAAAGATGCAACACGATCATTTTCTAAAGATTCCCCACCCCAGACCATCCTTATATGGAAGACTGTTCGAATCTTTTTATTTTCTAAAAGTTGGCTCTACCGATTTTGGTTAAAATGCCGTATATTAAAGATATTTACATTACAAATAACATGTATATTTTCAATTTTCTAGGAATAGCCTGTGAAATTCACTTTATATACTCTTGTATAAGTGGTACATGTTAAACGATAGACGAAAATGTACTACACAAAAAAATGTAGATCTCTTTAAAACACATCATTTATTTCATTTAGCTTTTTGTGGCATAAGCATTTTCTGAGATATCCGTTATTAAAGGTTAGAATTGTTTATGTCTTGATCACTTTTTTAAAGTCCTGATAACATTCAGTTGTTCCTCGCGGTTGCATGGAAACAGCATGGAATAGCCAGCGTATAGTGTCCACTTCTTAACGATTTGCCTATCGTTTCTCCCTTTATATGAATAACGAAATGTGTAATGCAGGTATTTATGTAAAGCTTTATTTGGATTAAAATGTAGTAGACAGAAAAATAAGCTTTAGTAAGGGCAGTTTATATACCCGATAATAAACGATAGAGGGTGGAGAAAGTCATAGGAATGTATCACATCAGATAATTTTCTTTTTTTGTTCTCCTTATGTTAACGGAGATAAACCTTTGTGGAATTAGTTTCATTACACTTTCTGTTGTAGGTCTACAAGGGGATAAAGGAAACCGAAAATATAATCAGATGTTTAAATACCGGATTGCTATATGACCTCAAAATTCCATACCCTTCCATGTATAGCGAGAAAGAAGTCAATAAGAAAGAGTTTAAAAAAAATGACAAAATTATTGAAAAATTAAAATCAGTAAATACGGTTATCTTGAAAATGCGTGTTGCAAAACAAGAATTATTTGAAATAAACCGTGTTTTAAAGAGCTCTACATACTTTGTGACGCAAGTGTTTGTCCGTCTCTTATGGTTTACTCAATACACAAGATTTTTTACCAATAAATAGAGCTTTACAGGCTATCATTAGCAAATTCAAAATATAAATTTTATTTGTCATGTAAAAATCTTTAAAAAATGTATTTTAATGCAAATCGTTATCGTTATAGCTGTTTTAATAAAATAAGGAATTTATAAACATTTTCCATGTATAGGGTAATTTGTTGTGGGGGATTTTCGTAAAAATCTATGTGTCACGTCCTTGGAAATGTTAAATGCAAATACCAAGTTTGTTATTTATCCAACATTTCGTTTTTAAGTTTTGTTGTTTATAGACACACATGTACCTTGTTTTAAAAATGCTTTTCTTTTTCTTTATTCAGGGAGTCTTAGACCACGTATTTCCAGTGAAACTGTGCCATTAAATTTTTGCTGCAATATACTACTTTTTCTACTTACTTTAAGTACTACTTGCTTTCCGTAATAGAGAAAGTAAAGAGGACATTTTTAGTTTTCTGTGCAGTTTTATTAATTGGAATTTTCTCTTTAATACGTATAATCAATAGTAAAGCGTGAATGATGATTGTCACTTTCTGATATTGTTGTCGTTGTTATCTCGTAGCTCATTTTATTGTCTCAACACCAGCTACTCCAGTGGTAAGCTATGGGATCTTTCCCTCGGGGAAGGCATGGGCGTATGTTAAAGGACAACATTTAAAATGACTGAGAAGGTTATTGTGAACAAATATTTGAGTTATTGAAACGAGTTTTCGAACCGTTTGACTATAAAGAATGGAAGTGCTTATGAATCGTAGCACTCGAAATTGTAACAACTAAAGTATTATACCTGCTAACTTCTGCAGTATCCAAGTTACGGTTGGAAATAATTGCTTCTGCAATAAAAGGAACTAGAAGCGCATCTTGCCGTGAGTCGCTAAATTGCTTAACGACGAGACTTCTCGCAATAGCCGCGAAATCTTACTCACACCAGCGCATCACTAAGAGCTTAAAATATCACGAGCAGTACATACCGGTGACGGTACCAGAGTAATGAATGTATGCACACAACTTTGTGTACGAAGCTGTGCATTAACGAATGTAAGTACCAGATTCAGAGTAACCCTCTTGTATAAAATTGCACGACTTTATTACCTTTAACTCCACCTACTTCATAACCCCCTACAAACGTTATTTATCACGCGCAGCCAATACTTAAATCATGCGTGTGCCTCTGTTACCATGTGACCTAGCTAAATTCTCAGAATCTAAGTGCCTTTCTCTTTTCCAGAATTCTGCCTACGTGGCGGTGCAAACGTATGTTTATAACGTATAAGCTTATAATAAACATATAAGCTTATAACTTAACAGAATTTCCAGAATCTTTAAGCTAATGCTTTCTCTATTCTCGTCTGACACTAATGACATCCGCTAACGTGACTTCCTAATTATCTTCTTCTTGCAGGAAAAACATTTCAACTCAAGCTTATTACATTATAAATTTGTTTAATATACGCAATTATTTATTGTATTTGTTTCTCTATCTTACTGTTATTCCTTTACTTAATTATTTACATTTTCTTGTCAATAATTATGGTATCAGTTGGCATAATACTTATATATTAAATATATTTTTCGAAATGACACTACATCTGCCATTGTGTACCGTGCATAATTATACACCACTTCACAGAAAAAAGAACACATCTCCTATACACTTTGCAGTAGAGAGATAAACGTTAGCCCATCTTTTATGTAAAGTTTTCCTCCATAAACTCTACTACTGTTAGGTATAGCAACTTCTTTGTATCAAGCTATAGTTTCTTTCTTTGCAAATATATGAAATTTCTTCCGTTTTACATTTAACCGTTTTTCTGTGAATAACACATTCTGGCATACATTAACTATTTATTCATAAAGTATTAAAATATATTAATTATAATTTAGTTTGATAAAAGCTCCCGCTAGATGAGATTGTGGATCACCTTTAGTGTTAACGTAGTTAACTATTTTTTTAAAAACAATAATGTTGATAAAGTTTAGTCAAAAGATGGTATAATTAAGAAAATCATGATATTTTCCTTAATAAAAAACTTTTTGGGCAAAAGTACACTAATCGTGAATTGATGACATTAACCTATGCACACATTTCAGTTGGATGTGTTAAAATTTCTGGGATAATGGGCCATGATTTCAGCAGACTTAACATTTGTGGGATAGGTATTTTAAACTTCCCTTAAGTTCAGCGTTTTTCAAATGACGACTCGAATATTTTAAAGGAAATTCACCATTCTAAAATACTCTTGATATAGAAAAAATTCGTATCTTTTTATTTTCCCAAACCGGCTCATTGATTGTGATTAAAACGTAGTTTTGGCGTGAGAAATAAAATTTATTCATGAATTTGCTATGTATAGCCCGCAAAATCACCTTTCGTATAACTAGGAAATCTTAAAAGTATAAACAAATTTACTACAGAAAAACTCTAGAGCTTAATAAAGCGCACGTAAATATTTTGGCAATTTTATTCATTTTCAAAATACCTATTCCATGTTTTGAATTTAGACCTTCGCCAAGCGTCTTCTGTAAGCTTGGTATTTATGAAACTTCCAAAAAATACCAAATTGTAAGTTCAGCATCTCACAAAGAATCGATATGAAATATTCAGGAAAATCACTATTCAAGGAAATATTAATTAATTAGCCATTATTTTCCAAAAAATTGACGTTATGATTATTAAAATAATGCACTTAAAAATGTTTGCTTGCATTTCTTTAACTCTTTGAGTAACCTGTGAACTATTCGATTTTAGTACATCCCAAGCCAATACTAGAATATTTTCGTCTCGAAAGTTTAAGGCTGTTCTAACCACGGTACCGACGAATGTTGGGTTGCATATATCCCGGGTGCTAGCACCATTTGGTAGCGTTCTAAACGTGTGCGGAACTTAAGATGCAAAGTTACAGAGAACGTTTTGTCCCGTTATGGCATGCCAGCATGTAAGAACATTAGGAAAAGGTATACCCTTAGTCCTAAATATTAGCATTCTGGTTTTCAACACTTGAATCCAACAATAGGCAAGTCTATATGATGAGCCTTAATGTGAATCCAAAATAAGATCAAGAGAAAGTTGCCAGCAGGCTAAGAAGGTTCTAAAACAAATTTGTAATAACAATGAGAGAATTTTTTAGCAAAATAGGTAGCGAATAGCAGAAGAAAATGATTTGTTAAGACATACATATCATGTGATTCAGAGGAATCGGAAAAATAAATGTCATGTCACTGGCTAAAATACACAAACAAGAACACTCTTAGAGGATTTTGGGAAGTCGCTGCGGAAATTATGTGCGGATGCGGTCATCTTATAACCAGTTCGCGCTTCAAAGGAGTATCGCAACCGGGAACAAGGCGTAGAGCAATCACACAAATACTCCGTAATCGAGACGATGTCGGAAAAACACAAATTCAGTGGTGTGGCAAACACTGTGGCGAGCGAGAAATAGCATGTAGAGCACAATAAGTTAGTTTTCAATATTAGGTTTGTTATTATTCATACATGATAGGCGAGATATCCAGAATCATCTCGCTCTGAACCTTATCCAAGACTTCCAATGCTCACAAACTTAAGCCAATGTTATAGAGATGAGGAGGACGGCAGTTTCAATAACTCACCTTAGCGCTCCTCTACCTGGAACCGCACCGTAAAACACAAAGATTACACCGAGCGAGATGGCTCCGCGGTAACGTGTGAGGCTTGCAATCGGGTGGTCCCGGATTTGATTCCTGTCGACCGCCCATTCTGATCTTGCTATTTTCGTGACTTTCTCTGGTCGGTAGGCGAATACTCGATGGATCTCACATGTACCACAATTTCCTTTCCGTCATTTTCCTTTCATTCAGTTCCCTTCTCATATTTCAGGTGTGATTTTAGGTTTCGTGACGTATAGCGGTTCCGCATAGATTGCGCAGATACATTCTTAAAGGAAAGAGTACTCACCTTGGACACTAGATGGCTGCTTGTTCAACGGTTCGTTCAGCGCTCTTTCTAGACAGATCCAGCAGTGGAAGCGATCTTCGGGACTGGAACTATTAGGAACTTCCGTGCGTATCTGTGGCCTGTCAGCTAGCAACTTATAGCCTCCTGTGGTTCCTCCCTTTCTCCTGGGGAGTAGTAGTAGCAATATATCTATGTAGGTTGTAGCGCGCGAGGTGTCCCCTTCGTTATATAACTTATACCTATACCATGCGTCTCTCTGGCCTGTCTCTCTGCGGCCTGTAGCCTCCTGGGGCTCCTTGATTTCATCCCTTCCTCGGGAGGTGTTAGCAACAATAGATCTATGTAGGTTGCAGTGCGTGAGGTGTTTCCCTCTTATAACTATACCATGCGTCTCTGTGACCTGTCCTCCTACGGTCTGTAGCCTCCTGTGGCTCCTTCATTTCATCCCTTCCTCCTGGGAGGTGTTAGCCAAAATAGGCCTATGTAGGTTATGGTGCGCGATGTGTCTCCCTCCTATACCCATACCATGCGTCTCTGTGACCTGTCTGCTTGAAGTCTGCAGTCTCCTGTGGCTCTTTCATTTCATCTCTTCCTCCTGGGAGTTGTTAGCCACAATAGATCTATATAGGTTGCAGTGCGCGAGTGTTTCCCTCCTACACCTATACGATGTGTCTCTGTGACCTGTCTGCTTGAGGTCTGCAGTCTCCTGTGGCTCCTTTATTTCATCATTTCCTCCAGGGAATTGTTAACCACAATAGATATATGTAGGTTGTAGTGCACGAGGTGTCCACCTCCTGTACCTATACAATACGTCTCTGTGACCCGTCTGCCAGTGGTCTGTAGCCTCCTGTGACTCCTTCATTTCATCCTTTCCTCCAGGGAAGTGTTAGCCTCAATAGAATTATGTAGGTTGTAGTGCACGAGGTGTCCACCTCCTATACCTATACCATGCGTCTCTGTGGCCTATCTGCCAGTGGTCTGTAGCCTCCTGTGACTCCTTCATTTCATCCTTTCCTCCAGGGAAGTGTTAGCCACAATAGAATTATGTAGGTTGTAGTGCACGAGGTGTCCACCTCCTATACCTATACCATGCGTCTCTGTGGCCTATCTGCCAGAGGTCTGTAGCCTCCTGTGGCTCCTTCAGTTCATCCTTTCCTCCAGGGAAGTGTTAGCCATAATATATCTATGTAGGGTGTAGTGGACGAGGTGTCCCCCTCCGTTGTATAACCGCTATCTATACAAACACAGTACACCAGTGTGCCCATGGTAGTCAAAATGGTTTACACAAATAGAATATTATCGTCAGCTTATTGGTAGTAGCATGATTTTTATTAGCTTAACGGTAATCAGTTATCAAGAATACGGGCAGTTTAGGGCTATGTTAACCTCCCATCATCTTTTGGGAAGACATAGAGAGCTTATCAATCAAATGTTCTGAAATTTTGGAAGACTGGAATAAGAAGTTGGGGTTTAGAGAGAGCGGAGCTACATATGTCAGTACCAACTTAAATCCCCTCGTTCCTTAATGGGCTACGTTTTTCTACTCCTTTACATACTTTGTTTCTGCCAAACAAATGCACACATGATTTTCTGTTCAATCGTCTACATACATCTCTCTACATTTACATATTTATTAGTTTATTATTTATTTATTTGTTCATTTCTCAATTTCCATGACAACCATTACACAACCATTACCACCAAATCCATGTAAATTAGCTGGTACGTCTTAAGAGGGACATTGTGTTTGCCAGTATCTACTCACAGCCTTCAAGCGCAAATGTACTGAGTAGTTTGAACTGTGTTGGCAACGAGTTTATTAATTGCGGCACATAACAGCCGGTGGCAAATACGGGAAGTACATAGCTGTACAAAAAAAACCGTAGGTTGTGTCTTTAAATGAGCAGTCTATTCTTTTATTAGACTGTGAAATATGAAAAAAGCGAGTACCTGGGGGCACTTATCACATTACACTGCTGACATGTTAACAGGCACATTAATTTACATTAAACACATTAAGAGAAAACGATGATGGCAGTGTTTACGTCATTATGGGAGAGTCAACAACGAGCTGAAAAACAAAAAAGCAGAAGAACGCGGTGATAATGTGCCGCTCCACGAAAAGCAATGAATATCAGAAAAGGGGCTTGGTACGTATAAGGGCTGAATACTGGTGCTGAACTCTATGGCAGCCATTTGTAATTACTGGTGCGTAGCGGAAAATTGTTGAAAATTACATTTTGTAGGCCGAAGTTAATCAATTTTAGTGACGCAGTAGATTGAGCTTTCGCTTACTGTGCCCAAGTTTCAGGTTCAATCTGAATTTAGGTGAGCTTTCAACTTTGCTTAAGTGCAACCGCCTCATATAAATAAATTTAATAGCATGTAGTGGAGTTACAATTTAGGCACACCGGCGATGCTAATATAACCCTGGCAGTTCTATTTCGATAAAGCTTATTCTACCAGTAATGATTTTAATCGAAATCGGAAACCAAAGAACAAATTTCACTAATAAGTAAAACCGTCAGTTCTGCTCGCGTTGATCCGGATAAATTTCGGGATTGTTCTTTCTCTTCCCCCATTCATTCTTCCTATCTCTCCTCTCCTCTCTGTCTTTCCCTCCCTCTCCATCACTCGTTACTGCTTCTCGCCCATCCTTCGCATTCCGTGCAACTCAATTGCCATAAACATCATGTGATGTTTAAAAAAACCACATATAAATCCGCGTTTTGCTTTCTCTACCACCTGTGTATGTCAAATACTGAACTTCAGTTCAGCATTTTCAAAAAGAAGGTCCCCTTCCCAAACTACCTCCTATGTGGAAAAATTTTCGTTGTGTTTGCTTTTATAAAAATGCTTAACAATTTTTATAAAAACATTGTGTAGGGTGATTCATTTAACTTGAGATTGTACAATATCTCCAAAACTAAGCGTTGTAGAAAGAAATACCTTTACTAAAGGTTGCTTGATATTATAGGGGAAACTAAATGCCATTAGTCGTGTTTTATTTGCAGGACGTTGTGATGGTCATTTAGGGTCAATTTAAATTGGCCCTAATTGTAGATTCCTATTAAAAATTAAATTTACCCAAAAATGACCATCGTAACTCTTCCAAAAAAGCATACCCTTGAATAGAGAAGTTTGCTTAAAGATCTTAAGTATGAATTTGGGTATTTATGCAGCTTTTTGTTTTTGAGTTAGTTGTTCACATACGGGCCAGCGCGCAGTATCTCTTTTATAATGCAGTCTTGGGCTAAAACAACTAGTGAACGTGAACAACCAGTGTTTACGAATAATTGATACACTTGCGAACAGAAACGTAGCTCATTGATGTATATCCCAAAAGGTTCTTTAATGTTTTCCACATTTATAGCACTAGCTTTCAGCTATCCCTTATCAAGTCTCTACATGACTGCCTGGAAACAAATACCAAAAATCCAACATGAACTATCAAGTATTGTTTTACTCGTGTGAATCGAATGAGGAGTCAGCAATAACCTCTCATAATGAATTCCACTCAGATTCGTGTAAACAAGTAGAGGCGGCTAGCCCAGTGTAACACGATCAGCGACTTAACCTTGTACAGAGAGAAATGTGTGAAAAATGAGTTACCTGCAGTGATGAAATGTGCTATAGTCATAGTATTTGTCAAATATTTCTTCTGAAGTGGACATGGAAACAGAGTCTAAAATTGCCATTAGCAATAGTTATAAACAATTTCTCAATTTAAATAATTATTTTGATTCTCAAGTATTTGTATATTAGAAAAATAATAGTTTATTACTATTATTATTAGTATTGTTCAGCAAGAATTAAGCTGTATAGTCTGTTCCTACTGCAAGCTGTTCCTGCCCTCTCGATCAGGGTTTTCCCATGTCACTCTATCTTCTTGACTGGTACGAAAATAGAATCTTTGATAACCTGATATCGCTATTATTATTATTATTATTATTATAATAATAATTATTATTATTATTATTATTATTGCATAACGACATTGATCTAATTGTAGTAGTAAGATATCGTCATTAACAGGTTAAGCATCCGGGACAACTTAAGAGTGAAGTGAAGTTTACTGCGCATCGAGTAGGGTGAAGTGAAGTGGCACACTTGGTTGTTGTTTACCTGTGAGGCCGTGTATAATTAGCTTCGTGACTTCGAGGTACAGTACACTTCTATCTCTCATTCCAATGTATGTGTCGTACTTCATTTTCCACCATCACTAGACTACTGTTTACAATAGCAAATAAGGAAGCGCATTGGTGTCTTTGTTTACAGCAACAATACTGTGTTTACGGAAATCTATAGTAAGGTTGCACATACATTGGTTGCTAACTTGTCACCGATCCTTAGCCCGGTCATTAAATCAATTTAATACTATTTCAGCCTTATTATCACTATCATGACCATTATTAAGTGAACGGTGCTCAACCAGCAGAAACATAGCTCATTGGTAAGCTTCTTTGGTCGATCTCTTTTAGGAAGACATAAGAAGCAATAAACGTCAGGGATTTTGAAGAAAGGGGAGATATAAATGTGACGGTTGGAAAGGTCGATGCTCCTTAAATTCCCTCGTTTATGGGCCGCTTTTTCTGTCCCCGCTGCTGCGAGATGATAGAAAAGCATGCATGAAAATAACGTATTAAATTTTGTTCCTCCAGCAAAGTTTAAATTCTGTACATGGGGTGATATGTAAGATGACGTAATCTTAAAGTCAACATGTTTTCATATGAAGCCATTGTGTGGAGACAGTAAATTTTGACGTTAAGTTTGCTCGAGAGTTGATATGTTTATGTGCATAGAATGTCGTTCATAGAGAGCTGTCCGGCTTTGGTCAAGGGATTAGTGAGACGTATACACTACCTGTCCAGAGTTCAATTGTAACTGTCTCGCTATGTGTGTTTGAAGGTATGGATTACCATGACACCTCTACAGGGATGACAGTTTGGGAATGAGTTTTGTATACTTGACAATTTCACCTCTACGGACTTAACATACCATCATATTCTACCGTAAATCATTCGATGTCAGTTCCGATGCTAATAAGGAACCCACTGTAAATGTGTCCCCAAAATATACCATTGATTCTAAGAAGTTCATGGTAGCTTTATAGCCCTCCTATTGTAAGAATAGATAAAGAAACTTAATACACAGTGGGACTGAGGTTTTACCTGAAAATGTTTATTTTTTGTATTATATCGTATAAAGATTCTATAGACGCCTGTAAATTATTTGGCCAAGCATTTCTCACAATAACCATTTTTAAAAAGTCAGAGGTATGTTTAAATCACACCTGCGGTTCCTGTTAACCCCACTGGACTCATTGTGGTTTTTTTTTCTTCTCAGTTTTACATTTTTACGCATGAAATTTACTTCTTACGCTTCAGTTTTTCTCTGATTTGTATTAAAATTTGCATATATAATAAAAACGTGCTCAATAAAGATTCAAGCATTCATTTTATAATTGCTTTATTCATTGGCTCACAAAAAAAAATTATACCGGAAAAAAACCAAGAAAAATTTTAACACCAACTTCATAAAAATAAAACCTTTTTTCTCTACAACTAGTATTGCCAACTTCGATCAAATCCTTAAACTTATTTTCTCTATACTAATATATTAGAAAATGTCACTATCATACTTCTTTGTCAAATTTGAATGGGCAAGGCAGGTTTAAAAAATTTGCAATTTTCGCAAATTAAAAATACGAGTATTTAATTGTATGTATGACAAACTTTTTGAGAGAGCAAGTTACAATCAGACGACTGAAAAATGCAATGCCATCGCCAGGATTTGAAACACGGATATCCCGATTTCCGTCCGGTTACTCTAACCACTGAGCTACCATAGAAACATGCCGGTACGACATCGAGTTCCCCAATTGATTTGCATTTTTCCCAGTGAACCACAAGGAGATCCCAAATTGTATTGATACGACATACGGTAATGGAGACTTATAATGTTGTAAGTACTTTAAATCCCGGGCTTCATAGTTTCGATCACTATTAGGTCAATTAATGAAATGAATTGTTCTTCTACACACGCGTGTGTTGGACAAGGTTGGAAAGGTAGAATCAGACGGTGATTCCATTCACGGAAACGGGAGATCGTGGTTCAAATCCCGACGATGGCATTGAATTTTTCAGCCGTCTAATACTACCTTTCCAGCCTTGTCCAACATCCAGCTTGTGTGCAAAAACAGTTAATTATATTTGAGATACAGCTTCGAACTTTTGCAGCCATATCTTTATTCACTCATATAATGTGTGTCAATTTTCAAGTCAATAGCCTTAAAATTAATAAATTTAGAAAATTCAGCCACTGTGTCCCGTAACGGTTACTTTAACTGTTAAAAAATCACGGCAACTGCAACTATATAGTTAAACTATAACGATAAAGAACTATCCTGTAATAAATTCAAATGAGTTTCTCTACCCACTATCGTTTATTTGTATATAGCTTCTACAAGTTACTCTTACAAACCCCTTATTTTTCCGTATACTTCATGTTATCAAGAGAAACGTTTGTAGAATTAGTTTAATTACACTTTCGATTTCGGTATAAGTAGTATGCAGGGAAAAAGCTGTAGTTGAATATTTAAAAGCCAGTTGCTATATATTGGCCTTGAAATTCCATACTCTTTCCTTGACATCACGAGAAAGAGATGAATGGCGACAACACTTTAAGAAATTAAAAATGTATCGAAAAATTCAAACCAATAATAACAAATATCCCGGAAATAGTTATTGCAACAACAAAAATTGAAATAAATTGTACGTTTTAAGGGTATCTGTATGTTTACCTTCTCTACTACTTATAGTAAGTAGGGGAAGTATTGCATTCCACCCAAAAATACCATATCAAGATTTCACCGATATACACTTTTGGAGCCCCCCTGAATCCAAAAATAGCACTTTTAGAAAAAGGTCCGTGTATGTGACTTTGAAATTCATAACTCAAAAACGAAAAGTCGGATGAATGCCAAACTTGGTATTTAGGCTCATTTTCTGTCACAGATGCGACAAGAAGATTTTCAGGAAATTCCCCCCACCTCATACTACCCTTTACATGGAACATTTTTTTAAATTTTTTTAATGGTTTTGATTAATGTATCATATATTTAAGATATTTACATGAGCAATGAAATGTATATCTTGAATTTTCTGAGAATGTCCTTAAAAGCCCATTTCATTCTGAATGGCTCTTGCATAACGGGTAAACCGTAAGACATAGCTAAAACTTTTCTGCATAGAAAATGTAGAGCTCGTTAAAACACGCAGTTTATTCATATATATTTTGTTTGTGGAGTGAACCTTTCCGAGATATTCCTTATTATTTGCTTGAATTTTCCAATATTTATACTTTTTCTCAAATGGGAATTCGTTATTTGCTTTTTTATGTCCTGGATATGCTAAGAGAATGGAATGCTCCACATAGCAGCCAATTCTTAAAAGATTTGACCATCGCTTAAAGCCTACGATATTCCCCTTGAACCTACAAGAAAATTAGCCACAAAATGAAGTATAGATGGAAAATAAGCGTTTGTAAAACTAGTTTGTACAACAGTAGAGAAAGTCATGTGAGTGTAACAGATCAGTTTTTATGTAGTAAATTTCTGCTTATATCTTAGGCTTAATCATTGTACAAAATTCATTCAGAATGAAGACGATATCGCAGGTTGTTCGCTGAAGGTTTAAGATAAATATTTAAAGTCACGCAAATACTTTAAATTTAGAGTATTTTATAAAAAATTGTTATATCCATTTTTGAGAAAATAAAAAATAACGAAAAATCTTTTTTGTAGATGGTAGACCGTGTTAGGATACCTTGTTGTAAATGTTCCTGTCGAATTCTGATCAGCTGAAACTTGTTACTTATCCGACAGTTTGTTCTTGAGTTATTGCGAGCGCATGCGCACACACACACACGTACAGAGACCATTTTCTAAAAATGCTTCTTAGTTTCAGGAAACCTCAAAACATATATTTCCGCAAAATCTTCATATTCGAATTTCTTCGTGGAATAAAATTCTGTATCTACTATGTGTTGCGGAAGAGAGTAAAACCCCGTTGCAGATGATTCACCTGGCGTAAAATGGATCAAGAATATTTTCCTTTTGAATCAAACTAAAGTTGAAAAAGATGAAGCGCATAGCGAAAGAGTGCATAGTGTCTGTGGATCGTGTTAGAAAGCTGTGGGCTCATATCCCCGGATGTTCAATACCACAATCTAAAGTTTCACCCACAGAGCAAAGAAGTAGGAATAAAAAAGATGTACAGGAAAGTGACTGCATAAATAAGAGCATCTGCCAACAAATTGCGTAAGTAGATGGTACAGGAAGGCGAATGTGCAACTTAAGGCATTTTACTAACATTACAATGACTACGTCTACGGTCGAAGAAGTCCACATTCCGCCAAAACTTAATAGCAACAAACAATAGATGGTACAATAAATCGACTACGCAACCAAGGCCATTTCTTTGGTACTCACTGACTCGGGTGAGCCTTCACTCTAAAGTATTAGTCAGATATGATGAATTTAAAGTGATGTTACAGAATCAATAATAATAATAGTAATAGGTTTTTCTTATTAACATTATTATATACATTCACATTGGCATTAGAAAACGAAGCTTAATATTCTATGGATATATGAAACCAATGAACGCAAACAGACTCACAAAAAGGAATAATGTAATTCTACGAAAATAGAGATAAAGCATAATTAGATGTTATGAAGCGGTTTGGTGAAGTAAACATGACTTAAACTTGGAATAAATTACGAAAGAGGATATCCTAAGCAGAGATATGCTTAGAATCAGAAGTACAAAGTGGCAAGTTGACCAAGAGGACAAACCGATGAAAAAAAAGAAAAAGAACTGAAACAACATGGACAAACGAATGTAAGAAAGCCCAAAGAATGAGAGAACTATGGATTCAAACTAAAACAAAAAAGCTTCTAAGACTTCGCGTAGTCCTACATAGGCTCATTTTCATATGAAATAGTGTTAATAATAATAATAATAATAATAATAATAATAATAATAATAATAATATGTTTATAAGGGACGTTATTTATACAAAGTCAAATAGACGTACCAATTTTATATTCATTGTGCATGATGACTGTAGAGTTTTTCATATAAAAAATAAATCCAATCACATCGATAACCCACAATGGTCTCTCGAAGCGTAATAAGGGACTTTGCTCATTAATTTCTATTTGATTGACAGTTGAGAATTGGCTCACTTCACTGAGGACCTGAGTGCTCATTTAGTTTGTCATCCGCTCAACTTGTCAGGTACATAACATCATGTTTCACATTTGAAAAACCTCAACATCCGCTAACTAGAATTCTACAAACTAACGCAGAGTGAATTACGATGCCCAAAGACGTGACAGCAACAGATAGGAGGATACGGCAGTTAATTACAATTCCCATTCATTAAGACACCATCTACATTCCTAAATTTTAAAACTATAACTATGCATTCTTCTACATATTTTCTATACAGAATTTATCACATTCTGCAATTTTATTTGTACGGTATCTTTCACGGATTCTTATCCTTATTAATTTATTATCTATATGTTGCATTTTTTCCTGTGGTATCACTCTTATTACATTTTCTTCATCTTTTCATGTTGTTTTCTTTGTTTTATTAAACTTTGCTATTTGGGCAAGTTCATAATTGAGCACCTTATATTAATAAATAATATGTATTCAAGTTGAAAACGGGTACCTTTTTTGAAAGTTTAAAAGTTATATAACTTTCTCTACTGCTTACCTACACTAACTAGAGAAATTCTTATTCTATCTTAATATTCGATAGCAAAATATCACGGAAATACACGTTTTCAAACTTCCTAAATCCAAAGCATTTTTAGAAAAAGATCCGTATATGTATATGTGTATGTCTGAGAATAGCATAACTCAAAAATAAAAGTCCTATAGGTACAATACTTGCTATTTAAGCTCAGTATCTTCCAAAGATACGCCACAAAAACTTTGAAGAAAATCCTCCCGCCTCAAACTACCGTTTACTTGGAACATTTTTCGAAATTTGTTAATTACGATTGCAACGATGTTGATTAACAAGCAATATCTCGAAAATGGTTCACTCAACAAAAAAATGTATATCATAAATTGTGTATTTTAACGCGATCTACATTTTTTGTGTAGTAACATTTTGTCTATCTCTTATGGTTTACCAGTTATGCAAAAGTCGTTCACAATGAAGAATGCTTTTGGAGACATTTCCAGTAAATTCAAGATATACATTTTATTTGTCATGAAAATATCTTAAACATACGATATTTTAATCAAAATCGTTAAAGCCATTTTTGAGAAAGTTAAAATTTTCGAAAAATGTTCCATGTAAAGGGTAATCTGGGGTGGGGGGATTTTCTTGGAAACCTTTGTGTCGAATTTCTGGAAGATACTGAACCTAAATACCAAGTTTGGTGTTTATCCGACTGTTCGTTCAAAGACAGACACACAGAAACGCACACACGGACATGTTTTAAAAAATACTTTTTTTTGGATTCAGGAGGTCTCAAAACATATATTTCCGGTGAAATCTCGGTATTAAATTTTTGGGTGGAATACAATACTTCCCCTACTTACCATACGTAGTAGAGACAGTAAAAAAGAATAACGAATTTCTATTTGAGAAAAAAGTATAAGTATTGAAAAATTCAAACAAATAGCAAGGAATATCTCAGAAATGGTTCACTCGACAAACAAATGTGACATAAATTTTGTATTTTAACCAAATTTACATCTTTAGTAACATTTTGTTTATGTTTTACGGTTTACCAGTTATGCAAAAGTCATTCAGAATGAAACGGACTTGGGGAGGGAGACATTCCTAGAAAATTCAAGATATACATCACTTGACATGAAGATGTTCCATGTAAAGAATAGTCTGTGATGGGGAAATTTTCTTCAAAATCTTCGTGTCACATCTTCGAAGGATATTGAACCTAAATACAAAATTTGGTATTTATCCGACTTTTCGTTTTTGAGTTATGTTGTTCACTCTCACACAGACTACACGCGCACACCCACATGATCTTTTTCTAAAAATGTTTTTTTATGTTTTAGGTATCTCAAAACATGTAATTCTGTGAAATCTTGGCATCGAATTTGTGGGTGGAATCCAATAACTTCTCTACATACTATATACATAGTACAGAAAGTAATTCAGGTGTCTAGTCCAATGTAACATGATAGCTACTTGACCTTGTAGAGGGAGGTTTGGGTGAGAAATTAGTTACCTGCAGTGCTGAAATGCATAGCAGGTAAGGTGATTATTTCAGGTGATATGGATGCAAAGACAAATTATTACCATCAACGAGCTACTGTTGCCAAGAGGATATTATTTCGAATTATTTGTCAATTCCAGCAATTCTTTAGTCACATTTTTATTTATAAAAAATAAAAACAATTATTATTACTATTATTGTTAAATAAGGATTAGCCCGTCAGACATGTGCGGAATTCAGTATGTTAAAACACGTCCTGCCACCTGGATAAAGGTCATCCTCTGTCCTTATTCTGGAAGGTAAATAGAAACTTGGGTAATGTGGATGAAAATTGTCTACAATATTTGCACAGAATTGTAAAAGCAATATGACCATAGTGTCTATACCCGGAAGAAAACCAAAGAACCATACATATCCTATAGCATTGCAAACTACGAGATAGAAATAGGTCACTTCTACAAAAAGTGGTCACATTTCCGCGACATCTCAAGATGTTACCTTCTGTCAAAATAGTTACCTTAGTAGGTAAATATTTTATTATATTCCTAAAATACAAACTCAGCCAGTCTATAACATATTAAATCATATGTGAATGTACTGTATGTTTGACTAAATAAATGCGATATACTTAGTCAAACGAAGGTTATAAAATAAAGAACCAAATTAAATAAAAGGTCCGTCATTTTCTATTATTATTATTATTATTATTATTATTATTATTATTAAGAATACGATTACTACTAATACCCCAGTCATACTAATATCACCATGAATATAAATAATTAACGGAACTCAAATGACAAGAACATGGCAGTTCGTTGGCAGTGTTACGCTCCACTCATCTTTTGGAAGGACTTAAGTAACCTGTCAATCAAGTGGAAAGAACTATGCAAGAGGTGACGTATAAAGGTGACGCTTTGGAAAGGGCGGAACTACATATATCAGTATTAAGTATTATTATCCATTATAAATAGGGATTAGAATCATTCTATATGACTCTAATCCCTATATATTTTCCTCTTCTACTTCAAGAATAGACTTTAAATATTATTTCTTCTCAAAGACTTCTTCCCAATTTAGTATCGGGGAGTGTAAAGAAACACTTGCTTTTTAAATCTATTTATTTTTGTTCTTTCAATGCTTTAATGCTGTTGTTTTTAAGGAATGCATATTCCTTTTTACTTTCTCTACTAGGTATAGTAAGTAGGGGAAGTATTGTATTCCACCCAACAATTCGATACCGAGATTTCACCGGAAATACATGTTTTGTGACCCCCTGAATCCAAAAAAAAGCATTTTTGGAAACATGTCTGTGTGTGTGTCTGTCTGTGAACAGCATAACTCGGAAACAAACAGTCGTATAAACACTAAACTTAGTATTTAGGTTCAGTATCTTCCAGAAATTCGACACGAAGGTTTTCAAGAAAATCCCCCCAACCCAGACTACCCTTTACATGGAACATTTTTCGAAAATTTTAATTTTCTCAAAAATGGCTCTAACGATTTTGATTAAAATATCAAATGTTTAAGAAATTTTTATGACAAATGAAATGTATATGTCGAATTTTCTGGGAATGTCTCCAAAAGTGTTCTTCATTGTGAACGGCTTTTGCATAACTGGTAAACCATAAGAGATAGACAAAATTTTACTGCACAAAGATGTAGATCGCGTTAAAATACACAATATGTGTAGATACATTTTTGTAGAGTGAATCATTTTCGAGATATTGCTTGTTATTCCCTTAAATTTTCCAATACTTATACTTTTTCTCAAATTCGTTATTCATTTTTTTTATCCTGGACATGCAAAGAGTTTGGAATGCGCCACATAGCAACCAACGCTTAAAAGATTTGACTATCGCTTATAACCTACCATATTCCCCTTGCATCTACAAGAAAATTAGCAATAAGATTGACATCTCGATATCTCGATTAACATGAAGCATATGGAGAAAAAACGTTTGTAAAAATAGGTTGTACAAGAGTAGAGAAAGTCATGTGAGTGTAGAATATCAGATTTTTTTTTGTAAGTTATAGATATCTTATTGTCTTTTTATGTCAGTATTGTAATGTTAAAATTAGATTAAAATGAGCTGTATTTATGGATGATCTTTAAATGCTATCTATTGTATGTGTAATTTCTTCTTAGAGTATATCGTTGTATTCGTCTTTAAAATCTCATTTCTTCAGATTCAACTTTCCTTTCCCTTCAATTATGGCGCAATTCTCATTTCTGAATGTTAGAATTGGAACAGCTGGAGCATTATAAAATCTTGAAATTATTTCTATTTTCGTTTTGCATTGTAAGGTATTGGAAATAGCACCATCCATATATTTAAATTTAGAGAAACGTTTTTCCCCAATCATGGACTTCATCTTATGGAATTAAACTTTACGCATAAATAAATACGTTTGCTTGTGCAATTACAGCTCCATTTGGTTGTATTTACCTATAGAAAACACACGGGGAAAATAAAAATATGTAGATAATGCAAAATGCAAATAAGGAAGAGCGAGAAAGCATTGTATGGGTGAGATCAGGAGTATGGAGGCTAAGAGGTTTAAGGAAATGTATACCTCAAAACCTATGTCCCATATGTAGTGGAAATGAAGATGTCAACATATGATATTTAGGTGCAAAGGTACAGAAATTTGGAGAAAGGAGTTTGTTAAAAAGAAATGGTTTAAGGTGGATATAAAATTGTTAGAATTGAAATGATTCAAAAATATAGTAAGAGTATAGGGCAATACTTGAGTAAAGTTAAAAACAAATGGATTTGGTCAGTGAGCAGATCAGCAAATATGGTTGAATAGGATTAAGGAAAAGGGAAGTAAAGTAAGTAGATAAAAGGAAGTATTGTAATATGAATATGACTGGTAAAGAGCCAGGGTTGAATGCCGATCATATTACTTGTATTTTATTTGTGCATGGCTTAGTATACTAAAGATTATTATTATTATTATTATTATTATTATTATTATTATATATTATTAGTTCTATTTTTGTTCTAATATTGTACTTTCCTTTAAAAGACAATACTCTGTTACTTTAGATTTTTCTCATTCCTACAGTTTCCCTACTTCCAAATGTACTTGAACAGATATAAACATGAGAACAAAATGACTAACACTACAAAACATTTGATCTATGTGTATTTACTTATAGTCTTGGTTTTATGAGTGCTGTACATGCTTTTGGTGGACGTATACAGCTGTTTTCTTGTGTCTTTTGGATTACTGACCTCACAACAGAGAAATCGAATGTGTTTTATGGCTCATAACCTTTTAAAAACCGCCACCATTCTAACAGAAATGCTTCTACAAGTGTATTAGGAAATCTTCCGCCATACTTCAAGCTTTACTTTTAGCATTGAGGATCGTTTTCATCTGCTGTCTTTTGTTCGACTTTCTTAGACTCAAACGACGGGGTATTTTTCTTTTTACTGTATTCTTTATACTGTATTTCGCTTTCTGCCGTCACTTGTTTTGTACCCTTCCACGACTTCACTCTTGGTTCTTTTCTTTCTTGTGTCGCATCTTCCGGTAATTGTTTATTTCCTGTCACTTCTGTCTAAATGTCTTGTTGCTCCCCTTCCTTATTTTCCGATATATCTTCCATACTTCTTTCTTTCAGATTTGTTCCCCAGTTGTGAACTCTCTTTCGCTTCTTCTATTTCTGCTGCTTACTGGAATTACATTCCTCGCACACTCCGGAGATGGAATATTTGTATCTCGAAGTGTGTATGTATGTGGGTGGGTGTTGAATACACATTGTGTATACATAAACCAATGTGAGATGTAGTAGTCGCAAAGAATTCTCGATCCTTTTATAGCACACAAAGTTTGCAAAAGGGTTTTATACGTTTTTATTGCTTAAATATGAGCAGAAAAAGATTACGACAGTAAATTTTTATTTTTCTCTACTAACTATTTATAGTCGATATGGAAGTATTGTATTTCACACAAAATAATCCGGTATGTTACATTCACGTGACTTTCTCGTTTATTAGTACGTATGCAAACTTCTTACGAAAGATTATTTCTCTATCTACCTCATTATAGTGGAGATACCCGAGCAGAAATAGCTACATTACACATTTAGATAGAAACAAGATCAGCATAGTCAAATATTTAAGAACTAGACGCTATATGCTGGCCTTAAAATTCAATACTCTTTCCATGAATCGCGAAAAACAACTGAAAATCTATGGGAATTAAAACGAATGACAAAGTATCGAACAGTTCGAACCATCAATAAAGGATTTCTCGGAGATGGCTTATGCCACAAAAAAAAGTTATTTGAAGAAACTATTTATGAAATCTACTTTTTTGTAGTACATTTTCGTCTATGGCTTAATGTTTACCAGTTATACTAGATTATACCAAATAAAATGAACTTCACAGGCTGTTTCCAGAAAATTCAAGGTATATAAACATGTTTAATATATGGTGTTTTTATCATTTTGTTAGAGCTAGTTTTGAGAAAATCAAAATTTTCGAAAAGTGTTCGATTTAAAGGGAAGTTGGTGGTGGAGGAATTTTCTTTAAAATCTTTGTGTCACATCTTTGGAATATACTGAACTTAAATGCCAGGTTTGGTATTTTTACGACTTTTCGTTTTTTGGTTACGCTGTTCACATACACACACAATGACAAACACACACATTTTTCTAAAAATGCGATTTCGGTCATAGGGGGTCTCAAAACATATATTTCCGGTGAAATCTTGACATGGAACATTTTGGTGGAATACAATACTTCCTCTACTTACTATACATAATAGAGGAAGTAAACACGAAATGCCAATACATGTCAAACTTCATGTTTAAGCTCAGCTTCTTACAAAAATACGACATCAAGATTTTCAGGAATACCACCACCCCAAGTTGCATTTACAAGAAACCTTTCTTTCGTTACTCTTACTTTACCTAGAAATGACTATAACGATTCTCACTAAAATTTAGATATTTACATGTCTGATAAAAAGCGCACCTTCAATTTTCTGCAAATAACTCTTCTTTCTTAATTCTTTTTGTATGGTTTATTAAACGCATAAACCATAAGAGATACATAAACGATTACGTTACGAGAAATTAGATTTCTTTAGAATATAGTTTATACCATTTAAACCTTGTTGCATTAGCTATTTCCGAGATATTTGTTGCTCTCGGTTTGAATGTCCCAGTGCCTTATAATTTATTAAGTGCTTGGTTGCTTTCTTTTCGATATCGTGTAAACAGTCTGGAATTTCAAAGCCTCCTGTATTCCCCTTGTATCTACAATAAATTTTTAGTGAAATTATTTCTGTAAACGTTTATCTCAATTACCATGAAGTAGAAAGAAAAATAGTTATGCACCTTGGCGCGGTGAGCTTTGGTTTCCGGCCATGGAATGTACACGGGTTCGATCCCATCCATGGAAGAGCGTATTTAAGTACCCGAGTATAATAGTGGTGCCCATTCAGCATGGTAAGGATAATGAGGGGTTGCGATAGACAGCCATCTCGGCCACGAGAACCAAAATTCCGGCTAGGGGATGTGTATTGCTGGTCACATCACCTACCTCCCCGTATCTGTTAGATGATCGTCCATCTCTGCCGTACGGAAGTGGACGAGAGGCTGGTAGTCCGGTTGGTAGTCCCATGCCAAAGGATTTGTAGTGCCACGGAATTATTGTTATTGTTATTCTAGAAAAATAAGTTTTTGTAAGGCTAATACAAGTCTACACAGAGGACGATAATCCGTTGAAGAATATTTTGGTGTTATTCTTGCACATTTCTAAGAAAATAAGAGCTAAGAGGCCTGAAATTTTGCGCAATATTATTGTGTTCTACATAACGGACTTAAAACATTTTTATTTAATCACATAAAAAGTATTTTATAAAATTAGAAAGAGCAAATGAACTGTGTAAGTGAAGAAGAGATGCCAAATTAATTAAAAACTACAAATCTTTAGGAAATAGAGACATAGAACGTCCGAGAAAAACATGGCTGTAAAGTCTAGAATGTGCAGATGGAACGGATGAAACGCCTAATCCTTCAAGTGAACAAGAAGAAGAAGAACAAATATTTAAAAGCGTTTGTTATAACTTTCTCTACCACGTATAGTATGTAGGGGAAGTATTGTATTCCACCCAAAATTTAGATACCGAGATTTCACAGGAAATATATGTTTTGAGATCCCTGAATCCAAAAAAAGCACTTTTGGAAACATGTCCGTGTGTGTGTCTGTGAACAGCATAACTCAGAAACGAACAGTCGGATAAACGCAAAACTTGGTATTTAGGTTCAGTATCCTCCAGAGATGCGACCCGAAGGTTTTCAAACAAATCCCCCACCCCAGATTACCCTTTACATGGAACATTTTTCGAAAATTTTAATTTTCTCAAAAATGGCTATAACGATTTTGATTAAAATATTATATGTTTAAATATTTTCATGACAAATGAAATGTATATCTCGAATTTCCTGGGAATGTCTCCAAAAGTATTCTTCATTGTAAACGACTTTTGCATAACTGGTAAACCATAAGAAATAAACAAAATTTTACTACACAAAAAATGTAGATCGCATTAAAATACACAATTTATGTCATATACATTTTTTTTGTTGAATGAACCATTTTCGAGATATTGCTTGTTATTCCCTTAAGTTTTCCAACACTTTTTCTCAAATGGGAATTCGTTATTAATTTTTTTCATGCCCTGGACATACAAAGAGAATGGAATGCGCTACATAGCAACTAGCTCTTAAAAGATTTGACTATCGCTTAAAGTCTTCCATATTCCCCTTACACCTACAAGAAAATTAGCAATAAGATTAACATCTAAATTAACATGAAGCATATGTAGAATAAGCGTTTGTAAAAATAGTTTGTACAAGAGTAGAGAAAGTCATGTGAGTGTAACACATCAAAGTATTTTTAGTAGTGGAATGGCATTCTAAAATTCTAAGTTTTCTTAGTCCTTTGTCTACAAATACACATATGTATTCCAAAAAAAATTGTAGGCTTTTATGTTATTCTACTTTTGAAAAATATGCACCTACAATTCATAAAGTTAACATTTGTTGGTACTGGTACTGGTACTGGTACTGGTACTGGTACAGGTACAGAGTACTGGTAGAAAATTCTTATCAGAAATGAAATAAATTATCAGGAATTGGAATTTCTAAGCATTAAGCCCGAACAGAAGAAAATAAGTTTGAACTGTTACTGAACTATATGCATGGACGTCGCAGATAAGAAACCATCGCCTATCTCTCGTACCGTCTTTTGTCGTTTGCAGACAGTACTCAGACCGGTTTATAACGCCTGTCAGTGACACTTGGCCTCTGTTGTTTACGTTCTTTGTAGTGATAATGTTTTGAGTGTAGATAACTTGAAGCCAACGATTAAGAACTACTGTACCTAATGATTAGGATATGTAATGTATCTTAAAGGCTCATTTACTTGGGAAGGAACATTTCAAGAAAATGCTGTGTTTGCATTGTGACACATTTCACTTTAGCTATTACAGTAAATCTTTGACCATGTGCTTTAATGGTTTCCTTAGTTTAAGACGTCTAATGCATTTTGTTTTCATACTAATTGCAGGGTACATCAAAGCGACTTAGAGGCTGCCTGCATTAAGGAACAGAATATCTGTCAGGGTAAGTATTATAAATTTTTAAGAAAGTTAAACGGACTATTCGTTTATAAAATCTCAAAAATTACAGAAAATTCCTTTTACTTTATCTGATTTATGATGCATTTACTTTTCCTTTGAGGTTAACGTAAAAACAAAATAAGGAGCTTATAAGATAGCAATTAAATTCAATAAAACAGAATACCATTATAACCTTCCATTATAAACCAGTTGTTACTGTATTTAATATCGTACATAACTGTTCATTATAGCAAGCGTACGGATAATAGCAATGACATATTCCTATATCGGTGATATAATATCGCTATTCCAGGTTGCCGTGGCTTATAGAGAGAGGATTAAACTATTTTGTTTTTTTTTCTCTGAGCGACGAAGATGCAAAAACATCTGTACATTGTTAATCATAGAACAGTTAAGCTATGAATATATTACTACTTACCATGCTGTGCTGATAGTAGGCTGCATCACAGTCCGTATCTCCTTCTCTCTTCTCTCCCAAGAAGGGACTGCATCTAGGGGGCTGTCTTACTAATCGGATCAACACGTCAGATAATAACAAATGAAATGCATTTACGAACATATGAAAGTATTTTAACTTATGTAAGCTATGAATGCCAAATAATTTCGTGATTTATTTTCTACAATTTATAATGCTAAGACTGCTTAAAATGTTGGAACCAACGAGTGGATAATGTTAATTTGACACTCGTGAAAATTATCGTACGAACGGCAAATATTCACTTGCCATAATCAACAAGAATGTTCTCTTGGTCCATTAATTACTGTTATTACATTACTTAGTGCACTTTCAAGCATACGATATACTGCATCCCAGCATTTTTCCATAATAAAATACCTTTCTAATTTATTTTAAAAATTTAATTATAATAATTAAAGACAAAGAATGAACATCAAAGAGAAACAAGGTGTAAAATAAAACTAACATACTCCTATATCTATCGCAAAAACCGTAAAAGCTTTTCCGTGAAACCCAGAATTCTAGCAAAAACAAGGTAAAGGAAAATAATCTTCATTTGTTCTAGCCCACAGTATGCACTATGTAAATTAATTTTCTCGAATGCACGACTTATTAAAGCATTTTATTAAAAACAAAGAATTTCTCTTTAAAGACCAAGAAATTGTATTCCTGGAGCGTTTCTTTTTTCTTAAGTATACAGAATGAACAAAAAGTACGGAGAAATTGTTAAGGTCATAAAGTGTGTGTATACGGGGGGGGGGTATAATCTCTAAAATCATTAAACCGAATTGATAAATCTTTCTTCCCTAAGCATATAGGCTATAAAACATATTCTAATTAACATTCATAAATGAATAACAGAATAATAAGGATTTACTAAGCTTCTAGAATAGAATATAATTACAAACAGCGAGGTTTGCAAAGAATATTCTGACTTTTATTCTAGAACGCCATGGTACAGAAAATAGCTACACGTCAAAAAGTGTAAAAAAATAAGATAAAATCCGCGGATATTTCATTCCAAGCGATGTTGGTATATTATTATTGTTATGGTGGTGGTTGTGGTGGTGGTGAGACTTAGCTACTGAGAAAATGCAAAACACAACAAATTAAAGGTCAATCAGATCTGATGATAACGATAAGATGAGTATGCGATACTCAGGAGAAAATATTTTAATTAGCTATAAAGAAGAAAGCTTTTTCCATAATTTCTGTTATGTTGTTGTTAAGTGCACTTTATAGCATATGCTAAATATATAGAGGGAAAATTATGACCCGTGCAGTATCAGAAACTCTTAAAGATACTTATAATTAACAATAGCTACAGACCATGTGCCAATTTTAAAATGCTCAACAGGTGGAGGAGTCCTCATAATCATCACTTTCTTCACTATTTCGTTGAAAAATAATATTGTTACACACACGAGGTCACATTCACACGATTCACATACCCTTCCATACTAGACACTCGACTTGAAGTAGGTGACGCCACGCTCTCCACACACCACACCATACAAAGAACTAGTAATGCTTACTTCCCTCCTCTCTCCCCACCACTATCCAGGAGGTGGGGAGAGATGCCAGCCGGACGAAATTCAAAACCCAAACCGAAAGAATTACACCCAACATTACTGTCGCTACAAAGCAATAATGTGTCTGGCGTGACAATGCACGCATACACGCCACAATATTAGGCGTTTTGTTATTTATGTTATTAAATAACTGCAGGACCAAAGGTACAGAAGTTTAAATTTCAAATACTGCAATTATCTAAAATTACTGGAGCATTCTAGGGCGCAGTGGTTTCGTTCACGGCTCTCGTACTGAGGTTCCGGAAGTTGATTCCTGGCACTAGGGTGGAGATTTTAAGGCGGCCCTATTCACACCTTCATCTCCGCATTGCTCGTGTGAAGAATTCCAACGTGGTTCGGAGTTCACGGTAAAAGCTGTAGGTCCTCTCATTACACTGCCATCCTCATCATCGTCCTTCCATCAGAAGCAACAAATTCCGCCCGTTGGGTGCCTCCACCTCAAAATGGATCCATCATTGCTTGGTGGAATGAAGTATTCTCCAATCGGGAGTATAGGTCAATCGGGAGGGAGCGTTAGAAACGACTCGAGCTTTCGTCAACTCTCGCCGCTAAATGCTGTTTTCTTAAAGGTTACACGAGGTTATCACGAGGCTTAAGGAAAGTGCAATTATAAAGGGTATAGTAAATGAATTGCCATAAGATCCTTTGTATCATTATACAATAATGTCATAAATAATATGCAGGTAGGTCGATTAATTTTCATTTAATTGTTCTTAATATTTAGGAAGCTGCCCGTGGAACATCAGATAAGCCAGATATCTTTAGAAAAATTCATTCACATGACTCTCTCTACTCTCTATTGTTTAGTATGGATGTACAAATTATTCTTTCTTAACCATACTTTTCTATCTACTACGCTTTAATCCAAATAAACTTTTGCAGAAACAGCTGCATTACACATTATAGATACACAGAGAACAGCGATAGTCAAATGTTAATAACTGGACCTATTTGCTGACCTTAAAATTCCATGTTGTTTCCATGCAATCGCGAGAAACAGCTGAATGTTGAAAGGACTTTAAAAGAATAACCAGGAAATGAACCTTTAAAAATGCATATCACAGAAACGCCTTATGCAACAACAAAACTTATTTGAAATAAATTGTGCGTTTTAAAGACATCTGTACTTTTTGTGTAGTACGTTTTCGTCTGTCGCTTAACGTTTACCAGTAATACAAACTTATTGCTTCCAAATAAAGTGAATTTCACAGCCTATTCCCAGAAAATTGAGGATATACATTTTGTCATATAAATATCTTTCATACATATGTTAATAAAAATCTTTAGAGCCATTTTTGGAAAATAATAATTTTCTAAAATGCTCCATCTAAAGGGTAGTCCGAGTTGGGGGGATTTTATTGAAAATCTTCGTGTGGCATCTTGAGAATGTACTGAACCTAAATACTAAGTTTTTCATTTATCCGACTTTTTGTTTTTTAAGTTATACTGTTCACAGACAGACATGTTCAAGGGCATGTTTCCAAAATTGCTTTATTTGGATTCGGAGCGCCTCAATAAATATATTTCCGGTAAAATCGCGATATCAAATTTTTGGGTGGAATGCAATCCTTCCCCTACTTACTACAATTAAAAGAGAAAGTAAAAATGTCCCGCGAGTGCAGAATCACTTAAAAATAGTGCGTCTAAAACATACCAATGTTTAAAATGCTTATATGGAAAATAAATATATATTTTGATGTTTTTAAAAATAACTTGTGAAGTCTTCTTCATTCTAAATTACCTTTGTATGATTTTAGATTACATAAACCATAACAGACAGACAAAAGTTTACTACATACAAAAATGTAGATCTCTTGAAAATACCTAATTTACATCAAATAAACTTTTGTAGTGATAACTATTTATAATATTATTAGAATTGCTAAGTCGGCATTCGTTTGTTTTTCGAGGTCATATAAGGTAATGGATGCGTGCGAAGGCTTTCACGGCCATTTTAAATACTAAAATATTAAAATTTTCCGGGCTGAAAGGACTGAGGTAATTATCAGTGAGAGGGTACACATGCCATTTTTACTAAAATTGGGATTATGATTAACTTATTTCAAGCTCTTATTTTTGCCAGATAAAACATTTTATGAATATAAGTTTTCGTTGGATAAAATTGCTTACACCCCACGTTTTGGTCAACGTTTTTGTTGGTGAAAATTGTTTACACCTCACGTTTCGTTCAACTCTTGAGGCAGTATTTTTAACACTTAAATGAGATCAGTCTAATTATATCATATAAAATATAACAACAGCCCGCCTTAAAGCAATATGTGTATGTAATAATATATAGAATATATGTAACAGTCACTGTATAATTTTTACATTATTATGTACATGTATAATAATGTTATCCGAATGTATTACGTAGTTTAACAATGTAGGAGCTGTGAGAATAGAAGCCGTACATGTATAATAATGTTATCTGAATGTATTACGTAGTTAACAATGTAGGAGCAATGTAAGAATAGAAGCTTGAAAGTTGCTAACAATGAGGTAACCTTGAGGCAATAATTAATTGTAAAGTTTAATACAGGCTATTAATAATACTTGGAACAATAATGTAATACTTAAAACAGTTTATAATAGCGAATCAAAAACCTAGAAAAGCTTTAAGTTAACTAAAAGTATTCTATTGGAGTAGGCTTAGCCAATCAGAAACTGAAATAAAGTAAATGTAGGAATTTAAGCGGTAAAAGCCAGACGCTTTCCGAGCAGCTCGATACGTATTCAGTGTGAGACATAAAAAATTCATTACGGCGTGAATATTATAAGGTTTACGTGTTAAAAAGTACAATTAACGATAATCTCACAGCTCTACAGTAGGATATATCAGTGAAGTGTTATTTAATCCTGTGAAGGATTAATAAAAGGAGTGAAGTAATCATTATAGTTTGTGTAAGCCTTCATTCTTTAGCCGTACTACCCCTGCTAAGAGATACGTGTTTCTGCAAATTACTACTGCCGCTGCCGAGGCATACATATATAATATTTAAATAAACATTCAAATTACGAAGTTCATTTTTAATCGTGGGGGCGAAGGTCACCGGAAACTTTGTATAATACTTGGGGCAACAAAACATACTCACTTTTTGGTTGCCATTTTCATAGGGTAATGTCCTAAAGGGTGTAATGAATTAATTTCATTTGCCTCCCCCGTTCTTTAGTATACTATTGTACAATGATCTAGAATATTTTAATAATTAATAATCCCCTTTACCCCTTATAATTTTAATTTTTTTGCAGTCCCAGCTATTCCAAATAACAGACGAAACGTTTCTCCATATGCAGTCAAAACCATGTAAAGCATCAACCGAGCATCTTCTTTAACCTTCTCCCGACAGTCCTCCAAGTACCCGGTGGTGGAAGAATCCTCGGTCGCAGTCGAGTAATTTTTGGATAATTATAGCAGGTTAAATTTTAAATCATATCTTCTTTTCGGTTCCGTAGCTATTTAGTAACATAAAGGTTACATCATTTTCACATAATGCAGAAGCCGCTAACATATAAAATGAAATGATTCTACAGGCCACACAACAAAGATAAATATGCATGCAAATAGATGCGACTATCCAGAAACATAACCTTCTAGGTGAAATATAAAATATTGGTTCACCGATTTCTTATGTTAGCAGTTTTCTCGCTTTATACAATTATTTAACTTGCCTGCTAACGAAATTGATTACGACGTAAATGCATAGTCTACAGAATTAGAATATAGGTTGTTCAGAAGTTTTGGCTCTGGACTAAGCCCCTCGTTTCGCAATCCAATGAGTAAAATAAAACCACTTTTAAACGTGTGGCATACATTTTTTTTTAGACAGCGCTCGAATTTTTAAGATATCAATAATATTATATTCATTCCTGAAACTAACAGAGATAACATTTGGAACCGGTTATTAAAACAAGAGAAATGATGTTAAAAAAGCGAGAGGTCAGATTTTTTGACGTTTTGTTGATTCGATAGCAGTCATTTTCAGTGAAATTAGTTTCAACATGTTTTGCCTTACATCAGGAAGTTAAGCGTTTAAATGTTAAATCATATTGCTTTCTGGATTTTTTGGGGGTAAGTACTTCTAATATTATTCTTTGTGCTGCTTCTGTAATTTAACTTGGTACTTCCATCTCAGTTTCTTCTGAATTCATAATTTCTGCCATTAAATCTTTATGTAGATACAAGAATAACGTTTTAGATCAAGGAAAGCAAAAGGCTGTCAGTATAACGCATGGGTTAACTTTACAATGAATTGCGATAAACTGAAGTATATAGATTTGTATTCTGAACAGATATTGCGAGCGCTATGAGAAATTAATCATGTAAAAATACATAATGAAAACTAAAACCTAATCAAACCAACTCGAGTCTTTAAACATATGTAAATACGAAGGGTGATTGCCATGTGATTGGACTTGAAACCAAAGTTGGTCGCAATGAATATTAGGATCGATTGTCGCTTTTTAAACTCTGCCTTCTCTTTGTTGAAGTGTTATATTGTGGCCATTTGTGTATATTCCTTTATAATAAACTGTAACCGGGTTCGTTTTATTGCAAGGAATTCTGTGCAGTAACTATTTATATTCTGTGGTGTAATAAGATTTTTTTTTTTACTCTGACATTCTCAACTAAAAGTCGAGGCCCTCTTCACAAACATGTTACTTTATAACTCCAATGGTTCATATTCAAATACAGGGTTTTTAAAATCCTTTTTAATATTTCACTAACTAACGAAATTAAATTTAGAATGTATTTTATACACCTATTTTCATAATAACGAATTGGGGTTTTAAATGGTAAATGAATTATCAAATCATTTGCGTTGTTTTTTAATTTACTCTGCACAACAAGTGCACACACGAATTTTCTCCCTTTATTACTATAGATAATGGAATTTCAAAGCTAACCATAGAGAAGGTATTGCATTCCACCCACAAATTCGATAGCGAGATTTCACCGGAAATGCGTGCTTTCAGGCCTCCTAAATGCTTGTGCGGCTGTGAACAGCATAACTCAAAAACTAAAAGTCTGATAGACATCAAACTTGATATTTAGATTCAGTATCTTCCAAACATGTGACACGAATATTTTCAAGAAAGCCCTTACTTCTACTACCCCTTACATGGAACATTATTTGAATTTTTTATTTTATAAAAGATAGCTCTAACGGTTTTAATGAAAATACCACGTATTAAAGATTCACATGACAAATAAAATGTATAACTATCTTGAATTTTCTGGGAATAGCCTGTGAATTCCTCTTCTTTGGAAGGAATATTATATTATCTTGTATAACTGGTAAACATTAAATTATAGGTGAAAACTCACTGCATAAAAAGTAGATGTCTTTATTTGTGGCATGAGCCATTTCTGAGAACCGTTAATAAAGATTCGAATTGTTCGTTATTTGTACATTTGAAGTCCTGTTTGTCAGTTATTTCTCACGATTGCGTGTAAATAATGTGGAATTTTAAGGTTAGATATAGCGTCCAGATTTTAAACATTTGACTATCGCTTTTCTTTGTTTCTGTACCGGAATGTGTAATGTAGTTATTTTCTCTAAGGCTTACTTGGAATTAAAATGTAGTATATAGCAAAATAAGCTTTAGAAACAGCAGTTTGTATATAGATTAATAAATTATCCAGAGTAGGGAAAGTCTTGTGAAGTACCAGATCAGATTTTTAAAGATACGATACGTTTCACTTCCTGCATCCGCTTTCTTCCTAAAATTAAATGTATAATGAAACCCATTATACGTGCTGATTTATGAAGAATTGATACATTCCTTTCTTTAATTATTCTGTTCGAAATTCACTCAATGTCCCAATTTTAGTACCAAATTAAGCACAATGTTCTGGAGTTTCGATTGCTGTTACTAGATGCGCAGATGTTCATGTTCTATTCAACTGTTATTTTTATTGTCGGCAACTGTTTTTGAGATTTTGTTCTAGTCAATGTGAAAATGGAGTACACGTTAAATGAACGACTCTTCCTTGTAAAGCAATATTGGATTACAAATTCATTTGCAGCTATTCAAAGGCCATTCCAGAGAGTATTTGGTGTTCGGAATCCTCCCCAAAGAAACGCAGCACTGGGACTGGTAAATAAATTGGAAACAACTGGATCTCTGGTGAGTGAAAAAGGGAAAATTCGTTCATCCAGGCTTCCCGCGGTTGTTGTTGACGTAAGAGCACGGCTGGATCTGTCGCCCAAAAAATCATTAGGACGTTTGTCGCAGGAGACAGGGTGCAGCTACTCAATGTGTCAGAGAGCCATGAAAATTGCAGGCCTAAAGGATTACGTATAGGATTACGGTTTTCCATCAGTTACAGGAACCAGATAAGGATAAACGACTGAATTACTGTCGTTGGTTCCAGGCGTTCATTGTGCAAAATCCTCCTGTATTGCCCACCATTGGTTCACAGATGAAGCATGGTTCTATTTATCTGGCTATGTGAACTCAAATAACTCACGCCATTGAAAATCCATGTTATTCATGAAGCGCCTATGCACCCGGTTAAAATCGGAGTTCGGTGCACAATATCCACACAGAGAATAGTGGGATGAATTTTTTTTAAAAACAATGTGTACACTGCAGACTACCGACGGATTTCCATGTAGTTTGCTGAGAAACTAGACGATGTAGAGCGGAGTCAAGGATATTTTCAGCAGGACGGCGCTGCATGCCATAAATCAAATGAATCCATGGCACTAATTGCGAGTTTCTTTGACGACCGGTTAATTTCCATGAACCTGTGGCCACCGAGATCTCCGGATTTGACATCGCCGGACTTCTTTCTATGGGGTTACTTAAAAGGGAGGGTTTATGACACACGTCCCCAGACATTGGACGATCTGAAGCACAACATTACACAGGAGATTCAAGCTATTGACAACGGAGTCCTCCAACGAGTGGCCAGTAACATGGAACTACGTGTTGAGTTGTGCCTTATGCAGGATGGAGGACATTTTCAACATTTGCTATAGAGATAAATAATCTCCCAAAATCCTCTGCATTTCAGGTGTAATAAGTTGTCGC
Organism: Deroplatys truncata; assembly: GCA_030765065.1. Taxonomy (NCBI): domain Eukaryota; kingdom Metazoa; phylum Arthropoda; class Insecta; order Mantodea; family Mantidae; genus Deroplatys; species Deroplatys truncata. The sequence continues at coordinate 95,838,444 of CM060986.1, read as the reverse complement.
TAGCATGACTCGTTTTGAAACAATTAAAGAAATAAATGTGCCAGTTCTTCATAAATCACCCTGTATAACTCGTCAGAATGCTTAAAATGGAGACGAGTACTTTTTGGATCATCCTCCGTGGTGTAGCGGTTACCATGCTAGCCTCTAGTTCCCGAGATCGGGGTTCCAACCCGACGGAGGGCGATGGATTTTTTTCGGGCGTAAAAATCCTAAGCATGGCTTCCTTCGGAAGGGAAGTAAAGCCGGTGTTCCTGTATCGTAAATTTACGGCACGTAAAATAACCTCAAGCCTGATAGAGAGACCTGTGAGCAAAATTAACGGTATTTCACACCTAATATAAAATGGGGTGCTAATGACCATAATAGTTAAAGAGCGTTCATAAATAAAAACAAATCTGATGTGTTACACTCACAAGCCTTTCTCTACTGTTGTACAAACTATTTGTACAAACGCTTATTCTCCATATGCTTCATGTTAATCGAGATATTTAGTTGTTAATCTTATTGCTAATTTTCTTGTAGATGCAAGTCTTTAAGCTATAGTCAAATATTTTAAGACCCGGTTGCTATGTGGAGTATTCCATTCTCTTTGCATTCCCATTTGAGAAAAAGTATAAGTATTGGAACATTTAAGGGAATAACATGTTTTATCTCGAAAATGGTTCACTCAAAAAAAAAGAAAAAAGAAATGTATATGACATAAATTGTGTGTTTTAACGCGATCTATACTTGTGTGTAGTAAAATTTTGTCTATCTCTTATGGTTTACCAGTTACGCAGACGTCGTTCACAATGAAGAACACTTTTGGAGACATTCCCAGAAAATTCAAGATATACATTTTATTTGTCATGAAAGTATCTCAAATATATGATATTTTAATCAAATTCGTTAGAGCCATTTTTGAGAAAATTAACATTTTCGAAAAATTTTCCATGTATAGGGTCATCTGGGGTGGGGAGATTTTCTTGAAAACTTTCATGTCGCATCTCTGGAAGATACTGAACCTGAATACTAAGTTTGGTGTTTATCCGACTGTTCGTTTCTGAGTTATGCTGTTCACAGACACACACACGGACATGTTTCCAAAAATACTTTTTTGGGGTTCAGGAGGGCTCAAAACATTCATTTTTGGTGAAATCTCGGTATCGAATTTTTGGGTGGAATGCAATACTTCCCCTACTTACTAAACGCAGTAGAAGGAAAAAGAGTACTTTCTGGAGTCTCTATGTAGATTTACATCAAAACAAAAGACTGAGCAATATTGCTACGTTTTCAACAGAACGCATCATGCCCCGATACTCCAAGCAAATATGTGTTGTTAGAAACACACACAGCAGTTTTTACTGCGGCATTGAAGATTTCTGACAGTGCGTTTAAATTACGCCATCTAGAACACCAACGCTGAACCACATTTTCGCGGTCATATCCCACTTCTCTTATTATCCAAGCTGCATTCCGGTAATATTGGACATGAGCAAATATTTCTAAGTAAATACGACAACGCGTGTGTTTGTTCCAGAGTGGTGGAACGCTCTTCATTGTTCTGAACAAATGTGTATATATCGGAAGATAAACGGGCGTTATATTAATTCTGGACAAATGTTTCTCTCTCCCTCACGGAAGACACAGTGTATGTATTGGCATGCATATTGAAACGGCAGATATTAATTTTCATTACAGGCTGTTAAAATTCCATCCTGACACTAATTAACTCTTTTCGTATATAATAATTTCTTTGTTGTTCTTGTTTTTGTGCTGAGTAGTGTTGTAAATGTTTTCGTCATAAAATCGATACGGTATTAGTTAAACCCCGCGGGAGGCTTAGTATGTAAATGCTGTTTACGGATATATTGCAATTCTGCAAGCATTTTAACATGAGCTGCAGCTCCAGTATTCAATCCACCCACACAACTACAGTGTGCCGCAGACAAAACAAAAGCGCTACGTGATAATCGACGAACGTATTATGTCCTGTAGCCGAGTACTCTCTTATCCATGTTTAAAATTCTGCTGCGTTGCCTTCACATGACCTTCTCTAATCATTCTTTTACAAACTATTGCTGCAAACTCGTTCTTCTGCCTACTTGTTGTTAATCGTTAATCCAGATAAACTTTCATTAGAAATTTACATATTCGTTGCATAAATAAAAAGAATACGGGCTAAAGAGATAGTAAGATTTTCAAAATGTTTATTGTTATGTGATGATTTTGAAATTCTATGCTCTTTGCTCGATCATGAAAATCTATGTGATACATTCACTTGGTTTATTAGTGCGTATAAAAGCTATTCTTACTAAAGCAGTTAATACACTGTGTTTTTTAACCTCGCCAATTGTATCATTTTGGCGTACAGAACTAGCAATCACTTTGCTGCTTTTGCGGAAAAAAACAGTTTTTAACATTAAAACTAGAATGATTCCTCTTTTACTAGGCATTATAAAAAGTCTTAAAATGTAAGCTACGAAAACAAAGAACAGAACCTAAAATAAGTGATGCAGTAATTTGTATCACAAATTATGTAAATGTCAAGAGTGATTGTAGTGTGAATATGCATTATTGTGTGACATTGATTTGAGATGTTTGTTGATTGTAAGCATTGTTGAGAAGTGGGTTTATACGGCCTTACTGGAACTGAACAATAATAGCGTGCAATAATGTAGCGAGGGGGTGAGCTGTTTATCATTATTAGAGACGAGCAAATGACGTAATATTGGCGCGTTTTTCTTAGAATTTGCTGGAACATTTTCCCTAGAGCATATGTTTTCGTAATTTTCATTGGATATGAAAATAGACGCTAATGTTGGCGCGTGTTATTAACCAATAGCAGCTCGGTTATAATCTTTAGGCATATCGGGGTGTAGGAGTATAAAAAGGGCTAAGACAGAGTCAAATTCGTTCAGTCCATCGGAAACATTTGTACATTACACGTCGGCTTCAGTCCATCGGAAACATTTGTGCATTACACGTCGCTGAGTTCAACAGAGAAAGTTACGGTGAATACATAGCATAGTTTATCGATTTGCAGTGTACGCGTAGCACAGTTATAAAAAAATCTCAAGTGTCGTAAAGTTAATTACACAAAAAGTTGAAGTACGCGAATTAATAATGTGCAGTAAATAAGTTATTATAACAGTTTCAGTTTGGCGAGTGTCAAGATTAATATGTGAAAGTGCATAATGTGTTACGACAATAAAAGTGTAAAACAAATTTCTCATCAGTGTTATCTTTGGATAAAAGACTCCTTTCCGTTTACACACCTGTATAAGATAAGTGCTTGACCGAGAGATCATAGCTAGCCGGAGGACAGTGAACAAAAAAAAAATTAAATACAATAATAGGCGCTCAGTAAAAGATAACACGAAGTGACCGCGACAAATTGTCTTTTATAAGTGCGGCAAATAAACAGTAGCATCTTTCAAACAAACACTAATACCATCGCAAATTAGCTACCACAACGTGGAGCTAACAAACTTAACAAAGAATCACGTCACAAAATGGCTCCCAAACGTGGGGCTCAATAAATAAATAAATAAACATAAACCGTCACATAATTGGCTTCACAACGTGGGACAAAACACAAGTAAACACAAATAACAAATAATAACGCCGCATAAGGAACACTTGAAAGCAGTACTATAACAAATACGAGGGCTGTCCCAGAAATACTCGACCTAACAAAGAAAACAGAAAGAATTTGGGAAAAACATCTTTATTTCCTTACATAGTCTCCTTTCAGCTTAGTCGTCCTCCGTGGTGTAGTGGTTACCATGCTAGCCTCTAGTTCCCGGGATGGCGGGTTCAAACCCGGCGGAGGGCGATGGATATTTTCGGGCGTAAAAATCCTTAGCATGGCTTCCTTCGGAAGGGGAGTAAAGCCGGTGGTCCCGTGTCGTATATTTACTTCAAGCCAGATAAAGAGATCTCTGAGCAAAATTACGGGTCTTTCACGCCCAATATAGAATGGGACGTTAAGAACCACAGCAGTTAAGAGCATCCATAAATAAATCTCAATTTCAATTTTCCTTTCAGCTCGATACACTTTTCCCAGGGATGTTCAATAGCTTCAATACCTTGTTTATAGTGAGAACCGTTGAGTTCTGCAAAATAGCTATCATTCCACCTCTTCGTTGTTGGCAAAGCTTTTACCACCAAGCCATTTCTTCAACTTTGGAAACAGAAAATAATAAGAGGGGGCTAAGTCTGGCGAATAGGGTGCATGAGGAAGCAATTCAAACTTTAACTCATAGATTTTGGCCATTACAATAATGGATGTGGAATGCATTGTCTGGATGAAACAGAACTTTCTTTTCGCTAAATGCGGTAGTTTTTGCTTGATTTCATCATTCAAACGCTGCAATAAGTTTGCACAATACTCATCATTGACTGTTTTTCCTTTTCGAAGATAACCAATGAAAATAATCCCACGTGCATTCAAAAAAAAATGTCATGATCTTGCCTGGAGATGGAACTGTCCTCGCCTTCTTTGGAGCGATTCTCCCCTTTCAATCCACTGTTTTGACTGTTCCTTCGTCACAGGTATGAAGTGATAGACCCATGTTTCATAAATGGTTATGAATTGACGTAAAAACTCTGCTCCATTGCAGCGAAATATCGCCAAACACTCGACTGAAACATCCTCACGACGCTGATTTTGTTCCATTGTGAGTAAATGCGGAAGTCATCTTGCGCACAGCTTCCTCGCGTCTAAACGTTTAGTCAGTATGCGATGCACAGAACTTTTTGAGATGTCTACGATGTCTGGTAGCTCGCGCACTTTCAGTCGTCGGTCATCCATTTTGTGGATTTTCTTCTCAATTTTTGGCGTGGTCACCTCATTTGATCAACCTTAGCGATGTTCGTCTTGGCAGCTCGTACAGCCTCGCTTAAACTCTGTCATCCAATATTTTACTATTATAAACGAAGGAGCAGACTCCCCCAGAGTAGAATCTAGCTCAGTTTTACTATTAGTTGGACTAAGACCTTTCAAATGAAAGATATTGTCGCATAAGAATGGCCAGTTTTATACATGTTTATAAATTTTCTGAGAGAGCCCACTTACTAATGGCTGCCAAACAATTAATAAACAACGTAGCTTTGTCAAACTTCCAACTTAAGCTTTATAAGTACTTTGTACCACAGTAATTTGTTTGAAACAACATAAATATTGTTATACACCGGGGTGAGGTCTAAAGGTTTGCAGCTAAAATACTAAATTTAGTTACCCCGGCATGTACATCGGGGGTCGTAGACAGAGGTAACCAGAAAGGTGCCAAGAACTTGCTGCACTAAACTAAAGCGAGGTGTGGAATATTTTTAATAATTACATTTTAATTCGCATTTTGCTTAGGTTTATTATAAATCAAGGCGCTCTACATGGTACACAAAAAAGCTACACACAAAACACTGGGATAGATGCCCCACGCACGCACACCCATCGCACATACCCCCGTTCCCTCCGAAGGTTTACATTAGAGTCACGCTTCTCTGACTACAACTAGACCCACGCTATAACACACACAAACACAGCTCTTACCACTATTGCCTTCATCCCCCAACTAGGAAATGAAATTGCCGCGCCAGACAATAAACATACAAACACAACAATTAACTCAACGATATTATATACAGCAATAACATGTCCGGCGCGACAATACACACACATACACATAAATTACAATATTTCCGGCCACGTTCTTCTGGGACTGACATCGTAATAAGATATGATTTAATAAAATGAAACAGTCTTACGACATTGATTCAATCAGCACTCCTTCAAAGTTAAAGCCGCTGAAAGAACATATAGTGTCGTCAACATTATAAAAATGATTACTAAAATACTTGGAACAAATCGGGCTTTTTGGCCATGGTGTAAACGATAAAACTTCGCCAGACGTTTCGCCCGACATTCCGGCGAGCATCTTCAGAGGACATATTGAACGACTTCTATCACCACACTGTTCATTATTCAGTAACCGACCTGTGTTTATAGTAGGGACAGTACAAGCGCACTGTTCTGATTTGATGACGGTTAATCATTGCGCTATCGAGCCTGGAATTTTACAATTAATGTGGGTATATTTTTGTGGTTTCGTATGCAGTTTATTCAATTATCTAATCGGGTTAATTCCTCTTTCTTGTTGAAGTTTTTACGATGTTTAAGACCTTGTGATGTAGACTGGCATTATACTAAGGTGTTTTGTTGCGCACTTCTGTTTCGTTAAATTGATATCGTGGCATTGTAAAAGTGCAGATTCCTCGGTTTGTCCTAGTCTGCAGTAGGCTTTAAACTCCATTATTCTTGTATTGATACTAAGTTTTGTAGTACCAACATTAACCTATCGCAGCTGCAGGGTATGCGGTATACTCCGTGTGTGGAAAAGGGGTCTTGGTTATCTTTCACTGAACGGAAACACTGTTCTAGTTTGGTAGTTGGAATAAAGATGCATCCCCATTAGATAACACAATTCGAAAAGGGGTAAAATTAAAGCTTGGAATATTTCTAAAATGGCTAACGCTACGAAAAATATCGTTCAACACAAAATGTCTTTTTTAATGGGCTATTCTTCTTAAGTAAACTTTCGTTCTCTGTTATGATTTTTAGTTATACAAATGTATACAAAATGTAATTAAATAATGGAGATTTCAGAAGTTATTGTCAGAAAATACAAGATAGACATTATATTTGTCAAGTAAATATGTTAAATATGTGCTATTTTAATAAAACGCGTTAGGGACATTTTTGAGAAAATCGAACATTTCGAAAAATGTTCTAAGTAAAAGGTTAGTTTGGGGTGGGGGATTTTGTTGAAAATATTTTTGTCGCATCTTTGAAAGATACACAGCCTAAATACCAAGTTTGGTATTTATCAGCTTTCCGTTTTATAGTTATGCTATTCACACACACACACACACACACACACACACACACACACACACGGATGGGAATTTTTCCAAAAATGCTTTATTTGGATTGAGGGAACCTCAAAACATGTATTTCCGGTAAAATATACATAACAAATTTTTTGATGGAATTTAATATCTTCTCTACCTACTAAATACGTGGTAGAAGAAATAAAAAACCAATCGTGACTTACTGTTTGAAAAAATCTAATGTGTTACATTCACCTGATTCGTATACAAAACAATTCTTGCAAACGTTTATTATTCTGGCTATTGCTTGTTAATCCAGATGCAGTAGATAATTCGATAGTGGATTTGTAAAGAGCGTAATGGCTTTGAAATTCGATACTCTTTGCATGACCACGAGAAAAATAAAAGAAAAGGAACAAACGACGACTTCAGATTTGAGAAAAGTATTTGAAAAGTTAAATCAAAACTATGATTATCTCAGAAATGGTTAACTTCACAAAAAAATCACATAAATTGTGTGCTTCAATGAAATCCGATACCTATATTTTTTGTAGTAAAATATCCCTATTTCTTACAGTTTACCAATTATGCAAAAGTCATAATTAAGAGGAATGAAGAGGACTTCTGAGACTATTCCCAGAAAATTCAGTATAAAATTTGTTTGTTATGTAAATATCTTAAACATGTATTTTAATTAAAAAAATTAAATGTTTTACTGAAAATTAAAAATAAAGAAATATTTTCTATGTAAAGCGTAGTTTGGTAGAGAGGATATTCTTGAAAATATTTGTGATGCATTCTTGAAATATACTGAAGTTAAATACTACATTTCGTATTTAACCGACTTTTCGTTTTTGAGTTCTTCTGTTCAGAGACATACGAGTACATACACATAAATGTATTTAAAAAAAAATGTTTTAGTTTCAGAGTGTGTTAGAACGTGTATTTTCAGTGAAACCTTGGTATCGAGTTGTTGGTTGGAATGCAACTCTATTGCTATAAATAAGGCAGTAGAGAAAGTAACAAGTCTGTCTCACCCAAGCGACTTTTTCTAGATTACAGCTTCACATAGTCGTTTACATAATATTATAGCGCTCATCTAACAATTGATTTTTATACACATATTACGTTACTCACAATAAATTTTAAACTATGAATAATTTCGAATTCACATGTCACATGCCTAATACAGCAAACAGAACAAACTATTGGCCTCCAGGGACTATTTCACTTATGTTCCTAATGGAAGATAATGATGAATCATTGATAATGATGTCCAGTGTAGGCTAAATTTGGAAAGGTGGAATCAGGCTTAAAAATTCAATACGGTGGCCGATATTTGAACCACGGATCTTCGGTTTCCGGCCATACTCTAATCAACTGACTTATCATGACGACATACCGACCTGACACTAAATTCTGCGACCGTCTTACATTTTGCCAGTAACCACAAGGCGTTTTCAAATTTGCTTTGAGATAACGTACTCCGTTAGCGATTTAAAATCTCGCAAGCACCTTAAGTCCCGAGCTTCATGGTTAACCACCATTAAGCAAATAATAATTAATTGTTCTACCATACACACCGAATATAGATTAAAATTTAAAAGGTAGAATAATGTTTGAAAGAATGTTATTTTTTTAACCAATCACGACCTGTTTCACTCACTTTATCGAAATTCTTTTATCACTTCCTTATTTTTTGATAAACTTAACTTCTTCTGAATGGATTAAAGTTATCTGCCCTGCAACTAAAATACAAAGAACGCAATAGTGAATTTGTGCACAAATTAAGAAACAATATGTGTACTACTTAGTCATCTAGTTAAACATAACAAACACGAAGATATTCCTTCCAATTCCTACAGATTAATAATGTATATTCAAAGTTTCTGTTTTTATAATACTTTCTTGCCTTAAATAAAATCATAAGCTATAGTGTAGCTAATTTTATCCTTATAATACTGCATGCCTACTTCTATTTTACCACGCTAGATGGCAGAAAGTAATATTAAATTATCATGTTGCAGTGTTCAAGGAAACGAACTGCAACCAAGTGATTCGGATTTCTTTACTAACAACGCCGTTTATATTGCAGGTAAATATATATTTTATGATTGTATTTAAGTAATAATGCTTTTTATGAAAATTCACTTCATTTTATTCCTGAAATAGTCCTATGAAATACTAATCTTTATTTCCAAATTCTCTAGATAAATTATTTCGTCCCTTCGTGACTCCGAATTTATCAATGACTTGGAAATCACTCGTGGCATTACCTGTGAAAAATAAGAATCGCCTAAGATGATTTTTACAGAGCCTTCGTTTTGATGTGTGGCCGGCCCAAAGGAATTCTATTTTATCGGGAAACATGCTATTTTCCAGCAGAGTCGGGTAGTTATAGCTCCTTATATTCCAGTGCATAGGTTTCTCATGCAAATTATAATACAGTTTCTAGAAGTTGGAATTGATGTCCGTGTGCCGCCACATATGTCACACCTTTTAAGAACATGTTTTGCATCCACACTCCTTAATGCTTTGTGGCTATGTAAATAAAACCATGCTTCGTCCGTAAAAAAAAGAAGAAGAAAATTAAAACCGGGTCAGTAATGCGGTTATTAAGATTATTCAACATCCAATTTCAGAAATTAGCTCTACACACTTTATAGCATGGCTGCAATTCCTAAACTGCAGTTATCTTATAGGGTTTTAATTTTAAAAGTTTACTGGAACTCCAAGCCAATGCTTGCGAAATTCCTGATACCTGTGCAAGCTTTATCAGAGATTTCTTGGACTTCGTTCTAACTTTTCTCCGATATTATCGGGTTTTTCCTGTGTAAGTACATGACCATTTAATTTTAGTTTCTTATCAAGAATAGATCACGTTTCCCTAAATCTATTTACAAGATTACGAACCGTTTCTCTGTGAACGGCACAGGAATCTATCTATAAATCGCCGTTTCATTTCCCTATAAGTATTTATTGCGCATATGAAGATTCTGTGAACATAAGTATACGGAAGTTTTGTCATTATAATTGCACTAACAGTTATCATTCTGAAACACGTGGACTCCTAACGTAACATCCTCTGTACAAAAACACTTCGTTTAAAATGATTAGCCAGTACAGGGAACAGAACCAGTTAGAAGCAGCGTGGTGCAGGGCAAACAATTTCCTGTAAATGGTCACGCGTTCAAACGAAGACTCTGTGGATGTCGCATGACAGTTCAATTAAATGTGTAATGCTTTGAAAGCAAATAGGGCTGCTGGTAAAGTGACAAACTCCATATTCAAATGAGCTCAGTATATTTTGTGTAGTAAGTTTTTGTTTATCTTTTATGGTTTAACAGTAATACAACTCGTAATCAAATTCATTCAGAACAAACAGGACTACGTGGGCTGTTCAAGGAAAATTAAAGATAAACATTTTATCAGTCAAGCAAGTATCTTAAACTATGATATCTAAATCACATTTGTAAACTACTTTTAAGCTAGTGTAATGTAGTTAAACATTTTGTATGCAAAGAGTAATTTAGGGTAATAGGATTTTCTTGAATATGTTCACTTTAATAAGTTTCTGTCTCAAACATGATTATCATTTCTAAGTTGTATTTTGGCACACAGATGCACGAGTAAGATTTAGTACTAAGAATTCCATTTGTGGTTCTGTGGAACTCGAAATATACATTTGTTGCGAAATGCCGATATCCAGTTTGTTGAATGATATACAATAATTCGTCTACCTACTATAGACAATTTATAGATAAACTAAATGTCTGATGCATCACTTTGCAGACATTCTCTACCCGTTGTAACCTCACATTATATTTTAGTATTCATAAAAAGTTCTGCATCCATTTAGAGATCCTTATTGATGTATTTGTGTCTCACACGTATGTACACACTTAATAAAATAAGTTGAGTTGAGGGACGGAATAAGGGGTTCTTCTACTCCATGAAGAAAAGAAAAAAAATTATGTAGCCCAAAATGTTCCCGTAATTTTGGATTTCGGATTTTCGGTTGACATTTTCAAAACTAAAGTTCAGTTTTTTAAATTTTTTGTTTACGCGCGGGAGTGTATGTTTGTGTGGCACCTTTTTCACCCAAGAACGGCGGAAACGATTGTTATGAAATTTGGTATTTAACATGCCTTAGATAATGGGCTATGTGGGATCAAAATTTACTTTCTCCAAAGCAGAAAGTCGAAATATCGCACTTATTATTGAGTTTTATGAAAAAAAGTTATATTACAAACGTTTATAAGCATGACAACTCTGATGATTTGTACAAAATTTCGACAGGATGAATATTTAGGAAGTAACATACATTTTTGGCTAACATGCATGTACCTAACATGCACAACTAGTGTATAATCCCTAGTATTATTTTTCCCTCCATAAGGTTTCCACCTTTACGTAACCAACCTTTGATTCCACCCAGCCAGTATCAGCTCTCTATGTGACTGACCTGAAAAAAACAATCCAGAGACACAAGAAGGAACCGGGGAACGATGTTATAATCGATCTGAAATGAAGGGATGGTTTAGATACCGCCACTATGAAAGATCTTTGCAACGTTGGTACACAAGGAAACACTAAACCCAAACGACACAATTAGGCCTTCTATAGGAAGATGTGAAGAATTATTTGCGTGGGTCGCCAAACTGAATGAGAGCCACGAAATTTGTATGAGAGCTTTTATCAGCAACATGGAGACGAAGACAATAAAGTTTTTCATGTTTATTTCTGGTTTTTATTGTGTAATATTTTATTTTTGTGCCTCAGTTCAACGAAGTTTGTCTTAACAGTACTCCACTAGTGAGAAAATATAGCGTGCCATGCTACCCTTGGGCAGTTCGGCTACATTTTAAAGCAGAAAAAGTACTCTGCCAATCCAGTGACTAGAAACTATGCTCGAGAAACAGAGCATCTCATGCTGGCAGAGAGTGGGGTTACATTTGTCATTACCAGGCATAGCAATTCTTAAACAGTTGGCTTCAAGTTATCAACACTCAAACTATTTTCACAGATAGATAAGAACCTGTTTGAGCGCTGTCTGCAAACCCAAAAGAACCAGTGAGGGGGATGGTTGTTTCTGCGATATATTTCTGGTTAAATATTATTTCCTTCCGCCCTGGCTTTGGTGCTTAAAAATTTCTATGCCTTGTCAATAAGAACATAACCACTTGCGTTCCATTGTGAAAAACTTTTCATGCATGTCAGCATCGTGGTAACTGATACGTAAGCCAGTTACCATGATAGTTTCAAACTTATGTTTTAATGTTTATATAATCCTATAAAAAGCAATTTTATTGCCGATTTTCAAAATACTGCATGAGCTACGATACAGACAGGGAAGAGGGAGGGGCAGAGAGCTAAGGTGAAAGAGGGTAAGAGAGGAGGGTAGAGATAGGGAGAGGGCGGGGGGAAAAGAGCTGGAGGGAGGAAGACAGAGAAAATCAGAGCAATAGATGGGAAGGAAGAGTGAAAGGAGAAAATATAGAGCAGAGGGAGACAAGGGGAGAGAGGGAGAAAGAGAGACAAGAATCTCTGTATTTAACAACGCAGGCCGAGCAGCAGGTTATGCTAATCTTTACTAAACCCATTTCTAGAACTCCTGTTGAAACGCATTTGCTTTCCAAGTTGTTAAATACGTCGTAGCTGTCGCCAGCAGCTAACCGACCGTTCCAGAACAAATCTGTTGCTATGAAACCGCAGTCATAAACAACAGAAAGCCACAAGATGTCGGTTTGTGACAGCCATCATTGGTCACTACCTTGGGGACGTGAGACACATAGCTTTTAACAGGGATTGGTAAGGAATTTCCCAGATAAATACACTCAGGGTCTAGTCCAAAGCGATTATTGCAGTAATGCAGTGGAGGTAGGCACACCTGCTTTTTAATTTCTCTACCACGTATCCAGTAGTCAGGACATATTAATCATCTCAAGCTTCCTTGGGATAAGAATGTACAACAGATACTCAACATGGGGACTGACATTCTTGAAACAAGATTCAAGTTTGATTTGAAATTTACGGTATCCTATCCACAGCGGAGTGAATGGGGAAGACTGGTAAAACCTTATAATAACAAAGGCACAATCTGGTATACTGATGGTTCTAGAACCAAATCGGGAACGGGGGCTGGGCTTTACGGTAATGGTACCAAGATTTCTTATAGTATTGGTACCTTAGCTACAGTTTTCCAGGCTGAGGTTTATGCAATCCTAGCCAGTGTTATGGAAAGCATTAAAAGGAGATATAAGAATAGAAGTGTTCTTATCCTCTCAGACAGTCAAGCTGCTCTTAAAGCACTTGAATCACCATCAATAAAATCAAAGTTCGTCTCAGAATGCCGGGAATCCTTAATGGCACTGGCTGAACACAATAAGGTTCAACTTATGTGGGTGCCAGGACATATAGGTATACCAGGCAATGAGAAAGCAGATGAAGCAGCCAAGATTGGCAGTGAAATCCCATTCTTTGGTCCGGAGCCTGTACTGGGAGTGTCCTACAGACCAGTGAAACAGGCTATTAAGTGCTGGGCTCAAGCAGAACACAAGAACTACTGGAACTCCATTGAGGGTTGCAGACATTCCAAGTTGTTCATTACAGACCTGGATAACAGCCGGGCAAAATACTTGCGCGGTCTTAGTAGAAGAAGACTTGCATGGGCAACAGGATTCATAAAGGACACTGTGCCCTAAAGTTTAATCTATACAGAATGGGATTGTTTAACAACCCTATCTGTAGTAGATGTCTAGAAGGAGATGAGACTGTTACTCATCTACTATGTGATTGACTCGCAAGAGCAGGGCAAAGAGCAAGTATTTTTGGCAGTCACTTTCCAAAGATAGATGAACTATCGAAAGCCTCTGTTAGCAGTCTGGTTAAGTTCATATCGAGCAACAGACTACTTAACTGATGAAAGGGGAGATGCGCAATAGATCTTAAGGTCGCAGTGCTTGGGCATAAAACCCACCCCTTCTCAAACTAGAACTAGATCCAGTAGTCAGAAAAGCTATTGCATTCCATTCAAAAATTTTCTATCGAGATTTCACCAGAAATACATGCTTTGAAGCACCCTGAATCCAAAATATTAATTTTAGAAAAACGTCCATGTTTGTGCCAGTCTGTGTGCCAGTATAACTAAAAAAAAGTCTGATAAATACCCAAATTGGTATTTAAGTTCAATAACCTTCAAAGATGCGATAGGAAAGGTTTGTTCCAACATACGGTTCTGAACGGGTTCCGAACTAATTCCAACATATGCTAATGCACATGCGCCAGTCCGGTACGCTCACAGAACTAATTCGGAATTTTGTGTGGTTGGAACACTACTTGAACCGTTCGCGTTCTGTCACAGCCTTCTTCATTGCACGGTCAATCAGAAGACGATCAAATATCTACGTTTACAGCGTTGATGAATGAAATCAAACTCCGCCGATGTACGGCTTACGTACATCGTAAGCGTTTCTTTCATACTGATTCCAGTCCTAATATTCGAGCAAAAATAAATCGCGTTCGTTTATCGGCTTAAAGCCATTGATACTGAGTTATTGCGAATAACAATTGTAATATATAGATATTATATTTAAACCAGAACCCGGAAAAAGTAATTTAACACAATTCCAATTTAACACTAGGTTTCCTGCTACAGAAGCTTCTAAACACAATGTTTAATTTAAAACTCCAATACTCTGAGACAATGACACCCCACATAAATTCTATTCCGAACGTAATGCAAATAATACAAAACTACATGGTACCAATGTATGTTTATGATCAGGGTTAGGATTTTTAGTTGCAAATTTCAGATGAAAAAAGGGAAAAGGTGCTCAAATAAGGTGAAAAAGGCACAATAAGGTGCTGGTTTAAGGGGATGCACAGCTGAAATTGCTATTTTCTAAACTATCTATTCAATTGGGCTGAAATTTTTATTTCTTTATATATAATAGTTTTGTGAATTATAGCCCAGTCTTAATAATTCTCGGAACTGCGCGGTTGAGGTTATTGTCGTCTCTGCCTGCCCAGGCTTCGTCTCCACGTAAACAGATGACGTCTCTCACAGCAACAAACTCACATTCACGAACAGCAGGCTACTGATTCTGGTGGGATAGAATCACTCATTGTCAATTGCATTATTGCGGTCTACTTTATAGCAGTAAAGTGAGAGAAAGAGGTTATCGTCCAACACACAATTATTTTCCATTGTTGCGGGTGTGCTTTCAATTCCCGCGCGGCGTTTACTGAAAGAGGTAGACTTACTATTCGCACGTACACAGCAAGCTGAGGAGACGTTAATTGAAAGTTAAAGAATAAATTGGAATGAAACTTAAAAGAAAAAAGGGGATTATGGGCATGGTTGGGGGGAAATGGTATAAAGGTGCCAAAAGGGGTAAAGGTCCCAAATTAACGGAATAATGTTTAAATGGAAATAATCCTCTTCTTCGGAACTCGATGCATCATTAAAAAGATCACTGTCACCTTCTAAATCACTCATTATTGTTATCTTTGAACGCTGTTTTGCTCCCTGGCTTTGTTAGACGTTTGTTCTTTTTCTCAAGTATGTCGTCATACTACTCAACAGCGAGCAACTGCTTACCAAACACCTTTGCTATTCCGTATTGAGAAATAAACACGAATGGAAGAATAAATTACATATTCAGATTTATTTTCTACTGAATACAGAGAGTATGTCGCTTTTTCAATACTCTCTGTCGGGGGTTGTTCCAAGCGATTAGAATCGATTCTGAATTAACTGAGTATGCGCTGTAGACCATACAATCTGCGCATGTCTGGAATTTTCAGTTCCTATTCTTAATCACGAACCGATTTCACTCGTTCCGAACTAGTTCCCAAATACGTTGGAACAGCAAACTGGAAATTCAGAATTGGTTCTGAACTGATTCTCTGTCGTGTTGGAACGCCACTTAGCTACTGCGCACACTCAGATAATTCGGAATCGATTCTGAATCGTGTGGGAACAAACCTGAAGATGTTCAAGAAATCCCCCACCCCAAACTATCATTAGCATGGGACATTTTTCAAAAGTTGTGAGTCATTTTTGAGAAGACAACGAGTTTTATTAAAATGTCATATATTTAATATATTTACATAACAAATAAAGTGTATAGCTTAAATTTTCGTGGAATAGCCTGTGAATTTCTCTTCATTAAGAAGGAATTTTGTGAACATTTTTAGAACTGGTAAACCTTAGGGGATAGACAAAACGCAGTGTACAAATAAATGTGAATGTTGTTAAAACACAGAATTTAGTTCAATAGCTTTTTTGTGTCATCAGCGATTTCCGAGATATCTGTTGTTATCTTTTTAAATATTCAATATTTTATCATTGTTTCTCTCCTCTCTCAGTGCACTTACATATCTTAACTTTTGATAATTGTTATTAAAACGGCATTTTCTAGGATATTAATAAACATTAAAGTGTGAAAGACTGATATTTCGTGATCTGATGTATTGCATTAATGTGACTTTATATACCGCATTATTTATTTGTATATCTCTTTTACACACTAAAGTTACAAAAGTTTGTTTTCGACAGAGCTTTCTTTTGGATGCGTGGCCGTATTGCTTGGAATTGCTTGCCACTGCACTGCGTTGTTTCTAACCGGTTCTGTTTCCTCTCTACTTTCGCTCCTCTCCTAGTGCCGGCTAATCAGTTGACGCGACATCTGTGCTGTATAGAGGTTGATACGTAATGTGATGACGTGTTTCAGTATCATAGTGTGTTAGTGCTGTTATAATGACAAAAAGTCCGTATACTTTAACACACAGAATCTTTATGTATGATTCCTATGTGACAAAATCCTTTTTTATTTTTTTGTTCCATTTATACCCCGACTTTAACTACAATGGTCATATCGGTGGCCTTTTACCTATGGAACATGTTGTTTTAACGGCAATTACGTTAACTCGTATGCACTTGTCGCTGGATTTCTACATTTCTTTTGTTTTGTACAATAGATACTCATATATTCACACTCTCATTAATACTTCCAGAACCTGGGAAATATAGAGAATAATCTTTGCTAGAAAAAAAATCCCACTTTCCAGGCGGAAACCGAACACGTAATCCCTCGCTCAGCAAGCAGCCGCGCTACGGACGAAACTATGGAGTTAGTTCTGCAAATTTGTAGCGGGAAACGGTTTGGTCGTTATTTGTAGCAGGAAATCGTCCATCTGTTGCAGTGTTGTTCCTCGGCTATGGATGCTCATCGGCCGTTGCGTTTTCCATTCCTAACGTTTCCCAAAATATATCTAACTCTTGGTTCTCATGGTTATCGTGGGTGAAGCAAATTAAAAGTATACTGCATTTCCCTGAGAGATGTGATTTATTGACAACTTAAATATTTATGGGCGGCTAGCTTTTCCCATTTTTATAATCCCACCACTTTGAGTAAGTCAGGAGCCTAACTATCTGCACACGCACTCCCACCCTCACACACACACACACACACACACACATACACACACACGTGCATCTGTCTCTATGAGCGTAGCACTTTGAGTCGACGAAATTCTTTAAGAGAGAGCGAGTGGGCCATCTGGGGCCTTGTTTGCCCTTATATATCTGGACCTAATGACGCTCACCTCTGCGTTTCAAATTGTAACGACGTTTCTAATTGGTCCTTAGACCGCGTTACCTTAACATGTATGAGAATATGTTACACCAAATTCGTGCGCTTACGGGTCACCCTGGCGCGTTGTGAAGCCGGCTCCATATCTCCGTCTCCTTCTTCCCTCCATCTGTCTCTTTCTATTTCTCCTGACCGGTACCGGTTCCCTGCTCGTTGTCTTGGTGAAAGGTGTGCTCTACCTGGAATTTTGCTAGCTCGCCCGTTTCTGACAATTTGCTCTGTACAAATGTTGGATGTTAAATATTTTAACATGTTTCTTGGTGAATTATATTATTACTGTACAATTTTTATATGTGTATGCTATATCCCCTTTCAAATTCATGTAGGGAAGTAAGACAGCGATTTATAAAAGCATTCTCTGCTTCTCGTGCAGTTCACAGAGAAAGAGGTCCTAAAATTGTAAATAGATTTAGGGAAACAGGATCTATTCTTGATAAGATACCGAAAGTAAATTGCCGTGTTCTTGCAGAGAAAAATTTCGATGACATCGAAGAAAAGTAGGAACGTAGTTCAAAGAAATCTCTGAGAAAGCTTGCACAGTAATTAGGAATTCCACAAACCTCGTCTTTAAATGCCACTGAGCTTATAAATTAAAACCCTATAAGATAACTTTAGTCCAGAAATCACAACTACGTATAATGTGAGTAGTTAATTTATGGAACTGGGTGTTGAATAATGTTAATGAACGCACTATTGACCAATATATATATATATATATATATATATATATATATATATTTTTTTTGACGAAGCATGGTTTTATTTACATGATGAAGAATTAATGTTAATGCAAATTTTTATAAAAGGTGTGAGCTAAGTAGCGATACAAGGATATCGTTTCTAACATCTTCAGTGATGAAGATATGTGGTTATTGTAATTATAATTTTCATGAGAAATCTAGCATTTGAATTAAAGGGCTACGAATATCCGACTCCGCCGGCAAACGACGTGCTTTCCGGTGACAAAAATTTCCCGTTAGGCTGGCTGCGCATCTAAACGAAGGCTCTGTATCTATTTCATGTTAATTGACATAAACGTTTACAGTAAGGTTTCATTACGCATTTCATTGTTGTACACTAGCTACAAAAGATAAAAGAGGAGAAATGAGGTGTTCGGCAATTAGGCTATGCCCATTTTGTCCAATGTCGATATTTAAGCACCAGTTCTGATAAGATACGTAGGGTGGAAGGGGTGAGAGAATATTTGTTTTTCACGAGGCTCACAACAAAATAACGTACTGAACTGGAACTCGTCCAACCACGGCTGGTTAACTGCCGCTCCTTGACGCAAACTGGCGTAAATCTAGATTCTAGTCACGCACTCTAGTGGTTAATTTCCGCTTCTAGCTTTTTGTTTGATCATAGCGATAGTCCAATCTTTAAAATGTGGGTCGCTATATGCAAGCTATACACTTTTCCATGATACATGAGAAGCAGAATAATTGTGATTTAGCACTTCATAAAATATGTATTAAAGCATTAGAAAGTTTAGCTATTTGCTACGAATATATCGCAAACTGTCGATGCAACAGGAAAATTTATTTCAAATTAAATGACTGCACGTGTTTCTATCCAGTAAATAAAATTATGCAAAATTCATTCAAAATGAAGAGAACTCCACAGATAACTTAAGATGCGTGTACATTTATTAGTCATCCAAATGAAATTGTTATAACAAATATTGAATTATGTTCTAGAGTGGGGGAATGTTGGAAATAATTGTGTCGCATTCTTAGAAGACATTGAACTTAAATACCTAGTTCGGTATTTATCCGAAATTCCATTTTTGGATTAAGCTATTTGATTTTCATCAGCGTTTATCTTATGATTTATTTCCCAGCAGTCTTTCCAGTTCTGTACATCTGTAGGTAAACCCCGTAACCTTAGTGAGCATATTTTGAAGGTGAAGCTGTTATTGAAATGGTGGAGTAAAGTTTTAGACAATAGAGTTGATGAATCTTTAAACCCATGTGCATTCTCTTTAGTCCCGAGTTACTTAATAGCATAAAGACTTAAAAGCTTCCATATCCTGCAGAAATCCCTAAGTAAATGCACAGCGAAAACTGGACTACACTAAGGAATATTAAGACTATGCTCGCGGGTACAAGGTTGAACAGTTTTGAAATTACATATTATAGCCTGCAACAATTGCAAAAACAATAATATCGCTATTGGTTATAAATATCGGGATAATTTCTGATGTTATCTGGATATAATTATATCAGCTTTTGCATTCGCCGGTAATGAACTCGATAACTATATACAGAGGAAATGCAACAAAGCTTTCTTACATAAAGGCTATTAAAAGATTTTCACATATATATCGCGTGCATATAGTACCATTATAAGCAGATCGGATCTTTTTTGTTTTAATTATACACAATTTTTTTGTGGAGGAATAATTGTTTTGCACCTGAAGGCAGTCTCAACAAAAGTGAAAGTCTTCTTTCCAAGTATGCTCTTTCATAGCTCCAATCTTTTCATATTCTAGTACATAGGTTTTGTAAATTCTTCTTAATCCTTTAGTAATTTATTAATTGAATTTGGAAGCTGTTTTATAGCCTTTGCCAGGCAGAAATAATAAAGATTTTCAGTGATGAAAAAAGCTTTCCAAGTCTGATGGGTGGTTTCCGAAATTATCCTATACACGACGTGCTCGCGCGCACCCACACAGAAACACATACAAATATCTCATTTTATAATATTAGTATATACAGAGTGATTATGTAGAACTGACACATTATTTCTTTAATTGTTTCAAAACGAGTTACGCTAGCAAAAACTTATTTTACCTGAAATGCAGAGGAATTTTGGGAGATTATTTACCTCTACAGCATATGATGAAAATGTTCTCCATCCTGCATAAGGCACAACTCAACACATCGTTCCATGTTACTGGCCACTCGTTGGAGGACTCTGATGTCAACAGCTTGAATCTCTTGTGCAGTGTTGTGCTTCAGATCGTCTAATGTCTTGGGACCTGTGGCATAAACCCTGTCTTTTAAGTAACCCCATAGAAAGAAGTCCAGCGATGTCAAATCTGGGTATCTCGGTAGCCACAGGTTCTTGGAAATTATCCGGTCGTCAAAAAAACTTGCAATTAGTGCCATGGATTCATTTGATGTATGGCATGTAGCGCCGTCCTGCTGAAAATATCCTTGACTCAGCTCTACATTGTCTAGTTTCTCAGAAAACTCCATGAAAACCCATCGGTACTCTGCAGTGTTCACATTGTTTTTTTTTAAAAAATTGTCTCTATTCTCTGTGTGGATATTGTGCACCAAACACCGATTTTAACCAGGGTATATGTGGGTTCACATAGCCGGATAAATGGAACCATGATTCATCTGTGAACCAAGTGATGGACAATATGGCAGTATTTTGCACAATGAACGCCTGAAACCAACGACAATAATTCAGTCGTCCATCCTTATCTGATTCCTGTTATTGATGGACAACCGTAATCCTATACGGCTTTAGGCCTGCACTTTTTACAGCTCTCTGACTCGGTGAGTAGCTGTACCCTGTCTCCTGCGACAAACGCCCTAATTATTTTTTGGGTGACTGATCCAGTCGTGCTTTTACGTCAACAACCACCGTGGGAAGCCTAAATGAACGACTTTTGCCTTTTTCACTCGCCAGAGATCCAGTTGTTTCCAAATTGTTTATCAGTCCTAGTATTGTGTCTCTTTGGGGGGATTCCAAACACGAAATTCTCTCTGGTGTGTCCTTCGAGTAGCTGTTTTCGTAAACCAATATTGCTTTACAAGGAAGAATCGTTCATTTAATGTGTACTCCATTTTCACGTTCACTAGAATAAAATCTCAAAAACAGTTGCCGATAATAAAACTAACATTTACGCATGTAGTGACAAGCAGTTGAAACTCCAGAACATTATGCTTAATTTGGTGCTAAAATTGGGGCATTTAGTGAACTTCGAGCAGGATAATTAAAGAAAGAAGTTTGTCAGTTCTTCATAAATCAGGCTGTATATTAATTCGTTGAAAGCTGCGGAGAACTTTCGATTTTTACTTTCTTTACCACATACGTAATAGTAGAAAAGGCATTGCATTCCAGGCAAAAATTCAAAATCGAGATTTCCCAGAGGCCCCATGAATCCAAGTAAAGCTTTTATAGAAAAATTCTTGTGTGTGTGAGTGTGTGTGTATCTGTGAACATCATAACTCTAAAACGAAACGTCGGATAACGACTGTATTTAGGTTTAACACCTTCCAAAGTTACGACGCGAAGATTTTTAAGAAAATCCCCCACCTCTAATTACACTTTACATGCTACATTTTTCGAAACTTTTGAGTTTGTGAAAAATGTCAAACAGTTTTGATTAAAATACTATATATTAAAGATTTTTACATGGCAATTAAAATGTTACCTTGAGTATTTTGGATATAGCCTACGAAATCTTCTTCATTCGGAAGGAATTTTGTATAATATTGTATAACTGCTAAACGTTGAGATAGCTTAAACTGTACTACAAAAAAGTAGATCTCTTTAAAACACGCAAGTTATTTAAAGTACGCTTTTTTGTGGCATAAGTTATTTCGAGATATCCGTTATTAATGGTTCAAATTGTTCCCTTTCTTTTTTGGTTCGATTTATACCCCACTATTTCTTTCATCTTTTTTAAGTTCGCTTGTTTACCCAGATTATTATCACTGTGTTTTACTGTATTCTTTTACCGCTTATTACCGCAATTACACAACGCACGGAAACAACCATGTCCATGGTGGGACTCGAACCTGCGACCTCAGCTTGGCGGAGCGCCGAAGCTATACACTCTAGCGACCACGGCTACGAGGGTGGGCACCTTTAACAACACTGGTCTTAACGGCGGCCTTTCTTTTGAAATTTATTGTCTATTGGCCATGGTGTTAACCCGTATTCTCTTGTCGTTGGGTTTCTTGCTACTTTTGGGGTTTTAACTATTAGATCACACTCTCATTCATACTTCCAGACTCTGGGGAGGATAGGGAATATTCTTGGCTAGAGAAAAATTCCCACTCCTAGCGGGGAATCGAACCCGGGACCCCTTACACAGAAGGCAGGTTCTCTACCGAGTGAACTACGGTCCCAGTTTGTTCCTTACTTGGTCATTCTTTTGAAATCCTGTATCACCATTCAGTTGTTTCTCATTATTGCATGGAATTTTAAGGCCAGCACATACCGTTCAGTTCTTAAACATTTGAGTGTCATGTTTCTCTATATACCTATAAGGAAATGTGTAATGTAGCTATTTATGCAAAGGTTTATTTGGATTAAAGTGCAGTAGATAGAAAAATAAGCTTTTGAAGGACAGTTTGCATACCCACCAATAAACGATAAAGTATAGGGAAAAATCATATGAATGCATCATTTCAGATCTTTTTCATGCATAGTATTTACAGGTATGTTTTTTCTAAAACTGATAATTTTGGTTCAGTTAATATAAAAGCGTTTATTTCTGTGTATTTTGTTTCGAATAAAATTAAAATAAAAGCAATAGAGAACGCAAAAGTTAATGGATAGCAGCTATTGTAGTGCGTGCAGGATTTTTGAACCCGTCTATATGTACAAGGGACAGAAGAGATAATTAAACAAACATCCCTTGTTTATTCGAGAAGTTTTTTTTCTGTTCCCATTACAAACCCAGCTCGTTTGTTTCTTTTTGAAGAAGACATAGCAGCTTGTTTGCGACGTTTTCTATTAAGAGTTACCCTCTGTGGCGTTGTACGCTTCATCGCTAATTGGTAATGCAGTTATCCCCTCTCCAATACATTATATAATGGGTATTGATCTATTATCATATCATGAAAGCAATTATGCAGACCTGCTGGAAGCGCAAAATTTCCCACGGGAGAGAGACAGAAAATGTCTACATGGAGGAAGTACAGAAAATTTGGGCGCTGTCGCACCGAAAGTTCAAAGCACTTCCACTGGCTAGTGATGATATAAGAGTTAACATCCACACCCGACATATACGGTATGTCTGGAATTAAGCTAGACCGACTGCACAGCGGCCTTGGCCTGAGCGACATTTAACAAACTCGCATCCCGACTTACATATGGATCAAGTGAAGACCCGATGTTCAAAAGGAATTATGCAGGTAAGGAGGAATACGGCTAACCGCAGAATAGAAGAATTGGGGCGCAGTAGAGTGCAAAATTAGAATAACGAAATACTGGTTGAAACTTGTTCATGGAGATAAACAATAAATTAGGACGGTCTGATCTATTAACAAATGAGAATGGGAAGAAATTTGACATAGACGTCAACATTAGAGCAAATCTCGAAACTATAGAGAGGGATTTGGGTGGCGGGTCAGGGAAATACATGGAGCGTGTGGACACAAATTGTGATAATGACAGGCATTGCACGGAGATTGCTTTGTTTGTGCGGTACGGAATACGTCATACAAAGGGCACACTAATTAGACAGAGTCTTGGACTGGTGATAAAAATTACTGATGGAAATTGTACGAGAGTCTGCTGTGTTTACGAGGAGGAGGAAGCTTGGGTGGATGTCTTGGCATGCTTTAGGGGTACGGAGGATTGGAGAGAAATGTACTTGCTGCTATTCTTCATGACCTAGAGTAAAGGGTTAAGAGCATGTTGGAA
Source organism: Deroplatys truncata (assembly GCA_030765065.1). Classification (NCBI taxonomy): domain Eukaryota; kingdom Metazoa; phylum Arthropoda; class Insecta; order Mantodea; family Mantidae; genus Deroplatys; species Deroplatys truncata. The sequence goes on along the minus strand of CM060986.1, from coordinate 95,814,304 downwards.
CCTATTGGCAGCTGCAGAAGACGAGGAGATAAGTAAATTTCTGCTTAAGTTGTTACAGTTGAGATCAAAGCTAAATATATCCTGCTGGTGTTGGTACTTTATGTTTTAAGCTATTTAGTCATTATTTAGTTTTTGGTGTTGTATTTACGTATCTTTCTCGCATGTTCTTTAGATAATACAATAGGGTATAATAAAACGCGTAACAAGATTCGTTGTTTTATGTTTTGATATCATTTAAACTTCTTTACTAGTGTATCTTACCTTAATTTTACAGAGGTGCTTTCTTCTAGTGAGGTGTTTAATCTTTATTTTGCATTCCTTTGTATACTATAAAAGGAGGATACATTCTTGAGACCGGTGCGGCTTTTAGGTATCAGTTCATGTGCACTTAATTTAAATAGTCGGCATTAACATGTAACGCAAAATCTACGTAAATATACACGCTTGTCTTTCCTGCATTAAAATCTCCAATAAAAAGGATATCTTTGATTGTGGGAGTTCTCACCTAGGGTTATTTCATCCAGATTTTCTTCAGGCAATGCACTCTGTTATTGAATTGTTACTTTATTAAGCATTTGTCTGCGAAAGGTGAAGTAAGTATCGTATATTAGTCAAAGGTTCCTTGTGAATAGATACTTAAACGAAAATTCATATTTTGAGGTCCTCTGAAATTCTGTAAATCAAATAAAGTGTGTGTGCATAACTCATAACAGAAAGTCTCATAAATGCGAATATTTAAGTCTATAGACATGAAAAAAATTCTACGCACACCAAACTACCCTATAGATGACAAAACTTTCGTCTTTGGTTATTTTCTCAAAAACGGCTCTAACGATTTTGATTAAAATGTATATTCAATATATTGACGTTAGAAATAAACTGTATATATTGAATTTTCTTTGAATATCATCTGGAGCTCCCTTAGTTGCAAATATCTTAAATATGTGGTATTTTAATCAAAATAATTAGTAACCTTTTTGAGTAACTAAAAAAACATTTTACCTATAAAAGGTTGTTTTGGTTTACAATAGATTTTTTCTTCTTCTTTTCCTTGAAATCAATGAGCCAATAAATAGTTTGCTCCCATCAGTGAAGATTTGTGGCTGCAATTACCAATTTCAACTATTGCTTCTGGAGGAAAGTGCAGGAACTTGTGCTAGTTACAGAATACTCGGAAAATGAAGAAATTCGGCTTCATATTGTAGCGTATGTATGTGTATTGTTGCGACGCACACATTATTGCTGTGTATAACATTGTTGAGCTAATTGCTGTGTTTGTGTGTCCGGCGCGGCAATTCCATCTTCCTAGTTAGCGGGGTGAAGATAAGCCAAGGGAAGAGCCTCTATGTGTGGTGGCTTGGCGTCACTTGTAGCCAGAGTCTAATGTAGGTCTTCAGAGGGAATGGTTGCCTGTGTATGATGGGTGTGTGTGTGCCTGGGGCATCTCCCCCAGTGTTCTTCTGTAACCCTTTGTGTATAATGTAGGTCACTTGTTAAGTATAATAAATCAGAGGTAAATGTGAATTTATATATTTTTACTGTTCTAAACATCCCACGCCCGCTTAGTTTGTGCAGCAAGTTCTTAGTATCTCGCGTGTGCCACTGAAGCTACGTTCCCCAATGTTTATACCGAGGTAACTAAATTTAATACTTTAGCTGCAAACCTCTTGGCCTCACCCCTGTGTATAACAATATTCGTATGTGTGCTGCATTAGCACACGCACCTTTAAACATGATCGATGATGCTTGGTTATGCACCAGTAAAACATACCCGAAAATGAAAAGCTTCGATGTTTCTACGATTACTTTGTCGAGCGATGGTTGGAGAACGACAAACTTCCGAGGGTTGTATGGAACTGCTCAGTGAAACGGCTAATACCGCAACTAATAACGTCTCTGAAGGACGAAATCCGAAGCACGAAAGGTTAAGCAGTCTAGCTTCGAAGACACGTCTAAATGCATACATATTAGTGAACACCATTCAAGAAGTTGTTGAATACCATTTACATACTTGCAATAGAAATTATCTCAATCTTGAGGACAAGAAACGTGTAAAAATAAACAATAAAATCTGATCAAATTTTAATGAATCATTGATAAAGCTAGATAAAAAACGGGAATCCTATGCATTTCCTTAAAGTAATTGCCTACGTACGAAACATTCAGCAATATATCTTCCCTTTTGAAGGAAGAAGCATACCAGGTTGTAAATATTGTACATAAAAACATGTGGTTCTTCTGGAACAAAACAAAAAATGAAAATCCAAAAGCTTAAGAAAAATATAAAACTGACTATATCCATGCAAATGATTGTTTTGTAACACATTTATAAAAAAGAAACATGAAAAAGGCAAAGAAACTACTTCCACGCGGTGTTTCCTGGAAACACTATGTCGGCTGAAAGTGTCCTCATTATTAATAATAATAATAATTAATAATTATTATTACCGTATGAAATAACACAATTTCTTTACTTAGCAATGCAGAAATATTGCAAACTTCAACCTTGTCCTTGGGCAGGTATCAAGTAATTAATGAGAAACCACTTTGTACTCAGATATAAGAATGATTGAGTACAAGTGTCCTGAGTGCAAGTGTCAGTGAGAGTAAATGTTTTGCACCAATGAAATCCCAACATGTATTTTTTGGGTGGAAATACCACCTACTTCATTTACAAGCTAAGGTAAAGAAAAAACTCTGAAAGTTTGACTCATGCCACTCTTAAACGGTTTTACCTTGCGTTCTTAAAATATATCCGACTTAAGTAATTTGATACACTCAAAAGGTGTATTTTTTGCGAAAACTCTGTTTCGGATTTTGAAGTATGATTACAATACTTACTCTACCTTATGTATATGGTAGTGTAAGTATAAACAAGATCGTCCTTAATGCCCTACACTTTGGAAAATATGCCTGGAGTTAGCTAGAACTTGGCCCTTGAAAATCCTTTTAGTCTCTCGTTTCTTTGCGCGAGATTTTATACATCGCTTGGTAAACCGTCCGTTGGGATTTCCAAAGAAAGAGGTGCTTTAAAACTCATTAAATGCCACGCAGAGAAATAATGCGTAACCTTACCACTAAATATAACTTTTTATTCTCGCTTTAGCAACTAATAAAACCGGGTTAATGTAACGCGTTTTTAATAGCGGGCAAAATGCGCTGCAATACATACACGCGAGAGTAACCATTTAGAAGCTATGAGGAATTTCAACTTGCTGCTTACATTACTGGAAAGAGCGTATTGTCCTAAGTGCGCGTTCCATGAAAGCGAGGTTTCATTTCCAGGTATAATTATCCCCCTCATAAATGCTTCTGGTAACGTTTAAACTGAAATGTGATCCGAGTTCAGCTTTATGTACAAATAAAACATCTACTTTAATATTTTCCTCTGCATTTATTAAAGCATGCGGTAGTTTTCAGCATGTTTGTATATCCATTAATTAATTTCGGTATTACGGTAGCTTTGAAGTGCGGGGTATGCTGTTCCACCTGCTGATAACGTCATGCAGTGATCAAATACTTTGGAAAATAAATTTTATCTGCTAATTTTTACGTAAAATAACTAAAGACCAGACAAATTTTTAATCAGCCCAGAAAACACTAAGGTAATTCTATAGCCTCTATGTTCTTGTAAAGCAAAGATTAAGTGCTTAATACGACATATTTACTTTCAGGTATATAGACAGGAAGTATTATATTCTATTCTAAATATTATATCGAGATTACACCGGAAATACATGTTTTGATGTCCCGAATTTAGCAGTTTTAGTGTGTCTGTAAACAATTAAACAAAAAGCCGGATAAATACTAAACTTAGTTTTGTGTTGAATATTTCCAAGGACACGAACATTCTAAGAGAACCCTTACATACAGAATATTTGTTGTTTTTTATACAGCTTGATATTCTTACATTTTCGTGGATTTATATTCTGAATTGCCTTTGTTACGTGTAATGGTGGATTATGGTATAAGGGGTGCTACGAGAAAAATAAAACCACTTTTAATATGTGTGGCATATATTATTTTTATACAGTGCTCGAATTTGTAAAATATCAATAATATTATATTGATTCCTAAAACTAACGTTATATGGCGTTTAGAACAATTCTTGGAAAAAGAGAAATGATGTTAAAAAAGAGAGATGTTTTGTTGATTCGCTGGGAGTAATTTTCAATGAAATATTTTCACCATGTTTGACAAAGCATTTTACGTTGTTTGCCCCTTTTTAGTAGCCCCACGTATGGACGCCAATTTGAGAAAGGTTTGTTTCTTCGTTTTGTTATTTTTACATTATTTATTAGTCCCACGTTTTGGCGCCAATTTTAGAAACGTGTATTGTTTCACGTATGGAAAAGTAGATTGGAAGTAGGAGTATTTTAGGAGGAGTTGTATCGTATTTCAACTGTTGGGGAGCGGAACTTGTAGTAGTTGCAACCGCACGCATAGTAAGCAGTTTACGGTAGCCTTCGCCCCAAATGTACTTTCAGGTGGCCTTTGCCCCAAGTTTAAAAAAATATTTACTTTGTAATTTTAACTGTTTCTTTAAATATTATATATTTATGTTTGCCTCGGCTGCGTCAGTATTATTGCTAGAGACATGGATGTCTTGGCAGGGTTGTGATGCGACAAGATTGTAGGCTTACACAGATTATAATTTTACTTCACTCCTTTTATTAATACTTGACACGATTTAAATAACACTTCACTGATATAGAGGGCTGTGAGATTCTTCTTATTAATTAATTACACTTTTTAACACGTAAATTTACTTTTCGTCTCAGACGAATACATATTATATTTCTTAAGGACACTTTTTGCGTCTGGTTAGTAACGCTGTTTGCAGGCAACTGAACTGATTTCAACCGCCCAAACTTTGTAAATTTATGTGTTTCAAGTCTCTGATTGGCTATTTCTAATCCAGTGGAGTACCGTCATTTAACTAAAGATTTTTCTGGTTGTTGATTGGCTGTTTTATAAACTGTCACTAAAATTACAATATTGCCTCCAAGAATCACAAGTAGTATTGTTAAACTCTCAAACTAATTGTTACCTCATTGTTACCTTACTGTTAGCAACTTTTACTTATTATTCTCAGAGCTCCTACATTATTAAATTACGTAATGCATTCACATAACGTTATTACACATGGATACAATAATATAAACATATGCAATGACTGTTACATACATTTTACAAATTATTACATACACATATTGCTTCAAGGCGGGCTGTTATTAAATTTACATATTATATAATTTGACTGAAATCATTTAAGTGTTAAAAATACTGCCTCATGTTTTGCCTTACACAAGGCAAAGACGCAATTAAATACTATATCATGTTACTTTCTGCATTTTTGGCACTTCTAGTATTTCTAGTGCTGTTATTTCTGCTGCTTCTATAATTTCACTTCCATTTCAGTTTCTTCTGAATTAATAATTTTCACCATTTAATCTTTATGTAGGTTAAATAAATGAGTAACGTTTTAGATAAAATAAAGCTGCAAATATAACATATAGGTTAACTCTACAACGAATTACTATAAATTCAAGTCTGACGATTTGGATTGTGAATAGATACTGCGAGCGCCATGAGAAATTAATCATGTGAAAAAGACATAATGAAAAGTATAACCGAATCAAACCAAATCGTGTTATTAAACATGTGCAAATACAAAGGGTAATTACCATGTGATTGTACTTGAAACCAAATTTGGCCACATTGAAGTTTATCCCAGTAGTGGGACAAAAGCTTTTAGCTGGTGTGCTCTGTGTTAGAAGTTCTGCTTTTAGGCAACGCTGTCTAACAAAAGAGTTTAGATAGCTAGATCAGATGTGCTTCTGTTCAAAATTATCCCACAAAAACAGTAATAATATCTGTTATAAAAACTAAACATAGCAACGCCCAAAAGAGTTTTAAGTGCAACAATTACAGGTGTTTGAAAATTTATGCAATAGTGTCAAGAATTTTACAACAAAAAGTTAAAACACGTGTACGAAGAAGTTACATTAGAAAATTCTATTTAAAATTCACGCAATTCCTTGAAGTGTAATGGTAATTTTAGTTATTTTAATAATTTCATTACATTGAAAATATGAGCAGTAATGTCCATTCACTCACCCATTTTCTCAAAAACCCCTCTATGAATTTAATTAAAATACTATTAAGTTTTTGTATGATAATAAAATATATGCACTAAATTTTCTGCAAATAGACAGTGAAGACCTGTTAATTCTGAATTAATTTTATATACTTTGGTATACTTTGTGAACCAAAATGGACAGAAAGAAAGTTACTTCAGAAAAATCATAAATCATTTTAAAACTTGTACTTAATTTTAAACACAACGTTTAGTGCCATTAGCCATTTCCTAGATATTGTTGCTACTGATTTTAATGTTCTAATATTTTCTCGCAGAGTTTTTGAAGTGTTAAAACACCATTCCTTTGTTGATCGAGGCATGAAATAGTCTTAACTTCAGAGCCCGCATACAACGATTCTTTTTTGCACATTTATCACTTCCGCCTCTGTATCCCTCTTTTACTCACAAGGGAATGTGTAATGAAACTATTTTTGCAAACGTTTATCTCATTAACATGAAGTAAAAACAGAAGTAAACGATTATATGTAGATAAAGTAATCAGATTTTTTCTATTGAAGCATATGTAAACTTCTAAGTGTTCTATAAATTCTAATACATATTTTATTAACATAGGGTTACTTTGAATTGTAATGATGCTCTAGATAACTTAAGTGTTATTTTCAGAATGGTTTTGCAGTATGTATATTCCGTTTTTTAAGAAGCAGATATAACTTTTAAAAATCTGATGTGATGGATTTGAATGGCTTTCTGTTCGTTACCATTTATTTTTGTATCTTTTCCACAAATATTACATAAAACAACTTGTCCTTCTATCTGCTCAAGTTACTGGAGATAAGCTTTGGCATAATTAACGTTCATTACACATACTTTTATAGCTACAAGGACATGCAGGAGGCTGAAGCGATCGTTAAACCTATAAAAAGTGAATCTTTATTTGCTGGCTTCAAAATTTCATACTGTTTGCATGACATCGCAAGAAATAAATTAATGGTGATTTAGAAAATCATAACATGTAGATAGGATAAAATATTAGAGAATTCAAACCAATAACAAAGAATTATTCCAATAGCTGATAATGCCACAAAAACCATTATTTCACATAAATGGAATGTTTGAAAATGATATTAAATTTTCTTCTATCCCTTATGTTTTAGAAATTGTATAAAAGTATTCAAAATTCATTCCCATTGACTTCACAGACTACTTTCAGAAAATTCAAAATATATTTTTTTTATTCATGCAAATATGTTTAATCTGCAAGTCTGTGAATATAATGACTCGAGAAGGAAAGTCGTTTAAATACCAAACTTGAATTAAACTTCAAGATCTCCCAAGAATCAGAACGGAGAAACTCCCTAAAATAACATTTACATTGTAAATTTTTCATTACCTTTTATTTTTTCAAAAAAGTCTTAAGCGACTTTGATTAAAATAAGTTGTTAAGATATTAGAATAAAATTATGTATAAGACATATATATATTTAATTCTCTGCGAATAGCCTGTGAGGTCCTCTTCATATTAATTGACTATATAATTGGCAAATCCTAATTCTTACTGCACGAAAATGTACATCTCGTTAATGCACACATTTTATATAAATGTTTTTGTGAGTTAGCCATTTCTCAGATATTCTTTGTTATCGGTTTGAATTTTCAAATATTTTATAGCTTTCTCAGAGGCAAATCGTAATTATTGTTTTCTTTATTTTTTTTACTAAAACACCATATAATTATTTAAGTATTAAAATAACAAATAAACCGTAAAAGAGAGTCCAAATCTTAAAATACAAAAATGTAGATCTCATCAAAGCACACAATTTATATACAATAAACTTTTTTCTTATGTTAACCATTTTCGAGATATTCGTTATTATGTTTTGAATTTTCAGATATTTTGTACACTTTATTTATTTATTTTTTTCTTTCTTTCGCGTGTTCGTGCAAAGAGAACGGAACTCCAAAGCCATCACATAGCGACCGGGTTTGGAAAGATTTGACTATCTTTAGCTTAATGTGTTTTCCATATATATACAACGAAATCTGTAAATGAGCAATGAGGTTTTATCTGGATTAAGCTTTTGTATGAAAAGCTTTTAGAAGCGTGAGTAGAGAGTGTGTGCAACGCGTCAGATTCTTAAAAATCTCACAATCCCTTTAACTTATTTTATCCTTTTTATACCTAGAACGAATGGATAAATGTGTAATTAAAGCTTATATCGATTAAAAGAACTCGGCACTTTGGGCTGGCCCCGTAGCTCAGTCGGTAGAGTACCTGCCTGCTATACGACGGCCCCGGTTTCCATTCCGGGAGATGTGGGATTTGTTTGCCTAGCCACGATTATTCCCTTTCCTCCCCAGTATGAATGAGACTGATTTATCTAATGTATAAAACCCAAAGGAAAACCAGAAATCCAATGACAACGGTATACGAGTTAATGCCATTGCCGATAGAAAATAGGCCGCCTGTTGCAGTTAAAGGCGAAGTTTAAATGGAATAGAAAAATATGTTGATAGAAGAATAAACTTTTGTATGAATAGATTGCAGAAGGGTGTGTTAAGAAAATCATGTGATTGTAACACTTCAGGTTTTTAATTATGGCAGAGAACTTTTACAACCACTGAACTAGAGTGTGCTTTAAACATCCAAGCGATGAAAAGTGCCTTAGTTTTCTGTTTAAAGGAAATGTCATCCATATCAAACCCCTAAGCTTTGTGCTCTTCAATAAATGGTTTTGGAGGTGTTATTCTTTATTTCTCGTTTAGATTTTCTTTGTATTTGCTTCACTTTTACTGTGTAACAAATGATTGTTACTTTTTCCTTTGCGTTATTAATGGCATTATGGATAATATAGAATCTTTCTTTTTGTATATTTCACGCATTACTCTCCATGGTGTTAAATTACGGCAGTATACAAGACTGGAAACATTATTCTTCTCTTATCTTTTCCATTCTCTTTACTGACATTTCTGGCGCCTGAAATTTATTGCCTTACTTCTCTATTGTATATTCTTGCTATTTGTGTGAATAATCACGGTTTCCTTATCTCTTAATATGTATTTGGCTGAATCATACAGAGGAATGGCAGAGATGATAGCCTCTGAGGCTTGCGTTTGGTAAGTTCCGAATTCGATTCTTGTTAGATCCACCGTGAACTTGAGCTTTTTCTACAGGTCTGTAGGTGAATGCTCGGTCGGATGGTAAACTACCATAAATTTTTCCTCAATTTCCTCTCCTTTCATTTACTTTTGTATTTCAGGGCAAAGCGCGATGGACGGTGGTATGCGGCGTATGCGGTGTAGAGAACTGTTGTATTCCTGGTACGTAACCCTCTGCCTGTCTATACGGATAGGGTGTGAAAGCACTATGTAGGATGGTTAGTCTGGAAACGTTAGGGAGCCTTTTGCTATGAGATCTAGCTATCCTTCGTATTCTCTCACCTAGACCCTTCCTCTCTGAGATTTATAAGCCACCATTGGCATAGTCTTGGCCGGCGTCGTGAAATTCTCTTCGCTTCTAATCCGATCTTTTGACTGTACCAAATAGACTGTATTTTAATACAAACATCAAGCATATCCACAATTTATTAAAAATCTGAACTCTGTAAGTTCCAAAACAGTAATTCATTTCAAACAATATTTACGCGCATAAAAAGGCTACTACTTTTCATACTTTTCTAAGAAATCATACAATACTGTGACTGTCCAGTTTTTTAAGTGTCGCTGCGCTCAGCTTTCACTAGAACTTCACTATTGTGAACTAGTTCAATTGCCCCATTACTGAATTTTCTTCGTGACGTTGCCTCTTCTACCGGACGGTTCACTAGCTGGGGAGTCGAACAATACGTCCACAATCTCTCGCTCCATATAGCACTCGCTGCTTGTCACAGCAGTTGCCATCAACTCGCTCGGAGAACCGCACTTGATGTCGCAGAAGAAACACGCCCACCAATTCGCTTACTCCCACACTGATCGGCTCAACTGACTGATTCTCGTGAAAACGCTCGCTTGTATAGCCAATGGAATCTTCCACAGAGCATTCTAGAACTACCTGGGCAGGGGGAAAGAAACTTGCAGAATATTGTGGTTATCAGCCGATAGCGCTTCTGGTGTTTACGCCGGGCGAGAGAGCGACTTATCTTTGTTTATTTTCGATTGCCTGTCTCCGACCTCCCAATAACCTTAGGATTTAATTGCTGCGTCACAGCATATGGGTCCCAAGCATTGGGCTCTGGTACACATTGGGAAAAATTTTTATTTTTCAGTAACATTCATACGTGAAAACGCAACGTCCGGTTAACCATATAATAAAATTACTGCTCACTTTAAAATCATGCCAAAGAAATTTACATGTAACTTAATTATCATACCTCAGGGGAGTGGACTCATTAAGGACAGGACTCCTATGCGGGAGGTCTGCGGTTCAAATACCGTGAGGAGCGAGCTCTTTTTTAGGCTTTACTCACTCTTCATAACTGGAAAATGTCGGGGAGGTTTCCTAAACTTAGGCCTGGAACATTTCCTTCGCAACATTCTCTTTCCCAATTGTGAATCGATTATGATGTCGTAAGAATGGGTTTTATAATCTTTCAAAAACAATCATCCTATCAGTTTCCAAAACGTTGGTTATTATTTGCTCAGAAACGACATCTGTAGGTAGTTCAATCTGATTGGACGGAAGATTTCTAGTCGGCGTTGCCCACTATTGGAACTTGGAAGCACTAAACCAGGAACCGTTTCAGAGTCATGAATCAATGTAATCTTAGAAATGTATTTTGATGCAGCGTTCTCTCCACGATCAAGAATCAAGTATAAATAAACATTTTCGAACGATCGCGTTATTGAAAAGTTAAAGAAGTAGTGATTTTGGAAATGTATAACTAGACCTGTGACTATTTTTGGAAAGGTTCCTTTCTCAGTTATTTCCAAACTGTTATGTTACTTTTTCCTCCCTCTAATTTGGGAGCGCTTCTGTTTTTCAGCACCATACTTAAATCTGTCATCTTTTAAGGATGTTAGACCTATTCTCAAAATAATTTCCAGCCTGAAAAGCGTTTAAATGGAAATAAATTTATGTTAATTGTTTTCTACTCTTCTTATTTTCTTTAACTTCCTTAAACGGATGGGTAGTTGAATACATGAAATGGTTGAAATGTTGAAATGAGCCCGAGGTCCTTATCAGGGTAAGGAAAAACACCGGAAAAGAGACTTATGCAGGTAATCCCAGAGAGATTCGAACTCAGCACCACATGAATGTGAGGTAGCTACATTATCCTGTTTTACCGTGAGCCATTAGTGGTTTTCTAAAAATGGCTTCAACGATTTGGATAAAAGAAATAATTGAGATGATTTTCCATGAAGAACAAACCTTGGGAATTGAAATTTCTGGAAATATGCTTTCTGTTCATTTTCGTGAGTTTCTTTAACTAGGAAGCAATACAAAAGATAAAATCTTAACAATTATAACCTTTAGATCCCGTAGAAATAAATATTCTTAACCACTAACAAGAATAATTTATATTTCACTTCAAAGTTTTATGTTATTTATTTCTTGAGGATTCATTCAAATGGTACATAAAACCAGTTGGCTGTGGTCTCAGTATCCTGCATTTTTGTGTACTCATAACAGAATGTATTGAAACCATTTTAGAGAGTACTTCTCATGAACAGGAAGTTGAAATAAAATTAAGTTATAAACAATATAGGTAAGAGTCCCGTGTAATATTTAAAGCATCGCATTTTTAAAGTGAATTAGATATGTATAAGTATGTATTCGTATGTGTTGATGGAATAAAAAGTCTTAAAATTATGTTTTTTTCCTTTACAGGGCTAGTTATAGGGGTCGGAATTTCGCATACTCCTATGAGAAATGGATTATCAAATGTGATAATACTAAGGCCCTAGCTGAGCCCAAATTTAATATATAACTACTTCATACTTAAGAATAAAATGTGTTTCTTTTAAAATGTCATTCAAAACTACCCTTATCTTTTATTTTCAACCGTTATACACAAAACTACATCCATGGAGAAACGCTTCATAAATTGGTATTCTTACGCTACAGGACAAGACAAAAATTTATTTATAAAGTATAAAGCACCCTTATTTTCAAATCCTTAGGTACAAGTATGTACCAGTTTAGGAATCTGTACAACTTACGTACTTTTGGTCCCAGCGACAAAATGTATATCTCACACGTTACAAAACCTACCTCATCGTTATTTTCAACCCTTTAAGATTTTGACTGTGTGACCTACATGAATAGAAATTGTACACTACCGTGTGGAATGCAGCGTCAATTATATGCTGCCCTAAAATTTACGAAAACTGATAATTCCCATATTTGCAACCCTAAATTTAGAACTCTGCAACTTGAACTTTTCTGGAGAAAGCGGATGTGTAATTACAGATTTAGATGTAGGGGGGACACCTTGCACACTGCGATCTGCAGAGGTCTATTGTGGTTAACATAACCCAGGAGGAAGGGATGAAGTTAAGGAACCACAGGAAGCTACAGGCGCAGGAAGACAGATTATAGAAACGCGCGGAAGTCCCTAAATGTTTCAGACTCAAAGACTTGTCCCACTGCTGGAACTGTCCATGAAATCTGTCCAGCACCGCCATAAGCCACAAAACCTTTTTAGGAGAAAATTGCATGATAGGTTATATCTTCCATGAACCATTCCAATCCTTATTTTCAATAATATAGTGATCTGAAGGTTTAAAAAACCTATTGTTGTGTTCAACATACTTTATGAATTTACAACATAGGGCTCAAGAAATAATACTCCACCTTAAGCTTCCGATACTTACTCCAATTTTCAAGCCTTTACGTGAAAATTTGCACCATTTTAAACAATCGGGACAAATTTTGGGACTTAGGTTTTAGGTCCAAGCAACTTACTTTCCTCGACTTTCAGAAACTAACCCTGTCCTTATTTTCAGGCCCTTACAGAATACATTTATGTAACTGATATAAAAATATTAAATTATTAACTCATGAATAGTGATATTTAAAAATGTCTATTTTTTACCTTAGTAGCATAGATACTAGCATTGGTAAAGCCAATCTGAATATGGATAAATTTCACACGTGTGAATAAATAAGTTATTTAATAAACAAATAAATGCCTTCCTACTTGTAAGTAGGAAGTGTTCCATTCCACCCAAAAGTCAATATGGAGACATCACCCGAAATATGGATTTTCAGTTTCTCCGAATCCAAAAAAAAAAAAAAGTTTAAGAAAAATTTCCGTGTATGTACGCTTGTGTATGTATGTGTGTGTGTGTGTGTTTTTTTTAACAGCATCATCAAAACCAAAAAGTTGGATATATACGAAACTTTGTATTTAGGTTCCAGGGTTGCGATACGAAGATTTTCAAGATAATCCCCGAAAACAAATTAACTCTATGATAGAACATTCCTCCTTAGTTTTATTTAACTGACTATTTCGAATACAATACCATATGATTAATATATAATATGTATATAAATAACAAAATGTATGTATATTGAATTTTTGCGAATAATCTCGTCATTGAAAATGCCAAGCCGTAAGGCACGGTCTAGTGAATGATAGGTTAGCGGTTCAAATTCCGTCAGGGCCGTCCTCCCTAAGTGATGTTTTCTCCTGGTTTTCCTCAGTACACATAACTGGAAAATGCCGGGGAGCTACCCTAAACTTAGATCTGGAACGTTTCATTCCCAAATTTCCTATTACAATTACCATATCATTTCATGTCATGTGCTACCAGTGTCCACCGCCTGTGGTGCTGTCTGTATCAACAATGGCTGTCTATCACTCTAACCGAAAAGGTAACATTTTGCAAACTGGTAGTCAATAAAAGATAGGTCTAAATTAATATACACAGAATATAACATTAATATCGAATAATCTATTCATTTCGTGAACTATTTCCTAAGATATTCGTTTTATATCGTTGTAAATTTTCAATAATTTTTACATTTTTCGAAGTATTGTCGCCATTCAGTTACTTCTCGCCATTTCACAGAAAGAGAGTGGAATTTCAAGGCCAGCCAATAGCGATCTGCTTTTAAACATGGCTGTAGGTTCAGCCTCCCGTATCCATTTTGAACGAATAACCAAATGCATTATTGTATATTATTGTTATACATATCTATATTATTATTATTATTATTATTATTATTATTATTATTATTATTATTATTATTATTATACATATCTCCAAGCCCTTACCTCGATATAACAGATAGAGGAATGTAGTTTTGTAAAAATAGTTTGTAGAAAGTATGTAAAAAAATCTGATGTGATACATTCATACGATTTTCTCTACACGCTATCGCTTATTAGTGGGTATACAAAATATTCTTTTCAAAATTTATTTTCATTTTAATCGACATAAACCTTTCCGGAAACAGCTGCATTACAAACTTCGTTACAGATACAAAGGGAGCGATAGTCAAATGTTTAAGAAATGGACGCTATGTACTGACCTTTAAATTCCATACCCTGCAATTAAACGCGATAAACAAGTGAATATTGAAAGGACATGAAAAGAATGACAAAGTATCGAACCATTAATAACGGATATCTCGGAAATGGCTAATGCCACAAAAAAGGTATTTGAAATAAATTGTGTATTTTAGAAGGATCTACATTTTATGTGTAGTAAGTTTTCGTCTATCGCTTAACGTTTTACCAGTTATACAAGATTATACAAAGTTCCTTCTGAATGAAGTGGACTTCACAGGCTAATCCCAGAAAATTTATACATTTTAATGTAAATATATTTAACATATGATATTTTAATGAAAAACGTTATAGCCATTATTTCGAAATATCCTGCATGTAAATGGTAGTTTAGGATGGGGGATTTTTTGGGGGAATCCTTGTGTCACATCTTTGAAAGATGCTGAACTTGGCATTTATCCCACTTTTCGTTTTTGAGTTTTGCTGTTCAGGGGCACACAGACAGAAGAACACGCGAACCTCTTTCTAAAAATGCTTCCTTTAGTCGGGATTCATAGGGCCACAAAAGATGTATTTCCGATGAAATCTTGGTATCTATTTTTGAGTTCAATGAAATATGTGCTCTTCTTATTAGGTACGTGGTAGAGAAAGTAATAAAGTATATTGGCTAAGAAAGTAAGATATCAGTGTTTTTTGTGGGAAAACATTGTGCCAGGTAGAGAATTTTAAAATAATTTCGTGCGAAACCTTAGTGTTTTCGTTACCACAGTTGTGTTGTTTTTATTACTCCTTCCGTAATAAAGTATTGTTATTTCAGTTCGTCCTTTATTTGAAAAACACAGAAAACCCTGAGGCGTCAGTCGTGTTGTTTTAAGTGCACAATATCACATTTTTAATAACACACGCTTGGCTGCTCGCTAAGATGTCATATGAACATTAAGTAAATAGACTGGTGCGAATATTGCACTGGGAGAATTCAAACGTCAACAAAGCAGAGAAGAAAAAGAGGCAGCGAAATTAAGTGGTGCTTCACTGAGGCAAGAGGTTTACTATAGTCGAGAGCTGAAGAATAAAGAAGCACAAACATACATAAAAATAAGAGAAAAAGCTTTCCCCCCTCTCGCCGCCCTGCCATTTGAGTGAGGATCTTTTAATTTTGTGCCTCGCACACCAAAACATTGCACACGCATGTAGCTTGACACGGGAGCAGAGAGAAATGACGGTCGAGTGAGCCGGCGGGACCGGTCGAAGAAAGTACAACTCAAGATGATATAGGTAAACGGCTTCAGCGGAACGCTTACCCACCATTGTTTCATCTAGATGAAGTGGTAGTGTTATTTTTGCTACGTACCTAGTGAGTCTAGAAAATATTGCCATCACACTCAAACATTTCTTTTTGAACCAGAAATACATTTTGATGCCCTCTGAGTCAAAAACAAAACAATGCAAAAAAAAAGTCTGACTACATTCACATATCTTTCTCTACCTTCTAATGTTTATATAAACACACCTACGAAAGTTTATTTCTCTATCTACTTCATTTTAATGAGGAGATAAACTGATATAAACTCTTTTCAGAATTACTACATTACAGGCTTTGTTATACATACAAAAAGCAACAGTCAAATGTATAAGAACTGGACTCTATATGCTGGCCTTACTCTTTCCCTACGATCTCGAGAAACAACTGAATGTCGACAGTACTTTAAAACAATCACAAATTATGGAAAAAATGGACCATAATAGCGTACTCGTATATTTCGGAAATGGCTGATGACAAAAAAAGTTATTTGAAATAAATTGCGTGCTTTAAAGAGATCTACATTTTTTATGCAGGACGTTTTCATCTATCGCTTTACCAGTTATACAGGATTATACAGGATAAACCATTTAAGTTTCTTGATACTATGGGGAAAGTAAATGTCATTAGGATGTTACGATAGTCATTTTAAAGTCAATTTAATTATTTTAATGGGAACCTGCAATTAGGGTAAAATTAAATTGACCCTAAAAAGACCATCACAACGTCTTCCATTTAAAACATGACTAATGGCATTTACTTTCCCCATTAATATCAAGTAACTTTTATTCAAGACATTTCTTTCTACAATGCTTAGTTTTGGAGATATTGTACAGTCTCGACTAAACTGGTTCACGCTGTATAATATTCTTTTCGAAAGAAGAGGGCATCACAGGCTATTCCCAAAAACATCAAGATAGTTATACATTTTATTTGTCATATAAATATATTTAATATACATTATTTGAATCGTTAGAACTATTTTTTTTAGAAAATACACAGTTTCTAATAATATTTCATGTAAAGTGTATTTAGAGATTTAGAGATTTTCTTAAAAATCTTTGTGTTGCATCTTTGGAAGATACTAAGCAAAATTCCAAGTTGGTATTTATCCCACTTTTCTTTATTGAGCTATATTGTTCACAGATACATGCAAAAACGGACCTTTTTCTACAAAACTGATGTGTGACGTTCACATGACTTTCTCTACCCTTTATCGTTCACTATTGAGTATAAAAATTACTCCTACGAAAGCTTATTTTTATATCTATTCATTTTAATTCAGATAAATTTTTGCAGAAATACTACATTACGCGCTTTGTTAAGCATGCAAAAGGAATAGCGACAATCAAATGTTTTAAAACTGGACGCCATATGCTGGCCTTACA
The DNA here is from genome assembly GCA_030765065.1 of Deroplatys truncata. Taxonomy (NCBI): domain Eukaryota; kingdom Metazoa; phylum Arthropoda; class Insecta; order Mantodea; family Mantidae; genus Deroplatys; species Deroplatys truncata. The sequence goes on along the minus strand of CM060986.1, from coordinate 95,797,063 downwards.
CCCTCCATTCAACCGCTAGAAACAACTGCATGTCGACAGGACTTCAAAAGAATAACAAGCATTAAACAAATTGAACCACTAATAACATATAACTTGAGGCCACATAGAAGTTTTTGGAAAAAAATGCGTTTTAAAGAGGTCTACATTTTTCCGTAGTGAGTTTTCATCGATCTCTTAACGTCTATTCTTTCCGAATGAAAAGTGCTTCACGGCTAATCCTAGATTAACCAAGACATATATTTTATTTGTCATGTAAAAATGTTTAATACATGGTACTTATATATTTAAAAAAAATTCGAAAAGTTTTCGAGCTAAAGGGTAGTTGGGGTAAGGCGATTTTCTTGGAAATCTTCGTATCGCATCTTTGGAAGATACTGAATCTATACCAAGTTAGTATTTGTCCGATTTTTCACAGGCACACACCCACAGGCGAATATTTTTCAAAAACTGTTTTTCTTGGGCTCGGTGATCCTCAAAACGCCTATTTCCGGGTAAATTTCGGTATCGAATTTTTCGGTGGAATGCAATACCTTCTCTACATAATATGTACGTGGTACAGAAAGTAAAACTTGGGAAAAGGTATTTGTGTCTCTCTGTGAACAGCATAACTCAAAAATGAAAATTCGAATATATCCGAAACTTTGTATTTGTTAAGCATCTTTAAGAATGTGACGCGAAATTAAAAAACAAAATCTTCCGCCCGAAACTAACGTTTACGTGGGAGCTTTTTTATTTTAAATTTACTCAAAATTACTGTGTTTTTAATAAAACAACATATCTCCATGAATAATACATGCATATCTTAATTTTCTCCGAATAGCTGGGATGTATACTTCATTGAATGAATTTTGTATAATTTTGAGTAATCGGTAAAACATAAGGTATGTAGTCAAATGTAGATTCCGTTAAATAACATACACTCTTTAAGTCTTTGGTTAAATTCTATTTTTTCGCGTGATGTCTTTAAAAATCCAGTATATGACGACTTGCGTTTTAAAAATGTCACTATCGCTTCGTCATCCTCCTTGTACATGCAAAAAATGTGTAATTGAAAGAATTTCTGATAAGGTTTATCTCGATTATCATGAAGATGACAAAATGAGCGTTTATAAGAATAGTGGTCAAAGAGTGGGGAAACAAATTTTCTGAACGTAAGGCATTCTTACTTTCTCCAATTAGTACTTAGTACGGGGTTATTTATGAAGTCTTGACACATTTTCTTTATTTAATTTTTTCAAAAAGGGTTATGCTGGCAACAACTTAGTATAGCTGAAATGTAGAAGAATTTTGGGATATCATTTACCTCTAGAGCAAATGTTGAAAATGTCCTCCATCCTGCATAAGGCATAACTCAACATGTCATTCCATGTTACTGGCCACTCGTTGGAGGACTGTGTTGTCAATATCTTGAATCTCCTGTGTAATGTTGTGCTTCAGATCGTCCAATGTCTGGGGACGTGTGACAGAAACCCTATATTTTAAGTAACTCCATAGAAAGAAGTCCGGCGATGTCAAATCCGGAAATCTCGGCGGCCTCAGGTTCTTGGAAATTATCCAGTCGTCAAGATACTTGCAATTAGTGCCATGGATTCATTTGATTATGGCATGTAGCGCAGTCCTGCTGAAAATATCCTTGACTCAGCTCTACATCCTCTAGTTGCTCATAAACCTCCATGAAAATCCCTCGGTAGTCTGCAGTGTTCACATTGTTTTTAAACAAAAATTGGTCCCACTATTCACTGTGCGGATATTGCGCACCAAACTCCGATTTTAACCGGTTGCATAGGTGCATAACCGGATAAATGGAACCATACTTTAACTGTGAACCATGGGATGGACAATATGGCAGGATTTGGCACAATGAACATATGAAACCAAGGACAACAATTCAGTCGTCTATCGTTATCTGGTTCCTGTAACTGATGGAAAACCGTAATCCTATAGGGCTTTAAGTCTGCATTTTTCACAGCTCTCTTGCACATTGTAGCTGTACCCTGTCTCCTGTGACAAACGTCTTAATGATTTTTTGATGACTGATCAAGTCTAGCCCTTACGTCAACAACCGTGGGAAGCCTAGATGAATGAGTTTCGCCTTTTTCACTCACCAGAGATCCAGTTGTTTCCAATGTCTTTATCAGACCCAGTATTGTGTTTCTTTGGGGAGGATTCCAAACACCAAATTCTCCCTGGTACACCCTTTGAGTAGCTGTAATTGAATTCGTAATCCAGTATTGCTTTACAAGAAAGAGTCGTTTATTTAATGTGTAATCCGTTTTCACGTAGACTGGAACAAAATCTTAAAAAAGGTAGAGAAGGCATTCCAACATAATATAAAACTCAATATCGCGATTTCACTGGAAATATATTTTGAGGCTTCCTCATTCCAAATAAAGAACTTTTAGCAAAATGTCCATGTGTGTGTATTTGTGTGTGTGTGTGTGTGTCTGTCTGTCTGTCTGTCTATGTGTGACTGTGTGTCATTGTACAACATAACTCAAAAACAAAAAATCGGATAAATATCAAAGTTGGAATTTAGGTTCAGAATCTTTCAAATATACGACAAGAAGATTTTCAAGAAAATCGCCCATCCTAAACTACACTTTACATAGAACATTTTTCAAATTCTTTTATTTTATAAAATATAGCTCTAACCATTGATTAAAATATGATAGATATTCACTTGGGAAATAAAATGTATCTATATCTTGAGTTCTCTGGGAATAACCTATGACGTCTCGTCATTCTGAAGGGACTTTGAATAATCTTGTATAACTGCTAAACGTTAAGCGATTGACGAAAAGGTACTACAAAAAAATCTAGATTTCTTTAAGACACACAATTGCTTTAAAATATTTTGCGGCATAAGCTATTTCTGAGACATCCGTTATTAAAGGTTAAAATTGTTCATTTCTTAGCCATTCTCTTAAAGTAATGTCTATATTCAGTTGTTTCTCGCGTTTCATGGAAGCAGTAAGGAATTTTAACACAAGTATATAGCGCCCAGTTCTTAAGCTTTTGACTTTCACTGTTCCCTTTATATCTATAATGAAATGTATAATGTAGTTATTGCTGCAAATGTTTAACTCGATTAAAATGAAGATAGGAAAATAAACTTTGATAATAATAATTTGTATAACTACAAATAAGCGCTAGAGGGCAGAGAAAGTGAAGTGAATGTAACATGTAAATAGGTATCACCAGGTATGTTTAAATAAAAAAAACACTTTAGTATGAGCTTCTTAGCTGAGCTAAAAACTAATCATCTACAAAGATTTGTTTCAAGTTTATTAGCTGTTTCTTGCTGAGCATTTCAGCAAACACACACACACACACACACATATATATATATATATATATATATATATATATATATATATATATACGGTACCATAAACAGTAAAGCATCTAACCCCTGTGATATCGTGATATGAATTTGAACAGAAAAGCCGAACTGATTTTGTAACGGTAAATTTCAGTTGGGATGAAAAACATGCTGCCATAAGTGTGCTCGTATATCACTCTTTTGTTATTCATCTCATTATCTCTGTTTTATTTTGTAGTACCGCTGTATCTCTGTTGTTTCGAAGCGGTAATATGCAAATCTGACATTTCATATGTCTATACTGCACATGTAATTTTCGATGTGAACACTGAATGACTGTAAATAATATAACGGATCTCACTGGTTTGCATTCACTGGGTTATATTCATGTCTTTCTCTAAACATTGTTTTACATTATTCTTCAAAACCTTATTTTATACTTACCCCAGTAAGCAAACTGCATAAATGGTTTTATTACACATTTTTTCAAACTGTAATGGTGGTAACAGGAGGCTGAAGCGATAGTAAACTGTTTAAAAATGGGACGCTATATACTGGCTTTAAAAGTTCTCACTCTTTGTATGGCCACCAGAAGCAAAAGAATGACGATTTAGCACCTCGAAAATGGATAAATTTTTGAAGATTGAACTCAATAACAACGAATGCCTTGGAAATGGTTAATGCCACAGGAAGCTTATTTGACATAGTGTGTACATTAAAGAATCTACAATTTTTAAATGAAGGTTTTGTTTACACCTTACGGTTTAGCAGATATAAAATATTATATAGCATCCATTTTGAATGACCAGGACTTAACAGGTTATTTCTAGAAAATGTAAGATGTATCGTAATATTATTTGTCATCTGAATAACTTCATTAACGTTTTAATTAAAAACACTGGTGCTGGCCCCGTAGTTCAGTCCGTAGAGCAACTGCCTGCTGTGCGAGGGGTCCGTGTTCGATTCCCGGCTGGGGGTGGGAATTTTTCTCTAGCCAAGATTAGTCCCTATCCTCCCCAGAGTCTGGAAGTATGAATGTAAATGTGTGTGTGATCTAATGATTAAAAACCAAGATGCAAGAAACCCAACGACAAGAGTTACACGGTTAACAGCATTGCCATATGGCAATACGTTCCAAAGGAAAGACCGCGGATAAGACCAATGTAGTTAAAGGCGGGGTATAGATGGAACTAAAAAAAAAGAAAACACTGGTCCTAAAAAAAGAAAAGTGAACATTTTTCGTGTAAGAGGTAATTTGAGATTCGGGATTTGTTTTTGAAAATCTTCGTCTTGTATGTACGGAAGGTGTTGGACTTGATATTTAAGTTTAAGATTTCTAACTTTTAGTTTTTAAATTATGCGTTGACAGAACACCCACACACATGCTCAGACCTTTCTATAAAAGTGATTTTACGACTCAGAATATCTTCAAGTATATATTTTCTGTGAAATCTCTGTATCAAAATTTTGATATAGTGAGTAGTGAAGGTGGAAAATAGCCAAAAAAAACACTATCATTAATATTTACTGTTGTATTACTATGAATATTCTTTAAATCCACTGTCGTCCTCCGTGGACTAGTGGTACCGTGCTAGCCTCTAGTTCCCAAAGTCACAGGTTCAAACCCGGTGGAGGGCGATGGATTTTTTTCGGGCGTAAAAATCGTTAGCATGGCTTCCTTCGAAAGGGAAGTAAAGCCAGTGGTCCTGTGTCGTAGATTTACGGCACGTAAAAGAACCTCAAGCCTGATAAAGAGGCCTCTGAGCAAAATTACCGCCTTTCACGCCCAATATAGAATGGGACGCTAAGGATCATAGTAGTTAAAGAGCGTCCATAAATAAAAATCAATTTAATTTTTCCTTCGGAAGGGAAGTAAAGTCGGTGGTCCAGTGTCGTAGATTTACGGCACGTCAAAGAACTTCAAACCTGATAAGAGGCCTCTGAGCAAACTTTCCGGTCTTTCACGCCCAATATAGAATGGGACGCTAAGAACCATAGTGGTTAAAGAGCATCCATAAATAAAACACAATTTCAATTTTGTTTAAATTCACACACAAACGGTCTCTCCTTCATACTTCCAGACACTAAGAATCCTTTCTAAAGAAAACTTCATACCCTCCAGCCGGGAATCGAACCAGGGACTTTTGGGTTTGAACCTCAGTATTCTAACCATCATACCAAAAGGCAGTCAAAACATGTTTGTGTGTACATAACTTCTGGGTTATTAGATTATATTTAGGATTCGAGTCAAAATATTATGGGGAAGCCACTAAATGCCCAGTTAATTATCCTAAACTGCATGAGATTTTATTTACAATCATCAACGCACCATACTTCTCTTTTATTCCGCTCACCCCCATGCCGAACAACAGATCGCGCTTCCATTCGAGTAACAAACGCGAAACGCTTTCACGCAGGGAAAGTGAGTAAAAATGGGACTTTTCACAAGAGGGAAAAAGCCTCACTTGAGCCGTAGAACTAGCAATTTTCGTTGTTAGGCGTAACGGCTTCTGTATGTAGATTCCTGCCAAAGCATCACGCAATTTCATCTCGCAGCGTTTCCATTAAAAAGCTCCCCTTGGGCAATGGTTTTCGTCATGAGGGTTACGAAATCAACCTCCTTCAATTTCGTCTTCACTTCAATTTCCTTTTCAGTCCCCGTCATTCGTAATTTATTAACCAGTTGGGAAATGCGAGATTCTTGAAGAAAAATAATGAAAAAAAGCTACCACGGAAATATTTTTTACTCGTTTGTAAATATATTGTGCAACTTAATATATTTGACTTAGAATACACAATTAAATGTGAAACTCCCATGAAAGTACGTAAAAATCGTATAAACAGTTAAACATTATCATCTTACTTTGTGTTGCACGGGTGAATTTATTAATTTAGAACTACCGTTTTGTTTATTATATCTATTCCCAATTTTGTCGCAAACTAAATGTGTGTAAAAATGCTCTAAATTTATTTAACTGTTATTGTTTCATTTCTATAGGTATCTTTAACTTCCGTGGTTATATAAGGGGCATTGACTTTAGAAAATGTAAGTGTAGGTGTTTTTATGTTGATTCTTTTTACCGAATTTTCATTAAAAAATTACACTCACATTCACTCTCACAAGCGTATTCCAACCTCCGCAAAGGATAGGGAATGATTCCAATCAAATAAAAATTCCTCCTCTGGTTTGAGATTCCAGAACGCTGAGAATTACACTACAGAGGTAGTCCTTTATAACTAAGATTTCCCTCTAATATTAGTAATGGTGGTGGTGGTGGTGGTAGTGGTGGTGTTTTTTCATGGACGCTGTTTAACTACTACAGCCCTTTGTGTCCCATTCTATATTAGGTGTGAAAGACAGGACATTTTGCTCAGAGGTTCTCTTCATCAGGCTTGAGGTTCTTTACGTGCCGTAAATCTACGACACGGGACCACCGGATTTACTTCCTTTCCGAAGGACTTTTACGCCCGAAAAAATCCATTGCCCTCCGCCGGGTTTGAACTCGTGACCTCGGGAACTAGAGGCTAGTGGTGGTGGTGCTGGAGGTATCATTGAGTAAATACAATTTAAAAAATAACGGTATGAGCGTAGTGAAAAACATTCTCAGACCTTTTCTGCCTGTTTACACTGTTCTTGTGTATTATCATGGGTTGCGACAAGTTTGGGAAGTGCTTCTCAATAAGAACGATCCGCTCATCTTCTTCGCTGATAAGCAAGAGCAGAGCGAAGGTCGCTCACGTTAATGTGCCAGTTCCCCACTAATCTGCGTTTCCTTGGAATTGCCCCGTTGAGCTCTGCAACAGTTTTAACACGCGAAGGGATATCCGCACACTGAAATACGGGCGCGGTTGGGCCTCCTGGTATAAAATGAACAATGTGATGAATACCTAAAATCTTGAAATCTTTACATTTTGCATATTATTCTTCCAATGCAGTCCTTACAGTCAACGATTAAATGTTATATATCGTTAAAAGTGGTCATGGAAAAAAATATAAAATCAATCCTCTGTAATATTATTAAAACCCTAAATCTAAACTTACGCTTAATATCAAAAAAGATCTTTAGATCCTTTTATTCATCTCAGGGAATATGTATTGAAAATCTGGAGGAAAATGAACAAAAATTGCATAATTAAGATGTTTATAAAGGTGTAATAGGTACAAAAACATGATTACTGATAAATTAAGTTTTAACTTTTAATTTTTTGCATATTTTCAACATCCAATGTAGAGGTCTGTACTTGTTAACGTATCTGGAGATAAACCTCTATAATTATATTATAGGGAATGATACAAATCCCAGGTTAAAGGTATCTTTACACTTTTCAACCCTCTATATATACAAAACTGGACTGATACAACTAACAGAATACAATAGGTTACCTTAGATATGATATCCTTACTCAGAATCAACAACTTATGTACAGTCGAGTGCTTGGAATACAAAAAAATTGAGTTTTTATTTATGAAGGCTCTTTAACTACTATGGTTCTTAGCGTCCCATTCTATATTGGGCGTGAAAGACAGGAAATTAAATAGAATTTGCCTAAAAGTGCATAGAACCGTGGCAGTATAAAGCGCAGTGGTTTATGTTGGTATGAATATACTAAACCGTCTCTGTCGCGCCCAGTCCTACACCTTATCTGGTTCTACACCTAGTACTCCACTTTGTTTTATTCCCACCTTTCCTTCGCCCCTGAGAATTGACCTGAGTTCATAGGTTAATGTTTAAGTGCTGGATCTCAGCACGTTCGATCCCCGGGACCGCTGACTCTGACCTATGGTTTTTTCGTGGTTTCCCCGGGATCGCAGGCGAATGCTGGGATAGTTTCTTCTCTTTCATTTCGTTTCCGTCTCATCTTTTAAGTATGCTTCTAGATTTCGTTGTGTATGGAGGTACGGGACATACATGCTCAGTGGAAGTATTCCACGTGGACACCAGAGGGCTGTTTGATTGCTTGATCGCTATCCTCTCTCGTCGGCTCTAGTAGTGGGACGCTCTGCGAGCTTGGAAGTTTTAGGGACTTCCACGCGTCTCTGTGACCTGTCTGCCTACGGCTTGTAGCCTCTTGTGTGGTTCCTTCCGGGAGTGTAGGCACACTAGATCTGTTCAGGTCGCTGTGTCCGAGGTGTTCCTCCATTGAATCACTTATGCCTAAACTTCTGACAAACCAAAAGAAAACGGACTCCCATGGATCGTCATTTAGAAATATACCTTCCTGTTACTTAGGTGAAATGTTTTCTTACTTCTCCCCTTTTGCAGCTCACCTAGACCTGAACTTTGTTCCTATGCTTCTTACGGTGTGTGGGGGAACAACTAGTTGACATCTAGGAAATGATCTTCTGTCTGGTGATAGCAGCAAATGAAGTACACCGTAAACAACTTCAAATCTTACACATTTATTGACACAAAAGTATTGCATACATATTCGCGGCTAACATCACTCTCTCTCTGTCTCAGTCTAGCCAACCTTACAATCATACAAATATGTCCGAGTAAGCTTAGCTCAATTCCCGACAGATGGCGTGGCGTTTCCAGGATTCTCCACACGGTGTGTCGTATTTAAATTCAAACCAATAAGAGATCGGCTTGCCCACGATTGGTTTGAAACGCAGGTGAGATTATGCCGACATTAAATAAAGAAAAATACTATAGAAAACTAGATACGGAGTGAGGTGGCGCGAGCGGTAGCGCGTGTCGCTCGCATTCGGGAGGTCGTGGGTTCGATTTCCGCGACCGAACTTCCTGACCCATGAATTTTTTTCGGGGTTTCCTCGGGTCACTAAACAAATGTTGGGAAGGATAGTTACATCCCCCGGAATTCCCTGTCCCTCCATTTCACATCCTTTCTGCTTTCACTTCACCTTTCATTGCTTGGTGTTTGCAGGGTTGTAAGTGTCGGTGGAAGTGTCGGCATTGCATGGCAGAGAAAAATGATGCTCTCTCTAACACTTCGTCCCTCGGTATGGGGCAGTCTCCGAGTCCCGGGCCCTCCAGTTGAATGTGCAAGTCTACCGGGAGCAAGGGGAGCCGGTTGTACCACTGCTACCGGGGAGTTCCAACCTGGAAAATGTACCGACCCTGTCCTCTGCTCTGCCGTGCCTTCTGATCCGGCCGCCCACTGCCTCCTCTTACCTCATTCCTCCCTCCCTCCCGGAGGCGCCGTTAGGGGCTTAGACACAAAACATCTCCTTAGGTTGTCGAGGTACTAAGCTTCCCTCCGCTCCTAGTAATACGTCATAAAGAAACCAGTAGCTCGGCACATTTCCGTGCACTCGACTATACAAACGTGAACGAGTTCTATGCTTTAGGTCTCAGCGAAAATAATAAACCACTCAACCCTGTTTTATTTTCCACCCCTTACTTCTAGAGAAGTAAGCCCAACCTTGTCTCTTATGAACTAATGAGTCATATTGCCGCTTTATCCCAACTCTTCCGTTTTGTGTTATGAAGCATTTCTCCTTCACTCGCTAACGGTGGATCACAGTGGCATGTTATAAGGTAACCAAACATTGGAGTTTCAACCCATGACCACATGAATGCGTCGTAGCTCCGCAAAAAAATGTGTGGGGTTAAATCCGCCCTCCCCTGTTTCGCTTAAGGTTAGGCAGCACTGTTCTAGAACGAATCTGTGCAACGCCGATGGCAAGTAATAATGATATATTTTAAAACTCAGATATGCTCTGAAAGCAGCAGCTGGTAGTTTGTTGCAGTAAAACATACGTAGATATATCTCGCTTTAAGGCATGTACGAAGCAGTACAAAGGGAATCAAGTTGTCTTTGCTTAGCATAAAACAGTCAGCAGAATAAAGCTTTGGAGACGCTTAATTTTGTTTGGGATCTGGCGGGCCTGAAGCGTTACGTTTCCCAAGCTTGTTGCAGCACTTCAAAGCGTTTTCATTATTTATCGCATTACGAAAGAGCAACGGTTCTATGGTTAACCTGTTGACTGCAAATTGATAGGTCGTGAGCTCTGTTCCCAATGGGTTAAAAGCAATTTGTGCGGTTTCATGTTCAGGTCTTTATGATGTACCTTGCTCGTTTATGTCAGTTTGCATAAATAGGTAACCTAAGTAGGGAATACTAATTAAGATCGGTACAGAAACCTCATTAAACAGAATATGATCAAAAGAAGACATTGGGAAGACCATAATAATCTAAAGATGTCAACAAAAACGGATAATCATTATTAGAATAGGACATTAGCAGAAATTGTGCTGGCCGTTTAAACTAAAAATGAGATTTTCATTCTATCATCTAAGAAATTTATTGTGCTGAATTAGCAAGACTTTCTCTAATCACCCTTCTAAAAATATTCTTACCAAAGCTTAAGTATTTTAAAATCCATAACAGCAGTAAAGAATATCTCGGAAACACTAACGCCACAAAAAATTTTATTTGATCTAAATCGCATGTTCTAACAAGATCAACATCTTTTTTGGAGTAAGATTTTTAGAGTAAGATTTTGTCTATTTCTTATAACTTGCCAATTTTACCAAAGTTATTCAGAACGAAGAAGACTTCACAGGCCATTAGTAAGAAATTCAAGATACACATTTTATTTGTTATGTATATATCCTAGGCATATTACATTTTAAACAAAACGGTTTTAGCCATTTTTGATAAAATCAAAAATAATGAAAAATATGTCAAATGGTAGTTTTAGATGGGAGGAGTTACTTGAAACCCTGGAAGATACTAAAATACAAACTTTCGTATTTAACTAATTTTTCGTTGTTGAATTATTCTGTCGAAATGCAAGTACACACACACACATACACAATTTTGTAAGCATTTTTTTCTTGATTCAGGGGGCCACAAAATCTCGATATTTTTGGGTGGAATGTAATACTTCCTTTACATACTAGGTGTTACGTAATAAAGAAGTAAAATTAAATGCGCAGCAGGCAGCTTAAATCATATGTGGTCAGATTTTTAAAAAATGACTACTTGCAAACAATCTTTATCCATACTTTCTGTGCGATTTTCCATAAATTTTCTCCAAAATAATGTCTGAAAAACCAAAGTCGTTTTAAATCGGTCTCTTTTTAAAATTGGATTTTAACGTATAATGTAAAGCTTATGGACGCCCCCTTTCTGACTTTCATAGATTTTTGTGTAAACGTATTGAAATGAAGAGGCGGTTGGAAACGGCGCATTTTCCCTTGCAGATGAGTGGGAAAATCATACTTAACGGGTAAGGTCACGCCCGCCTCGGAATGGGTACGCGCTCTGCCTCCGATATCGTTGTTATAAGCAAGATATTAGCTTTGCTAGTGGTGATTAATCCCCAAGTTCTTTTCCGTGTTTTAATGAAATACTTAGTAAGCAGCTAAGACCAAACCACACTATGTTTAAGTATTAATTAAAACATAAAATGCATCAAAGGTTTTAAGTTAAATGTTTATTTATTACGCACATTTGTTTTATAACAGTATAATACAGAAGAAGTTTGCTTTGCGTAAATTCGTTTCATCACTAGTATAACCAAATAAATATGTTACATAATCATCGAGTTATATTTCTTTACTCATTATATATTTTTGTCCAGAAATGGTTTAAAGTAAAGTAATACTTGCTTAATTGCAATACGGATCTTCAAATGTTTTCAAAAGTATGGAGGATTAAATGCAGAAGTTATAGCAAGGAGCTCTTGCGGAGGAAAGATGAATGGCAAAGCTTCAAATGTATTCCGTCAGACGACACACCTACACTTGGAAATATTAAACATACACCATGGAATGTATCGCAAACGCCTAGCGGTATGTAAGCAAATTCTATATTGACGCAATTTCTGTATTTTAATTAGCTCTAAGTTTTAGCTGTTTCGTACAGTTTTACAACTATGCAAAATTAACTTCGAATGAAGAGCTCTTAATAGAGGTTTTTTATAGTTAATAAAAATGAATGAAAATCTTCCATTCAACAGCTAAAATTCTTCGTGTGCCTGCAATAAAAGATAATGGAATTAAATATTTATCCGACATCATTTGAGTTGTACTGTACACATTTGTGTGAGAACAGATTAACTCAAAAGCAATAAATGCCAAATGGTATTTAAGTTCACATTTTCCAAGGATACAACATGAGCATATTCTCGAAATTTCCCGTCCCAAACTACCATTTAAATACAAGCATTTCCGCATCTTTTATTTTCTAAGAAAGGCTGAAACTCTTTTTATTGAAACATTATAATTATACGTGAAAAACTGGTGTGAATAGTGAAATGTGTATCTTGGATTTTCTGGGGATAACCTTTGAAGCTCTCATCATTCGGAATGAATTTTGTATAACTGGTAAACCATGAGAAGCAGACAGAGCCTTAATACACAAAAATGTATAATTTTTAAAACACACAATTTATTTTAAATATATTTTTTGTAGCATCAAGCACTTCCCAAATGTTTCTTGTTAGTCGTCTGAATTTTTCCATACTTCAGCTTTGGAAGTGCTGTCATCCTTCAGTTGTTTCTCGTAAGCCATAGAAAGATGATGGAGTTTCAAAGCATACATAAAGTGATCCACTTTTTTAAGATTTTGACTACTTCTTCAGCCACTAATATTCCCCTTGTGCCTATAACAAATTTGTAGTTAAACTACTTCTGCAAACTTTATCTAGATTAAGATTAAAATTGAAGAATGAGCTTTTTGCAAGAGTAGGCTGTGTAAAGGATTTAAAAGTATACGATAGTGTATTTATTCACATAATTTTGTTTTTGTTTTTATAAAAAAAGCGTTTCGTTCACACAACTTGGGTATGAATCGATAAAAAAACCTTCGAAGTTTACATGCATTCCCATTTTTAGGGGAGAAGTGCTTTTATATAACATGAGACTTGTCCTGTGGTTTGGTGATAAACATACAATCTCCAATCTCTGGTTTATATTTCCAGCAGCAAATATAATCTGTGTGGTTTAATGTTTAAATTAAAAACCGAATTAATATATAACCAAACGATTAAGCCAACTATAAAGAATGAAGGTATTTTACGAGGAGCCAATCTTCTAAAATTAAAGTTGCCTATAAGATGTTGGATCAGGGGTGGGAATGTCAATGCCACAAATGAACTTGTAGGGGCTTTCCTAATACGGTACAACTTGTAAACATAACCGATAGCTAGAAAGAACAAATCATTGTCTAGTTGTGAACCAGATGGAGGGATTAAGCGGTTTCTCCTTATAATTTAAAGATGGCATGTGACTGGAATAAAAATAATACTTGTCAGTATTATCATACTTAGTTGCAAGGAGTTTCAAAGCCAACAAAAATATTCAAATTCTAAACATTATTTCTCAAAATCAAACAGTTATCGCAATACTTCCAAAATAAATGAAACGCGCTTGAAATTCAGTACTGTGCATACATTTATGTTGTCATAATATCACGTTTGAAGGTTGTTTTATCATATCTTTCCGGTAATATCGAAATATTGAGCCTCTTTTACGTCAATGCAGGCTACATAAAAACAAATATACTATACCCCAAGGATACAAGTCAGATGGAAACCCAATAAAAATAACATAAAGTACAAGTTAAAAGAAGCTAATATGAATAAAATACACAAACGAGCAAAACCTGAAAACCACAAATGTGTTTCGAGGAACCGAAGGAACAAAAGAAGGAAAGGAAAGGAAGCAGGAAAATAAAATGGAAGCAGACATCATTTGAATTAAAGTAGAAAAAACAAAGATAAAAGATAGTGGTATTGAGACGACTTCGACAAGGCAAAAAGATTTTAGATACGACGACAGAGTTGAAAAAGCTGCAGACAGAAAAGCTGCAACGCAAATGAAAGAATGAATAAGAAAAAAGAAAAGAGAAACAGGTCCCCAAAGAAAATCTGAATAATGGAACCTTCGTAAAGGTGGAAGGTAAAGGATCAATACTTAAACTTAGAAACTGTAAACGGCGCTTTGTTCAAATTAAGGAAACTGCTAAAAATAAAAGTCATCTACATTGCGCTGCGGTAACGTTGCTTCTTTCAGAGACCGAAGAGGCTAGGTTCGAATCTCTATATTAATATGGGAACATTAATTCGGGCTGGCGAGGGCACATTTTGTCCCTCTTGGCTCCCAGTAGTGGCTCCCAGGATCGAATAAGGGAAAAGCAGCACGCGTAACACGCTACGCCCACTACTGCACTTAGCCTATGACATCTTATGTGGACATTGGCAGAGAATCCAGTAACCGTGTGACCAGCCTTGGACCGCTCTGGGCCATGAGAGGGGTTAAAAATAAAACTATGTTATTAACTTCGTGTTTTCTAAAACTTACTAGAAACCAGTAATGGCAAAAATCTTGCTCAAACAAAGAAATAACAGGCTTTCATTAATACTCTTTACCTCAAACTCGTTGACTTTTAGACCGTAATAATGTGTGAATAAAAAATAAAGGATAAAGGCACGTTATGTGTATATGGGTACGAAAACCCTACATTCTTCCGTTACATTGCACCCAGTAACTGTGCTTTGATTATATGCTACGCAAGACATTTTGTATAGTGTTGCATCATATCTATCATGTAACAATCACCCCACACCAGAACATTCAGATGATTAAAAATTGTCACCTTTGTTTATACCTGTTTAGAATGTAATTACTAATTGGGTGCGGGATGAAAGAAGGCATGGAAAGCTGCGAGACAATACGGCATTCTCCAGGGATACATCAGCGCATTCGGGACTTAGTGCTAAAGTAGCTGATGCATGTAACTATACTATATACGTATGTTTTAAGGATTTAATAGTTGTCATCTGGTACACATTTTTTTAGTTCGTAGCATACTGTACTATAAAACACAATGAAGTTACAAGAAAAGAGCTGTAATAAGGGAATAAACTGTTCCTGGACAAATGTTCAATGTTTTCATTCTCTACGTCTTAAAGCATATACATTTCTATTATACCCCCATAGTCAAGGCTAATGCAATGTATAAGCTAGTGCGTGTTTGTGGGAAGGGGAATTTTCATCTGTTGATTCTGTGGCAGTAACTCCACCGCTTACCTGAGTCTCTGCGGCGTACGTATTTGGCGGTTCTCGAATCGGGACTTCCTGATTGTGAAAGAAAATTTAAATGTGACTGTTTTACCTGAAGAATTACTGAACGGATTTCTTTTCTAGTTTATAGTATGAACAGAATATTTCTCTAGAACCTGTTTGTGCATAAAACATCCGCTTTATACCAAAGGCTAAAAGAATAATCTTAGAAAATACCAGACAAGCTTATTAATATGTACCTCTGTAGTGTAGTGGCTAGCATGTTAGCCTCTAAACTCGGAGGTCCCAGGTTATATTTCCGGCTAAGAGAAATAATTTTCTTTATCCAACACTATTCCCTACAGCTCCTAGAGTTTGGAAATAAGAATAACATACAAATGTGTATGGGTGTGCTATCAGATAAACCAAAAGTAAAACAGTAAACATTATTGCAGATGAACAGTTGCTCTAAAGGTGCCGGTATGATTCTTAAGGAGTCGTAAAAATGTAACAAAACAGTAAAAGCACGCATTCCCGTACGTGCTATTCGTGTAATATAATTTTTTAAATTATATGTTGCATTCATTACTTCCCTTCGCATTATTGTTTATTTTATAACTCCTCCACAAATTATACTTACAAAAGTTATTTTTGTATATACTTCATGGTAATCCGAACAAAGATTTGCACAAAAGGTTTCATTACACACTTCTTGTAATACAGGGATACAGTAGGCTGAAGCGATAAGAAAATTATAAAAAAGTGGGTCTTTATATGCCGGCTTAGAAATCCCTTGCCCTTTGCATACTAAAAATGAAATAGAAGAACACTGACCGAGAACTTAAAATAAAAAATCTTATGTTTTCTCTACTCTTGTACAATCTAATTTTACAAACGCCTATTCTCCATATGCTTCATGTTAATCGAGATATCGAGATGTCAATCTTATTGGTAATTTTCTTGTAGATGCAAGGGAAATATGGTAGCTTTTAAGTGATAGTCAAATATTTTAACGCTGGTTGCTATGTGGCGCATTCCATTCTCTTTGCATGTCCAGGACATAAAAAAAATGAATAACGCATTTGAGAAAAAGTATAAGTATTGGAAAATTTAAGGAAATAACAAGCAATATCTCGAAAACGGTTCACTCAACAAAAGAAATGTATATGATATAAGTTGTGTATTTTAACGCGATCTACATTTTTTGTGTAGTAAAATGTTGTCTATCTCTTATGGTTTACCAGTTATGCAAAAGTCGTTCACAATGAAGAATACTTTTGGAGACATTCCCAGGAAATTCGAGATATACATTTCATTTCTCATGACATTATCTTAAACATATGATATTTTCATCAAAATCGTTAGAGCCATTTTTGAGAAAATTAAAATTTTCGAAAAATGTTCCATGTAAAGGGTAGTCTGGGGTAGGGGGATTTTCTTGAAAACCTTCGTGTCGCATCTTTGGAAGATACTGAACCTAAATACCAAGTTTGGTGCTTATCCAATTGTTTGTTTTTGAGTTATGCTGTTCACAGACACACACACACAGACACACACACACAGACACACACACGGACATGTTTCCAAAAATGCTTTTTTTGGATTCAGAGGGTCTCAAAACATGTATTTCCGGGGAAATCTCGGTATCGAATTTTTGGGTGGAATGCAATACTTCCCCTACTTACTATACGTAGTAGAGAAAGTAAAAATCCGATGTGTTACACTTGCATGACTTTCTCTATTCTTGCACAAACTATTTTTACAAACCATCTACTTCATGTTAGTTTGTATAAAATTTCGCAGAAACTATCGTATTGTTAATTTTCTTATAGGTGCAAGAGGAATATAGTAGGCTTTAAGCCATAGTCAAATCTCCTAAGAGCTGGTTGCTATGTGGAGCATTTCATTCTGTTTGCATGTCCAGGACATTAAAAAAACTAATAACGAACTCCCATTTGAGAAAAAGTATAGTATTAGAATTCAATACTTAAAAATTCAAACAAATAACAAGGAATATCTCGAAAATTGTGAACTCGAAAAAATGCATATAACATAAATTGTGTGTTTTAACGAGATTTACATTTTTTGTGTTTTTGTGTAGTACAACTTACGGTTTATCAATTAGGCAAAATGCATTCAGAATGAAGAGGACTATTGGGGGACATTCCCAGAAAATTTAAGACATACATTTCATTTGCCATGAAAGTATCTTAAACACATGATATTTTAATCAAAATCGTTAGCCATTTTTGAATAATTCAAAAATTTTAGAAAAATGTCCCATGTAAAGAGTAGTCTAGGGTAAGGGGATTTGGTTGAAAAATTTTTATATCGCATCTTTGTTAGATACTGAACCTAAATACACAGTTTGATATTTATCCGACTTTTCGTTTTTGAGTTATGCTGTTCACAGACACACACACGGATCTTTTTCTAAAAATGCTTTATTTTGGATTCAGGAGGTCTCTAAACATGTTTTTCCGCTGAATTTCCAATTCCGAATTTTTGAGTGAAATGCAATACTTCCCCTACTTGCTATAGAGAAAGTAATAAAAACTATGGAAGCTTGAAACCAATAAAACTATTATCCATGTAATACTTAACTGCACAAAAATGTATTTGACATTAATTAGTTCTTCAACCAGGTCTACATTTTTCGTGTGGTATGCTTTATCTTAACTCTTTTGATTTACTACTCAAAAATTCATTCAGTATTAAGAGAAATTCAGAGGGTATTCACAGAAAACTCAAGATATACATTATATTCGTCATGATATCTTAAAAACAATGGTACGTTATGCATAACTCTTAGTGGTGATGTTTAATAAATCAGAAAGGACAAGTTTAGCATCTAGGTTTGTGTAGCTATGTCTTTAAAATCATTATATCGCTTGTTTGGGGAATGCTGAACCTAAATATTGGTATTTATCCGATATTTCGTTCTTGACTTCCAATGTCCACACACACAGAAACGAGTATTTTATTTTCTCTACCGCATACATAGTAGATAAAGAAAGCATTCAACCCAAAAATTTATTACCGAGGTTTCACCGGAAATACATTTTTGAGACCCCCATGAATCCAAAAAGGACCATTTTTAGAAAAGGGTCTATGCGTCTATGTATGTCTGTGAACGGCATAGCTCAAAAAAGATAACTCTGATAAATACCAAACTTAGCACTTAGAGTACCTTCCAAAGATGCGGAAAGAAGATTTTCAAGAAAATACCCCAAACCAAACTACCCTTTATATGAAACACTTTTCGAAATTTTTTATTTTCTGAAAAGCGGCTCTAACAATTTTGATTAAATTGCCATATATTAAATATATTTACGCGACTATTAAGATGTATATCTTGAATTTTTTGGAAATAGCCTGTGAAGCCCTTTTCATTCGGAAGGAATTTTGTATAATCCTGTATAACTGGTAAACGTTAAGCGATAGACGAAAACGTACCACACAAATAATGTGGATCTCTTTAAAATAGACAATTATTTCAAAACTTTTTGTGGCATCAGCTATTTTTGACATATCCCTTGTTAATTGTTTGAAGTGTTCAATAATTAGTGGTTCTTTATAAGTCTCGTAGATTCTTCAGTTTTTCTCTCGATGTCATGGAAGGAGTAAGGAATTTTATGGCCAGTGAATAGCGTGTAGTTCTAAAACATTTGACTATCGCTATTCCCTTTGTATGTATAATGGAATGTGCAATACAGCTATTTCCGTAAAGGTTTGTCTGATTAAAATATATACAGGAAAATAAACTTTCGTAAGAATAATTTGCATATCCACCAATAAATAAGCGTTACAGGGTATAGAAATTCATGTGAGTGTAACACATCGGATTTTATCTATCCTCTTATTCGGGCGTCTCAAGACAGGTGAAATGTTTTGCGTGGAATTCAATACTTCTGACTGCTATAGCTAGCTAATAAAGAAAGTAATAGTTATTTATGCAATGATCCTAGTTATTAAGACGCGAGTGACGAGTAACTTCACGAGTATCTTAAACCATTATATGAGAGTTGCATACAGTAGTGTTTCTTGGCGACTTAGATGTAAATAAATATTCAATATTTAGATGCATACGAAAGGAAATAAAAATGTGATAAATCACTTTCTCAATACGTATTTTAGATGCACTTTAATAATATGTGAATCTCAATTCAAGATCGCAGGTATTGATTTTACAGGATGGAGACAGAAATGTTTATTAGTGAATTTGAAGAGGTTGAATTTAGTTCCACACCTACTAATATCCTGAAAGATACGAGGAATATAAGCAAGAATTTACTTTCTGAAAAATCAAAGAAAATGAACAAAAAGTTGTATGACAAGTTCGTGGTTCGGTGAGCGAGAGAAAATGTAACTTAGTCAGAAAATATGCTCATGGTTTACTTTGAAGAAATGTAAAATACAACGAAATCCCCAACCTTGTGGATAAATTATTCGGTATTGAAGATACCCTAAATTTAAACATGAAATTGATATATCCAAGTATTAAAAGTTACATTACCTGTTAAAACATAAATGGGTAGGGTACAGAGGGAAAAAGCCCCTCCCCAAAAATAATCTACTTTACTTCGATACAGATTTCTAACAGCAAACGAACACATTTAAGTAAGGAATCGAAAAAGTATCATTACAATGCTTAATTTTGTGCCCATTTCAACTATGTATTGCGTTAATATTCCTTAACATTTGATGTGTGATACTTCAACCTCCAATGGCTTGCCTAAAAAGATTAAATTTTAGGTGGCCCTTCCATACAAACCACCCTTAGTTTTATATAAATTTAAGGAGTATTTAAAATGTACCAAATTGTAACCAATACCTTAAAATGTTAACCATACAAATAACAGGCTGGGTGTGAATGAAGCTTAGCCAAGCACGATGCACCCTGAATAACGCAGAAAGCTCCATAATTTGGCAGCTGACATCGAAATCTCTAAATCTAAAAGTTTGTTTCACTACTAAAACTCTTAGATATTCAAGCCTCTTTTCAAATTAACTAACCAACTCTATTTTTTACAGATTTCAAGGAAATTTAAAATGTGTCAACAATGTATTAAGCATAACATCTAGGTAGTTCGTGAATTGTTTTGTGCATACATATGCACGTTAATATATCTCCGCCAGGAGTGAAGGCACATGAAAATTGTTGAATGCAATTTGAACAATTCTTCAATATATATTATTATTCTCAAAGCTAAAAACATTTTCAAAGTTTATTCCTCTCCAGATTGGAAGTATTATTTACCCTTGGTTTAAGATAGTTTCAAGTTGGGTTTCAACCGAACAGGAGCTGATAAAGGCTCTCTGATGTGTGTCGGGTAACACATCGCTGAGTGAAACTGAGGATCGATCCCAGGATTGCCGAACGTTATCTTTAACCGAAGTGTGCATGCCGACTTTATTGAGACTTCCTTTCTAGTAAACATTTAGGATAAACCCGTAAAGAAGACTGAATTACAAAGCAATAAACCCTTGCCTACATAGATCTTCCAGTTAACGATCTTTTAGTATAATGGGAGTTGCAGTCTTTGGAAATCGCCTATAAATCTCCCAATATTGTAGAACCTTGGGAAACTTGGGAGGTTTTCTTTTCTGAAAGAAATGTTCTTCTTATGCAGTTAAACCACACAGGTTCAGGGGAAATGAATCTCAAAACATACATAAAACCTTTGAATCTCTAAACAACAGTGAGAACTCATAACATTTGAGGTTATAATTCGAAATAACTGTTACTAATGAGCTCATGAGAGAGAAACGGAATATTCCCACATTTTAAATCATGTTAACCAAATTAATCTTAACCTGATGATGTTAAACATAGAAAAACAAAAGCTTTGGAAATGGCCAGTTATGAAAAAAACAACGCGAATTTATTTACCAACTACGCATTCAAATATATTCGTTATGTTATAGTATTCATATAAAAATGTGATGTGGTTTCTGTACTCACCCTTGTACAAACTATTCTTACAAACGCGTATTCTTCGGTTTGCTTCATGTTAATGAAGATAAACAGTTTCAGAAATTGCCGTATTGCATATCTCCTTATAGGTAAAACGGAAATAGGGGCTTTAAGCGATAGTTAAATCTTTTAAAAGCGGGTAGTTATATAGGTATGGCTCTGAAATAGTTCTCCTTACATGGCCAAGATTGAAAAGAAAAAAGAAAACGAATAACAACTTCCCATTTGAGAAAAGAATAATTATTTTAAAATGCAAACCAATAACAAGGAATATCTCGGAAATAGTTAACTCCACAAAAACAATTATTAAAGATAAATTGGGTGCTTCAACGAAATCTATATTTTTTTGTATAATAAGAGTTTGTCTATTCTTTACGGTTTAGCAGTTATGCAAAGGCCATTCAGAATGAAGAGGACTTCAGAGGCTATTTCCAGAAACTTTAATATATACCGGGCCTCTGACCCCAGGCACCCGCCTGTAAGTCCTGGGGGGTGTAAGTCCTACATAAGAGGAGGGTAAACAGATAATGAATGAATGAATGAATGAATGAATTCAATATATACGTTTCAATTGTCATACGAGGGGTACTACTTATATTTTCAGCCTTAGAAACCCTGAATGTTGTAGGTGCCATCTGACGTTTCCAATGGAAAGTTTGACATTTTTTACCATAAAATTACTTCAAACATTTTGTCAATAGAGCGTCATTTGTTTTGTTTGCAGTAACTTGAAAATTGTGTGTCAACTAAAACATGGAATTAACTCGTGAAAATGTTCCTGCAATGATTTATTACGACTTTCGACGTGGATTATTAAGACAAAAGTGCATCGATAAACTAACTTCCGCATTTGGCGACGAAGCTTCATTCTTTGCCACGGTGAAACGCTGGTATAACGAATTTAATCGTGGCCGCCGTTCGCTCAATGACGACGTTCGTGAAGGTCGTCCAAAATCAGTTGTTGTACCAGAAAACATTGATACTGTGCAAAAGCTAATAATGAAAAATCATCATGCGACGCATTGTGAGATTGATGCAACCCTAGGCATTAGTTCCACCAGCATATATAAAATATTGCATGATTATTTAGCCGTGAAAAAGGATTGCTCTCGTTGGATCCCACATAATTTGATGCAATCTCAAAAAGATGCTCGTGTCGATTGGTGAACAAAAATGCTCAAGAAATTCAATGGCGGTGCCTCAAAAGACGTATATAAGATTATAACAGGTGACGAATCATGGATCTATGCGTATGAGCCGGAACTTAAACAGCAGTCGACTGTATGGGTGTTTCAAAATGAAACAAATCTAACAAAAGTTGTTCGCACTCGAAGCACTTCGAAGCAAATGGTCGCCTGCTTTTTCAGAAAAACTGACCATGTAGCAACAGTGCCTTTAGAATAACGTAAAACGATCAATTTCAAATGGTATACCACCATTTGTTTCCCGGAAGTCTTCGGTGAAGTAAGGAAAACCAACAAGAACCGTAGGATCGTTCTTCATCAAGACAATGCGAGCGCACACACATCTCGTCTAACAGAGCATTTGAAGCCTCAAAAAATCTAATTGATGGGTCATCCGCCATGATTTGGCACCCAATGTCTTATTTTTGTTTCCGAGCAGCAAGAATAAATTCCGTGGACAACGATTTTCGTTGGCAGAAGCCTTTGATACCTTCAAAAACCATGTTTTGGAGGTGTCTCAAGAAGACTGGAATAAATGCTTTGGCAAATGGTTCAAACGGATGCAAAAGTGCATTGATCATATAGGAGAATATTTTGAAAAACAATATATAAATTTTTAATCAGAAATTACTTTTTTTAATTATTAGCCTCAAATATAAAGTGTCCCTCGTAAAAATATTTTAAATATATGGTATTTTAATCAAAATTATTAGAGCCAGTTTTGAGAAAATCAAACTTATAGAAAACGTTTTACTATAAACCGTATTTTGGGAGTGAGGGATTTTCTTGAAAATCTTCCTGTTGCATCCTTGGAAGATGAACTTATATTTATACAAATTTTGATTTTAATCGACTTTTTGTCTTTGAGTTATGCTGTTCACAGACACATACATAGACAGACGCACACATACTCAAACGCATACACGGATCGTTTTCAAAAAATACTTTTTAGAGGACTTCAGGGTGCCTAAAAACATATATTGCCGGCAAAATCTCGGAATCTAATTTTTGGGAGGAATGCAATACTTCCCCTCAAAAGGTAGAATCAGATGACTGAAAAATTCAATGCCATAGCCGGGATTTGAACCACGGATCTCCCGGTCTCCGTCCGGTTTCTCTAAACACTGAGCTACCATGGCAACATGCCGACACGACATTAAATTCTCCAGCTGATTCGTATTTTCAGTCATCTGATTCTACCTTTCCAACCTTGTCCAACTCACGGCTTGTGTGAAAGAACAATTAATTCCAATACTTCCCCTGCTTGCTACACGCATAGCGAAAGTGAAAACGCCATTCATATTACGTTACTCAGATGTACATATCGTTCCTTAGAAATTATGTCAAATTGAGCAAGACGTGCATGTTATAATTTGTGGAAACAGCATTTAAATGTTTATTCGCGCTAAAAAGCTCTTGCGATGAAAATAAAAGAAAAGGTGGAAAAGCAAGAATCCCAAACTTTCAAGCATGTCGCTTAAATGAAGCATTTTAAAATGGGGTAAGCTTAAAACATGAAATGTGTCGAAAAGCGCTAAGACCACGATATTAGACAAAAATCGTGCATTTCAATGAGTTATACAATTTTTATGCGGTAAGATTTTCCTTTTTCTTATGGTATTCTAGCTATTAAAATTCAATCAAATAAATGATGCATTTTGTTATTCATGGTAAATTAAGGGTAGGTACTCTGAAATGGTCAAAAATAACATTTTTTGTTGTAAGCACTAATAAAGTCTCTATTGGAAAGGTAGAATGAGATGACTGACAAATTCAATGCCATAGCCGAGCAACCAGACGGAGACCGGGAGATCCGTGGTTCAATTTCCGGCTATGGCATTGAATTTTTCAGTCATGTGATTCTACCTTTCCAACCCAGTCCAACACACGGCTTGTGGGAAAGAACAATTAATTCCAAAATCTATATTGTTTCCAGTTTCAGAAAATATATACTTTTTCGGGGTTAAGAGGTTTATAAGACATTTAAATATCATTTAAATGCTAGACTGCATTCCTTTTTAGAACATTTTTGTATCTTTCAACAACGAACTACTATATCATGCCCAGCAAGCAGTTCAGCAAAAGAGGCCAAGACCAAGAATAGGCAATCAGAAAAGCTGAAGCAATCAGAAATGAAGGTGCAGATGATTACGACCCTGGAATGTACTGAAGTGTGGCAGAATTTTAATGTTCAAACTTTAAATTCAGTTTTCTCAAAACAACATTTAAATACTTATGTACCTTTTTCTCATAAAGTATAAGAGGTAGAGAGCCGAAATTTTCAGTACATGTATACAACACGTAGCTAAACTTTCTGAACTACAATATCACAATTTTATAATGTATATTAGTGATATTAAGAGAGCAACAACTTTGCAAATGTTCCACAATTTTACTTTTTTGATATTGTAAATAAGGTTTTTTCAATTTCTAGTGAACTGATATACATAACTAAATAAATGAGGTTCAGAAGATAGCTGATTATACTAAGAACAATAATACAAAAGTGTGATTCTGTATTACAAGTATCACCAGAGGAAAAGGTACATGTATTCATATGTTTTAAGAGTAAATATTATTTTTCTGCTAAATAAAAATAATTTTTATGGGCCCAACTACATACGTTATCAATGTAAATAACCACTTGAAATAACTGACATGATTTATAGAATAATTCAAAAAAATTTAAGAAACACCATTGATCACTTTAAGAGCAGTAGCAATTTAACACTTTAGGTGTAATTTCCATGTGTCCCCTTGTCCCCTTAACGATATACATTTAAGCTATTATGCATAAATCTTAACACAAGGTTTTTTAATCAAACTCTTTGAGCCATTTTCAGAAGCTCTATTTTCACACACACACACACACACACACACACACACACACACACACACACACACACACACACACACAAAAGAACTTTTTCCGATTTTTTTTTGTTTAGGGTACCTCAAAACATGTACTTCCAGTTTAATCTCGATATCAAATTTTGGAGTAAAACGCAATTATTCCTCTATCTACAATTATTAGATGCTAGAGAATGAAAAAGAAAATGTGGTTTTGTTTTCTGTATACCCTTTGAAGGTTTAACCCTTTCAGACCGGATTTATTTTCCACTAAAACTGGTTTCTACTACTTAACCGTACCTGTCCTCCCGCTCGTAGTTGAATTGAACAAAGGATTGTACATCGCTGGCTAGGATGCCGACGTCAAAGTTTAAATAGGTTCGAATCCCTGCTGGAGTGTCATTAATATCGGTAGGGTTTGTTTTAAGCACTTATACGGAATTAATCAATTTTTTGTAATTTTGAAGTTATTTAGTTTAATTTCTGGTATATGATAGACATAATTTATGCGCAAAATTTAGTCTATACAATTACCTTCCTAGATATTAAATATTTCATACAAATTTACTACCACTTATTCATCCAACCTCACAGATTCCATATAATGGTGATAAAAATAGTTTGTTTCCTCTTTTTAAGCTTAAAATTGCCAAACTGTTTACTGACCATTGAGGTATTAGTTTTTCTTCCTTTATAGATTAGTTTCGATAAAATAATAATTTTTACCCAAACGACTAGAATTTCAAAAATAGTAATTACTAGAGCTGCAAACAGGATTATAAAGCTCAAGGTTAAAATCTTAAGTCAAAATTGGAACACGGTTGATGCGTAAGGAACGATTTATATGCTGAAAAGTACACATTGGAGAAAGAATACAAAGTAAAGCATATTAAAGGCTTTTAATTGCCTGCATACTTTTTAACATTGTTTATACAATTTTTAAAAATGCAGAGAGAGAAAAAAATCTTGGTTGTTGCAAAATTTCAGTTTCCGATTCCATTAAAAATATCTAATTTTTAAAACGATTTAGTATCTTCACTTCTAGTTTGACACCGTAAAATTACGTGTTATCTAAAGTATTTTTCAGCATTTTTAATACTGAAATAACTCTTTGAGCGCAATTTTTAGAATATTCACCACTGGTATTGCCAAAAATTATTTGGTTTTTTATATAAACTGAGAAAATTACCGAGCAATTAATTTTTTCTATGACTTAAATGGTCAAGAAAACGTTCAATTAGGGTACGTTTTAGAAACATAAACCCAGATACTTTATATTGTTCATTAAAACTTAAAAGTTAAATGTTCAGTCAGAAATGTCTAGTGGTTCAGAGCAGGAAACATTTTGATAGGATTAAAAATAAGTCATGTCTAGTGTTTCAAAGCAGGGAACAAAAATGTCATTTATAAAGTGAACGAACATAACATTTTTCATCAATATTTAACACTGAATTGCAACATTTTGTATGTGAATTTACATTTCATTCTTATGACCAAATTTAGATTAATATATTTATAAGCGCATATTTTAGGATGTTCGAAGGGGCATCGTCCTTTGTAAAAAGAAAAAGGAGGGTACGGGATAACGCGAGGTAAACGCTGATTGGCATGCATGGTTGTTGACGGGGCTTCTGAGCATTATTTTGCATTTTGACTAGAACAATAAGACATAAACTAAAACCCTGTGAAAGTAGGTTTTTTATTTTTGGTTTTTAATGTTGGATGTGGTGCTATAAGTGACAATAAAGGCAGGGATTGTTTATCAAAACTGTGAGGTAGCCTACAGTTTTCACAAAGCGTAAGAGTCCAAAGTTTTAATCAAATTGGTCAGATGGTGAAAAATTTGTACCTATGAGTTTGAAAATGTAAGTAGAGGAAGAACTGAATGCCTCCCAAAAACTCTATATTAAGATTTCACCGGAAATGTGTGTGTGTAATAGCATATGAAAAGGCAGTTGAATACCAAACTTGGAAGTTCAGTGTCTTCCAAAATGTGACACCAAGATTTTTTCCAGAAAATCCTCCCAAACCAAACTATCCTTTACATAGATACATTTTTGTTGTTTTTTATTTTCTCAAAATACATCTACTCATTTTGAATAAAATGTCATATATTTAACATATTTTCATGACAAAATGTATTCAATTTTCTGGGTGAAGTTCTCTTCATTCTGAATGACTTTTGCATAAATGGTGAACCGTAAGAGACGGGTAAAATCTTGCTGTACAAAAGATGTACATCTCATTGAAGGACATGATTTCTCAACTTATTTTGTAGCGTTTATCATTCCCGAGGCATTCTCTTTTATTGGTTTGAATTTTCAAATGCCTTTCTTTTCAAATGAAAATCGCTTATTCTGTTCTTTTATTTTCCTCGTGGTAAAGAAAGAGAACGAAATTCCAAAGCTATCTCATAGCGACCGACTTTTATTTGGCTATCGCTTTAGTTTACTGTATTCTTCTTATACTTACAACGAAATGTGAAAATGTGAAGGTTTATCTCTATTAGCAAGAAGTACGTAGAAGAATAAGCTTTCGTACCAATAGCTTATAGAAGGGTGAGTAGAGAAGGGCATGTGAATGCAACACATCCGATCTGTTTAAATTATAAGATATGTTATAACTCAAGTGCACAAATTTGTATCCTGATTGACCAAGGAAAATGCTTGAAAAATAAGGAGGGTAGTTTTTTGAAGCAGTAAGATAATCTATTATTTTTGTCACCTCCTATTTGAAAAGATGTGCCAAAGCTTTACATAAGAGGTTTAAAACATTCTAGGAGTAGTTTATGGGAGTTGTAAGGTAGCATGAGATTTCTGTTGGGTCTTTAGTTTAACTGTATATAGTTTGGTCTACACAGGTCAAAGAGTGTTGATTTGTATGTTATGGGTTGAAAATACGGTTGTGCCGACTTGTTGAAAGTTGTAGGACGATTTTTCATTTTTGCCGTATTTTAAAGCACAGGTGCATCAAGTTTTGTCAAAATCATACCTAATATACTCCATGCTAACAAAGTTGAGTGAAATTAGAGGAAACTTGGGTGCCATGAACGGATGGGCAACTCCTCCCCCATTAATCCGTTGGGATGAAAGACATTAGAATTTTCCATAGCGAATTAAACTGTCACAATGTACCCTCTGATATTCATGACAAACGAAATGGAAATAAAATTTGGTTTCATGAGTATAAATACAACTTCTGGAAGTATTGTATAACCTATGTTCGTCCGGAAGAACAGCGCTCTACAGTGGTGAAAGAAGTGTCAACAACAGCTGATACACACACGAATGTTCTTTTCTGAATATTAGTATATACGTATATAAAAACCATTGTAATTCCATAAGTTTAAACAAATTCTCAAAATATGTATGAGTAAAGAGAAGGGATGTATTCAAAATTATTAATTTTTGTACTTATATTTGACCTTGAAGCCAATGGAATTAGAAGGAAGGATTATTAACGTGAAAGTCAATAACGAAATAAACTTTTATGCAAACTTTTAAGGTATGCTGCACTAATTCAAACATTTGAGAAATATTTGAGTTAACCAGAGTCAAAATCACTTTATTAAATGACAGAATACTATAAGATTTTACTAAATTTATATACGATGTACAGAACTATTACTTTAACACTAACTCACCGTTATCTTCAGTGCAGTGTTGTGAGTTTTGATGAAAACTGTGTTCCACAGTAGTAGATTTGATGATTCTTCTCATCAGACGTCCTCCTGAGTTATGTTCACTTTAGCACTAACACCACTAGGTTCTTCTCCTAGCGCACAACAATGAAACACTTCCACTTATGAATTCAACGCACCTTCATTGTCTTTCCTTATTTGAATAGTTCGTTTTTAACTCCTACACTTAACTCTGCCCAGATATCATATTATTCCTACACAGCAAAT
Organism: Deroplatys truncata; assembly: GCA_030765065.1. Taxonomy (NCBI): domain Eukaryota; kingdom Metazoa; phylum Arthropoda; class Insecta; order Mantodea; family Mantidae; genus Deroplatys; species Deroplatys truncata. Next base: position 95,767,845 of record CM060986.1, on the reverse strand, counting down.
ACACGCTTTGGGAACGTAAAGAATTGATTGTTGGTAACAATAAACGCCGTTACGTCCCTTCTGAGCGGGCGTATGTTCTGCAGGCAGTTGTTGAACGCTTGCAAAGTGATTACAGCCGATACTTTGATAGATAGGCCCAGTTGATGGACAGCTTACATGCAGTTGTGGCGAAAAGCAAGACGGAAATGCAAAAGAGAAGGCAGAGTGCGAAAATTGGTTTTCGAGGATGGCGCTAGTGATGGTGGAGTGATCTGCAATTTTCAGGGTGTGGTAGAGGAACTCGAGGGTGCTGTATTACAATCCCGCTTCAGGTACGAATGCAAATCTCCTGTATTAATGACGTTTTTTGTGCACGTCAAAGAGTTGATTATCCGTCCTGTCCCGTTGATGGCAAATTTGAAAAGTGGAATAAATACAAACCCGCAGCGGTGAGATACTAAACTGTTCAACAAAGTTTTTGAGATACGAAACTTTTAACAGTTTTCATAGATTGATTTTTTCATTGTATAGTAGAACTCATTGCAAGTTAAAAGTATCTCAGATTCACAAAGTAACCATAGATGTATATCACTTAAACTGCAGATATTTTTGTTGTCTCTTACTTTTCTTAGCTTTACTGAACACTGCACTCAAATTGAAGTTAAATACATGCTTCAAAATCCAATCAAAAAGCAATTTCACAGTCTATTTGAATACACAGAAAAAAACTTGAAACTTTTAAACACTTTCATTTGTTAAAAACACTTTTACGACACGATATCCACAGGTATATATTAGCAATATTTGTCATTTAAAATGTGTGAGGAATGTATATTTCAGAACGGAAATGTTTTTAATGCATGTCTGAAACAAAAGGGCCCCAGTTGGTATTGTCACTATTGTTTATTTTAATTAATATTTAACGAATGTCCATCATAAATAATTCATAGCACTTGATGCATGGTATAACGCTATAGAACAAATACATTTCGTACAGTTTTGGCAGTTGACAAAATTTACCGCTTGAGTACCCGGCACGTCACCGACGCGACAGCGCGAGATATTCGCGATGTTCCTGTCGGTTACAGTAACGGAGGGACCGGAACCAGCGCGCTCACTCCCGTGCCTGTCTCCCAACAAGCTCCGGGCTGCTCCGGGGCTCCCGCCGCGACGCGCCGGTCCGATCGATCTCCTTACTCCTGCTGACATCTACTGGCCAAATTCCGCACGCACGATTTCTCGTCTTGCCGGTACCCAGAATTAAGTCCTTTTGCTCAGTCTCCCGCTATTGTATAAAAATTCCAAGCAGAAACCACGAGCAACACAAGGCAAAAAAGAAGGTTCTTTTTTAGCGGTTTTCTGCCAACTAGATTCCCTCCTTGGAGCAAGAAATAATGTCAGACGGTGCCTTCAGAAATTCAGGCGGTCTTCTGGTCTGTGGTAGATAAGCCCATCGTACATAGGAATGTACCACGTCGTTTTTACTCAGACGAATTCCACAGAGGTCAGAAACGTTGCTAGAGCTAAAGGGTTTGAAAATTCTTGGTTTGAAATTGCGGTACGTAAAACCTTTAAAAGAAAGACACAAAAGATCATCTCTGATGCACAACAGTTGCTCACAATTTTGTGCTTATTATAATTTCACGTGTACTTTCTTATGCTATTCCTATACAAAAAGATATTCTACACATTTTTACTTTCTTTACTACGTATACAGTAAGTAGAGTAGAGATTGCATTCTACCCAAAAATTAGATACCCAGGACTCAACAGAAATACATGTTTTGAAGCCCCTTAATCCAAAAAAGCATTTTTAGAAAATGTTTGTGTGTCTATAAATAGCATTACACAAAAACAAAATGTTAGATAAATACCAAACTTAGTATTTAAGTTTCCAAAAATGGGACACGAATATTTTCAAGAAAATCCTTAAGTTAGCTATACATGGAACATTTTTTGAAATCTTTGAATGTATGAGATCGGATCTTATTTTTATTTTAGTTATTTATTTACTTATTTAATTATTTTATTTATTTTCCTTTTGTAGTGAGCTCATAGGAAGTGAGAGAGAGGGGGAGAGAGAGAGAGAGAGAAAGAACAATAATATATTTTCAAACACATTACAAGGATGGCAAAGTGAAGTAAACCTTTGTTTTGAAAAAGTGAGGCTTACACGTGTTCTCAAATCCCTATTCACTTCTCGAATTTATGTCCCATAGCATGCACGGCGCGCCGGTAATGTTGGTTGTATGTTGCAGTGGTGGTACACATTTATTCAGTTACGAGTTAAGGCTCTGTGCATACATGAATCCTGAAGTACAACGTGTATTACATACATATATGTCTGCAAACAGGAGCAGGATTCGAACTCGGAACATCTTTGTTGGAAACCCTCTGCCCTAACCATTTGTAAACAAAGCTCAGCTACGAATCTGTAAGTCAAACACTACCTAACAGGTAATCTTCAGATATCTAATTCATGTCTGACTGGAAGTATTACTTTTATTTTTTTTTAAATACGATTGAGCCATGAAAGACTATACAAAGTACTTTGGAGACATTTATTTGTTTTCCTTTGAATCCATAGTATTCTCATTCTTTGGCTGTGGGCTTTCTTTCTCTCGATTGTTATTCCAAATTTTTCTTTCGGTTTGTCCTCTTGGTCAACTTGTTAATTATGCAATTTGATTCTAAAAACATCTCCGTTTAGGGTACCTCCTTGTATAATTCCTGCCAATTTTGAATCATTTTTACTTCGGCAATCCACTTCATAGTATGTACCTGTACTTATATCTGTTTTCATAGAATTCCGTTGTTTGTTTTCTGAGGCTTTTGAGCTCATTCGTTTAATATGTGCAGAAAATCTTAACTCTCGTTTTGTAATATCACCATGAATATCTGCATATATTTTTATTTTATTTTTACTTCTGAATCCATATTTTTAATCTATGACTTATTGACCTAAAGTTTTTCTTATAATTTTGCATTCTTTTTAACAATATTTTTTATATCTGTTTATCTGTTCGAAGTTAATGTTTTAGCTCCAAAGAGGTACTCTGATTTAATTACACTGTTATATGTCTTAATTTGTAGGCTTAGACATGCATTTTTTGTTATACTTAGATATTTTCAGTACATTTTTGGCATCTACTTTTATTGGCTTTAGTTTCGATTCCATTTACCTGAATTATTTCACCAAGGTATTTAAATTGTGAAAGTCGTTTCATTTTTACTTTCTCTACAACGAACATAGTAAGTAGAAAGGTATTATTACATTCCACCCAAAAATTCGATACTGAGATTTCACCGGAAATACCCGATTTGAGGCCCCCTAATAAAAAAGTTTTAGAAAAAGGTCCGTGTATGTGTCTGTGAACAGCGTAACTCAAAAACGAAAAGTTGGATAAGTACTATACTTGGTATTTAGGTTCATACTTTCCAAAGATGCGACACTTCAATAACCATTTACATGGAACTTTTTTCTAAAATTTTATTTTTCTAAAAAGTGGCTCTAACTGTTTTGATTAAAATATCATGTATTAAGAATATTTACATGGCAAATAAAATGTATATTTAGAATTTTATGGAAATAGCCCGTGAAGTCCCCTTCATTCGGAAGGAATTTTGTATAATCTTGTATAACCGATAAACGTTAAGCGATAGACGATAAGTGATAACGATAAACGAAAAATGTAGATCTCTTTAAAACACACAATTGACTTAATATAAGTTTTTCGTAGCATAAGCAATTTCTGAGATATCCATTATTAAAAATTATTGTTAATACTTATCATTTTTTTAAAGTCTCATCGATTTTCAGTTGTTTCTCGCGTTTACATGGTATCAGTATGGAATTTAAGGCCGGCAGAGAGTATGCAGTTCTTCAACATTTGTTTATCCTTGTTATCTTTGTATGCATAACGAAATGTGTAATGTAACTATTCTTGCAAAGCTTTATTTGGATTAAAATTTAGTACAAAGAAAAGTAAGTTTTAGTAAGAATAGTTTGTATACCCACTAATAAAGATGGAGGCTATAGGTCATGTGAGGGATCACATCAGATTTTTTCATATTTGATTTCCATGTATTCTGATGCTTCTTTGTTGTATGAAATGTATTCAGTTTGTTTCGTATTATTATTATACTGTAATGTATTATGGAATATTAGGTATTAGTAATCATATTATAAACGTGATAATACTATATGAAGTAATGCAATTAATAATACTCAAACCATATGTCGTTTAATCGACGTAACAATCAAAGCCAAATATTTGTACAAAGCAAAGCGTGATACGTGGTGACACTGTCAGTAATACCAGAACACATTAAACTAAAATATCTGAAGTAAAAGCAAAAGTCGCACGTAATGATGATAAAATAGTGGAAACGTTTTACAATCCGTAATATTTGAATTGCAATTTCGAACAAAGTGGACGGCTCTGCGGACCATACATAATAGCGAGTATTTCCAATAGGGCTAATGTAACGAAAAATATGCATTAATGCGCTTTCCATTCTTTTTGCGGCAATGCTTTCTCTATGTTTTATATAGTTTCCAATTTAAGCAAATTGATTAGGAATGAAAAGGATTTAAATGATTAATTACTGAACGTTATAACATTTATATTTCACATATAAATTCGGCTTCCCAAATGCATCTTCTTCATTAAAACTGTTAGAATCGTACTCGAGAAAATCAACAAACGAAAACTTACTATGCAAAGGATTTTTGAGACCCGGATGGGAAGTACCACAATAGGATCTGGACTTATTTTTGTATATACCTGACTTAAATTTTTGGAGTTATGCTTTTAAATGAACGACACGGACGCACTCTCACATACACACACAGCCTTTCTAAAAATGATTGGAATGGAGCGTTATTCAGAGATCTCCAAAATTCTGTTTCCAGTGAAATCTCTTTAAATTTCCTGCTATTCTAAGTAATCATCTTTTGAGGCTTCTTATTTAAGAGTACTCGACACTACACTTTTGAAAAGATTTTGAAAAATATAAAATGTCTACAAAATATCCTCCAAACATTGTAGAATCTGAATCCAGTTGTGGTAAGTTCCTTTTGTAATTTAATTCCTAAAAGTGACTTTTAAATAACAATTTAAGTGTGTGTACTACCAGCACGTGAAATAATCTAAATATTCCATAATTTTTTCCTTCGTTTTTTGTGGCATTGGCTGAGTTAGCAAGGGTAGGTATGTAGGGTTTGGCGATGGAGAAATCTTAAAATATTGGCATAGGATTTTTAATTAGAGGAATACAATTTTTCAAAGCAGTGTATGGAATTCCAAATGGAAGTATGCATTAAGAAGCTGGATGGGGGGTCGTGGAAATTTGGAGATCAAAGTAGATTAGGGTTTAGGAAGTTAAGCAAAGATTGAAGATGCAGATAGGCAATGGTTCTGGGATAATTTTAGAATAATTAAAAAGAATTGGGAAAGGGAGAAATGTGTGGATTGTTGTGATAAATTTGGAAGGAAGGGATATGCATAGATGCGATCAGGAGCAGTGTTTTTAAAAACTTTTAGAGGTGATAATGGGGAAAGATGTATTATGTGTGTCAAGCTGAAAGTAATGTTTCCTTGTTTATTAGAAATTGACGGAGGTTACATGGGAAATAAAACAGGACAAATTACATAAAGAAATGATAGCCCTTAAAATGTTAACTGGTATGGGGAAAAACAGAGAACGGAATAAAATGGTGGGAGAATATTTGGGAAAAGTAAGGGAGTAATGGATTATATCAGTGAAGAAACCATGAGAGAATTGAGGCACAAATAAAATAATTAAGTAGTGGAATGTAGGTAGTTGGGGGCTTCACTATACAGATAAACCTGGAAGCCTCACACAAATGGAAGTTAGTCTTACTAGATTGTAAATTTAGGTTTAGCTTTTGGTTTTAATTATAAAAGCGTTTGTGTGACTTTGCTTGTGTTTGTATATTTATTAAATTGTATCAGTGGTTACTATTTTTCTCATTAAAGTATTCCTCTTTATGTAATATATGTTCACTTTTTTCAAATGCTTGTTGTGGTAATTTTGGAGGTGTATGAAGAACCCTAAAGGACCTTTTCTAAGTTACGCATTTGGAGTTTAGGGTTTTAATACGTGATTGTGTTTTTTAAATTAAAAGTGTGAAGAACTCTTTTACAGGAAAAATTTAAGTTTACACAACATGTAATGTTTGTTTCAAAAAATACTATATTTAAGAGAGATTATGCAGAATTTTAATTTTTAAAATGTTCAAACCTTCATGGAGACCCAATTTTGAGCTTCTAAAAGTTATGTATTAGACCCAAATTAACTTACTCTTGTATTGAAGAAGTATGAGATCAAAATTCAACTAAAACAGTTAAAATTTGTAGAAATAACTAATTTAAGTAATAAGTAGCTAAAAGGTTGCTGGTTACTTTGTGTATTTGGTGAAGTGCTTTATAAGAGCGAATGATGGCGTTCAAAAGGAATAAAGACAATTATTTTTACAAAAATATTTACAAATGTTGTGTGCATTTGTATAGACGATGGTCTCTGTATTAACTTTGGTTTTACCATATTTGATATTTCCGTCTCCCTAGGATTTTATCCTGATAACTAGTTTTTAAACCAGAACCTTTTTATTTATAATAAGGTAGTAATTGATTTTAAATATGTTTACTTGTTTCTCTGATAGGCAGAGGAAGTATGAATTGTGTCTAAAATAATCAACATCGAGATTTCACCGGAAGCTGTCGCAGTTCTCAATATCTTGTGCTATCTTATTTAGTGGGCGCCTCTTGTTTTATTATTTTAAATTTGGGTTCATTGTCCTCCGGATAGCTATTATAACTCAGTCGAGCAAGTATCTCTAAGCAGGTCGTGTAAACGGAAAGGAGTTGTTACTAAGAGATAACACTGATAAAAAATTGTTTCTACACGTTTATTGCCGTCACACTTAATTAATAATTCACATATTTAATCTTTATACACGCCTGACTGAAACTGGATATTTCTGAATGTAACTACAGTCGTTATAGTCGCCGGGCACCAATAACTTCGTGTACTTTACATTTTTGTAACTAACTCTGCGACGTGCACCTCGTGAGAGATTTTTCAGAACTGTGTGACGTGCACCTCGTGAGAGATTCTTCAGAACTGTGAGACGTGCACCTCGTGAGAGATTCTTCCGAACTGTGCAAAACTTGCTTATGGCTCGAGAATATATACTCATTCACCTCGAATTGCCTAAACATTATAATAGAGCTGCTATTGGTTACCAAATCGCGCCCAATTTAGCGTCTGTTTTGGCCAGCCAATCACTACTACTAACATATATACTCTAGGGAAGATACTCCCTCCATTTCTAAAAGAGGCACGCTACGCTGACGTCATTTGTTTATCTCTTGCGCATGCCATTATTCACTTGTTTCTCACGATTTCATGGAAAAAGCATGGGATTTCAAAGCCAGCATACAGCGACCAGCTTTTTAAAGATTTAACCATAGTTTCACTCTCCTTTATCCCCTTGTACCTACAACAAAGTGCATTAATGAAACTTTTATCTCGATTAATTTTAGGTAAGCAGAAATATAACATTTTATAAAAATTCTTTGGAAATAATAAATCATTGTCGCTAGAGGATGTGATGTGAATGTATGATATTAGATTTTTAATAGAATGTAAACAATTAAGGTGTTATAGTTTTCTTCTTAAAGTTGACGAATCCTCCAAAAATAACTTTTTTCATTGAAAGTTTGAAAAGTTTAATATAAGTACTTTGTTACGCTTTCAATGGTTTAAGTATTCTGTTATTCGTTAATTCCTCACAGTTAGTGTTATATACGTGTGTTGTACTCGTAGGCATATTTCACATGACATATTCTGTCAAAGTTTTAGCAGATTTTTCTGGCAAGCCTTTCTGACATTGACACAAACACGTAAATTGTGAATGAATGAGAGACAGACATTTTGTTGCGTTCTCTTCAGCCCCTCAGAGTGACGTGATTTCATATGTAAATTCGCAGTGTTCCCACCCGTTTAATGTATTCCAGGGCTTCGACTGTCGTACTGTTTTATTTGCTTTTTCGATCATTGCTCTTCGTTTACAAACCTACTGATGCAGCAAATGTTCAACAGACAGCTTTAAAACTCTTTAAATGCTTCAGTAAAGAAATATCTTTGTTTTTCTTTTTTTATATTTGCTCCACTGCTAAATTCCTTTCTGTTGTTTCAAGCATTTATTGAGTTTTCTTTCACATTTCTACTCTGTAGTACCGGGGTCTTAATTTCAGAAGTAGCACCTTTGAGATTGCTGGTTCAATCAACTTTGCAGTCTAAGGTGAAAGTGGTGGGTGCAGGTCCACAGCAGATCAACGGAGCCAGAAGGAAACTTGAGCAGTAGTCGGTTCACTAATTATCGCCAATTACTTAGCCTTCTCTACCTTTATGACTATGCGAACTTGCTATCAAGACTCCGAAACTGCATAATCTCTTATATATTATTTTACTAAGGATTAGTAAGTTAAAGGAAATAAAAAATGAAACATAATGAAGAGCAGAGGGTTTCGTGAATTATAATAGTACTAGATTGTTATGTTGTGACGCGATGATAATAATAATAATAATAGTAATAATAGTAATAATAATAATAATGGCAAATAATTGCACGAGTAAATCTATTTTAGCAAATACAGTGTAAGACAAGGGTGCAATTTAGCACCCACTCTTTTAGTATACATATTGATGATGCCATAAGAGTTTGTAAAAAGAGTAGAAGGAATACAACTCGATTCAAAGACAAAAATCTTAGTGTATTATTGTTATTATTATTATTATTATTATTTATATGCATACGACCTATGTATAATAGAGAAAACAAAAATAGTCTTCAGAAGACTATATATGGGTTAAACAAAACTTTGGAAGATTATGAACTGAAGATGAAATTAATGGCATTCACAGGAAAACTAAAATAGCTAAAATAGAAGTCAATGATCGAATAATGGAACAGATAAAGAACTGTTGCCATTTAGGCTGTGATATAAGCTATAAATATGACAATCATATCATAATAATATCCATAAATATCAAAACGTGTGGAACTATAATAAGAACTTTAAAACAATAAAAAACGAAAACTCAACTTAATTTTTATAGGGCATGGCCGCACCAGTAATACTCTATGGGAGTGGAAGTTGGATTTTAAAAAATAAAGATAAGTCATATTCAGGCAGCAGAGATGAGGTTTTTGAGACCGTCAAGGGTGCAACAAGATGGGATAACCAATAATGAAGACATGAGAGAAGAAAGATTTAAGGTTTACTTCCATAGGAGAAATTATAGAAAATCATAAACAGAAATGGAAAGACCATCTTAAGAGAATGGATACAGGCAGGCTAAGCAGGCTACGAATGTGTTGGATTATAAACCAAAAGGGAGAAGATCGATAGAAAGACTTGTGTTGAGATCGGCGTGAGACCGGAACTGGTCAACGACCTAAACCTTTAAAGCCAGAAGAAGAAGAAGAAAACTAAGGATTACAAGTTTCAAACAAATATTATATGTGACATAAATGAAGCTAACGTGAAATTAATATACTATACTAACATTCTATATATTTACAATTATTACTTTGTCTATTTTATATGTATTGCCATGACATGGGCCCAAATATGTTCAGGAGAGCCTGGACATCACTTAACATATCGAATTTATCAGTACTACTGTTAAAAGTAAATAGAAAATCATGGAATGTCATAGATTTGCAAAACATTCTATTACACAACACAGCCCGTAAAACTTCCAACGGATAGATCCGCTTGCAAAATGTAAAATACACATAGGTAGTTATGTTTGCTGAGACTTTTTTAATTGGGTTGGACTGTAAGAGGGACAAGAATCGAATCTCGGTTGATCTTTTCCGTGGCTGTAGGCATAAACACGTTGGTGTTTTGAATAAAGATATGGGTATATTGTTACATGTCGGGGTGTAGGCCAAAAATGTTACCAGAAAATTACTAATAATTTAGATCACCCAAAACGCACATGGAGGGGGGGGGCAATACGCTGGCAGCCAAACGTCTGGGACCTTTGTGTGTAAATTTAATGGGGAGGCGTGGGTTTTTATATTACTCTGAAAGATTACATAACACAAATTACCTGGGATTTATTCTCAAAAAGATTTGGATTCTCTACATAGTTAAAAAAGGAAACAGGATGAAGGGAGATGCCACAGATCGTAGACCGGCCACACATGACTGGTACCAACGACCACTTCCGTTCGAGTGCCGCTGAATTGCCACCAGACGTCAACGCTGTCTAGCCAAAGCCAGCTAGGGTTGACGTCATACCAGACAATTTCAAAACAGATCTTTCACTTTGGCGTGTTCCGTGCCAAAATGAAAGACCGTCAAACGGAAATATAACTTAGGAGACCCAATAATGCTACGTCTGGTAGCAACAATACAGCACAACAGTGCGTTTGGTAATGCCAATAAAATTAATATACCACAATATATGAAGATATGATATATACATTGATATGTGTGTATGTGGGTGTGTGTGTGTGCGCGCGCGCGTTAATAGCACTAAAAGTTTTCACATACAATGTAATTGGTTTTAATAAGAAAGTCCATTGAAATACACCACCACCTATGTATCATGGCTAAACAAGCTACCTTATTACTATCGTAAATGATATTGTGTTATAAATAGCTCAGTGTGTTTTCCTTTCTGCATGTTCTGTCTGCATCCACGTTACCCAATTGGAGACCATTTATGAAATATTTATCACAAATAACGTAGAAAATAAAGGAGTTTATTAAGCTAAATAAAATTAACTGAACAATAACTAATTAAAGTTAGTTATAAGAGGTTATTTTCTAACGCTGGCATTTGTTTTTAAAGTGAGCGTGGTGAAATCTAAACGGGAATTTTCTATTGAGTTTTCCCTTTTCATCTTGTGTGGAGAACCAAAATATTTACAGACGACGTTTTTGGTCTGATAACTAAAGTGTCGTGAATTATTAATGGGTGTTTCCCGAGGGGTGACGATGTCATCCTTGCAGCGAGAGATAACCTCCCCAAAGTTGTAATTTTACCCTCAGGACGGTCAACTAGTAGCCAATAACTATCCAAAGGGTAGGCAATGAGCGAAACAAAAAAAGATATTTCCAAATATTTACCTAACATATTCGCATGCTATATTTTATGCTTTCGGCACTAATAAAGTCTTAATTTTATCGTTAACCAGCACATCAACACAGCCTTAAGGCGATATTCTATCTCACCCATTTTGAAGAAACTCGTTACTGGAGATGTAAATTTCACGAGTTTAAACAAATTTAATTGAAAATTACGTCATAATTTATATCATGCATATAATACTGCTTAAATTTTAATGAAAAGTAGTTTTTTTAATCCTTTGATAATGGTTCCCTTTCCCACGATAGAAGGTTTGAAAAGTTTAAATAAGGTTTAAATATATCTATTAACTAGATAAGGTATTGCGTTCCACCCAAAAATTCATATTTTGAGGCCCCCTCAACTAAAAAAAGCAGTTATAGGAAAAGGTACGTCTGTGGGGGGTCGTGTCTGAAAATAGAATAACTCGAAAACAAAGGTCTATTAAATATCAAAGCTGATATTTCAGTTCAGCCTCTTTCAAGGATATTACACGAAAATTTACAAGAAAATCCCCCACCCCACCCCAAATCCTTGACTTGGCTTATCAATCATAAAAGGCCACTCAAAATAAGGAGGACTTCACAGGCTACTCCAGGAAAATTGAAGATATACGTTTTATTTGTCACGAAGATAGCTTAAATATAATATGGTATTTTAATTAAAAGCATTAGTCATTTTTAAGAAAACCCAACATGACAGCAATTTTTCCACGTAAAGGGTATTATGATGTGAGGGGGATTTTCTTAAAAATCTTGGTGTTGCACTTGAAAGACCGTGAATTTAAATACCAAGTTTGGTGCTTAACTGACTTTTCGTTTTTGAGTTATGCTTGGGATTATAGGAGCTGCAAAACGTGTAGTTTAGGCAACATTTCTGTATCAAATTACATACATATCTTAAGTGGTGGAGAACGAAAAAGCATTGACACAAATTGTATATTTTTATGGCCTTTATATTTTTCTATCATTTTAGTTTATTGTACAAAATTCAGCAAATAAAGGAAAACTTCACAGGATATTCACAGAAAATGTATGAGATATAGTTTATACATAATGTAAATATTTTAAGCGTATTACATTTTAATAAAAATCGTTAAGGGCAGGTTTTGAGAAAATAGATAATAACAAATGTTTTTTCCATTTAAATTGTAGCTTGGTGTGAGGGAGACTTGAAAATCTTCTTGTCATATCTATAGAGGTAGAAGTAGAGGTTATTCAACGGGGCACCTCGCCATCGACCAACTAGATCTATTCTGGCTACACCCCCGGGAGGTAGGGATGAAGTGAAGAAGCCGAAGGAGATGGTAAGTCCGCAGGGCCACAGAGAAGCACGGTAGTCTCCATCATTTTCAGTTTGAAATACCCGCCCTCACCTGTGGATGCGAAGAATCCGACGAAGCCACCCTAGGCTTATCAATAGCAGACACTGAACTTAAATACCACTCATACACACATACGCATACACACACTCATACGGATCATTAAAATGCTTTTCTGGATTCGGAAATCTTGTGAAATATGGATATAGAGGCTACTGGTGAAAGGGAAATAAATGAAAGAAGATAAAGTCTTAGGAAAAATGTACCTGAGTTACAAAATAAGCTTCAAATAAACGCAAAAGTTTGAACTTCACATCACAGTACGACTTTATAGTAGCATGAACAGAAAAGCCACATTATAGAAACCGTGTAACAGGACTGGATGGCCTGCTCATATAATTAATTCCATGTGCGATGCATAGAGTAAAGCAAAGAGCACAGCTATTTGTGTCACTTAGCCATATCGGCGAATAAGTGATGGCAAACACGTGGGCCATAGCGATTAAAAATATTGCTATAGAATGGAAACACATGGCCAATAGAGATGAACGGTAAGTGTTTCCCATTTTCCCAAATATCACGCACAACCTAAGCGCAATTGTAAGATATATGCGAAGCTAGTTTAAATGGAAATACACAAAATTACCTTTAGCATTAGATGTATGCATGCATTCCCTTTATGTAAAACGCAATAAAAATCCAATATATCTTGCCTCTTCCTTTTTATTTCCTCGTCTTTCTAACGTTGATCTCATGATGCAGTTTACTTTTATGGGTAGTTCGATATTGAAAAACAAATTCATTTAATTTCCAATAGGGGATTTAAAGCCTGACGGAGTTGTACTAACCTGATGGTTCTTTGAAAAACGTTGGTTTGGGATGAAAGAAAAGTATTAAGTGGTGCTACGTTATTCATGATAGATCTGAGCCCAGGAATTATTTATGTTAAGAAATAAGTGCTTACTTGTATTCAATATGGAAATAAAGTTCAAATGTTTAATCATGTGCATGAAGTAAAAAATTCAGAATTGTTTGTGACGAACTCTTGCGACAGAATAAGGGGAAAAATATTACAAACTTTCAGCATGTACATACGAAAGACAGTCAATATAACATGGAATATTTCGAAAATACTTATCCTCACGAAAAATATTCTGATGTATTGCATTCATATGACTTCCTCTACTCATTCATCTACAAACTTCTCTTACAAAAGCGTATTATTCTATATATTGCTTTTTAATATACTGAGGCCGTCTTGCTGAAATGCCCAATGAGTAGCTCTTATCTGCAGGGTAACTAGGTTTACCACGTTGGAATGAAGACTACGATTTGCGTTGATTCACAGTTTATTGATGATTCATTTTACAGGCAAGAATGTTCTCGGAGCAAAGGCTAACTGAGAGCTTTACGGGAATATTGGCGTAAACTTATTTTCCCGTTCACTAAATAAAAGCAAAACTCGCCCCCAATTATCACGGCGATATATAAAATATTTAAATGCTCCCGGAATATTAGTATCTTTAACTTATGCTCACATCTCGAACACGTGCTCGTGGGAGCGTACATAGATATATCTATACTCGCCGAAGTCAACAAAATACTAGAGAACGAGCTTCACGTTTCTCCTCAATTTATACAAATTTTTACCCACGCGCTACGGGGTTTACAGTTAGACTCCAACCCAGCCAGTGAACGCTATACAAGGCTTGGCTCTCCTTTGTATAAGCTCCCCAAGGGTGTCCAAGAGCTTGACTTACCCCTTCCGAATTCACGGAAATCTGCAGTTAGCCTCGCTCAGAATCTAAATTATATTATAAGCGATGAAATACTGCTTCAATACATAAGTTTTCAATTCTCATCTACAAATTTCGATCTAGGTAAACTGATAGTCGGATTTTTAAAGAGCGCAACACTATAGGTACATATGACAGTTGAAATGCTCTTCGCACGACCACCAATAAAACACGAATACTGACTTCCTAACTGAGAGAAGTAGAATTATTTGAAAATTCAAGGCGATAGCAAAACAACATTGGAAAAACAAAGTGCAGAAAGACACCTATTTGACATAAATTGTGTGTTTCACGAGATCTACACTTTTTTATAGTAGGATGGGGTAGGACTAGGAGCGGAAGGAGACTTAGCCCCTCGACCTACACATATATTTTGTACCTATGCCCCTGACGGGGCACCCCCGGGAGGAGGGATAAGGTGAGAGGAGACACAGGGCGGTCGGACCAGGAGGCACGACAGGCAGAGGGCAGGGTCTCTACCGTTTGCAGATTTAAACTCCTCGGAAGACAGCTGGTGCAGACGGCTCCCCTCCCCTGTGGGCTTACACTTACCCTGCACCCGGAGATCGCCCTCATTCCGGGAGACGTAGGTTTACTCAGACCATCATTTCCCCTGTCATGCACACGCCGAGACCTCTCGCCGACGCTTGCTATCCTGACAAAAATCAAGCAGAGGAAAGCTGAAGTAAAATGAGAATAAAAATGAAATGGAGGGACAGAAATTTCGGGAAATGTAATTATCCGTCCCAGCATTCTCCTAGGGACCCAAGAAACCCTTAAAAAAGTGGCAGGAAAGACGGCCGCGGGAATCAAAACCACGATCTCCTGAATGCGAGCCACAAACGTTACTGCCTGAGTCATCCAGTTAGCTTTTTGTGTACTAAGATTTTGTCCATCTATTACGGTTTAGAAATTATAAAGAGTCATTTGGAACGAAGAGGACTTCATAGGCTATCTCCAGGAAAATTCAAGATATACATTTCATTTTGTCATACAATATCTTAAACATACGGTGGTTTAATGAAAAACGTTAGAGCTATTTTTACGAAAATCAATAATAAAATCATTCAATGTAAAGGATAGCATAGGGAAGGAGATTTGCTTATAAAGCTTTGTATCGCATCCTTGGTAGATGCTGTATTTTTAAACCAAGTTTGGTATCTAATGGACTTTTCGTTTCTAAGTTGTACTTTTTGCAGACACGTGCGCGCTCACGTGACCCTGGTCCTTTCTCTAAAGATGCTTTTTGTTATTCAAGGAGCTCAAAACGTGTATTTCCGACGAAATCTTGATATCGATTTTTTTAGTGGAATGCAAGACTTGCTCTTCTTCAACTAAGTAAAGTGCCTAGTAGAGAACGTGCACATTTAACATAATTGTATATTTTAAGGCACCTGTATGTTTATTGTAATAGGCACTTCCCTATCTTTCAGAGCTTTCCAATTATACAAGTCATATAAAAACAAGACTGTACAAGGTATTTGCAGAAAACACTAAATAAGCGTTTATGAATTTTTGTATGTTTTGTATTTCATTTATATGACCCCTTTAACAGCTTATGTCATAGTGTTTTGACTCTGTCCAGTTTTTCAGGTCTCACTGTTTCGTTGTCCTCTAGTTCAATTTCACTGGGAGTTCACTTCACCAATGTCGCTTCATTGAGGTGAACTAGTTCAACTATCTATCACTTCACTTCCTTCGTGACGGCAGCCTCTTCACGCCTCTTCATTACACTCGGGAGTAGAAAACAAGATCTCCACAACCGTCGCTCCGCAGTAGCACTGAGTCACAGAAGCCGTTATTAACTGGCTCGGAGAGTCGCTTTTGATGTCGCAGGGGAAACTCACTTGCCAACTCGCTCGTTCACCCCACTGACCGACGCGACTACTTCTGTCACCACATGACTCGCAACTCAACTGGCACTCTGTCGCACTCGACTCACTTTCAACTCGCGACTGACTAACTTCTCACCTCACACTGACTGACTGCCCGCGAGAGCGCTCGCTCATATAGACAATGGAATCTTCCATAGAAATTTCTCGCACCTTCTAGAACTATTTCACACACTTTCTGGAGGAGGGGGTAAATAAAGCTTCCTGAAAGTTCTATTTATCTCCCAATAGCGGGCCATGTTTACACCGGCAAGTGACGTTATCACTGTTTACTTGGACCGCTTAGCGTCGACCTCCCGATAACCTGGGTCATAGCCTGTTCACTCGTTAACTGTTTGCGTTAACAGTAATGGGCTGTCGTCAAATACACATACCTTCATACTTCCTAAATCGAGAGCGAATAAGAATTAATCCCGGCTAAAGAAAACCTCCTACATTCAAACCGAGACCTCTGGATTTGCAGCTAGCTTGCTAACCCCTAGACCACAGGGGCAGTCTTATGATTCTTGCCAATATCTTGTAATTATGTGATACGTTAATACCAACGGTTATAGCCGTTTTTTAGAGAATACATTATAACGGAAACTTAGCATATATTGTGTGACTTGGGGTGAGAGAATTTTGTAAAGCTGTTCATCTTTTGTTCCTAAAAGATATGGAATCAATTATGAAATGTGGTACCTTCAGCGGAGCATAAATGTATTTCCGGTTTATAAAAAAGTAAGCCAGAAAGATAATTGTGACAGAATAAATGCAAAAAAGTGTAGTAATCTACCACTATCATAACAAACCAACTTACTTCATGAAACTAGAAAATTGTATAACGAATCGGATTTATTCAACAAGATATTTTTATAGGCACATTCTTTTTTTTAATATTTATTTTACGTCGCTTTAAATGCGTGGCCATATTGCTTGGGATCTGTTTCGAGATACCTTGTGGTTGGGTGTGTGGCTAACAGTTAGCCTTCAAGGTCTCATCCCTGTACCATTCTAACTTACTTTGTTATTTATGCATAGAAACTGTACCTCTGCTTCAGTGACGGGCAGTGGCAGCTTCGACCCGTGTCTACAAAGACCCTGGAGCATAGTAACTGGGTCTCTGCTTCTACACGTGCCGAGTAGATGACATTGGAGTGCCTTCTAGTTACCTGCTTTCATTATTTGTGGATAAATGGTAGAGCATACATACTACCATCTATCTTTCATTTTCACAATTAATTTAGACTTAAGATATAACTCTGAATCATGATATTAAATGTAAACTCCGGCATTTACCTTGGCGAACAAGGGAAGCCACAAAATAATCCACAAGGCTTGAACCCGGGACCTCCCGAATGCGGATCGCAGGCGTAACCGGTTTAGCCACTCCGCGAGGTATATATGTAGGCACATTGTCATTACTCACCTTTGGCATGTTCGATCCATGAATGCCAGCACTAATCTGTAGCGTACTAAGGTGCTCATGTGGAACCCGATCATCTTTGCAGCTCTTACTACTAACAAAAACCCCCTTTGCATTGCATGCTTAGATTACTAACAACGTGTGAGAATGATCGTCACCGGGGGGGGCGGCGTGTATGGAGTCACTCCTATAAAACATTAAAGAAAGCTTTTGATGACTGAAACTGTTTGAATTCTAGCCACTTTATGTTGCTATGTATTTTGTCGTGTTATGTAAGATATCCTCTTCACTCCGTTTTCATATCAAAGTTAGAGGCGGCTATGGATGCGCGGCTCCGTCCGATGTTTATTTTTTAAAAATCCAGATGAGCGTTGAAACAGGTCAGAGCAGCCTTTCAGAGCAGCAACATCTGAAAGGTTCATAGATCAGGGAGACGTTATATAAGACAAAAACAGCTGGTTCAGTTCTGGGAGTGAACATCATTTGTGAAAAGCATTCTTTGTAATTAAGGTCTTTACATTAAATTCCAGTTTTTATACAGTGGTATACAACTTAAATAGTGTCTCATAATTCCAGTTTTAAGATGCATGACTAAGTAATGAACTAGCAGTAACAAAACATCTGTGTATTTGTGTTGAGGGAAACGAAACTTAGTATGTAACATTTGTTAGGTTCTACGTACAGATTCTATGGCACATTAATAATTTTCGCAAAATGGCATTCTACTTGAATTTAATTTTGAACGAATATGCAAAACAGTATATCTCTAACAAATGTTTGGAGCGTATATTTTAAAGGTTTTAAACAATTATTTTGTAATTGCATTTAATTTCGATATTATGCATATTGAAGGGTTATGTAATTCTACTATCATACTGTATGTCTATTTGTGTGGTGCTAGTAAGGATTACATACCCCAGGAAAGTTGATAGGTAGAGGGAGAGCAATGCTTTAACACAGATCAAAATTGTATTCTATTTGTCTATTATTTTATATTTTGTTTGTTTGTTCTATTTATTTTTTTGCAAGGGAATATACAATTAATATATCATCCAAATTGTAAACTAACCTTGTTTAATGAAAATAGCTGCTTAATGAACAATCTCCGTTATCTATTTAAATTGATGCTATGACGGGCTCAAGTGAGCTTAGTCAAGTCAGAGGTAACAATTTTACTTATAGAATATGTAAGCAAATTTTATATTTTATATTTAAATTATAAAATTTACTTGTAATACGCGCATCTGCGCTTTCAAAATCCAACCAAATCCCAATTTGCAAAATTTCGCTTTCTTTTGTCTTTAAAATACCGTCAATAAATATGGTTTCAACCTGAAGAAGAGTTACAGGTTGTCAAAATGAATTAAATGCTGCAGCCAAAACCATTGCCAGTACCAAAAGTATTAGAATAGAACCAAAGCAGCATAGAGGTTATTAAGAAACGAGAAATAAGTGATTAAACACAGAAATGTTTCAATGCATAAAATATGCAACGGGGTTTTCACACTCACTAGCTGAAGGTAGTGCATTGGAATCTCGATTTCGCATTTAAAATATTTCAATTGTTGTCTCCTTCCCTTTTTCAGCTGTCTTAAGGGTCTACTCAAGCGACGGGAAGGCAATGGTAGGGAGGATTTCCCTTGGGGAAAATTCGGACGAAACCGACGGTGACGAAATTTACTGAGGAAGTTAAGAAAGCCTGCAACCTGATCTACCGCAAACCAAACGTCACGACAAGTATACCTGCTTAGTTCGATAGATCTGTTGTTACTATACAAGCTAATGCGACAATGGAATACGAATGGTATTTCATTGTGTACACCTTCATTTTAAGTGTAATGTAAAGAAATATTATTTAATTTGTAGCGGTTCCTACGTGGTAGCCTCGCGTCAAAGTGACACTATGCGCCGAGAATCCCACTAAGTTGATGATGATGGACCCGTAAAGAGATGATGGATGCTGTGTTACGTACCTGTAGTTCGTCTTTATGCCCGTACTATTGTGATGTATCCTGATGTTCTCGTAAGCTGAAATCTGATGATCGTATACCCGTATTCTTGTGTGTGTGTGTGTTAGTATGTTGTAATTATTATTTTATAATTGTGCCACGGCTGTTGTATTTTGAGTCGGAGCGCAATTGTGTGTTCTCAAGGTTAGGTATGGAGAATGTTAAAATATTTTGTACACATGTATTCTGTTAACTATTTCACTTGTATTTCATTTCCGGCATGTAAGCACATTGTTCACAAATCACTATTACCTTTGTCATGTTCATATATGTATAACTGGCACACTTTAAATATATAGTTTTAGCGTCTATTTAGAGACGAGCTTATACACGGTCTTCCTGCTCGAAGTCTGACAAGCTTCTGTTAGCGTTCCCTTCAACCGTTGTCTTAGCGTACGTATTTGGATTATAGGAATGTATCAATCTACCTGATTGGTGTTACTATCCAATAACGGTTTATGTTACATATATATGTTGACAGACTTCCATTGCCTTAATTATGAATCCAAGGTTCGTTACATGCTTACGTAGATGCTACTGCATTTCTCGTAATCTTTATTACTGGTTATATAGCTAACAATCGCCTTTCCTGTCATACTCTCGTGATCAAGGAAAGAGTGGAATTTAAATATAGATTTTTTTATTAACGGGTGTGGAATGCAAATTTCTCTACCTGCTATGTGTGAGGTAAAAAAAGCAAACACACTTTTTGCTTTAGGTAATTCCATCTCTATATGGAATTTTTGGGTGGAATGCTATACTTATCTATTATAAGAAAGTGGAAGAGGATTCGTATGCAAGATATTAAGACTTTTTATTTTGCAATCCATTAGTGCCTCTCAGCTTTAGGGGCAAGCAATTAATCTGTCATCCAGCAAGATGGCTCTGCGGTAACCTTGTAGGCTTGCATATGTGAGGTCCTGGGTCCGATTCTCATTGTATCGGCCGCTCTGACATTGTTCTTTTTCGTGGTGTTCCCCGGTAGGTAGGCGTAAGCTGGGTTGGATTATATATTGCCGCGAATTTTCCTCTCATTCAAGTCCTGTATGTTCTTCCTTATGTTTCAAGGTCGAGGGACCAGGCGAGTGGACAGCGGGCGGTGAGTGTGGTAGAGGAGTTTGCTTTGCCCGGGCCGTGATGGGCCCCCAGAGAGACCTCTCTATGGGGAGGCCTGTGTGGGAGATATAATATCTTGAGACACTAGGGACCCCACTCGTGTTCGAACCCGGTCTGGTTGCCCTCTATCTTCTTCACTTCAGCCCTTCCTCCAGAAGGTTTCCAGAAGCGCATAAGCCTTCATATTCACTTAGTATATAAAACCCTCACTTGTTGATAAGTATAACCAATTAGTTTGCCATATACCCGACTTTCTAATCCGACATAGCGTATCTTATATACTAAGTTTTATAGCAATCATTTCCTACTGTATTCCTTGGAAAGGTAACAGGTACACACAATTTCAGATAATACGGAGGTAACGAAATACAAGTACATACGCTTCCATTTATGCCATCTCCGCCGCTTGGGGAGTCACTTTACTGTCCTTCATAGATCAGGATGCATAGTAAGAGGAAGGTGCGTGTATCTGTTTACCTTTTCGCGAATGCAGTGGCGTCTTATTTTATGTGATTATTCACGTATGAACATAGAACTTTGAGCAAAGACGTTACTCTACTTCACTATCAATAGCAATGTTAAAGTAATATATAACTAAATAAAACCATTGTGCGCACAATATCTCCACGAAAAAGAGTTTTTAATGGCAACATAATATAAAACCGAAATGCATTATACTTTTTACTCTCAAAGAGGACACATCTTGGAATCATCTGTCCAAACTAAATAGACAACTAAATAAAACACGTTTTGCTCAATTTCTCAATGAAAAAGTATTTTAATGACAACATTACAATGTAAAATTGAAGTAAATTATCCGTTTTACTCTCAAAGACCACACATTTACTAGAGATTATTGTAATAATCTGCCCAATCTCCGTTCTTGTCCATTACCTGATTTAGCCGCCTAGGTAACTAATCGCTTAAGTACTGGAAGAAAAAATGTTCCCACATTTCATGACAGTGTTCCCAGAGGACGACGAGTGATTGAGTGCCTAGGCGGCTAAATTAGGTATTGGAGTGCTTTAACATCCCTTCAACAAACCTCAACCTCCCAAAATATTGTTAAAGAACTTCAGAAACTGTACAACCAAATAATAATCTCAGGTAAATCAGTATCAATCGCCTTTAATTCTGGGAAATGAAACAGCTGATCAGACAGCCAAAGAAACCACCAAACATCTCCCTCAGGACATCAAGATCCCACACACGAACTTCATCAAAGAGACTTGAATTAATCAATGGAGACAAACATGGAAATCCACATACAGACGCAAGTTACACGATGTCTACATTTCCGAGTACAATCTTCAAAACTATCATTTCAACCGCAAAGGCCAATTGTATTAACTAGACTACGTATTGGACATACTTCTATAACCCACAAACATCCCTTCAAACTGTGACCTTCCTCTGCAGATTCAACCTCATAGTTCATCATCTCGTTACAGCCTGCCGTATACAACACAGAGAAAGATGTGACATCCCCAACAGCCTACCAGACGCCCTAAATTCAGCACAACAAAGAACTATAAACTTTATGAAAGTCACAAAATTGTGTAAAAATGTATTGCACACCTATCTAGAGAATTTATTGTAGTATATACTACTACTGTTTAAAACACTGCATTTTCATTGTAATCATGTTCCGTAGTCTAAAGTGGTCGCGATATGACTTTAAAGTTGACGTGACAATAAATAATATATAAACTGAAAATTGACTATTAAAATAATGTCTAGTAAATGTGCCCTATTTAAGAGAAAAAAAGTATAATGGACTTCAGTTTTACATTATGCTGCCATTAAAGATACTTTTTCATGGAGAATTACCGCAAAACATGTTTTTATTTGGTTATATATTTAAACATGGCTATTATAAGTGATGAAGAGTAAAGCTATTGCTGAAAGTTATGTATTCATATGTGAGTAATCTAGAATTGTGCATTAAAACAGGACGACACTGCATGCACAAAAAGGAAACGGATACATCCACCTCCCCCATCTATACATCCTCAAATGTGAAGGCCAGTAGAATGCCTCCCAAAGCTGCGGGGACGACATAAATGGAATGAGTGTGCATTTCGCACTCTCGAGCCACTAGTAATATATTTTCTTTCGAAATAAAAATTCTCAGTTGTTAATTAAAAAAAGATGTAGGTTCACTGATACATAATGTTAACAAATTGCTCTCTTTATGCAATTTAGAATGCCCTGCTAACGAAGTTGATTACACTATATGTGCAAAGGAAATAAAGCAAAACTTTCTTACATGAGGGTTATTATTAAAACATTTTGGCATTGATGTTGCATGCGTGTGTAGCATTATAAACAGATTCGATTCTACTTAGTTTTGTTGTGTCGTAATTGTTAAATTGTGACAATTCATCCATCCATCCATCCATCTGGTCTATCTGTCTGCCTGCCTGGCTGCCTGCCTGCCTATAACTTGGAATGAAATAATATCCTCAGCATTTGTCTTATTTTGTATGCATATTCTGTGGAGTAATACAACTGTTTTATACTGCAATGCATTCTTAACTTTAAGGCATATGTTCTTTTATAAGTGTTTTCTAAAGTATTTGTATTTAAGTACAAAAGCTTCGCAAATGTTTTTTAATGTTTTAATAATGTATGAAACTGGATTAAATGATTTTATATAGCCTCATATCCGTCAGAAAGCCTGGGTTTTTGAATGATGAAAGAATTATCAAAATCGATTGAGTAGTTTTTGAGATTACCCTACATACTCGTACATACACACACAAACACGCACACACGCACATACAACAATACATACATATACAAATTCACTCCTTATAATATTATATATAGATGATGTAACCGACTTAGACGGCGACGCCTTTGACCCGCATTCGGGAGGTCTTGGTTTCGATCCCCCCTGCCCACCGTTTTGACCCATGGGTTTTTTCTGGGGTTACTCCGGGTCGCTGGGCGAATGTTGGGAAGGGTCATTAACTCTCCCAAATTTCCTGTCCTTCCATTTCACCTCCATTCGCATTTCACTTCATCTTTCATCTATTTGGTTTCTTTCAGGGTTCAGGTTTCGGAGGTAGGTCTCGGTGTGTGCATGGCAGGGAAAAAGTATGTCCTGTAGAAACCTCCCCTGGAATGGGCACGGTCTCTGGGTCCCGGGTCTCCAGGGGATGTGTAAGCCCCAAGGGAGGAGAGGACCCGTGCCAATCTAGGGGAATTAAATATGGTAATGGTAGAGATCCTGCCCTATGCTTGTCGTGTATCCTAGTCCGGCCGCCCTCTGTCTCCTTTCACCTCATCCTCCCTCCCGAGAACCCCCGCCCGGGGCATAGGCAAAAAGATCTGCATAGTCGAGGTGCTAAGCTTCCCTCCGCTTAGAATACTAAGCCTAATCCTAATATGGATATAGGTATGTAGTTCGTTAAAACTGAGCGAGGTTTACGTATCACAGATTATCGCCAGAGATAACATATATATTAATAAAGCATTGTTTTAAACTTGAAGCCAAATCAATGCATGGCAATACAGCAAAGAATGTTCCCAGAACCCAGCCTTCGTGCAAAACCTGACAAACTTTTTGCTGAAGAAAAATCCATTAATTTCTAAAAATCATCAACGAAATAATACGATTCCCCCCGTTAGGATTATATTCGCCATTTATATTAACATTGCTCATTTTCAATTTGATAATGAATGGAATTGTGCAAGACAGCTTTTTAATGAACCCGTGGAGGTTGAAAGAGATGAAAGTCGTTAACTAAAATGAAGAGTTTAATTAAAATAGTTCCCTTAGAGAGTGAACGAGGGTTGGAAACTGAAATTGCATACATAGTTTTATATCATGCCTTTATAGTTTCCAAAGCTATTATATTCGTTTAGAGTCTTTTTGATATGTAAAGCGGCACGAAAGGTTCGATAAGTTGCAATGGATAACTTATTTGGCAAACTCTATAAACGGAACAGGAGGTTCGAAATTGCCACAATGGTAAAACATAGCGAGATAAATGTGGTAATTTACGAGATAATGTCTCCAAATCTATTTTACTTTTTTATTTGTTATACTTTTTCCGAAGTATGTTCAGCAGTTTAAAGATAAAACATTGGTTAAAAATTCTGCGTCACATAGGCAATCTGTTTAAAAGACACTGAGAAATGACTAACTAGCAGGTATATGAGGTATTGTAACCCACCCAAACATTCCATATCAAGATTACACCGGAAATGCATATTTTGATGTCCACAAAATAAAAAACAGTATTTTTAAAAAACATTTTCGTGTGTGTGTGGTGTGTTTTTGTGAAAAGCATAACTGAAGAACAAAAATCCCCCACTCCAAAGTATATTTACATGGACCAATTTCGATATTTTTGATTTTTTTCAAAAGGGCTCAAACGATTTTGACTAAAATAACACATATTTAACAAATAAAAGTAACAAATAAAATTTATATGTAATTTTCAGCGAATAGCCTTTGAAGTCCTGTTTATTCGGAAGGAATTTGGAATAGTTTTGATAAACTAATAAACTAAAAGAGATGGACAAAAGCGTACTACACAAAACATGTAGATACTTTAAAAATGTATGATATACAGTGGTTTTCCTTCATTCTGCGGCACCGCACGGTTGTTCGCGCGCCGGCCGCCGCAGCTCGCGGTCCCACATAAAGAGCTATATTATTTCTGAAACCGCCTCACGTTCTCATATTGAAATTACAATCCAATGATAATAAGCACATAACCTTATCATAAGAGATGTTGGAAATATTATCCTTCTCTATCCATACATTTCTGCTTCTTCTTGGGAAATTTTCATTCACACTCGGGAGTTGAGTGTCCGAAATTGAGTGAATTTCTCGTCTATGTTTTCTTTTAGTGCTTACAATATATGCGGTTTTGTTGCAGACACCTAATTTTTCATGTGATCATCAAGGTTCTCGTAAATTTCCATAATTGGATTTCGCAATGACCAAGTATGGTTCCACTCATATGGCTATGTTTCGTCGCAAAATAACAGATGTTGGAGTATAGAGAAACTCGATTTTACACACCAGATTTTCTTACATGACGCAAGGTGCACAGTAAATGCCTACAGAATAATAGAATGTATATTATTTTTAACAAACAATAAATGCAGAGAGGTACAGGAATGACATACTCACACTTTTTTTAAACACCTGACTTACGTTGAATGCCATTCTGGATTTTTCCAATAAAACGTTGCTACCGTGCACACAGCTGATGAGTCATTAAATATAATTCAGGAATTTTTTGAAGGTGGAGTAATTAATAAACAATTATGTCCCTTACGATTCCCCAATTTAACTGTATGCATTTTTATGTATGGGGAAGCTAGAAAAAAATCTGATGTGATACATTTACATGGCTTTCTGTACCCTCTATCAGTTTTATTGGGTATACAAATTATTCTTAATAAATTGTATTCTTCTATCAATTAAATTTTTCTCCAAATAACTACACTACACATTCCGTTAGGATAAAAAAAGAACAATATTAGTCAAAATATTTAAGAACTGGACGATATAACATGCTGTCCTTAAAATTCCAAGAATGACCAAGTAATGAACAATTCTAAACTTTATTAACGGATATCTCAGAAATGGCTTATGCCACAAAAATTATTGGAAATAAATTGTGTTTTTTAAGGAATTCTGGTTTTGTGTGTAGTACGTTTTCGTCTATCGTTTAACGTTAAGGAGTTTACGAGATTATTAAAAACTGAAGTCGACTTCACAGGTTATTCCCAGATAGTTCAATATAAACATTTCATTTGTCATGTAAGTACATTTAATATATGATGTTTTAATCAAAATCCTAGTTATTTTTCCGAAATCAATAATTTCGAAAAAAGTTCCATGTAAAGGATAGTTTGGAATGGAGGTAATTTCTTGAATCATCCTTTTAAAATACTGAACCTAAATACCACCTTTGATGTTGATCCGAGTTTTAGTTTTGGGGTTATGCTGTTCAAAGACAGACACACACATACACGCGGACCATTTTCTAAAAATGCTTTTTTTTTGGATTCAGGTACCATAAAACATGTATATCCATTCAAATCTAGGTATCAAACTTTTGGGTGGAATACAAATACTTCCCCTACTTACTGTACGTGGTAGAGAAAATGATAAAGAGTATGCAACAAATCCCATACATTGCAAGAACTAGAAGAAAACAGGCGAGAAATTCACTCAGTTTAGGATAGTAAGCTTTCGAGTGCGAATGGAAATCTCCCGAGAAGATGAGAGAAATATGTGGACGGAGGACATTTCTAACATCTCTAATGATAAGCTGTGTGCTTATTATCAATGTAATTGTAACTATGGGAATGTGTTGTAACTATTATAACTGTTTCGGTGGGATTCCGAGCTGCGGTGGACGTCGCGCGAGCCGCCTTTAATAACGGATATCTCACAGACGGCTGATACCTCAAAATACGTATTTGAAATAAATTGTGCGTTTTAAAGAGATCTACATTTTTTGTTTAGTACCTTTTCGTCTGGCGTTTAACGTTTACAGTTACACAAGATTATACAAACTTTCCACCAAATGAAATGGACTTCACAGGCTATTCCCAGAAAATGCTATATATATGTGTATTTTAATTTAATCTTTAGAGTCAATTTTTATAAAATCAAAAGTTTCGAAAAATCTTATATGTAAAGGATAGTCTAGAGTGGGGGATTTTCTTGAAAATCTTCCTGTCCCATCTTGGGAAGTTATTAAACTTAAATACCAAGTTTCTGTTCATCCGACTTTTCGTTTTTGAGTTATGCTGTTCAGACACACAGGTAAACACACTAACTGATTTTTGTTTCATTTTGGGAGCCTTAAAACATGTATTTCCGGCGAAATCTCGATATCCAACTTTTTAGTGGAATAAAATACTTTCCCTACTTACTATACGTATGGGAGAAAGTAATAACCGATGGTGGGCAGAGAAAGTCACACGAATGTAACACATATTGAGCTAGAAAATTTTAAGGACTTCCACGCGTCTTCACGGCTTGTCTGCCTGCAGCCTCCAGCCTCCTGTGGTTTCTTCACTTCATTCCTTTCTCCTGGGGTAGCCGCAATGATCTATGTAGGTCGCAATGCGTGAGTTGTCCCCCTTCATTGTATAACCTATAACTATACTATACTGTTGTGGGTGGGGAATAGAAATAGAAGTCGTTAGGCAATGAATGTCGTTGGGAGTTTCAGCAAATGCTGGCGTGTAGTCTCTCTGGGCTCATCATCGAACAGAGAGGAGTCAAGTGACAGCTATAGGACGAAAAGGGCGGTTGGACTGGTCGCTTAATGCGTGGCAGTGACGAAATTGCGCTTCAAGAGAAGCTATTCGTGCATGTCAGTGTTAAACGTCATGTGGCACGAAAGGCGCAGTTAAGGGATATCTTCTCAGCGTTGAGGTATAACAGCGTGTGCGCCCTATTATAAATGGAGGCTGCACAATAAAAGAATGATTTAATAACTCAATTAATTTAGTTTTTGTAAAAGGTATATGCCCTACAGCTTGGCTCTTTAGAGGGGTACGTAGCGACAGCATTACTATTATTGTTATCATTATTTTATTTGTTGTGGTGGTATCTAAACGCTTAAGGACCAAATGAATTAGCATCCTCTTGGCGGGAAGAAGCCAATCGCAACAAATATTTTAGAACTTCGTTTGGATGTCTATTTGGAAAGAAGCTTTTGACACACACATGATGGCTGTGATGCAATTCAGCGCTGCAGTGAACTCATTTCTCGTCCATCCCACCCTCTATAAAGTGGTATCGCTAACCATGCTATATTGGGCTAGCAATCTCCACTTGTAATTAATTGTTCTTTTACAAAAGCCGCGTGTGTAGGACAAGGTTAAAAAGGTAGAAGCAAATTCAATTCCACAGCCAGGATTTGTATTTTTTGGCCTGATTCTACCTTTTCACGTCTCTACCCGTTTACCTAATCAGAGTAAAATTCATTAAGAGAGGTTACTTCTGACTCCCCTACGTTTCACACAGA
The DNA here is from genome assembly GCA_030765065.1 of Deroplatys truncata. NCBI lineage: Eukaryota > Metazoa > Arthropoda > Insecta > Mantodea > Mantidae > Deroplatys > Deroplatys truncata. The sequence goes on along the minus strand of CM060986.1, from coordinate 95,739,138 downwards.
GTATAGCATCGCTCATTGTTTCATGTTTGTTTCTTGAGATTTGATTCAAGCCAGAGAGTGGTGCTAAGGGTTGGGTGGAAACTAGTGTTAGACACATGTGCAAAGTTTACGGAAGAAATTTATTACTGTAGTCTAGGGGAATGGGCCACGGATTTTGCTCCCATGTGTACACATCTAACGAAATTACTTGTGTCAATGTGGAGACTCATACAAGAGACCCGATAATAAGGCTGCTGTTTCAGGCGCGTGACTTTCTTTCCTCTTTCTTTCTCTCTCTCTCTCTCTCTCTCTCACTCACTCACTCTCTCTCTCTGTCTATTTTATTTCGCTTTATACACGTTGTCATATCGTGAAGGATTCGTTAAGAGATACCTCGTGGATCGGTGTGTAGCGTGCAATTAGCCTTCTACGTCTCATCCGTGTACCATACCATACATCCTCACATGTCCACAAAGGCCTTGGTGCTAGACAACTCCACCTCTGCTTTTGTAATGAGCGGATGGCTGCTTCAACACGTGCCTACAAAGATCTTAGTGCTAGGCAACAGTATCTCTGCTTCTTCACTTGACCGGAAGATGGTAGGTGTCGTCCAGTATACCTGCTTTCATTATTGTGGATAGATGTCAGAGCATTCCCTATTATCACCTATTTCCGTTGTTTCTATTGTTTTAGACTTACGATGGAACTTTTGGGTCGTGATATTAAATATTCAATACGACTTTTATCTTGGGGACTGAGGGAAACCCAGTCAGATTGGTCGACCCGCCGGATTTGAGCCCATGACCACCCGAGCGTGACTTTTGAATCAACCGTACCATGAAATAGGTTATTGCTTCTTAGACAGCTTCAATTGTTCGTTCTATCGTATACTCAAAATACATATTATTTCCATCTCAACATTTACAGAACCATGTTATACTTTCTGAGTAAGTATATGTCGCATGCTTTTGCTGAAACTTGTAATTTCGCGAAAATACTAAGCAGATTACAAAAATCCGCGTGTGCTGAAAAAATGCGAAAGTACACGTCCCGCCGCGATTCTCCATGAAATGACGGACCTTGATAGGCATATAGTGTAACGTTTAACTTTACTCTAAAATAACCTAACCCTTTTCTATCTACTGGCTTTTATAGGCACAGTCAGATGGTGTGGGATGTAATTACCGGAGGGGGGGGGCTCCTCGACACTGCTACCAACTAGATCTATTGTAGCTACACCTCCGGGAGGCAGGGATGAAGTGAGAATATCTTAGACGACAGGCAGACGGGATCAGAGACGCACGTAAGCCTCTATCATTTCAAGCACGAAACACCCGCTCTCGCCAGTAGAGGCGAAGAGCCCCGCGAAAGGGCGATGAAGCGGCCAACGCGCCCTGGCGTTGGCGGGGAGAAATATTTTGAAAGTACTGCAACCATGCCATCTACCCATCACCAGAGACGCTACAGAACCCGGAGACACTGCCTGAAAGATGAAAAGGTAGAAGGATGAACTGACATGAGAGAAAGGAGAAGTCATGGTAGAATACAATACATCACCCCAGCATTTGCCTAGGTGACCAGAGGAAAAACACAAAAAATCTCATAGGCGGAGTGGGCGGCCGCCGGGAATCGAACGCTGGTCCTCCCGAATGCGGGCCAGAGATGTAGCCATCTGAACCAACCCGCTCGGAGTCATGATCTGCCTAGGTTCTTCGTTAAAGTAAAAGTCTACAACATATAGAATATCATACTACTACTCCTTAGCTCTACCGAGAAATTCGTATTTTCTAGCTGAAATCCTGTCTCTCCCAACACACGCTAGAAAATCGTACACTTCTATGAACATTTAGCCGCTAACTCGTGAATCGATCCTACGTCCCTCTGGTACACCTTTCTACAGGCAACTCCCATTTGTTTGCCGGATAAAGGTTTATTAGAGGGACAAGCGAATTATACACCCCGTGTTATTTATTGGGACTAGTGTACACGCATTCGCACTTTCCGTCGAGATACCGTTGAAAAGCTCAGATCGAGTACTGAACATATAATATTACTCTGGCCACACCTCGATAATTTCTGTTTTTTGCTTCATCACGAGTAATAACAGCCGTTCTACTGAATAAACGGTAGAGTGGCTCAGAAGTTAAAATATGCAACGTAAAAAAAACGTACGTGTGTGGAGCATTGTTTAAACGTATACATTGGTGAAATTCCATACGTGCTGTTTTCAATCTAGATTTTCAGTTTTTTTCCCTAGATTGCTCTACAATTGCAATGCACAGAGTATATTTGAAATATTTTACTTGTCAAGAGAAATAAAACATCTGATTTACTATATTCACATGAATTTCTCTCACACGGTATCGTTCGTTTTTTATGGCTTCTACAGAACTATTGTTACAAAAGCTATTTTACATATTAATTGAAGTAAAACTTTGCAGAAATTTTTTCATTACACATTCCATTGTGGCTATAGGCGAAAAGAGTAATATTGTTTTCTTAAGGTATTTAAAATACTCTCCGGGGTGCAATTTTTGTTCACTTTAAGAGAGTTCTCCAAATGTAGAGAGAGCTAAAGAGCGTTTTACTTATATAAGGATTTAATAGTATAATTTATAATTGATTTTTAGTAAACTCATTGTGCATGCTTTAGTTTTTTTCAGAAGGTGCTTTAAAGTTTCAATCTATGCTTGTAAACCACTATATTCCAGGAATGATATCAAAGATTTAAACATTAAATTTAAAAAATGTCTTTACATGGGACATTTCTATGAGACTTGGTTTTCATGTGCTGAAAATTATTAGGTACGTAGGACCATGAAAATTAATTTTATTCTAATTTTTAAACAAATCGTTGATAAAACCTCAACTAAACTCGCTGATTCTTGTAGAAATCTTGTAGGAAAGTAGTAGCTGTCGTCCTGAGGGTCCGAGGTTCGATTCATGGCTCTGGAGTGGCGATTTTAAGTTCCTATCCACGACTTCACCTCTGACTTACTGATGTGAAGCATCATCAAGGCCCAATGTGGTTCGGAGTCCCGGGAAAAAGCTATATGTCCTCTCATTCTACCATTGGAAGCAACGGATTCCGCCCGTTGGGTGCCTCCACTTCAGAAACGGGTGCAATGATTGCTTGGTGGAATGAAGTATCCCGCGTAGATCATAGACTATATGGGGAGCCTTAGAAACGACATTTTTCTAAACTTATCTGCAGATATCTGAGGTAGGAAACTCATATGACAATTAATTTCTTAGCTTCTGTCAAAGTTCGAAGAACATTGAATAAAAACTGAATCCTACTGATTATTTTGAATGCAACGAGATGAAAGAAAACTCAAATAAGAAAAACGCATTTATAAGTATATCTTCTAAAGCGATGCTTAGGAAGCTAGGTGCCGTTGTTTAAAAACCCTCGTAGAAAAATGAAACATTCATTCAGGAAGCTCAAAAAGAGTTGTCCTTCACAGTCCTCTGAAACGAAATATAAAATCATGTACTTATCTAACAATAGGGGAAACACTAAGGCATTACCATTATATCGACCCGAAGATTATGATGACTCGTGTGTTGATTTGGATGTATCCTGGTGATTAAACCATTTTGAGACGAAAATAAACAAGAATGGTGCTTTTTGTTCACTTCATCTACTCAATGCATGTTATTTTTACATTTGTCCTACACACTAATCTTATAAAAACCTTATCTTTATCTGCTTAATGTCAATTACGCTAAATATTTACAGAAATGGTTTCATTACATTTGTTGTAAGTGCAGGAGAGCGAAGCGATAGTCAAATCTGTCGCTATATGCTGGCTTGAAAAGGCCACACTTTTGACTTGATATCATGGAAATCAAAGATTAGTGCCTTAGCACTTCAAAAATGTCACTTCTAAAGGTTCCCATGTGGCCTATGACCTTCGGGGGATACTTCATTCCATCAAGCGATGACCCATTTCTAAAGCGGATGCACCCAACAGGCGGAATCCGTTGCCTCCGATGATGATAGGGAGGATGGCGGTGGTATGAGAGGACCTACAGCTATTATGTGGAGTCTGAATCACGTTGGGCTTTGGGGATACTTCACATGAACAGTCAAGAGGTGAAGGCGTAGATAGGGCCGACTTAAAATCTTCACCGAAAAGCCATGAATCGAACCCGATACCCGCAGAACGAGAGCTGGAAACGAAACCACCGCGCTACGCCAACGTCCATATCAAAAATATTATGTATGATATTCATTTGCGTTTTCTACAGTTTGCCATTTATTATGTTATACCTTCTACAAACCTTCTATTCCTACAAAAACGTATTTTTCTGTTTCATGCTAATAAAGTTAAATATTTGCAGAGATGGTTTCATTAAATTTCGTTGTAGCTAAGTCAGATCTTTACAAAACGAAACACCATATGCTGTCTTTAGAATTCCATATTCAAAACAGTGGAGATGTAGCACTTCAAAAATGTATAAAGTACTGTAAAATTGTAACCAATAAGAATATCTCGGATACGATTAATGTCACAAAAAATATTTGAGATAAATTATTATTTCTTCTAACAAAGATTACCGTTTTTGTAATAAGATTTTATCTCTTGTAGAGTGCCGGTTATAGGAAAGCATATAGATGCATTCAGAATGCAGCGAAATTAACAAGTTCCTAAAAGACATTTCATGATATGTCTCGTCGTGCAAACATCTTAAACATAATGTAACGCAACGGCTATAGCCCAAGGTTATCGAGAGTTCGGCGCCACTAAGTCGGAGGTAACCAGAGATAAGCAACGCCCCCGCCGGCGTAAAAATTGGAAAACTGAACTTGGGTTTTATTTATGGATGCTCTTTAACTGCTATGGTTCTTAGCGTTCCATTTTGTATTGGGCGTGAAAGCCTGCAAATTTTGCACAGATCTCTTTATCAGGCTTGAGGTTCTTTGACGTGCCGTAAATGTAGACACAAGACCACCTACTGTGCTTCACTTCTGAAAGACATGCTAGGGATTTTTCTGCGGAAAAAATTGCCCTCCGCCGGTAAAAGGACATTTAAAACGCTATCGGCAGATAACCAGTATCTTCTGGAAGCTCTTCAGATCCTCCAGAACGTTTGACGAAATAGGTCTGGAATGATGTTTGGAAGACTCCACTGGCTATATAAGCGAGCGTTCTCGCGAGAGGAACCAGTAAGTTGAGTTGGTCATCGGTCAGTGAATGAGCGAGTGCAATTCTGGTGCGGTTCTACAAGTGTGTTTGTAGACAACTGCTACGTGTTGTGAGTGCTACTGCAGCAGAGAGATTGAAGAAGTCTTGTGCTCGACTCCCCAGTAAGTGAACCGTCCAAAGAATTAGCTACATCGTGCGTATTGCACGTCAAGAGGGAGAGTGAAGTGACAGTGAAATAGAACTACTTCACCTTACTGAAGTGATAGCGTGAACTAAGTGAACTTCCAGTGAAGTTTAAATATATTAAACAATGATAGATAAAAACTAGTGACGTGACGGTTGAAAAGCTGTTCAAAGTCACAATATAGTATTTTAATCACAATGGTTAGTCGGTTTGAAGAAATAAAACATGTATAAAAATTAAGATACACACGCACGTTTTTTTAATTTTTTAATTGCTATTATTTTACTTTTTGGATTCAGTGAGCCTCAAAATATGTATTTCCAGTTAAATCTACATTTCAAAAGTTTATTTTAGATGGAATCAGTAGGTAATACACACAGTAAAAGCTGAGCATGTTTGGTATTTCACTGGTCGCTGTGCAACATACCACTTAAGTGAAGCCGCATGTAATATTCCTTTGTGATAGCAGTTAGCATAAGCAATTCCACTATATATAGTGTCACACCATCTCGTAACATGCCAAAGGAATACCTTGATCTTGTAATCCATCCTGCATGAGATGAGTATTACAAGATCTTGCACCACGATTAACGGCCAACTCCCAGTGGACCTCAGGTTGGCTCCAAATTGGTCACAACAATGTGTGGCTCACAATAGCTCGAAGTCTGGGTTTCTAGACATCAGCATCGATTGCAACCAGAGCGATGTCTTCAGTTAACCTGATCAAGAAGTTTTAAATTTCATTAAAATGCACATTTTGAATCTCCTAAAGAGAGCAGAAAAGATAAAAATGAAATGTCAGATAAATCACTCAGCTCCCAACTATCCTGTCCAATAAAAACTTTTAGATATTTTTGATTTTCTCAGAAATAGCTGTAAAAAGTTTTATTAAAACAGCTGCTTGATAAGTAAAACGTACATCCACAATTTTTTGCCAATTGCCTGCGAAGTCCTGTTCATTCCTAATGATTATTGCAGAAGCTGGTAAAACGTAAGAAATATACACCATTTTATTACATAAATTTGCGATACTATAATTTCCGGGAAATTAATTTTTATTCGTTTGAATTTTCAAAGTTTTAATACTTTTTGAAGCAGCTATTCCTTTTTGTTTTTTTTCTCGTGGTTATGCAAGCAGCGGAATGGAAATACCTACCAAAACGCCTCTTTCACGCCCCATACCTGATTCTAACACTCCCATAATGTTTGTCTTACTCCCCCTTTTCCTTCATTCCTTACCTTGAAGCAGACCTGTGCTCATAGTTTAATGTTTTGAGTGCCAGACTTTTGATATCAAACCAATACGAGGCGGACTCATCCGGGGCTGTTACGAAGCTTTCCTTCCAGCACCTCGTGAAAGGTCTTCGTACTCCTCCCCTGTCACCGCTCACCTAGGTCTGCCTTTGTTCATAGGTTAATTCGTATGTTAAAGCTAATAAGTGATTGTCTCACACAGGTCTCTTGTGGAACACAGATGATAAGGGCATTAAACAAAGAAAAACACTATAGGAAACCAGAAGCATCGGCACGTTTCCATGCCCTCGAATGTACATCACGAGAAGACGTTAACATTATTTAAGACTTAACGTAATGGTACCAATCCTATTTGTTCAACAGAACGACTTTGTGGCGGTAAGTAAAGGATGCCTTTAACGCTTTGCAAAGCGATGTCACGCCTAATTTGATTACATACTACCAAAAGGCAGGGGATTGTTCCTTTAAGCTGTGCGTCTTTGAACGTTAACGCATTAAGCTTCAGTATTTCAGACTTGGTGAGGTGCAGTATCTGAAATACATTGATAAAGGGGTGCGTTCCTTTGCTGTGCACTCAGGTGTAAACCTTACCTACATGAGAACAAAGTATAGCTTTAAGCTCATAGGTAAATCACCGAGTGTTTCACGAGAAGTTTCTCCTGTATCTTTTCAAGAGAAACACACTTTCCGAAGATATTAGAGATGTGAGTTTCGCCTTACATTACTGTGTTGCAGTGATAAAGTAACACATCTTTCTCCACGTACTATCAAATATGTTTATATCTGCTCCACATACTATTCTTACGAGAGGTTATTTTTCTATATACTTCATATTAATTGAGATAAACAATTGCAAAGATGGTTTCATTACCCAGTGGGTGAACAGATGCTCATATTCTTAAAAACACGTTCGCTTATCCTGCTTTTGATAATCCATACGCCTTAATCACTGCAAGAAACAGATGAATGAAGACTTAGCGCTTCCAAAAATGTGTGATACTGAATTAGTAAATTCAAATCAGCAACAATAAATATAACATAAGTAGTTAAGTTGATATTTTATCACAAAGTATTTAACATAATTATAGCATACAACAGTTTTCATAGCTATATGTTCGTAATTTTAAAACAAAATAATTTTCAAACAAATAAAAGTAGAATCTCATGTTAAATGCCCAATATGATGAAAATTTAGAGCGTTTAAACTTTTAAACCTTGCATACTATTCCTAAAATGTAGTTATTTACAATCATAGATTAAATTTTGTGTAACATAACAAATATTTCTTGAGAAATAAAAATATAGAACGCTTAAATTTTCCATACATAAATTACGTATTAAATTATTAAAAAGATAAATCTAAAACTGTTGTTAATATCAAGTAATATCCTTTCAAAAACATTCAAAGAACATTTTAAAGTGACAAAAATGTAATAAAAATGGTTTATGTGAAAGTAATATTTTAAAATCTCATTGTCTATTGCATACACCTATGCATCTGCATTTAAACGTCACGTTTGGAAATTAAAGTGGAATCCAAATTTCGAAAATTGTCCAGAAGTCATGTTTTTAGTTTCTTGTGCATTCAGATAAATTGGAATTTTCTCTGTAATTTGATATATATGTTAAATATGGTATTGAATCTGCCATTTTACTGCGAATTCTGCACTATTTCACAGAAAAAGTCATAACTCCTAAATATTTTGTAGTATATAGTAAAGTTTAGCCCAATTTAGGGGAGGTTAGCTCTACAAATTTGCACCATATATTAAGTATGGCAGCTTATATGTGCTCAGGCCACGTGGTTTCTTTATTTACATATATAAGGAGTTAGTTTTCTCCAATTTTACTTTGAACCGTTTTCTCTATTAAAGACATGTGATTAAAACGACTGTTTTCTTAGAAATAATTGAAGATAGTTAATTTAAATTCTTGGTGATAAAAACAACCTGTAATTTGGTTGTGAATCTAGTTTGGTTTTAATAACATGGTTGGTTATTTTCAAAAAGCCATAATTGTTCATAAATTTTAATAAAAATCGTACAAAAAGGAAAGAAATCCTAACTTCTTTAATTAGCAAACTTATTGAACAAAAGAAGATTAATAAACTTAAAAAGGCATACATATACATACTGTAATAATTTTATTCTGATATCTTGAATAGTTTCTGAGATACTGGGTCATGAATGTAGCACTGAATAAAAATGCTATCGAAAAAGCAGTATCATGTAGTCTTAACAAAATCTACATTTCTGGATTGCAAGCTTTGGTTAATTACTTATGATTTACCACTTATAAAAATTATGCAAAATTTATTCAGAATCTTCATCCTACACACATATTTTATAAAAAATCGCTAGAGCAATTTTGAGAAAATAAAAAATAATGAAAACTTTTCCATGTAATGTTAAATTGCTGTGGAGAAATTTTCGTGTCGAAATCTTGAAATATGCTGAACTTAAATGCCCAGTTAGATACGGACATATCCACAAGAAGCACTTGTTCTAAAAATCGTATTATTATGCTTTAAGTGGTTTGCTTATTGTTTTAGTTTATATTTGTTCATATATATTCATATATTTATGATTGTATTTTTCTTACAATTTTCTTTTTGGGTTTTACGTTTATATATTTTGTGTCATTGTATTAATGGTCTTCAAAATATATTTGAAAAGATACCTATTACAGGGTTGTTTTTATTCACTGGAAGAATATCTAGAAATGAATTACTTTATAATCTTTCTTATGGAATATCCTATGCTTACAATTCCAAAATTTACTTCTGGTACCTACTCAAGTAATAAATTAGGATTTCTGTATTTGTGTATTACATCTAAATAGACCTGTTATTTTTGTACTAATAATTGTATTGTTGACGAATTCAATATTTCTGTGTTGAAATCAAACGCCATATTTAAATAAATAAATACTGCCTACCTTAGTCAGTATATAGAAGAGAAATGGAATTTCTTCTCAAAATAAAGATTTTGAAAGAAGGTTTTATTGCTGTTGCTGCACTGTTAAAGAAAATCATTGAAATTGAGAAGCCACGTATTTCATATGCAGTCGATGGAAGTTCTGTGTATTCAAATGTTTGTTTGTCGTGTGCTCATAGAACAACCTAGTCGTGCGTATATCACAGTGTACGTGATGTATCTGATTTGGTCAGTAATTGCATTTTCAGAAAGAAAAAACAGTACATATATTGCAGTCACAAGTTTGGTGCCTGGAAAGCGCAAAATACATGCAATGTTCGAAATTTTGTTAGATGGAACAGCCAGAAATTTTAAACGGTTCCTAAAGCTTTGCCTTCCTGTAAGAAATAGTTTAATTTTATGATCTCCAATGAGTACGGTAAAGAGTTGCCTCTTCGTTTTTGTTCAGGATAATTAAGTTAGCAGTTGCAACATCGCATATTGTTTCAATGATAATGCACGTGTTTATAAATCAAAAGAAATTAAGGTTATAACATATTTTAAATACATCTAAATTTAATGATTGCCTAAGTAGGCAAATGCTGCAAAACTTAATCAGTTAATATTCTACACTACCACTGAGATACCACCACAAGAATAACTAGCACACATTCCAAAACAAAATGTTACAAGCGCAAGACTGTCTCTGTCTACTATAATTCATTTTCATAGCTATTCTTACACTATTCATAAAACAATTTTATTTATTTAGTTGGCCTCAGTATTTTGTTATAGATACACATAGTCACACAGGAGGCTAGAACGACAGTCATACGCTTAAAAGGAAGGTCCTTTATATTGGCCTTAATATGCATGCTTTCTGCATGACCTCGAGATAAACAAATGAGTTGTGTCTTAGCACTTAAAGAGTTTCTTCCTTAAAGCTTTTAACTATGCTAATATCAGTAAAATTTAATAAACTGACATCACTTTTGCACTTAAAACCTTACTCCTTGCCCCAATTAACCATTCATATTCATTTCTCTTTATGCCATACAAAAGAAAAGTATACTTCCTAAATCAGTACTATCATCTATAAATAGAAATTTAAAAGTTTGAGATTTACTTTCAGAGCCGTAACATCCGTCAAAAGCGCAAGATTTATATTGTGAGTGTTGAATTGGTCTCCCTGGAGAAGTCAGGGTCTGCTCCTTTTGTAGGCTCGGAGGCGACTCTCTTGGTTGCAATGCTTGCGAAGTTTTCAGGACAGAATAAGGACAGTGGAAAGATGCGTGCGCATGGCATGAAGTAAGCACTGCCAACGTATAACTGGTAAGCCACAAGAAGTTGAAAAAGATTTGACTATTGCTCCATTCATTATTTTCTTAATGCATGATGAAAATATTTATGTAAACGTTTATGGCAATTAACATGAAGCAGATGCACAAATATGCTTTTGTAAAATAATTAAAAGTAAAATTATTCCGCAGGTCATGTGAATATAACACTTCAGAAATTTAGCAGACGTATAAGAGGCAGTATGAGAACTGCTAAAGTGTCTAGTCTTTGTTTCTTTAACACCTGGAAGGAAATGTTTCAACAATTTTGCTTGCTTTAGTCGTTTCCTCTACACTGCTATACCTGCGAGACCAGTGGAAGCACCGTATACTCAGTGCATACATTAATTTTGCAGAAAAATATGAGTATAAAGGGAGACCAAAGAAGCATAAAGTAGCAATTTATTTCCATCCCTAACCCTCACCCCCTCTCACAGGCGAGTCAAACCGTCTGACACACAATTATTTTCTCGTTTTACAGAGCTTTGCTACAAACATTTTCTCTTGACCTGGTAAACGGCTACATACCAGTTGTTTCCTCTGAGAATATGTAAAATATTTAAACGAATATCTTCTGGTTTAGCGTAACGTTTTATTTACATGTTCAGATATTTTCTCATATATATGTGATGGTTTTACTATGGAAGTTACAAATTTGAGGCGTGAAAATCACACTAATGATTACTAATTCACAGATAACCATTTTGTATGTAGTATTTATTTAAAACTGTTTACCTAGGGACACTGAAGTTAAACCTTCATTCTCACAAAGTGTGATTAATATTGTAAGAAAACTTGGTGGCCAAACTTTAAACGATCAGCTTCTTTAAAAATATTTTAAAGAATACTAACATACCGATATGACGTGTTTCTTTACATATATCAAACGTTAACATTTCACTAGCGTCCTACATGACTGGGGTTTTACGTCGCGTTGTGTGACGGGTGTGTTTTAAATCTGTGATATTCCCCAAGGCTTATTTACTTTTTACGGCAGCTTTGTAATGTTTTATTTTATAAAAATATATTAAGGGGTTCCCAGGCATACCTGGCATTTCTAGACTCATACTGATATACTTTAATTCTTTAGTTCCACAGTTTATGAAAACAGTTTTAAATTAAAGGTGTAGTTGTATTCTTCAGAAGACATGCAGATAACAAATCAATTTTAGCTTAAAATTAATAAAATATATTAAATTGTTAATACTCAGTATGAAATGTAACTCCGAAATTCTGCGTGACAAATGAGACCTCAAGTCATTACACCACACAGCAACTGTTTACAACAAGAGCATATAAATACATTACGTTCACTGCTTTGAATTCCATAATGGTTGTATTCGGCTTCTAAAGGTTGAATAAATAATACAAACAGCCTGTTTATTTTTACCAGTTTGCGGTAAATTATGCATGTATTTCATTGCACTACTGCTTTTAGCTAGCAAAGTTTCAAAGTCAGCAGCCTCAGTTCGAAAATGTTCATCTGTAACTTCGATTTGGAGGCTATTTCTCTTAACAGCCTTAGTTTTGTACAAATTTCAAATGCATTTAAAATGTACCGATAAATTTTCTTCATACCTCTGTATAAAATCTCAATTTCACATTTGCAACATTGGTTGTAGGGATGTTTTGTAATGACAGACGTGGAACGCAATACCATCTCTACCTACTTTGTACATAGTAGAGAAAGCAATAACACAAGAATGAATCATAATTTGGACCTATCTCTGCTGTTGCTCGTGACATCCGTAAACGACTCCCTAATTCATCTAAAGAATATTACGGTACAATTTTCCAAAAATAACTCAGGTTTCTTAAATCAAAACCTTAAGTTTAAGATTGAATGTAAACGTATAAGAATAATCATACTACCTCGACAAAATGTCAATATCAAGCAGCTGCTTCAAAATCAAAGTGATGATTAGATATAAAGTGTATAAAATTATTTGAGATAAGCAAGGTGTGGTTACGGAGAATGTTATTTAAATATAGATTAAATTACTATTTTAGTTTATTCCTTCCTTCTTATCGCATGTCCTATCTGCTTCCGCCTTTTCTTTATAAGCTATGACCATAAAATTGGCATTCTCAGTGGAAATACTTAATAAGAACATTGTTGACGTATTCCGCTATCTGCAAACACAAATTAAAAATGTCTTCTTCAGCCAAATTCTACAATAAACGTATTTTCGAGTGCTTTCACTACAAAAAATCAAAGCATAAGTGGTCCGGAAAACAAATTACGAAATTCCCGTCCGCTTCGGGCGGTGCGTTCAACAAATCCTGCAGCGAAGGTACTAAGCGCTGCTAAGTGCTTGGCCCGCTGAATATAGCGAATTCACTTTGCTTTAAACGTGAAGTAAGTAGCTTGTCGGCTTAGATTGGATAGATCCGTTACACACGTAAGGCAAAGAAGTTGCCGATACATCAGGGGTTTAGACCACAAATCTAATTCTCCAAAGCGCCTATTACTTTAGGCAATACAACTAACCGATCTGTATATATCAGAAGCACACTATGCAAAACACCGCCATAAGATTTCATAGCAGTTTTTAAACGTTTCCCTTATTTTGTAAATGTTTCCAAAACAAGGTGACTGTCATCGAGTTGCAGTGGGTGGTTGTAACTGTGTCTTAGGTTTCAATGAGCAGTTTTATTATCTTAGGATAATTTGCTCACACTAAATTATACAACTTTTAGTTCACTAATTGAAATTTGTATCATGCTTTCATCTTATGTGCATTAAAGAAATGTTTACATTTCAAGTCATTATCTCTTAAAGCTTTCTATATGTTTTGAAAAAGCTTTCTCGCAAAATTTTGAAATATTTAAATTACAGATATAAACATCCTTCTTCACAAGTGTTAACCATTACTTTCTCTGCCACATGCTTAAGGTAGGTAAAGGATATATATATATATATATATATATATATATATATATAATTTCATTCCACTAGAAAACTCTATATTGAAGTGTCACCAGAAATGCGTATTCTGAGAACGACTCAATTTTGGACAAAACGTTTTAGAAAGAGGTTCGGGAGCGCATGCGCATGGGTGTATGAACAGCATAAATCGAAAACTAAATATAGGATGAACACCAAACTTGATGTTTAAGTTCAGTATCTTCAAGAAATGTGGCGCAAAGTCTTTAAAGAAAATCTATCCACTCCAAACTAACCTTTACATGGAAACATGATCGTTATTTTTAATTTTCTAAATAACTACTGTTTTAGCGATTTTGATTAAGATGTTATAGGTTTAAGATATTTATATGGAAAATAAAACATCTTATATTTTCTATGAATAGCCTTGTGAACTGTTCTTTATTTAGCAAGGCATCGTCGGACTGAAAAATTCAGTGCCATTGAATTTCAACGGATCTTCGGCTTCCCTTGCCACCGGTGTAACTTGTTACCGTGACAAGATGTGGTACGGCAAATTGTCTTGATTCACACATTTCTCGGTAAAATACAATGTGCTCTTAAATTAATTTTGAGATAATATAACCAAATGGCGATTTACAATACCTTACCATATTAATTCATTTGGTAATCCGAAGGTCCTTCGTCACAATCCTGACTATGGCATTGAATTTTTTGGGTTCATTCTACCTTTCCAAATTTAGCCTACACACGGAAAACGTGAAAGAACGGTTAATTACCTTCTTTGTTTGGTTGAGATTATTATAGCAAGAAAACCATAAGAAGTAGACAAAATTCTACTGCAGAAAAAATGTGCAGTGCCTTCGTTTTCTGCCAAGACCACAACCACCTTATGAGCATCGGCCGAAACGGCAGTGATCTCGGTATTATGCCATCGCGCGACAGCGGCGCAGGACGTGTCACAGCTGTGAGCTGTCTGAGTCGTTGCTTTGTCTTAATGCTGTGAAGTGTTTTGACAATGCATGTGTTATGTGTGATTTCCTTAGGAATTTATTCTCGTCCACGAAAATGTCTGCCAAAAAATTCACTCTTGAACAGCGTATTTTTATGAACGATACATATGTGAAAACTGAATCATATAGACGTGTATGAGACAACTTCAGGAGCAATTTCCTAGTTATGCAGTTCTGAGTAGACGCACTGTAAGATGTTTGGTCAATAAATTTAGAACAACGGATTGCTAAATGCTAAAAAACAAAGTTTATAGGAATAACCCCCACGTCATAGACGAACTTAAGGACAATATAGAAGCAGAAATTATAAATATTGCTCAAGACCTTATGCGTGGGAATGGCAATTTCATCCAATGTGTCAGAAATGTATTTGCGCATATAGACACCACTTTCAACAGCACTTCTAACAAGTTATAGTTTAGTATATTTATACGTTAGTACTCATTACATATATGTTACTAACACTCGTGAGTAAATATCGCGGGAGTTACGGAACGGAAAACCCCGCAGTGTAGTAGACTGTGTACGGAGCACGCATTCACGGCCTTGGCATAAAGCAAAGGCACTGTAGAACACATTAATATAACATATCTAGTTCTTTTGAAAATATTTATGTTAAAATTTCGTACTTTTCTCACATGGACATGCTGGATATTGTACAATTTTTGCTCTTTATTTCTGTCACAAGGACCTGTGACCGCAAATGAACATTTGAATGCTATTGCTGCAGGTTGTAACTAAGGATTTATTGTTAGTTTGAATAATTTCTAAGCAAAAGTATGTATATTCTTATACCCCGGAGTGAGGCTAAAAGGTTTGCAGCTAAAATATTAAATTTAGTTACCCCGGCATAAACATTGAGGGACGTGTCTACAGAGGCGACCGAGAGATACCAAGAACTTGCTGCACAAAGCTAAAGTGGGCGTGGAATATTTATAAATAATTACATTTGAATTCACATTCTGCTCAGGTTTATTATAAATTAAGGTGGCCTACATTGTACACGAAAAGGTTACAGACAAAACACTGGGGAAGATGCCCCACGCACACAAATGGCAACATGCACTCTTGCACATATGCTAACACATACGACCCTCTGGCTACAACTGAAGCCAAGCCTAGCCAAGCCAAGCCAAGCCATGCCATGCCACGCCACCACACACAAAGAGAGATATTCCCTCAATTGCCTTCACCCCCCCAACTAGGAAGATGTAGTTGCCGCGCCGGACAAGAACTAAACATACAAACACAACAATTAGCTCAACAATATTATACACAGCAACAATGTGTCCTACGCGACAATGCACACACATACGCTACATCTTCCTGAGTAACGTAATGGATAGAGAAATAAGCTTTAATATGAATGTTAAATAACAGCTGCATTTGAATTTATCTAGAATGAAGTTGTGTAAATACATAAAATCAGACTTTTTAATCTATGTTTTTTCGGGAAACACAATGAAGTAAGTGGTTTTATTTTAGACTAAAATAAAAATGATTTTAAAACATGAAGCTGAGAATTTTAAGTAAGCCAAAGCAACCTTAGATTCACTGAATGATGTGGCGCCGCGATAACGCATGCTAATAGTATTCGGGAGTTCCGGGTTCGATCCCCGACGACTGCTTACTTTGACTGGGTTTTATTTTTTCACGGTTTTACGCAGGAAATTTTTATTCGCACTTGTGAGTTCAACACCCGAAACTGAGCGAATTTATAACCTGATGTTTTCTTTTAGTTCTTACAATGTATGGGATCTGATGTATACAACTTATTTTTAATGTGATCATCAGAGGCGGGTAAATTTCTGTAATTGGATTTTGCGAAATGATAAAGTAATTGACCTACGCTTAATATTATTCCCTGATGAATCATAGTTCCATTTATATGGCTATATTTCGTCGCAAAGTAACATATATTAGAGTGCAGGGAAACCCCATTTTACGCACAAGATTTCTTTGCATGACGCGAAAATTGGTGTGCAGTAAATGCATAAGAATAACAGGACCTATACTTTTTTTAGCAATAAATGTAGAGAGGTGCAGGAATACATACCCCATTTTTGGACAGTTGATCCACATTGAATGTAAGTCTGGATTTTTTCAACAAAACTTTGCTACCACGCATACAGCTGATGAGTCATTGAGGCAGTATTTTTAACACTTAAATGATTTCACTCAAATTATATAACACAATATAATAACAGCCCGCCTTAAAGCAATATGTGTATAATATAATATATAAAATGCAAGTAACGGTCATTGTATTAATACTTATATTATTATGTACATGTTCAATAATGTTATGCGAATGTATTTGGTAATTTAATAGTGTAGGAGCTGTGAGAATAATAGGTTAAAAGTTTCCAGCAATGAGGTAACAATGAGGTAACCTTGAGGCAATAATGAGTAAGAAAGTTTAATAATGCTACTAGGCATTATTGGAGCAACAATAATGTAATTTGTGAGAGAGTTTATGAATAGCCAATCAACAGCCGGAAAAAGCTTTAGTTAAATGAAGGTATTCTATTGGAGTAGGATTAGCCAATCAGAACCTGTAATATAGCAAAATTTACAAATTAAGAAGTCAGTTGGTTGCAGACAGTGTTCCTAACCGGACGCGAGATGCGTCCTCGAGAAGTTTAATACGTATTCAGTGTGGGACGAAAAATAGTTTACGTGTTGAAAAAGTGCAGGTAACTAACAAAAGAATGTTACACCTCTCTATATCAGTGCAGTGTTATTTAAATCGTGTCAAGCATTAATAAAAGGAGTGAAGTAAAATTATAATCTGTGTAAGTCTATGCTATTCAGTCGCACCACTCCCTTCTAAGACATTCATGTCTCTAAAAATAAATACTGACGCAGCTGAGGCAAACATAAATATATAATATTTAAAGAAACAGTCAAATTACAAAGTTAATATTTTTAAACTTACATTTGGGGCGAAGGCTACCGGAAACTTTTCACCATACGTGCGGTTGCAACTACTTCAATTTCGGCTCCCCAAAATAATAACTACAATACAACACCTAAAATAAACCTACTTCATCATTAAGTTAAATTCAGGACATTTTTGAAGCTAGGGTAACCAATAAAGGGTTATAGTGCTTATGATCTCCTGATTTACTGTATGTGATTTTTATATATGGGTGAATTTGAAAAATAAGATGTGTCAGCAAGTCCCATACATTGTAAGAACTAAAATAAAATATCAGCAGAGAAATTCGCTCAATTTTGGATATTGAACTCTCAAGTGTGAATAAATAATTTCTTGAGAAGATAACAGAAATAAGCAAATAGAAAAGGACAACATTTCCATCTCTAATGATAAGGTATGTGCTTATTATCATTGTAATTGTAACTGTAACTACGTGAACGCAAGGCGGTTGCGGGGATATTATAGCTGTTCCAGGAGGAGTCTGAGCAGCGGCGGTCGGCGCTACCAGATACTTCGTAGAGAAATTAAAATGGTATTCCAGACTAGTGGAATTAATCTGTAAAGCATTTTAAGCTTATAAGATAGTAATAATTTACAGCGAAGGAGTCGAAAATAAAAATAGATAATAAACTTATAAAGTTCAGAGACATTTCTGAAAGAAGAAATGACTAAAGATTTTATTAAAATTTCAATGGAGCATTCCATAAACTACTTTGTTTTAATCAAATCCTCTTCCATTTGTGATCAAATCACTACTGAAGCTGTCCAGGAAACCCATATGTGAAGTAAAATCGCCATGGATTACCTAAATCTGTAGAGGAAGATTGCACTACGACGTGGCACCAATTTGAAGCAATAACGATGGTCGTCACTTTTGAAGCTGTTTATTTTACCTGCTTCTGATATTGTCATTTATTCTGCTGCCGTGATGTCGTGGCTGTTTTGTTGTCTTGTGCGCCAGCTGCTCCAGTGGTGAGCTATGAAACCCTTCTCTCAGGGTGTGCGTGGATGTATTGTGAAAGGATGACACCAGTTTAAAGTGACTGACAAATTTAATGTGATCTAATGCTTTAACTTCTGAAACGAGTTGCTGACCGTTTGACGATAAACAAGGTACATAAAGATAGACTGATTATGAATCGTAGCGCTTGAAATTGTAACAAGTGTATTGTTATATCTGCTAACTTCTTCAGTATTAATATTTGGATTTAAAATAACTGTTTCTGTAATAAAAGAAACTAGTAGTGTAACTTGCCGTGAGTTGCTAAAATGATTATCGGCAGACCTCTTGCAATAGCCGGAAATCGTACTCTCACAGGCGTTGCAAATATATATTATACTGCTAATATACATGTAAACACATAATGAATATCGTGGGTTCCTCGCCCTATTGTCTGTGCCCCAAAATATTTTATCTGTATTCCAGAATTCATTCTCTACTCATAACATTCACACCTCATCACTTTCTACTGTCATATTAAACGATTTTAATAAAACAAATTGAAGTTTTACAATCATATGACCTTCCCTAAACATACTGTTATCTACCGTTTTTACAAAACTTTTTCTCCTCTCTAATTCTTGCTAATCAGATAAACGTTTACTGAAATGCTTCTACTAAACATGATTCTGAAGCGATAGTCTAACCACAAAAAATAAACGATTACTTTAGCACTTCAAAGAAGTGTAAATCAATCAAAATTCAAATAACAGAGAATTACTCGGAAAAATGAATGCCTCAAAAACATTTATGTTAATAAGTTATATTTTAACGAGATCTGCAGTCTTTTGTCTAGCACGTTTCTAGTTATACCGGTTTACTAGCTTTACAAAAGTATACAAAATCCACTTAGGAAATTAATATAGTTCTCAAAATACATAATTTACGTACAATAAATGTTGGTATCTGTGATTTCCAAAATAATTCATGCTGTTATTTCTCACGATGTCATGCAAACACACAAATTGAATTTCCAGACGATAAGGCGAACCGATTTTAAATGTTTGATTATCGCTTCATACCCCTTTATCTACCTTGTATCTGCAACGGCATGTGGAATTAAGTTATTTATCAAAATGTTTATCTCGTTTAGCCTAAAATGGATTAAGAATAAGCTTTTTTACCAATAGTTTATAGAATACTTAAAAATAAACGATAGTAGACAGAGAAAGTAACGTGACGTAACATATTAATATAATTGAAGTATTAAAGAAACTGTAATTCGACTTTTCACATAAATCTGTGTTAAAGCCAAAATTATATTGTGACGCAACGGTTCTGGCCCAAAGTTATTAAGAGGTCGGTGCCGAGCGGTCAGAGTAAACAAGCTAACGACCACTTGCCAGCGTAAACACCGATTGTGCTATCAGTAGATGACTATAACCTTCTGGAAACTTTATCTCTACCCCCTCATTCAGAAAGTGCATCCAAATAGTTCTAGAAGTTTCGAGAGCCCTCTGTGGGAGATTCCACTGCCTATATAAAGGAGCGCTCTCGCGGGCAGTCAGGCAGTCGCGAGTTGAAAGCAAATGGAGTGCGACAGAGTGGGGCCAGTGCAAGGTGAGTGCATGTCGAATGCGAGTCGAAGCTAGTTCACTGCGGGTTGAGTGAGCGAATTGGCGGGTGAGTTTCTCGTGCGACATCAAGGGGGAGCGAGTTGGTGACGGCTTCTGTGACGTGCAGCGAGTGCTTCGCGGAGCGACGGCTGCGAAGGTCTTGTATTCGACTTCCGAGAGAGGGAACCGTCCAACATGAGGAGGTTACTCAAGAAGGAAGGTACGTGCCGAATAATTGAACTTGTTCACCTTAGTGAAGTGACATTGGTGAAGTGAACTCCCAATGAAGGTGAACTACATAAAAACGAAACAGTGACTTGGAGTAACAAAAGAGTGATAGTGAGAACTGAATAAAAAGTGACAGTTGAAAACTGGACAAAGTCACAATATTCCGAATGGGATTTAACAAACCGTTTGATAACTTGGAGAAAAACCAAAGTAGTTAATATCTTGAAACAAATGCACTTAGCTCGTTAAAATGTTATAACCATTATATTGCCATGTTGCGAAAAATATTCAAATACAGTGTGTATTTTAAGGTTTTCTTCAGGTGCATTGCCTTTTTGGGGGTATGCATAAAATTACGACATATACTATTTTAATCATCTGAGTTATACGAGTGCAACGGCAGGTAACAGTCTCGTGTTTTCAGAATAGACATAAATGATATTGCAGTAGTCTGTGTTCTGGAATTACATTGTTTCAATACAGTGGGCCAGAAGAACAGAACTTAGAAATATTCCTATCTCAAGAATTGCAAGGGATTGATGAAGCACTTGGTATATCTTTTATACCGGCATAGCAAGGTAATCAACGCATGTTAAGGGTTGCTGGAATCATTCAAGGAACTACCCTGAAGGGTAAGATGGTTAGCTGTTCTATTCCTAGAGAAACAAGACAACAGTTGCATTGTCTCGCCGCGCTGTGACGTACAGAACAATGCTCGGAGCAACAAGGCGTTGATATGTCAAGACAACACGCTTTGCTAACGACCTAATGAACCTGGTACTGAAGGCAATGGTCGCCTGTGTAGTTAATTAACTTGTAGCGGCTGGCTCTAATTGTATGCATTTTGTTTATTTGGGACCGAACCGGCTAATTTACCCCTTCAGCCAGATTGCACTACACGCTGTGTAATATGACGATAAAATAGACTAGCAGATGCTGAGTGACACTCTGTTTACTGCAACTAGGAGTAGCTTAAGCCTTTTCTTCATAGAAGAGTTTTTCACGTCTTAAAACTGAATTACAGTTTTAGATTCGCCTAACATTTTGGGAATTACCATAAGTTTATTCAGGTCAATTCTGCTTGAGCTACAAGTTCACAGACTGTACACGACTTACGATGGTTGAAGAGGGGAACTCTCTTGTGTGAATTAAGCACAATTCCTAATTCAACCATTACTTTATTGAAAATTAAGTTTCTTGCTTTTACAGCTGCTTACCCTTAGAACGGAGGAGACACCTCGCGCACTACGACCTATGTAAAATTCTTGCGGCTACCATCCTCCTCAGGAGGAAGGAATGAAGTGCAGGAACAACATGAGGCTAAAGGCCGCAGGCAGACAGGATACAGTGACGCGAGGAAATACCTAACTGTCTCGAAGACCTGTCCCAACTACTGGAGCTGCTCAGAGAGGGCTATGAACGACTCGTCGAAGTAGGCAATCCTCTAGTGTCCATGGGACACTTTTTATTGGAGCAAGCATCCACGCCATCTGTCCGATACCGCCTCACGCCACGAAACCTAGAAGCAAAACTTGAAAAATGAGGATAGGGAATTAAAGAGAAATGTGAGAAACTGAATTATGGTAGATGAAAAAATATACTAGCATTCGCCTACCGACCAGGGAAAACCAAGAAAAACTCAATCAGTTTGGGCGGTCGACGAAAATTGAACTTAAGACCTCCCGAATGTCACCATTACTTGCTACCGGAGCCAATTCACTCGGTCTGTATACCCCTAGTAGGTAAATTAAGTATTGCTCTACCAAAAATTGCATATGAATCTTTTTTAGAAAATACATATTTTGAGGTGCAATAAAAATTGTCAAATAAACGTTTTGATAGGTTAGCGGTTTTCAAGTTTTTCTATGCTTCATATTTACATATTCTCAAGAAGATCATCTGACGGACATACTTGAAAGCTTGAGGTGTTTTTCTGTTTTAACTGCAAGAGTTTGTTACCACAAATAAACATTTGAGTGTCATTTCCCTATCTAATAACTAAGCACTAGTCGCTCTAGTAGGAAACGTTGTGCGAGTAATATCAAATTTCTTATAATCTGTGAAAAATTGTGAATGGACTATCGGGAGATGACTTAACGATATGCAAAATAAAATTCATACGCTGAATGTTCTCTAAAAACGCCTATCTAGCATTTTAAATGTTTAGCAATACAACTGCAAAATTAACTACTCAAGAATTGTTGCAGGAAGTGTGTGTGTACATTTAACTGAAACAACATTTATATTAAAATAGTAGAATTTACAGGTCGGCCGTCGTTATTGCCATATTTTTTTCTTGCCATATATTTTTCTTTTCCTCTCTTTGTGTCCTCTGTCATATATTTCCTCTTCCTCTTTCCTTCTTCATCTCTCATTTGCTCTTAAGTCGTAAACCAGTCTCTCCTTCTCTCTCTTTGTGGTAGTCTCTTAATATCATTCGTTTCATCTCTCTTTCTCTCTGTAAGATATTTTCATGACTAATAAAACGTAGGTATATCTCTAATCTTCTGTGAAGTCCTCTTCATTCTGAATGCAGTTTGTTTACATCTGTATAACTGGTAAACCACAAAGATGGACCAAAAAACTTACCCCATAAACAGTAAGTAATTTTATAACTCAATTTCTGTCAAATGAGATATATTTGTAACATTAACCATATCTGAGAGGTTTGAATTTTCCAAGTCTATATAATACATTTGCATTTTTTAAGCGCTTAGTTGTTATTCGTCTGTTGTTGTATCGTATAAACAGTAGGAAATTTCTAGTCAGCGTATGGAAAGAATATTTTTTAAAAATTTGGCTATCGGTTCTATCCATATTATAATCCTTGTACTTACCAATAAATGTGTAATTATATATTTATGATAACGTTTATTTCTATTAATATAAACCAGATAAAAATACGACTTTTATGAATAGTTTCTGAAAAAATGGTAAATCATTTAAATATAAGCCATCAGATTTTTAATATTGAAATAACAGCAGTGTAAACTAATTCTACAAATATAGTATGTAACCATGACTACAGTAATATAATAGTACATTATCTTTACAAGGAAGAAAAATTACGACACGTAAATCAACGTCAAGCCTGATAAACCGGCCTCTGAGCAAAATTACCGGTCTTTCACGTCCAATATAGAATGGAAAGGTAAGAACCATAGTAGTTAAATTGCGTCCATAAACAAAATTTGGTTCAATTCGTTCAGGGGGAAAATAAAACCGCTTTTAGCAAATGTAGCATATATATATTTTAGACAGCGATCAAGTTTGTACAATATCAATAATATTACATTGATTCCTGGAACTAATAGATACCACGTTTAGAGCGCGGTTCTTCAAACAAGAGAAATGGCGTTAGAAAAGCGAGATGTCGGATGCTTTGTTTTCTTGACCCGCCTCAGCTATTTTCAGTGAAATTATTTTCACCATATTTTGCGTTACATCAGCCACTGAAACGATTAAATCCTATATCATATTGCTTTCAGGATTTTTTGGTAAGTACTTCTAATGTTATTCTTTCGGCTGCTTCTATAATTTCACTGGCTCCTCCATTTCAGTTTCTTCTGAATTTATCCTTTGTATAGGTTATATTGGATAAGAGAATGTCGTTTTATATCAGAGAAAGCAGAAGGCTGCCAATATATTATATAGGTTAACTCTACAACTAATTGCGATAAATTGAAATATGAATATTTTTATTGTGAACACATAATGCGAGCGCCATGAGAAATTAACCATGTAAAAATCCATAATGAAAAGTAAAATACGATCAAAACAAATCTAATTATTAAACATGTGCAAATACAAAGAGTAATTGCCATATAAATGGACATGGAACCAGAGTTGGTCACAATGAAGATTGTTGCACTCGTGGGATAATCTAAAGTGCGTGTGCACTCTGTTAGAAGTTCTACTTTTAGGCCATGCTGTCTGAAAAAGATAAAAAGTTATCGAATACAGTTAAAAAGTATGAAAATTAATAAGCGCCTTTTGTATGAAACTGAGAGTTTTATATTGCAGACTTTTTAATAAAGGCGAAAAAGAATTCGAACTGTCTACATGGGGTAAAACAAAAAGAGGCTGCGGCTACAGAACTAAACAACAAAGAAGATGAAAGAAACCAGCAGAGACAGAAACTATTCCTTTCAACTCTGTTTTCTCGGATAAGTACCTACGTATAATCAATTTGACTGCTCAGAGTGACACGCAATTTTATGCATTTTACCCCTTGGGCATGATAGGGGGAAATATTTTCTTATCGTTCTTCCCCTTCTTCATCCTCACTTCGCAAATGGATCTCAGCATCTTGCGTGGGAAGCTATTACATCCTTTCTACACAGAATAATAGAGAACGTGAAATGAAAGTGCTTATATCGGAAAAACTTCCTCCAGATATTATATGAGCGTGGAATTAGAGATGCGAAGTTCCGTTAACGCAGGCTGTTCCAGATAAGAGGGCGTAGCCCCTAGATAATCTTTTGTAAGAATAACTGTAGAAGATATATAAAAGTAAACGATAGAACACAAATTATTTTGTTTAATGCAGACTCATACAGACCTGAGAGTTCATATGTGTTTCCGTTGGTGCAAAACTTAACACAATAAACACACTGTTCTGTAGTATACACCATGAAAACCACACAGTTCCACTTTAAGTTATTCCCACTATACCCGTGCCAAATAAAGTCAGATAGAACTGCGAATGCCATTAACCTAGGTAAACGCATCAGCTAGGCTAACGCAGCTCGAGGTAATTCAGCCAGATGTTCACTAGAGTCAGAACCCGCGATCTTAATCGCGTCATTCAAGAGTTAGATAACTAAAACACCCCTCTAATAAAAGCTTTCGCACGCAGTTAGTGGTGTCCAATTTGATACCCATTCTAGAGAAACATTTGCCATGATCAATGTAAGCTGGTTAGGAGGGTTACTCTTTTGACGATAGTATGTTTTTATCACTCCCGTTCATGCTGTCATGGTGGGAAGCTGAACTTCCTGCATTTAATGCTGGTCACCTAACCTACGACTACTTACGTGTTTTGTCTATTTTATTGCACTTATGTGCATAAACTATATTAAACCCTCCAACGTTCTATATTGTGACTTTTTCTATGTTTCACTGTGCGTTCTATAATGTAATTTAGTACAGTTTTACTGTTAATTCACTTTCCTGCTCTGACTTAGTTCAGACTTCACTGTCACTTCATTTTTGCGACTGCGCGAAATAAAACACGGACGAAGTCACCCTCACTCGCTGAGGCGTCGAACACAATTATTCTCTAATCTATCGCAATATCAGCACTGTTTGTACGTGGCAACTATCTTTAAACCTCACTCGTGGAACAACACTTGATATCGCATCAGAAACGAACTCACTAACTCACCGTAAGCGCGCAAACTTACATACAAGTGCGGAAGTTTCTGGAACGTTCGCGGCAGGCAAAAGGGAAGGGCCTCCAAAAGAACCTGGTTATCTCACGATAGCTCTTCTGGTATTTACGTTGAGTGAAAGCCCCACCCTACCCTTATCCTTCCTATAGGGCAGTGGGTTGGCGCTGAAGGAAGCCGCCTTCCACGTGTCAAGTTTGACTCACAGCAGCTGCATCATAATGTATTGTGGCGTATTGATAATTTGGGGGTTCCATTTCATTACCAGACATATTGTTGTTCTGCAATGTCGTTACCAGACATGTTGTTTTCGTCTCTGAGTTCAGTTTCGACCGCAGACACCCCTTCCCCCTGGGCATTGATCACGCCAGCCAGAAGGCACTTTTGATTTTGACTGGGATGACGTCACTGCTGGCTGGTAGTTTTTACTAGCCAAGAGTAGTGGTGATATATCGTCTGTCTTGCTAAGTATTCCCTGAGGAGCGGATCGCGTGTGCAAGCCGGCCTTTGGATCGGTGAACATCTTCCCTTACCTTTCATTTTTTTAATAATGTAGGAACCCCAAACGGTTGAGAAATAAATCTAGGAATGTGTAAGTAGGTTTGTGTTATGGATTTTGTACAGTAAAAATACACGCCTTCCTCTTAAACTTCACACTACTTCTTGGTCCTCCGCAGCCAAGTGAGTATACGTCCCCTCAATGTACGTGCTGGGTACTAAAAATTAATTTAATTTTTCATTTCAACTTTTAGGCCTCTACCCAGCACACAATTATTGCGGACATGAAACATAATCATAGTTTATATTTTAGTGTTGTATTTAAATATTACATGAGTCTTTACTTCCTTTTCATTTGTTAATATTTACTTACTGCTTAATTCAGCAGCAGAAAATTATTGAATTTTTCCTAAGATCAACAACCAGGTGTGGATAATCAATTGTAACTTTGACACCAATTATAATCCTCTAGTGTACGGAGTTTGCCTCAGTCAACAAAGATGTTAGTCAAACTTTTAGAGTATTTTATCACTGATTTTATTTCCATTTAATCCTGGTCTTTAATAATAACAGTATAGGTGACTATTTTATATCATAAACAAATTAATTCTTTTAAATATTACTGTAGTGCTTTTTGGAAACAGAAAGAAAAACCCATATAACTGAAGTAAAACGTAACCCATTCACCATCCACGCGTGCCAACACATCAGTTATTTTACGTGGACCCTCCCCATTCTTTACCACAGGCAGTTTGGCTACAACAAACATAACCCCTCATCTTCTACGCGTACCATCAAACCCGTTATTTTATGTGAACCCTTCCCATTCTTTACCACCGACACATTTGACTGCTGTCGTTTGGGGGTTTAGGAATTAGAGAAAGAGTGGCATATACAGAAAAATAATCTTGCACTAGGGGGTTAATATTGATGGCCTTTCTACCGGAACCAATGTTCAAGAGTTAGTAGTAAGTAATTTTATTTTCGCGTATGTGCTATTTCTATTATTGATTATCGTTGAAAAAATAGCATACAATACCAAAATCTCGATTGTATAAAAACGCGTGTTTTCAAACTCTTCCTCGTTCTCCAATGATGCGCTTACTACATTTGAATCACAATATACTACTTAGAAAAGTACAACAGATAACAGTATTTTAATGGAAAGAGAAGGTTACGAGAGGGTTACAGGTGATATTAGTTACCTGCTCAGTGATTGGAAACTAAAATTAGTTCACGAATCATGAATATAAGCCTACAAGTCTAGCTGGATAATCTGATGAACGCATGTAACTACAGCTAATAGCCAAGACAAACGAAACCCAGCCACTATTTGTTTCTCTAAGCCATTTAACAGCGTTTGTTCCATTAATAGGTTGTTAAAAGCCATTAGCTCCATGTTATTGCGCTTATGCTTGTAATGTAGAGGTTGCAAAAGCGAATATCCCATAATGTATTATCATATGACCGTACGATTGCTTTATCCTAACCAGAGCAATAGTTTACAAATACTCTGAGGAAACACTAACCTCTTTCATATCCTTGTAAATCTTACACCTGGGAACAGAACAAGTGGGCCTTAAAGGAACGGAGAGATTTAAGTTGGTACTGACAGAATGGCTCCGCTCTCTACAGGCATCATTTTCTACCTACCGTCTTCCACTTGAATAACATGTTGCTTAAGTATCCCAAAAATTGTAACGGTTCCTCCGTGGTAGTACCGTTGGGAGATGATGGATGCTGTATTACGTACCTGTAGATCGTCTAGATGCCAGTACTCTTGTGATGTATCACGATGCTCTCGTAGACTGGAATCTGATGATCGTATATCTGTATTGTTGTGTGTGTGTTATTATGTTGTAATTATTATTTTATAAGTGTGCCACGGCTGCTGTATTTGTGTCGGAGAGCACCTGTGTCTTGTCAGGGTTGGGTATGGAGAATGTTAAAATTATTGGGACACACGTAGTCTGTTAATTATTTCATTTGTGTTTTAGATAAACATGTAAATATTCACAATTCACTATACCTTTATCATGTTAAAATATGTATAACTGGTAGACTTTAAGTAAGTAGTTTTAGCGTCTATTTAGAGACGCGCTTATACACGGCCTTCCTGCTCGAAGACTGACACGCTTCTGTTAGCGTTCCCTTCAACCGTTTTCTTAGCGTACGTATTTAAATTATAGGCACCTATCAATGTACCTGATTGGTGTTATTATCCAATAACAGTTTGTTACACACACATACACACACCACATATATATGTATGTGTGCGTGTTTACAGACTTCCATTGTCTTGATTATGAATTTAAAGTTCGTTACATGCTTACGTAGTTACTACTGCATTTCTCGTAATTTTATTACTGGTTGTATAGCTAACAAACGCCTTTACGTCTCACGTTATATTTTATATGTTATAACGTTATATGCTTGTTCTCTACCATGTGTACATTATGAATATATGTGTTTTTAGCAGCCTCTTAATTATTATACGAGTACGTACAATATTAGCAAAGAAAATACATAACACGTAAAACGTAGAACAAAATATTAAAGAAAGAAATTATTAATGTTTTGATGCTGAGAAGCTGTGAATTAGATATCTTATTATATTAATGAGTTATCCTCTTAGTTTGTCCGTGGCTAGTACTCTGTTGCTTCAAAATATAGGGAACGCAATCTATTGGAATTCGCCAAAGACCAACTGTGAAACTTTTCCCCCATTATAGTGATCTCTGGTTACTTTTGGAAACATTATATTTGTTCAGTTGACATCAAAATCAACTGCTCACAGAATAGCCGGATGGTGAAGATACAGCCGTAGTTTCTTAATTGCAGCTGTTACGTTGGAGGTACAGGCATTATCTTACAGGACGTTAACTGTTTGATTTAAAGCAAATAATCCTTGGTCGGGCAGAGATCGTTGTGTTCGATGTGCATTTATTTGAGTAGTTTTTGTGTTATGTGAGTGTTCCACACATTTTAATTGTTTTATAGCACAATTTTCCATTAAATACAATTCGATGTGATATTTAGCGCCGGAAAGTGATTTAATCAACTTGTGTCGTTTCAAAACAAAATTTGATTTACTGCCTGGCCTAAAAAAAATAATCTCCATTGTAAATTTGGCAGTAGTTTAGTGTAAAGTTGACCAATTTGAATTCTTGAGTACTGCCTTTAAATTGTTTCTCTTATATGAGCGGAGGATAACACTGCCAAGCTATGTCCTTGCTAAGTGAGTACCATTAAGTTAGAATGATTACAATATTAATTAGACGTATCGTTCACTTGCTTAACGACGTTTTGTCTACTAAGTTCAGCTCATTATTACTTTTATTTTATATATACTATCAATGCTTATGGAAAAAATAATTGACAAATACAACGAAATTCCTTTGACAGCGATAATTATATATCCACAATACTTTTAGATTAATTTTCCAAGTCTGCTTCTGAAGAAAGAGAAAAAAGGGCATTTTGTATAAATGTTATAACTTGAGCACTTCAGCGAAGTTGATAATATTGAGTCGCTAACCATGTTGTATTGGGCTAGCCATCTCTACTTGTTTACACGAATCAGAATTGAATTCATTAACAGAGGTATTTCTGACTCTTCGTTTTACACTGAGTATAACTTTGTTTACTGGTTCATGAACAACCTTGTTTCAACCCGGTGACAAGGGCTGGGTGGAAACTAGCGTTGGTTAAGTAATTGTGGAAACTCTACGGACGAAAATAAAAACGCTTTTGTAGCATAGGAGAATGGGTAAAATTTTCTGCATTAAAAAAATATACCCGGTCAAACTAAACATGTCCAATCTCCTGAGCAGTTACATTTTTTCAGTCCCTTAGAGTGAGCCTGCGGTTCACAACCGTCAACCTTGGCTAACTCTGTAATACAAGCCACTAAGCGCTAATTTGGGCTATCTTCTTAACATACTTGCCTTTTTTTAAAGTTGTATTTATGTATGCTCTTTAACTGTTGTCCTTAGCGTCCCATGCTATATTGGGCGTGAAAACCGGTAATTTTGTTCAGAGGCCTCTTTATCAGGCTTGAGGTTCTTTCACGTGACGTGAATCTACGACACAATGGCTTTACTTTGCTTCCGAAGGAAGCCATGCTAGGTATTTTTTTTCACTTTCCAGCGCTTTTCGCCTTCCGCCGGGTTTGAACCCGCCAACTCGGGAACTAGAGGCTAGCATGGTAACCACTACACCACGGAGGATGACAATGCTTGCCGTGGAGCAGTAGTTAAGCTCCTTAACTTCTACGCAAGCATCTAGAGTACCATTGCTGTAGTGGATTGCTATCGTGTATGTTTTACAAATCCTTTTACTGCAATATAGCTAAATAGTGTTGCTGGTGGTTACTTTTAACTTTCAAAAGGTAGTTACAATATGTGAAAGTTGTAGTTATAAAATTAATTTGACTAAGTATGCCATCTATCGGTATGGTTTATTACCAAATAAATGCCACGTACCAGTGGAAGGGATATTGCTCTACCATTTCGTCGTTTGACTAGTAACCACTATGGCACATAGAAGCAAAGTAAAGAGAGAAGCATTGATCTACCTACTTTTGTGTTCCCCATTATCACTACTAAAAGAATATGCATTGAAGAAAATCTGTTTTTCCGAGTACTCACGGAAGTAACCGTTCCGAGCTCCTGTCTCTCAGAAGCCGGCCAGTTTTAA
The DNA here is from genome assembly GCA_030765065.1 of Deroplatys truncata. NCBI lineage: Eukaryota > Metazoa > Arthropoda > Insecta > Mantodea > Mantidae > Deroplatys > Deroplatys truncata. The sequence continues at coordinate 95,708,105 of CM060986.1, read as the reverse complement.
ATTGACCGTGTGAATACCTATTAAATAAGATTTAACTAAAAGTCCTATGCATGATAGATCCAAATTGTTTATACCTATAGGTACTGAAAATCCGTTGCTTCAGCACATAAATTAAGGCTGTATTGCTGCAGGTTATTTACACAGTTTCGTTAGAATGTTATGGTTTCCTATTAACATAAATTGCACAAAGTTAAATCGAATAAAAGTAACTTGACAGGCTATTCACGTAAAGCAAGGGTGGCGAAAACGACTTCCTTTCGCGAGCCACCAAATATGTAACACGCACTGCATCACTCAGCAGCATGTGAAAAACAAACGGACGGTTGCAGAGAGGGAATGGCGCCTGGGAATAAAATAACTCGGGAGTCACGTTTTCGCCACCTTTGACGTAAAGTGTAGGATGTGATTCTTATTTCTTGTCAGTAAATAAAAATATGATAGTTTAATCTTAACCTTTGGAGTTAGTTTCAGAAAATCGAAAATAAGGAAACATTTTTTATAAAGTATAGCTTGGAGTAGGGTACTCTCTCAAAAATCTAATGATGCGACTTTGGAGGACATTGAAGTTATATTTTTTGTTTTTGTTTTTTAGATAGATAGACAGGCAGACAGGCAGATAGGCAGATAGGCAGATAGACAGATAGACAGATAACTTTATTTGTACACTTTTATACACAATTCTTTTTACAATATTCTACTTATAAGTTTATTATTTATCTAATATTTCGTTTTTGAGCTACACTGTTCACACTCTCACATGTTTACTAATTTGTTTTTACTCAGGAGCTTAAAATATACAATTCCGGTGAAATGTTCTTCCTCTACTTACCAGCTATTATAAGTGCTATAGAAATTAAAAAGAATTATTTTTCAAGACTTTTCCTACACATTCTGAATAAAGCATCTTGTGTTCAATATATTTACATATAAAATTGAAATGTATATCTTGATTTTTCTATGAATAGATATTGAGGTGCTTTTCATTCGAAATATGCTTTATATAAGTGGGATATCATAAGAAATGGCAAAAAGTCACTGCAAGAAAACCACACAAGTCAAGGTCACTAAATATATATGCAATAACGTTATAAACAGAAAGAGAGAGAAGGAGAGTATGTGTGTAGGGTAATTTCGGAAACCATTCAACCGATTCCGATTCTTTCGCCATTAAAAGACATTGCTTTTCCCGGCATACATATGCTATAAGAGAGCTTCTAGTTCCATCTAGTGAATAACTAATGCATTAAAATAATTAAACTAATCTTGATATTAGTATACGGACATACAGCACACTTGCAAAGTTGCCTTTGGCGTTTCGATGCGAATGACATCGAGTAAAATAAAGATAAAAATTATATACTCCAAAACAGAATGCGTCTAAAAGGAAGGCAGATATCTCAACCTAAACAGTATAAATGTAGCAACTGATAAAACTGTAAGCACGTCCTATTTTATTAAAGTTCATTACCAGCGTATGCTGAACAATTAAATAAAGGAAAAAATAAATGCAACGTAACTCAGCAGACAGCCGATATTAAATGACGAGCGTGATGATTATTTTTCTTCATAGTTACAGATTATGTCTGTATAAATTATGTCATTTCCAGATTTTTTAACTTGATTAAAATGAGAATGAAGAATCTTTATTCACCAGTTTTGTCCTAACGTTGTGTATGAACGTTAGAGGCTTATGTGTTATGTAAAAACTCTGTTGAATTTGTTATTAAATAAATATGGGACCCAAGAGAGGGTGGAAAGCTTTGAAATTTTATCTACCAGATTATGTAAATATTACTCGGTTATCCTTGTATTTGTTTCATCGCTAAAGTATATTCATATTTCCAGAGTTTTTAATACTTATGGGGTGGAACTTAAGGAAATGAGAAATGTAATACCCGCCGATATTTCATACCCAGTTTCATGAATATCAGAGGACTTTTCATACGCTATTAGCAGTACCACCGAGTGAGGTGACACCATGGTAAAGTGAGCACTCGCATTTGGGAGGCTGCGGACTCAAATCCCCGGGGCCGACCATCCTGACCGAAGGCTTTTGGGGTTTTCCTCGGTCGCTAGGCGAATGCTGTGTTAAATACTTTGATCCTAAACGTTCCTATAAACCCATTCATCACTACATTTCATTTCCTCCTTCTTCACCGCCGTACCAGGCATTGGCCGGATCACCCATCCTAGATATGCTACTATCCAGAGTTTGCATGCTCCTCAACAGGATACTGATCCAAGGTTTTCGCCTTTAAGCCCTTGAGAGCGTAAGTCCTCCAAAGAAAAGGGTAATCGGAATAATAAGACGTAAAAGATTAACAATATGGAAACCCTTCGAAATTACGGTTCTGAGAAGAGAGGGGGAGGATTTAACATTAAAAAAATTATATCATTGAACAATAATTCCACAATGAACATGGGGGTATATAAAATTAAATAAATCTAGGTTTAAAGCGCCATTGGAGCCTGCGTTGTTGCATCTTTGGACAGCAGTCACTGTGATAAGGATTTGTTTATTTTAATAGTTAATTAGTGAATGATTTGCTAAACAAAGTATTATACAATGTAGAAATGATTTTGGCTAAATTATCAAGGAGCTTCAAGAGTTCCATTTCTCTCTGGCAATGTGTGTCTCAAATAAGAATTTTACTTCATATCATGCACTTACATTAAAACAAAATAGTGAGATCAAAAGAAATATTAAGAGAAGAGTGTTGTTTTCCTTAAGCGTACTAATGTGTCTAATTTATTTGCTTTCCGATTTCACTGACCAGCATGAACTTGCAGTGCTGATCTTTGAACTCTGACTTTATCAAATGATGATAATACAGGAGTTCTTTCTTCATCCATCAGTGAGAAGAAATTTCCTGCCTGGCAGCAAAATGCGGAATAACTAGAATGTTACATTCGATTGCTTCTGTTCTTAAAGCCGATGATTCCGCTCCGGAAAAAGTGAATGGGATTTTGAATTGAATTTGTTGGATGTCAGAAAGAAAAGATGGACGTCCTGGGAGAAGGTGCGGCAAAGAATTGACAATCCCACTCCTGCCACCACATCCGGAAACTTCGTCGTTGGTAAAGTTTCTTGGCGGTACGTCAGCCTGTCGGTGTGTCTTTCGCAAACTTTACGAGTAGCGCTCAAAGTTTCATCCCTTTTTGTAACTAACCCCATCACAGAAAAGTTGGATTCACGAATGACGGAGACAATGTCCTGATATACACCTAAGTAATTTGTACTAATGATTAGCAAAGAAAATTGCGAATATTCTTTCTTGTTTTATGGAAATAAGATAAATTACAAAAATACCAATTCCATATACATGAAAACAATCATAAAAGAGAGCAAATGAATGTATATGCAAGAGAGATCCACAGTTTGACGCCACTAAATAACTTTCACTTTCTCTAAAACTTACCTGTAGTAGGTAGATTCGAAGTCGAGATTTCACCGGAAATACACATTTTGAGGTTATCTTTATTAAAAGATTTACTTTTAGGAAAACGTTCCTGTGTGTGTGTGTGTGAGAGAGAGAGAGAGAGTGAGAGAGAGAGAGAGAGAGAGAACCAACCTTTACGTGTAAAATGGTTTGTTGATATTTATTTTCTCGACAATTTAAATTAGAAATCGTTATAGCAATACCTTAAGATGTTTGTATGACAAATAATAGCCTGTAAAGTTCTCTTCATCCATAAAGAATTTTATATAATTTTGTATAACTGGAAAACCATAAAAGATACATAAAAACTCACTATGCAAACAACGAAGATCTTGTTAAAGCATACAATTAATGTCCAATATGAATTTTTGTGGCAATAACTCTTCCGAGATATGTTCTTATTGCTTTAAATTTTCAAACATTTTATACATTTTTCAAGGGGCAAGTCACCGTTTCCGGCATATCTTGGAGCCATGAAAGAAGTCGAATTTCAAAGCCATCGCACCACCAGCTTTTACATTTTCGATTATTACTTCAGCCTACTGTATCCTCCTTGTAACTACAACAAAATGTGATATTAAGTCATTTCTGCAAACGTTTATCTCCATCAACATGAAGTAGATAGTAGAATAAGGGTTTGTAATAGTTCGTGGAAAGGTGGTAGAGAAAATTGTGTGTTAGAAATTTACGATAAGAAAAATGTTGAAATATACAATTTGTATAAAATGTTCTTTTTTTGGGTAACTAGCTGTTTTCAAAATATTCTATATTGCGAATATACATCTTTCCGAGTATGAATGCGTCATTCCACGGTCTTTTTTCAGTGTTTCTGGTTCTTGTATTTTTCTTTCTTTTCTACCGCAGGAAACTAAATCGAATAACTCTGTTTCCGCATGTTGTAACTAAGCATTTCTTACTTAATTTGAAATCATTCCTAAGGAAATGTGCATATTAAATAGCGTAATGTGGATGAAGGAATCAGTTTTTATGTTAATACTATAATTGTAAAATATTTGATTTTATTATTAGTAGAGAAAGTTGTGCAAATCTTATCTTGGATTGTTAATGCTTACATACCTTATGTTGTTAGACAATGTATACGTAGTATTCAGTTTTAGTCAAGGAATATTAACAAAGATGTGCTTTCTCTCAAACTTATGTTTGCTGATGATCGGGTAAATTGCAGAAATTAGGATATGAATTGACTAAGGTACTAATGAAATATCAGTACTGATATCGCGACTAAAAGTAAAGCTACGGCATTTATCAGCAAGGAAAGTACAAGATCGAAGAATGTAATAGAAAATAATTATAATATAAGCCGTAAAATGTAAATTTCTACACATAAAACATCAATGATTAAGGGAAGAAAACGTAGGGATTTAATTACACGAATGGTATGATAATACAAAAAAGAAATAGATATATATTGCGACCGCGTGCGCGAAGCTACCTGTGGGCCGTCTGTGAGCGCCTTCCGGTCCGGCACCTGGTGGGACCTTCGACCGACAGACGGAACAATACCAGGCGCGGACAATAGCCCATTGTGCACCACTTCCCAGTTCAAGAACATTCCGTTTTGCATATTCTAGTAGCTTCTCTTTCTAGAACATTTCGCTTTGTATGCAAGATCTATATGAGTGAGCTTCTCTTGCCCGTGTATGCAGTTCAGTTGGTTAAGCAGTTACAAAGTTCAGTGCCGTTAAGTAGGCAAAGGGTTTATACAATGTCGAGTGCAGTGTAATTGCGAGTTGTTACTCTGCAGTTCAGCTACTGCTCGTGACTTGGCAGTTCAGTTGTGATTCGATTCGACGGATCACTTGTGTTCTGTTCTAGGTGTATGTCAAAAATGTCTCAAATATATATCTTATTTCTTAATACTGTTATGTGATAATGAAAGCTAGAATATAACCGAAAACATCTTATGAAATTTACAGTGCAGTTTTGGGTGGAATATATTATTTGCTCTACGCAGCATACGTAAGCAGCAGAGAAAACAAAAGGCAAAAGCTTAACAACGAAGTGAATCTGTAATGCTCTGTAGTATGCAAAGAGTATTAAAATAATGGTATAGAATTAGCTTCTGCAGCTTTCTAAGACTTCTATAAAGTGTATCCGGTTCAGGAAGAAATTCCATTTAAATTTGCTATAATTATACCAAGGAAAACACATGTTTTCCGATTTACAGCAGCCTAATCTTAACTTCCTGCATTCATGTCATAGGAAATTCATGGCTGTTTTTATAGGGAGCATGTTACTACAGTGACCTCTTAATCATTGTACCAGTAGCGTTATCTCCCAAGTTCACCTGGCTAGTTACAAGCTGTATCCATTACTGACGTCATATATCACTGCTCCTAGTCTCTTCTTGGACGTTCTATGCCTCTCAGCGTTTAAGGTCTGTAGAGGTTTGAATGTGGATAGTTTTCAATTAGGTTTGAAAAAAACAATACGGTTGTAAAAATACGTTTAAGCACACAGGCAGGTGAAATTTATAAACTTTGATAGTTATTATCTAAATATTTTCAAAATGTATTCACGTGCTGTTCTACTACTATTATACACGTGATTTATATTTCATGCATATATCTTTAATAGTATTTGAGAAAACGCATTTTATTTTCATGCTATACAAAAACTGGGACATGGAAATGTTTTACTCTTCTAATTGTTACAGAAGAAATAAATTTAACTCTATAAATATAATTATTGCAACAATTCGTCCTCTAATTTATAGTCATATCTTGAAAACTTTGAGAGAGAATCAAAATCCGTATGCTAGTTTCTTAAATGCATTCTCTCTCAGTATCTACTGAAAATTTGAAGAAGATTGGCTATAGAATACATCGTATGGAAAATTTTCAATGCGCAAAAGTGTAAGAAAAATCAAAGTTATTAAAATTCTTTGGAAGGAAATACGGGTGATATGCTCATGGGCATTTCATGTTCAGGTGTTGAAGCTTTAAAAGCTCTAAGAGCAAAAGCCATGATATGTATTTGAAGCAAAGGGTTCTTAGTATATTGTATATAAAAGATAATTAATTTTTATTATTTTTTTTGCCATTTGGACATGTTAGATAGTGGTCCCCTTAAAATTATGATTATTAATATTGCATAATATTCATGTATCTCTAGCACACACCTGTCCGAAACTTAAAAATTGAGTAAAAACGTGTAAATAATAATAATAATAATAATAATAATAATAATAATAATAATAATCCCGTGTCACTACAGCCCATGAAGGGCCTAGAATCTTCCAACACGACTGCCGGCCTCACGCCCACGTACGCACGGCAGAGGTAGGCGATCATCCAACGATATGGGAAGGTAATGTTGTCAGCATCATACCCAGAATGTTGGCCTCCGTGGCCAGAATCACTGCTTATCTCAGCACCTCACGATGGTGAATGGACATTGGGGCTATATCCGGGATTTAAAATCCACATCCCATGGATGAAATCGAGCCCGGGAATTTCATGACCGGAAACCAGAACTCTAGCTCACAGCGCCATGGTGCAAGATGTAATACACACACATACCAAGTATGGTATTTAAGTTCATCATCTTCTAAAGACACGACACAGAATTTTCAAGAAATTCATCTTACCATAATTTACCCTTCACATTCAGCATTTTTCTCATAAATCCCTATAACAGTTCCGTCTAAAATTTGGTTTAAATACCACACGTTTAAAATATATGCATAGAAAATAATACGCATTATTGAATTTTCTGGAAATGGACTCTAAAGTCTTCTTAATTCTGCATAATTTGTACGCTTTTGAACAACTGATAAAGGGTAAGAGATAGACGAAAACATACTAAATAAACATTTAGATCCCTTTAAAATGAAGATTTTATATCAAATAAATTTTTCTGGGCCTTAACCATTTTAGAGATATTCGTTATTATTGGTTTGGGTTTTCATATACTTATACCTACCTTTTAGAAGTGACAAGTCGCAATTCGTTTCTCGTGGTCATGCAAAGTGTATGGAATTTCAAAGCCAGTATATAGCGACCTCCTTTTAAAGGGTCCACTATAGTTCGCTCTCCTGTACCCACAACGAAATCATTTCTGAAAATGTTTGTTAGTTAACATTAAAAAAAATATAAATACAAGCTTTAAAGTTATTTATACCTTAGAGTGGTAGAGATGTTTATGCAAATGTAACACAGACGTTGTTTACTTGCTATTGCTTAAGGACACCGGGAAGTGAATTTCTGCGAAAATATAAATTTTTTATATCTATTCTAAAGAAGAGAAAAACTCCTTAGCTTTAAAATGATAAATATATATAAACATAGAAGTAAATAAATTAAATATAGGAATAAAAATAAAATAAAAATGTTTTGTTACTTGAGGAGCGAACGTCTGACATCACATGACTATATGATATCACAAAGTCTTCGATCGCATGGGCATAAATCCCGATGTCGAAGCCACGTAGCTTCCTGTTATTTAGCAGTTATCAGTATTTAAAAGTTCTGCACAGCAAGTCATATTACGTCCATATCACTGAAGGGGTTACGGCGGCACAAGGACACGCCTTCCCATCGTTCAGAATTTCTTCCACAATAAGTTTGAATATTGCTTTCGCTTAGAATTTAATTGTCTATACTGGGAAAAAAACGTTGAGAATAGGTGTGTATTATAGTGTCATTTTTTAATGAAAGTAGGTACCTAGTGGTAGTCTTAAAGTTATTAAATATGGGTATCAAAATTAGCGAAAATATTAAAGCAGCATTTCTAAGAAATAACATACATCTCATAGGCAAAAAAGGCAGCTCAAATAACGGATGACAAAGCTAGGCCCAAGAAGAGGGAGGGAAAAAAATTATTCCAAATGATGAGGAATATGGAGCTTGCATGTTCTGAAAAGGTGAGTAAATAAGCAAAAAACTACGCTTTAACTTTCATCTGGATTTCCCATAACTTCATTTTTTAACATTTCAGATGCACGTTTCTCAAAAATTATTGAAGCGTTTGTCATGAAAGTTTTACTACACATGTATGGTTACCATACAGTGAACTAGCTGTTTATGGAATATTAAGCTTCATGTGGATAGAAATAATCATAACAGATAAAAAAATTGTCTACGACATAAATTTAATATACTTCCAGATCTCAAATTATACGTTAAGTACCACAGGAAAAAAATGGTGACTGTACAATTAATGGAGAGAAATATGCACCAGAATATGAGGTAGAAACTTTTTTGTTAGAAATACTGGTCTGCCTTATGCTATTTTTCCATAAAAGGTTTCCAAGTTATCCTAAATTTTACACACTTATTAAATCCAGAAATACTTTTTTTCTCTAAAACTCCTAAGTTTCATTTTAATTAAGTGAATTTTGGCAAGAAAAACTGAAATTAAATTGTATGGCAAAAGTGAAATCCCATTCTAATGTCCTTAAACAGACAAGGTTCCGCGGTTCAAATCCCACCAGGCCTGCCCTCCCTTACTGAGGTTTCTTCCGGATTTTCCTCAGTCGTTATAATGCCGGGAAATTACCCCAAATTTATCTTATTAGCTTATAGGTTCGCATAAAGCAACGCGGTTATTATATATTTTTGGTCAACTGATAAGTGCAACTATATACGTTTGCAAAACAACCTCTCTTTAACTGAGTACTAGCTTGTTTTTAAATAATTTTGTTTGTAAAGCACTGGAAGCCAGTCAAGCTATGTATGTATAGTTTACGCAAGCTTCGGGATTTAGAGTTCGATCTAAAAATAACTGAAAATAAATTGTTTATTACGTTCTTTAATAATATATATATATATGCATACGTAATTTTAATATCTGTTATATAATGTTAATGTTATCTACTTGGTTCCTCATTAACAGCTGGTTGAAGTATCAAATGGCTTGAGTATCAATCTTAAAAGTAAATGCATATGAATGCCTTTTTCATGACAAACTATATTCAAATAAACGCAACATGGATGGAAGTCGAGCCACGAAAGTTCATTTGCTATCTACTACTTTCGACTGGTATTAGAAAAAAGTTACTGTCATAGCGGGAGACATTCAATCCCGAGGCCTGCCAAATAGGATGAGCTTCTTTGGCTGCTAATAAATACAAATTAAGGCACGACAGAACATTTGCAGTGTTCAAAGAGTGGTTAATCAGGAATAATGAGGATGATAAGAAGAAGAAGGTTATTCGGCTTGTTTCGTCTGACGTGCCAATATAGAAATCAACATAATGCTTGAATCAAATGCATATCAATAAATAAGAACATACAGTTAAGATGGAAAATATTGTAAAGTGTTAACTAGAAATATGACTTTGGTTACACGTCTATAATAATAAAAGCATAAAACGCTTAAGGCTGTTTTATGAGTAGTGTATAAGCAACAAAAGAGATGGGTTGATTAGGTTGGCTGCAACGAATGCGGAAAATCTCACTTTACAGGCATGTCGTAATGGATGGTAAGCCCATAAAGATCACGATCGCTCAAAAATGACTTTCATAAGTATATTTTTATATTGCTATAATTGTATAGTCTCCTTTAACTTCATTGGTTATTTCGGGAACTATTATTTGAGAAAAAAGTCTGATGTGTTACACGCACATATCTTTCTCTACTCTTGTACGAACTATTTTAGTCTTCTTTAACTTCAATGGTTAATTTCGGGACTATTAGTTGCGAAAAAAATCTGATGTGTTACACTCACATGACTTTTTCTACTCTTGTACAAACTATTTTTACAAACGCTTATTCTCCATATGCTTCATGTTAATCGAGATATCGAGATGTTAATCTTATTGTTAATTTTCTTGTAGATGCAAAGGGAATTGCTAAGCTTTAAGCGATAGTCAAATATTATAAGAGCTGGTTGCTTTGTGGAGTATTCCATTCTCTTTGCATTACCAGGACAAAAAAATGAATAACGAATTTGAGAAAAAGTATAAGTATTGGAAAATTTAAAGGAATAACAAGCAATATATCGAAAATGGTGCACTCAATAAATAAATGTATATAACATAAATTGTGTATTTTAACGCGATCTACATTTTTTGTGTAGTAAAATTTTGTCTATCTCTTATGGTTTACCAGTTTTGCAAAAGTCGTTCACAATGAAGTATAATTTTGGAAACATTCCCAGAAAATTCAAGATATACATTTTATTTGTCATGAAAGTATCTTAAATATATTATATTTTAATAAATATCTTTAGAGACATTTCTGAGAAAATTAAAATTTTCGAAAAATGTTCCATGTAAAGTGTAATCTGGGGTGGGAGGATTTTCTTGAAAACCATCGTGTCGCATCTCTGGAAGATACTGAACTTAAATACCAAGTTTGGTGTTTACCGACTGTTCATTTCTGAGTTATGCTGTTCACAGACAGACAGACAGTCACACACGGAGATGTTTCCAAAAATGCTATTTTGTATTCAGGGGGGCCTCAAAACTTATATTTCCGGTGAAATCTTGGTATCGAATTTTTGGGTAGAATAGAATACTTCCCCTACATATTATACGTAGTAGAGAAATTAGAAAAACTGGTTGACTGTAGATTCTTAAACGTTGGATTTTAATAAATTCTAATTTGAAAGACACTCATTTTCGCTCATTTATTCTTCTTGGCATCACGGAGGATAAGGAAAGACTAATTAAAGAAATATTCTCCCGCCCAAACGGGAATCGAATCCAAGACCTATGGATGAATAAATTATTGCATGCATTTTTAAAATAAGTGCATTATTAACTATTTTAGATAACAAGTGACATGTTCATAAGCGTCATAAAATTGGCTGTGTAAAGTGTTACGTTTCCAAAGCTTACTGTAGTGTATCGTACGATGCTAAGCAGAGCGTTGTATCCGTTTTGTCACTTTTTTCTCTATCTTGTTTAAGTTCTACTTAAGAAGATTTAGGATTAGCTCTTGGGTCGGATTGCATTTGTTAACTTTATAGGAGTAGAGGATATCGCGCTGTCTACTGCGCTAAGACGTTGAGTCATCAGGTAAATGCTTGCCTTGCTCTACTTCCCCATATTCTCAACACAAAGTTGGAAACACCTCTCTTCTTGTGAAACTAATGTGCTTGAGCCAAATCCTCCGCCAACTGAACACCAAGTTTCATTAAGAACTTGGAGAGGGGTTATAGGGATGATGGTAATACTACTTAGAACAGGGACACTTTCAAAATTATTTCCTGAACCCAGAAAGATAAATACCACTTATACAAAGGTGGCAACACACTTAATTAACTATTATTACGATAATAGAATACACTGCGTATCCCATAGTGTTTAAAATCGACAAAGAATAACTATCCAACGTATTTTCCTCAAGGAAAACATAAGAGAATCATAAATACCTAAAACGCATGTGGAGATAACTGAAGACACATTCTACTTTACCCGAGTAAAAGGAAAACGGGGTGAGGTTGTAGTTAAGGGGAGACTAAATTGTTCCCCCAAAAAGATATTTTTAGTTTTTTCTGCAATCTTATTGATTGGAATTTCCTCTTTAATCTTTATGTATTATTTCTCAAAGTTATTTTTTGTCGATATGTCATATTGTGGCATATTAATTTCATTGTCATTACCAGACGCACTGTTGTGCTGAATTGTTGCTACCAGACGTAGCATTATTGGGTTTCCTTAGATATATTTCGGCTTAACGGTCTCTCCTTTGGGCGCGGATCACGCCAAAGGGGGAGATCTGTTTGAAAGTGTCTGGTATGATACCCTGTCTGGCTTTAGCTAGACACGGTAGGTGGGGGCAAGATAGCGCCACTCGAGAGTAAGTGGCCGTTAGAACCAGTCGTGTGTGGCCGGTCTTCGGTCTGTGGCATCTCCCTTCATCCTGTTTCCTTTGTTAACTATGTAGAGAAGCCAAACGTTTTTGTGAATAAATCCCAGGTAATGTATATTATGTAATCTTTCAACGTAATATAAAAACCTATGCCTTCCCCTTAAATTTTCACCACAACACGCCCACCCTCATGTGCGAGTTGGGGTGACTTAATTAATCATTTTCTGGTAACCTTTTTGGCCTTCACCCTAACATGTAACAATATCTCCCTTAAGACTTCATCAAAATCAATGATTGAGACATCATTTTGAAGATTACTTTTAGCGCTAATGACGAAAAATGAACAAATCATTTAAAATTAAATAACAAATGTTATTTTAAAAATATTTTTATAAAAACCGTATTTTCGTCATACACTCCCAGGCGCCGTCTATTGACAATCTAATTAACATGCGCGACCTTCTTTATTTTAAAAACTTTTTTTAAAAACCGTATTGTAAAGAATGTAGAAAGCGTCATCTATTGACAATGCTTAACTATCATGCACGCAGCTGTTGGGAGTATAATCACGCAAATAAACCGAATTAATTAAAATTTCTCATCACACATAAGTACCGTACTTTTATAACTTTATTTATGTATTAATTTATTATTATTTTCGTTAGTTTATAGTGTTTGCAACGTTATGTTATACTTCTCCTAACCTCAATAACATAGATCTGCCAAGGGGCACAACAGTTTCCCATCACAAGTACCGTATACTTTTGTAACATTTTTCTATTTTTTATTTATTTATTTATTTATTTATTTATGACTATTTTTATTACTTTACAGCGTTTGCAACGTTACACTTCTCCTAACCTCAATAACATTTATCTGCCAAGGGGCATGGCAATTTCTCATCAAAGGTAAGTAACGTATAATTTTAAAACTTAAATCTTTTATTTTATATTTATGTATTATTATCTTCATTACTTTACAGAGTTTGCTGCGTTACGCTGTACTTCTACTAACCTCAACAACAATGATCTACATCATCAGCAAAGGTAAAAGGCATTTATTTCCAGGAAAATTTCTATTTCTTTACTATCTTTATATATTATTCATTTATTATTTAATATGTATTGTTATTTTTCCTCCTGTGTTTCAGATTTCCACGATGTCAAGTGGCACAACAGGCAGACCGAGGGGGAGACCTCCAACCATAGGATCTTCCCTCTATTGGAACGTGTCACAGACCACAGAAGAAGAAATGTCAGACAAAGTGGCGAACAAAGGCAACTTCGACGACAAAATTTAGCGCAAGACAAAAACATTGTGTCACCAACTTAGCTACTTCACCTCCATCAAAACATCAGTGCAAGAAGACAATTATATAAACTTCCAATAACATATTGTTCTGTTCCGTCTTTTCCCTAAAGATAATGAAGTGCAAACACGTAGTGTTGGTGATATGGACAGAATGTGCGTACATTGCTTTGGAAGTTTATTTGAAGGGGATTTCAGTAAGAATTCAACTATGAGAAAGGTGTATTGTCTTTACGTTGTTTGCACCACGCTTTGGGCGTCAATTTGAAGTAAGTTTGAGAAGGTTGTTTATTTTAGGAGGAGTTGTATTTCGACTGTTGGGGAGCCAAACTTGAAGTAGTTGCAACCGCACATATGGTACCCGGATATTAACTTTGTATTTTTACTGTTTCTTTAAATACTATATATTTATGTTTGCCTCGGCTGCGTCAGTATTAATTTGTAGAGACATGAATATCCTAACAAGGCGTGGTGCGGCTGAAGAAAGTACGCTTACACAGAGTATAACTTTTACTTAACTCCATTTATTAATCCTTGACACGATTTAAACACCACTTCACTGATATAGAGAGCTGTGAGATTATTTATTACTTACTTGCACTTTTTAACAAGTAAACTATTTTTGTCTCACACTGAATACGTATTAAACCTCTCGAGGACGCGTCTCGCGTCCAGTTAGGAATGCTTTCTGCTAGCAACTAACTCTGAATTTGTAAAATTTGCTCCATTTCAGTTTCTTATTGGCTAATCCTACTGCAATAGAATACTTTTATTTAACTTAAGATTTTTTCTGGTTGTTGATTGGCTATTTATAAATTGTTTTAAAAATATTACATTATTGTTTCCAAGAATGACTAGTAGCAATATTAAACTTTCTAATTCATTATTACCTCAAGGTTACCTCATTGTTAGCAACTTTTAACCTATTATTCTCACAGCTCCTACATTATTAAATTACGTAACACATTCACATAACATTATTGAACATGTGTATAATCATATAAAAATTAATAAAATGACTGTTACATACATTATATATGTTATGTTATACACATGTTGCTTTAAGGCGGACCGATATTATATTTTATATTATAAATAATTTGACTGTAATCATTTAAGTGTTAAGAATACTGCCTCAACTACCACGTGTTGCCACAAGGGAAAGGTTAATTTGAGCACAATGAAGTTTTTGAAGAGCTTCAAAACTTCATAGAGCAGGATGGTGACTATAATAATAAAAATAACTACCTAGAAAATATTATTCAGTTAAACAATGCTCTGGAATTTGCTTCAGTTCAGATTAACTCAGTTGGCATTCCTGGCAGAGGACCATATTGTTTTAAAATACATGGGCAAGCGTATAATATGGTAGTAAGTTTGCAACCTCCTGCGGAGTTTCACCAAATTATACTGGCCTTTTCATTTTAGATTTTGATACTGTACTACAACATCGTATACAGAATAATCCTTGCAGGAAATTAATGGTTACATTGCAAGCAATATTTGATACACATAATCCTTATGCTTAGTGTTTAAATATATAAAAGATTTAGCCCGCACTATACCGATTATTACAATCTACTACTAGCAATGCATTTCATCCTGGAAGATCTAATGCGCCTACAGTCAGTGAGGTGGCTGCTGTTTTTGTCTCTGATGACGGAACACCACCAGCAATGTTGATTTTGCCATCTACTCTAAAACAACTGGTGCATTTACAAAACATCTTACTTGAACCCCCATTCTGATCCTGTGCGCTATCCATTGCTTTTCCCATGTGGTGTTTCTGGATAGACTGTAGGTATACATGTTCAAGTTTCATGCTACTGAATTAAGAGCAGGCACAACTCAGTTACCATACCATTGTTATTGTTTACAGTTAGAGATGCTTTCTGTATACTTCATGGCTCAGTAAATTATTTCAATAATATATTGTTGACAGTTATGTCAAAGTAGAAGGTTCCAGGTTAGCATTCATTAGATTCCATCAAAAAGAACTCAAGAGCTGATAATTACAAAGGTGTGCTGGGCTTTCTTAACTTTAATTTGAGCAGAAATTCCAGGTAAAGGAACTAACCCTGAACCTTTTTAAGTCATGCAAGAACACATTGGTCACGGACCATTATGTACTATCAATCCAAACAGACACTGCAGGAACAAAAATGTATAACAAATTATCCAATTTTTAAGGAGACATTTAACGATTTTCAGGAGGAAACTAATTTAAATGTTAAGGCTACCCTGTTTATAGACGACGCGATAACGGCGTTACATTGACAGTTGATCATTCATCATCTATCATTAATGAAGGGTGAAATATACCATACGGTAGATTTTCAGTAGAAAATACCGTACTCATTTCAATCTTGAGCATTGTTCTTCAATCAAATCTGTTAAACATTTGTACAAATACTTCTATAAAGGACATGAATGCGCAGCTTTACGATTGCGTTCAGATTCTGAAAGTCAACAACAACTCACCGTTTACGAAGTGGACATTTATTTGAGCTGTCGTTATGCGAGTCCACCGGAGGCTATATGGCGAATAGACGAACGTCGATATTTCCACCGATCTCATACGGTTGAGGGACTCTCTATCCACTTACCAGAAAAACAAATGGTGTACTTTCAGGCCGAATACAAAGCTGATGCTAATCTGGATAGGGACACCGAACTCATGGAACTTTTTAAAATTGTGCAATTAAAATATTACCGCCCACATGTATCTTTGCCGCGAAATTCCATAACACTTTGTGCGGTCAAAAGGATAATGGAGTATTTGCAAGAAAAAGGCCAAGTGCTTTGGACAGATCAACACTGTCAATCCAGCCGAAATCAAAAGATATTACCTACAAATACTACTTTTGCACGTCAAAGAACCACAGTCGTTTGACGATTTGTGCACAGTTGATATTCCATCGGTTTCAGTTGACTGAAAATATCTGATGTGAATGCTCACACGACATTTTCGGCCAGTAAGAGCTTCACGTAATTTCCTACATAAATTCTTTTTTTGGTTCGATTTCAAGCAAAATGTGGTTGATTATCGGCTTATATATCGGCTTTCCTAATTATTGGAACAATAATTGTTCATCGAAATTATGTTAATATTTGATGGTAATCTTTAGATTTCGAGCAAGATGCCTCCGCGTTAACGCGTGAGGATCGCATTCGGGAGGTCCAGTGTTCGACTCTCGTCGGGCTGGCCACTCTGACCATGTTTTTTTCCGTAGTTCCCCGGATCGGTGGGCGAATTCTGGAATGGTTCCCCTTCTATCTCAAATTTCCCCATCATTTCCTTCCACTATTTCAGGGTTATAGCGCCAGGTGAGGACGGGTGTTTTTTTTTTTTGCGGCAAGACAGTGGTATTTGCACTATGAAAATATTTCTACCTGGCATTTGAAGGGACTGATAGGGTCCCCTTCCTTCCTAGGAGTATCTTGTCTTCATCCGGGACCCCCAGGTTGCGGGTGACTAACGCAACAGCCGTCGTCAGGATTGGCACCATGTTGGAATCGTTAGGGACCCCGCCTACATCGTCGTCCGTGTTCTACCAAAAGTAGAAAATATTTTATTTACAGAACAATTATTACATCTAAAGACGGGAAAAAGAAGACTCGCATAAGTTACTCTATATATGCCTCATTATAGAAGGCTATAAAATAACAAATGTTACAAAATAAATTGCATAGTTCAACGAGCTCCAAATTTTAGTGTAGTAAAGTGCTGTCTGCCTGTTATGATTTACCAGTTATAGAATATTATAAAAAATTAATTCAGAATTAAGATGACTTCACAGGCTATTCAGAGAAAAGAGATATCATGTATTAGTATTGTAAGTATGATGTTCAAAATGGCATTTTTAGAAAATTCATAGCCAACTATTTCCTATGTAGAGGTCAGGGATTTTCTTAAAACCGTTTTCGTATCACAATCTTGGAAGATTCGGAAGTTAAACACAGAATTTGGTATTTACACACACATACATACACACCGACCCTGTATGTTCTATTTCTAATTCAAAAGGCGTATTTGTGGTGAATTCTTTAATATTCAAAATTTTCTGTAAGGTGAACATATAAATTTAAATATTTACTTTGTTGCAGATAAGCGTTTTATTTTTATTCCCTTAATATTCCAGAAAACGTTCTAACAAAAAATATTTATTTACCCATTTTAGGAACATAATTGTATATGTATACTCATACACGGGTACTATTAATTAAATTCTTTATGCAAATTACTCTAACCATTTCGCTTCTTTTACTTTCGAAAGAAAATAGAAAAAGAAATTGGTTCGTTAGAAGTAGTTGCATATCCAAAAATTTAAAGAAAAAAGAAAGCGAGAGAAACCTTTATTACAAGTTTTAAAATTAGAAGTTTTATATACAATTAATATTACACCATAAAATGCGAACACTTTAGCTCTGTCTTGTGAAACAAAATACGGTCTTCTTATATAGGAAGTATAAACTTAGGTTAAACAGACTGCGCAGCGGCCTTGGGCTGGGATGTAGTTACCGCTCACCGTCCGAAGTAGCAAAAACAGTCGACAAATCGCGGACCAAGCGGTATTCACACAACAAACCATGCATGCATGCATGCATGCATATATACACACATATTTTTCTGCACTACAATGGGTGTTGAAAATTATGACCATGATTGCGAACACATTCGTTGTATTTCTGTTCATTTCGCGTTGTTCACCTGCAGTATACATGGCACATTTAGCTCGATTTTTGCTCAAAATTGGTTCTGTAGCCCTGACTTGATTCATGAGACTATATATATGTATATATTTGCCTCGCAGTAGGAGTTGTAACGTTTGGAAGCTTTCGATGGAATTCTGAGACATTCTTCAGACATTTCTGGAATTTTGAGACATTATACAAATGTACGTTACTTCAAATTACACGTTACTCTAAGTTATATCTGAGTTATGCATTCACTTGACTTTCTCTACCCTCTATCATTTATAGTGACTATACAAACCATTCTTACTAAACCTTAATTTTATACCTATAATAATTTCAATCCAAATGAACCTTTGCAGGAGTAGCTACATTACACATTTCGTTATAGATACAAAGAGAAATGCGGTAGCCAAATGTTTAAGAACTGGACGCTATATGCTAGCCTTAAAATTCCATACTGTTTCCATGCAATCGCGACAAACAATTGAATTTTGAAAGAACTTTAAAGCAATGAATAAGAAATGCATAATTCGGATCATTAATAATGTATATCTGAAATGGCTTTTGCCACAAAAAATTATTTAAAACAAATTATGTTTTAAAGAGATATACATTTTTTGTCTAGAACTTAACGTTTGGTTATACAAATTTATACAAAACTCCTTCCAAATGAAGGGGACTTTAAAGGCTATTCCCAGAAAATTCAGGATGTACATTTTATTTGCCATGTAAATATCTTTAATATGTGGTATTTTAATAAAATTTGTTATAGCTATTTTTGGGGAAATTTTCGAAACATGTTCCATGTAAATATTAGTTAGATTTGCAGAATTTTGTTGAAAATACCACATGTTTTAAATACTGACTTTTCGTTTTAGAGTTGTGCTGTTTAAAGACACATCAACACACAGCTAGACTGACACACGCATACTCACACGGAACTTCTTCTAAAATTGCTTCCTTTTTTTATTCAGAAGGCCTCAAGGTATACATTTCCGGTGAAATCTCATATCGAATTTTTGGGTAGAATTCAATACTTCCCCTTCTACTATACTGGTAGAGAAAGTATATGAATAACCTATCGCCAGTACATATTATAATTTTACTCTTAAGACAATTTTTGAAACTGGACAAACACGACGAACTTTTATGTAATTGACTTTATTTTCTTTCTCTACCGCTTATAGGATAGGAAGGATTGTATTCCACAAAAAACTATATATAGGTATGTTGCTATAAATATATCTTTCCAAAATCTTCTGAAACCAAAATAATATTTTCAGACATTGTGTGTTTCTGTGTGTGTAAGCAGCATTACTTATACAAAAGTCGGAAATATGCCATCCCTGATATTTTAAGTCCAGCATCTTCCAAAAATGCGGCACAAAGATTTTCAAGAAAATTCCCCCAAACCCAATCTACCCTATACATAGAGTATGTTTCGTTATTTATAATTTTCTCAAAACCTTTTTGATAAAACTATTATATGTTTGACATGTTGACATGAGGAGTAAAATGTATACTTTGAATATTCTGTGAATAGTTTGTAAAGAGAGCTTCATTTTGACTCAATCTGTTTCACTTTATTTATATTCTGAATATGTTAAAGTTAATAAAATAATATTGTACAGCTTTACGTTTTTATAGTGCATTGCCTTAACGATTAACAAACTTCGGTCCCATACAACTTCCAGAACTCAACTGATAAACGCACGACTAAGAATGAACCAAGGCTATTGGTGAAACAACTATTGCACTTTCCACTGCCGTCTTTCTAGTCTTAGACATACTATAGCTTTTAACCAGAGTTTCATCATCTCCACTGACAACTAAGGAAATTTTGAATGCTAATAGAACGTTAGATACAATTTTATATAATTAAATAATTATATACATCTAAATGAATAATTAGCGTCGGTATCGGCAAGAATTTGAAAATTATTTGCAGTTTTTTATTACACGTGTCGGAAAGAAACATTAAGGAACAAGTGATAAATTCCAGGTGCTTAAAATACTGTTGTTAAAAATGCTATAGGGTACGTGGTAAAATCTAAACATTGCAAACTTGTAAAATTCAATCATTCCTTCCAGGCAAATTCCCTCACAGATTATTTGTGGGAAACTTCAGTAAAGAAACCAGCCTCATCTCTATGGATACCTTTAGAATTTAGGTCATTCTGAATGCAAGTAAATTGCATTATTTCCAGGATGATGGGATATAATATGATATTAAGGTTTCTGTGTGCAGTGCGATTAAGCGAGCTCGTGCCTTTGGTTAGGTAGCCGATGGAAGATGGAAATGAAAAGTAATGAAATACCGCACTTCACAGAAACCACCACAACTCAGATATGCATTACAATAGCGTAGCAGCATCCCTTTGTGTGTGAAATCGTTATTATAATGTGCTTTTCCTTTGTAACGCAACTTTAAAGAAGTTATTACGCTTACTGCGTGACGTTTAATCAAAATGTTCGTCTGTCTGTGTAATATTTTTAGACTAAAATTATAAGGAAAGCAATTACTGTGATCTGTAAAGCGAAATAGACGTTATAACTAACAGAAATTACATTCCTACTAAATGCTTTATTTTAAGAAATACACATACATGTGTATATATGAGTATATACCTATATATGTATATTAAACAAAGCCGTAACCAAAAATTATATATAATTTTCTATTTTGCATGTATAACTGATAATAATGCTTACGATAGGAAAGCCTAAAGTCTGAATACCTTTACATGTAGATGAAGTATTGCATTTTATCAAAGATTGTATAGAAATGCAAGTTTCGAGGCCCCATAATAAAAAATATAGCTTTTAAAGATAAATGTGTATGTATATATTTATGTATGAAAATATATATTGTGGCGTATTAGTAGCTATTGTAATACCAGACACATTATTGCGTCGCGTTGGTGACAGATTTGTTGGGGTAATCTAGTATTTCTTTCGGCTTGTGTTTGAATTTCCGTCTGGCATGACACTCTCCACCTCTGGCCGGCGAGCCTAGCCAGAGTTGGGGAGAGAGGGGGGATAGATGTTAGCGTTACTTTCTTTGTGTGTGAGCGTCAGTCTGAGAGCTGGTGTGTAAGGTGTAGTTTGCGTGTGTGTGAGACATCTCCCCTCAATCCTTGATTTTCGCTGTGTGTGTGTGTGTAATGTAGGGTCACAAATTATTTTATTAATGAACCACAGGTAATGTCAATGTTGTGAAATTTGTGTCATTTGTTATAAAACCCCACGCCTGCATTGGAATGTGCACAACAACATCCTGGTCCTCTAGCAGTGTCTGTGCTACTTTTTTCCCCATGTGCATGTTGGGGTGATTAAAATGTAATAATTTACCGGAAACCTTTTGGCCCTCACCCCAGCATGCAACATATCTATATGTGTGTATGTATATGTGTGTGTGAACAGAATAAGTCGCAAACAAAATACCAAACTTGGTATTTAAGGATTTGACACAAATATTTTCAGCAAATCCACTCACCCTAAACTATTTTTGGCATAAAAAATATTTTGTTAATGTTTATTTTCTAAAAAATGCATTTTAAGGATTTTTAATAAAATTCTTTGTAGTTAAGGTATTTGTATGAAAAAAGAAACTGCGTAATTTGAATTTACTGCGGGTGGCCTAAGAACAAATTTTGTGCGGCTGTTAAACCACAAGAGAGAAGCTAAAATCCATTACACAAAAAATTGCGATGAAGCATACTATTTCTGTCAAGTTCTATTCTGTAGTAAGTATTTAAAATACATTCCTTGCTTTTACTTTGAATTTAGGAGTACATTATCATATATTTTCTGAAAGTTAAGCCACTAATACATTTTTTTAAAAGTAATTTTTGATATAACGAGCAATCGAGCAGATGCCTCGGGAGTTAGTATCTGAGGCTCGCATTCGGGAGGTCCTCGGCTCGGAACACTGGATCACGACCATTCTGAACTTGTGTCTTTTCGTGGTTTTCCTAAGACAATAGCCGAACATTGGGATGAATTACATACTGACGTGAATTTCCCTACCCTCATTTCCTCTCGTTTTATTTCCTTTCATATTTTAGGATTACAGAGTTAGGCGCAATGTTGGGATTTATAGCGGTAAATACACTTTGAGATGAGAATTGCTTCTTTCCGGCATGTAACCTGTGGCATTAACACTTCCGAAATTTAATTTTTCTTGACAATAATATAGCCCGAATTTTAAGGAGTTTACTATCACTTTAGACTCCCGCATCCCCCTTGTAGCATTAAAAATAACATTAAATCACTTCTGCAAATGTTTATCTCGATTAAATTGAAGTAGATAGTAAAATGAGCTATTGTAAGAAAAATTGTAGGAGAGTGTTTAGAGAAAGTCTTGCGAATGAAACACATCAGGTTTTTCTTAAAATAGCAAACACTGGGAGCGTGATACATTTATATTGAGCATGTGAAACGAATAACCATGTAGATGTGTGTATGCCACTAAAATAAATTTAAAAAATCGTGTGCAGTAAATTTGTTTAAAATCTGTACCTCTTTTGTTCGAATACCCTAAATCGTTTATTAAAATATTATGAATCAGATGTGGTGACGTGAAGGGTAAAATGATAAGTATTACTCATTTTCAGCAGAATACCACGAAGATGGCAAGACATTGATTATGTTTAAGAAAATAATACAGGATGATCAACATTGTGACCTTGACACAATATTCTAGCGGCCAAGATATTTAAGCACGGATCCAACATAGGAGGGAGGTTACTCAGTGAGAGTTAAAACGAGAGGAGATAGAAGAGCAAAATAACTAAGACTGAATCCATTTGGCAGTATGTCATAGAGGTTATTTTATCTGTCATCGGCCCTTAGGCTCAGCGTAGCCATATCAACAAACACCTGTATCTGTGAGAGCTGATTTTCACAAAATAAATATTACGGACTGTGACTCCAGCAACGTGGCCGACAGCGACAGTGCAACTGACAAGAGGGCACAACCAGATACCGAGAGGCAGTCACACACTTGGGGGTAGCTTATATTGTTTTTGATGCTGAGTACAACAAACATTAGCATTCTGCCGTACTCCATTCCTGATTTGCTCTAGTTTCAACACTTTCTGACATGTTGCACAATTTCCTGGCCGCTGGTTCAAGTCTCAGTGCAGAATCGTTACAATATATAACTACGGCTACAAACCTGCTGGAGGTAGATGCATAGATCGTATTCCCTACAACTCCAGATATATCCCTCAGAATCATCTGCAGTTGCTATCGCCGCGCCCTAAGAAACGGTAAATAGACGAACACTTACAGGAAAAAATCTGATGTGTTACACTCACATGACTTTCTGTACTCTTGTACAAAATATTTTTACAAACGCTTGTTCTCCATTTGCTTCATGTTAATCGAGATATCGAGATGTTAATCTTATTTTCTAATTTTCTTGTAGATGCAAGGGGAATTGGTAGGCTTTAAGCGATAGTCAATATTTTAGGAGCTGGTTATTGCTATGTGGAGTATTCAATTTTCTTTGCATTACCAGGACAAAAAAAAATGAATAACGAATTCCCATTTGAGAAAAAGTATAAGTATTGGAAAATTTAAGGGAATAACAAGCAATATCTCAAAAATAGTTCACTCAACAAAAAAATGTATATGACATAAATTGTGTATTTTAACGCCATCTACATTTGTTGTGCAGTAAAAGTTTGTCTATCTCTTATGGTTTACCATTTATGCAAAAGTCGTTCACAATGAAGAATACTTTTGAAGACATTCCCAGAAAATTCGAGATATACATTTTATTTGTCATGAAAATATCTTAAACATATGATATTTTAATCTAAATTGTTAGAGCCATTTTTGAGAAAATTAAAATTTTCGAAAACTGTTCCATGTAATGGGTAATCTGGGGTGGGGGATTTTCTTGAAAACCTTCGTATCGCATCTCTGGAAGATACTGAATCTAAATACCAAGTTTGGTATTTATCCGACTGTTCGTTTTGAGTTATGCTGTCCACAGACAGACAGACACACTCACATACAGACAGACACACACACAGGGACATGTTTCCAAAAATACTTTGTGGATTCAGGAGGTCTGAAAACATGTATTTCCGGTGAAATTTCGGTATCGATTTTTTTGGTGGAATGCAATAATTCCCCTACTTGCTATACGTAGTAGAGAAAGTAAAAATCTGATGTGTTACATTCACTTGGCATTTTTTTAATCGGTATTGTTTATTTATATATAGTTTCTACAAAGAATTCCTAAGAAAGCTATGTTTCATGTTAATCTAGTTAAGCCTTTGCAAAAGTGGCCGTTACATTACATATTTCGTTCTAGGTATAAGAGGAAAATGAAATCGATCAACAGGGTTAAAGACGGCTCGTTACATGCAGCTTTGAAATTCCATAACCCTTTCCGTGACATTGCAAGAAACAACTGAATAACAACAGGATTTTAAAAAATTGAAAGCCATTTGGCTTGTGCCACAAAACTTTATCTTAAATAAATTGTTTTTAAGGAGATCCACATTTATTATTTAGCAACATTTTGTTGTGTGTTATGGTTTACACCTTATGCAAGAATATACAAAATCCCTTTTCATAGAATTGGATTTCACAGGCTGTTTCTAGAAAGTTTTAAGATGCATTTTATTTGTCATGTAAACATCTTATGGTGTTTTAATCAAAATCGTTAGTCATCTGTGCGAAAAGCCAAAATATAGAAATACATTTTCCTACGAAGTGTAGCTTTGGGATGGAAGGATTTTCTTTTTGGAAAGTTAAAAGTAAGTTTGGTATTTATTAGACTTGATTTAAGTCGTTCAAATCACACACACACGAAGGCGCACGCGCATACACGCACACACGCACACACAGACATACACATACGCTAGCATTTATATAAAATGTTTTCTGAATTCAGGGGGCCTCTAAGTATGTATGTGAAATCTGGGTATCCAAATTTTGGGGGTAACGCAATACCTTACTACTAGCTACGGTAGGATAAATTAAAACTATTTATTTATATATATTTTTTCGGCATAACCTATTTGTAAAATCCTGTTTATATATAAACTTGCTTGTTAAACTAGACTTGCATGGATGTATTTTTATGTCTCGAAGAGTATTTCGTTTCATTTACCTCCATCCTTATACTTTAGGAAACTTTTGTATGATAATCCAGAGGTTTAATTAAAAATCCTCCGCTTTGCTCCTTTGAAACATAACTGCATGAAGCTGCAAATATTCCTAATAACGTATGAAACATTCCTCGATATTCACGCCAAATGGTATGAAATATCGGCTGTTATATTCCTGATTCCGTTTCCCTTTCCTCGATAGTCTTCCGGGTTCTGCAAATGTATAGCCTATAAGTATTGTGAGGCTTTCCACTTTTTACTGTCGCTTCACTAATGTGATCTAGTATAATTTTCCCTGCACTTCACTTAGTTCTCAATGTCGCTTCACCAGTGTGATCTAGTTCATTCTTCACTGTTACTTCGCTTTCTTTCGCGACGTAGCGGCGTAACGAAATACGCACAAAGCAGCCTCTTCTTCACTCCGCTTCACTGACTGGGGAATCAAATACAAGACACTTACTCCCCTGCAGCAGCAGCAGCAGCAGCAGCATACACTGTCCGAACAGTCGTCACAATCTCACTTCTAGAAGCGCACTTGGTGTCGCATCGGAATCGCATCCACTTATTAACCTGCTCACTCACGAAAACGCTCGTTTATAATTATATCCGCTAGAGTTTTCCACCGAGTTCTGAATGTTTGGTAGGAGTGAAGAAACAGCATTCCAGAAAATGTTCCAGTCTCGTTATATTGTGGCATGTGAGGTGTTAATATTGTAATTTGTGGTTGGTAGCAGTGTATGGATATATATTAGGCTGGTAGTACAGACTGGTGATGATGTAATAAGAGTGGGGTAAACCGGTTATATCGTGACTAAGCGTCAGGGACGCTGTGTCTCTTGTAATGTAAAGGCCAGTGTAGACATGTGAATGAGGACGCTCCATCAAGCAGAAGGTAACAGGTATCAAATCTAATCTTCATTAAACACTACCATCTAAACATTTACTATGTAGATTACTAATGTTAATAGATCCTTCTTTCCATCCCCACAATTACCTAGGAGTATTTTAAGAGTTTTTAGGTGTTTTAGGAACTTTTATTCGCTCGCCCCGTCGGATCTCGTGTAGATGCTATGATTTAGATCCTGGTACCATGCTCTACCTCCGCGATATGTGAAAATACAAGAGGTTACGACAATATCCCATAACGCTTCTGGTATTTACGCTGAGTGAGAGCGCTATTCCGTCGCCTTATCGCTTCCCGATCAGTCGTTAGGTCTGTCGGTGCCTTCCCGATAAGCTCGGGCCATATTATAATATGTAATGAAAATAATTTCAATAGGCAATCTGTTTACAATATTATTGACTGAACAAATTGGTGACTTTGAAAATTTAGATGTCCTGTACTGAGCAACATGAACTGCATTGTTGGATCTGGTTTCATAATTATATACACTCAAACAATTTAAAACTCGCAGGTGGCTGCGTCTGAGAGCCGGAGCTCGAATCGGGTACTTGCGTGAGCGCTCGGGACAGCCAGGCTTTGTTCACAAGACTGCACATATTCTTGTTGTATTTATAATGGTGAACAAAACTATAATTACAAAATCTTCCGAGAAAATAACTCGTATACGAGATTTCAAACAGACAGATGTTTCAAAATGCTTCAACACTGAATATGTTTTTAACCAAAACACACTTTCTTAATTTATGGTTCTCAAATGAAGTTTGACTAAAGCTCGCTTCACACTTAACTTAGTGGCAGAGAGTTACCCTACTGTTACTGAGGTTGTAAGCTCAAATCTCCGTGTAGCTACTCAGATCTATTCTCTTTCATTTTAAATATATGAATGAAAATACAGCACGTTTTCTTCATTTTTATGTGACGTGTATTTAGTAGTCCATGATACAGCTAGATGGCAACCATGACATTAGTTTATCGGTCGGGAGGAAGTTTGATACTCAGTCAATTTTATTTTATAGACATAAATTGCACCACTATTGTAATTATATTTTAAAATAAAATTAAGTACAACAAACAATGTTGTTTAACTATATTGCAGTTGTAAGAAATAAAAATCTACCAAGAAAATCGAACTCGAGTGCTTGTGCAGAGGTTAAAGGGCTTAACTACTACTCTATGCCAAACACAACGTGGAGGTAGCCCAAATCAGTACTTTGTAGTTTGTTTTATAGAGTTGGGCAAAGCGGTGCATGAAAGCTTACGGTTGTGAACTGCGCGCTCACGCTAAATGACTCTGAAAAGCGCTAACTTAATGTGATCGAGTGTACATCTTGAGCAATTCCTAGCTCGTCCTTATGTCAACATTTAAGCTGACCAGTGTATGGTGTATGATGGGCAGCTGAAATGTTGACATAAGGACAAGGCAGGGTGGCTCAATTTTTATTTAAACCAAACTACGAGGGCGGACCGAAAAGTAACGCACAATATTTGTTTCTGCCTTGGTATTACAGCTGGAATGTTGTAATTTCGCACAGATATAGTTTGAGATTTTCGCTACAGAGGGTATCTTTTGCTTCATGTGCAGCTCTAACGAGAGAAGCGTGAACTACAATGGCACGCATGTTACTGTCGTCCACGTGTGAAGAGCAGAGAGCGACATGAATGCTGACGATGTCAAAATTCTTCATGATAGTACTCGGCCCCATGTTGCTGCTGATGTTCGTCAGAAAATCACCAAATTTGGATGGGAGGTGCTCCCACATCCATCATACAGTCTGGACCTTGCCCCGTCTTCATGATAATACTGCTGATGTTCGTCAGAAAATCACCAAATTTGGTTGGGAGGTGCTCCCGCATCCACCATACAGTCTGGACCTTGCCCCGTCGGACTTTCATCTGTTTGGTCCCATGAAGAAATTCCTCCGGCCAACGTTTTGTGACAGATGCGAAGTGAAATCAGCAGTCCGCAGATGACTATACTCCAAGGAAACGAACCGGGCATATTGAAACTGGTATCACGATGGGAGACACTGGTGACTATGACGAAAATTAGGTAAAAGGTGTAAGTTAATTTGTAATTCTTGTTGTTTCTTTAACTATTAAACTTATTTGTAAAAAAATTATTGTGCGTTACTTTTCGATCCGCCCTCGAGGTTTGGAATTTTTCTTATAAAAGTAACATAATTGTAAACAAAAATAGATGCTTATGTTAAAAGTTTATATTTCCTAAATATATGCCTAAGAGTATCATTTGGTTTAAAATTAGAAATGATTCATTAGTATTTATAGAATGAATGTCCTGTGAGCATTCCATGCATTGCTCCATAGAATTATGTAATACAAAAACAGATTGTCCTGAAGAAAAATAAACTTTAATAAATTATATAAATCTAAATCTTAAAGCAAAATGTGCCTTGTTTAATTAGTACATATATTGTTTAAATGTAGACCAAAATTAACTTGTCATCGAGGGCATACAGAATTTCTGAAATAAGAAAGACGAGACACTCATATCGCAATGTACTGCTTATCTATTATTTAAAAACGTAAATCACGGTAATTGTATTGTGTTATTAAGCTTGTTGGATTCCCGTGCCTGTAGTTGAATACAAGGTGGCTGAACTGGTTTTTACATGCGTGTAAGAAAAAGTTACCGGTAGAATTCAGTTCTTGACTGCTTAAAAAATCTGCAAATTCAAATCATGATACCTTTCTTGCCAGGCTGGTCTCCCCCATTCCGTTACGAAGAAACCTGTAGCAGCTCTTGCCAAATTAAGGTTCTCTCCTTTTTAAATGGGGTAAGGGGAAGAGGATTTCTACACCCTTTTCTTAACGATTCCTTTTAATTTTTCCGCCATGGAAGAATTTGCTTTGCAGACGCCCAACGATAATTTCTTATTCTTCAGGATCTCTTGGCAGTCTAATCGTCTAGAACGGAACTCGGCCTGTTATATAACCTTAATTATCCCCTATCAAAGTCTTACTTCCCTTTTTAACTCGTTTCTTCCCCTCTCCTTCTCATCATCCCCAAGTTGGGGGTGTTAAATAACTAGTTCTTCCACCCTGAAACCCAAAGTCTCCTTAAGTGATCACACAGCTTCATAATCTAGCCCCTTCCTCATCATCCCTTATTACTTCCTTCCCTTCCCTGCATGTGTGTTAGAAAATTTCCTTAGATTTTCTTTTTCCCTTCAAATTCGATGATCAAAGCCCCTCTAGGCTTAAGTTTAAGTCGAGATCGTTAATACGATAAAATTAAGGATAAGGAATTAAAACGCGGCGTGGTAGTACATACAGAAGTTAGTAGCTAACTCTCTTTTGTAAATGATTCAGCAAAATTGAGTGAAACAGGGCAAGAAAGTATAATACTGTTACGAAAGTTGTGCGTATTCCCAACAGAGATTGCATTAAACTCTCGCCACATCTGGAGAATTTCCCTTCAAATTCTCTGCATGTCCCAGAAATATACCCATTAAGTTTTTATTATAATATTTTATGGATTAATTTTATGTCACATGTGAAAAATTTTATACTAGAACAAAAACTTCGAACGACTTTCTCTATCCTCCATCATTTATTTTAACATCCGTTTTACAAAATAATTTTACAACAGCCAGTTTTCTATCTACTTCATCTTAATAGAGACAAAGGTTTGCAGAAATATAGTTTATTTACCATTTATTTGATAGACAAGAGGAATACAGGAGGTTCAAACAATAATTAAAACTTGAAAAAGCGGGTTGCTATATACTGGCTTTGAAAATTCATACTCTTTGGATGACATGGAAATAAGCAAAAGAATAGTGGATACTGCAATATAATGTAGCGTATGTGTGTGCAGCGTCGCGTCGGACTCATTATTCCTGTGTAGAATGATATTGTTGAGCTAATTATTTCGTTTGTGAGTTGAATTCTTGTTCGGCGCGGCATTTCTCTCCACCTTCCTTGTCAGACGGGGTGTGAAGGCAAGTTGAGGGACAAGCTTCTTTGTCTGATAGAGAGGGTCGGTGATTAGAGTGAGTCGATTGGATATCTTCAGTGTTTGGGATTGTATATAGGAATGCGTGTTGCCGTGTGGGTGCGTGGGGCATCTCGCTCCAATGTTTGCCTGTAACCTTTGAAAATTAGGTAGTTGCACCAAGGTAACTTTATAATAAACCAGAGTTAAATGTGAATTTATATGCATTATAAGTATCCCACGCCTGCTTTAGCTTTGTGCAGCAAGTTCCTGGTATCTCTCGTTTGCCACTGATGTTACGTCCTCCAATGTTTATGCGGGGTAACTAAATTTAATATTTTAGCTGCA
Source organism: Deroplatys truncata (assembly GCA_030765065.1). Taxonomy (NCBI): domain Eukaryota; kingdom Metazoa; phylum Arthropoda; class Insecta; order Mantodea; family Mantidae; genus Deroplatys; species Deroplatys truncata. Next base: position 95,677,541 of record CM060986.1, on the reverse strand, counting down.
AAACCTTTTGGCCTCACCCCGGTGTATAGTAATATTAGCAAATGATAAAGTTGCAATAGGTAAACAATATTCTCTGAGCGTATTACATTAGATTTCGAGTATGTTTATGAATCTTTCAAAGGATTATGTTGTCAAAAGTACTATTTATCTTAATACTCGTCGACTATCATATGAATGCGTTCGGTGGGAAGAGGGATTGATATTTACGGAACGAGTACGCGGGGCATCGGAAAGACAGTCTGGTAAAGAAAAGATGCCTGCATCTCGGAGGTGCATTTGCTAGCGAGAACGAGGCATGCAAATGTAGTACTGTTTCCATTGTGCATTTGTACATTACCCTATCGCCTTTCCTCTCACTATCTTTTGTTCCCTAGACCTTGATGACGTTAGGCATGTCAACAAAAAAGTGACCTAGTCATATTGTCACGAACGTGACTGAGGAGATCAGTATTGTGATATTTATTTTATATTAATTAACATTAATTAGCTGCCACTAGCCTCTAAGTACATATGGAATCATATTTTACATTTTTTAATTTTGGTTAAGTCTTAGTAAGTTGTTTACATGACAAGTGGTCTGCCACTTCCCTTGACATTTCAAAGGGATGTCACTATGCCATCATTTCCTCAGGGATACGTGTCTTTCTGCATGTTACTTAGCTGCACCCTGTGGATCTCATGATCTTGGGAAACTCCCAAGCCTACGTAATGCCAGGGCGTTGGCAGATCATATTTGGAAATAACTCCCACGACATTAGAATGAACCCCTCTAGGGTATTCGACCCTATAGAAGCAAGCACTCAAGCTCTGCTCGCGGAGGACTTTGTGTTCTAACTTGGCCGGGACCGCTAGGTACACGTTGGCGTCCGGTGGACGGTCGCTCGCCGGGTAGTTTCACTTGGCACCACTAGCGGTTTGACAAAGTCAGCCGGCCCTCGTAACCGTGGTCGCTGGAGTATATAGCTCCGGCGCTCCGCCAAGCTGAGGTCGCGGATTTGAGTCCCACCATGGGCATGGGTGTTTGTGTGCTGTGTAATTGTGCTAATAAACGGTAACGAAAACAGTAAAAACATATTAATTATAAACTGGGTAAAACTAGGTTAAAAAAGAAGTCGTGTTGAGTATTGGCTCTCCTTATCCACGACGAGACGTTTCTCTAGGTAAGCACTATAAAATAAATTGTTAATAATAATGTTAGCTAGCACCATCATCATCCCTGATCTTGTAAACCCAACTATCGCATTGTAGACACGTAACTCTTCAGAATATAGTGAGATTGCTCCAGCCAAGCGTTTTAGTTGTCTCTACCTCTGCCATTCCTCATTTAGCTATTCCCCCAGTGTCACAACTTGACACGTGACAATATCGTCGCCGTCTAGCAATTAAATTGTTTGCAAATAATTAAAGATTCGCCTTTATAATCCGAGCACTCTAACTCTCTATACGAGTATACTACGTCTACATCATCATATCATCATCATCATCATCATGGTTTAAAGCCGTATGACGGAACCGAGGCTGAGCACGCACGCAGGCCAGTCGTCCCTTTATGCTCCCAACCTGACCTCTGGGTGGGGAGAATGAAGGGAAAGACTCAAAGGGCGACCAGATCCGAATGTCGACGGGCACAAGCATGGACAGAGCCCCTAACGTTTCCAGGTAGAACGCATCTGACGCCAACCGGTCCCAGCCCACAAAGCATTAACCTCCAGGGTCTCCCAGAGTGGAGCCCCACTCTGAGGATTGACCTGAGTGGTACCACAGCGACGCTAGGAAATAAACCTTTACAGAGCGCAAGCACCGCCCAGCCACAACCCGCCGAACACCGTTGTCTGGTCCTGGTGATTGGTACAGGAAATGAGAGGAAGGAGAATCGTAGTAGAAGATGAACCACTCCAGCATTCGTCTGGTGACCTGGGGAAACCACGAAAAACCCATGGGCCACAGTAGGTGGTCGCCGGGAATCGAACTCGGGATATCTCGATGGCGAGTCAGAGACTAACCGCCTGAACCTTCCAGTTTGGTATCATCATGGTTTAGGAGATATTTCATGTTTCACCCTCATGTTATTTTTTTCATCGTTTTGGAGGTCTATCTATTTCACTGTAGCCTGAGGTTTTGTGTCTCTACGTATTAGAGAATCGGAATGCGGGTATTATCCATTCTGTGCAATGGCTTTTCCACTTTTCTCTGTTTGTTCGTATTTTTTCGTTTAGAAAATGTACCCCATTCCGATCTTATAATGTTATATACTGGGGTGAGGCCAAAAGGTTAGCAGCCATATATTATATCTTACTTACCCCATAGCTGCAGAGGCAGCAAGATGACCAAAATCTTAAACAACACATTCCACAGCAGGCGTGGGATAGTTATAAAAATACACGAATTTCACATTAATCACATTACCTGTAGTTTATTCAGCATAAGCTCGGAATGTTATACATCGGGGTAATGCCAAAAGGTTTGCAGCTAGATATTACGTTTTATTTACCCCAGCATATAGCATTTTTGGTGGAGGCGCCGGGTAACCAAAATTTAATATTTAGCTGCAAACCTTTTGGCCTCACCCCAATATATAACAATATTTTCATTTCTAGTTTTATTCGATCTAGTCTTGTACAGCAGCCTTTCACAGTGGAAGATGTTTCCTTTTTAAGCTCTATTTGGTTCAGATCTCTCTTTTTTAAGGTCAATCTCTCTGAACCCTATAGTAAAATAGAAACTGCCAATTGCTTTCTAAAATTTTAAATTGGTTATTTCTCTTCGGTTTTTAATTTTAAAGGTGTTGGCTCATTTTCCGAAAATATGTTATATTTAAAATTACTTGTTTTACCCTCTTACCACGTATACATTAGGTAGGGAAGGTGTTGTATTGCATCCAAAATTTGATACCGAAGTTTCACCGGAAATACATGTTTTGAGGCGCTCTGAATAAAAAAAAGCATTTTTAAAAAAAATGTCCGAATTTGTACGTATCTGTCTGTCTCCGCGCGCGCGCATGTGTGTGTGTGTGTATCTATGAACAGCATAACTCAAAAACGAAAAGCGGTTAAATAGCAAACTGGGTGTTCAGTACCTTCCAAAGATGCCACACAAAACTTTTCAAGTTGATCCCCCCACCCAAACTACCCTTCACATTGAAAATTTTCAAAATCTTTGATTTTCTAAATAATGACCTACAATTGTGATTAAGTACCGTTTGTTAAATATATTTACATGAGAACTAAAATTTGTATCTGAATTAAGCCTGTTAATTTTTCTTCATTCGGAAGGAACTTTATATAATCTTGTATAACTATAAATGTTAGGCGATAGTCGAAAACATAGTACATAAAAATGTACAATTTATTTCAAATAGCTTTTTTGTGATATCAGTCATTTCCGAGAATCCGTTATTAATGGTTGGATTTGTTCAATACATTGCTTTAAGGTCCTGTCGGTTATTTAATTGTTTCTCGCGATGTCACGGTAAGAGTGAATTTTAAAGCCAGCATATAGCGTGCAGGTCTAAAACCTTTTATTGTCGCTATTCCCTTTGTACCTTTAACGAAAGGTGTAATGCAGCTATTTCCAAAAAATTTCGTAGATAGGAAAATAAACTTTTGTAGGAGTAATTTGTATCCCCACCAAAAAGCGATAGAGGGTAGAGAAAGTAATATGAATGTAACATCACATTTATCTGCATTGTTGTTTTGATGTGTCACATTGTAGACCAGGTAGTTAAAATTTCCAATTTTTTTAGCATTTTGTTATTTAAAAATATCTTAAATTTTTTATTTGTTTTCCTCATAGTGCCATAATCTTTGATTTATCCACAGAAATGTTTATACTGTAATCTTGAATCAATTTCTCTAGCTTATATATATTTATTTGAAGTCTATTTTCACTATCTTTAATTAACATTTTGTCATTTGCAAAGAGTAGCATATTTAGTGTATGATTTGTATTTAGTTCTATTCCAAGTCGCATTTACTCTATTAATTTTTTAATATACATTGTTTAACTTTATTCTTCTACGCTATGACTGCAGGGGCAAACAATCTTGGATGCCTTCTAAACCTGAGAATTCAACTGACTTTTCTACCACTATTTCCCACGCTTCTTCGCCTGCAGTGCTTTCAACTTCTGCCTTAGTTCGCTCACTTCTTACCTCTCTAGAGTTTGTAAACATGGGAAGTTTTATAAAAGAAAAAATAATCTTAAGTTACTCTCAGAAAAGCATATCTAAATTGAAAACACTTTCCATGTCTCCAAAACGCACGCACTAAGAGTATCATATAGGCATACTTGGAACTCGAAGTTTTTCTACTTATTTTAGATAAATAAAGTCATATTTTCGGTTAAAAATCGCAGATTTTATAGTAGACGAGTAAAATTGTGAAATATCGTGTAAACATTATTTTTACAGCAATTCAAAATAGTTATAGTTTGACGTAATAGACTGGATGCCAATTTACCTACATTTTGTTATAGATACAATGGCAATTTCATAGCCAAATGATGTAGATGTGGATGCTATATGCTGGCCTTAAAATTTCATACTTTTCCCAGGACATCGCGAGAAATAACTGATTGTAGATAAGAGTTGAAAAGAATGACTAAGTACTGAACTACTCGAGCCATTAATAACGAATATTCGGAAGTGGCTGATACCACGAAACAATTTATTTGAAATAATCTGTATTTTAAGTATATATATAAATGTTTTGTGTAGTGCTTTTTTGTCTATCGTTAAACGTTTACCAGTTATACAAAATTTCTTCCGAATGAAGACGACTTCGCAGGCTATTCTCAAAAAATTCAACATGTACATTTTATTTGTCAAGCAAATATATTTAATATATAGTATTTTAATCAAAACCGTTAGATGATTTTTATAAATTCAAAAACTTCAAAAAATTCTCCTTGTAAAGGGTAGTTTGGGATGGAGGATTTTCTTTAAATTTTTGTCACATTTTTGGAATTTACTAAACGTAAATACCAAGTTTGGTATTTTTTTTAGTTATGCTGTTCACAGACATACACACAGATATAGGTACACACATAAGGCTTTTTTTCTAAAAATGCTTTCTAGATCCAAGCGCCTCAGAACGTGTGTTTACGGTGAAATCACGGTATAGAATTTTTTGGTGAAAACCAGAGTTACATTCAAATGACCTTCTCTACCAATACTTCTACAAACCATTGCTACAAAAGCCATATTAGGTACACAAACCGTATATAAGTTAACCCCTCAACATTTTTCTGCATTTTATTGTATGAAATGCGGCTACATTATCTTTAAAATGTGTAGAAAGGAGTCCGTTAACTTTCGTTGCAAAATGTAAATCACAACATTATAAAAATTTAGTTTCTAGAAGTTTACACGTGTTTTCTTGGGGTTATTTATATAGTACTGAGTAATGTGCCAACTTTGAAAGATTTAAAAAGTCGCCTCCCATTATTTACGCTTTGAGCCATTGGTTAATACTGGTGATAATCACTCAGAACTGTTTTCCAATTGGCTGTCGGCCATCCATTAAGTGCGCATAGAGACTAAATCTGCCGCGTGCGGTTGCATTATCTTGAACATAAAGTTGCTTTACCGTAAACAATGCACAACAAAAGGAGAACAAAGCCATCTATTCATCATGCTCTTAGTCCATCCACGTGTACAACGTGTTTTGCTATAAATTTTCTCCACGAGGGTCGCCCTTTGTCTCCTCTCGATCCCCGCAATACGAGAGACCAAAATTTAAAAATTTACTGTAAGTGATAAATAAAGCGAAATATATGACGTGAAATAGTAAGAGGACTTTCTGTATTTACCATTAAACAGATTTGAAAAACTATTTACATAAAATAGTGATTGGATTATACCACTATTTCTCGATATCGATATTGTTCTTAATCGCAGATTTACAATATTCCATAAGGAAACATTGGTGAAACTTCTGAAATATTCATCCTATCGAAATTTTGTACTGAACAAAACTTCTCTAAAGCATTATGCTTATACCCTTCTGTTGTCTAGCTGTTAAAAAAATAACCTCGATATTTGATCGTTATACTTTCTCTACCACATACCCAATAAATAGAAAAGTTATTGCATTTCACCCAAAATTTACATATCCAGATTTCACTGAAAATGCATGTTTTGAGCACCCTGAATAAAAATAAAGAGTTTGTGTGTTGTGTGTCTTTCTGAGAACAACATAACTTTGCATATACTCGCATTTGCCTATGAACAGAGATCAGGCCTAGGTGAGTGTCGAAAGGGGAGAAAAAAGGATTCAAAGTTTCAGCATTGGTAACAAATTATATTTTATTTCCGATACCAAATTTCATTTCATTATTTTAAAAACTTTGGAACTTAGAGCTTATTGTCTCCTTTTACATATCAAGTTTGTTATTGTGACTTGTCTAGTTCTCACTCGGTTCTCACTGTCACTGATCTAAGTTCTTATTTAATTTAACTTCACTGGGAGTTCACTTAGCTCACTATAACTTCACTAAAGTGAACTAGTTCAATTTTTCGTCACTTCACTTCCTTCGTGAACTTCGATAACTCCCTTTATGTCGCACGGAAAACTCACCGGCCACGTCGCTCGCTCACTCATTGACTGTGTGACTTCTTCTACTGTCGCTACTCACATTGAGTGACTCCCGCGAGAGTGCTCGCTTATATAGTCAGTGAAATCTATCCACAAGGTGCTCTTACATTCTAGAACTATTTCGGCACATTTTCTGCAGGAGGTGGGCAGAAGAAATTCCAGTGTTTACGCTGGAGAGCGGATTTATCGTTATTTACTGGGACCGCTCGGCGCCGATCTCCCGATTACCTTGTGTCATGCCGCTTCACAATACGTATACCACCGAGTTTTTGAGTTGCGTTGTTCGCAGACACGCGCGCGTAGAGCGATATTTTGTGATATTTTCCCCATATCGAAGTTTTAGGTGCGATGCAACAACTCCTCTATGTAGGGACTAGAGAAAGCAACAATTTCTTCTTTTTTTTCTAAATATAACGTTAAGATACAAATAGTTTCAAGGGTTGTTTAACTTCTTATCTGCGATGAAAATAGCAGCAGAAGAGCGCTAACCTAACACCTCTGCTAAAAATAAATTCTCGTAGTAAACGTGAGGAAGCGATACAGACTGGTGGTGAAGTTTTATAATGAGTTCATTAATTAGTTGCAGGAGGGCAAACCCTCCCGCCTTCCTTAATTACACTGACAGTTCTGTCACGTCATTTCATCGCTTAAGACGAAGGGCCATTACCCGCTCACAGAGAGGCTAAACTGATTTCAGGTAGAATGTAGCTAAATGGACTGAAATAAATGACATGAGCAAGTGCCTTTTATTTTATTAACGCCGAAAATTGATGAGCAAAATGTGATAGAAAGATAGTAACTCCTGCTTGAGGGATAATGTAATCTCTTGGAATTAAGGGAGGTTTCTATGTACTTTTAATTTTTAGGATTCAAAGTTTCTTTCCTGTAGTCAGCTATAAGATAAAGGTACGAACGAATGGTCCCCTGTAATCGGGAAGGGTACCGCAACGGCCTTTTTTTTAGCTTCTACCGTGACCCCTGGAAGGGAGGGATGAGGGGAGAGACACGTAGGGCGACTAGATCCGAATGTCGATGGGAAAAACATGGATGGGGACCCACAAGCCTCAGACATCTGGCGGTCCCCCCTGGTGGGGTCCGATTGGAGGTAGGCCCTAACTGTGCAGTCCTGTAACAATGCTAGGGAAGAAACCTCTACAAAGCGCACATCCAATGCCCAGCCACAACCCGCCACCCGCCGAACACCATCCCAGGCCCTACAACCCTGTAACAAATGACAATGAAGGAAATTATGGATACAGGGAATGAGAGAGCTATAAGGTTAATCTAAATGGAGATTTTCGTGTTTTTTCTCCATTTTCAAGCTTTGATTACGTGTAATGGTGGTATGTGGAACGGCCTGTACGTGGTTTACTATAATTTGATAGTTTTCAGGTTCACTCAAAGTATTAAAATATGATCACTTAGTAAATATTAGTGCTAGAGAGCAGATTCCTTTTTATTTTTGTTTTGTTCGTGAAGTTTTACTGCTGTTTTTTGAAGAACCAAGCAGATTTTGTAGATGACTAAGAGTCTAGAGAATTCTTACATTTTGTATAACCTAACTGCGAGTTTTCCTTTAAAATTTACAATCAATAGCAATTTATAATTTCTATTCTCTAACACGCCATTATCTTAAAAACTAATTGCTAACAATGTGCTGAAATTCATAATAATAAATAGCTATATTTTTTAAATTTAAAACACCTTGCTTTTCAATAAAACTGTATACATTATATTTAGACGTTCATTATCTTAAACTCTGCATCTTGCCTATATCTCACAAAATCTGTGACTCTCTTCTCAGCAACTACAACGCCTTCATCCGCGCCTCTGGTAATACGACCTCGATCCCGGGAAACGCTACAAATGCCCCATTTTGCTTGGACAAAGTTAATTGCACTGAAAGTAACCTAAAAGCTTTTTGATTAACTTTTCTTACGAAAGCTTATTATTCTATTTCCTCTTAATTAAGATAAACCTTCAACTCACATATCGCATATGTTTTCACTACAGTAGGTAAAACAATAGTCAGGCGTGTGGGATATGTGCAGGTATACCGTGTATTGCCGTTTCCACAGAAAATCTAAGTGCGTAGGAAAATAAAACGTACACAATATTACTTAACAGGGCGGCGCCGTGGCCGAGTGGTTAGACCGCTCGCCTCCCACCGAGGCGGCCCGGGTTCAATCCCAGGGACCTGCATGTGGGATTTGTGGTGGACGAAGCGGCGTCTGGGCGGGTTTTCTCCGGGTTCTCCGGTTTCCCCCGCCATTCATTCCACCAACTGCTCCATCATCACCTTTCCTTTCATCCATTTCACCCATATTTCGTTTCATCTACTTCCTTCATCCCATACCAGGCATCGGGCTGATCACCCATCCTGGATGCTCTGTCTGATCCATGAGTGTCTGCTCCTCGACGGGCCTCTGACCCCAGGCACCCGCTTGTAAGTCCTGGGGGGCGTAAGTCCTACATAAGAGGAGGGTAAACAGATAATGAATGAATGAATGAATATTACTTAACGAGTTACCATTTTTCAACAAGCTTAGAGCAAACATAATTGAAAAATAAATACTAATACACATATAAATAAAGCCCATTATTGAGCAAATAGTGAAACACAAAGTCTCAGTTTTTGTCTCAGTTAGGTTTTGTAACAAGAAGAAATTTCTGAAAAGTCACGGAAAAAAGCATTTAAATAAAATTATGGTTTATTGAGTTCTCATTTTCTTTGACATATTTTATAGATTTCCAATAAGAAAAAGTTAAAACAAAATTTAAAAAACCGTTTCATTCATTATGCCAGTATTTGTTATAGATAATATCATACTCAGAATTATTATAGCTGTTTTTATATAATACAACATAACGAAAAACACGTCGCATGAGACTTCGTTTGTATTAAGCTAAATGATTTAAATTACTCTCCTTACGCCTGTAAGAGGAACCTGATTCACGAAAGAACTTTCTTGAGTTATATTGTTCACACACTCTCTTCTTTTTTCTGTCTCTCACACATACATTGCTTCCCCTCTTGCATTCAGAGCACCTCAAAATATGAATGAAAGCTCAATATTAGTATTTAGGGAAAAATGTAATTTGGAGACAACAAAAACTGAAATGAAATACCAATGACGGCTATTTAATTTCTCTACTGGGCTCCTATAGCAGTAGGGGAAGAGCACCTGACGGAAACTGGCAGCTCCGTGTTTGAAATTATTAATTCTTGCAGCGTGGTTCTACCTTTCCAATCAGGTAACGATGTTTTGTACCAGGGGAGGATTCTATATGGTCCATTGCCAAATACGCTCGGCATTTCGGTATAGAGATTTTGGGGAAATGTATTTGTAGAAAAAGGCCTTTGCATATGTGTGTGTGTAAACACTAACTTAATGCTCGAGTTAGACAGTGTTTATGCCTACCAGGTGAATATTTTTAAAAAAATTTCTCACCCGAAAGTACTCTTTCTATGGAAGAAATTTCCATTATATTTAACATTCCTAAAAATTGATCTAACGGTTTTGATTAATATATTATAGATTTGAGATTCTAATTGTATGATAAATTAGATTCAATTACCTACAATCTAAATTTTTTGTGAATAAAGTTCTTTTCTTACTGATTGAACATTGTCTGATTTTGTAATAATTTGGGAAAGTATAAGAGAGAAACAACAGCTTAACAAGATTGACGAATACTCTTTTTTCCCATCGTTACCAGGAATAACAAAAAGTGCACAAATTCCTTTTTCAGCTTGATTACCTGCAGCGATAGCTGCTCCTGGTTAGACTTACAGGTTTATGATTAGGAAGAATTTTATTTAAGTATAGAATAAATTATTATTTTATAATATTGGCTAAACATAACCCTGTAATTATTACAATAGTTAAACATAAGCCTAAAAGAGAACCAAAGTTTCATCATGATCTAATATTTGAAGGTGCCGTTTTCGAAATATTATACTTTGAAAATTTCCATCTCAAGAGCTTGTTACGACGACTAAATAATTCTATGCTATTTCCGTAAGTTATATGTCCTTGCTTGATTTTACATAATTCCTAGGCAAACATATATCCTGAGCTACGTAAAGTGGATAGAAGAATTGCATTTATATGAATAGTGTAACACATACAGGACACGCGTGAATTTTTTAGGGTAAAGAAAGTGGTGTGTGTATGTTCTCATTAGATGTCTTTCCACATGAAGTGAAAAAGGACTGTACAGTAGGATAGAGTTAATATTTGAATCAAACCTTCGCTCGAAGGTATATTTTTTATGAAATAAGCCTATATTCCTCTCAAGCCTTTTACATTCGTCTGTCCTCAAACAGCTCACTTCAGAAATAATGCACTTCATCAGGGACTTCTAATAAGTGGTAGTGTTAATCTTCTGTGACAAAAGATAGGGTAATATTTATAAAACATGAAGAGTAAACTGTAGATGAAGCAAAAAAGGAACTAAGTTATTCTCTTTTACACCATATTTATTCTTAGTTTTTTATATCCTGCTCCAGTCCTTTGAAGCTTTCTTATTTATTTAGTATGTAAGTGCATATATAAGAGAAGAGTTGGGAGCAAGACAATATGAGATATTTGTCTTTCTGTGGAAACTTGAAATTGTTCCCTTCTTGTTCAAACACAGAGTAGGAGACTCGGCTACTGTTGACAGACACAATGATTATATGCAACCTCACGTTCCAGAACAAGGCAATCTGGAAATTACGAACAGGTCATGCTCTCTAAAAGTTTACAAAGAAAGTATGATACATTTAATGTGGATCTTTTTAAATCTTTATGCGTGCAGATTCAAAGCCCCACGTTTCATTAAAGCATCTTTACATATGTTGAAATCAACTTGTTGTTTAAATACAACAGTCACAGAACATATTTTTTAAGATGCATTCACATGACCTCCTTTACTTAATCCTCTACCAACTATTCTTACGAAAGCTTATTATTCTAGCTGCTATTTGTTGATCCAGATATTTCTTCAATTCACATTAACACATTGTTGCAGGGTACAGTAGTCGAATTTTTAAAGAGCATGTTCCTATGTGTTGGCTTTGAAATTTCGTGTCCTTTTCGTGACTAGAGAAAAAAATCTATTGTGATACAGTCACATGACTTTCTCTACATTCTATCGTTTGTTCGTGGGAATAGAAGTATTATTACCGTAGGTTTATTTTTCTATATGCTACATTTTAATGCAAATAAACCTTTTCAGAAATAGCTACATTACACATTTCATTATAGATACAAAGGGAACAGCGATAGTCAAATGTTTGAGAACTGGACGCTATACGCTGCCTTAAAATTCCATGTGTTTCCATGCAATCGCGAGAAGCAACTGAATGTTGACAGGACTTAACCGCAAAAAGTGCTTATTTAAAATAAATTGTGTGTTTTAAGGAGATCTACATCTTTTGTGTAATAGTTTTCGTCTACCGCTTAGCTTTTACCAGTTATACAAGGTTATAGAAAATTCCTTCCGAATGAATAGAACTTTACAGGTTATTCCCAGAAAGTTCAAGATATACATTTTATTTGTCATGTGAATATCTTTAATATATAGGATTTTAATTAAATGTCATTAAAGCTATTTTTTAAAAAAAATCAAAATTTTCCAAAAATCCTTCATGTGAAGGGTAGTTTGGAGTGTGGGATTTTCCTGAAAATCTTTGTGTAGCATATTTGGAGGATTCTGAACTTAAATACCAAGTTTGATTTTGATCCGACTATTCGTTTTTGAGTTGTGCTGTTCACAGACACACACACACACACACTCACACACACACACACACATACACTCACTCACTCATAGTCTTACAAAGCTTTGTCTAAAAATTCTTTTTTTAACCTCAAGTCTCAAAACGTGTACATCCCGTGACATTTTGGTGGAATATAATACTTACTCTACATACAAGAGGTAAACAGTAGAGAAAGTAAAGATCTGATGTGTTACATTTCCAAAAGACCCTGCAAATACTTCTTGGCATAGCGTATTTTTTCTATCTACTCAAAAACCGAGCGAGATAGGTCCCGGTAACATGTAAGTTTTGCATTCGGCAAGTCCCGGTTTCGACTCTCGCCACCCAATTACTCTGACCTTAGATTTCCGTAGTTTTCCCTGGTCGGTAGGCGAATGCTGGGGTTGTTTCTTATCTACGACGATTTCCTTTTCTTTCATTCCGTTTCCTTCTCATCTTCCAATCGTGCTATTAGATTTCGTGGCGTATGGCGGTGCCGGATAGATGGCGCTGATGCATGCTCAAAGGAAGGAGTACTTCCCGTGGACAGAGAGATGAGTCGTTCATCTAGCAGTTCCAGGAACTGTTAGCAACTTCCGCGTGTCTCTTTGGTCTGTTTACCTGCAGCCTCTGTGGCTCCTTCGCTTTATCCCTTCCTCCTGGATTGCGGTAGCCACAATAGATCTATGTAGGTCGCAGTGCGAGAGGTGTCCTTTCCCTCCGTTGTATAACCTATACCTGCATCTACTCGAGATAAGCGTTTGCAGAAATAGTTTAATTATATATATTACTAAAGTAAAAGAGGGTTAGAGGAAACCGAATCGATATTCAGATGTCCCTGTATATGGCCATGAAATTCCATACCCCTTTCATCACTCAGGAGAAAAACAAATTACCGACAACATTAAAATGACAGAGTATTGAACAATGTAATGAAAAAAAAATATTTCAAAGTGGCTAATAAATAAAGGAAACTACATCTTAGTTTTGTAAATTTTGTCCATCTATAATGATTTACCTATTACACAAAATCAGCTAAACTCTTCCAAATGAAGAGGAGTTCACAGGCTATTCCCAGAAACTTAAAGATATATATATATATTATTTATCCTGTAAATATTTTAAATATTTGCATTTTAACAAAATTCCCTAAGCCGTTTTTAGAAAGTAAAGGATACTGAACATTTTGCATGTAAAGAGTAGTTTAAGGTGCAGAGGTTTTGCATCTTTAGAAGATACTAAACTTGAATACGAAATTTGGTATTTATGCGGCTTTATTAGGATAGGAGTAGGTACGGAGGGGGACTTAGCACCTCGACCTACACAGATCATTTGTGCCTAGGTCCCTGACGGGGCGTCCCCTTGTGGGAGGAATGAGGTGAGAGGAGACGGGGCGGCTGGACCAGGAGGTACGAGAAGCAGAGGGCAGGGTCCTTACCATTTATAGATTTGAACTTGAAGGTGTATTTTTATTTACGTTATTAGCACCACGCTTTGGGCACTAATTTGAAGCAGGTATTATTGTATTGTAGTTCCACTGTTGGGGAGCAAAATTTGATGAAGTAACTGCCCCATGTATGGTACAAAGTTTCCGGTGGGCTTCGCCCCAGTGTTCACTTTCCGGTGGCCTTTGCCCCAACGTTCACTCTACATTGGCTTTCACCCCAACGTTTTAGGAATCAACTTTGTAATTTGAATGTGTCTTAAAATATTACATATATTTATGTATGCCTCGTTTGCGTCATTGTAGAAACATGCATCTCTTAACAGGTGGTGATGCGGCTAAATAATGTAGGCTTACACGTATTATAATTTTTATTCCACTCCATTTATTAATCCTTCACACGATTAAATAACATTCACTGATACAGAGAGCTGTGAGATTATTTATTAATTACTTGCACTTTTTAACACGTAAATTTTATAATAATTTTATAATTCTTCGTCTCACACTGAATACGTACCGAGCGAGCGAACTGCTCAGGTACGTTGCCTTCTAGCGACTGGCGTTTACCGCTTAAATTTGTAATTTTCTCTACTTCAAGTGACTGATTAGCTAATTTTACTCCAGCAGAATACTTTTATTTAACTTTCAGCTTTTCTAGTTTTTGATTGGCTACTTACAAACTGTTTAAAATATTACATTATTGCTCCAAGAATTACTAGTAGCGTTATTAACTTTCTAATTCATTATTGCCTCGAGGTTACCTCATTGTTACCGCATTGTTAGCGACTTTTGGTCTCTATTCTCACACCTCCTACATTATTAAATTACGTAATACATTCACATAACATTATTATACATGAACACAATAATATATACATATACAATATTCACTCTATATATTATATTATACACATATTGCTTTAAGGTGGACTGTTATTGAATTTATATATTATATAATTAGACTGAAATCATTAAAGCGTTAAAAATACTTCCTTAAACTCCCCGGCTACTGGCTGGTGCAGTGGTCCCCCTCCCTCCCCCCCCTTAGGTTCTGGAAACCGCTCGCAGTCCGGAAGACGAACATTTCCATCCATTTTCCCTGCCATGCACACGCCGAGACCTCCTGCTGTCACTTGCAACCTTGAAAGAGTCCAAGGAGATGAAGGGTGAAGTGAAATGAGAATGGAGATGAAATGGAGGGACAGGAAATTCGGGGGATGTAATGATCCTTGCTAGCATTCGCCTGGCAACTCGGTGAAACCCCCGAAAAACCGGTGAGTCAGGAAGGTAATGATATCGAACACATGACCTCCCGAATGCAGGCCACAGACCTAACCACATGAGCCATCCCGCTCGGTTGCAGTTTATTAGGGAAAACATTGTTGTTTTTTAAGTGTAAAATTTTACTAAATTTATCATCAGTTATTACTTTATCTACCACTTACATAGTAGGTAGATATCGAGATTTCACCGGATATACGTTTTCAGGCCCCCTGAATCCAAAACAAGGGTTTTTAGAAAAAAAGAAAATTTGGTTCTGTCTGCGTGTGTCTATGTGTGTCTGTAACAGCATAATTCAAAAACGTAAGGTAGGATAAATGCTAAACTTGGTATATGGGTTCAGCATCTTCCAAAGATGCGACAGAAAGATTTTCAAGGAAATTCCCCGACCACAAACTATGCTTTACATAGAAGACTTTTCGACATGTTTTATTTTCTAAAAAATTGCTTTAGATTTGGATTAAAATACCACATTTTAAGACATTTATATTAAAAATAAACTATATATCTTGAATTTTCTGGCAATATTCTGTACAGTCCACTTAATTCGGAAGAAATTTTGTATAATCTTGTATAGCTGGTAATGTTAGGCAACAAACGAGAACATACTACACAAAAAAATGAAGATTTCTTTAAAACACAATTTATTTCAAATAACTTTTTTGGTATCAGCCATTTGCAAGATATCCTTCTTAATTTTTCGAAGTGTTCAATATTTTTTGTTCCTCTTAAAGTCCTTTAAATACTCAGTTGTTTCTCGCGGTTGCACGCAAAGAGCATGGAATTTTAAGGCCAGTAAATTTGAATACCGATATTCCTTTTGTATCTATAACTAAATGTGTAATGCAGCTATTTCCGGAAAGTTTTATCTCGATTAAAATGAATTAGATAGGAAAATAAACTTTCGTAAGAATTATTTCTATACCAAGCGATAAGGGGTAGGGAAAGTTATACGAATGTAACACATCAGATTTATTTACAATTATTTTACTAATGCAGTGAAGTTGAAATACGTGCATCTACGTCCTGTTGAAATTTCAGTCATATATGATAAATATTTTATGAGATAATGGGTCACCATTTTAGCGAATCTTTTATTTATTTGGATAGGCTTAATCCCTCGTTAAAAATAATATTAATGTTTGTGCTGTATTTTCCACAATGACTGCGTGTACTACTGATACCTCCGCTCTCAAATTAAGCACCATAAAAGTCGTACTAAAAGTTCCGCTACTAATCTCACGTATAACAAAAATGCATTACTGAATACACCGATTCCTGTAAAATCTTCAATAACGCATAACAATTAAATAAATTCCTGCTTGCACCTGATATAGGAGCTCCAACATAGGCTTTAGGTAACCATAAATAGTGTAGGAGGGATAGCAGCACCTCTATTGTATGCAGGGAACTCTGTATTTCCCAGTCCCTATGATACCGCTGGGAGCTGGACACATGGCTAGCGACGTATTCACAGAGACGAAGGAAAATGAAGCCTTGTGGGTGAGGGATGGAGTGACGAAGAGGGGAGTGGCAATGTTTTGCATTGTGGAAGGTGCGAAAACCTCATCTCAGCGCATTTTTAACGGTGGTCATGTCTTAAAACACCACAAGTATCGCTTTGCTTCCCACTTGGAATATCTGTCAACATCCATGCAACATCTGTCGTTAAGTTGTTATTCCAACAGGAGCAGTTTACAAATGGCTTAGGCAGGCGAATGAACCACGGACATTGTTTACATATCACTTGTCTCTCTGGTAATGGAACAGTAGCGCTGTCTGCTGGGATATCTTCAGATTAAATCACAAGGACGCTTGTGAAACCATGGAGTGCAGGAAATTCAAATTAGCATCTCGGTAATCCTGGCATGGGAAGCTATCGGACATTAAGTGCACTTATGAATTTTCGCAGAAAATAGAGCAAACTAAAGGATAAAAGCTGTACTCAGTAGTGGTTTTTATAACTGAGCAAATTAACGGAATGTTTTGAGAGTACAGAGTAAATAAAGCTGACGTGCAGCATTCACAAGGTTAATACGATCTATACATATTCTTAATTATGCATTCGTACAGAAATGATTTCAAGTTAAACAAGGACTTGGTTACATGCAACAGGACAAAATAACATTTGAATTTTACATCATAAGTCAGAGCAAAGATCTTGTGCGAAAAAACTTTCAAACAATTTTTCCCTTGGGAAAAATTAAAACATTCGCCTTGGAGTATTTCGAAAATGGCTGATCCTGAGTAAAAAGTGTTATATACACATGATTTTCTCTGACTGATTTTGTTTATTCTTGTACCTAAGCATCATCTACTAACTATGCTTACAAAATACTATTTTCTACCTGCCTGTAGAAATAATTTTATTACACATTTCCTTGCAGAATTGAACGCAGGAAGCTGAAGCGATAGTCAAATATTTAAAAAGTGATACGCCATGTGCTTCCTTTGAAATTTCATACTCTCAGAATCACGTCACAAACAAAAATGGTGACTTAGCACCTGAAAAATATTTCAAAAAGTATTTTAAAATTCAAGCCAATAGCAACGAATATTTCAGAAATAGCTTATTCGCCACAGATCTTTCTTTTTTCATTTATAAACCGCCTTTAATATCGCAGGTTATATCGGCGACTGGTTATCATTGCGTATCAGCAATGGTGGTCATTCGTTTTATAGTTGGGAGGTATTATTTTGGAAAATTACATTACATTCACACACACAAACACACACTCCCATTCTCATTTGCACTTCCAGACTCTAGGAAGGATGGGGAATAATCCTGGCTAAAGAAAAATTACCATACTATATCCGGGAATCGAATCTGGGACCTCCGTATTTGAAGACTAACCACCAGATCACAGAGGCAGTCACCACAAAATATTAGACAAATTGTGATTTTTAAAAGATATGCATTTTAGCCATACTAAGCTTTCGTTTATCTCTTATGGTTTACCAATTGTAAAACTAACTAAAATTCATTGAGAATGAAAAGGTTTTACAAGCTACTGGAAGGAATTTTGAAGTATAAAATGTATTTGTCATTAAAATATATGAAACCTACATATTTTATTTTAATCCAAATGAATAGAATAATTTCTTATATTTCCACATGTAAAGGATACCCTTGTGTGTGGTAGTGTTCTTAAAAGTCCTCTTGTTGCATCCTGGAAGACACTGAACTTAAATACCAAGTTTATAATTTATCCGATATTACGTTTTACAGTTATGATGTTTATACACGCATACGAACTCTCTCTCTCTCTCTCTCTCTTTCTCACACACACACACACACACACACACAAGGAAGTCTTCTTAAAATTATACTTTTGGCTTCGGGGACGTCAAAACACATATTTCCGGTGGAATTTTGAAATCGAGTTTCTAGGTATAATACAGCACCTTCTATAGAGAATGTAAAAACAAATCGTTTGGCTTAAACAATGTATTTTAGGGAATTATACATTATTCCATATTATTGTTTCCCAGTTATACAAAGTATACAAAATTTAAGTACAACGAAGAGAGCTTTGTAGATTATTTACAGAGAATTTAAGATAACATTTCATTCTTCATGCCAATACCTCAAATAGGTGATGCTTTAATCAAAATTGTTGCACTGATCCTTAGGGAAATAAGCAATAATTATTTCTTTTTAAATCAAAGGGTAGTTGTGGTTTTGGAAATTTCATAAAAAGCTTCATGTTGCATCTTTGAAAGATGCAGTACTTAAATACAACTTTTAATTCTAAAGTTAGGCTTTCCATAGACAAATGTAAAGAATTTTAGTTTCTCTTCTAAAATTGCTCTATGAAGGGGTGCAAGGGACGTCAAAGCCTGTGTTTCGTTGAAATCCGGGGTAGAATATTTTGACTGAAAGCAATAAATTTATTTCGAAAGAAAAGCCTTTCTTCTTTCATTCTAAGGCTGCCAAAAGAACAAAGTTTAGCAAACAAACAAATTAACCAAACATCTTAAACAAGAAAAGGAGTATAAAAATAATCGTATAAAACGAAATAAAATTCATGACAAGAGTATAAGGTCAGTATCAGTAATTATGAAACAAAAGAAAAGAACAATAAAATCAAAATAAACAGTTAACAATATCAAATTTTAAAGACAGTTAAAGGGTACAGTATACAGATGATATTTTAAAATTGAAACGGATCCTTTAATGACCAATGGTGAAATATTCTCAATTAGCTGGCCGCCCAGGCCGAACTTGTTACAGAAGAATTCATAGGAAAGCAAGAGATGAAGTAAAATCACATACTTTGTTTTGGTGTTTTTAAAATTAAAACTCATTCACTTAAGTTGTCTGTAATTATTTTTTTAATGTTCTGCTCCAAAATATTCTCTTAAACCAAAATCAATATATATAATTGAATTAAAACCAATATTTCATAATAACAAGAAATTCATTTTTAACTTAATTATTCTTAGACTTATTTTTGTTCAGGGTATGGCTCTTCCTTAAACGAATGAGCATATATCAATTAAACACAATGTTATACCAGGTGGCTCAACCGGTGTTAAGTGTGTAGATAACCCTTCGTACATTAAATGAGTTTCAGAACTCAACGAAAAAATTCAAAGTAAACACAGGTCAGTGGAGAACTGGCGCATTAGTGCCTTAAAAACCTACTACTACCACCACCACCACCACCACTGTCAGGAACGTCCATATGGATACATGGAGACAGAACATTCTATCAATCAACAGGGGCAAAGTTTCGAACACCTACTGAATGAGCGAAGTCAGCATAACATTACCATTAGAACGGATGACCATGATGAAGATATAGATGGTGTCTCGTAAGTAATGTCGGTTTTTAAGCAAAATGCATTTGGAACGTGCTCTGACAAGGAATTAAACTACTCTTCAAAGTAGAGACCATCAGATTCTGTGGACCTAGCCAACTTTCAGCGAAGTTTATTATCCCGCGACGGTACCAGACTCTGGGTTTTGATGCGAAGAATTCGGTGAGACATAGTTCCACAGCTTCAATGTTTTCGAAATTTCCTCCACGTAGAAATGGTCCATGGATGGAAATAGATGGTAATTTCAAGGCCCAAGATCAAGGTTGTATGATGCGGTGGTAGCAGTTCGAGTCCTTCCAATTCTGAATTTCTGTCATCATTGTTCGTGCAGTATCAGGTGTTGCACTGTCCTGCTGAAAGAAAATTTTATTCCAGTTAACCAATGCTGGATATCACCGTCTTAAAGTTCCATGAACTCGTTCCAGTTGTTGAGAATAAAGATTCGAATTGACTGCACGCCCGTTGGGAACAACCTCCCAGTGAATAACTTCTTCAGAATTCCATCAAGCACACAAATTAGTATGGGGCAGAACTGATTTCTTTTAACGAAGACTGGCAGGTAGATGGGGACTGAGCCACTGTTTCGAGGCCTCATTTTTCATCAAATGTGACAATTCTCCTGATAAATCTACCATCAATAGGATTACCGATAAGCTGACGACAGATATCCACTCTACGTTGAGCCTGTTGTGTCAATTCATTATTTACAGATCTACAGCTTCTGATTGATTTTCCAAGTTTCTTAATCTGGCTATTACGGTATCTTTTGATGGGCTAAGTTCTTCTGACAGCCTAGGAGTACTTTTTTACGGATTTTCTTCCAAAACCTTGGTGTATTCTCAGTATCCCATAATTTTGGTCTTCCAGAAAACGGTAAATCTTTAGTGTTTTCTTCTCCAGGGTTAAAACATTGAAACGATCACTGTGCTACACGCTCACTAACGATACCTTCTCCTTCCTCTTCACATATTTTTCGAACTGCGGCAGCAGCTTTATAATCGTGTTTCCAGCAGTGCTTTAGAAGGAATCTAATCTCAAACTTTATAACTTATATTTTGCTATTGTGTATTAACAATATTCTAAGACATTTACAGTATGTTTTGCCTATCATCACTAGTGCAAGGGCCTGTTTTGTCTATCATCACGGATTGTACAGTTTATTGCAATCCTGGGAATTGCCTCACAATGAACGCGAGTCAGTCATCATCTTTGTTGATAAGCAAGAAGAGAAGAAAAAAAATGTTTGTATGGCCCCTTAGATCGTTGGTAGAGCACCTGCCTGCTGTGCGAGGGGTCACGGGTTCAATTTTCGACTAGAGGGGTTTTTCTCTAGCCAAGATTATTCCCTCTCCTCGCCCGAGTATGGAAGTATGAATGAGCGCGTGAATATGTGCTCTAATGATTAAAGCCCAAGTTTACTAGTAACCCAAAGACAAGCGAATACAAAACCAATACCTATAGGCAATATGTTCCAAAGGAAAAGCTGCCGTTAAGACTATTGTGGTTAAAGACGGGGTATTAAAACTTAAAAACAAACAAAAAAAAAAAACCAAAGCTCGTTCACGCCAATTTGCCAGTTCTCCACTGACCCCGTTCAGTTCTGAAACCCTTTTAACTCGTGAAGGGATAAATCTACACACTTGAATATGGACGCATTTGGGCTACCTGGTTTGCTAAGAAACATAGGTACATTTTCTAATGTACGATACAGGAAATATTAATTTTTAATATTTCCAAAAAGGGCCTTTGAAGCTGCATCTCTTAGAATGTTTGCTTATCCTAACTACAGCGACTTTGCTGTTGGAATGAGATGAATATTGAATTCCTCGCAAATATTGCTAACTGGTGTAGACTATTCCATTTGTTTCATATACTAATATTAGTGTGTTGCTTTAGCAACTGGATGTTTAATTGCAATATTTTAATCTGGCATTATGCTACAGTATTTTACAAACACTGTAATGGTTGTATACATTGAGATGTAATATCATTTAGATTGTATTATTGAAGCCAAATACAACAGTACCTATTTCATGACCATACTTCCCAGTCAGTAACAGTAGAGGAATACTGAAATTATATTTTAATTCATATATATTTGTATATTCCCTTAAAATTCATTTATTTTACTAAATTGTATAGACCTGCTTAATATAAACTGCCCAGCAGCAAATATTTAATGCTGCACTACGCCCTGCTGTTCTAAATTCACCAAACCTGGGGTTCCTAACGTTGTTCCGTTTGTATTTCGCTGTTTATTAACTTCACTAACATGTTTGATTTATTATGCGTCAACTGTGTTCTCTGTATTAACAATTCTGAGTTCATCACTGGCATAAGCTTCACTTGCTTTATATGTGCTTAATTTAAACAAATCTACAAACGTGCAAGAGAAGTAAACGAAATATTTCCATATTTAGTAAAATTAATTGCATACGTTTAACTTAGCATGTTATCTTCTCTACAGCTTACCTATTGGTAAATTGAGCGATCCTGAGATGGATCAGGCGTAATGTCTGTGGCCCGCATTCGGGAGACTCGGGTTCGTTTCCCGGCGACCGCTCTCTCTGACCCATGGATTTTTCGTGGTTTCCCCGGGTCTATAGGCAAATTTTGGGGAGGTTCATCTTATCACCTGTCTCAGGATTGTAGGACCAGACGACGGTGTTCGGCGGGTTGCGGCTGGACGGTGGCTTCGCTTGTAGAGATTTCTTCTCTGACGTCGCTGTTGGAACCCTCAGGTCTCTCCCTCGAAAGGGCTCAACCCTATAGAGGGTTGGTTGCTTGTGGATAGAACCGGGCGGCGCCGGTTCATGCTAGAAGCATTAGGGACCCCGTCCATGCTTGCGCACGTCGACAACCGATGTGGTCGCCCTTCGTGTATCTCCCCTCATTCCTACCTTCTAAGGGTCATGTTGGAAGCAGAAAGGGTCGTTACAGTTACTTGCGGTACTCTGCCCAGGTTCCGGGGTCCTCTCTATGGTATGTACATTTACGTATAAATAATTAGGTAGAGTAAGTATTATTTTGAACCCCCAAAATCTTAGGTGATTAACGTGAATGTACACTTACTACCATTAACGTTCTACAAAACACTCTTACCCAAGCTTATTTTCTAACTAATTAATGTATCAAGGTAAATGTTTGCAGAATCAGTTTCAGAACACATTTAGCCTAAGGTACAAGAGGATACATAAAGCTGAAATGATAGTCAAGTGCTAAAGGCTAGGGTTGTTTTTATTTATTTATTTATTTATTTACGGACGCTCTTTAACTACTGTGCTCCTTAGCGTCCCGTTCTATATTGGGCGTGAAGGACTGGAAATTTTGCTCAGAGGCCTCTTTATCAGGCTTGGGGTTCTTTTACGTGCCGTAAATCTGCGACACGGGACCACCGCCTTTACTTCCCTTCTGAAGGAAGCCATGTTAAGGATTTTACGCCCGAAAAAATCCATCACCCTCCACCGGGTTTGAACCCCGATCTCGGGAATTAGAGGCTAGCTCTTTAAGGTTATATGTTGGCTTTGAAACTCTATTCTTTCAATGAAATCGTGATAATCCACCGAATAGAATGGCAAAGTTATTTAAACATTTATATTAATAACAATGTAGATGTACTTCGGAAATGGCTGATGCCCTCCAAGAAAAGTAATTTTAAGTAAATAAAATTGAGTGCTTTAACATGATCTCTATTTTTGTATAGTAGGTTTTTGGTTATCTATTATGGTTTACAATATAATACAAATTACACAAAATTCATTCTGGATGAAGAGGACTTCACGGATTATCAAAAAAAATTAAAGACGTTCCCTTTATGTGCTAAGTTTATATCTTAAATATACGCTACTTTAATCAAAATCACTAATTATATTTTTGAGAAATTAAAACATATAGAAAATTTTCCCATGTAAATGGTAGTTTGGAGAGGGCAGCTTTTCATTAAAATCTTCATGTCGCATCTTTGGGAGATACTGTATTTAAATACCAAATTTAGTATTTATCCGAAATTTTCCTTCAGTTATGTACTTAACACATACACACACACCCACAAAGCTTTTCTAAGTTTTTGTATTTAGGAGGCCTCGAAATATATACACACTTCGGGTGAGATCGCCGTATCGAATTTTTTGATAAAATATAACACCCACTTCCCTTACCTAGTAGGCACATGTTACATAAAATAAAAATTGATATGGATATTTCACTCCAAATACGTGTTTTAAAGTTTTCTGAATAAAAAACAATAAAGAACAGACGTTTACGAATAGCAGTTTAGGGATACGTGGGTCAGTAACATATCAAGTATGGTATTGGGTTGATGCCCTAATAATTGACAAGAAGATAGAAATAATTAAATAAAGAAATGATAATAAGATACAGAAATAATTACAATAAATAATTTCTTATATTAAATCAATATATAATGTAACAAGTTTGATTTGAATGTTGGTCCGAAGGAAAAAGGTAATTAGCGAACAAAGTCATTAGTAAAGCTGAGGAGCGAACGCGTTAGCATAAAGATTCTTGAAATGTACGAGAGTTTAGAGTTAAGTTCACTAATTTTGCAGTCACGTAGACAGAAATTCTGCAAAAGAGAAAGGTACCTAAATTAAATTCTTGGATTCGGGGAGGGATTCGCGAGAAGGGACCTTGTTAGGGTTAGTAATAGGTAGGCAGAGCTTAAGTAATAATGGAGCGTGTGTCGCTAAAATTAGCGTCTGGTCTTCCTTTATTTTCTTCCTGTTCAGCCTTCGGGGCTTACTGGCTTACAGTCATTTACGGTGATCGATAGTTCGCAGCGTCTAAGACCGCGTGTGTTATCAGTTACTTAGCGGCAGCCGCCAAGGGTTTTGCCGATGAGCATTTTAGCGACTCAAGGAAATGGCAATTCTAGTCCATATTATTGGGAAACAATTTGTTTCAAACCGTACAATTGATACTGCAGAAGTTAGCAGTTATAATAGTTGAGTTTTTATAGTTGCGAGTGCTACGATCCATAATCAGTTTCATTCTTTATCTCCAAACGGTCAGCAACTTGCTTCATAGATGAAGTATTAGATTACATTAAATTTCTTCGTCAATTTAAATTGGTGTCATCCTTTAAAAATACGCCAACGCATCCCTTGAGAGAAAGATCTTATAGCCAACCATTGTAGCAGAAGGCAGCAGATATTGAAGTGAAGGTTACGGCTTCAAAAGGTGACGACTATCGCTTCAGGGTTCAGCGTATTCCAAGGGCGCGACATGAATATTTTCACAAAATTCTACACTCTCCAATCTATCTTTACTTGTAAAAGTTTTGTTTAGTTTTTATTTTCTCAAAAACGGATGTAAAGACATTTTAACACATGGACAGTATGGATTTTCTGGAAATATCCTGTGACAGCTTGAAAAGATCACTTCATTTCCTATTGAATTTTGTATCATTCTATACAAATACGAAATCCTAAGGGAGAGACGAACTTTTATTTTAGGAAAATGCAGAGTTCCTTAAAAATAAAATACAATTTGAATCAAAACATTTTGTCGTTTTATGGTTTTCGAAATATTCCATGCATTATGATTACATTTATGCTTAATATAAATGTGTTTTCTGACGGAAAATTCTTGAATGTTTCCGATTCTTCTGTCTCATCTATTCGTTTTCAAGAGCATGTTAATATAACCATGGAAATTAATTTATTCGGACATAACCACTTCCGAATTAATTCCTTCGTGCTTTCGTGAAATATCTAAACGTTGTTCCGAAATGTTAATTGTAACTAATATTACAATCATAAGTATTCGTGAAATTGCAATTGCTGAGTGTATGTACAGAAGGACAGGAAGAAATCAATATCGCTTTACCTGCACAAACAGCATGTGTTACCGTTTCTAGGTACTTCATGACGTCATGATTCATATTATTGGATGGTGATGTCACCTCGCGCTGTGTATCGCACCAATAAGCATATCTATGCTAGTTCTGTCAACTCATTGGCAAATTACGAATAGGTATAGGTGAGGAATGGCGACCGATTTTGATCTTTCGCGATGTTAACTGCAATATACAGCAAATGTCTGTTTGGAAATGTTCTTGAATATGAATCAGTTCTCCAGATGTTAGCATTTTAGTCCTATAACATTAGTTATACGTCCTCATATAAATTAGTGTGTCTTACTTATTTACATGTCTTAAACACGCAAGGTATGGGCCCTTTCCTCCTTCAACTCACTAAGGGTGAAGGAGGCACCAGCTGATATCTTAAGCTACGTCCTATTAACGCCCTTACGGACGATCAGCAATCGGATGCAGATTACTTCTTGTGGGATGTAGATCACATCCGATTATTTTATAGAACAATTTATTTTAGCTTACAAACGAGTAAATATTTAGCCCATAACTGGTTCAGAATGCGCTGATTATAACAAAGTTTATGTACGAAGTATACACAATATTATATGGAAACTAACTTTCGCATGGACAAGATATGGATGTTCTCTAACGAGGCTGTAGGATAAAGGTTATAATGAATATTGTAACGTCCCGACTGGGAATGAATCCCAGGTTTCTTAGTGAGACAACTCGCGGAAATGTTGACATCGGGGTACGTGGTGGGTCTAGATTAACGAAATTCTGACGCCTCGCAGCGTAAGATATTTAAGCTGACTGAATTCAGGTCAAGATCCGGCACGGGACGCTACAGCAACTGCCAGATGCACCTCACGTCTTTGTTTTATAATTGGTGTATAAAAAGCCATAGCCACCACCAACCAGGTAAGCTGACTGGTCCGATGCCCTTTAGATTAGAATAAAAGGGCCCAAGGCATGGGCAGGAGCGTTACCGGGAAGTTTCATCCGCTTCCCGGAGGTCCCTACACGCCCCTTCCTGCAAGGTGCACGCGCCTTGGTGCGTACTCTATCCCAAAGTCACGCTACCCATGAAGTACCCTGCGTTTCCGGGTACATTATATCATTACCATATGAAACCAAAAGTGAAGAGAGTTTTAAATGGGTCTGAAGTATTTATATGCACTTCTCGTTTCATTGATTGAGCGGAGAAATAAAACACTGTGCAAGATAGAAACGTAACTATCTTACATGGGTTGTCCAGGTCTGCAACCACACAATAAATATTATAATAGGGCAAAGTAGGTCTTATAAACCCTAATGCAGTCAACACATCCAATTTCATTATCAACACACTGTTCCCTGTAGTGGTCGGGTATTGCGCTACCACGTATGCAGTGCTATCTCACCCGGGTGATGTCTCAAGGTGGAAGTTCTCCGAAGTTCTCTGCCTGAACTGCCGGTCGTAGAGCTGAGAAGAAATGCCTATCCTAGCTACCTATCTTTGGTGAATATCAGGATATTGTGGGCGAAGGCAATTAATAAACTGAATTCCCTTTAACGACTTGATGTATTTTAACACAATAACTTATCGAAGTGGCTAGCAACTGTTCCCCATTTGAATAATATTGAAGTAATCTATGAGCTGTATGTTCTATCTTCCAACTATTTGAGATTTTTCCGTGGACATATCTATCTACGTCACACGCTATCTCCCCCACCACACCCACACGCGTTACAGCACTTGTCACCAAATAGCTCGCATGAGAGAATATGAAAGACAGCTGGAATCTCCTATACTCCTCTGCTATAATGTTATCTTTCGCATCTATAATGTAACCTCCATTCTTATTGGTGATTTACTTGGCATGCTATGAGAACAAAATTGTCCAATTTTAGAAGCCAAGCTACTGTCTGACTCCTTTGGTAAAACCCACTATCTATGTCTCACTCACAACTCTGGTTTCTCCTATTATCATCTGACTCTTTTTTTCCAAATCCCTTGAAGTTTCAGGAATTCTACCCCTATCTCCGTCCTTGTCTCACATTCAGAACTTTCTCTCTCTCTCTCTCTCTCTCTCTCTCTCTCTCTCTCTCTCTGCTGTTGTTTTGCGTAATCCTGTGTACATTAGCGTGTGTACTGCTAGCTCGCTCCCTTGCTAATTACGTTATTGGTTATATTTTTATCTTAGCTATTGGTTCCTGTTATTTAAAATTACTTACCCTGTCGGGTGTATGTCCCCTACATCCCAACGGAACAACGCTGTAAGATTTGAGGGGTAATTAGCAAGCATGCTGCTCCTGTTCGTGTTTCAGTTCATGCACTGGCACCCTGCTAGCATATATTTGGCTGTTGATGAAACCCCATGTAAAAATGTCAAGGGCAGTGAGGTCAGAGCAACAAGGAACCCACATGCGATCCGCCGCTCTTCCGATCCACTGTTTAGGAAAGGTTTCATTCAGGTAATCTCGCACGTGTTTACTTAGTGGAGCAGTGTCCCATCTTGTTGATAAATCGAACAGGAAAGGATACCATTCTTCTGTAACTGTGGTACCAGGAACAACTACAGCATGTCCAGGTAGATTGTCCCGGTAATTGTTCTGTGTTGATAATGGAGGTGGACTTGTTGAACCGCATTAGTCTTTATAAGGTCCTGCTATATCCTAATATAATGTTTATTGTGTTGTAGCAGATCAGAAACATGAAAATGTATTGGAACCTGATGGGCACGCTTATAATATATTTATGTATGATTGTGTGTATCTGAATGTTCTTATGGCGTCCTACACCTATGCACCGAATTCGACCAAATTTTCCACAAGCATTCTTTAGAACAAGAGTAAAAATATTGTGGAGGCAATGTCGCAATAAACTATCTCCAACAGAAGAGGGGATGGAAAATGTTCCACGAGAGGCAATTCTAAGGACATTCAGCATGAATTGGTCGGTCTTCTCAATAGTAGAACCATACAGTTAGATCTCCTTCATTATTTTGGAATTGTTAACGTGAAAAACCATCTCTAAAAGTAGTTTACATAGAAAAAATGTTGGATAGAAAACAATTTGAAGGATTTTCACTACAAATGGGAAATTTGACACAATAAAGATGTGATTAAATTAAAATAATTGAATACTGCTTTAATTCCTTTAGCCTAAATACAGAAGTTAAGGAAAATTGATTTACACTATTGCATATGATATTATATAAGGCAAAAAAATGTACGAGTTTATAAAAATGAATGCGCCGGCGCCACAACCCTGACTCCTGCTGAAATAGTTATAATATACGAAGGGGATATGACGATTGAAGTAATATTACTTCAGATCCTGAAGAATTAGAGATTTAAGGGTTAGTACAAATTTTCTTATACAATTTTTCATTTTTCCCCATTTTATGTAACCTCTACTTTCTCTACTAAGTCGGATAAATACGAAACTTGGCATTATTTTAGGTCCAACATCTTCCAAAAATGCGACACGAAGATTTTAAAAAAATCCCCCAAACCAAACTACCCTTCACATGGAAGATTTTTTTATTTTTTTTTCTAAAAAACTAGCTCCAAAGATTTTGATCAAAATACCATGTATTAAAGATATTTACATGATAAATAAAATGTACGTCTTGAGGTTTAGGGGAATAGCATATGAAGCCCTCTTCATTTTAAAGGAGTTTTATGTAATCTTGTATAACTGGTAAACGATAAGCACAAGACGAAAACGTAATACTTAAAAAGGTAGATCTCTTTAAATCACATCATTTATTTAAAATAAGTTCTTTTGTTGCATAAGCCGTTTCTGTGGTATCCGTTATTAACGATTCGAATTGTGCATTTTTTTGGTATTCTCTTAAAAATTCTTTACATATTCAGTTGTCTTTTGCAAATGCATCGTAGCAGTATAGAATTTTAAGGCCAGCATATAGCGCCCTGTTCCTAAAAATTTGGCTGTCGCTGTTCTCTTTGTATCTACAACGTAGTGTTTGAGATTAGAATGGCGATGAAAAATGAAAAAAATTAGATGCAGAGGAACTATGTTTCACTGTTCAAAAAACGTCAAGTTTATGGATTTACATTAAAAAATCTGATGTGTTACACTCACATAACTTCCTCTACTCTTGTACAACTATATTTACAAACGCTTATTCTCCATATGCTTCATGTTAATCGAGATGTTAATATTATTGCTAGTTTTCTTGTAGGTGCAAGGGGAATATGGTAGGCTTTAAGCGATAGTCAAATCTTTTAAGAGGTGGTTCCTATGTGGAGTATTCCATTGTCTTTGCATGTCCAGGACATAAAAAAATGAATAACGGATTTCCATTTCAGAAAAAGTGTAAGTATTGGAAAATTTAAGGGAATGACAAGCAATACCTCGAAAATGGTTCACTCAACAAAAATGTATATGACAGAAATTGTGTATTTTAACGCGATCTACATTTTCGTGTAGTAAAATTTTGTCTATCTGTTATGGTTTACCAGTTATGCAAATGTCGTTCACAATGAAGGATAATTTTGGAGACATTCCCAGAAAATTCGAGATATACATTTCATTAATCATGAAAATATCTTAAACATATATTTTATTCAAAATAGTTATAGCCATTTTTGAGAAAATGAAAATTTTCGAAAAGTGTTCCATGTAAGGGTAATCTGGGGTGGCCGAATTTTCTTGAAAACCTTCCTGTCGCATCTCTGGAAGATACTGACCCTAAATACCAAGCTTGGTGTTTATACGACTGTTCGTTTCTGAGTTATGCTGTTCGGAGACAGATACACACACGGACATGTTTCCAAAAATGATTTTTTGGATTCAGGGAATCTCAAAATATATATATTTTAGGTGAAACTCGGTATCGAATTTTTGGGTGAAATGCAATACTTCCCCTACTTACTATACATAGTAGAGAAAGTAAAAATAAGGATGTAGTCTGGAAGAAAATATGCAAATAATTGAATTGTGTAACCTATTTCTTCGAAGGTTTATTTCGATTAAAATGAAGCGGGTACAAAAATAACCTTGAGTAGGAATAATTTGTATACCCATTAATAAACTATAGAAGGTAGTGAATGTCATGTGAACGTGTGACGTAAGATTTTTTATAGGTAAAAAATACATGTACAAGGATCTAAATTTTTATTGATCACACATCTGCAAAAATCTTCAACTTAAAATATCCAGATCTAACAGAACCCGCTGTTTCACTGTGAGCCGGGAAGAACAGGGAGTTTACATACAAGCTGTCTCTTCCTTCCTCTCTCTCTCTCTCTCCCTCCCTCTCTTTAATATTAGCATAGATTATTATTAATCTGAGGGAGCACATATGTATCCAAAATGCCAGCAGATGACTTCTACCTCCAGGCAATGTTTTCCCCCGCATGCATGTATTAAATTTGTTAGTCGCTCCTCTGGAGCCAGTGCGTGGGTGTTCAAACAGTTGTTGCTTGACGCCACAATATTAGTTCGTACTGATATTGACTGTTGAAGCTCTACACGTGTTACCTCATATAACCATACAACTTTGTTTTACAATTGGTACACGTGTCTAATAGACTGTCATGTTAGGTCCAGTCAACGACTTTGATTTATGTATTGCAGCACAAATACCTCTCTTAGTTTCCAAGTACCTACTGAACCATTGTAAATTAAATACAATATATCTTGTAACCATGCATTGCGTACGAGATAAATTAGTTAAATCATAACAATTTGAGTCGGTAGATAAACGAATCATACCATTACTTATTGCTCCTATTGTTGGAGGTTACACGACACCGAATAAGGATATTGTACCTATGCTGCAAAAGGGGCGTCCCCAGGAGGGGGAACGAGGTGAGAGGGGACACCGGGCTGCGGAACCAGGAGTGACGGCACATAAATGACAGGGTCCATACAATCTCCTGATTGTGACTCCCGACAGTAGCACAGGCAGACCAGGACATCGCGCCACACAGAGGATCCAAAGAGACAGCCGTTCCGAAGAGACGGCTTGTATATCCCGGCAAGGAGAAAATTCCACATAGTGCATGCTTATTCCCTGTCACGCCACACCGAAACACCATCGCCGACACTTCCAACCTGAAACTGGCCTAATGATGAAGGATGATTGAATAATAAATGTAACAAAATGGAGAGAAAGGAAATTCGAGGACTGAAAAAAACCACTGCTGTATTCTCCTGATGACCCGAAAAATCTATAGGTCAGAGTAGCGGTCGCAGAGAATTGAATCCGGGATCTTCCAAATGAAGTCGCACGCTTACCGTGGCGCAAAGATAGATTAATAAACAATTTAGTTAGCACACTGAAGGACGCAATAGCGTGAACAAATACAGTTCTCAGGTGAGAAAATCTGTGAATTGAAAAGTCGACCCTTAGAATGTGCTTGAACTTAGGCTGGATGCAAAAGAACTTTAACGTAGGGTTCAGGTAAAGCACAAAACATTCACCGGCAGGCAGGAAACACAACATTTCTTTGTTATCCTGAGGTGCGTGCTTCAAAATAAGAGAACGGGAATTTAGGTACTTTCCAAAAACTACGTGCTATATCATATAATCAGACAAGCCAGAGTATGAAAATGTCGATGCCAATAATTTTCGATACTTAAAGGGAGGCGTAGCCAAATGTTCATCTAGCCAAATAGAATAAAAATGACGAATCAGAACATTATTAGATATCACGTACTAGTAGTAATGCTGAAACAGTTCACATGATCAGGAATAATGAGGAATTCCAATGTGACTGCTTTTTGAAAATTTACAGACAAATAACTCTTTGTTTTGAATCTTCGTTGTAGACTTCGCGTTTGAGTTTCTCGAGTGACCTATAAGATGTGTGATAAGCGCGTAGTTTTGCCCCATTTAATACAATATAAAATTGGAACTTATAATTAGAACATTTCCACGGGTCGGCAAAACAGTCCATCGTTAACATGTGCACCGTGATAAACGTAGCTTCGCGCCGCGTAGCTTTGGCAAATGTTAATACTGAGATACGTGGATAAACGGAAGCCAACGTTAAACACTTAGATGAGATGGTGAGTTCCGTTTCTTGTATGCAGTATGCATATACATCACCCTCCGGAAACCCCAAGTGTACTCAACAATAGAGAGGAAATGCATTATAAAATTGCATACTGTTTTCTAAATGTTTATTACGCTCAAACAATACATACGTAAATGAAACTATTAAATTTTAGATTTCTCAAAATAGCCATCTTTTGCTTTAATCACTTCCTCACATACTCTCGCTATGCGATGGGTCAATTTTGCCAGGGTGTCAATTGGAATTAATCTCCATTCTTTCTGCGGGACCTCCCACAATTGTATCCCACTCATAATTCCCCGTTTTCGGATCCTGCTGAACCTATTCATCCCATAGTAGCTCAATTGGGTTACAGTCAAGGACCGACTACTCGACAGCTGTAGTGGAAGCAGTGTATCTAGGATAATGTTACGAAGAATGTATTGTGTTGGCTTGAGACAGAAAGATAGCAGTCCCATTATCAGCTTAACCTGGGCAGTGCTCGTAACGCGGCCAGGGGATAATTAATTACTGAAATCTACTTTATTATAAACCAGTCGGATCATTTTAAGGCATAAGTAGACAAATATAAATTTTTGGGATGTTATATGCCATAACACTGATCAAGCTAAGTAAACAGAAATATTTAATTATCTGAATGGTTTTATAAAACATACACCAAAAATATAGCAAGAACGCAGACACAGTAATGAAATTCTATAAACCGATGGCAGTGCCAACATTTTTTTTTTCCATGTTATTCAAAATTTTCTGAAACTCTAGAGACTCTACATACTTCTGACATAAGTGGGATGTATGTTTCGTGTCGCTGTCTCTCTGCAAGACAAACCCTTTCCCAATCAGATGTAAACAAGATGTCTTGGAATGTAGCTGAGAATGGCATGATAATCTTTATGGTTCATTTTCCCAGCTACTTTCACCAAATCTCCGACTTTATTCCCTCCAAAAGATCCCAATACCATCACAGAACCCCTTCCATGCTTCACAGTTGGTATTACGCACTGAGGGTTCAAGCCTTCATGGGGTAAACGGCCTACAAATTGATGGAGTTTACTTCCAAATATTTTGAACTTGATTCGTTAGTAAATAAGACACTTTTCCAATCCCCTTCTTCCAATGTTGGTGTGTCTTAGCGCATTGAAGCCTTTTCTTCATGTTAACAGGGCGCACCAACGTCGTCTCACTGTTGACTCCCTCACTGGTGTATCCCTAGTGGTGTTTAATTCAGCAGTCAAGTCACCGACAGTTTTGAATCTATTACATTTACTAGTCACTACCAAATACTTTCTGGCGTTCTTATGCTTTCCTGTGTGTTCCTGAACGAGGATAATCATCATAGGAGCCTGATCTCGATGTCGGCGTATGGTTTTGACAACTCCACTGATGGAAATCTTCAATTTCTGTGATATTTGTCGGGCACTATTGCCTTTTTGGTGCAAAGTGATTATCTTTAGCCGTGATTAATAAGGAATCTGGCACTTTGGGGCCATTTTTAATTACTTTCTCTGCGTGTCTTACCTTCATACAAACGTACTACAACTGAACAGAACTGTAAACAACGTACCTCTAAACAGTCGTGCCGTCTATTGGCACCACCTGACGTGTTTAGTAGAACTTCTTGGATAGGTGAAGTCAGTTTGTATATAACTGAGAAATACCACTATGTACCAATATGTATGTATATGTACAGTTATATGTATGTACAATACTGCGTCAGTATTAATCGTTATTTGAGCATACTATTCTGCATTCTAACGAATAACTCACATAGATCACTTCCATCTTCTCGTTCTCGCTCTCACGCCAACTACCGAAACACCGTCAGCTCCAATGTGTAGCGTTACTGCTATAGTTGCTTAATATTATTGAAACGTTTTGCGTATTCCCAATGGGAACGACTATGACTATGACAAGGTAACGGAGAGCAACTCCTCGCTCACCTCGACTCGAGGCAGATTTTTTGTGGCTACCAACTAAAAGGAGAAACAGATGAAGAGAAGGAACCAGAGGAGGCTATACACCAATGGAAAACAAAGAACAAGGACCAGAAATCAATGTATTGCAATTCGGTTTGGTTACATGACTTTTTATCTAATCTACTACCAACCTAAAGTAGGTAGAGGAATTAGTGTATTCCAACCAAAATTTGATATCCGGATTTCACCGGAATACATGCTTGATGCTCCTGAATCCAAAAATGCATGATTAAAAAAAAATCTTTGTGTGCGTGAACAGCATAAGTTAAAAACGTAACTTCTGGCAATTACCAAACTTGGTATTTAATTTCAGTACATGGAAAGCGTAGTTAGTTTTGAGTATCTAAAAAGACATGATAACGGCTTTTCTTAAAATGCCATATATTTATAATATTTGCATTTCAAATAAATTGTATACCCTAGATTTTCTAGGAATATCTGCGAAGTTCTCTTCATTCAGAGCTAATGTTGTATAATTGGTAAACCAAAACACCTACCAGTTGGCCACGATATAAGTACGCTGTTTTTGTTGGCAATGCCTAACGTCAACACGGCTAAGGATCAGAGGGACTGAGGAGCAAGTCGATAGGGGAGTTGCGCAATGAAAACAGTGTAAAATTTGCAGTCTTCAGCCTCGCTATTAAATGCAACTCGCAACTACGGATGTTTTCTCCACCTGACTGCACTTCAGATGCCCCGCTCTCTTGTGTAACGATTGAGTTCCTCTTCCCATCGATGGCAGCCATATCGTTGCGACTAGTAAATAAAAACGTAATTTATACATAATCATTTCAAATAACTCTTTTCTTTCGCCAGCCATTACTGAGATTATTGCGTTATTGGTTTGAATTTGGTTTGTCGCTACATAATGTAAGTAGTATAACATTTCAAGGACCAGTTTTTAAACATTTGGCTATGGCTATTCCGTTTTTACCTATGACGAAATGTGTAATGAGACTATTTATGCAAACGTTTATCTCATTTAAGTCAAGAGAAGTATAAGGTTTTGCAGGAATGGCCTGTGAATGTTGTATAAAAATAAAGTATAGTGGGTAGAGAAAGTCACGTGAATGTAACGTATCAGTTTTGAATGCATAAGTTATTTTATTCATACACACATTAGGAATTTAAAAGTCCTATTTATGTATTATTGGCCCTCAAAACACGAATTTCCCGTGAAACCTTGCTATCGAATTTTAATGGC
This sequence comes from Deroplatys truncata, assembly GCA_030765065.1. Taxonomy (NCBI): domain Eukaryota; kingdom Metazoa; phylum Arthropoda; class Insecta; order Mantodea; family Mantidae; genus Deroplatys; species Deroplatys truncata. Next base: position 95,641,599 of record CM060986.1, on the reverse strand, counting down.
TAATAGGTAAGTGGTAGAGAAAATAAGTATGGGAGATGTGTATAATTAATTTTAAGAGCGAAAAATAAAAGCAGGGATAAACGAAATCTAGCAGAGTATTGAAACCTCTCTGTAGTGGACGAATGGTAAAGGTGATTTTTATATTTCCGGCGAGGAAACCCTTCCCATCCCTCAATCAGATAAATGCTGTGAAGGAATCTGCATCAGAGACGGGGTCAAGGCGCTGGAACCCAGGGCGGCATCCTTTCTTGGTGACAGTTGGGAATTTTCCGATACCACGAGACCTGTTGTGAGACGAGAAAGGCTCCTACATACGACTCTGAACACACCATTCTCTGCTGTTTTCAAACAAACTGTTTATGCGTTTGTTAACTTTCCACTGTATTATTGAAGCGAAAGCAAATAGTGTCGTGGTGATACGTAAATTAGTTTACCTCCGCTCTAAGTTTAGAAAAATATGAATTTATATTTATAAAATTACCTCTACTATCGTTTATTTTTATATAGATTATATAGATTTTCTATTTAAATGCTGTTAACTCAGATAAACTTTGCACAAGGGATTTTCATTACAAACTCAGTATTTTGGAATAAGTCAAATTTATCTTCTTGTGATACCATAAATCGTGTACAATTAGGCCACTGTTTCAAGAAACGGTTACCTAGCAACTAGCAGGCATTCTATGAAGTCATCACCCCCTTTACAACACAATTTTATATAGTATACCTGGAAAGCATACGAAGATTCAAACATGAAAATTATAAAATTGTTAGGATTATCTCTCTGATGCAGGGTCAGTTGGCTTTTCAACCCAGAGATCTCTAATTCGATCTCCGGCTGGGTTGGGGAATTTTTCCTTAACCGAAATCATTCCCTATCCTCCGTACAGTCAGAAAGAATGAATGTGGGAGTGAATGTGAGCGTATTTACCAAAAAAAAGGCATTAAAAGCCAATTATAATAAAACATAAAGTTTAACAACTAATAAAACTTGAAGATGTTTTGTTGTATTGTTATTTGTCCCACGTATGGATGCCAATTTGAAGATGTAGTTTTTTATTGTACTTCATCTCTGTTGGGGAACAGAACTTGAAATTCGTTGCAACCACACGTATAGTAAAAAGTTTCGGTAGCCTTCGCCCCAAATGTACTTTCAGGTGGCCTTTGACCCAAGTTTAAAAAAAATATTAACTTTGTAATTTAACTGTTTCTTTATATATTATATTTATGCTTGCCTCAGCTGCGTCAGTATTTGCTAGAGACACGTTTCTGTTAGCAGGGTTTTGGTGCGACAAGAATGTAGGCTTACACAGATTATAATTTTCCTTCATTCCTTTTATTAATACTTGATACGATTTAAATAACATTTCTCTGATATAGAGAGCTGTAATATACTTTTTATTAATTAATTACGCTTTTTAACACGTAAAACACGAATATATATTGAATCTCTCGAGGACACATCTCGCATCCGGTTACAATCACTGTCTGCAGGCAACTGGATTCATTTCAACCATCTAAACTTGTAAATTTCTGTATTTCAAGTTTCTGATTGGCAAATCCTACTCCAATAGAATACCTTCATTTAACTAAAGCTTTTTCTGTTTGTTGATTGGCTATTTTATAAACTGTCACTAAAATTACATTATTGCTTCCAAGAATCAGAAGTAGTATTGTTAAACTCTCAAACTCATTATCGCCTCAAGGTTACCTCATTGTTAGCAACTTTTGACCTATTTCTCACAGCTCCTACACAATTAAATTACGCAATATATTCACATAATAGTTTTGAACATGTTTACAATAATATAAGCATATGCAATGAATGTTACATACATTTTACAAATTATTACATACAGATATTGTTTCAAGGCGGGCTGTTATGGAATTTACATATTATATAATTAGACTGAAATTATTTAAGTGTTAAAAATACTGCCTCAAACTAATGTTGACTGTATTAAAGAAGGTGTATTAGTTATTCATATCAGAACATCTTATCCCTGGGCCAATACTATATTAACATTTTAAAATTGTATTTTGCTTTCAATTGATTCTTCTGTGTAAGAAGACTGATCCTGACTTTCACCTCCTAAACATAGGTCATACAACGGAGGGGTCACCTCACACAGCGACCTATATGGATCTATTGTGGCTATCATCTCTCAGGAGGAAGGGATGATGTAAAGAAACCACAAGAATCTACATGTCGCAGGCATGTCGTTTATAGCAGAGTATACCAGAAAGCAGAGTTGTATAACTCTGGTTATGCCTCAAGATGTTGGCTACAATGCGATCAAAGCAAGTTTATTTGAACAGTCGCTAGGCTTGAGTTTACCGGCATGCTGTGATTGGCTGTTTCTTCTCCCCTCTCTCCGGCCTGCCTAAGCTTGCTTGTCTTTAGAAGTGAAGAAAGAGCCTTGAGTGCATCATCGACGAATTAAGGGCTTTACCGTTTTCTTCAAAATGTATCCAAAAGGATATATCATTTCACATAATATTTTAAAAGCAGCTAATTCACTTCTGTGTTCCTCCCTACAGCACGTGTGCTTTTATACACATCTAAATTACTGTTTGGATGGTGCTGCCATCTCTCAACACTTAAAGAAAGGAGGCGATGCATGGAGTGCTAATCATAGTGGTTGCCCACCTGAAAAGGTGCTACACTTTGAGGTAATTAATTGTATATTTTGGATGTGCCATTTTAATGCTATAAAGTGGAAGTTAAATGCACAAAAATTAAATTTGTATATAATTAATATATTAAGTGTGGTGATTATACATATAGGTTTTGTCCTAAATAAATATGTATCCAAAAGTACACATTTTGCCTGCCTACATATAGGACAATAACCTTAAATTTATCTGCAGCTGCTTACAAGGATCCATATACACACTATGGAAGCAATTCTTGTGTTTGCTTTCTGAACCTAAAGAAATAAATAACCTTAACACCTATTAAGTACCTTTTGACTCAGTGTTAGCTCAGAATTTTTTGCACTACTCATATTTATGTAGGTTTTCAAGCAGTATTCATCCACATTAAATAATTACATTATTTTATATTTTCAGAAGAAGCATCATAGATCCAGAGTAGAAAAATGTTAGCCATGCTCATCATGGTTTCTGTATTTGCGGCAGATTTGAAACCTGAGGATGAACTAGAACTACCTGAATTTTCATAAAAAATTAATAAGATTTGTTTAATGTACATAATGGCAAATCCATAATTATTTTCTACATTTTAGACTACTACAGCTATAAACTGCGATTAATTCTTTGTAAACCAGTAATTTGGTAAACATTTTTAATTTTCCTTTCTGTGAGCACTAATGTAAAATGCATCCATATAGATAGAACTCAAAAAAATAAAATAAATTTGTAAAGTAATTAATTTCCTATAGTTGCACTTAATTGGGCCTTAAAACAAATAAAAAGCTTTTTAAGTTGAATTTTTGAAAACCAAGTGCGGATTTGCGAAGTTAAGCATACCAGTTTATCGGCCAAAGGGCTGTTTTATTTCTGGTGATGAGGTACTGGGATAATAAATTGAGCTAAGTATTATGTGAAACTCAATTTGCTTGAAAATTATATTTTAAATTCTGGAGGCGAGCCTAAATTAAAGCATGCTTAAGTCATTTTGTATACATACACACACATATATATATCCTCTTTCTTTCTTTATCGACTGAATTCATGTTGAAATAGGATTTGGAGTATATTGGTAATATGTTTTATATAGGCTGAATGTAGCAGTAGATTGATTGTATCTTATATAGTTTTAAAAAGTATATACTTTGTGGAATAGCTCCAGTGTTATTGTAGGTATGAGTGTTATACCAGAGCCCTGTATTGTGTAATGTTTCATGTTTCGTTATATACGTTATTTTGCATATTTAAATTATTATTGCTCCAATTTCAACTTTAATCCAATTAATAATTATGTAATTATTTAGTATTATATGAGTACGGCTTCAAGAATTAGCAGCATCATAAAGCTCATAACATTTGGATGCGTGCTGCTGTCATAATTTCTTCTATATTAAAATAAATTATTAATACGTTTTGCAGCATGACTATGCAATTATATTTGGGCGATTACTGCCACTGTACTGTCAGTTTGAAAATATTTTTGACAAAATAATAATTTTAATCAGTGTAATTGTTTTGAAGTTTCATTATATTTATACATATATTTTCTAATTGAGTGATTTAGTTGTATCTATGCAACACGTTCCATAACCTGTAACTTCTCAGTCACCTTTCCATGGGGATCATTGATTAGTAACGCTTCCAGTAATGACTCACTCTAACTGAATTTAGCACAATTCAAACCTACATCTTCCAACCTGAACAAATTGGGAAGGAGAGCGTAGCAAAAGGATAAACAAAATTACAATCTAAAGTTAAATTACTTACCATATTAATAATGAATAAACTTAATTTTAACCCTCTCTAAAAAGTATGCCAACAAGATTGTTTCATTTGTTGCACTAACATATTTCTCTATTTTGTACATTCAGAGCTTTTCACTCGTATAATATTAATTACTATATTATCAGCCATTGCTATTTAAATTCTTCAAAATAACCATAAGGTAACTTCTTACAAATGGTTATTAAGCAAAAATTACGTCATATTCAATACTCGTCTGTACCCTGCCAATGCGTTAAATCATAGTATTAAATTAGTAAATTTATAGTAGTTTTTGCATATTGCAATGCTAAAATTGCATAATACTTTGCATTTAAAAGATGTACCATCTGCTCATTGTGGGCACTTGTTAAAATATTCATTCCTGCCACAACAACCAGAATTATACATTAACAACATTTGGATATATGCTGTCCTCTCTTCTAGTGTAACGGTCCTATTACCATATATTTGTGTTGGACATGAGGATAGTCGTCTGAAGAACCTCCTGATACACTATTTAAGTTGATAAATTCGCTTGACATCTTAAATCTGCCAAACAATTTTTATTATTACTTGTATGTGAAAGGCTTCGCAGTTGAAAGTTTTACGCCACGTTCTTACGCAATTTCATTCATTGCAAAATGGATACAATGTTGCTTACTGCAACCCCCCAAAAAGCATTATGATAAAGGCCAGGGTTCAGTTAGTTGGCTACTTTGGTGCTGGATGCAATTTCATGCCAAATTGACGATGAATTTGTTTATAATATATTTCTGAAAACGAGAGAGCAAAAGAGAGTATTTGCAGAGGTGATCCGATAAACGAATTTGCTAACGGAAAATTCTTGGCTGAGAAAAGATTAGCACAAGGCACGTTGGAGCTAATTAATAACTATTTGGAATATATGATAAGATAGCTGGGCCAAACAAAATAGAATAGTATAACTAGAATATTGTGACCCACTAAGGCGGATGGCGAAGTGTGCTTCAGCGCTAGACGTATGATTAATAGTAGGGGGAGAGAGACAGACGCCTTCGAGACGCAAGGAGATTTCCTCACCTCTCTCGCAAAATTTTTCTAAGATACTGCAGTTATATATAAGCCAGCGTTCTGTCGTTATAGTTGTTTTTGCTGCTGTTAAGACGTACAGCGAGTGCTACTCTGCGAGTGATCGAAGCGAAATCCTGTATTCAATAGATAGCAAATGACGGATGAGAGAAGAGGAGTCCTGTATTCGATCCTCCAGGGGGTGAAGCGGAAGGAAGAAGAGGTGGCAATGTATTATAATTATTGTATTATTTAATCAATGCAAAGTATACAATGTATAAATATTGCACTCGTATGTATGCATATAAGTCGCAATATGACCTAGTAGTCAAAGCGACTATAAATAAAAAAATAACAACAAGAGGCATGTGTTTTTTTACAAAGTTACGCCGAAGAAAATACCTAAAGCTAGCTTAAATTATGGACCCTAAGGAAGACGAAAACCAGGAAGATCCAAGAACAGATGGTTAGAACAGGAATTTGCAGCCGGAACAGGTTGATATAAACTATACCGTGCAGTAGAAGAAGAAAAACAAAACGCGCAAGAAAATTAAAACGATAAAAGTGAAATGACAGTGAAAACTGGACTAATTATCATAAGTAATAATCACGCTATGCGCTCGTGCAACTATCGAATGTTGAACTTACGAGTGGTATTTGCTAGGAATATTTATTAAATGAAATGTTTAATAAACGTTATTGATATTAAAATAACGCATTTTATATAACATTATTTAATTGAGTTTATTATATCTGTAACTTAACGTAGCATGGCCTCTAAGTTTCTTTTTATTCGATTTTATATCTTGTATAGGTAAGAGAAACAATTTCCATAAGCTGCGATAATTTCCAAATAATTACGAATCAGTGTGACAGTCTCATTTGGACCAGTGTGATTGATTCAAACTATCAAAAGTTGCGAATTGGATTTGTCAATACTGAGTGCCCGGTGCATGAAGTAAATAGTCAGTATAATATATGGTTTTATGGAAATAAATAGGTTCTTTACTACCTAAGATAAATACCCAATGCAGCATGGACATCTATGAGGAATAATTACTAGGGGTGGTGATTTTGCGCCAATACGATATAGCACAAAATGTTCATAAAGCCTTGTGGTCTTGCGTTTCAATTTTTCACGAATTGTAGACCACTTTTAATGTTTTTTGAAAATGAAATAAAACGCAAAATTGACCCAAAATTCCAAAATTGTACTGAAATGAAATATAAATGAGAAATCGATAAATGTTTTTTTAAACAATACTCTTTTTAATATTTTCTTCTGGAACTATACTTAATTGAGAAGTTGTACACCCTTGGAGTATTTATAATGCACTTCAGCACAGTTCTGGAATGCTGAAAGGTTATTTGTTAATAAATAAATTACAAGTCAATACAATAAAATGTAGATTCCGGGCTTGTAAGCCATGGCCCAACAGATGAAAATGAAAATTCACGCGACGTTTCGCCCATAACTTTGCTGGGCATCTTCAGGGGATGTTGACTCCTCAACGATGACGGCCATTTTAATGTGTTGGATCTCGGCCTACAAGCCTGGAATATTGTTTTATTGTATTAATACTGGCCGTGAAAGCCTTAGAGTTTTTATTCTTAATAAATGTTGCTTATTAATTCTCACATTTAAAATAAGTTGAATTAAATCCCTTTAAGATCTCAATGTTTTGACATAGGGAAAGGTATCACAGTCCTGATCCTAATGGCAAATGTAATTATTTTTAAGCACAGTGCCAGGCTAAATTTCTGTCTCAAGTCTCAGTTACAGGAAATTAGTTGCCAGTTGGAGGGATATTTCTACCCTTTTACACATCAAGTTTTAACGGTCGAAAGGTATGTAATTATTTTTAGGCTCAGTGCCAGGCAGAATTTGTCTGAAGTGTGTCACAGAAAATTAATTGCCCAGTTGGAGAGATTTTTCTGCCTTTTTTAAACATAAAGTTTAACTGTGTTCAAAAGGTGTGCTGGAAAGTGGTTGTAATTCACGGAAATGTTCAAACGGAAATGTAAAAATCAAAATTAAAAACATGTCTGTAGTGTATGTGTACAGCAAAAGGTATACCAGTAACATGAAAGGAAATGCGATAATTTTTTCCCCAAGAGGCTGATAAGCTTTTTAATCCTATCACTGCTGGCCAAGTATTGTCAAAAAATTTGAACCTTTTAAGTGAAAGTAAAAGGCACCACTTATTATACTATTAAAATCGATAGTTTTGTTCAGAGATATGAATATTTTCATCCCCAATTGGTACAAACTATGGAGAAAGATAAACGTGTGGACAGCCTGGAAATGTCCTTTGCTGTTTAGGTTAACTACCCAAAATATTCTGCAATGTATTTGGGATTCTACCAACCACATAGATGCTGAAAGATATTTCAGTAATTTAATTGTTGAAGGAGTTCACGGTTGACAATACAAAATGTTGATATATGTTTTATGATTTCATTCAACAGAGTTATTGTCAATTTTGCGTATTTTCTTTCTATTGTTTTGGTTTTACTAGAGATATAAACTTCTGCGTTTTCTGTGTATTGCTTTGGCCTGTTTTAATTTGCTGTATTCAACTCTCTGATGCTATAGCCTATGCTATTTTTAAATTGATTCAGAATTCGCTTTATGTATTCCGACTTGGTTCAGTTTTCACTCCCAGTTCAGTGAGTTCTCACTGTCACTCCACTAAGATGGTCTAGTTCAACTTTCACTTTGGCTTTACTTAGTTCACACGGTCACTCAACTTTCCCTGTCATTTCAATTTACTTCGCGACGTACCGCGTGAAGTGTACACGAAGCACCCTCTTCTTTGGATAATTCACTCGCTAGGAATCGAACACAAGGGGTCTCTAATCTCTTGTGGAAGCGTCTCTGACTATGCGTTACACTGTTGTCATAAACTTATTTGTAGAACCGAACTTGATGCCGTATCAGAGACGCGCACACCAAATCATGCTGATTCACTCCCGAAAACGCTCACTTATACTAGCCAATGGAATTTTCCATGAGTTCCAGAATGTTCGAGAATCGGAGAGAGGGGAAAATTCCAGAAGATTCAAGTATCTCTCGATAGCGTATGTGGTGTTTACTCTTGGCGAAAGTGTTACTTATCTCTCCCTATATGTTAGCAGCCGGCCGGTCAGCGCCAGCCAATTGATGGTTCGTTACGTACGAGTAGCTGCGTCACAGAATTTTTATCTATGAAGTATTTACACGTATGACTTAAATTGCACGTTAATATTATTTCAGATCAAATTATAGATTTATCACAATCAAATCAAATTATGTTCCTTAGAAGAACTATAAACAAATGTACAAATCAAAATGCTAAAACAAACGCCAATGATGTGATGTGATGTAAAAAATAAGCCCAATATTGACAAAATACAACGTCTAAACGGAATATTGTCACTAAGAGAGGCAACGTTCTGTTCTGCTGGTAGCCGCCAGCACGTTAAATATTATACATATTAATCCCGGGCTCTTAGCTTGTAAGTAGTTATGTCTTAAGTTTTCAAACAGTGTTTGGATTTGTATAGTAGGTATCTATCAATTTTAATGTAAAAGCATTGACGACATTGATGCATCATTCAAGCGCTCTTCAAGAGGTCTCTAAGAATGCTGCATAGCAAGTGGGTGCTTCAAAACCATATGTCCATACAGCTGCAAAACTTTTAAAATTTAAACCCTATTGAGTGATTATAGTTCATTAATTACAACCTCTTGATGACGAGAAATGTCAGGGATGTCTGGTGCGGATGGATGCCCTTTCTATATCACTTATAACAAGGTTAGTATTCATTATAGTGCGCGTCACTGTTACTCATTACTATTAAACGGGAGTTTTAGAATGGAAAACCACTGGCCGGGCCATAAAACAAACGCTCTGTATATTATGTGCAAAGTCAACAAATTGTTATATACATTTGCTACCCGAAATTTTCCTGGGTAATAATGCTGAGAACACAGCTTCATTTCTAATTTGCTCTTAGAATTCCTTGTTGAAATAAGAAATCAAAGTTGGAAGAGAAGCTCTCCTTAGGAGAGCTGCAGTACGTCTTACGAGGGCTGACCCAGAAGTACCCGACCTAACAAAAACAACACAAAAATTTGGGGAAAAAACATCGTTATTTCTCTGCATAGTCTCTTTTCAGCTCGATACACTTTTCCCAGCGATGTTCAATAGCTTGGACACCCTGTTTATAGTGAGAACCGCCGAGTTCTGCAAAATAGCCACCAACTGCAAACTCTTACCTCTTCATTGTTGTCAAATCTTTTACCACCAAGTCATTTCTTGAACTTTGGAAGCAAACAATAATCAGAGGGGACTAAGTGTGGCGAATAGGATGCATGAGGAAGCAATTCGAACTTTAACACGTTGATTTTGGCCATGGCGATATTGTATGTATGAACTGGTGCATTGTCTTGACAAAATAGAACTTTCTTTTTCGCTAAATGCGGCACTTTCAGTCGACGGTCATCCAATAGCATTTGTGAATTTCTGGCGTGGTCATCTTATTTGGTCGACCACTGCGATGTTCGTCTTGGCAGCTCGTACGGCCTGGCTTAAACTCTGCCACCCAATATTTTACGGTTGTAAACGAAGGAGCAGACTCCCCCAGAGTAGAATCTAGCTCAGCTTTAATATTAGTTGGACTAATACCTTTCAAATGGAAGTATTGTATCACATAACAATGACCAGTTATATCCATGTTTACAAATTCGCTGAGAGAGTTCACTATTAATGGCTGCCAAGCAATCACTAAACAACGTAGCTCCGTCAAACTTAAGCTTTATATGGTTGGTAATTTCTACCATAGTCGTTTGTTTGAAATAACAACCGCTATATATACGTTACGTCGGGTACTTCTGGGACTGCCCTCGTACATCCCCGCCTTGAAACTTCCGGGTGTGTTTTTACGTATTCATACGTAGCACTATTTTAACATAAAGGCAGTGTTCATGACGTCACTGGATACATTCGCAAATGCACCGTCACAAACCTCTTCTTAGGATATTCCAAGCATAGTTATTCTGAGATTTCTTCTGAATTGTGCAACCTGCAATGAAATTCTGGCCCCCGGAAACAGAGGTTTTGAAATCATAGACACTTTGTTTCAGAGCTTGAATGCTGCTGAGAGTGGAAGCGGCAATGTGGAAACGTCGGTGATTTATTACCCATAAATTTTCCTTTCCTATCACCAATGGTTTGCCTCGAAAATCGAGACACCTTAATTAAGGCTATGGATTAGTAAGTGACGTGGTGAGGCTTGTTGAGATGAGCGCTTGACAGCGAATCCCGACTTGGCAATTTATGTGCCCGCCGATCGAGATAAGCGTAATTGGTAATTAAATTCATTTTGGGGAAATTTAAGACGTAAAACACTTTATTAGACTATGGTATATGCTTTTATGTACATAGATATGTGATTTACGCCCTCTCGTATAAAAGTCGACTAACCTCTGGCCGATGCAGCGAGATTAGCAATCTAACTGAATACCTAACAGCTGATACCAATAAATTTGTAATCATAAATGAAATATTTGAGTATTTTTTTCTTTTGGAACAATGACGCACACTTACGTGTATAATGAGCCAACATTTTAAGAGAGATTTAAAGAAAGAGTGACAACATGAGTCCCACAAAGAAAATAGACCATTTTTCATGTTAATAATTAGCACCAAACTGAAACTGAAGTTCAAATTTGTCACAAAAGAAAAGAAATCAAATTTTCTGGCTTATTAAGCATTTTTCCTTACTCTACCACGTACATATTAGGCAGAGAAGGCATTGCATTCCACCCAAAAATTAGATCCGAGATTTACCGAAAATACAAGTTTTCAGGCTCCCTGAATCCAAATAAATGAGTTTTGGAAACATGTACGTGTGTGTGTTTGAACAGCATAACTCAAAAACGAAAATTTCGATAAATACCAACCTTGGTATTTCAGTTCAGTATCTTCTAGCGTTGCGACACAAGATTTTCAAGATAATCCCTCACCCCAACTACCCTTTACATGAAGCATTTTTCGAAAATTTTGATTTTCTGAAGAATGGCTCTAACGATTTTGATTAAAATACCGTACATTAAAGATATTTGCATCACAAATAAAATGTATATCCTGAATTTTCTGGAAATATCCTGTAAAGTCCTCTTCATTCGGAAGAAATTTTATGTAATCTTGAATAAACGGTAAACGTTTAAGATAGACGAAAACGTACAAAAAAGTGGATCTCTTTAAAACACAGTTTATTTAAAATATGTTCCTTGTGAAATAAGCCGTTTCTGAGTTATCCCTTATTAAATATTGGAGTTATTCACTTCTTGATCAATCTTTTAAGTCCTTTAAGCATTTCTCGTGATGTCATGGAAACAGTATGGAGTTTTAAGGCCAGCATAGAGCGCCCTGTTCTTAAAATTTGACTATGGCTGTTCTCTTTATATCTATAACGGAATTTGTAATGTACCTATTTCTGCAAAGGTTTATTTGGATTAAAGTGTAGTACAAAGAAAAATAAGGTTGAATAAGAATGATTGTATACCCACGAATAAACGATAGCGAATAGAGAAAGTCATGTGAATGTATGGAACCAGATGTTTACCATCTACAATGCGTGTATTCGTGCGGTGAAGAGTAAAAGAAGAGTTAAACGCTAATTTTGGTATTTATCTGAGTTCAGTACCAAAAATCCTGCACCCTAAATTACACTTTACATAAATTGGTCAGGATTGGCTACGGAGGGGACTCGACACTCATTCACATAGGGTACATAGTACCTATGCCACACAAGGGGGCGTTCCGGGAGGAAGGATGAGGTGATAGGAGATACCGGGCAGCCGGAACCACGAGTGACGGCACAGGAAGGGCAGGGTACTTAGGTTTCCCGACAGATGGACAGGCAGGTCGGAGGTCCCACACCGCACAGAGGGGGTCCAACGACCCTCAAGGGGAATTCGGATACCCCCGGCAACCAGTCGAAAGCCAAGTGACGGAAGAGTCACACTTTACCGAAACACCATCGCCCACACTTTCAATTCTGAAAGAGACCAACGGATGAAAGATGAAGTGAAATGAGGATGGAGATGAAATGGAGGGATATAAAATTCGGGGGATGTAAGAAAGCATTCTAGCATTTGCCTGGAACCCCGGGAATCCCCCCGAAAAACCCATGGCTCAGAGTGTGCAGTCGTCGGGAATTGAATGCGTGACTCCCGAATACGAACCACAGACTTTACCGCCTGAACCATCGTGTTCGGTAAGTAGCAAGCCAGGGTGCAAGTTAGGTTGTGGAAACTGTTACTCAGATATAAGCTAGTGCCTTGATCCCGAGCGGATGATCGTGTGTAGTGTACTCGAAGGGCGGTGGTAGCCCACACACTCACATTTGCTCCACAACCGGCGTGTCACTCCACGTTATTGGAACTTCTTCCTGCCAACACAACCCAAAACCTTCAGCCAGCTTGGGGACTGATATATCGGTATGTGCCTAAGTCACATGTCCCGACAGGAATCACTTGCTGCTTTTTAGGGAGCGTTAAAAACAAACCTCAATATTGTCTATCGGAAACACTAACACTTATGCGCTAACACTACTGTCACTGAATTAAGCGATTAAATTCAGGTTGGTCATTCTTTACTGAGTATAACGGAATCCTAAGGTGAAAGTAAAACATTCTAAGAAAATGTTTAAAACAGACCACGCATTTCCCTACGCATCACAGTTTATGTCCAAAGCTATTCTAAAATTCAAACTGTACATTGTAGCGGAAATAGTTAATGGATATATAATATAAGTTTTAGTTGATTACGTGGTTCTCCGCAAAGTTACTTTTACGCAATAGAAAAATAGTAGCGCCGTATAGCTTTTTTTATTGCTAACGTTTTACCCTAAAAGCTCTTAATCCACAATGTTTTAATTTTGCTTGCTATTTTATCAATTCACACGTGATGACGCTTTAGCTTTTTCTCTCAGTCATTATAAATCCAAATTAGTTTAATAACTGGTTAAATATTTCGATATTTTAAGACGCCGGAGATATTTAATCTGCGGGGTGCGTAAATCAAAATTTAATTCTTCGTAATAATTGAGTTCACATACAACGTGAACCATTTCAAACCTGCCGGCGTTCTAGCAGGCGTTTACTGGGGAAATAGGAACGCGCTTCCGCACGATACGAAAACCTATGTGCGGTGAATGGCGGAAATTGGGCCTATCATGCCATACAAATAATATGCCAGTAGGTGGTAATAAAAATAATACAACATCTTGTTTATTGTAGTACTACCAATGCTAATTCCAATGGAATGTTTCCACTACATCTCAATAATAAACGCTGAATTAGCTTCAGTTTCGCGATAACTATTTTTCTGATATTCTCGTAGAATACCTTCTTCCCTTTAATTTCTTCTCCTCTAAAATGTGCCTTCTTACAAATATTATCATGAAATCTCTCTATGTTGTTGAATCTTCTCGATTTTAGCAACGGAACCTCGTTTTCTACTCTTTCGTCTCTATTGTTAAACTATATACAACCATTTATTTAATTAATCTGTTTTCTGTTTAAAATTATTGCTTAACGTTTTCCTATATGTAGATACAGTTATGTTAACTATTTACATTCCAGAGTAAATCACTTCTTTACATATGGTATTTATATTTCTTTCTAGTTAATTTGTGTTATTGTGCTTCCTTTTCCTCTGTCGATGTGAACCGATATAGCAATGTGGAAAATTCTTTCTATATTATTGTTTTACTTACTATACTGTTTCTGGCCTTTAAATTTGGAATTGTGTAATTTAGGATTTGGAATTATCACACCCTGATCTATTTCCACTTCAACGTTCAGTAAAACTGTAACTGAAAAGTAGGGGATTATTCTGAAGCCAAAAAGTGTATTTAAAAAATCTATTGTACATTAACATGACTTTTTTTAGCTACTCCCTTTTATTTAATATATGTTTGATAAAATATTCTTACAAAAGCTTATTTTAAAATATACTTCATGTCAATCGATACAAACGTTTGCAGAAATAGCTTTATTGTGGATAAAGGAGGTTGAAGTAATAATAAACGATTTAAAATCGAGTCGTTCCATGCTGGATTTAAAATCCCATACTCTTTCAAGGACATCTTGAAGAATGCTGACAGCATTGTTGAACAATTCAAACCTATAACAACCAATATCGTAAACCTTTATACCATCATTTTTAAATTGTTTTAGTTATAGTTGTACTCCATTAACGGGGTTCTCTCGAATGGCGCGATTCAACCCGTGCCTTCCACGACAAGGCTGAAACGACTCCGTTTGTACAACACGGATTGTTCCTCTGTTTCGTCCCTAGCTAATGCTGTCAATGTGAATATTGTATGTTACACTAGAGTTTGGTTAAAAAAATGTGTTCGAAACTGCACCTTTCAATATCTAATCAAACCTATCAGCTTTACAGGTTGTTATAAAAAATTTAAATTACTGGTTGCGAATTAAATAAAAATTAAACGACAACCAAGGGAATAATTGACGAGGTGGGGACTGTTGTGGAAAGAAGTCTAATAAAATCTGTGCTTCGCATTTCAACTTGTTTTTGATGAGGGAATAATTGACTGGCCTGATCGCTCTCAGGTTTACATCCATGTCATTGGGTATTATTTGTTGGAAATGCTTAAAGGTATTACTTGAAACGTCTACACCTACCTCCGTAGTCGTGAATTGGAATAGGAAATAAATGAGTTGAAAATCAATGAATTATTTTAATGTCTACATTGGGTTTCTCTTGAAAGACCGACTGTTGGTATCCTCTCCTACATCTCTGCTATACGAAACTACTCATACAGTAGTGCTGGACCGGCCCGCGGTTTCTCCATTAGATAATACTAACGATGGGAAAAATATTAGTAAGTTACGCTAAAATTTAGTTATAAACTTTGTGTGAAATTCACCGAGCACTGGAGATTCATTGTATAAGCTTTATCTTTAAGTATTCCCCACAGATAATAATCACATAGATTTATATCTGGAAAACGAGAAGTCCAGTTCAAAGCATTCCGTCATTAAAACGAATTGAAATGGACTTCTTTCCACGATAACCCTAACTATTTTATTGTTCCTTTGTTACAACTGTTAGTTGTAGCTTAATTTTTATCTAACTCGAGCCAGAGTGTTTAAATCCTTCCAACTAAGTTGACAGTCCACAATACTCCGTCCGAACAAAACTTAATACATTAAATACACTTATTATAACAACTATACAGTGTTTCACATAACGATATACGACATAACAAAAAACACTACATAGAACTGAAGTGCGTTACCTTCCGAAGACACGGCTATCTCAAACGAAGTCTTGTATCCCGATACCTTCTACCGACAAGACTCGAGTTTGCAAGTCAACATAAATCCGGTACTTACATATTTAATTATCGGTATACAGAGAATGCTTTTTAAGCGATATTTAATATGAAGTAACAGTAAAAATGAGCACTTTTAAGCATCTGCAAGTAACCTTACTTTTACCTTCTCTTGTTATATTTCGCTCTCGATTGTTTGACTAAGTAAAGTCCTTTGCCAATAGTGAGAAAGCAATATTTTAATCGCTCCCAACTTGTGCGAAGTACGGACTGAAATTGAATCCGCCGTAAAGAATACTCTATTGATAGAAGCTATTATGAAAGACGACAGTGCTTTGTGTGAAGAACAGCAGAATGTAAAGTTTGTGTACAGCGGTGTTGGATATTACTGCCATGGAAAGCACTCCTAGGCTTTGTAGCTTGCAGAACTTTTATTGATAAACTTCCAGGAAGGAAATATGGGGTATTTTCATTAATTTTCATTAAACCTCGTTATTTTATAACTTATAACAGTATAGATTAAAATGTCATGAAACATGACACTAATGGGGAATAGGGAGTGGGAATATTGCATCTGCTAATTGGAGTAGGTAAAAAATACCTGTCAGTAAATGTGAAGCAACTAATTTTATGAATAACTGAAAGGTTACACATCCGCTTTTCAAAGCTGTATAAAAAAACTAATGCGTCATACTCGCATGACTTTCTCTCTCAATAATTTATTCATTCACTCATTCATTATCTGTTTACCCTCCTCTTATGTAGGACTTACACCCCTCAGGACTTACAAGCGGGTGTCTGGGGTCAGAGGCCCGTCGAGGAGCAGACACTCATAGATCAGACAGAGCATCCAGGATGGGTGATCAGCCCGATGCCTGGTATGGGATGAAGTAGATGAAACGAAATGTTGGTGAAATGGATGAAAGGAAAGGTGATGATGGAGCAGTTGGTGGAATGAATAGCGGGGGAAACCGGAGAACCCGGAGAAAACCCGCCCAGACGCCGCTTCGTCCACCACAAATCCCACATGCAGGTCCCTGTGATTGAACCCGGGCCGCCTCGGTGGGAGGCGAGCGGTCTAACCACTCGGCCACGGCGCCGCCCTCAATAATTTATAACTTCCTTAATATTTTATATCTTAAAACTTAACAGTTTATATCTTCCTCTATATATTTAAGTATATACTTAAGAAGTGATTCTTGTATTCACTATATGTGTCATCATAATTTTTGATTCAAAGTAATCTCAAATTAAGGAATATGGACTTCATTGCACGCATGATATAGAAAATAAAACACAACGGTTCGCATTCCGTTAAGACTGTTTTTGTTGCCAATGAACCCATGCGGGAAGAAACAAGACTGGCATATTTTAAAACATGCTTGATATATTCTGTATGGCAGTTCATTCAATAGCTAATATCAAAAAAAGCTATTTGATATTAATTGCATATTTAAATGAGCTGTATATTTTTAGTGTAGTTCTGTCTATTCCTTAGGATTTATTAATTACACTATATTACACAAAATTCGTTGAATTCACAGGAATTTACAGATGATTCACAGAAAATTTAATCCACACATTTTATCATGTAAATATCTTAAACATGTGATATTTTAATTAAACATTTTACAACTGAGAAAATAAAATATAAGAAAATATTATATATCAAATGTAGTTTCCTGAGAGCGAATTTCACCAAAATGTTGACTCTGAACTTAAATTCTAAGTTTGATATTCATCTTCCCCATCTCAAAAAAACAGCATTTTGTTTTCTAAAAATGCATTTGTCCTCAGGGTATCTAATGCATGTATTTTCGTTGAAATCTCAATATCGAAATGTCTTCAAAGTTCGCCAACCCTAGGCAAAAACGTTTCCTACAAATATCCCCAAAGCAAACGGTTCAAATTGATACCATGATTGCCAAACCATATCGACGAAGCAGGAGAGAGAAGGTGGGGAAAAACCTCGAAAAAATTCATATATGTACTTGTAACCATCCTTTTACTTACTGTTTTATTTTAAATTGGAATGTTTTTATTTTTTCCCAATTTAATATTATTTTTCTGGTTGTTTTTCATTTTATTTATACACACATTGTTAAAACAATCCTTTGTAAATCTCTCAGCATTAAGAGTTAGGACTGCAGAGTTACGAGAACAGATTCTCCTCATTGGCCTTCTGCGTCGCCACGGCAATGCATAGATACAGATGGAGAAATTTTAAATAAGCATAGTTTGGCGTTCCCTGTGGAAGGTAGAGGAAGTAATCTATTCTATCTAAGATCCAGTATCAATATATAATTTAAACTGAAAATTTTAAGTCCCATAAAGCAAGGAATATCCAAAAAGTGTGTGTGTGTGTGTGTGTGTGTGTGAGAGAGAGAGAGAGAGAGAGAGAGAGGGGGGAGAGGGGGGAGAGAAGTTGAGAGGGAAACAATTGTAACTGAAAATAAAAGTCTTATGTGTTTCATTAATATTAATTTATCTACCCTCTATCGCTTATTAGTACCTACAAATTATTCTTATGAAGTGCTATTTCACTATTTACTCCATTTTAATCGAGATAAACCTTTGCAGAAATAGCTACATTAGACATTTCGTTATAGATACTCGGAAATGGCTTATATCACAAAAAGTTTTTAAATTAAATCGTGTGTTGTTAAACAGACTTGTAGTGCATTTTCGTCTATGCATTAGTGCTTACAGTTATATAAAGTTATACAAAATTCCTACGCAATGAGGAGGACTTAACACGCTATTCCCATAAAGTTCAAGGTATACATTTTATTTTTCATGTAAATATATTTAATGTATAATATTTTAATCAAAATCGTTAGTCAGCTCTTAGAAAATCAAAAAATCAAAACATGTTCCATGTAAAGAGTAGTTGAGGGTGGGCGGATTTTCTTTAAAATCTTTGTGTCCCATTTTTGAAAGATACTGAACTTAAATACCAAGTGTGATGTTTATCATACTTTTTTGGTTTTGAGTTATGCTGCTCAGAGGCACACGTACACGTACCTTTTTATAAAAAATATATTTTTTGGATTCAGGGGGCCTCACTAAAACATATTTCCTTTGAAATCTTGGTATAGAATTTTTGGGTGAAATGCCATACTTCTCTACCTCTTGTTCATGTAGAAAGAATAAAACGTCGTGTAAACCCCAAATTGTATACTTGAATCGGGAAAATCTAGAAATAAAATATGGCAAATCCTTTCGATTCTCCTCAGAAATGCAAATTCAAACTTTTTACATGCCTACATCTGACGAATCCCCTAGTATTTACAGAAGTGAATGCGAACAATTGGTAGATTAATTTCTGATTTCCTTAATCTCCTCTGGAGGTGTTCTAAACTCTGGAAATGTTACATATCTTATAAGTAAGTATTTTTAGCGGCAGTTATGAAATCAATATTCAATCAAATAGGTACGAAACTAGTGAAGTTCAAGATTTCTGAACACCAGGCTATCAATTTAAACAATTTGGAAATAGCATTCAGTTTACCCTCGAGATACATAATCTTTTCAGCTCTTAAGTCTAAACATCAGTAGAGAAATTTATGATGTGAGGCTGAAAACAATTTTCTTTGTTTATATAATTATCTGGAATACCCTGCTAATGAACTTGAATATACCTCACTGATTAAATAGAGAAAGACTTGTGTATATTTAAAAAATAATTTGAAATCCATAAAACTCGCTACATAAACCTAAGAATTACAATAAAAAATCAAAAGTGTTAAATTTACAACACCTTTTCTAGATATTCTTTTACAAACTAATAATATGTTTATTCTTTTATCTAATTCTTTTGGATATAGTTAAGTCTTGATTGCATATTTGGAAGCCCGTATAAGGAGAAATCAGTAAACTAATACGAGAGTCAAATCGTTTAATAGTGGGACGCTATGTGATGGCTCTTGAGATTCCATTCTTTTTCCATAACCACTAGAAGAAAAAAATAGCGATTTTTAGTTGATAAACTCTGATGTGTTGCACTCGTATGACTTTCCTTACTCTTGCACAAAATATTTTTATAAACGCTTATTCTCCGTCTACTTCATGTTAATCAAGATATGAGATACTATTCTTTTTGTTAATTTTCTTGTAGGTGCAAGGGAAATATGGCAGGCTTTAAGCGATAGTTAAATCTTTTAAGAGCTGGTTGCTATGTGGAGCATTCCGTTCTCTTCGCATGTCCAAGACATGGAAAAACGAATAACGAATTCCCATTTGATAAAAAGTATAAGTATTGGAAATTTCAAACAAATAACAAGTAATATCTCGGAATTGGTTCACTCGACAAAAAAAAAATGTATGTGACGTGTATTGTGTGTTTTAACGAGATCTACTTTTTGTGCAGTAAAACTTTTATCTATCTCTTACGGTTTACCAGTTATGCGAAATTCATTCAGAATGAAGAGGACTTTTGCGGATATTCCCACAAAATTCAAGACATATACTTAATTTGCCATAAAAATGCATTAAACGTATGACATTTTAATCAAAATCCTTTGAGCTATTTTTGAGGAAATCAAAATTTTCGAATAATGTTCTACTTAAAGATTAGTCTGGGTTGCGGGAATTTTCTTGAAAATCTTCGTGTCGCATCCATGAAAGATACTAAACTCAAATATTAAGTTTGGCATTTATCCGACTTTTCGTTTTTAAGTTTTGCTGTTCACAGACAGACGCACACACGGACATGTTTCCAGAAATGTTTGGTGTCTGGGCACCTCGAAACATGTATTTCGAGTGAAATCTCGGTCTCAAGTTTTTGGGTGGAATGCAATACTTCCTCTGCTTACTTATTCTACGTAGTAGAGAAAGTAAAACGTATAAGGCATTTGAAAGCTCAGATGATTAACAAAGAAAATCTTGCAAATGGTTAACGCCACAAATAATTTAATTCTCATAAATTATGTGATTTATCAAGGTCTAAATTTTTATGTAGCAAGACTTTGTTTCTTACGGTTTATCAGTTGTACAAAAGACATTCATAATGAAGAGGACTTTACGGCTATTCTGAGATATTAAGTATATACATTTTATTTTCCATGCAAATATTTTAATTTTAATTAAAACACCACATGTTTAACATATCTTCTGCTTCCAAAACACGGCTTAGGCCAAACGAGTTCTTCTGATGCTAATCTTCAAATTGATCCCTCCATCTCTTTCGGTTCGTCCAATTCCTCTGTTGCCAAATGTTCTATAAAACAATGCTCGCCTAGAAAATCTTGAAAGAGCCGTTAGTAATACACGTTCTTTCCATTTATTCTGGTATTTCTATATTTCCTCGACTATAAGTTCTTCAAAGAGGTGTTCTCTGATATCCAAATTTCTTAGTCTGCCTGCTTTAGACACTCTAGTACAGATCTTAAAAATTTCACCTGTACGGCTTCCGGCCTTGATTTTTCTCATTTTTAATACTTTACCATGTTTCACTTGCATACTTTATCACTGGCTTTGATACTAATTTTATATAATCTTAATTTGACATCTTTTCTCACGTTTTTCCCAAAATGCCTTATGATGCATCCATTTATTTTATCAAATGTTACAATTTATCTTGAATATCCTCATTTCTGTTGTTTACTGATGTTATGGAGCCCAGATATTTGAAGGTAGATATTTTATCTTCAACAACGATCTTTACTCTTAATTGGCTTTTCCCTTCTATGACCATGACTTTATCTTTCTGCAAGATATTTCATATTATACCTTTAATAATCCGATTTCAATTAGTAAATGATTTCTGTAATTCATACTCGTTATGTGCCAACAATATCAGGTCGTCTGAAAATAAAATGTATTATTATTATTATTATTATTATTATTATTATTATTATTATTATTATTATTATTATTATTATTATTATTTACTACTATTCCCTTTGACATATATTTTCTTCTCAATTCCTCTTTTATTTTATTTCAGTAAAGATTATACAATATGGGTTATAATCCACAACCCGTCTCTAACCCATATTGATATCTATACTTCCTTTCCTATCTTGAAATACAATTTTGGTTTTATTATAGAGTGATTTTATCAAGTTTAATACCATACATTGTTCCAAAATTACCTATAATTTCTCACGGCCTACTCTGCTTTAAGCTTTATCATAGTCTAGGAATAGCAAATAAGTCCTTCGATTATATTCACTTTTTTCTCTAAAATCTGTTTCACGGTAAAAATGACATCGGTAGTTGATCCCTTTCCTGTATCCCTTTTGTTCTTCGTTAATAATTTTTCTGCTATTGGCTGTAATTTCTTTTTGAATATTCCTTTATAGGGTTTGCTTTTTTCATATATGTTTATAACTTCAACCACTTTCCAATCCTCTGGCAATCTTCCTTCACTCCATATTGTATTGAAGAGCTGCAGTAGCCTTATTTTCAATGATGCTCCTCCATATTTCAACAATTCCATGTTTAGGTTATCCCCTGCAGGAGCTTTCCTGTTTTTTGGCCTCTTTTAATATTTCTTCCAATTATTCATTGTTATTTGGTTATGTTCGTTTTAAGCAATATGTTTTGTATATCTTTTAATTTTTACTATCTACCAATAGACTGCTATAATTGTATCCATTGTTCTTCTTGAATTATATTAACCTTACTTTATTATTATCCTCCTCTCTCAATCCCTGAATATCCTAAATACAAAGGGTTTGGAGGCGGTAACATCTCTTTCTAATCTAACTACAAGCTGATTTCAATTTTCTGTTTTAATCTGTCATGTTAGTTTTCTTATGCGGTTCTCTTTTTCTTGTAGCTTATATGATCCAGAGGTCGTATTGTTGCTAACCATATTTTCTAATCTTTTTTCGTTTTTGTAATTTATTTATCAAATCTTCATTCCAAAGTTTCAGGCCGTTTGGTTTTCTTCTGTTTTTTTGTGTATCTGATTCCTCTAGAGCTTAAACAGTTTTGACAGTCATCTTCAGTTTTTCCCAGTCAATGTTAATAACTCCAATTCTTCCTTTTCAATCCTACTTCGACACCCTTGTTGATACTTTCATCTTTTAAAAGCTGTACTTCATACTTTTTCACTCTGGATGTATTAATGGGTGTTTGTTTCTTAATATATTTTTAAGGTTTCTTATTATTAAGCTTAATAGGTAGTGGTCACTATAGATTTCAAAACCCCTGTATACTGTAATATCTATGAAATTTAGCAACAATTTTTTCATTTGCCATAATCTGGTTTGGTTAATCTGGTTCCTCGGGCCTCCCACATAAATTTATGAATATCCTTATGTTTGTAAAATCTTTAGTTTATTAAAGGTACTCCAGTCTCTTATTTTTCTGCCGTTACCATTTAATGTCTATTCTCCAGTGGGGCTAATGAATTTTTGGATAGGGTTTTTTTTCAACTCCTGCATTCATATCTCCAGCTACAGTATCTTGTTTATGCAACTTTGTAGCTGTGTATAAAATATGTTTGTATTTTTTTGTCATGTCCACTGGTGCATACACTTCTATAATCCAGCAATGCCCTCTATTAGCTTTTGTCTTCAGTGTTATTATTGTTTAATTTTTCCGTGAATGTGATTTCTGCAAAACTTACATCGGTTAATATGAAGTAGATAAAGAAATAATCTTTTGTAAAAGAAGCTTGTAGAAGAGGGGGAAAAAAGTAGTGCAAATGTATCGCATCAGATTTTATGTTCTTTGCCCTTCAGTTGCCAGCTCACTGGCGCTTCTGTTCATCCCAAGTGGTAGAAAGACTTGCCTCAGCTATATAGTGTAAAGCAAGAGTGGCGAAAACGACTTCCTTCCACGAGTCACGAAATATGCAACACGCACTGCATCACTCAGCAACATGTGAAAATCGAACGGACGGTTGCAGAGAGGGAACGGTGCCTGCGATTCAAAATGACTCACGAGTCACGTTTTCGCCAGCTCTGGTGTAAGGGGTATACAACGGAGGGTAATATATAGCGCATCGCAACCTGTGTTAGATATATTGCGGCTACCACCCCCTGGAGGAAGGGATGAAGTGAAGAACTACAGGAGGCTATAGGCCGCAGAGACGCGCGGAAAAGTCCAACAGTTCCTGCCTCGAAGACGCCACTTTACCGGAATGGCCCAGAGAGAATGATGAACAACCCGTTGGATCAGGTAGCCCTCTAGTATTCACGGAGAGTACTCATTCCTTGAAGCAAACATACGTGCCTCCTTCCGGCACCGCCTCACGCCATGAAATCTAGAAGGGCACCTGAAACATGAGAAGGAAACGGAGTAAAAGGTGAATGAGGGAAAGGAAATCGTAGTTGATGAGAAACCAATCCAGAATTCTCTTTACGACCAGGGAAAACAACAAAAAACCAAAGGTCAGATTGGGTAGTCGACAGGAGTCGAACCAGAGACCTCCCGAATACGAACTTCAAACACAACTCCCTCGGTTGCCTCAGTCTCAGTAACATAATTCTCAAATGAGTTACGTAAAATATCTACTGGCGGCTTTAAAATAACCTAGCAGATTTCCGCAACAGGTGATTCTGCAGTGCCTGAGGGACCTTATAATTAAAACCAAGTACTTAATCCTATAGTAGCCGCTGCTATTAATGTTTCTAATTCTAGAATTATTCCGGACTGTAATGGATTTAAAACAAAGAGCTATAGAATGACCAAAACTAGGCGCTCTTTAAGATAAGAGTACCAGTGTTTGTAATGGACATGGGACAGGTTTCAAATAACTTTCAACATTTACATCAACCTGTGTGTGCATTGCTAAAAACCCGGGAATATAAATGAGCGTATGTTGGAATTGGAATCTCCAGGCAACGTGTATATGCAAACACTAACTACCACACAGAGACTCTTGGGTCATTTTGTTCCACTGCGAATAGTAAATGTTGGAAAACTGAATATAACCTGCACAAAATCGTTAATCAGCCCTATACCTAGCACGAGGTTTTAGAGCAGTCATCTATAAAGTTATGACTAAACATCTCGAAGAGAAATAAATTCTTTATTTCACAACTTCTTTGATTTTTAAAATTTCGCAGTCCTTGCCTATATTTTGGTGTCTAAATATTGAATTTAAATTTTTGCATGATCTGAAATATGTTTTGAAACATCTCTGGTTTAAACCTGAGTTCTTCACAGTTAAAAATCTTCAACATAAAAGGTGCACATAAAGTGTGAAGAAGATAATTATGTTTAAGTTATTTGCACCACGCTTTGGACGTCAATTTAAAGTAGTTTGTATTGAAGGAGTTGTATTATAATTCAACTGTTAGGGAGCCGAACTTGTAGTAGTTGCAACCGCACGTATAGTAAACAGTTTCCGGTAGCCTTCGCCCCAAATGTACTTTCAGGTGCCCTTTGCCCCAAATGTTTAAAAAAATATTAACTTTGTAATTAAACTGTTTGTTTAAATATTTAATATTTATGTTTGCCTCGGCTACATCAGTATTTATTTTAGAGACATGCACGTTTTGGCAGGGTTTTGTTGAGACTAAGAATGTAGGCTTACACAGATTATAATTTTACTTCACCCCTTTTATTAATGCTCGACACGATTTAAATAACACTTCACTAATATAGAGCTATAAGATTCTTTTATGAATTACTTGCACTTTTTAACACGTAAACTATTTTTGTCTTACACAAATACGTATTATAATTCTCGAGGACGTTTCTCGCATCCAGTTACAAACACTGTCTGCAGGCAACGCGTCCAGTCATGAGCACTGTCTACAAGGAACTGACTTCTAGATTTGAAAATTTTGCTATATTTCAGTTTCTGATTGGCTATTCCTAATGCAATAACTATTCATTTAACTAAAGCTTTTTCTGGTTGTTGATTTGGCTATTTTATAAACTGTCACAAAAATTACATTATTGTTACTCCAAAAATCACAAGTAGTATTGTTAAACTTTCTTACTCATTGACTCAAGTTTACCTCATTGTTAGCAACTTTTAACGTATTATTCTCACAGCTCCTGCATTATTAAATATATATATATATATATACATACAATGACTGTACTATACATATTTTATATATGGTTACATACACATATTGCTTTAAGTTATTGAATTTATATATTATATAATTAGACTGAAATCATTTAAGTGTTAAAATACTGCCTCAAGTGCCTGATTGAATTTAATCATTAATAATTAGGAAGTCATTGCAAATAGAAACTTACTGATGCATTGACTTTATAATAGTGTTTTATGTCCGTTTTTTCTCCAATGGCACCACAGATACATGAAATAAAATAATTGGGAAACGAAATTTAGGAAGGAAATTTTTAGGCCATTTTTAAGCCCGACATATGCCAATTTCTAGGATCGAGAATAACCTGAAGAAAACACTCAGCGAGAACAGTTCTGGCGGGATTTGAAACGTGGACCTCCCTTTCACGAGTCCGTGCCTTAACGACCTCGGTCATCCGCGTCTATGTATTGATTTGTGAACTCGGACTTTCATTCATTCCATTGTCATTTTGTATTGCCTTTATTTGTTATTCAATAAAATAACAATAAGCTTTTGTTACAATATGTTCTACAAGAATGAGTAGAGAAAGTCATTTGAATACCACATCAGTTTTTTTATAATTATTTCCCCACTTGCTTTGTCCCTCAAGATCCAGTGGAGGGTTATACATTTTTTCGGACGTAAAAATCTTTAAAATGGCTTCCTTTGGAAGGGAAGTAAAGCTGGTGATCCTGTGCTGTAGATTTACGGTAAGTAAAAGAACCTCAAGCCTGATAAAGATGTCTCTGAGTAAAATTTCCAGTCTTTCACGCCCAGTATAGAATGGGACGCTAAGAACTGTAGCAGTTAAAGAGCGTCCATAAACAATAAAAGAAAATGTTCCTCATCCATAATAAAAGACTGTGAGATGAGTGGACTTTCAGCGGTTAGCAGGGACCAGCTGTAAAATCAAGCGGCAAGTAACGAAGATGTCAATCGTGCATTCTAGTTTATAGCTGTTTGTGACTATAACAATAAAACTATTATTTTAAGGGATAATTTCTTTTGTTCCATCTAGCCATAATAGAAAACAGGAGCATTCTATGCCACACAAGAAACCGCTTTCGAGATTTCATCAGAGATTCCCTGAACATAAAAATAAACTCTTTTAGAAAAATATTCGTTATATGTGTATATGCGATGTGTCTCAACAACCCAATTTGACAAGTTCAACATGACTTTAAAGAAATTTCCCTCCCCCAAAACACCATTTACACGGCAAATATTTAATTAAATTTTGCTTTCTGGCCCTAATACATTTTATTAAATTATAATACATTTATATTAATTGCACAATTAATAAAATTCGTATTTGAGTTTTCTCTAAATAGAGTGTGAAGTCCTCTACCCTGAATGAATATGAAGTAGTTCTGTAAAACTGGTAAACCATAAGATGTAGACGAAAACTTACTCAAAAGAAAAGTAAAAAGCTAATTAAAATGCTATTTACTTACAAAAATGCCTATAGCTTCAAGTATTTTTAAAGTATTAGTTGTTACATGTTTAATGTTTATGAGGTTTATGTGTTATGCGGCTTATAAGGCATTTGATGCGATTCTTATTTTTTTAATTTCTCTACCGCGTACATAGTAGTCAGATTAGTTATTGTATTGCATCCAAAATGTGATAAGAGATTTCACCTAAAATACATGTTTTGAAGCCCCTTGCATCAAAAGGAGCATCTTTACAAAGAGTTCCGTGTGTGTCTGTGAACAGCATAACTCGAAAACGAAAAATACCAAACTTGGTATTTAGATTCATTATTTAGATTCAATGTCTTCTAAAAATACGACAAGAAAATCCCCCTACACAATCTACCTTTAATATGGAACATTTTTTGAAAATTTGATACCTTAGAATATAGAATATAGAACATACTTGCAATGAAGTACAATCTTTTAAACAATAATAGTACATACAACATTAAATTCTCTAGATAGGTGTGCTACACATTGTAATACAATTCTGTCGGATTCATAAAGTTTACAGTTAAGAAAAACAAATAAATAAAAAAATCCATCGCCCTCCGCTGGGTTTGAACCCCCTACCTCGGGAACTAGAGGCTAGCATGATAACCACTACACCTTGGAGGATCTTGTATAAGTGGTAAATGTAGAAAACGCACTACACAAGAAATGTAGATCTGTTTAAAACACACAAATTATTTCGAATCAGATTTTCTTTTTCTTTTTCTTCTTTTTTTGCATAAGCCATTTCTGAAATATTCGTTATTATAGGTTCGAATTGTTCATTACTTCATTCTTTTAAAGTCATATCAACATTCATTCTCGCGATTCCATTGGAACAGCATGGAACTTTAAGGCCAGGGTTCAGCGACCAGATCTTAAATATTTGACTATGGCTGTTCTCTTTGTATCTATAACGAAATATGTAATCGAGCTATTTCTGCTAACGTTTATTTGGATTAAAATGTAGCAGATAGAAAAATAAGCTTTATTAAGAATAGTTTTCGTACCCACTAGTAAACGATAGAAGGTAGAGAATATAATGTGAATGTATCGCATAAGATTTTTCCCGAATGTGTTCTTAGCAATAAAAATAATACGATAAACGAACGGTTGTGTTTTCTTTGGCGTACTATGCTTGTATTTAAGACCATATTGCTTAACATAGTATTTATAGTCAAAATATATAGAAAATGATGTAATGTGTGTAATAAATATATTTTGCTTGAATATTCATTTATAAGAGATTATGTTAAATGGTAATGGATAGAGAAAGTCTGTGACATTAGATTGTTTTGTCTTCAGTGTTTCAGTATAATGAAGACCTGAAGCGTTAGTGCATAATTTCATCAGCACCCGGTATAGTTCAGTGATAATTACTCCTGAGCAGCTCTCCATTTGTGATTGAAAACAGCATAACTAATGCCTTCAGATGCACATTGTTTTGTGTCTCGACGTCCGTAGAAAACAAGAATCGATCTTCATAGCAACATCACGAACAAATTGACAGTGGCACGTCTGCCTTAACTAGATTGTGGCATCGAAAGAGGAAGTAAATTATTTTACCCGCAGAGATGAGCGAATCGTATATTTCATAACGAGATCTGCTTGGTTGGAGAGCGCCTTGTAACTGCCTGTCAAAACACGCCGTTAGTTTCAGATGGGCTCTTAAAGTGGGTTCCGAAAACAACTGAAGTAAACCAAAATACCCAGCAGCGTGTATGATAGAATAGCATACAGTGTCTCTAGGAAGTATTACTTTCAAATTTAAGAAAATGTATGTGTACATTCGCATCAATTTCTCTAACCACAATCGTTTATTTTTTATATGTTCTACAAAGTATTGCTACGAAAGCTTGTCTTATGTACTTCATGTTAATCGAGATAAATATATGCAGAAACAATTTCATTACACATTTCGTTGTACAGTCGAGTGCATGGGATCGTGTCGATATCATGCGCACTGGCTTATGTTAGTAAAAAGATACCAAACCACCTTTCTTACGAACCTTAACTGTTTCTACAGTACACTCCCTTGATCCTGAAACCAACTTGTTTTCACGTTCATGGGATAATCTTTGAGAGCAATGCTTTTGACATTAAACCATTAGGAGACGGAATCATACAAGGGGCTGGTCGTTGCGAAGTATGCCTTCCAATCACTCGTCAGAAACGTTTGCTTACTCAACGCTCACCTAGGCCCGAGATTTGTTGCTAAGCTAATGTGTGTGCGTGTGTATGCCGGACTTAAATTAAAACTAATAAGAGATCGGCTCACCTAGGGCTGGTGTGGAACACAGATGATAAGGAAATTTCGCTGACATTAAATAAAGAAAAATACTATAGGAAACCACAAGCATCAGCACGTTTCCGTGTACTCCATTGTAAAAGCGGAAAGCAGGAAAGCTATAGTCAAATGTTTAAAAGGAGTCGCTGATGTCCTTTAAATTCCATAATCCTTACATGACATCCCGAGAAATAACTGAATAGCGAAAGTACATTAAAAAATCTTATGTGTTACACTCACATGACTTTCTCTACTCTTGTACAATCTAATTTTACAAACGCTTATTCTCCATATGCTTCATGTTAATCGAGATATCGAGATGTCAATCTTATTGGTAATTTTCTTGTAGATGCAAGGGAAATATGGTAGCTTTTTAGCGATAGTCAAATATTTTAACGCTGGTTGCTATGTGACGCATTCCATTCTCTTTGCATGTCCAGGACATAAAAAATATGAATAACGAATTTGAGAAAAAGTATAAGTATTGTAATATTTAAGGAAATAACAAGCGATAGCTCGAAAACGGTTCACTCAACAAAAGAAATGTATATGACATAATTGTGTATTTTAACGCGATCTACATTTTTTGTGTAGTAAAATTTTGTCTATCTCTTATGGTTTACCTGTTATCCAAAAGTCGTTCACAATGAAGAATACTTTTGGAGACATTCCCAGAAAATTCAAGATATACATTTCATTTCTCATGACATTATCTTAAACATATGATATTTTCATCAAAATCGTTAGAGCCATTTTTGAGGAAATTAAAATTTTCGAAAACTCTTCCATGTAAAGGGTAGTCTGGGGTGGGGGGATTTTCTTGAAAACCTTCGTGTCGCATCTCTGGAAGATACTGAGCCTAAATACCAAGTTTGGTGCTTATCCGACTGTTCGTTTTTGAGTTATGCTGTTCACAGACACACACACACACAGACACACACAGACACACACACGGACATGTTTGCAAAAATGCTTTTTTTGGATTCAGGAGATCTCAAAACATGTATTTCCGGTGAAATCTCGGTATCGAATTTTTGGGTGGAATGCAATACTTCCCCTACTTACTATACGTAGTAGAGAAAGTAAAAATGACCAAGTGATGAATAACCCAAAGCAATAGCAACGAAATAAGGATATACAGTAAGTTTTAAAAATAGAGGGTATAAATTCTGGTGTGCATTTCCTATATGTACAGAATAAAAATTGTTGCAACATGTGTCTGGAAATGCTTGGTTTCTGAGTTGCGGCTTTCAAAACAGTGATATTTAAAGGAACGCTTTTCTTCCCGCAGGTAGTTGCAGTGATAGAATATATTAACAGGACACTCTGACAGTTCATTCCGGGGCAAAGGGTATATTGAGTGTTGTGTTTGGCGTTCCACTGAGCGGCATGTACTCAAATCAGGGTCTAGCGGAAATGCATTTCATGTACGGTAAGGCGGACGGCAACGCTACGCTGATTCGTCGTTTGTGCCAAGAGAGGTGCCCACAGCGAGGATGTCCAGATCGGAAGACCTTTGAACGTCTCCATCGCCGTCCGTGCGCTCATGGGAAGTTTACATCTCCTGGTTTGAGGAGGGGACGACCAAGATCTACAACTCCAGATACAGAGGAGCAGATTCTGTGCACACGACTTTTTCTATCAGTACACGAAGGTTAGCGCTGCAAGCGTATGTTCCTCATACGACTGTTTGTAACGTGTACGTCCTTGTCACCAGCAGATTGCCCTGCTCGATCGATGTTCTGCCAGTGGTTTGTGCTACAAATCCGAACTTTCCTGTCTTAGTAGCATTTACAGATGAAGCGCAGTTCACAGGAGATGACATTACAAATTTCCGCAATCAGCATGTATGGGCATGTGAAAACCCACATGCAATTGTTCCATCTCATCAACAAGTGCGGTTCACTCGCAACATGTAGACCGGTATCATTGGTGATCGGTTAGTTGGACCCCATGTACTTGTAAACAGACTTACGGGGCAGACTACACAGACCTCCTGGAAAATACCAAATCTCAAATGTATGAAGACACTCCACTGAGCATTCGACAACAAGCTCACTTCTTGCATGTTGGCGATCCAACTACCGCTCGCCGGTACTTGGATCGAAGGTTTCCTGATCGATGGATAGGTCGAGGTGGCCCATTTGCTTGACCACCACGCTCGCCTGATTTGAAGCCTGTCGATATTTACTGTGGAGTCATTTAAAAGCATTGGTGTATTCGTCTTTGGTACCTGACATGGAAACTCTTCAGAATCGAATTGTGGCAGGTTGTGAGGAAGTATCAATACACCTGGAATTTGGGGTCGTGTTGGCACGACCATAAGACGTCGATGTGAAGCTGTATTCAAGCAGAAGGTGGACACTTTGGATATATTCTGTAAAGAAAACAACTTGCGGTGAGAAATATGTTCCGCTGAATATCACTGTTTGGAAGGCCATAACTCAGAAACCAAGCATTTCCGAACACATGTTATAATCGATCTTTTTTATTGTCTACATATGGGGAATGTGTACCTGAAATTATCCCCCCTCTATTTTTTAAACAGTCTGTATTGGAAATTGCTGATGTCACAAAAATAGATTTTAAATAAAGCGTATTTTAAATAGATGTACATTTTTATGCACTGCATTTTTTCTTATCTATTATGCTTTCCAGGCAATAAAATTATAAAAAATTCCTACCTTCCTTTGCTCACATCTAGAAATGGAGGGGTTTAACATGAAATCGTTCGGATCGAAGAAGGGGTTATGGCTAACCGACTACAAGGTAGAGGACTGTTCCGTCCCAGAAAAATATTATAGCGGAACGAGCAGTAAAGAATGAATTTGAGCGCTGGGGGATTACGTCAGATGTGGTAACCGAGAAGAAAGTGTTGCACTCGGTTACC
This sequence comes from Deroplatys truncata, assembly GCA_030765065.1. Lineage (NCBI taxonomy): Eukaryota > Metazoa > Arthropoda > Insecta > Mantodea > Mantidae > Deroplatys > Deroplatys truncata. Next base: position 95,609,133 of record CM060986.1, on the reverse strand, counting down.
TCAACACGGCTATACTCGAGAATGCGAAATCAGCATTGCCTAAAGTGTTTACACCGCGGGAGGTTAGGCCATGGTTCGTCTGTCACTGTAGTCTGTCTGCCCGACTGCCACAACCGTCGTCTGACGTCCGGTGTCGGCCGAAGCCTATAGCTGACACGGAGTGCCTCACACACCCCCGCCATAACGACTCAACAGCGTAATAGTGCTCCCGTCCAGACAGCAGTTATCTAGGTAATAATGCTTCAACCTTTTGTTCTGCTTGCACGGCTTTCGCCCCGTCTCAGGTTGCCCTTCCTTGGGCCTTATGTAAATACAGCCTCTAGGATTTATGCACCTCTTGTACTTTAATGCGCTACCCCTAACCTGGAACACCACCACCCCGTTTCCAAAGCACCCTCTACACCTGAGCTATCCCCCTAGTGTAAGCAAATACTGGGGTAACCACCTCAGTAGGTGTTACAATATACATAAAACACGGAAGTCAAAATGACTGACTTTTAATTACATTATTTCAGTACGAGTTTCGTACATTAGTCAGTTTAATAGGTAGGTGAATACTCAGTGCAAATATTACATAGATAGTTTCGTAAATGCAATTATGTAGAAATATTACATTTCATAAAAAGACATCTTTTAATAAACATTCACGGAAACAATAAACGTCGGAAAGGGTACTGCACTACGCAAATTTAGCGTGATCTTTAACTCGGCGATAACAGCCCATTCCAGTTCACATTCCAAATGGCAGCCCAGGTGGTTATGTTAGCGTTACATAACTGACAAGTTTTAAAATGTCAAACACTTTAAATTAAAATTTACAATAAAGCTGTAACCCTTTGATGCAACTTAAATTAACTAACATTCTAAGTAAACCCTGAAAGATAAACCCCAACAAGCTTCACTAAAACGAAACAAGAAAAACAGCCAGCATATATAAATGTAATTATTATGTATAGTTAATGAAATTAATTAATTATACTTTTAACGGCCTACCCGTTAAGAATTTGCTCCTAAGTTTGTTTATTTACATATTTCCCAAGAACAAAGTACTTGCAAATTGCAAGTCGCCGTTAAGAATGTCATCTCTAATGCAAGATGCCTTGGTTGGTCTACTGGGAAAAAGCGTTTCAGTTGGGAAATTCAGTGTCCTACCGGCATGTCATAGTAGCGCAATGATTACACAAACGTACGGAAAGTGGGAAAACGTGCTCAAGTCCCGGCTATGTCAATGAATTCTTCAGCTGGCTCTACTTCACATCCTCTATTTCACGATACAGAAGATACCAATACAATAAATTCAAATATGTGCTAATTGTCGTTTGTGGCTCCGCGCACCCACTTATACTTGAAAAAAATCATATTAAAATAAAACAAAAATGCTAAGAGCAATCCCAAGTAGCCATAACGGTCAGCAAAGACCCGGAATAAAATGCAAGTCGGCAACTACGCATTTATTGGAAACCTACCCCGAGATTCATGCGCTTTGGCCGGAGAAAAAAGCCAACTAGTACTCTCAAAGACAGGGTCTTGCATTAACATAAAACAACACAAGAAATAAACATACGCCGCTCGGTAAAAATATCGGTAATCACGCAGACTTGACGACTGATCGATAAATTATGTGCTGAATTGACACACTACAGGAGGAAGAAGGTTATTCTCAGAATATTTAAGATATCCATTTAGTATTTTAAATACACAGAATTTTAATTAAAATCCTTAGAGGCATTGTTGAGAAAATAAAACATATTGAAAATTTTGGAAGTAAAGTGTGGTTTGAGGTGGATGATTATCTTGAAAATCTGCCTGTCGCATCTTTATAACATACAGAACCTAAATCTAGCTTCGTATTTATCCGACTTGTCGTTTTCGAGTTGTGTTCAGAGACACGCACGCATACGGAACTTCATCTAAAAATGTTTTTTTATCCAGGGGGCTCAAAACATGCCTTTTTGGTGAAATGACGCTATTGATTTTTACTTTCTCTACTACATATAGTAAGTAGGGGAAGTATTATATTTCATCCAAAAATTCGATACCGAGATTTCACCGGAAATATATGTTTTGAGACCCCCTGAATCCAAAAAAAAGCATTTTTGGAAACATGTCCTTGTGTGTGTGTGTGTGTGTGTGTGTGTGTGTGTGTGTGTGTCTGTGTGCCTGTGAACAGCATAACTCAGAAACGAACAGTCGGATAAACATCAAACTTGGTATTTAGGTTCAATATCTTCCAGAGATGCGACACGAAGGTTTTCAAGAAAATCCCCCCAATCCAGATTACCCTTAACGTGGAATGTTTTTCGAAAATTTTAATTTTCAAAAAAATGGCTCTAACGAATTTGATTAAAATATCATATGTTTAAGGTATTTTCATGACAAATAAAATGTATATCTTGAATTTTCTGGGAATGTCTACAAAAGTATTCTTCATTGTGAACGACTTTTGCAGAACTGGTAAACCTTAAGAGATAGACAAAAAATGTAGATTGCGTTAAAATACACAATTTATGTGACATACATTTTTTGTGTTGAGTGAACCATTTTAGAGATATTGCTTGTTATTCCCTTAAATTTTCCAATACTTATACTTTTTCTCAAATGGGAATGCGTTATTCATTTATTACTTTCACTACTACATATAGGAAATAGAGGAAGTATTGTATTCCATCCAAAATTCGATACCGAGATTTTACCGGAAATACATGTTTTGAGACCCCCTGAATCCAAAATAAAGCATTTTTGGAAACATGTCCGTGTGTGTGTCTGTGTGTCTTTGAACAGCATAACTCAGAGACGAACAGTCGGAAAAAAATCAAACTTGGTATTTAGGTTCAGTAACTTTCAGAAATGCGACACGAAGGTTTTCAAGAAAATCCCCCCACCCGAGATTACCCTTTACAAGGTATATTTTTCGAAAATTTTAATTTTCTCAAAAATGGCTCTAACGATTTTGTTTAAAATATCATAAGCTTAAGATATTTGCATGACAAATGAAATGTATATCTCGAATTTTCTAGGAATATGTCTAAAAGTATTCTTCATTGTGAACGACTTTTGCATAACTGGTAAACCATAAGCGATAGACAAAATTTTACTACACAAAAAATGTAGATCGCGTTAAAATACACAATTTATGTCATATACATTTTTTTGGGGTGAACTATTTTCGAGATATTGCTTGTTATTTCCTTAAATGTTTCAATACTTAAACTTTTTCTCAAAATAATTATTAATTTTTACTTTCTCTACTACGTATAGTAAGTAGGGGAAGTATTGTATTCCATCCAAAAATTCAATACCGAGATTTCACCGGAAATACATGTTTTGAGACTCCCTGAATCCAAAAAGTGTATTTTTGGAAACATGTGCGTGTGTGTGTCTGTGTGTCTGTCTGTGTGTGTTCATGTGTGTGTGTGTGTGTGTGTGTGTCTGTCTGTGAACAGCATAACTCAGAAACGAACAGTCGGATAAACACCAAACTTGGTATTTAGGTTCAGTATCTTCCAGAGATGCGACACGAAGGTTTTCAAGAAAATCCCCGCACCCCAGATTACACTTTACATGGAAGATTTTTCGAAAATTTTAATTTTCTCAAAAATGGCTCTAGCGATTTTGATTAAAATATCATATGTTTAAGATATTTTCATGGCAAATAAAATGTATATCTTGAATTTTCTGGGAATGTCTCCAAAAGTATTCTTCATTGTGAACGACTTTTGCATAACTGGTAAACCATAAGAGATAGACAAAATTTTGCTACACAAACACTATAGCTCGCGTTAAAATACACAATTTATGTCATATACATTTCTGTTTGTTGAGTGAACCAGTATCGAGATATTGCTTGTTATTCCCTTAAATTTTCAATACTTATTTTCTCAAATGGGAATTCGTTATTCATTTTTTGTCTTGGATATGCAAAGAGTATTAATCTGTGGTAAAGGGAATGGTGCTGCCAGCTAGTAAGAGATGTATGTGCTTAAAGGCTACTGTATTTCTATATTGCCCTTGTAAATATAAATTCCCCTTACATCTACAAGAAAATTAGCAATAAGATAGAGTCTGCAAATCTTTATCTCGATTCACATGAAGTAGATGGAGAATAAGCGTTTGTAAAAATATTTTGTACAAGAGTAGAGAACGTCATGTGAGTGTAACACATCAGATTTTTACTTTCTCTACTACGTATAGTAAGTAGGGGAATATTGCATTCCACCCAAAAATTCAATACCGAGATTTAACCGGAAATACACGTTCTGAGATGCGGCGATCACCTCCTCATCCGTTGCTGTTAGGCTTACCTTGATGCTTCTCCCGTTGCTTCCAGAAGTTCTCAGTGTGTTGGTTCTCTTCAATTTATCCTCGGCTAGCTGCAGTAATTTTTCTTAAACTATATGGGAGCATGGACTTATCCTCGGTAAAGGAAAACGTAGATCTCGGGTGGTGATATAGGAAGACATAGACTTGCTTTGTTTATGAAAAGATGACACTGCCGTTTCTTTTTATTTAATTAACACTTGTAGTATACAAAACTAGTATTGCCGCTGTAAAATACTGTCCACCGCTGTTAAACTATGGCGCGGATAAGACACGAAGTTTAAATATTCTTATTGTCGCTTTAAGAGTAGCAGATCTTAGTTGTGTTGCTAGAACTATCTTGATTCCCTGTTTTGGCGCGATATCTCACACATCCTGCAGCATCTCTCCCTGACCACACATTACGAAAACTCTCGAATAAAATGCAATACTAAGCTGACATGACAAAACTGACTTGATTCCCTTTTTGACGCGATATCTCACACATCCTGCAGCATCTCTCCCTGACTACACATTACCAAAACTGTCCCGAATTTTCCCCAAACAGATCCATTTATAGTCTCAGGCTTCTGAGGCTGCTTCCTTTCCTATTGGTCCATTTTTAGCGCGACTCGACGCGTCTAACTATTTCGAATAAACTTTCAGGGATCTCATTGGTCCAAGTTTAATATAAATCGCGGCTTTTCCTACATTTACCGTTAGGTTGTCTTTCTCGCTCACTTGGTCACGGCGAATTATCAAATAATGGGACAAAGGCTCTACACCCTCGCTGTAGGAATAATGGCACGGCGACCGAAGAGAGGTAATAAAACTAGGTTTTCTGCCTTCGAAAGCATTATTCCTGTAGCTAAAACTTTCCATCGTGGACAGTATTTTAACATAGCGCTTAAATTATTTACATTAAACCATTTATAACTCTACTAATATTAGTAACCTAGATAGATACATAACGTTAAATCACCCTTCTTAAAATATACAAGCAGTATGAGAAAAAGATATTTACATAGTACGATTTAACATCAATAAAAGTTAATTAATAAATTATCTGTAATTACAGTTCTTGAGCTCGGCCTAGAGTTGCCGTTTCAAATTGCCCTGTTCTGGAAAATAATAAATTTTTCAGCACTTGATACAATTTTCTTTTCCAGAATAATTCCTCTGATTATGGCCTTTGTTGGTTTGTTTTGTTGACAGAGACCCTTCGCTATACCTGTTCCTTCACAAGGGTTCTGACAAACCAGTGGTGTTTACACTTGGGTCGTTCACCTTACACTTTACTATGGTTGATTCCTCTCTCCCTTTTAAAAACAGGTTTTCCGAGAGACATTCTTATACACAATACACTTCGCGCACACGAATAACTTGTAACGCAAACAAATACTCTAATACCCAAATTAAGTTCTAAAATTAAATCTCTTTACATACATATTGGTACATAATAATTATTATGCATTTAGTTCCTTCTTTACATCCATATTTCTCGGGTGTATTACCTTTCTTATTCATAGGGTTGCTACCTAATTCCGAGTAAAACTAACCTGATTATTTTCATTACATTCTTCACCCTTCTCATTCTCTAAACATTTGTATGGTTTGAGCAACTGTTTATGATATCTCCCTACGATCTTGGAATTCTTTATTTCTTGTAACTCAAATGTATCCGAGCCAAAAATGTTAATCACCCGGTATGGACCTTTAAATAAATTTTCCATTCTATGATACCTCTTTTTTTATAATTAATAAAACTAATTTATATGTTTAAAGAAAACTGTCAGCATATTGCTAGCATATCAACCAATTAATAATTTACAAATATTGCTAAATATCAAAAAAAATAATAAATATTCTGAAAATAAAAGCTGTTTCAACCTTAAGACAAACTTATTCAAGCAGAAAGAAACTGAAACATATTAATGGCAAAGGTGTTTCTTGTTCTCCTTCACTATCACTAATGAGCATTTAATACTCAGGTCTCTTTAGTAATGAAAAAAAATGTTCTGCACAACTGCTTAAGATAATTCATTAATTCACATGTGAAAGCTCTCCTTTCCAGGCACTGTAGAGTCAGGATCAATAATATTATGTCTTTCTTTTTTTTTTTTTTTAAATTTGAATGCTAGATTTTTTTTTATACCCATACTAATTCTCCAAGTTCGATCAACCATTTCTTTCGCTTCTTTGTTTTAAATTCCTGCTTTCTTTTCTGCGCCCTCTTTGACATTCTTCCAAAAGCTTTCTTTAACGTCTCTTCTCCCGTTAGTGTTTTCGGATTTTTAGTTTCTAGTGTCTGCGGTAATTTCCCTTCAAGTGTTTCTATTAACTTCCCCTTCATCAGCTCAACTAGTTTCCCCTCTAAATTCTTGTCTTGTTCACTTAAGTTTCTTTCTAAGCCCTTACTCTGCTCATTTACGATTCTTTCTAAGTCCTTACTCTGCTCATTTGATTTTCCTTCTAGATTCTTATCTTGTTACCTTACGATTCTTTCTAAGTCTTTACTCTGCTTACTTACGATTCTTTCTAAGTCCTTATTATGCTCATTTGATTCCCCTTCTAAATTCTTATCTTGTTCACTTACGACTCTTTCTAAGCCCTTACTCTGCTTACTTACGACTCTTTCTACGTCCATATTATGCTCATTTGATTCCCCTTCTAAATTCTTACCTAGTTCACTTATGATTATTTCTAAGTCCTTATTATGCTCATTTGATTCCCCTTCTAAATTCTTATCTGGTTCACTTACGATTCTTTCTAAGCCCTTACTCTGCTTACTTACGATTCTTTCTAAGCTCTTACTTTGCTCATTTACTATGCTTTCTAAGTTCTTACTATATTCACTTAAGATCTTACCCCGCTCATTTAACTTCCCCTCTAACCTCTTATTTTGTTCACTTAATTTTTCTAAGTTTTTACTCTGCTCATCTAATTTCCCCTCTAAATTCTTATTTTGTTCACTTATGTCCTTCCTCAAGTGTTGAAGGAATATCATCAGCTGGTTGTGACCTGCGTCAATGACCTGCTCAATCAGTGGTTGCCTTTCCAGCCTAGCTTCTCCCTCTGCCTTACTCATATTTTCTCCTTCTGGTGTTTCGCTGACAATAGCCTCCCTATTCAGTTCTTCTAAACCTTCCCTTGACCTACTCATGGTTCCGTTAGCAAGTTCTACCTCCCTAGTAATGACTTTACCCCCTCTCAATAACATGTGTTCACAAAACTGAATCACTACTCTGCATGCCTTTTTGTTTGTTTTTGTATAAATGTTCTAACCTGTACTTTCTCCTATGTTAATTGATGCCTTCCGGGTTCGAATCCTGGTGAAGTTCTAGAAGCGATGTTCTCAGCTGTTTTGTTGTCCCACGTAGGTAGACTAGAAGTTCGCGTTGTAATTTTGTTCTGCTGTGCCCCTTTCCTCTGAAGATTCTTCGTCTGTTCGTTGTTTCCTAGTCCTCCATTTGTGTCGTTCTTCCCTTCGAGCTCCACGTTATGGCGCCAGTTTGCGGCGATCACCTCCTCATCCGTTGCTGTTAGGCTTACCTTGATGCTTCTCCCGTTGCTTCCAGAAGTTCTCAGTGTGTTGGTTCTCTTCAATTTATCCTCGGCTAGCTGCAGTAATTTTTCTTAAACTATATGGGAGCATGGACTTATCCTCGGTAAAGGAAAACGTAGATCTCGGGTGGTGATATAGGAAGACATAGACTTGCTTTGTTTATGAAAAGATGACACTGCCGTTTCTTTTTATTTAATTAACACTCGTAGTATACAAAACTAGTATTGCCGCTGTAAAATACTGTCCACCGCTGTTAAACTATGGCGCGGATAAGACACGAAGTTTAAATATTCTTATTGTCGCTTTAAGAGTAGCAGATCTTAGGTGTGTTGCTAGAACTATCTTGATTCCCTGTTTTGGCGCGATATCTCACACATCCTGCAGCATCTCTCCCTGACCACACATTACGAAAACTCTCGAATAAAATGCAATACTAAGCTGACATGACAAAACTGACTTGATTCCCTTTTTGGCGCGATATCTCACACATCCTGCAGCATCTCTCCCTGACTACACATTACCAAAACTGTCCCGAATTTTCCCCAAACAGATCCATTTATAGTCTCAGGCTTCTGAGGCTGCTTCCTTTCCTATTGGTCCATTTTTAGCGCGACTCGACGCGTCTAACTATTTCGAATAAACTTTCAGGGATCTCATTGGTCCAAGTTTAATATAAATCGCGGCTTTTCCTACATTTACCGTTAGGTTGTCTTTCTCGCTCACTTGGTCACGGCGAATTATCAAATAATGGGACAAAGGCTCTACACCCTCGCTGTAGGAATAATGGCACGGCGACCGAAGAGAGGTAATAAAACTAGGTTTTCTGCCTTCGAAAGCACTATTCCTGTAGCTAAAACTTTCCATCGTGGACAGTATTTTAACATAGCGCTTAAATTATTTACATTAAACCATTTATAACTCTACTAATATTAGTAACCTAGATAGATACATAACGTTAAATCACCCTTCTTAAAATATACAAGCAGTATGAGAAAAAGATATTTACATAGTACGATTTAACATCAATAAAAGTTAATTAATAAATTATCTGTAATTACAGTTCTTGAGCTCGGCCTAGAGTTGCCGTTTCAAATTGCCCTGTTCTGGAAAATAATAAATTTTTCAGCACTTGATACAATTTTCTTTTCCAGAATAATTCCTCTGATTATGGCCTTTGTTGGTTTGTTTTGTTGACAGAGACCCTTCGCTATACCTGTTCCTTCACAAGGGTTCTGACAAACCAGTGGTGTTTACACTTGGGTCGTTCACCTTACACTTTACTATGGTTGATTCCTCTCTCCCTTTTAAAAACAGGTTTTCCGAGAGACATTCTTATACACAATACACTTCGCGCACACGAATAACTTGTAACGCAAACAAATACTCTAATACCCAAATTAAGTTCTAAAATTAAATCTCTTTACATACATATTGGTACATAATAATTATTATGCATTTAGTTCCTTCTTTACATCCTTATTTCTCGGGTGTATTACCTTTCTTATTCATAGGGTTGCTACCTAATTCCGAGTAAAACTAACCTGATTATTTTCATTACATTCTTCACCCTTCTCATTCTCTAAACATTTGTATGGTTTGAGCAACTGTTTATGATATCTCCCTACGATCTTGGAATTCTTTATTTCTTGTAACTCAAATGTATCCGAGCCAAAAATGTTAATCACCCGGTATGGACCTTTAAATAAATTTTCCATTCTATGATACCTCTTTTTTTATAATTAATAAAACTAATTTATATGTTTGAAGAAAACTGTCAGCATATTGCTAGCATATCAACCAATTAATAATTTACAAATATTGCTAAATATCAAAAAAAATAATAAATATTCTGAAAATAAAAGCTGTTTCAACCTTAAGACAAACTTATTCAAGCAGAAAGAAACTGAAACATATTAATGGCAAAGGTGTTTCTTGTTCTCCTTCACTATCACTAATGAGCATTTAATACTCAGGTCTCTTTAGTAATGAAAAAAAATGTTCTGCACAACTGCTTAAGATAATTCATTAATTCACATGTGAAAGCTCTCCTTTCCAGGCACTGTAGAGTCAGGATCAATAATATTATGTCTTTCTTTTTCCTTTTTTTTTAAATTTGAATGCTGGATTTTTTTTTATACCCATACTAATTCTCCAAGTTCGATCAACCATTTCTTTCGCTTCTTTGTTTTAAATTCCTGCTTTCTTTTCTGCGCCCTCTTTGACATTCTTCCAAAAGCTTTCTTTAACGTCTCTTCTCCCGTTAGTGTTTTCGGATTTTTAGTTTCTAGTGTCTGCGGTAATTTCCCTTCAAGTGTTTCTATTAACTTCCCCTTCATCAGCTCAACTAGTTTCCCCTCTAAATTCTTGTCTTGTTCACTTAAGTTTCTTTCTAAGCCCTTACTCTGCTCATTTACGATTCTTTCTAAGTCCTTACTCTGCTCATTTGATTTTCCTTCTAGATTCTTATCTTGTTACCTTACGATTCTTTCTAAGTCTTTACTCTGCTTACTTACGATTCTTTCTAAGTCCTTATTATGCTCATTTGATTCCCCTTCTAAATTCTTATCTTGTTCACTTACGACTCTTTCTAAGCCCTTACTCTGCTTACTTACGACTCTTTCTACGTCCATATTATGCTCATTTGATTCCCCTTCTAAATTCTTACCTAGTTCACTTATGATTATTTCTAAGTCCTTATTATGCTCATTTGATTCCCCTTCTAAATTCTTATCTGGTTCACTTACGATTCTTTCTAAGCCCTTACTCTGCTTACTTACGATTCTTTCTAAGCTCTTACTTTGCTCATTTACTATGCTTTCTAAGTTCTTACTATATTCACTTAAGATCTTACCCCGCTCATTTAACTTCCCCTCTAACCTCTTATTTTGTTCACTTAATTTTTCTAAGTTTTTACTCTGCTCATCTAATTTCCCCTCTAAATTCTTATTTTGTTCACTTATGTCCTTCCTCAAGTGTTGAAGGAATATCATCAGCTGGTTTTGACCTGCGTCAATGACCTGCTCAATCAGTGGTTGCCTTTCCAGCCTAGCTTCTCCCTCTGCCTTACTCATATTTTCTCCTTCTGGTGTTTCGCTGACAATAGCCTCCCTATTCAGTTCTTCTAAACCTTCCCTTGACCTACTCATGGTTCCGTTAGCAAGTTCTACCTCCCTAGTAATGACTTTACCCCCTCTCAATAACATGTGTTCACAAAACTGAATCACTACTCTGCATGCCTTTTTGTTTGTTTTTGTATAAATGTTCTAACCTGTACTTTCTCCTATGTTAATTGATGCCTTCCGGGTTCGAATCCTGGTGAAGTTCTAGAAGCGATGTTCTCAGCTGTTTTGTTGTCCCACGTAGGTAGACTAGAAGTTCGCGTTGTAATTTTGTTCTGCTGTGCCCCTTTCCTCTGAAGATTCTTCGTCTGTTCGTTGTTTCCTAGTCCTCCATTTGTGTCGTTCTTCCCTTCGAGCTCCACGTTATGGCGCCAGTTTGCGGCGATCACCTCCTCATCCGTTGCTGTTAGGCTTACCTTGATGCTTCTCCCGTTGCTTCCAGAAGTTCTCAGTGTGTTGGTTCTCTTCAATTTATCCTCGGCTAGCTGCAGTAATTTTTCTTAAACTATATGGGAGCATGGACTTATCCTCGGTAAAGGAAAACGTAGATCTCGGGTGGTGATATAGGAAGACATAGACTTGCTTTGTTTATGAAAAGATGACACTGCCGTTTCTTTTTATTTAATTAACACTCGTAGTATACAAAACTAGTATTGCCGCTGTAAAATACTGTCCACCGCTGTTAAACTATGGCGCGGATAAGACACGAAGTTTAAATATTCTTATTGTCGCTTTAAGAGTAGCAGATCTTAGGTGTGTTGCTAGAACTATCTTGATTCCCTGTTTTGGCGCGATATCTCACACATCCTGCAGCATCTCTCCCTGACCACACATTACGAAAACTCTCGAATAAAATGCAATACTAAGCTGACATGACAAAACTGACTTGATTCCCTTTTTGGCGCGATATCTCACACATCCTGCAGCATCTCTCCCTGACTACACATTACCAAAACTGTCCCGAATTTTCCCCAAACAGATCCATTTATAGTCTCAGGCTTCTGAGGCTGCTTCCTTTCCTATTGGTCCATTTTTAGCGCGACTCGACGCGTCTAACTATTTCGAATAAACTTTCAGGGATCTCATTGGTCCAAGTTTAATATAAATCGCGGCTTTTCCTACATTTACCGTTAGGTTGTCTTTCTCGCTCACTTGGTCACGGCGAATTATCAAATAATGGGACAAAGGCTCTACACCCTCGCTGTAGGAATAATGGCACGGCGACCGAAGAGAGGTAATAAAACTAGGTTTTCTGCCTTCGAAAGCACTATTCCTGTAGCTAAAACTTTCCATCGTGGACAGTATTTTAACATAGCGCTTAAATTATTTACATTAAACCATTTATAACTCTACTAATATTAGTAACCTAGATAGATACATAACGTTAAATCACCCTTCTTAAAATATACAAGCAGTATGAGAAAAAGATATTTACATAGTACGATTTAACATCAATAAAAGTTAATTAATAAATTATCTGTAATTACAGTTCTTGAGCTCGGCCTAGAGTTGCCGTTTCAAATTGCCCTGTTCTGGAAAATAATAAATTTTTCAGCACTTGATACAATTTTCTTTTCCAGAATAATTCCTCTGATTATGGCCTTTGTTGGTTTGTTTTGTTGACAGAGACCCTTCGCTATACCTGTTCCTTCACAAGGGTTCTGACAAACCAGTGGTGTTTACACTTGGGTCGTTCACCTTACACTTTACTATGGTTGATTCCTCTCTCCCTTTTAAAAACAGGTTTTCCGAGAGACATTCTTATACACAATACACTTCGCGCACACGAATAACTTGTAACGCAAACAAATACTCTAATACCCAAATTAAGTTCTAAAATTAAATCTCTTTACATACATATTGGTACATAATAATTATTATGCATTTAGTTCCTTCTTTACATCCTTATTTCTCGGGTGTATTACCTTTCTTATTCATAGGGTTGCTACCTAATTCCGAGTAAAACTAACCTGATTATTTTCATTACATTCTTCACCCTTCTCATTCTCTAAACATTTGTATGGTTTGAGCAACTGTTTATGATATCTCCCTACGATCTTGGAATTCTTTATTTCTTGTAACTCAAATGTATCCGAGCCAAAAATGTTAATCACCCGGTATGGACCTTTAAATAAATTTTCCATTCTATGATACCTCTTTTTTTATAATTAATAAAACTAATTTATATGTTTAAAGAAAACTGTCAGCATATTGCTAGCATATCAACCAATTAATAATTTACAAATATTGCTAAATATCAAAAAAAATAATAAATATTCTGAAAATAAAAGCTGTTTCAACCTTAAGACAAACTTATTCAAGCAGAAAGAAACTGAAACATATTAATGGCAAAGGTGTTTCTTGTTCTCCTTCACTATCACTAATGAGCATTTAATACTCAGGTCTCTTTAGTAATGAAAAAAAATGTTCTGCACAACTGCTTAAGATAATTCATTAATTCACATGTGAAAGCTCTCCTTTCCAGGCACTGTAGAGTCAGGATCAATAATATTATGTCTTTCTTTTTCCTTTTTTTTTAAATTTGAATGCTGGATTTTTTTTTATACCCATACTAATTCTCCAAGTTCGATCAACCATTTCTTTCGCTTCTTTGTTTTAAATTCCTGCTTTCTTTTCTGCGCCCTCTTTGACATTCTTCCAAAAGCTTTCTTTAACGTCTCTTCTCCCGTTAGTGTTTTCGGATTTTTAGTTTCTAGTGTCTGCGGTAATTTCCCTTCAAGTGTTTCTATTAACTTCCCCTTCATCAGCTCAACTAGTTTCCCCTCTAAATTCTTGTCTTGTTCACTTAAGTTTCTTTCTAAGCCCTTACTCTGCTCATTTACGATTCTTTCTAAGTCCTTACTCTGCTCATTTGATTTCCCTTCTAGATTCTTATCTTGTTACCTTACGATTCTTTCTAAGTCTTTACTCTGCTTACTTACGATTCTTTCTAAGTCCTTATTATGCTCATTTGATTCCCCTTCTAAATTCTTATCTTGTTCACTTACGACTCTTTCTAAGCCCATACTCTGCTTACTTACGACTCTTTCTACGTCCTTATTATGCTCATTTGATTCCCCTTCTAAATTCTTATCTGGTTCACTTACGATTCTTTCTAAGCCCTTACTCTGCTTACTTACGATTCTTTCTAAGCTCTTACTTTGCTCATTTACTATGCTTTCTAAGTTCTTACTATATTCACTTAAGATCTTACCCCGCTCATTTAACTTCCCCTCTAACCTCTTATTTTGTTCACTTAATTTTTCTAAGTTTTTACTCTGCTCATCTAATTTCCCCTCTAAATTCTTATTTTGTTCACTTATGTCCTTCCTCAAGTGTTGAAGGAATATCATCAGCTGGTTTTGACCTGCGTCAATGACCTGCTCAATCAGTGGTTGCCTTTCCAGCCTAGCTTCTCCCTCTGCCTTACTCATATTTTCTCCTTCTGGTGTTTCGCTGACAATAGCCTCCCTATTCAGTTCTTCTAAACCTTCCCTTGACCTACTCATGGTTCCGTTAGCAAGTTCTACCTCCCTAGTAATGACTTTACCCCCTCTCAATAACATGTGTTCACAAAACTGAATCACTACTCTGCATGCCTTTTTGTTTGTTTTTGTATAAATGTTCTAACCTGTACTTTCTCCTATGTTAATTGATGCCTTCCGGGTTCGAATCCTGGTGAAGTTCTAGAAGCGATGTTCTCAGCTGTTTTGTTGTCCCACGTAGGTAGACTAGAAGTTCGCGTTGTAATTTTGTTCTGCTGTGCCCCTTTCCTCTGAAGATTCTTCGTCTGTTCGTTGTTTCCTAGTCCTCCATTTGTGTCGTTCTTCCCTTCGAGCTCCACGTTATGGCGCCAGTTTGCGGCGATCACCTCCTCATCCGTTGCTGTTAGGCTTACCTTGATGCTTCTCCCGTTGCTTCCAGAAGTTCTCAGTGTGTTGGTTCTCTTCAATTTATCCTCGGCTAGCTGCAGTAATTTTTCTTAAACTATATGGGAGCATGGACTTATCCTCGGTAAAGGAAAACGTAGATCTCGGGTGGTGATATAGGAAGACATAGACTTGCTTTGTTTATGAAAAGATGACACTGCCGTTTCTTTTTATTTAATTAACACTCGTAGTATACAAAACTAGTATTGCCGCTGTAAAATACTGTCCACCGCTGTTAAACTATGGCGCGGATAAGACACGAAGTTTAAATATTCTTATTGTCGCTTTAAGAGTAGCAGATCTTAGGTGTGTTGCTAGAACTATCTTGATTCCCTGTTTTGGCGCGATATCTCACACATCCTGCAGCATCTCTCCCTGACCACACATTACGAAAACTCTCGAATAAAATGCAATACTAAGCTGACATGACAAAACTGACTTGATTCCCTTTTTGGCGCGATATCTCACACATCCTGCAGCATCTCTCCCTGACTACACATTACCAAAACTGTCCCGAATTTTCCCCAAACAGATCCATTTATAGTCTCAGGCTTCTGAGGCTGCTTCCTTTCCTATTGGTCCATTTTTAGCGCGACTCGACGCGTCTAACTATTTCGAATAAACTTTCAGGGATCTCATTGGTCCAAGTTTAATATAAATCGCGGCTTTTCCTACATTTACCGTTAGGTTGTCTTTCTCGCTCACTTGGTCACGGCGAATTATCAAATAATGGGACAAAGGCTCTACACCCTCGCTGTAGGAATAATGGCACGGCGACCGAAGAGAGGTAATAAAACTAGGTTTTCTGCCTTCGAAAGCACTATTCCTGTAGCTAAAACTTTCCATCGTGGACAGTATTTTAACATAGCGCTTAAATTATTTACATTAAACCATTTATAACTCTACTAATATTAGTAACCTAGATAGATACATAACGTTAAATCACCCTTCTTAAAATATACAAGCAGTATGAGAAAAAGATATTTACATAGTACGATTTAACATCAATAAAAGTTAATTAATAAATTATCTGTAATTACAGTTCTTGAGCTCGGCCTAGAGTTGCCGTTTCAAATTGCCCTGTTCTGGAAAATAATAAATTTTTCAGCACTTGATACAATTTTCTTTTCCAGAATAATTCCTCTGATTATGGCCTTTGTTGGTTTGTTTTGTTGACAGAGACCCTTCGCTATACCTGTTCCTTCACAAGGGTTCTGACAAACCAGTGGTGTTTACACTTGGGTCGTTCACCTTACACTTTACTATGGTTGATTCCTCTCTCCCTTTTAAAAACAGGTTTTCCGAGAGACATTCTTATACACAATACACTTCGCGCACACGAATAACTTGTAACGCAAACAAATACTCTAATACCCAAATTAAGTTCTAAAATTAAATCTCTTTACATACATATTGGTACATAATAATTATTATGCATTTAGTTCCTTCTTTACATCCATATTTCTCGGGTGTATTACCTTTCTTATTCATAGGGTTGCTACCTAATTCCGAGTAAAACTAACCTGATTATTTTCATTACATTCTTCACCCTTCTCATTCTCTAAACATTTGTATGGTTTGAGCAACTGTTTATGATATCTCCCTACGATCTTGGAATTCTTTATTTCTTGTAACTCAAATGTATCCGAGCCAAAAATGTTAATCACCCGGTATGGACCTTTAAATAAATTTTCCATTCTATGATACCTCTTTTTTTATAATTAATAAAACTAATTTATATGTTTAAAGAAAACTGTCAGCATATTGCTAGCATATCAACCAATTAATAATTTACAAATATTGCTAAATATCAAAAAAAATAATAAATATTCTGAAAATAAAAGCTGTTTCAACCTTAAGACAAACTTATTCAAGCAGAAAGAAACTGAAACATATTAATGGCAAAGGTGTTTCTTGTTCTCCTTCACTATCACTAATGAGCATTTAATACTCAGGTCTCTTTAGTAATGAAAAAAAATGTTCTGCACAACTGCTTAAGATAATTCATTAATTCACATGTGAAAGCTCTCCTTTCCAGGCACTGTAGAGTCAGGATCAATAATATTATGTCTTTCTTTTTTTTTTTTTTTAAATTTGAATGCTAGATTTTTTTTTATACCCATACTAATTCTCCAAGTTCGATCAACCATTTCTTTCGCTTCTTTGTTTTAAATTCCTGCTTTCTTTTCTGCGCCCTCTTTGACATTCTTCCAAAAGCTTTCTTTAACGTCTCTTCTCCCGTTAGTGTTTTCGGATTTTTAGTTTCTAGTGTCTGCGGTAATTTCCCTTCAAGTGTTTCTATTAACTTCCCCTTCATCAGCTCAACTAGTTTCCCCTCTAAATTCTTGTCTTGTTCACTTAAGTTTCTTTCTAAGCCCTTACTCTGCTCATTTACGATTCTTTCTAAGTCCTTACTCTGCTCATTTGATTTTCCTTCTAGATTCTTATCTTGTTACCTTACGATTCTTTCTAAGTCTTTACTCTGCTTACTTACGATTCTTTCTAAGTCCTTATTATGCTCATTTGATTCCCCTTCTAAATTCTTATCTTGTTCACTTACGACTCTTTCTAAGCCCTTACTCTGCTTACTTACGACTCTTTCTACGTCCATATTATGCTCATTTGATTCCCCTTCTAAATTCTTACCTAGTTCACTTATGATTATTTCTAAGTCCTTATTATGCTCATTTGATTCCCCTTCTAAATTCTTATCTGG
This sequence comes from Deroplatys truncata, assembly GCA_030765065.1. NCBI lineage: Eukaryota > Metazoa > Arthropoda > Insecta > Mantodea > Mantidae > Deroplatys > Deroplatys truncata. The sequence goes on along the minus strand of CM060986.1, from coordinate 95,591,508 downwards.
TTCACTTACGATTCTTTCTAAGCCCTTACTCTGCTTACTTACGATTCTTTCTAAGCTCTTACTTTGCTCATTTACTATGCTTTCTAAGTTCTTACTATATTCACTTAAGATCTTACCCCGCTCATTTAACTTCCCCTCTAACCTCTTATTTTGTTCACTTAATTTTTCTAAGTTTTTACTCTGCTCATCTAATTTCCCCTCTAAATTCTTATTTTGTTCACTTATGTCCTTCCTCAAGTGTTGAAGGAATATCATCAGCTGGTTGTGACCTGCGTCAATGACCTGCTCAATCAGTGGTTGCCTTTCCAGCCTAGCTTCTCCCTCTGCCTTACTCATATTTTCTCCTTCTGGTGTTTCGCTGACAATAGCCTCCCTATTCAGTTCTTCTAAACCTTCCCTTGACCTACTCATGGTTCCGTTAGCAAGTTCTACCTCCCTAGTAATGACTTTACCCCCTCTCAATAACATGTGTTCACAAAACTGAATCACTACTCTGCATGCCTTTTTGTTTGTTTTTGTATAAATGTTCTAACCTGTACTTTCTCCTATGTTAATTGATGCCTTCCGGGTTCGAATCCTGGTGAAGTTCTAGAAGCGATGTTCTCAGCTGTTTTGTTGTCCCACGTAGGTAGACTAGAAGTTCGCGTTGTAATTTTGTTCTGCTGTGCCCCTTTCCTCTGAAGATTCTTCGTCTGTTCGTTGTTTCCTAGTCCTCCATTTGTGTCGTTCTTCCCTTCGAGCTCCACGTTATGGCGCCAGTTTGCGGCGATCACCTCCTCATCCGTTGCTGTTAGGCTTACCTTGATGCTTCTCCCGTTGCTTCCAGAAGTTCTCAGTGTGTTGGTTCTCTTCAATTTATCCTCGGCTAGCTGCAGTAATTTTTCTTAAACTATATGGGAGCATGGACTTATCCTCGGTAAAGGAAAACGTAGATCTCGGGTGGTGATATAGGAAGACATAGACTTGCTTTGTTTATGAAAAGATGACACTGCCGTTTCTTTTTATTTAATTAACACTCGTAGTATACAAAACTAGTATTGCCGCTGTAAAATACTGTCCACCGCTGTTAAACTATGGCGCGGATAAGACACGAAGTTTAAATATTCTTATTGTCGCTTTAAGAGTAGCAGATCTTAGGTGTGTTGCTAGAACTATCTTGATTCCCTGTTTTGGCGCGATATCTCACACATCCTGCAGCATCTCTCCCTGACCACACATTACGAAAACTCTCGAATAAAATGCAATACTAAGCTGACATGACAAAACTGACTTGATTCCCTTTTTGGCGCGATATCTCACACATCCTGCAGCATCTCTCCCTGACTACACATTACCAAAACTGTCCCGAATTTTCCCCAAACAGATCCATTTATAGTCTCAGGCTTCTGAGGCTGCTTCCTTTCCTATTGGTCCATTTTTAGCGCGACTCGACGCGTCTAACTATTTCGAATAAACTTTCAGGGATCTCATTGGTCCAAGTTTAATATAAATCGCGGCTTTTCCTACATTTACCGTTAGGTTGTCTTTCTCGCTCACTTGGTCACGGCGAATTATCAAATAATGGGACAAAGGCTCTACACCCTCGCTGTAGGAATAATGGCACGGCGACCGAAGAGAGGTAATAAAACTAGGTTTTCTGCCTTCGAAAGCACTATTCCTGTAGCTAAAACTTTCCATCGTGGACAGTATTTTAACATAGCGCTTAAATTATTTACATTAAACCATTTATAACTCTACTAATATTAGTAACCTAGATAGATACATAACGTTAAATCACCCTTCTTAAAATATACAAGCAGTATGAGAAAAAGATATTTACATAGTACGATTTAACATCAATAAAAGTTAATTAATAAATTATCTGTAATTACAGTTCTTGAGCTCGGCCTAGAGTTGCCGTTTCAAATTGCCCTGTTCTGGAAAATAATAAATTTTTCAGCACTTGATACAATTTTCTTTTCCAGAATAATTCCTCTGATTATGGCCTTTGTTGGTTTGTTTTGTTGACAGAGACCCTTCGCTATACCTGTTCCTTCACAAGGGTTCTGACAAACCAGTGGTGTTTACACTTGGGTCGTTCACCTTACACTTTACTATGGTTGATTCCTCTCTCCCTTTTAAAAACAGGTTTTCCGAGAGACATTCTTATACACAATACACTTCGCGCACACGAATAACTTGTAACGCAAACAAATACTCTAATACCCAAATTAAGTTCTAAAATTAAATCTCTTTACATACATATTGGTACATAATAATTATTATGCATTTAGTTCCTTCTTTACATCCTTATTTCTCGGGTGTATTACCTTTCTTATTCATAGGGTTGCTACCTAATTCCGAGTAAAACTAACCTGATTATTTTCATTACATTCTTCACCCTTCTCATTCTCTAAACATTTGTATGGTTTGAGCAACTGTTTATGATATCTCCCTACGATCTTGGAATTCTTTATTTCTTGTAACTCAAATGTATCCGAGCCAAAAATGTTAATCACCCGGTATGGACCTTTAAATAAATTTTCCATTCTATGATACCTCTTTTTTTATAATTAATAAAACTAATTTATATGTTTGAAGAAAACTGTCAGCATATTGCTAGCATATCAACCAATTAATAATTTACAAATATTGCTAAATATCAAAAAAAATAATAAATATTCTGAAAATAAAAGCTGTTTCAACCTTAAGACAAACTTATTCAAGCAGAAAGAAACTGAAACATATTAATGGCAAAGGTGTTTCTTGTTCTCCTTCACTATCACTAATGAGCATTTAATACTCAGGTCTCTTTAGTAATGAAAAAAAATGTTCTGCACAACTGCTTAAGATAATTCATTAATTCACATGTGAAAGCTCTCCTTTCCAGGCACTGTAGAGTCAGGATCAATAATATTATGTCTTTCTTTTTCCTTTTTTTTTAAATTTGAATGCTGGATTTTTTTTTATACCCATACTAATTCTCCAAGTTCGATCAACCATTTCTTTCGCTTCTTTGTTTTAAATTCCTGCTTTCTTTTCTGCGCCCTCTTTGACATTCTTCCAAAAGCTTTCTTTAACGTCTCTTCTCCCGTTAGTGTTTTCGGATTTTTAGTTTCTAGTGTCTGCGGTAATTTCCCTTCAAGTGTTTCTATTAACTTCCCCTTCATCAGCTCAACTAGTTTCCCCTCTAAATTCTTGTCTTGTTCACTTAAGTTTCTTTCTAAGCCCTTACTCTGCTCATTTACGATTCTTTCTAAGTCCTTACTCTGCTCATTTGATTTTCCTTCTAGATTCTTATCTTGTTACCTTACGATTCTTTCTAAGTCTTTACTCTGCTTACTTACGATTCTTTCTAAGTCCTTATTATGCTCATTTGATTCCCCTTCTAAATTCTTATCTTGTTCACTTACGACTCTTTCTAAGCCCTTACTCTGCTTACTTACGACTCTTTCTACGTCCATATTATGCTCATTTGATTCCCCTTCTAAATTCTTACCTAGTTCACTTATGATTATTTCTAAGTCCTTATTATGCTCATTTGATTCCCCTTCTAAATTCTTATCTGGTTCACTTACGATTCTTTCTAAGCCCTTACTCTGCTTACTTACGATTCTTTCTAAGCTCTTACTTTGCTCATTTACTATGCTTTCTAAGTTCTTACTATATTCACTTAAGATCTTACCCCGCTCATTTAACTTCCCCTCTAACCTCTTATTTTATTCACTTAATTTTTCTAAGTTTTTACTCTGCTCATCTAATTTCCCCTCTAAATTCTTATTTTGTTCACTTATGTCCTTCCTCAAGTGTTGAAGGAATATCATCAGCTGGTTTTGACCTGCGTCAATGACCTGCTCAATCAGTGGTTGCCTTTCCAGCCTAGCTTCTCCCTCTGCCTTACTCATATTTTCTCCTTCTGGTGTTTCGCTGACAATAGCCTCCCTATTCAGTTCTTCTAAACCTTCCCTTGACCTACTCATGGTTCCGTTAGCAAGTTCTACCTCCCTAGTAATGACTTTACCCCCTCTCAATAACATGTGTTCACAAAACTGAATCACTACTCTGCATGCCTTTTTGTTTGTTTTTGTATAAATGTTCTAACCTGTACTTTCTCCTATGTTAATTGATGCCTTCCGGGTTCGAATCCTGGTGAAGTTCTAGAAGCGATGTTCTCAGCTGTTTTGTTGTCCCACGTAGGTAGACTAGAAGTTCGCGTTGTAATTTTGTTCTGCTGTGCCCCTTTCCTCTGAAGATTCTTCGTCTGTTCGTTGTTTCCTAGTCCTCCATTTGTGTCGTTCTTCCCTTCGAGCTCCACGTTATGGCGCCAGTTTGCGGCGATCACCTCCTCATCCGTTGCTGTTAGGCTTACCTTGATGCTTCTCCCGTTGCTTCCAGAAGTTCTCAGTGTGTTGGTTCTCTTCAATTTATCCTCGGCTAGCTGCAGTAATTTTTCTTAAACTATATGGGAGCATGGACTTATCCTCGGTAAAGGAAAACGTAGATCTCGGGTGGTGATATAGGAAGACATAGACTTGCTTTGTTTATGAAAAGATGACACTGCCGTTTCTTTTTATTTAATTAACACTCGTAGTATACAAAACTAGTATTGCCGCTGTAAAATACTGTCCACCGCTGTTAAACTATGGCGCGGATAAGACACGAAGTTTAAATATTCTTATTGTCGCTTTAAGAGTAGCAGATCTTAGGTGTGTTGCTAGAACTATCTTGATTCCCTGTTTTGGCGCGATATCTCACACATCCTGCAGCATCTCTCCCTGACCACACATTACGAAAACTCTCGAATAAAATGCAATACTAAGCTGACATGACAAAACTGACTTGATTCCCTTTTTGGCGCGATATCTCACACATCCTGCAGCATCTCTCCCTGACTACACATTACCAAAACTGTCCCGAATGATCCCCAAACAGATCCATTTATAGTCTCAGGCTTCTGAGGCTGCTTCCTTTCCTATTGGTCCATTTTTAGCGCGACTCGACGCGTCTAACTATTTCGAATAAACTTTCAGGGATCTCATTCGTCCAAGTTTAATATAAATCGCGGCTTTTCCTACATTTACCGTTAGGTTGTCTTTCTCGCTCACTTGGTCACGGCGAATTATCAAATAATGGGAGAAAGGCTCTACACCCTCGCTGTTGGAATAATGGCACGGCGACCGAAGAGAGGTAATAAAACTAGGTTTTCTGCCTTCGAAAGCACTATTCCTGTAGCTAAAACTTTCCATCGTGGACAGTATTTTAACAATGCGCTTAAATTATTTACATTAAACCATTTATAACCCTACTAATATTAGTAACCTAGATAGATACATAACGTTAAATCACCCTTCTTAAAATATACAAGCAGTATGAGAAAAAGATATTTACATAGTACGATTTAACATCAATAAAAGTTAATTAATAAATTATCTGTAATTACAGTTCTTGGGCTCGGCCTAGAGTTGCCGTTTCAGAGACCCCCTGAATCCAGAAAGTGTATTTTTGGAAACATGTCCGTGTGTGTGTCTGTGTCTCTGTCTGTGTGTCTGTCTGTGAACAGCATAACCCAGAAACGAATTGTCGGATAAACACCAAACTTGGTATTTGGGTTCAGTATCTTCTAGAGATGCAACACGAAGGTTTTCAAGAAAATCCCCCCTCCCCAGATTACCCTTTACATAGAACATTTTACGAAAAAATTAATTTTCTCAAAAATGGCTCTAACGATTTTGATTAAAATATCATATGTTTAAAATATTTTCGTGACAAATAAAATGTATATCTTGAATTTTCTGGGAATGTCTCCAAAAGTATTCTTCATTGTGAACGACTTTTGGTAAACTGGTAAACCATAAGAGATAGACAAAATTTTACTACACACAAAATGTAGATTGCGTTAAAATACACAATTTATGTCATATACATTTTTTTTGTTGAGTAAACCATTTTAGAGATATTGCTTGTTATTCCCTTGAATTTTTCAATACTTATTTTCTCAAATGGAAATTCGTTATTCATTTTTTTGTCTTGGATATGCAAAGAGTATTAATCTGTGGCAAAGGGAATGGTGCTGCACCTAGCAACCAGCTATTAAGAGATATGTATGTTCTTAAAGGCTACTGTATTTCTATATTGCCCTTGTAAATATATATTCCCCTTACATCTACAAGAAAATTAGCAATAAGATAGAGTCTGCAAATGTTTATCTCGATTAACATGAAGTAGATGGAGAATAAGCGTTTGTAAAAATACTTTGTACAAGAGTAGAGAAAGTCATGTGAGTGTAACACATAAATTTTTTTTGTCCTGGTAGTGTAAAGAGAATGGAATACTCCATATACTAACCAGCTCTTAACATATTTGACTGTAGCTTAAAGCCTACCAATTCCCCCTGCATCTACAAGAAAATTAGCAATAAGATTAACATCTCGATATCTCGATTAACATGAAGCATATAGAGAATAAGCGTTTGTAAAAAAAGTTTGTACAAGAGTAGAGAAAGTCATGTGAGTGTAACACATCCGATTTTTTTGTTGGAATGCAATACCTTCTTTACCTATTACGTACGGATTGAGAAAGTAATGCAGAAACTTATCAGCCTAAGAGTTGTCTGTGTATTTCAATTTTTGGAAACAGAATACTGCGAATTTTTATAAAAATGAAAATATTAAGCAAAAACATTTAATGTGGAGAATCACAGGATTACCTCTAATCATAGTGACTTCGTATATATCAGGTATGGTAACATTAAAAGCAAAATGAAGCAATAAATTCGCATAATTTGGGATATTGAACTCACGGTTGTAAACGAAAATTTCCTGAGAATATGTCAGAAATATGAGGTAGAGAAGGACAACATCTCCAACATTTCTTATGAAGAGCTATATGTTTATCATTACACCTCGAGGCAGTAATTTTTAGCACTTGAATAATTTCAGTTAAATTATATAATATGTAATTTTAATAACAGCCCGCCTTGAAGCAATATGTGTGTAATAATTTTTAAAATGTATGTAACAGTCATTGCATATGTTTATATAATTGTAAATATGTTTAATAATGTTATGTGAATGCATTACAAAACAAATGCATTACGTTGTTTAATAGTGTAAGAACTATGAGAATAATAACTTTAAAGTTGCTAAGAATGAGCTAACAATGAAATAACCTTGAGGCAATCATGAGTTTGAGAGTTTAAATGTTACAGTCATGATTAGAGCAACGATAATGTGAATTTTGTGACAGTTTAAAATAGCCAATCAATAGCCAGAAAAAGCTTTAGTAAAATGAAAGTATTCTATTGGACTAGGATTAGCTAATCAGAGACTTCAAATACAGAAGCTTACGGATTTTGACGGTTGAATAATGCTTAGTTGCCTGCAGACCTTGTTAGTGACAGGATGGAAGATGTGTTCTCTAAAGAAATACTGTGTATTCGTGTGAATCGTAAAATTATGTATACGGGTTAACAAAGGGCAAGTTTTAAATTAAAGAATCTCACAGCTCTTAATATCAGTGCAGTGCTATTTAATTTGTGTCAAGGATTAATAAAATGAAAGTTAAAATCTGTGTAAGCCTACATTCTTGTCGCACCACACCCTGATTAAGAGAAACGTGTCTCTAAAGTAATACTGAAGCAGCCGAGGCAAAAACATAAACATAAATAATATCTATGGAAGCAGTTTAATAACAAAGTTAATATAAATGTTTTATTAAACTTGGACCTAACATCAAAACATAAACTCCTTTAACAACTTCAACGTAAAGATATTATCTACTTCAAGTTGGTTTCCCAAGCGTGAGGCTAATAACTTACGTAACAATAAATTACATAAATAAACAAATTCCAACAACAAAATACCTGTAATTGTAACTATGGCATCTTGAGGCGATTGCGGCATCATTATAGCTGTTTCGCCTGGAGTCCGAGCTACGGAGCTCACAGCATGAAGAAAACTTACTGTAGTGTACATATAAAATAATTAAAGCTGTAAAGTCGCGATAAAGTTAAAGCTAAACTTTCAAAAAAAATAAATAAAAAGATTATTCATTCACGATACGTTTTTGCAGCAATTGCGGAAACAACATTCATAAGTTGGTAACACGTTCTTGCGTTTGAAAGAAAAAAGAATCGCAATCTTTCTGGTATAGCTTTCAGGAGAGGGTACGAAAAAATTCATGCTAATTTTATGTTTTAATGAGCTCTTGAGATTTTCCTATTGGTTATGTCGGTCTCTTAAGGTTTATAAATTATACGAAATTTAGAATGAAAAGTACTTCAGAGATTCGATATGGATCATTTTGAGGCTAAAGCTTTAGACACTGCTCCGTTAAAACCTAGCTCTTGGTATCGGTATATTGACGATGTTTTCCTCCAGTGGTCTCACGGTAAACAACAACTTGCAAACTTTCTGGAACATCTTAATGATATGAATTCCAAGATTCAATTTAATGTGGAAACAGAAGATAAGAATAAAATAGCCTTCTTAGATGTTCTGGTAATAAGAAATGCGGATGGATCACTGTCTCACACTGTTTATAGGAAACCCACCCATACCGACAGATATTTAAATAAAAGTTCCAATCACCACACACAACGAAAGAGAGGAATAATCAAAACCCTAGTGGACCGAGCCAAACGTATTTGTACAGGGCAATACTTAAGTAATGAGATACAGCATCTTAGGCTGGCTATGTTACAGAAGGATTTACGAACAAAGATTTGAACACAGCAATTCACCCTAAGAAGATATCACGTCAAGGCCACGAATTGTCTACATATAAGGGAAAAGTCTTCTTACCTTATGTTAAAAACGTCACAGACCGCATTCGAAAAATACTTAAAAAGCACAAAATAAATACAATATATAAACCAACCAGAAAAATTCAACAAACTTTAAAATCTGCCAAAGACAAGAGGGACCCCTTATGTGTTCCAGGGGTATATAAAATACCTTGCACATGCGGCTCTGTTTATATCGGAACAACAAAACGTAGTATAAATACCCGAATAACAGAGCATAAACGACATTGTCGCCTTGCACAAGCAGATAAGTCTGCAGTCGCTGAACACTTTGTTACCATGTGTCATCGTATCCTATATGAAGACACGCAAGTACTATCTTCAACAAAATATTATCACGCTAGACCTCATAGAGAAGCAATTGAAATTTTTAAACACTCCAACAACTTTAATAAAAAGGAAGAAAAATTTAAACTCAATCTACGTGGATACCAGCGATGACACGTCACTGCAGATCCACTACGGCAGTTTTGACCTTGACGTGAGCTATAAATTGCGGAACATCTCTTGCCTAGTTGGCAGTCGTTATCAAGCTGTCCTGGGGTTACACTCTTGAAGATGGCAACCACAGAGTTGACCGAAACGTCGGGTGCTAGTAATTTTACCCTTAGAGCACGGCCTTCCAGCCCGGAAGATTTTAATGTTTTATCGATTAACTCCGGCCGTGAAAGCCTTCGTACTTACTTCAGAGACTATTCACAGAAACTTCAAGATATGCATTGTTTAGACCTCAAATATACTAATAATGTGATATTTTAATAAAACTAATTAGCTCCATTTTTGAGAAACTGATAAATATGAAATATTTTCTTTGCTGTCATGCTTATTTGATTTCTCACTAAGTCTAGGACTTCATTGAAATTGTTAAAATTGGAAATTGAATATGCATTCATACCATTATTAACAGGTTCTTAGTGTATTATTCAATATTGTGCATAATTCACTTATTATGACACGCATTCAATAATAGCAATGATGTATTTCCTCTGGAAATGACGTAATACCGCTATTCCTTATGGAGAGGAGATGTACCCTTCTTACTATATTCTTTTCTCTGAGCAAGGAAGATGCGAAAATTCTTTGACTTTGTTAATATAGAATAATTTATATTTTTGGTCATAGTTACTACTTACTGCTACCTATGGACTTTGTTTTGCAAAAATTTCTACTCACAAAATAAAACCCTACTTTTACACCTTATATCATTATCTAGTATTTTATTCCATAATGACATTTAAATGTATACACAGATGAATTTTCTAATATTTGTATTTTCTTGAAATTAATACCTGGATTATGCATGAAACTACCACTGCATTTTATTGCTATGTATTTAGATTTTGAAGTTATTATTAATTGCTTAAAGAATTATTTACCATAAACAAGATGTGTTCCAGAGAAGAATAAGAGTTTTATTAATTTTAGCATTTCTTACAAAACAATGAACACTACAGAAAAATGTAAGTAAATGTTAGTCTTTCAGTTTGGCTGAGAAATGTTATTAACCTTGTAAAATCAATTTTTGAATAATTTTGGGATACAAATGGAATTCAATAATTAATATGATTCATAATACCCGCAAAATATCAACATTTCAGACAAATCACTTCCAACAGCTTTTCACTTATACTTTTTAGACTCTTCTTTAGAAGTTTGAAGAAAATTGAACAAAAATTGCATCGTGAGAAACATTCTGAATCTCCAAAAATTAGAGAAAACAGAAAGGAGAAAATCAGCTATGCAGTTTTAAAAGGGCCACTAGTCCGTATGCGCAGGGTCTTTAAAAAGTCACTGATGCCACTTGAGGTTATTTTGTTTACTGTATATTTATTAGCCTCACACCTGGGAAGCCAATTTGAGAAAGTGTTTTGTTGTTGAAGTTTGCACCACGCTTTGGGCGTAAATTTGAAGAAGATGTAGTTCTAATAATATTAACTTTGTTATTAAGCTGCTTCTATAGATAGTATTTATGTTTATGTTTGCCTCAGCTGCGTCAGTATTGTTTTAGAGACACGTTTCTCTTAATCAGGGCGTGGTGCGACAAGAATATGGCTTACACAGATTTTAAGTTGAAATCCGCTTCTTTTTATTAATCCTTGACAAAAATTAAATAGCACTATAATGATATCAAGAGCTGTGAGATTCTTTTATTTAATATTTGCATTTTGTTAACGCGTATACTTAATTTTCGTTTCACACGAATACGTAATATTTCTTTAGAGAACACATCTTCCATCCGGTTACTACCAAGGTCTGCAGGCAACTGAACATATTTCAACCGCCAAATCCGTAAGCTTCTGTATTTCAAGTCTCTGATTGGCTAATCCTAGTCCAATGGAATACCTGCATTTTACTAAAGCTTTTTCTGGTTGTTGATTGGCTATTTTTAAACTTTCACGAAAATTTACGTTATTGCTGCCCTAATCATGGCTAGTAACATTTAAACCCTCAAACTCGTTATTGTCTCAAGGTTACTTCATTGTTACCTCATGGTTAGCAACTTTAAACTTATTATTCTCACAGCTCTTACATTATTAAATTACTAATGCATTTACAAACATTATTAAACATGTTTGCAATAATATAAGCATATGCAATGACTCTTACATACATTTTTAAAAAATTATTACATACATATTGCTTCAAGGCGGGCTGTTATTGAATTTACATATTATATAACTTAATTGAAATTATTCAAGTGTTAAAAATACCGCCTCAAACTTCTGCGTATCACTGACCGATACTAAACACAGATTATGAAACCAGAAAGTTCAATGATAATTATAAGCACGAAATAAGATCGACTTTTTTATGGATTTTGGTGATTTTCCACCTATGCGTGTCTTCAATTCGCTCATCAGTTGATTTTTACTTTGGCATATCAGGCAAAACTAACCCAAATGACCTTCATCTCATTCTTTTCGTCTAAGCACCTTCTGAATGTAACATATATTCTATAGTTTGGCTTTATTAGGAACTAAAGAATCATATCGTATTTGCCATGCCCCTTCAATAATACTGCAAAATTTTCGTTATACAATGTTAATTCAGTTTTAATACCAGGCAAAACTAATCGATGGAAATGATATTTCGTGGCTCCACTTCAACTGATCGTTTTTTTTAAGTTGGTTACGGAAGAGACATTCATATTCAATTTTTCAAGGTTGGCACTGGCAAGCTATTTTGATACTTCAACCATTTGTTAATGAGCAACTAAGAAGATAATAATAAAATGTGCAAGTTTTAACTGTATAACAAAATCTCGATCTCGTCTCGTATTTTCAAACTTTTCCGAGATTCTGGTATAAACCATTTGCTACCCATGTACGTTATGATAATCTTTTATTGACCATATTGTGGCGTGTATGTGTGTGTGCGTTGTCACACCAGAAACATTATTGCTGCATTGGCGACAGCATTGTTGGGGTAATTCTTTCCGCTTGGGTTTTGACGTTTCGTCTGGCGTAGCGACACTCGTCACTGTCTAGCTGGCGATTCCTACTAGCGGTGGAGAGTGGGGATAGAAAGCCTTACTTTCTGTGTGTTGTGTGTGAGCGTCACTTCTGGTCGAGTGTCTGGTGTGGAAAGTCTATGTGAATTGTGTGAATGTAACCGCATGTGTGTAGCATCTCTCTTCAATTTCTTCCTTCTTATCTTTTGTATAAAATGAATATACTAATACTAATAAACCACAAGTTATGTGGATAATGTGAAACTCTGTGTTTTGTGATAACTGTCCCACGCCTGCTCTGGAATGCCTAGTTAAAGTTTCTGGTCCTTTCGTTGCCTCTGATGTTATGCCTCTCAATGTATATGCCGAGGTAACTAAAATTTAATATCCAGCTACAAACCTTTTGGCCTCACCCCGGTATATAACAACTTTTAAGGTTCTTTATTAAGCTTCGACGAATTAATACTTCAGAAAGTATTACATGCTTTTGTTTGGTGTTTCCAGATATTATATGAAAGAATGACTGATAACTGAGGGCTCAGTCATCGGTATATTTAATCCGGGTTTATCAACTGTATCAATGAAAAGTTATAGAAGCAGAATGTCAATCTGACAATTTTAAATTAACGCAGAGTCTTAATAAAAGTTATTTATAAAGCTCTGAATGGCATAAATATGATTCAAAAACCTATTTCTTAGCAAATCAAATTGACATAAAACATTTTCCTTCACAAAAGCAAATTAAATATTAAACTTTAATCATTTTTCATTTACAGAGCTCACTTCAATAAAGTGCTTTAATCAACCAACTGATATTTAAAGGATGATTTTATTTTTCCGGCGTTTGATGGCAATGAAACACTTCATTCGTTTGAAAACGTCGCCCTACGTGGGAACGTATAGAATAAATCCATAATTGAAAAATCTGCCAAGCGTATAAAACTGCATGACAAACAAAAATAAGTACTACGCTAAAAGTACCGTTTTAATTAATTATTACAGATTATATGCAGCACGGTTCACTGGTCTGAAAGACTGATGTGATTAGTGGAATAAACTCGTATTTTTTATACTTTACTGAAAGGTTAAAAAAGAGATTGTTACGCCGAAAAATTATTGGCACAGTGAGCTGAATAAAAAAGTGTTACCATTTGAATAATTATAGCATTATTCAAACAAATCCGCCTCATTTGTAGGTGCTATGACAATATAACAATTACAGTGATTGCTTTTGAAACGTTTAACATGGATGTATGTACAGGCTAGGCCCAGAATAAAGGCGTGAACCCAGAAGAAGACAAATTATTTAAGTGAGTTCGAGAAGGTGACAGAGGCACGCATTGGCAAAGCGCGGCAGTCGAAATATTGTACCTGGAGACTACAAAATAAGATGTTTATGTGGTGTCAAATGGTTAGCGACTAAGGAAATTACATCTTCAGTTATCAACAAACAATTGTTGCTTGTACTTAAGGGGACAAGGTAGTCTGAATACATGGAAATTAACCTGAAGTGTATTAAATTCCCACTGCTCCTAAAGTTCTCAATGGTTTATCCTGAAATGTTTATGAATTACTCTATAGATTATGTCAATTATTTCAAGTGGTTGTATGCATTGATAGCTTATGTAGTTGAGTCCGTAAAAATTATTTCATTCAGCAGAAAAATAACAAAATTTACTCTTAAATCGTGTGAATTCGTGTACATTTTTCTCTGATACTACTTTCAATACAGAATCACATATTTGCATGATTGTTCTTAGTATAATCAGTCATCCTCTGATCCTCAATTATTTGGTTATGTATATCAATTCACAAGAAATTGAAAAAAAGTTAATTGCAAAGTAAAAATTTGGACAATTTGCAATGTTTTTGCTTTCTTAATATCACCAATATACATTATAAAATTACAATTGTGATGCAAAAATTTTAAGTATGTGTTGTATACATATACTGAAAATTTCAGCTCTCTACGTTTCATGCTTTCTGAGAAAAAGGTACATAAATATCCAAAAATTTTGTTTTGAGAAAACTGAATTTAAAATCTGAACGTTAAAATTCTGACACACTTCGGCACATTCCAGGATCATAATCATCTGCACCTTCATTCCTGGATTACTGTAGCTTTTTTGATTGCCTTCACTTGATCCTGGCCTCTTGTTAATTGCTGAACTGCTCCCTGGGCATGATATAGTCGTTCGTTGTTGAAACATACAAAACTTTTCTAAAAAGCGACGTTGCATGACAGTTTTAAAGGAATACAACTAGCACTTAAATGGTATTTAAATGTCTTAATAACCTCTTAACCGCCAAAATATAATATTTTCTGAAACGGGAAATAATAGATATTTTATTCGTGCCTAAACAAAAATGTGATTTTTGACCATTTTGGAGTATCTTGTCCCCTTAAGTAATTACACATTCATATTGTCGTCTGCCTCACTTAAAATTATTATTTAACTTCAGAGGAGAGCTACTCGCTTATGAGAGGGATCGTTAAACAAACAAAGAACTTTAAACTCGAGGCATCGACGAGGACGCAGCTAAGTTAACTTTACAAAATAGTCTTACACCAACATATTATCTGGCTGAAGGGAGAGGAAAGGAACTCTATTATACCATAATTAAACGTTAAAAGGCGTGGATGGCACACAATTTATTGGATGAAGTTAGTTACATACCTTTGCCCATTGCCTGCCGACGAGGACATCGTGTGTTAGCAGTTGCCCGACTGACTTACCCGAAGCCTACTCACAGAATGAAGCTACGCCAAGTTGGCGTCAGCAACGCCATATCCCTACCAATGATACACTGTTTCCCCTGAATCGCCCCTACTCAGACAATCTGCCCCCTCCGACCCCGGTAACCAGAGAGCGTCTTAACAAGACTAACATCTGCACATGCCACAATATTACCGCTATATCTATACATAAAATAATTTTGAAGCGAATTCTACAGGTGGGGAGGGGTACTGCAAATTCTGGAGTTCTTAAGGATTTCGCTTAAGCAATGAAATCATTCATTTAAAAATAAGGGAAGTTAAATACTGGTTACCATAGTACTGCGAGATCTACGTGCGGTGTGTTTCAGGGAGCAATTACGGGAAGGGTGGGATACATGTTGGGCGACGAAATTTTTTTTACTTTGAAAATTTATAGTCGCTTTAACATATTAGTCATATCGCGACTTTACAACTTTTAAAAGAAATATTTAACAATAAAACAATGAGGTCATTTAACATATTGGCAGTTTTGAACCATTAAAATGAACTAATATAAAATTGTGACACTCTAATTAATCAAAATGATTAAACATTATATACTTTTATATAAATTTATGCTTTTAAAAAAATAAACTATCTTAGGGTACATCGAATAGTTCAGTGCTGTTTGTAAATCATTGGGTATGTGGTAGTATTGTCTCCATTGATCGTATTGTGGACATTCCACGATTATTTGTTTTGTCGTTAACAGTATGTTACGCCGGTGGCAGATGGGTGCTTGGTCCTTTGAAAGAAGATAACTGTGCGTGATCTTGGTAAGGTCTATTCTCAGTCGGGATATTAAAACTTATCTTTTCTGGGAAGATGTGCCGAAAAACTAGACATATATCACGGAGCTTGCTTCTCGTGGAGTCAAGCCATCCTGTCTTCCATTGTTGATAGAGCTTCTTTTTAATGGTTGAGATAGCATCATGGGCTGGTGTAGTTATAGTTGGATCACTTAGTGGATGTTTAGTGGCTTCTTTAGCTGCCTGGTCGTCCAGTTCGTTGCCTTGCATTTCATGTGGGATGAAATCCATACTAGACATTTGCTTTCCTTGCTTATTGGCTCTATGAAGTTGTGATTGAATTTCTTGTGTAAGAATATGGGTTGATGACGGATTGTTTATTGCAAGTATTTGTAGCGGGAAATCGATGATCCTGGGGTATTTGTTGCCTTTTGCAGTGTTCTTCTTCCTCGGTTATTGGTGCTCGTCGGTTGTTGAGTATTCCATTCCTATCTCTAATTATTAAATCTCAGGTTCTAGTGGGTGAGGCAAGCTAAAAATACACTGCGAGTTTCCCTTAATCAATGAAGTTTATTTCACACTTTGAATAGTTGTGGGCGGCTAGCTTTTCCCATTATAGTTATAATCCCACCACTTTAAGTTAGTCAGGAGCCTAGCTATATTCACACGCACCCCACCATTGTGCACCCACGTGCATCTGTAACACCTCGTGTAGACGTGACTTCTCGATGAGTTAGAATAAGAGTGGGCTCTGAAACTTTGTCTGCCTTTATATACAGGAGCCTAGTGACGCTCACCTCCGCGTTTAAAAATGAAACGACGTTTCCTATTGGCCCTCAGGCTGCGTTACCCTGACATGTATGAGATCCGTGCGCTCAGGCGCCATCATGCGGTGTTGTACCGCTCGGTGACATGTACGTTCTTTATGATTTCTTGGAATTCTTGCTAGCTCGCCCGTGTCTTACAATCAGCTCTGTACAAATGGTATATGTTGAATACTTTAACATGTTAGTGGATTATTATTACTGTACAATTCTTATATGTATGGTTCCCCTTCCATATGTACAATCCCTCTATATATGTATAATATATCCCCTTTCATAGTACACTTTCAGAATCTGAATACATAACAAATAACTTTGGGCATCCAGAATTCAAAACATAAATCACAACTTGATGCGACGAAATTGTGTTAGGGATTAAAAGAAATTGGAGTAGGGTACATTTGGCTACAGGGGAGGTACATGGGATGTTGTGGGTGGAAGATAATTCAGAGACGACTACGCGTTATTAACCAAAGGAATTTAAAATCATAATGTACGGCTAAAATTTCACTTAACTTATAGTGCCAAATAGCGAAGGGCTGCGGGAAGGAGTCCTATTTAGAATGTATCGTATGTACGCAAGAGTAAAGAAGTGATTTGGCGTGGCTAAGATTGGCTCCTGGAAAGGCAACAAATTAACTGATCATACCGGAGTGAGAATATGTCCACTCTGTGGTATGGGGGAAAACTAAGAAAACAAAATTTACCACCAAGTTTCTGGAGTCCAATAGGGGAATGGAGGATAATTGTCATACAGAACGGAAGAGGGAGGGGGACGGTGCATAAAAACCAGTTCTTAAGGATCAGAGCACTGCATATATTTGATGCTACGTTTGTAACTGTAATTCATGCTTATTATTTTTTCCTCCTTTTTCCCCCCTTCGTTACGTTACTATGCAATTACTAAAAGTATATATTTAGCATTATTCACTTATTGTAAGATTTTATGGACAAGAAAAGCACGTACAGTCATAAGACCTATGGGATTGTTATATTTTACAAGGGTAGACTGAAGCTTTTCACACTAAAGGTCCTTCTACCACCACTACTACATAAAATAAAAGTGTAAACGAAATGTTTCTGATCATTTCTGATTTTGAAAGAATAATATATACTAGCGGTATAATGTCTGCCTTAATGTTAAAAATAATATTTTAAAAACATTGTGTAAGAGGGAAAGACAGAGACAGAACAGCCTCTTTTTCCTCATTCAAGGATTCCGTATGATGATTTTCCAGAAAATCCTAAGACCCCAAACTATATTTTGAATGGAAAGTTTTTCCTTAAGTTTCATTTTCTCAAAAATGAATAACCATTTTGATTAAAATATTACATGTTTAATATATGGAGATGTGGAATAAAATGGATATCGTGAATAATCTCTTACGCCTGAAGTAATATGGTATAATTATGAAATCATCACACTCAAAAATTTGTTTTAGAATAAATGTAGCGTCTATTTACAATATGCATATATATTTGCGTTGTTTCCTTTATTTCAAGCCACAGATTTTTGAAATACTATGTTCCACATCTTGCTTCTCAACAAACCACTCAAAGGGTATTTAAAATATCAAGTCCAGCATGCATTATATTGGGTGATCATTTCGAAGCGTGCAATACGTTGCTGTCCGACGTCACTTTTCTAGCCACTGAGCCTAACGTTCATTCCGCCTAGTATTTCCGCAAAGGTGCATGACGAGTGTGCCGGAGAAATTGCCTGGCAAGCACGGAGTTTGGACAGAATGTGAGAACCTTCCGTGCTCTAGCAAAAGTTGGTAGTCTGTACGGTATGTATCTTACCAAAGCCTCTTTTTAAATGTGTTTTATTTTGTTGAATTCGAAATCCATGAAAGTTATAAATGGAGTACTTGTTATCATTGTTTACGTCAAGAAACATGAATTTGTTAATGTAGTGTATCGCGGTTTACTTCTGCGAAAGTAAACAAAAGTATTATCTATACGGAATGATTGGACATAAGTACTGTTATGCAAGAAACATCAACTGTTTGATTGTTTATTTTATATCATTTTACCCTTCTTTATGTGACATTGCAAAGTACTTCATTTGGTCTACGTTTTATGACTAATGTCGTTACCGCATTAGTACTCTTCTGATCAACACGTGCTGATACTCACTTCAAAATTTGACTCAGAAAATGACGCCTTGACACACTTTACATGATTAAGTGGTACCGGAGGTAAGTCGGATTAACGAAAATCCGGAAGCTTCTTTTGTTTCAAGTTTGTGTTGCATTTGAGTAGCAAAAATCTGATGTTTTACAGTTACATGACTTTATCCATTCACTCTTCCACAAGCTCTTTTTACAAAATGTTATTATTCCAGATACTTCTTATTAATCCAGATAAACTTTCAATTCACGTTTACAAATTTCGTTGAGAGATACAATAGCTAAAGCGACAGTCACACTTTTACAGAGCGTGTCGCTATGTGATGGCTTTCAAATTTAGTTTCTTTGCATAATCACCAGAAAAAAAGAATAACGACCCTATTTGAGAAAATATCTATATCTATATATATCTACATTTGAACATTATACCCAATAACAGGAAATTTATCATAAATGGTTAACTTCGCAAAAATTATTTATCATAAATTGTGTGCTTTTACAAGACTTGCATATGATGTGTGGCAAGACTTGTGTATCTTTTACGGTTGGTCACTTATACAAAGATTATTCAAAATGAAAAAGACTTCACAAACTATTCCTAAGCAATTCAAGGTATACAATTCATTTTTTCATGCAACTACTTTAAACATTTAAACATTTTAATTACAATGTTGGAGCAATTTTTGAGAAAGGTTTTTTTTTATAGTAGGGGAAAACTCTATGTGGGAGTTGTGTTTACCAACTAAAAACCCCTACTTTTTGTCATATTTGATTGAGTCTCTTGGAACTGCTGGAAGCATTACTTCAAGAGACGATGACACTACGGTATTCATTATTCCTGTTTACTAACATCAAGTTTTAATTATATCTATTTTGATTCACTATCCATTTATTATAGTCATGTTTCTCCTGTATAACATCCTTAACAAATATTGCAATGGCTTTCCTTTTATTTTAGTTCCCCACTATATGTGCAACTATATTTTCTACAGTTAATTCTACTATTTTATTTTCCAAACACTTCCTCTTTTCTTTCCAGCTTATATATTTAAATATATTGTGTTCTGTGTATATATTGTGTTTGACATGTTTTGAGAAAGGTACCTAAAAGTAAGGGTGCAAACCAATGAAGGAGTCCCTGAAACTGGGACAGAGCACAACAAGTAGTCGCAATGGTCCTTTGTGATTTTACCGTGAGAGAGGGATGGTGGGAGAGACCCGACCAGATCCAGATGAGGACGGACGCAAGCACGAACGCAGTTCCTAATATTTTCAGATCGAAAGCAATCGAAGCCGCCCGGGCCCTCCCACAAGCCACTCGGAGGCGATACCTAACTGAGCAGCCAAGCAACGACGCTCAACAGAGCGCACAGCCACCGCCAGCTGCAACCCGTCGAGCACCTTTGCCTAGTACTACAACCCTGAAACAGATAAATAGGAAGTTGTGGGGTACAAAAATGAAGGGCAAGAGAGTCATGGCAGAAGATGAACCACTTCGGCATTCGCCTGCCGATCCGGGAAACCACAAAAAACCCATGGATCAGAATGGGCGGTTGCCGTGGATAGAACCCGCGACCTCGCGAATGCAAGTCGTACATCTTATCCGGAGCCACTTCACTCTGTCCATTTTTGAGAAAATGCAAAGTAACGAAAATCTTTCCATACAAAGAGTTGTTTGGGGTGGGGGAATTTTCTTGAAAATCTTAGTGTCACGTCCTTGGCAGATGCTAAACTTAAATACTAAGTTTGATACTTAATCGACTTTTCATTCTTGAATTATTTTATTAAAGATAGACAGACACTTACACGAACGATTTTCTAAAAAGCTTTTTCTTTTTAATTCGGCGGGGACCTCAATTCGCCAGATGTATTTCTGGTGAATTTCGACATAGAATTTTTGGGTGCAATATTTCGTATTTCCTCTTGCCTACTTTAGATAGGTGGCAGAAAAAGTAAAAATCAAGCCGAATAAATCAGTTTGGATAAACGTGGATAGCGGTAGAGAATTTTGTGCATTTGTTACACATCATATTTATATCTTGTCACAACCCTATATCAATCAAAGTTTTTCATATCTGTGGCCATGGCAATCAGAGAGACGTAGCCAATAATGACATTAGTAAATATTCGTAGCTAACCGAGATTGTAACCTATAGGTGTACCGGGAACGATAAGGACAATCGAAAAGAAGTTTTTCAATTTTAACGTCATAATTTTAATAATCGAAGGATCTGCTACCCTGAAGTTTACATGCTGAATGGTTTACATAACCCAATCATTCCATCCAAAACCTTTCCACGAGGTAGATACAGCGAGTACGCAGTACGATTATAACACTACCAAGCTTCGCTACTTAAGAGGCCAATTCATACTAGACCAGTCGTTTTATCCTCCTCTACCCCCATCCTTACTTCCTGCAACGCGTCATAAAACCTCTCGTAGTTTCTGGAAACTACTGGAAAGATCTAATCCCGCCAGATTTGAGTAGAACCTTCCGATCTAGGACTACCAACCCATTCCGGGAGTGTCGCCCCAAGTCAGTCTACCAAAATAAACTCCCATGTGCTCGCCACAGCATTTTCTTTCTGAAATACATACGAATTGACACGGTGGTAAGCTGTAATGAGCTTGGATTTGTTTCGTTCTAAACTGAATGCTAAGATAATGTGAAACCCTAACGGGATTTGTGTTATGTAAAAGAGAGGGTAGAAGCTACTTAGCAGGCAAATCTTTCTGACAGGGTAAGGTCCGCACGAAAGCCACAAAAATGATGGAGGGAGCCTGGAAGCAATTTACTGACTTGTATCTGTGATATTGCATTCCGCCCAGCGGTAGGCATCTCGCACTAATTACAAAACCAATTTATTGAAAACTGTACACGATGTCCCGGGATTACAGTTCTGTGGGCGAGATTCCAAAACAACTGAAAGTAGCCCTTCTGCTGGCAGGACGCCAAAGCTCTACCAAAACTTCCTTTACACAGTTATTAAGAGGATAAATCCGAGTCGGAATATAACATCATTATAACAAACTGTATTGCGGAATATTTGGGGGAGGGTCGGTGTAAGAACATGGACTTGCAAGGCAAAATAACGGGCAGATTAGGGTACAGGGTCTCGTGTTCGGTTTCCGTTAAGCTGGTTCGTGGTGAAGTACGGCATTAGTTTCCTTGTAGTTAGGTCCTCTGCTGTTCTGAAGGGGATCTAATACATCCACCAACTACCTCACATATTCTTTATGTTTCACCTTCATCAGGGTCTTTAAGTATACAGTGGTTGTAATTAAAATTCCACGTGCTAGGGCATGTTACATGATTTAAGGACCAATTTCTGAAGTTTGTAAAATCTGCGTTTCTTAAGCAGATATTTCTAATACAGCATATGAATTTAGACTCGTATTTTACAAGAAGAGTAAAGGTTCTGGTTAGCAGATAATCAGAGGTTAAGCTCAACAGCTATTACTTTCTCTACCACGTCATGTAGGTAGAGAAAGTATTGCATTCCACCCAAAAATTTGATACCGAGATTATACCGAAATATGTTTTGAGGCCCTCTGAATGCAAAAACAGTTTTACAAGACGATCCCTGTGTGTGTCTGCAAGCAGCATAACTCAAAACCTAAAAGCCGGATAAGTACCAATTTAAGTTGGATATCTTCCAATGATGCGACACGAAGATTTTAAAGAATAGAAATTACTTTTAAGAACGTGGGAGTTCAAGAATGCACTCCTGTATTCACGGCGCTTTAATGCACCACATACATCCATCCCTCTTAAAAACACTGGAAATTATTACTCAACAAATTTTATATTTTTAAGACTTTTCTATCATTTTCACATGTTACTCCCTAAAAGTCAGAAATTATGGTAGATTTTACTCATATGACGAAAGACGCTTTCGAGAATAGCGTTTTAGAATGCCTTACCAAACAGTCGTAAGGTAACTTTTACATCTAGAGGATGTATTAATCATTATTCCAAAATCAAAATTTATTGTCATTTGTCTTTGATTGCGGGAGATTCAAAACTAGAGATCATCTTTAAGATTGTTTTCTGCGTCGTATCTCAAAACGAAAATCGAGTCAAGAACTAAGCTTTTTAATTGCTTTTCTTCCATACATTGAGTGCCTCAACAAGGCAAACTAAGTAGGTCTTTAGCCAGTTCACCAGACCTGATCACAAAGTTATTCGCGTGCTATGCGATGGAATCAGCGCCTTCTGATTTATGGATCCTAGAAATTGAAAACGGTGTAAAACGTTCTTTAGCATTACTGTTTATTTTATTAGCAGTATACAACCTCGTAAATTGCTGTGAGAATCTGTGTATGTTTGTGTGTGTACGCGAGCGCGTGCGTGCGTATGCTGTATGAGATAATGTGCATCAAGCTGTGTTAGAAATTATATGTACACTCAGTCAAACTAAAAGTGAGCGGTCTCTTGAGCAGTCACATTTTTCCCAAGTCCCTTCGAGTGAGCACGCGGTTCACAAGCGCCGATTTCTGTGCACCTCTTTCGCTAACTCTATAATACAAGCCACAAGCACTGGTTTGCGCTACCTCCGCATGTGCTTACCTGAAGCAGTGGTTGAGTTACTTAACTTCTACGAAGCAGTTCGGTTTCGATACCCCGTAGTGGATTGTATTATTTTATTTGTTAAAACCTGTTTTATTGTAATATAGTTAAATAATATTGCTTGTGTTACTTAATTTTAGTTGCTTATGTAATTACAATAAAGGTTTAATTTGTGCTTATAAAATTAGATTGCTTGAGAATGAAACCTTCTCCCGACCGATAAATTAAAGTCATGGTTACCATTTACGGAATGGTGACTACTAAATAAACGCCACATATATAACAAATGAAGAAAACCTGTTATATTCTTACTTTCTCTACTACGTGTAGTAAGTAGGGGAAGTATTGTATTCCACCCAAAAATTCGATACCGAGATTTCAGGAAATATATGTTTTGAGGCCCCTTGAATCCAAAAAAAGCATTTTTGGAAACATGTCCGTCCGTGTGTGTGTGTGTGTGTGTGTGTGTGTGTGTCTGTGTGTCTGTGAACAGCATAGCTCAGAAATAAACAGTTGGATAAACACCAAACTTGGTATTTAGGTTCAGTATCTTCCAGAGATGCGACACAAGGTTTTCAAGAAAATCCACCCACCTCAGATTACCCTTTACATGGTACATTTTTCGAAAACTTTAATTTTTTTAGAAATGGCTCTAACGATATGTTTAAGATATTTTCATGAAAAATGAAATGAATATCTCGAACTTTCTGGGAATGTCTCCAAAAGTATTCTTCATTGTGAACGACTTTTGCATAACTGGTAAACCATAAGAGATAGACAAAATTTTACTGGACAAAAAATGCAGATCGCTTTGAAATACACATTTATGTCATATACATTTTTGTTGTTGAGTGAACCATTTTAAAGGTATTACTTGCTGTTCCATTAAATTTTCCAATACTTATACTTTTTCTCAAATTCGTTATTCATTTTTTTGTTCTGGTAATGCAAAGAGAATGGAATACTCCACATAGCAACCAGCTCTTAAAATGTTTGACTATCACTTAAAGCCTACCAATTCCCCTTGCATCTGCAAGAAAATTAGCAATAAGATTAACATCTCGATATCTCGATTAACATGAAGCACATGGAGAATAAGCGTTTTTAAAAATAGTTTGTACCAGAGAAGAGAAAGTCATGTGAGTGTAACGCATCAGATATTTTTATATACTTCATGTTAATCGGGATAAACATCTGTAGAAAAAATTCGCTACACAAGCTCTAAGCAACTATTTATATTCTGTGGAGTAACAACTATTTGTTTTCTATGTCATGTAATTCTCAACTAAAGGTCAAAGTCTTCTTCGTAACCATGTTCTTTTATATTTCCATACCTTCGTATTCAGGTATAAGGGCTTTATAAATCTCTTTTATCTTTTAGTAATGTATGAAATTAAATACAAATGTATCTTATAACCCCATGTTCCTTAGAAGGAATTGGATTTTACAATAGTGAAAAAATTATGAAATTCGGTTAAGTCGTTTTTGAAATTACCCTACGTACAATAACACACACACACACATTCTCTCTGTATAATATTAGTATAGATTTCCATCTAGGTGCAATGGGAATAGAGTAATGCAGTAAGCTTAAGCGTTAGTTAAATCTTTTAAGAGCTGGTCGCTATGTGACGGCTTTGAAATTTCGTTCTTTGCTTGGCCAGGACAAAGAAAAGAAAAGAAGGGGAAACAAAAGCAAATAACGACTTTTCATTTGAGGAAAATATAAATATTGTAACGATATGTTTAAGATATTTTCATGACAAATGAAATGAATATCTCGAACTTTCTGGGAATGTCTCCAAAAGTATTCTTCATTGTGAACGACTTTTGCATAACTGGTAAACCATAAGAGATAGACAAAATTGGACTACACAAAAATGTAGATCGCGTTAAAATAACATAAATTGTTCAGTGAACCATTTTAGAAATATTGCTCGTTATTCCCTTAAATTTTCCAATACTTATACTTTTTCTCAAATGGGAATTCGTTATTTTTTTTGTCCTGGTAATGCAAAGAGAATGGAATACTCCACAAAGCAACCAGCTCTTAAAATATTTGACTATAGCTTAAAGCCTAGCAATTCCCCTTGCATCTACAAGAAAATTAGCACTAAGATTAACATCTCAATATCTCGATTAGCATGAAGGATATGGAGAAGAAGAGTTTGTAAAAATAATTTGTACAAGAGTAGAGAAAGTCATGTGAGTGTAACGTATCAGATTTTTATTCATGTATTTAAAATGAAAGAGAAAAATCTTCAGTATGTCCACGAGATTTGAACTTGCAACCTCAAGAACAGTAAGTAAACTCTCTACCGGAAAGCTAAGAGTACAGCAGTATGCGTGGTATTGTAGCGAGCTGTTGTCATATTTCACATAAGAACCATAAATCAATAAAGTGTATTTTGGTTAAAAATATTAGGTTTTGAAACATTCTGAAACATCTGTCTGTCTGTTTGAAATCTAGATATGAATTACTTTCTCAGAAGACTTTTGTGATTATAGTTGTATTCCCCATTATAACTACTACAAGAATATACTCAGCCTTGTGAACAAAGCCTGGCTGTTCAAGCTTGTCTCTCAGACACCGACCACTTTTAAATTGACCGAATGTACATATAAAAGAATAAATTCCCTGAGAATCCACTATCTCCCGTATTACGAGTTCCGAAAGCTATTATTATAGTTTCATTTGCACAGTCATTTGCCATTAACTTCTGTGATCATATGAGAGCTCTGACGTGAGAAAGAATTGGTGATGCTAATGCCTGTTGAACGTAATGGTTTATTGATTTTATTATCTTTTTTTGTGGAATACATTCGCAAATTCCTACTGCGAGACAGCGGAGGGTCGGGAGTATTTCCTTTACCCGGCCGAGATTCTAATCTTGGACATTTGGTGTGGGGAAACCCTGACTACTCAATCACATAGGTATTTGAGGCTGATAATGGTTTGGTAATTTATTTGAGCTTGCTATTTTTGTTGTTGCGAAAATTATTTCAGGTGTCAAAGTCGGGAAATAAATGAATATCTTACAACTACAAACACAGATATCTAAAATTAATCCACGCGTATAAAAACTGTACGTTTGAGTCATTCAAAGCATACAAACCTACAACACATTCACGCGCATATTTTCTCACTGCTTTATCAAAAATAAGCAGAAAGAATGGGAGTAAAACGAAAGCGTACGAGAAAAACATCATACATTAAGTTTTACGGAGCACGATGTTGTATATTAATATTGCAACATCGCAAAAGGTTTTGTAATTAAAACTTCGAGAATGTGTAGCACGAGTTTTGGATCAAGATCAAAATAACAAGTCATGCTTACTGATACTGTTTCAGAAATAAAAGTGTTATTACTATTATTCTTATCATCAGCAGGAACAGCATCCTCAAATAATAAACCAAATATCAAATAAACGAAATTTTGATTAACTTTTGTTTAAAAAATCAACACCTCGATGTGTATTGTATCATTAGTACCAGCCCTAAAACCAAAATCAAATCTTAACGATACCCATAAGAAAAAGTAAAATGTTACCATGCATCACTGAAAAACTAAAAAAGAGCACAATGTCTTTAACTTACATGTGCATAATGTAACAAGAGGATCTAAATGACAATAAGTTATATCAGGGTTTTTGAGATGTTAATTTTAATTATAGATAATGTTTCATGCTTGTACCAAATGGCTTATGTTTGTCTGAGCTAGGTTTATTTTCAGTATTTAATGACGTTTCCTAAGCGTCATCTAATGAACTTGCTTGAACGTTTGTGAGTCTTCCTCTCCCTGCTTTCTTTTCTCACCACCACTTAGCAGTGGTATAAATGTGCAACACTCGTATTCCGAAAAGATTAAACACTAGGAAAACAATGTTCACAAGTTTAATGAACTCCGTATTTGTCCTGAAGTAAAGTTTTGTGTCTCTCTTACATTTCTAAGTTATGCAAAACTAGGGTACAAAATTTAGGGGAGTTCACAGGATATTCGCAGAAAATTAAACATATTCATTTTATTTTTTACATCAGTATATTAAATATGACATTTTAAGCAAAGTATTGCCGTTTTTTGACAAGACAATGAAAACGTTTTGAAGAAGTTTGTTACTTCACGTATGGAAAGCCAATTTTAAGTAGGAGTTGTATTGTAGTTCAACTGTTGGGGAGCCGAACTTGAAGTAGTCGCAACTGCACGTATGGTAAACAGTTTCCGGTAGTCTTCGCCCCAAGTTTAAAAAATGTTAACTTTGTAATTTGACTGTTTCTTTACATATTATATATTTATGTTTGCCTCGGCTACGTCAGCATTATGTTAGAGACATGGATTTCTTTGCATGGCGTGATGCGGCTAAGAATGTAGGCTTGCACAGATTATAATTTTTACTTTACTACATTTATTTATCCTTGACACAATTTAAATAACACCACTGATATAGAGAGCTGTGAGATTATTTTATTAATTACTTGCACTTTTTAACACGTAAACTATTTTCGTCTCACACTGAAAACATATTAAGCTTCTCGAGAACACATCTCGCGTCCGGTTAGAAACACTGTCTACAAGCAACGCGTCCAGTTATGAGCGCTGTCTACAAGCAACTCAACTCTGAATTTGAAAATTTTGCTATATTTCAGTTTCTGATTGCCTATTCCTAATCCAGTGGAATACCTTCATTTAACTAAAGCTTTTTCTGGTTGTTGATTGGCTATTTTATAAACTGTCACAAAAATTACATTATTGCTTCCAAGAATCACAAGTAGCATTAAACTTTCAAATTCATTATTGCCTCAAGGTTACTTCATTGTTACCTCATTGTTAGCAACTTTTAATCTATTATTCTCACAGCTCCTACGTTATTAAATTACGTAATACATTCACATAACATTATTATACATGTATACAATAATATAAACATATACAATGGCTGTAATATACACTTTTCATATATTGTTACATACACATATTGCTTTAAGGCGGGCTGTTATTAAATTTATATTATATAATTTGACTGAAGTTATTTAAGTGTTAAAAATACTACCTCAGTTTCCATGTATAGATTCACATGGGGTAGAGAGATTTCCTTGAACATCTTTGTGTCTCATCTTTGAAACACCAAATTTGGAGGGATATATAATGCAGCGGTAGGACCTCACTACGTTGACACTAATGATGATGATGATGATGATGATGATGATGATGCTGTTATTACGTACCTGTAGGTCGACTTAATGCCCGTATTCTCGTGACGTATCTCGATGTTCTCGTACGCTGAAATCTAATGGTCGCATATCTGTACTCTTGTGTGTGTGTTAGTATGTTGTAATTTTTATTTTATAGTTGTGCCATGGCTGCTGTGTTTGTGTCGGAGAGCACTTGTGTCTTGTCAGGGTTGGATATGGAGAATTCACAATTCACAATTATCTTTGTCACGTGTCTAACTGGTAGACTTAGTACGTAGTTTTAGCGTCTATTTAGAGCCAGATCATACACTAACTTCCTGCTCGAACATTGACAAGCTTCTGTTAGCATTACCTTCAACCGTTCTTCTTAACGTACGTATATGAATTATAGGCATGTATTAATGTACCTTATTGGTACTACTATCCAATAACATCCAATAACAATTTATGTTGCACATATATGTTTACAGACTTTCATCATCTTAATTATTAACCCAAGGTTCGTTAAATGCTTACGTAGGTACTACTGCATTTTTGTAATTTTATATTACTAGTTATATAGCTAAAAATTACCTTTCCCTCTTATATTATATTTTATATGTTATAACTTTGTATACTTATTCTCTATCATATGTACATTATGAATATAATTTTTTTAACATCCTCTTAATTATTATATGTACAATATTAGTAAAGGAAATACATAACTTAGAGCAAAACATACTAAAGAATGAAATTATTGTGTTGATGCTGAGAAGCTGCGAATTAGATACCTTATTACATTAATGAGTTACCGTATTAGTTTGTCCGTGGCTAGTACTGTATGTTGCTTCAATAACACTTCCTTAACTACTCTATGCGAGTGTTAGAAAAATAAAAAAAAATAAATCAAAGTTTGCATCTTTTTGACAAAATTCATTGATGCATTACTTCTTAACAATAAAAATCGAATCGTATCTTAAATTTGAAAGAAACTATTTAAATGCATTACACTTTATTAAATGAAAAAAACACTACATTTCCTTTTCAGTCTTCCAGATTCGAAAACAAGTGACGCAGAAGGCATTATTATCTGATAACAATTATCACTTTTTGTGAAGATTACCTTGTAATCAAGCTGTGATTTGTTGATATGCAAGGCGTTCTTTAACACTATTCGTCCATGTCCTGCTTACGTCATATCAGTGGAATAGGAAAATTCGAGTGTGTGTCATTCATGGGTCAAATAACAATCAGTTTACTGTTTGGACCAACGGCTATCTCACGTAATTATCAGAACAGTTATGCACTCGGTTTAAAATTCAGGTGGATAATCACGTGTGTCCACAGAGAAAAATAATAATTCTCTGGCCTATTAAACGTAAAATAGTGATTATACATCCCCTAGAAAAAAATTGTACGTTTGATTAGTGACCTGAATAGAAACAGAGGAGCGGTAAATTATCGCAATTCAAATCATATTTGTTTCTCTAGCTTTTGTTTTAATTCGACGTTTGATGTCATAATTGACATGCTGGTCGGCTCCACGTATTATAATGCAGCCAAGCTGTCAAACTCGGCGGCAAAAATAGTACATTGGCAGCAATTTAACTCCAGGTAACTTCATGGTCTGTGCTGCATTACGGTTTATTATGTATTCGAGTTTGAAGCTGCGCTTCTGAGGAAAGAATCACAATACAAGCTGTTTCATGAAGCTGTAGGAAGTCGGAAATCTTTCCCAGTAAATTAAAATCTGCCGTTCCTAGTCGTAGCTTATTATAATGTTGCGCTTCAACTGTTTCATTAAAAGATGCATAGAATCAGAAAAGAAGAGCAGCTTTTTTAAAAACAAAATTGAGGCTTGAATGGTCCCGTAGCTCAACTACTAGTTTTCCAAGAGACCCGGGTGCAATTCCTGAAGGAATTTCAGAAACGTTTGTTTGAAAAAGACGGTTCCCCGAGTTGTCGAGTCTGTCCTGAGTGAATTGGCGTGTGCGCTCCGGTTATTTAATTCAGGGAATATAAAAGAGGCTGAAGCGATTCTCTAATCTATAAAAACCGGGTCGCTAATGCTGACTTTGATGCTCCACTCCGTATGATATCACGAGAAACAAAATAATGGTGACTTTACACTTTAAAAACACGTTACGAAGTGTTAGAATGTCCCGAAAATGGATAATGCCACGAAACGTGAATTTCATATAAATTGTGTGTTTAACGAAATCTATATCAAGCTGATGGAAAAATATTCAAGATATGCATTTTTATTTGCCGTGCAAAATATCGAAATCTATGTTATTTCAATCAAAATATTTCGAAGCATTTTTTTTGGAAAATCAAACATAATAAAAATATTCAGTGTGGGTAAAGGATAATTTGGCGTGGATATTTTTGTTTTAATATTCGTGTTACATTTTTGGAAAATGCTCAACTTGCGACTTTTCTTTTTGAGTTTATTCCTTCACACACACATACACATACATACTGCATACGCATACACTTCCCTGTAGGACCTAAGCTGGCAAAACTCATAGACAATTTTATGCCCTACAAAAGCTACGTAACCTCATTTTTATAAATTATATAGCTCTTCTAAATTTTAAAATGCGCTGTTACACTTTTTGAACCCCCTATTGTCAAAGCTAGGTCAGTCATTGCATAAATTTGTTACCTTGACCTATAGGACTTGGCAAATATTACAGTATTCTTTTCAAGTTAAAAAATATATCCTAACCATAGTTTGAATTCCATATGTATACATTTGTAGAATTTTACCAAAATGGACGAAACGTTGAGTACTTGTGCTTTAAGTTATATAGTGCTTCAACATTTTAAAAACTACCCCTACACTTTTCTCAATCTCTCAATGACAAAACCATACCACTAGACCAATCATGGTACAAATGTGTACAGTGACCTATAGGACTGGCAAATATTATAGTATACCTTTAAGTTCCATACTTTTAACCCCTTATATGCATATTTCTAGCATTTGACTAATATTGCCAAAACTTTGGAAGCCTATGCCTTAAGCACTAGTGAAAATTTTAAGCTACTCGCGACTTTCAAAAACCACCCCATGCTTATTTTCAACCCCTTACTTACAGAATTAATCCATGAAAAACTGGATAAGAATGCTGGTAATGTATCATAATATATAATCGTCAGTGTATGTATATTTGTACATAAATATGTGTGTGTATGTTCCTTATAGCTTCTACACCTTTTCACCGATTTCGACGAACTTGGTATAGATAACCTTTGACACAAGGCGAAAATTACTGTCTATTTTGGAATTGGAAATTTTGCCCCATTTTACACGATTAATTATTTCATTTTATGTGAGGCCTACAAAAGCTAGCAAGAACGTTTATATATTTCTCAGCAATCACCGTAATGGCTCGAATATTGCCAACATAAGAACAATAATTACTTAGGTTTCCACGGCCTCACAGAATAACAAGGCAACAACGAATTCACACATTATTTGTTGAGCTCTACTTTGATATTCAGTTATCTATCGTGTATTTATATAAAAAGGCACAAAAGGATTCAATATAATCGCAATGACTGTAAAAGTCTCTGGTGCTCAAATATTGCTAACGTAAGGGTAATAAATAAGTCGAAGTTCATATCCATACATTTTGTGATCATACTCCGACGTTCGGAAATTCACTTATAATTTCTAGTTTTTCATCTTTTTAAAGTAACTGGTTTCTTTCATTTTAGGGAGTTTACGATGCTTTTTAAGGAGAAAAACAAAATCTGAGTGACATATAAAAAATATAGCGGCCATAGAGTACAGTAACAGCATCAAATCAGACAAAGTATCACTTCTTCCGCTTCTTCTTCTTATTATTATTATTCTCCTTCGTTTTGTACGTTAATTTTGGCTTTTCTGTTGTTTTGTCTTTCGTGTGTTTTCTTAGTAATTTTATTTATCACGTTGACTGAGAATAAACAAGGTTATATTTACGTTACTTAAATGCTTTTAGTTTTTCCTAACTGAGATTTTCTCCATAAATAGAGACGAGGCAGCCCGAATATAATAACGTAGAAATCACTCAGCAGTATTCACTAGAAATCATAATTACAAAGTGTGTGTTTGTGGTGTCCAACAGTAGGTACTTCTGAATAGTATTTTGTTTAGTTATAGAGTCCTAAGAGTTTTAATTAACTCGTTAAATGTCTTATGTAATAATTTTAAATGCCTCCAAAGAAACGCAATGCTATTGGGTAAGTGCAACCTAAGGGTAAAAGTTGTCGGGATAAACCATCATACACGGGCAACACCAGGTATTTAAGCTAGTAGTTAATAAAATTGATCTATTTTTAATATCTACAGCAGCGTTTTATAAGGGCTGATTTTGAAAAAGTTAAAAAAAATAGAAAGAAAGGGGGGAAAAAAGAAAAATACTACAAATGAAACGTAATTAAACGAAGGGTTAAGTCATTCAAGCCGTTGTTAACCGAGATAAAAAATGCCAGTTTTGTTGTTTTCGCTTTAGCTTTAACGTCATTAAAAATACATTGGAATTTACGTCTCTCAGGATTGTGTAAATAAGTGGAACAGAGAACCACGTGTTTTAAATTGCAGTAAATTTTAATCACAGTAACTTGTTTCTATAAAATGCTTAACACACTTCGCAGTTGCAATGCTTTGTTTTCTTTCGTTTCCGTTAAATGTTTTTGTTTGACTTTTCCTTCAAACATTGAAATGACATTAAAAGAATTCCCGTTATAAATGTGAATGTTGCACTATAACTCGGCAGAAATTCTTTATTGCTTAAATAAATCGCAGTGGTTTTATGTGTGAATGTCGTGAGAGGAAATATATTATGTAAGTATATTTTATTTAGTATCAGTATGCTCTGGAGATTTTCTCTGTGGTTGAACTCCCTGAGTAAATACTGTAAGCATTATATTTTACGAATTTTTTAATGGTGTTTTATATTCTTATGCTCATATGTCATTCAAAAGATGGTATGTTTGAAATAATGATTTATATGCAATTCAAAGATAATGGCTTTCGTAAAACACCTTTATCGGGATAAACAAAGGGAAGCCAAATTTATAGACTGAAAACTTAGTCTATCAGGAAATAATATACAAAAAACTCATGTGATACAAGCAATTACTCTCCTTACCCTCTAATCTTTATTGGTGGGTATATAAACTTGTTACTAAAGCTAATTTTTCCTTCTACTATATTTTAATCCAAATAAAACTTTACAGAAATAGCTGCATTACACATTTCGTTATAGATACAAAGAACAGCGATAGTCAAATGTTTTAAGAACTGGAAGCTATATGCAGCCTTAAAATTCCATATTGTTCCCTTGCAATCGAAGAAATAACTGAATGTTGACAGGACTTTATAAGAATGATCAAGTAAAGAACAAATCGGACCATTAATAACGGATATCTCAGAAATGGCTTATACCAAATAAATTTAAATAAACTGTGTGTTTTAAAGATATCCACATACTCTGTAGCACGTTTTGGTCTATCTTTAGCCTTTACCAGTTATGCAAGATTATACAAAATTCCTTCCAAATAAAGAGGACTTCTTAGGCTATTCCCAGAAAATTCATAATATACCCACATTTTATTTGCCATGTAAATACATTTAATATAGTATTTAATTTAAAATCGTCAGTCATTTTTTAGAAAATCAAAATTGTTTAAAAGTTGTCCATGTAAAAGGTAGTTGGAATTGGGGGATTTTTTTGAAAATCTTCGTGTCCCATCCATGGAAGATACCGAAATATACTTAAATACCAAGTTTGGTAATTATCCGACATTTCGTTTTTGATTTATGCTATTCAAAGACACACAGGGGCACATCCCGTACATACGCGCGCGCGCGCAGGCACACGTACACAGACCTTTTCTAACCACGTTTTTTTGTATTCAGGGGCCTCAAAACAGTATTTCCGATGAAATCTCAATATAGAATTTTTAGATGGAATGCAATACCTTCTCTACCTACTATGTACGTGATAGAGAAAATAAAAAGAATGAAGTTGTTAATATATATTCGATACTTTGGCTTGTACTTTCTCTACCACTTAGATGTAATAGATATAGAAACTTTTGCATTCTACCCAAAAATATCGATCAACACAAAATGCTCATGTGTTTGTCTGTGAATAACAAAACTTTTAGTTGTTGTAGTTGCCCTGTGAATAACAACCCTTTTAGTTATCTTGTATTTCTCAAAAACATTTGAAAGGCTTTTGTTTAATTAAAGGGAAATGCAATTTATATCCTACATTTTCCACCAATAGCCGGAGTTCTTTTTGAATTTTAGAGAGTTTTGTTTAACTAGAAAGAAAAGATTTAAAGAAAAGTGTCCTTTCAGAGATTAAGAGAATTCACTCATTCTGGTCCCTAATATGAACCCATTTTTTGCGTGGTATACATATACCCCTCCTTCAAATTGGCTGATAGTTCATTATCTTCTTAGGTAATCTGTTATCTGAAATGGCACCAATTTGTTCATTCCATTTAATTTTAGCATTGCAAGGACAGGACACCCGACAGGACAGACAATTGTAAACAATAGGAACCAGTAAGTAATCATGTAATATAATACTATGAAATAGGTTTACTGTGAAACAACTTGTATCACAAAATTTAATTAGTAAGGAGGCCAACCATAGCAAAGATAAAAGTCCAGCAACACATACACGTTAATGCACACAAGTTCTAGTACATTCTCTTGCATATTATCTCATATACTTTATCTCGCCAGACTAAATAGGTTTTCTTTTTTTAATTACTTTATTAGAGTCGCTATATCGCTAAGATTATATAGCGATTTTCCATCGAGGTTACAAATTTACAATAAACTAACAGTGCAATCTTTGAGTAAGGGATATCACATACAAAGTTTTTATAAGAATATGTAACAATGCAAGTAATGAAACAGCTATTTAACAGTAGTAAGGCAATATTAGTTTATAATAATATTAACACATAATACTAATTATTTTAACATTGGTATTATATGTACATCAAAGCAAGAACTTTTGATTACATTTTATTAATACATTTAGATTGCTTGTAAGAAATGTTAGAACATTGTTGGAGAACTGTGGTTGATACAGGGCTGTTGAGATTTTGTTTGTCACTTTACTTTTAGTTCGCTGGCTACAGATCATGTTAGATTTCATGATTAAGGATGATTTGTAGAACTTCATTTGTGTTTCTGTTTATCCCTCCCTTAACCTATTTTAGTTGTTCCCTAAATGTCTTGTACCTTATTAAATTTCATCTCAAAATATTTCTCAAAATTAAACCTAATATCCCGAACTAGCCATTGAAACAGAGGCATTACTTATAAAATGTTTCGATTGTTTCAATATTTTCGATATAACAGATTCTGCCCATTAAATTTATGGCCTTTGTTTTACTTGTAGGTGTCTTTAAATTATACTGCCTTGCGTTTTGGCATACGTATAGACTTATCTTTGTAGTTTATCTTCCATTTTATAGATAATTATTTTATCAGTGTGTAATTCGGCCTTTGTGTTTATTTTAGTCCGACTGTTATTCTTTTAAGACCTATAAGAAGATAGATTTCCAGCCCATCACAGAATCCCTAACTGGAGGATTGGGATTTTCCATCAGGGTGAACACCCCCAGCATTTGGTATTCCCTTACCAAACCTGCAAGACAGCAGGTGCGCTCAGTGACCCCTGTGCTCTAGGGTTGCTTTTTCCGCCATCTCTACCACACCGAAGTCTATCTTCTCCACTGTCGATGTCGTTGAGGATTTCACTCAAACCCTGAGATGGGACCCTTAACAGATACTGCATACCGGGCCAGTATACTCCAGGACTCCATGGGCAGGGCCGCCACTTCCTGAAATAGCGCTACCTTCTAAGGGGGTTACCACTCGTTACCCGTGCAGCTGAGTATACTGATGAGATTTTTGAGGCCGTTAATGGAGGTTACGCTTAGAGATCACATTCTCAATCAAACTATTAGGTAGGAGTTGGGAGGCCTAAGTATAGTCGAGGAAATAAAACAGTAATGAGCAAAATTGTTCAGAATGGATGACCAAAGAATACCAAAGTCACAAAACCAGTAAAGGTCAGTGAGAAGCAGAAATGTGGGCGGGCGGAGAGGAGATGAAACTGAGGTTCGGAACAAGTCCTAGTGATCTAATGCTGGCGTGTTGGGAAAAAGAGACATATGTTAATCCCAAACTGTCAATAGTGTTACATGCTGGGGTGAGGGTCAAAAGGTTCCCAGAAAATTATTAAATTTTAATCACCCCAACATGCACATGGGGGAAACATAACTCAGAAACTGAGGGAGGACCGGTACCTTGGTGTCTACATTCCGATGAAGGCGTGGGTTTTTATTAAACAAAATACACAAGTTTCACATTACACACATTACCTCTTGTTTATGGATTAAACTATTGATGGCCCTACATTACACACAGGGGAATAAAGGATTGGGGGAGATGCCACACTGTCGAGAACTGGGCACACGCGACCTACTCTTTACACACTTACTCACAAGGTGACGCTAACCACAAAGAAATAATGCTAAGTCTCTATCCCCCTTCTCCTTCTGGCTAGATACGCTAGCCAGACGGAACTTCCAACCAAGCCTACTCTCTCTGGCGTGGTCGGCGCCAAAGGAGAAGGCTCGTTCATCGAAAGAAATAATAAGTCATTCCAATAATACTGTTGACAGTGTGACGCAATAATGTATTTGGAATGACAATAACTACTAATATGCCACAATATTAAATTTTATAAGTGATACTTATAACTTAATTTGTTTATATTATGCTGGTTAATTATTTAGTTAGATAGTTGTACAGTTAATCTCTGCCAAGCGCACTGTATTATTGGTAGGGGCCGAAAGGCAGAAGTAAGTTGAAGACATTCTTAATATTTACCGTAATCAATGAGGCAGTATTTTTAACACTTAAATGATTTCAGTCAAATTATATAAATATAAATTAAATAACAGCCCGCCTTGAAGCAATATGTGTATTAATAATTTTATCAAATTATGTAACAGTCATTGCATAGTTTTATATTATTGTATCCATGTTTAACAATGTTATGTGAATATATTACGTAACTTAATAATGTAGGAGCTGTGAGAATAATAAATTAAAAGTTGCTTACAATGAGGTAACCTTGAGGCAATAATGAGTAAGGAAGTTTAAATACTACTAGTCATTATTAGAGCAGCAATAATGTAAATTTTGAGACAGTTTAAAAATAGCCAATCAACAACCAGAAAAAGCTTTAGTTAAATGAAGGTATTTTATTGGACTAGGATTAGCCAATCAGAGACTTGAAATACAGAAATTTACAAGTTTAGACGGTTGAAATTATTTCAGTTGCATGCAGACAGTGCTCATAACTGAATGCGTTGCTTGTGCTTCCTTAAGAAATATAATATGTATTCGTTTGAGACGAAAAATAAGTTTAGTGTTAAAAAGTGTAATTAATTAATAAAAAGAATTTCACAGCTCTCTATATCAGTGAAGTGTTATTTAAATCGTATCAAGTATTAATAAACGGAGTGAAGTAAAATTATTCTTGTCGCATCAAAACCCTGCCTAAGAGAAACGTGTCTCTAACAAATACTGACGCAGCCGAGGCAAACATAAATATTAAATATTTAAAGAAACAGTTTAATTACAAAGTTAATATTTTTTAAACTTGGGGCGAAGTCTACCAAAAACTGTTTACTATACGTGCGGTTGCAACTACTACAAGTTCGGCTCCCCAACAGTTGAACTATAATACAACTCTTTCAATACAAACTACTTCAAATTGACGACCAAAGCGTGGTGAAAACAAAAATAACGTAACAAAATCTCCTACTTCATCAACTATCCATTTCCTTTCCTGTACATTCGTAAGATTGACAGCGCAGCGCTTTACAACTACTTAAACTATATTTCTAAAACACGAGATTTTCTCGTTGTGCTTGTTACCCTTAATGCCGGATTTTGCTGAATGTCGTTGCATGCATCTGCTACAAGTGTAATCAATATGTCTTGCCTCTCCCTTCCTTGGGGAGATACCTACTCCTATCTCAAACTTGGAGATATTCAAGTTTGAGACACACGCTGGCGTTCTATAAGGGTGAGGATAATTTATCTCTCAGTATATACATGAAACAAAGTAATGCTGTTTGTATTTCACCAGCTTTTCTTACAAGAAACACACATGTGTAGACTCTCAAAGCGTTTCTCCATTCTTGATAAATCCACATACATCGACTATATTATATTAAAATAATAGGCGATTTTTCTATTCACATTAACCTATTCAGCATTTAATATTACTTTCTATACCGTTTACTTATAGTAAGTCGGGAAAGTATATATCTCAACAAAGACCTGAAATAGAGATTTTGGCGGAAATGTGTTTTTTGAGGTCACATGAATAAAAACTGTCTGCGCGACTTTGACACCATAACTCAGAAACGAAATGATTGGTAATAACAAACACGGTAGTTAGGTTCAGCATTTTCCCGAACATTTTCAAGAAATTTCGTTTAACTCAAACTATCCATTACGTATAAAATGTTTCATTATCTTTCTTTTTTATTATGTCAAAATCGACCTAATAGTTTAGATTAAAATACCACATGCTTAAGATAAACGACAAATAATGCATTTAGAGTATTCTCCGAACAGCTAATGAAGACGTTTTACTCAGAATGCATTCCGTATACTATCGCGTAACTGGTAAACCATAATAAATAAACAAAAATATCTAGTTAAAATGCATAAGTTTTGTTGAATAAATATTTTGTGTTAAGAGAAACACGCGCTGGATAATTACGTATATACACATATATAATAAATACGTATAGAGTTCTTTATGTACGTAGTGTAAGGAAATAATTTCACAAGAGCTAAAGCTTGTGGAAGGGTAGACAAGAAACAAGTATTTGTTAAAAGAGCCGGAGGCTATAACTGGACACAACGTAAAGGTTTTCTGCCCTTTAAGAATTCTGCCGAATATGTGGCCTGGAAAACAAAGCCAGGACATTCCAATGGAACTCAGAGGCATCAGGACGCTCGTGCTTAAACGGATTCCAAAACCACTTAAGCGCCAAAACCAAAGCTAGAAATGAATGACAGCCAATAACATGTTACAAATGTAAAATATAAATTTGCATAGTCTTGGTGGGAAAGCTGCCAGTAAAAATTAAGGGAGGAAAGAATGCAGCGAATAACCGAAGTGATAAATCACGTGGTCAGGGACCAACCAAGTCGCCTATAAAATGGGCGTGAAATAGAAAAAATATCCTAGACAGTAGGAGCTGTGAAGGCGAGGTGACACACTCGTTCCGAACATCAATATATTACACCTCCAACGTAGTGGTCGGCAAAATTATTAAGTCTACATTATCAAAGTTCACATTTAGCGCAGTGCATGAGTAAACAAAAACCACAGGAATCGGTGTTTCATAGCTAGGAGCGACAACTCGTTGGTGGGACATAGTACAGGTGACAGTGGCTTAAGTAATTATGACAACGGGTAGTAAGAATCGGCTTGTGTCTTGCATGTGAGATAGAGGGAAAGCATGTGAAAGGGAGGCAGTGTGTTACATATTATTGCAAGAATAAATGACGAGCAACCAAAGGTCGTCTACTTGCTACCTGCATATTCTTTACTCGAAAACCCTGAGATAAGAATCCTTCCCCGTTGCGACATCCTGTTACAACCAAAAAGAGGAAGGAACTCATGAAGGTATAAGAACCTACAACCAAAACACACGCCCACGCATCCTACAGAACCAAGCGACACCACGCATCCTGCACCATGTGGCATTGAGCTTTAACGAAATGTGCAGCTTTGTTCT
The DNA here is from genome assembly GCA_030765065.1 of Deroplatys truncata. NCBI lineage: Eukaryota > Metazoa > Arthropoda > Insecta > Mantodea > Mantidae > Deroplatys > Deroplatys truncata. The sequence continues at coordinate 95,551,210 of CM060986.1, read as the reverse complement.
TTTGAACTTCTCACTACTTAATAAATTGTTTAAAGTGTAAAGTCACCATTTTCTTCTCACCATATTATGATAGTAGTGGAATTTCAAAGCCAGTATGTAGCGAGCGGCATTTTAAAGATTTAACTATCCTCTCAGCCTCCTGTATTCCCCTTGTATCTGTGACCATTTCTGGAAATTATTATCTCAATTTATAGGGTCTTTCAACAAGAGAGTCCTATCTTTAACATGTCATACCTGTCGTTGTTATTAAGTTACAACGGTCATTGATTTCATGTGGTTACAACTGTTATTGACATATAGCCATGGAACGTTACAGCATTCAGCAACGCGTAAAAATTGTGAAAATTTATTATAAAAATGGATCATCTGTTCGCCAAACCTTCCGTGTATTGCGTGAAGTTTACGGTGTGCATAATCGTCCTTGCGAAAGAACGATTCGGCTTTTGATCGATAAATTTGAAAGAGGTGGTTCTGTCAGAGATCAAAGAACGCCTGTACGTAATCGACGTAAGCGCTCCAACTAAAACAGGCGCCCTTGGTGAGAGTGTATGCGAGAACGGAAACAAACCAATTGCTCGTTGAGCGCAAGAATGGGATCCTTTCCGACCACAACTTGGCGAATTCAGCATCTGGGCTTGAAGTTTCACGCTTAAAAAATGGTGTTAACTCAAAAACTAAAGCCCAACGACCATAGGTTGCGCCGTATTCGCTGACTGGGCTATGGAGCAGTTGGAAGCTGACCCGGAGTTTTGTCGAAAATCATCTTCAGCGACGAAGCCCACTTTTGGATGGATGGTTGCGTTAACAAACAAAATTGCCGCTATTGGAGCAATTACAATTCCATAAAGATTCAAGAACGACCACTTCATCCCCAAAAGGTTACTGTGTGATGTGTGTTTTGGCATGGTCGAATCATTGGTCCATAGTTTTTCCAAGATGAAGATGGGGAAGCTCTAACTGTCAATGGATAAATATACCGGGCTCTTATAAGGGACTAATTTTGGCCTCAATTGGAGGGTATAGATCTCAGAAACATATGGTTCCAGCAAGATGGTGCCACATATCATACTGCTTTCGAAACAATCGATCTTTTGAAGGAGAAGTTCAGTGGTTTCATCATTTCCCGTGGTGGTGATGTTAACTGGCCCCCGAGGTCATGCGATTTAACGCCTTTTGGATTACTTCTTGTGGGATTATGTTAAATCTCAACAAGCCAGAAACAGTAAATGATCTTATGAATAACAGCACGCGAGTTATTTTTGAAGTTGGACCTAATTTACGTTCTTGTGTTATTGAAAATTGGTTCAACCGCATACGCGCAACCCAACGAAGTCGCGGCGGTCACTTAACTGATGTTCTCTTCTACACGCAATGACATTAATTATGTTCCAAAATAAAAAAAAGAAATAAACCTCTATCATTTATAGAACGTGTTTTATTTGAGTTCAAAGATAGGCACTCTTGTTGAAAGACCCTATATATGCACTAGACAGAAGAATATTTTTTCGTAAGAACACAAATGTTTGCTGTGTTAACCGGTCGGACTGTTTTAATGGAAGGAAAGAGCACATTTTCAAGCTTCTAAATCAAGTGAAGTATTTTGGAATGTGTAAATTTTCAACGTGAAGTATGAGGCATTATTTTTAACAGTTAAATAATTTCAGTCTAATTATATAATATAAATTCAATAACAGCCCGCCTTGAAGCAATATGTGTATGTAATAATTTGTAAAATGTATATAACAGTCATTGCATATGCTTATATTATTGTATACATGTTAAATAATGTTATGTGAATATATTATGTATGTTAATAATGTAGGAGCTGTGAGAATAATAAGTTTAAGATTCCTAACAATGAGGTAACCTGGAGTCAATAATGAGTAAGAGAGTTTAACAATACTACTTCTGATTCTTGGAAGCAATAATGTAATTTTAGTGACAGTTTATAAAATAGCCAATCAGCAGCCAGAAAAAGCTTTAGTTAAATGAAGGTATTCTATTGGAGTAGGATTAGCCAATCAAAAGCTGTAAAGGAGAAAATGTTACAAATTTAGAGTTCAGTTGCCTGCAGACAGCGTTACTAAACAGACGCAAAAAAAGTGTCCTCAAGAAATATAATATGTATTCGTGTGGGACGAAAAATAAGTTTACGTGTTAAAAAGTGTAATTAATTAATAACAAGAATCTTACAGCTCTCTATATCAGTGAAGTGTTATTTAAATGGTGTCAAGAATTAATAAAAGGAGTGAAATAAAATTATAATCTGTGTAAGCCAACATTCTTTTCGCATCACAACCGCTAAGAGAAACGTGTCTCTAACAATAATACTGACGCTGCCGAGGCAAACACAAAATATTTAGTACTTAAAGAAACAATCGAATTGAAAAGTTAATATTCTTTTAAACTTGGGGCAAAGGCCACCTGAAAGCACGTTTGGGGCGAAGGCTACCGGAAACTGTTTACTCTACGTGCGGTTGCAACTACTACAAGTTCGGTTCCCCAACATAAGAACTACAATACAATTCCATCTTCAAACTGACTTTCCATTCGTGGGGCTAATAAATATCTTCTCAAGTATTTCGAAAACGGTCAACACCACGAAAAAGTATTTTTATATAATTTGCGTGTTTTAAAAGCTCTACATTTTTTAATTTTTTGGCATGTCTCTAATTATTTCTAAGTTATATAAAATTACACATAATTCAGCAGCTATTAAGAAGACTGCGTAGATTGTCCAGAGATAATTCAAGATAACTGGTCTTCACATTTATTCTGCCTTTATCGCCAGTTGGTTTAAATGAATGACGTAATTATTAGTTAAGCTAGCACCTTGTCAAAAAAGGCAGGTGCGGAATGGGACCTCGGACTGCATGCGTTTGCGAATTCCTAAACAGGTTAATGTACTGCGGCGGTGCAGAACTGTTTTTCGCTAGGACATTTTGCATGGTTTCTTTGTGCGCGAGATGGAAGTGACCATGAGTGCTAAGGTGAGACGTTCTACGCTACAAAAAACCGTTTAAAGCTGTCCAAAATCGCCCACGCTACAAAATTATACATGCTGAGATTGCGAGTTTATGATACGCAAGCAAATATAAATGCTGGAAAGGTACAATACAGGTCACATTTCACTGAGGTGACCTCAATACTGTCGACATCCACCCCTTGCACTCACTTTTCGCTAGTCCTCTGCCAAAGTCATTGATGTAAACTCGCTTCAAAGTGTTGGCCTCATGCACAGACAACCGACTGGCGGCAATGGCCGAAGAAATCTTAAGACTCCGTATATATTTTATTAGTAAGAGCCTATCCACGAGATAAATGTGTAATTTTAATTAAATAAATGAAGAGAAATAGTTTACTCACAAACATAAAATAAAAATGCATATTCTGTGAATTAACAACTTTTTTTTACATCATGGTATTTTTAAATAAAAGTCAAAGCCTTCTTCACAAACATGTTGTTTTATAACTACAGTATGGTCGTATTCAAGTATGAGGGCTTTCTAAATCTTGTTTAATCTCTGAATAATTTATGAAATGGAATTTTTTTGATTTATGGATCATTTCCGTCAGAAAGAAATGGACCTTTCAGTGATGAAAGGATTGTCAAAGTTGATTAAGTGGTTTCTGAGTTTACTCTATATACGCACATCTACAAACACCACAAATACAAATTTTCTCCATTTATAATATTGTGACGCAGCGGCTATAGTACGAGGTCATCGGGAGGTCGGCGCTGAGCGGTTCAAGTAAACAACGATAACGACACTTGCCAGCGTAAACACCGGACGCACTATCGGGAGCCAGCTCGTACTTTCTGGAAGACTTATCTCTCTCTCCTCCAGAAAGTCTATCGAAATAGTTTTAGAATGTTCGACAATTTTCTATGGAAGATTTCACTACCTTTATAAGCGAGCTGTCTTGGACAGTGGGTCAATCGCGAGTTAAAAGCGATTCAGTGCGTATCGAGTCGCGGCAGTGGCGAGTCGAGTCAGTGCGAGGTGAGGAATGGCGACAGTTATGTGAGTCGCGTCGTGAGCGAGCGAGTTGGCGGGTGATTTTCCTGTACGACATCAAGAACGATGCTCTGAATGAGTTAGTGAGGCTTCTGTGATTAGCAGCGAGTGTACCGAGAGCGACAGTTGTGGTCGTCTTGTGTTTGACGATCCGGGTGAAGTGAACGTCCGGTGTTGTAATGGTATTAAGTGTAACTGAATTTCGATATAAGTAGACGACGCATAAAGGGGTTATGTTTATTAGCAAGAAGAGCCTGTAATTCGTTGAGAAAAACGGGAGGTATGGGCAATCTGATATGTTAGCCTGCGTGTGATACATACAGAGAAAAAGGAAACGCTTTGGGTGTCTGCCCATGTCGGTTCAAAATGCTAGTGCTCGCGCAAGTCTACAATTGCCATACAATATGGGCTTTTGTGTTGTAATCAGGTTAAGACCTCGTAGTGGGAGGTAGTGGTCGTATCATCGGAAGGAAGATGCGTGGCAAAAGAATATTCAAGCGCCATTTTTCATTATTATATGTAGGATAAGACTTGATTGTATACTTGACATTATGTCACCATAAGGGGTTTTATGGTGACTGGCATTACAGCCGAGATTGCAGTGACCTTCTGCAAGAAGTTAACGGTCTATAATTACGACGCTACGTAATTTGGGTTTGTAGTGAAATTAGCACGCTACGTGAATATTAGTTTGGTGCACATGTGCCCAATTAAACGATCTCGCAAGGACATCGAAGATGTGGCTACATCTCTTGGTGAAGACTGCCAAAGAACCAGTTACCAGTATTAGAATTAATACGTGCCGAAGAAGTGGGTAACAGCTGTGGTTCGTCGCCAGAGCATCACTTCGCAAAATATGCAATTGGGAAGAGAAGGTTCTACAAGAATACGACACGAACAGAAGTGATTCACGTTCACTGCTCTCCTGTAAGGTGAGGACATGGGCAACCTGCACACTGGGAGACAGGGACTGAAAACTCCGCTTTTAGAAATAGTAAAGCATTCCTTTTTAAATTAATTCTTACACGCCAGCTTTAAGCCAGTGTGGTTTGCATTCCTTGTACTTCAAATTGGTTTAAAGGGTTTTAGACTTCAGTTAAGTAAATATTTTATGTAATACAAGATTCATTGAGTATTCTCTTTATAATCATTAATAAGTTGAGGTGTTGCTATTTAAAGTTATTATTCACGTTATAGTTAAAGGGTTTATTTGTGCTTTGAGGGTCATTCACGTTATAGTGAAAGGCATATTTGTTTATTACCGAAATTTGTTTAGGGTGTAAATGATAAATGGATGTATGCCACATTTGAGAAATAGTAACTACCGTTGTGTTTGCAAACTAACGTTATAGTTACTTGAGTTACGAGCAGAGTACTCGTTTGTAAATGTTAAGTATCCTGTATGTTACCATTTAAAATGGGGATAAATTAAATGAGAAAGTGATGTGTGTGCAAGAAGTTACACGGTTGTAACTTATATGTTGTAAAGTCATAGCAGAAGCTAAATAATCAGAAATGGTAAATCTTTGTTGAATGATCTCCAGAACACTATCCACGGACTTTTGAGCATGCTTGTGGAAAAATAATATGGAACTTATAAGGAGTGATTATGTAATATGTAGTGTCTTTAGTAATGGGGAAGTATTTATTAACCATTATCGAGGATACATTACAACATATTGCATTTTACATTGCACTATAACAAATTAAATTTAAATTAGATTAAACCAACTAAAGCAGGAAAGGGCGTCGCAGCCTGAAGAGTCTGCATCACGAAGAAGTGAAGTGACAGAGGATTGAAGTAGTTCATTTAGTGAAGCGAAGTAGTGACGTGAAAGTGTGAAAGAGGCGAACTACAAAGGAACTTAAAAATGAAACAGTGGACGTGAGAACTGATAGAGTGACAGTGAAGAAACTGTACAAAGTCACACAGTGTCCATCATTACGTGTATATATTAATATATAATTATAATTTTAGGATTCCATAATGCTTTGTGTGCTACTGAAGTATGTCCTTTTTATGGCAGAATCTCGTGCCATAAATAACTTTTCCAGTATGAATTCTCTACTGAATTCTCATGCCAAGCATTTATAACTTCTCACGTCCAGTTAGATGCTGATTTAAGGGTTCCGATCTGTCTACATAAACACATTCTGCAAATCATTCGAGTGCCACTGGGAATGATTTTGAAAAAGAAAACAATGTTTTCGATATTTGCATGTGATTTACTGTACCTTCCGGCATGTTGCGTTAAAAACTCGGTTGGCGAGAAAATGCAGTTGTGGTCATACCAGACACACTCCCGTAACCACGGAAACAGATCGACCCTGGCCTTAGTCAGCCTATTACTCGACGCTGGAATCGGATGCATTGCAAAAAAATCGTTAACCCTCGCCGCCAGGCTCGCGTGGTTTTCTTTGTGTCTCATATTAACGAGGGTAGCTGCCCCCAAAATCCACTAATGCGTGGCGTCATGTTTAATTCCGCAAAATCCGTTGCAGCATGTAACCATGTTACATCATTTGATGTACAGCTGTATGATATGGCATACTAATAATGGAGTTATGCCCACCTGGCCGATAGATTCGTGTGTCATCAACTGTTTTTGTTATTCATGCGACACAATCAGCTGTGTTTGTGTTCTTGTCGTGCTTCTATTAAATGGACTGCCCGCTACTTTGGTTCATATATTATCGGGTAAATTACTCGCACCAGTTTATTCGTACATATGCAACCCCGCATATTGCAGTCTATTTTGTAAACCTCTTTCTTTTTGTTAGGTAAAATTGTGTGTACCATGTCGGGTAGCAAGTATGCAGAATGTTTTCTAACTCATTAAAGCAACGCCATAGCATTCGATGAAAGTCTGAAATATGTCCATATGTATTATGTGCCTGAAAATACTCATTCTCTAATTTTGAAACACAATTTCATGATTTTCCCCTGAATCTACTTACAGTAGACAGAAGAAGTTACCTATTTTACCCAAAAATTTAATATAGGAGTTTCACCGGAAGTATAGGTTTTTGGTAACGTTATAACACAGTGTCCACATTACCTGTATTTAGGGATAATTATGTCCGTTGTCAATCCTGCTTTGTGCTCCAGTAAGTCGAGGAAGTTTGTGTTTGTCAGGTTTACCTAGCAAGTTTCGCTGAAGAAGTTTGGGTTTATCAAGTTGACCCATGTAGCGGTTCCCCTTGGTAGGACCCCACCACGTTGATGCTGATGGATGATGTATTACGTACCTGCAGATCGTCTTGATGCATGTACTCTTGTGACGTACCACGACCTTCTTGTAGACTGGAATGTGATGATCGTGTATCTGTATGCTTGTGTGTGTTAGTATGTTGTAATTATTATTTTATAATTGTGCCACGCCTGCTGTATTTGTATCGGAGAGCACTTGTGTCTTGTCAGGGTTGTGTCTGGAGAATGTTAAAATATATTTGCATATACGTATTCTGTTTAATTATTTCAATTTTATTTTAGATAAACCATATATGATATTAGCATTGTCTTGTTATATTATGTATAACTGGTAGGCTATAAATTCGTAGTTTTGCGTCTATTTGGAGACGAGTTTATACACTACCTTCCTGCTCGAACACCGACAATCTTCTGTTAGCGTTCCTTCCAACCGTTCTTCTTAACGTACGTATTTGAATTATTAGCATGTATCAAGGTACCTGATTGGTGTTACTATCCAATAACATCCAATAACAGTTTGTGTTACATATATATGTTTACAGACTTCAATCGTCTTAATTCTGAATCCAAGACTAGTTACATGCTTACGTAGATACTACTGCCTTTCTCGTAATTTTATATTATTTAAATTTATATTATTTTATATTATTTATAATGGCCTTTCCCCCTCGTGTTATATTTTATATGTTATAACGTTATATACTTGTTCCTTACCATGTGTATATTACGAATATATATGTTTTAATATCCTCTTAATTATTATAGTACAATATTAGCAAGAAATTACATAACAAAAACTTAGAATCAAAAATATTAAAGAAAGAAATTATTAATGTGTTGATTCTGAGAAACTGTAAACTAGATATCTTATTACATTAAGGAGTTATTGTATTAGTTTGTCCGTACAGTACAGTGTATTGCTTCACCCAGCAAGTCATGCCATCCCATCGAGTCGACGCTGACTGGCTGATGCTCTTGTCTTTGTGTGACAGACCAGGGCTGGCTGTTTGTCCTCAGACTCGGAGACTTGGATTTTAACTACGAGGCGAGCAACATCGTGCCTCTTCTGTGGCCTCTCCGCTTATTGCCGTTGACAGGTTTAAGAGCACTAAGGACAGATATTTCTTGATTATATGAATCTCCAATTTCGGTAATGTTGCATTAAATTACTTTGCTTCGGTTTGTTTTGTGCTCTCCTTAGGCATATGTTGGTTGCGAAAAGTATTTTCTGGATTTAATACAATGTGCGGTTAACTAAATTCTCTTTAGAATTATTCACTTGAACTGTGCGTTTAGTAATGGAGTTTAAGTAATAAGTGTTAAGGTAGTTTGAAGTTGGTACGGTTTATCTGCTCATAACAGTGATTGTATTCAGATCGTCGTACATTGTAAATGATTGCTCCATATTTTATAGCCTGCTAGATACTAATATTAATTGTGAAAATTCTTTTTACGTGCTGTTAATTTTTTGTGATGTAATCTCCGTAAGTACCAAAACTTTATCCCTATGAAACAATCCACGGGTCCTACGCTACTACCGATACAATAAAGGTAGCAAAAAGGAATAAATAAATAAATAAGTAAATAAATAAGGAAAAGCATTTTAACAAATACTAAACTTGTATTTATGTTCATTATCTTTCAAAGACTAAACAGAAATATTTACAATAAAATTCTTTTATCAGAAACTCCATATACACGGAAAATTATTTTTAACTAACTTGAAATGACTTAACGATTTTAATTAAAGTACAATACGTTTAATACATACTGATAACAAGAGATATAAAAAACCTTACTTCATTAAAAATGTAATAGTCGGCCAGGTATGAATGCGTTCGGTGGAAAGAGGAACTAAACAGTTACTGAACAAGTATGCGGGACATCGGAAGGACAATTGGGTAAAGAAAGCTTCCAGATTCGAGTTGCACTTATTAGCAAGGCTGACGCCTGCAAATGTACTACTATTTTAATTGTGAAATGTACGTTGCACTATCGCCTTGTCACTTGCTCCCCTCTTATCCTAGAGCTTGGTGATGTCAACAAAAATAGTTGTGCCCTCCTTCACGCATACTCATATTGTGGTGCATTTCATTAGAACACATAATATATGTCAAATACATCTTTTGTCACAATATCTTTTTCCGAGGATTTCATGACTACTAGTTTGAATGTTCTGTATATTATTTATCACAGCATTTTTTAAGTGTTAGGCCTCCAATTACTTGTTTCTCGCGATGTCGCACAGAGAGTATGGAATTTCAAACCTAGCATATAGCGAACCACTTTTTAAGATTCGACTAACGCTTCAGCCTCCCTTATACCACCTGTACCTACAACGAAATGTGTAACTAAATTATTCGTGCAAACGTTTATCTCGATTAACAAGAAGTAGATAAAAAGTAAGATTTTGTAGAAATTGTTAGCATAAGAGAGATAAAAATAAGTGATATTGGATGCAGAAGGTTATACAAGTATAACTTATCAGATTTTTAAAAAATGTTTTGGACACTAGCTTTATATGCAATAAGGTATGAATCTAGTATCGAAATTTTTTAAAGTTTGAAATTTTAATTTTAGCATTTGTTTTTCTCGGCATTTTCGCTTAATAAAAATTCCTCTGACACTTTTATATTTCAAAAGCTTATACAATTAAGACATATAAACGTTCTGTAAATTAGAGTTATTATTTTTAAACTATTATGAAGTGTAAACAACAACTGCAGCATTATGTCCCTTTATAAAGCGTTTTCACTTAAAAAATCGGATGTGTTGCAATTATAGAACATTATCTTTCCTATATTATTTCCTTTCACATTATTCTTCAAATTATGCGTTGAAAAATTGTTTTATCTACATCTTGTTATTCACGATAAATGTTTTCAGAAATGTTTTCAATGTGCATCTTTCATACCTTTACAGAAAAATGCAGGATGCTAGTATGACAGTTACACATGTAAAAAAGCTGGCAATATGTATGTTTGAGTTGACATTTTGAATATACTTTGCATGGTCTAATGAAAACTAGCGAGCACAACATTTCAAAAGTGTGTTCTTAAAACACTGTAACATTTCAACAAAATATGTCTCATAAGGCTACAAAAGTGTGTTTGAATAAAACATTAAATATGTTATTAATTTTTAAACAATGAACATTTATTTGTTTTGGATGCACAGTTATACAAAATTCAAACTAAATGGAGGTATATTCATTGATTTTTACCCACAATTAAATTACTAATTATCTAAGTATGAGAAATACATAATAATTTCAGTATTTTGAGAAATTATGAGAAAGAAAATATAAAGCAACATTTTCAATGTAGCTTGTAGTTGGTATCTTTCTTTGAAATCTTCGCTTTACATCCTTAGAATCTACTGAACTAAATATCAGGTTTGGTGTTTATCTAGCCTGTTTTTGAGTTATGATATTCATAGACCCAGGCGCATACACAAGGATATTATAAAATTTTCTATTTTGGGTCAGGAGAGTCCTGTGTGATCTTGATATTGTATTTTTGAGCGGTATGCGATGTTTCCTATATCATAAGTGATTGTTAGAGAATGCAATAAGTATATTTTTGATGTTATACTATTTCTGTGAATCCCAAAATCTTTATGTGAAACACTTCCTACAAAGGATGTTATATTCAAATCAGATTATTGACCAGCTCTGTGTATTTGAAAAACTTCTTGAAGGTAATTCACCCGTGAAAACCCTAAAACTACACAGTTTTCGTTTAAGAGGCTTTAAATATTTTGGTAATGCAATATATAGGCTGCGTAGAAAGTTAAATGAGACATGTAGATTTGTCTCACATATGTGTATTCTTCATATTCGTAATTTAATAAACTTTAACAGGTTCATTAAAAATTTACCTCATGTAAAAGATTTTGTTGCTTCCTTTTAAAAGTTTTAGTTTGGATTTAGTGAAAGACTCCATTGAGTTTTTTAAAATTCAAATAAATCTGCGAGTTTAAAGAAATAAACCCTTCTGTTTGTTGTATTACCAAAATAAAAAGATTTACAAAATTAAAGTAATAGACAATCTAGAAAATTAGAATGTATTTATTGAGAATTAATGAAGAATTGGAAGATAATCGATCAAACATTTTAACACTTAGGGCATTTTAAGTAATAAGGAGTTGCAAATAAATTTTTGAAATGTGAAATGTAGTATTACGTTCAGAAGCATTTAATTGGTTATATAGAGCTTTAAGTACTTCATACTTAAATTAAACCGCCAAATGTGTGAACGTAGCATTAAAAACACATTAAATACTAATATTAATTACTCCAAAGAGTTACGTATAAAATAAATGAAAGTTATACTTTAAAACAGCCCGCATAAATATCGCAGTATGACCCTAAACAAACAAATAGGTCATAAGCTTAGGAAAATGCAGCAGTAATATCTCATATCTTTAGGATTTGATGATAATTTAAAAATAATGAAGTGTCCTTCTTTAGCTCTGCATACATTTTATTCCTTGCATTTTTACATAAGAACTTTTTCTTACTCTTTCCCACTACCTCTTAGCCAGGTCATTTACTTTTTCTTTTATAGTGGCGTGACCTCGTTCCAAAAAAGCTCAGCTTCAGCTCTTCATTTTAATTAAAATCGTGTTCAATATGCGTTACTTTCCTGAAACGAGAATAGAGGTGGTACGAGAACTGGGCTGAAAGGGTATGCGAATGCGCAGTCCTTGTGCGTAAGCAAAATTGTGAATAATGAAGAAAGATTATATTTTTCTAACTCCGGCGGCACAACGGTGTGGTTATCTACTCAAGAAATTTTAAACTCAATGCGATGCGGTAAGAGAAACATTTTTGTTTTGTCTCACGTGTTGTGAGCACGGATTTGAACCCTGAAAGTATCAAGTAGCATGGCGGAGGCTTTTATAGGAGATTTTCCTTCAGATCCTAAGACGCAAATAACGTAGCCTTAGTGCACTACTATGTTAGGCAACAATATGTGCGCGTGTTCGATTTATTCGTTCATTCATTCTGGATGAAAAATTAATCATTAATAGTTTCATGTTAAATGATAGATCAATATATCTTCTCTGCTTTTTTCTTTACTCTTCGTCTCACGTATAGCTTTGATTACCTGTTATCTAGGCCGTCTTCCTTCCTAAACTGCTTACCATTGGCATTCCTTTCTGTAGAGATTTTTATTATTTTCTTGGTTTTGGTAACTTTGTGGCAACTACTAGTGCAATACAGCTGTGCTGATTGTCAAGTGCTTTTCTTTCATACTGTGGCCACGGCACGGCTTTTCGCGCGCCGGCCGCCGCAGCTCGGACTGCCGCCGAAACACTTATAACATTCACGCAACTTGCTCACATCCTTATACTTACAATTATAAGCAAAATAAGCACATATCTTATCACAAGAGATTTTGGAAATGTTGTCCTACTCTATGCACACAATTGTGACATACATAGCCGTTTGTGAAAATTGCAACACCAAGAAAGAATTTCCCAAACTTGGTGGCAGTGTAGAAGAGTGTGCAAGCAATAAGTGATAGGTTTGTAGAGAGATGAGGTACACGTAGTCCGAGCAGAGCCCTCTCGCGACGGTCCGACAAGATCAGTGTTGCGCCCAGTGTAGTCAGTGCAGAGCTTTCAAAGAAGGTGGAAACAATAAAGTAATGCCAGGTTGCCTCGTCGAAGTTAAAGGGAGCGCTATCGGTATGTTAGTGTGTTCGAACAAGGCAGAATGATCGGTCTCCGGGAAGCGGATTTGTCATGTCGTGACATTTCGCCTCGTACAGGGCATGCTGCTATGACAGTGATGCGTGTGTGGAAGCAGTGGATAGATGAAGGTCGAACGCAGTGAAGAGCGGGTACTGGACCACGGATCATGACCACAGCACGGCATTACCGTCATCTTGTCCGCATAGCCATAACGGATCGTACAGCTTCATCCACAGGGTTAGGCTTGACGCTGGTGCACTGCAACAGGTGTAAACTTGTCTGCATCAACGGTTCGTCACCGTCTGCTGCAGGTTAGACTGATTGCATGCAAGCCATTACGTCGGCTTCCTTTGTCCAGAAACCACAAGCTCTTCCGACTGTAATGGGCACGTGAACAATGTCACTGGGGTGCTGAGTGACAAAATGTAGTCTTTTCGGACGAGTCCTGCTTCAACGTGTCCTCAGTGATGGTCGCATACGTGTCCGGCGGTACTGTGGTGACCGCAACCTGGAGGGTTGCATTGTTGAACGGCTTAGCGGACAAATACCAGGTGTGATGGTTTGGGGCACACCATTGGTACAACAACCGATCTCGCCTCTTACGCATTGAGGGCACTTTGAACAGCAACCGGTACCTAACGGTGGTTGTAGAGCTGGAGGTACTCCCCCTGCTTCAGGCATCTCCACAGGTCATATTTCAACAGGACAATGCCCGGCCACATATTGCTAGAATACAAGCCTTCTTCAAATAGCGACGGGTACCATTGCTTCCCTGGCCTGCACGTTCACCTGACATGTCGCCCATTGAGCATGTCTGGGATATGGTTGGTCGGCACCTGGTGCGTCACGGTTCTCCAGTAACCACTGCCACGTATTTGTTAGCTCGAATACAAACTGCGTGGAGGGAAATCCCTCAGTAACTTATTCAGAACCTTTTATACACAATGCCACGGCGTATAGCAGCTCTAATTGCAGCTCATGGAAGCCACACCAAATACTGAATATTAGGGCTCAAAGGTCCTGCATAGATTTGAAAAGTTTATCATTTGTTACTTGTCATGTACCTAACCTGTGGTATTAAATTCATTGAATTCATGCGTTTCTTTGTTGTTGTTGTTGCAATTTTCACAAACGGCAGTGTATATTCATGAAGTTTTCATTCACACTGGAGAGTTTAATACCGAAATTGAATGAATTCCTCGTCTGATGTTTTCTTTTAGTTCTTTTAATGTTGCTGTTGGTCCCAGATACCATATTTTTCAGATACGGGTATATTTTATGAAACGATGAAGCAATTATCTCATGCTTAACATTTTTCTCTGGCGAAGCCTGGTTCCAGTTATATGACTGTTTCCTCGCAATATAAAATATATTGGAGTACAGAGAAACCCAATATAAAAAAGAGATTCCCTTGCATGTTGCGAAAACCGATGTGCAGTAAATGCATACCGAATAATAACACTTGCATTTCTTGAGCAAATAACAAATGCAGATACAGGAAAGATTTACCCACACCTTTTTTGAACAACTGATCGACGTTGAAAACCAGTCTTGAGTTTTTGCAACATGCTGATCGGTCATTAAATTTAAATCGGAAAAGTTTTGAAGATAGGATAATTAAAAAATAATCACGGCCATCAGGATCCCCTAAATTAGTCCTAGTTGTTTTAGTGGTGGGGGAACTTGTGCATATTATTATTATTATTATTATTATTATTATTATTATTATTATTATTATTATTATTATTATTATTATTATTTTAACTATGAGAAAGGGAGGCGGTTACTGGAATATCATAAATGCTTTGGCGGAAGTCCGAGCTAACGGCCAGCCAGCGTGTGAACCGCCGTGCGGTGGCCACAATGTAAAGAAAACACGCTCTAGATTAACGTCTTATAACTATATTATTGCAATATGTACTCAGGTGTCTTCCCACCAGCAATCCTAAAATTTAAGGTCGAATTGCTTGTTCCTTAACCGATAACATACATAAACACACACACACACACACACACACACACGCGCGCGCGCGCACTAATCAGCTTATTTAAAGAAAAATTTCCCGAGCCCAGTCAAGAATGAAAACCTATACCCCTCGCACACTCTCCAGTGTGAATGAAAACTTCATAATATACAACCGTTTGTGAAAATTGCAACAACAATAAAGAAACGCATGAATTCAATGAATTTAATACCACAGGTTAGGTACATGACAAGTAACAAATGATAAACTTTTCAAATCTATACATGACCTTTGAGCCCTAATATTCAGTATTTGGTGTGGCTTCCATGAGCTGCAATTAGAGCTGCTATACGCCGTGGCATTGAGTATAAAATGTTCTGAATAAGTTACTGAGGGATTTCCCTCCACGCAGTTTGTATTCGAGCTCACGGGACCAGGTAAATTTATTAAGAAGACGTTTTTCTCATCCAAGACTACAAACAATTGTTTTGCTTCCTCTGCGTACAGTAGGTAGAGGAAGCCATTTGTGCATACGTTTCTCTTGATAAACATGAACTAGAGAAAAAAAGCTTTCAGTGATACGTGCACATGACTTTTTCTACCCATTCTTCAACAAACTATTATTGAAAACACTTATTCTTCTATCTACTTCACGGTAATCGAGATAACCAATTGTAAGTGATACGTACGGTATTTTAGCGAAATTCGTTAAAGCCATTTTCAGAAAAATAAAAGCTAATAAAACATTTTCCATGTAAAGTGCAGCTTGGGATAGGGAATTTTCTTGAAAACCTCTTTATTACGTCTTTAGAAGAAACGTAACTTAAATACCAATGAGTTATATTATTCACAGACACATACACATAAAGGGTCTTGTTCTAAAAAGGTTTTTTTTTATTGCTCATGTTTCCCAAAACATGTATTTTTGTTAAATCTCATTATCAAATTTGTGTGTGGAATACAATATTCCCCTACTTACTGTAAGTGATCGAGCGAGGTGGCACAGGCGGTAGCGTGTGTGACTCACATTCGGTAGTTCGTGGGTTTGAGTCCCGCGGCCAATCTTCCTGACCAATGCTCTTTCCGGCGGTTTCTCCAGGTCGTTAGACGAGTGCTTGGAAGGTTAATTACATCCACAAATTTCCTGTCCCTCCATTTCACCTCATTCTTATTTCACTTCACCTTTATCTACTTGGAAGTTTCAAAGTTGCAAGTGTAGGTGGGAGTCTCAGCGTTGCATAGCAAGGAAAAGGGATGCTCTGTATGACAGTTCGTCGCCGCAATGAGGCGAGAATCCACATCGAGATGTCAGCTTCATCGGAGCAGAACTGTCTGTTTCAGACAGCACTTTTACGCCGACGGCAACAGCCGACGAAACGGACTGAGACGGGGCACACAGCAGACACACCGGCAATCGTCGAATCGTTGCCGCCAATGCGGAGAGAGCAGCCGGCAGCAGCAGTTCCCGAACCGGCCCAACCTGCATCGCCGCCAGCTACTAGTCCCACTCCTCAGACGGAGCTGGGCAGCTTTTCGAAGAGACAGACCTCTCGGCCTTCTAGGCCGAAGTTGGCCTCTACTGCGACTCAGACGCCGCCAGCTGCTGGCCAGCTGCTCACCAACGGAAGCGGGCCAGCAACCAACCGCCGCCGCCTCTGCTTCTACACAAAAGCAGAGCCAACTGACGCCGCCAACCGCCTGCCCAGTACTTTCAATAGCGTTGGGACTCCAACCGACGCCGGCACACGTGCAGATGGATGGTCGCCACAGCGCCGTCATCTGTGGCGTGCCCCGAGATCTCTCAACACACTTCTTGCTGGAAGCTGCCAGACTACACTGGCGCTCAGCAATACGGGCTTCACGCATAGTCTCTCCAAGAGGCCCAACGTTGCTGGTGCGCTTGCACCTGGGCGTCGCATCGGACGTCACACTGGCCATAACCTCCGGCCTGCCTATTCTTGGGCAGATCCTAGGGGTAGAGGCCATTTGGAGAGAACGCTCGGTGACCTGCTGCCGCTACTGTGCCCTCGGCCACTCAGCGCAGGCCTGCAGCGCAGCTCCCAGATGCCACTACAGTGGGTCAGGCTCCTTCACGACGGCCTGCACCCAACACGACCTCACCAGACGCCGCCGCTTCTGCAGCACCTGCTCCGGCAACACACATTTTACAGGACAGGCGCAATGCCCCTGTATCCCCGGAGCAGACAACAGGAAATACAACCTACGGCAACACCAGCTATTACAGACAGTAACCTGACGTAGCCCTCAGGTAGGGCTCAGCACTCGACAAGTGGCATCACAGACACAGCGCACGACGGACTTCAAGGGCTCCTGTCAGCCATACAGGCAGGAATAAAAGACCTCTCTATACAACAGGTTTAGCTACGCAGTGCAACCTTCACACGTCTCTCGGCTGTGGAGGCCAAGCAGCGAACCGCAGCCAGGGTTATCAGCGCACTCACCAATAGTAACACCGAACTTCAGGACGACGACGGGGTGTTCGCGTCTGCCCAGCGCAAGCTGGAACGAATCAAGTGCAACCGCGTCGCTTTACCGACAGCGATGACCGACCAACGCGACTGGGTGCCCTTGGGGTCTCAGTCGTGGGGATTCGAGAGCTCCAAACGACTACAAACAACGCCATTAGTCAGAATTTCAAGGGACTTCATGACCACTTCAACCAAAGGCTACACCTTAATCCGTAACTTCCTGGTGTGATGCCACACTCCGCTCAATCCTCTACCTTACCACATAACTCCTATTGAAAATCCAAGTGTCACTAATCCTTCAGAATATCACCTGGAATCCCTACTATTCTCACCTTAACTTCGCTGCGGGGGCCGGCTGGGCCCTGGTCAAGTCTGTCTCCCGGCAATAATTCCTTACTACCCTGGTGACCGCACTGCGGCCCAGTCCCATGCGCGGGTGCTGTAGACGGTACCGCTGCAAACCTTCTCCTTTCTTACTCCGGTGGAAGAGTTTTTAGTGTGTATGCCAATACATTGGCAAGTCCCACACTCCCGTTCTGACTCCCATCGGGACTGGTTAGTGATTAAATCATTTTCTCCTCCACTCGAAAAAAATGAAGCGGTCTCTGAGTCCCGAACCTATCAGTGGGATTTGCAAGCCTGTAAGGGGGAGGGGAACCGATTATACCAGCTACTATTCGGGGAGTTTCAACCTGGAGTATGTAGGGACCCTACCCTCTGCTCTGTCATGCCTCTTGATCCGCTCGCGCTCTGTCTCCGCTCACCTCACTCCTGAAGTAAAATTAATTAAGTTTGTTGATTTGGGTTGAGTCGATGAAGTATCGCAGCTGGATCCTCTGGATGCTCTTTAAGGCTCCTTTTCTGTTTCCTTTTTCCTTTCCCCTTCTCCCTCAGTATTTTTTGTGTTTATGTCCGTGCTCAGCTCCTGTTTCCTTTCTCCTTTTCCCTTTTTCCTCACTGGTTTTTGTGTTTGTGTGCGCTTTCTATTGGTTTCCTCCCCCCTTTGTCTTGCGTTTTTTCTGTTTTTCCATGTTTTGCGATTCTTTTAGCTCCTTAAGCATAAGTCGATTTATACCCGCCAATATCCTTATTATAAAATTATAATTCTAGTGGGCCCAGGTAGTTTTATGCAGTATAGGGCTTTGCCCTCCTGTATATTTATGCTGTACATTCGTACGGAACTCTATGCTATCATAGATTTATTCCCCATATTGTATCCTTTACTTGTAACATTCATTTGTTCTTATCACAATCACAATAATATTGCATTTATTGGATGTTTATTTGGATCCGGTGATCACAAGTGGGTACGTCTGTTCCAAATAATGCTTGCTCTTTTGCCCTTGTGGGGCACGTCGGTGATTGCGCTTTGTTGCTGGATTTTTTATATACCTAAGACGTCTTATTTTATCTGGCGCCAGACTTATTTTATGTAAGTTTATACTACTACGTTCTTTAGTTTTATGGTTACATTTTATCCTGTTTTACATTGTTCTTATTTTTACTTTTATCGTTAAGTTTTGCCTTGATTACCTACCTCTGTCTGCCTCTTTTTGCTCTTCATAATTGCAGAATTTTCCCCACTACGGTGCACCCTATTCTACTTTGGGATTGTAAGGGGATTTTCCAAGTTCCGTGCCCCCTACCTTGCTCGCCACTTATTTTGTGCTCCTATTTTCATACCTGATGCGGGTGACCTTATGCTGCCCCTGCCTGAGACTGCTTGCTTTCTCCTGGAGAGGGAATTGCACCAATTTGGTCCCCTTACTCGTTTATGTAGTTCATGGAGATAAAGTTAGTTTGCGAGCTCAGTGATGAACCAGCCAGAGATGACATCTCGCCAAATCGTAGGAATAGGTTGGGGCGATTTGTATCAAGGAGTTACACTCTCGAGCACATCATTACAAGACGTCACCGGTCACGTGTGGGTTGTGACCTACTCACTCATGGTCGGATGGTTTATGACTGCATAGTTTATTCGATCTGATTTTGCAGTGATATTTTGTGCCAGTGGTGAGAGATCGTTATGCGGATTAAAAATAATTTCTATTCAGATAGCATCTTTTAAAATTTTTTGTTTGCATTTTTTCACTTAAACACTCAGAGGTGGGTTTCAAGTGAATAAATATTTTTATTGTGAATGGTTAGAGAACTAGTAATTATTTACACACAAACATACACATGTACACGGGTGGACCATTTAAGTTGAGACTTAAACGTTGTAGAACAAAATGTTTTTAATAAAAGTAAAGATAATTGGTGGTGTTTTGTTTGGAGGACGTTATGATAGTCATTTTAGGGTCAATTATGTTTTAAATGGGACACTACAATTAGGTTTAAATTGACCGTAAAATGACCATCACAAGGTTCCCGTAAATAAAACACGCCTAATGACATTTACTTCCCCCCTAATATCAAGCAACTTTTATTCAAGAAATTTCTTTCTACAACGCTTAGTTTTGGAGATGTTATACCGGCTCAACTTAAATAGTCCAACCTCTTTATGTATATATGAGATAAAACAAAATAGTCTCGAAAGTCAGAAACTGAGTGCAGGTCTTATGAACATAACATAATTTGTATTTCAAAAACTATAAATAGCACCAGGTTCTACAGCAGAGTTTTGAGAAAACATTTGTATAATATGGAATTCTAACGGTCCATTTCGTGAAGAAGGAATTGAAAAACTTTGCTTTTAAAAAATATTGTAATTATACTCTTATAAATCGGAACTTTATTAATGTATTCCTGTCAGCCATTATCGTTCCTTGTCAGGCAAAAAATTATTAATTTTACATAGCATTTAATCGCAAATACTGAAACTGACGTAGAATTATCTTATAGAAAAAGCAGTGAATTTAAGTACTTGTTGAGTAATTTTCCTTAGGTAGGCAATTGCCCTAGAAAGGAAGGAAAACATTAATAACGTTCCGTGTAAGGATCATTGTTTTAATAAATATATTTGTAACTTTCCCAGGAAAAATTCCACTTGCCTCACGTAAAAGATTTTTACCAATGTCTCCAGGAGACAAAACATTACTGATTTAATTGTTGGAACGCGAGATAATGTATATCCTGTTCTTTGTTTGATCCATTAGAGGAAATAAATTTGGCAATGAATTATTTTTACTCGTATTTACTTTTTAATCTGGTAATCCTAGTTGTTCATTTCCTAAGCCACGGTCCAGTCTGGGGAATTTTTAGGGAGTATTAGACCAGTGATATATATTGCAGAAAGTGATATAGGTCAAGTTCTAATTAACATCTAAAGTATATATATAAATGATCAAGGCAAAGTTGACGACACAGATGTTGTTTTAAAACTATATTAATAAATAAGTATGATACACAATGCATAATAAATACACAATGCATCAATTTTCCCCAGTCATTCCATGGAATCTCCAATTTACCATTCCTTAGTAAGTTTTACAAATTATTTTGGTCCTTTTACTAATATCTGCTTCACCCCTCCCTCCCGGGGGCGCAAACGGTCTCTTAGGTCGAAGTGCTAAGACCACCTCCCCTCCTGGTCATATGTCATACGTCATACTGTAAGTACTGCTGTGGAATGATTTATCGAGGGATATAAAAATAAGCAACAGTGGGTAGAGAAAGTGATGTGCATATAATGCGATATTGGTTTATTTTTTCGGAGTAAAGTTACATTCTTTATGTAATTTTCAGTTCATCTCTCGTTTACCTCTATAAGAAATGACATGTACGCCATCTTGAAACACAATGTATAAATGTTTATATCAGCACGTTCCTTTAGTCCCTCATGCGGTATCCATGTTGATTACAAAAACACTAACACTGCAGCTAATTCTGTAACCAATTCCAGCAGCCCTGCGAAATGAATTCAATTGACGGTGGAGTGGACGTTTGCTAATGAAACAGTTCTTGTTTAGCATATGTTGGTTAAAGCCGCAACCAAAAATGTTTGCTGCTGCTGTTTTCCGCAGTAACTCCTTTAGATCTTGATAGAATGCTTCCCACGCCCGCATTTTCTCATATTAACTTAACTTTAACCTGTATTACATGTAGTAGTAGTGGTGGTGGTGGTGGTGGTGGTGGTGGAGGTGGTGGTGGTTTTATTGTGATCAGTTTCAGTCTACTCTTGTACAATACAACAATCGCATGGGCCTCATTGTCGTACATGCTTTTCCTGTCCCTATAATCTAATACTGTGTGTATAATACTAAATACATGTTGGTCTTCGTGGCTGGAATCGCTGCCTGTCGCAGCTCCTTACCTTCTACACGATGATGATTGGGTATCGGTACTTAGTATCCGCAACCCCGTGCATAGGATCAAACCCGGGCGAATTTTTGTTGGGAACCAGATCACCACGCTCTTGCCCACTGTGCCACGTCGCAGGACTTTTTTTATAAATTACTGTGTGAAATTTGTTGGCTAAAGATACAATAAAAATCTGATGTGATACATTCATATGACTTTCTCTACCCTCTATCGTTTATAAGTGGGTAGACAAGTTATTCTTACTAAAGCTCATTTTTCTATCTATTACATATTAATCCAAATAAACCTTTGCAAATATATATTACACATTTCATTATAGGTACAAAGAACAGCGGAGGTTAAATGTTTAAGAACTGAACGCTATATGCCGGCCTTAATTTCCATACTGTTTCCAAACAATCGCGAGAAACATGTTGAGCGAAGGTCTACCAGGGCAAGAGCATTAACCCAAGCCCCCTGAACCCAGGACTAGTGCCAGCCGGGTGACTCTCTAACTGTGGGGGTCTAAAAGTCCCTCCCCCCGCTTACGCGAGGATGGAAGTCAATATGCCACTTACGCGCGTCACCCCGAAACGGTAGGGCCGACAGCAATCTAGCATGCCGTCTACCAACTCTCACTCATGGTTGGTGCCGGAGAACGTCGGGGCGTCTCACATTCCCGCCTGGGCGGAAAACCAGCCAGGCGTGCCCAATCTCCCATGGGTATCGGGAACCACTGTCCCGCCGAGTCTAACCCAATCTGAACAGCTCCCCAACGAGAGGGCTCGAATGTTCGGCCCGACGTACTTCTAGTAACGTCAGAAGTACCACGAGTGCTCAGGGTCCGCAGCGCCCGCACCACGGCAGCTGAAGGGATCGGAACCCCCCTTTAAAAAACATGTATTGAACAATTCGAACCTTTAATAATGGATATCTCAAGAAGGGTTTATGCCACAGGAAAAAACTTATTTTAAGTAAATTATGTGTTTTAAAGTGATCTACATGTTTTGTATAGTACATTTTCGTCTATCGCTTAATTGTATTAGTTATCTAAGATAAAACAAAATTTCTTCCGAATGATGACCTCACAGCCTATTCCCAGAAAATTTAAGATATACATTTTATTTGCCATATAAATATCTTTAACATGTGATGTTTTAATAAAAATCGTTATAGCTATTTTTTAAAAAATAAAAATTTTCGAAAAAAGTATTCCACCTAAACGGTAGTTGGGATGGGAGTATCTTCTTGAAAATATTCGTGTCATATCTCTGGAAGTAACTGGACCTAAATACCAAGTGTATTTTCGTTTTTGAGATATGCTGTTCACACACACAGACACACTGACACACACGAAACGTTTTCTAAAAATACTTTTTTGGGGATTCAGGGGCATAAAAACAGTATTTTCGCTGAAATCTCGATATCGAATTTTAGGGTGGAATGCAAGACTTCCTATACTTTCTCTAACTACTAAGAACATGGTAAAGAAAATAAAAAGAGGTAAACTAAGAACATAATGAGTGTAATGAATAAGAAAATTGTGTGATGAATATTTGGGATAGAACCTGGGTTAGCTCCAAGCCATTAAAATTTGTAAGTATTTGGAATAAATAAATATTTAGACCGTGTGTGAGCCGTTCTCGACCTGGAATGTGTAAGATTTGTAAAGGAATAAATAAATATATGTATTAATATCCTGCATTGCATAAGTGAACCATCAGAAATTTCCACATAAAGAAAATAATTACCTGAGAAAACCAAAAAGGCATTCAGGAAGTTATAAACACTTTTGATGTTAACAGCGTAGTGGATGAACATGGCACGATATCTCGACTTTATTTCACTAATTATGCCATATTCGGAATATAATTTGCGTGGTCGGTACATTTTACTGTTCTACGTGTTAGGAGAGACTTTGAAGCTAACAATAGCTGCTCAATGACAGCTGTAATATAGAAGAGGGTTTAACTCATCCAGGTATAATCGCCACTCTAAAGCAGAAACGTGTCCTACAGAAGTCTGTGTTTTAAACACTGTGAGAACTCTCTACATATCTATACTTAAAGCAAATTGAAGCATAATTTAAAATAGGTAAAAACAGGCTTGTTAATTATTGTTAAACTGCAATCCAGGGCATACTTCATTACAGATGTCCAACTAGGGATATTTTCTACCAAGTCCTAACATCCTGGTTGTTACTTAATGTTCCAAATGAGCTTTACAGAAGCTGATTTTTTAAGAGATATTTAAGAATGTTTCAATAATGCGTACATAGAATATCGAGTTTGCATCACAAGCTTAATTTTAAACGTTATAAATTTTGTTACCGCTAATTCGTCTTTTTTAATTACACTGTAAGGGAAATACTCACCTCTCACTTGGTAAAGGTAGTAATATTGGAAATAACTTGAAAAAATAGACTATGCAATATACAAAAAATAAGGGTTACTAAGAGAATAATGCAATATAAATACATAATAGTACATACATAATAGTACATATATATACACTCTGCTTAGTCTGAGTAATCATTGTGAATGCAAACTTTATATGCTCGGTGTTTCCAAAATTCTGTCCAATTTGTTCGAATAGGCAACCCAAATGACATCATAGATGATATAATATATACACTGCTTTGTTATTACATTGCATACGATTGCTTGTTTCTATTTCAGCTATTCTAAACCCTTCTGGTATTGTCAACACCATCACAGCGTACCAGGCCAGTGAATTTGGTGTACTAACAATTAGCTTTGATTGTTACATCAATCTACCGGCATATTGTAAGTGTATTACAAAATTGATACTAATGCAATACTCCATCATAGATATAATAATAATAGTAATAATAATAATAATAATAATAATTAATATCTTTCGTTCCCTTTTCCTGTACTCTTCACCCTTTTTGCGTGCATAGTGTTGCAATTAAGACCCGCGAAGCAGGCCCTTTTCCCCTCCCAAACTCACTACACTATCGAACACAGGACTCTCTTCTCTCTTCCTCAATCCTCGCTCATTGTCGAACATGCGTCACCTCTTTCCTATTGCCCACTAACCTGTCGAACACAGGACTCCCTTCTCTCTTCCTCAATCGCGCACTTAATTGTCGATCACGCGTCACCTCTATTCCTATCGCTCACCAACGTGTCGAACACAGGTCTCGCTACGCAGAACTCGTTGAGTAAACAGCATACACCTCAACTAAATTTTCTAATAACGCCTTAGCCTTTATAGCCGTACAAGAGCGCCTAGAAGATATATCCAGGGTGCGAGAAGGATTTACATTTCTAGAAATGTTCTCCTTGCCCCTCGATTGTGTACCGGATGTTTCGTTAGCCGATAACGCCTCCCCCTCCCCAAATGAGGATATGCCGGCTGGCAATGGAGAACACGCCCGCTAAACACGGCGCGGAAGGCTGGCTCTGTCTTAATAATAATAATAATAATAATAATAATAATAATAATAATAATAATAATAATAATAATATAATAATATAATCATAATATAATAATAATAAAGTCCATCATGAACCATACTTATAAAAATTGTATGTGTTAAACTCACCTAACTTTCTCTACGCTTCTACAAACTATTTTTACAAATGCTTATTCTTCACCTACTTCACGTTAATTGAGACAAACATCTTATTACTAATTTTCTTGTAACTGAAAGAGGAATATGGTAGGCAGTCAAATGTTTTAAGAGCTGGTTGCTATGTAGAGCATGCCATTCCCTTTTGCATGTCCAAGATAAAAAAAAAACCGAATAACGAATTCCCATTTGAGAAAAAGTATAAGTATTGCAAAATTTTATAAATAACAAGGAATATCTCGAAAATGGTTCAGTCTACAAAACATATGTACATATGACAGAAATTGTTTGTTATAAGACGTTTACTTATTTTTAATTTAGGTTTGTTTATTTTTTTAGTATGTGCGAGCATAGGATTTTGTTTTAACGAGATCTACATTTTTGTGTAGTAAACTTTTGTCTATCTCTTGAGGTTTACCAGTTGTGTAAAAGCCATTCAGAAAGAAGAGGACTTTTGGGGATATTCTCAGAAAATTCGAGATATACATTTTATTTGTCATGAAATTATCTTAAATATACGATATTTTAATCAAAATGTTACGAAATGTTTGTCCATAAATAACCTCAAATTAATAAACACAGACTGCTTGTATGCGTGACATGGAAAGCAAAGCACAATTTGAATACCGTAGAACAGTTTTTGTGGAGGAAATAAAAAATAATCCTGTAAAATACGTAATCGCTGCATGAAAGTTCAACTTTCATATATAAATTACATGTTTCATTGAACCCTACATATTGTGCAATAACGTATTGTCTATTTCAGTGTTTTATCCAGAGTACAAAATTATATAAAATGTATTTGAATGGACAGGGCTTTTCAGGTTATTCTAAGAAAACAGGTAGACCTTTTGTTAGCCCTTGAACATTTAGTAAGGAGTATTTTAGAAGGAGTTTTATCGTATTTCGACTGTTGGGGAGCCAACTTGGAGTAGTTGCAACTGCACGTATGGTACCCGGTAGTCTTTGTTTAAAAAAAAAAGTTTAAAAAATATTAACTTTGTAATTTTTACTGTTTCTTTAAATATTATATATGCATGTTTGCCTCGGCTGCGTCAGTATTTATTTTTAGAGCTATGAATTTCTTAACAAGGTTTGTGGTGCGACTGAAAAATGTAGGCTTACACAGATTATAATTTTTAATTCACTCCGTTTTAGTAATTCTTCACACAATTCAAACAAAACTTCAGTGATATAGACAGCTGTGATAATTCTTTTATTAATTATTTGCACCTTTTAACACGTAAACTATTTTCGTCTCACACGAATACGTATGAAATTTCTGGAGGACACATCTCGTGTCTGATTAGTAACATTGTCTGCTAGCAACGCGTCCAGTTATGAGCACTATCTACAAGCAACTGACTTGATTTCAACCGCTAAATTTTTAAATTTCTTTATTTCAAGTCTCTGATTGGCTATTCCTAATCCAATAGAATACTTTTATTTAACTTAAGCTTTTTTCTGGTTGTTGATTGGCTATTTTATAAACTGTCTCAAAATTTACATTATTGTTGCTCCAATAATGACTAGTAGCATTATTAAACTCTTACTCATTATTGCCTCAATGTTACCTAATTGCTACCTCATTGTTAGTAAATTTGTACCTATTATTCTCACAGCTCCTACATTATTAAATTACGTAATACATTCACATAACATTATTGAACATGTATACAATAATATAAATATATACAATGACTGTAATATACACTTTTTATATATTGTTACATACAGATATTGCTTTAAGGCGGACTGTTATTATATTTTTTATTATATAAGTTGACTAAAATCATTTAAGTGTTAAAAATACTGCCTCAACATATTGGAATGTTTTAATCAAAACCGATGAAGGCTCGCATTCAGCAGACTCCGGGTTCGATTACCGTCGCGTCGGCCACTCTGAACAAGCGTGTTTTCGTGGTTTCCCCGGGGCGGCAAATGCTGGTGTGATTCACCTTCTAATATGAATTTTCTGTCCATCATTTCCTGTTTCAGCGTTGTAGGACCTGGTGACGATGGCTAGTCTGCTGTGGCACAAGGTCGATGGAATGTGTACTTTGTGCTTTCGTCCCTGGCGCTTGGCGGCACTGCTGGCGCTCCCTTCGCTCCTGGGAGTGTCATCTATTCGCGGGACCCCTGGTTGCGGGAAGCTAAGGCAGGGCTAGCCGGCGTCAGGATTGGCGTTGTTGGAATGTTCTTTCTAGCGCATATCGTCGTCTGGATCTGGTCGCCTTTGGATCTCTCCTTCATCCCATCCTCCCAGGGATAAGTGGATCACAAAGAGCCCCTATGGCCTACATGGGGTGTGTGCCCCAGTTACGGGAGGTCCCTCCGCCCGACTACTTCTAACAACAACTTCTCCATGTAGAGCGTACTTCAGTGGGAGGGATTTATAAAATCTTAACCTGGAATGCTTAAACAAGTTATGGTTCAAAAACAAAATTTGGTGCGCTTCTGATTTTAGGCTTTTGGGTTATTTTGTGTAAATGAGCGCCTACGTACACACACGCACACCTAGAGGAACCTACTTCTTTAGGGTTTGTTGACGTTGGAATTTCTATGTCGAAATTGGGTGGAATACAACACTTCCTCTATTTTAACCTGTTACTATTTGATGGTAGAGAAACTAAAAGTTAAGAAAATACACTTTACACCTATAAGTAGTAATAATTATGAAATAAAATGTCATAAAATTGAAAATCATTATTATAAAATTTATATTATCAAATATTTTACACTGAAATTAAATGGGTGGTGATCCTACATTTTACCATTACGCTGCAGCAAACATAAGAGTGGATATCTAAGTTACATTTTTTACTTGATTCTGAAGCAACACTTTGCCGTGAAGCAATATTTGTAAACATAACACTTTTTAACATGATCACGCAATGCAATCGCTGTAAGGGCCGGTTTTACAAATGTCCCGATAAGCTTTGCTATATTTACTCTCAAAATAATTTTTTCAGAACGATAAACAACGTCCTCCTTCTACAGTCACCGGCTTCCTACGGATAAAAATCTATAAGATAACCTGTAATGGGCTAAGTTTGCATTCTGAATTCAAACCAGAATTGCCTTGCGAAGCAGACAGCCCACAAAATGAGTTAAGTGTTTATCACGTGATTTCTTTTGCCATCATTTTAGAATAGCCTGGAAATGAGGAGGTGGAACAGGGCTCAAAACTTCACTCATGACGACTGCGAAAGACTCTTAAACCTCGTAGAAACATAATTGGAGGGTGAAAATCCTGGGAGACAGTCGCGTCAGAGTTTACATAACCTGTAATTGTATTTTTGTAATGTAATGTGGTATACTTAATATTTGTCGTAACTCACATCACTAAATATCGAGGGTGTATCGCTACCAAAACTGATTAACTTATAGGCTTAAACGTCAAGGACGTGGAGTGAGGTGATACAAGGAAAACTCTTTGCTTCCAAATGATTGTGTAGACAAAAATTTCGAAGTGATTTATTGAGTTCGTATAACATTCTCATAAATTTCCTTCGACTTGTATACCATTAGCAATAAATCAATTTAAATATTGCTTTCATAATACAGCGTATTAACAACAATAACCTTTCACATAAAATATTCAATTTTTCAGAAACTTCTCTGTGCATCATGTAAAAAAAAAACAAATTACCAATAAAACATTCTTAAAGATTAAATTTCTCTAAAACGTTATATAATTGTTACAAGTATGCATAAGAACCATTTGACTCCTTCCCTCTTTCCATAATTCTGCTTAAAAATTGCTCACAAACTTGATCGTCAACATATTACATCGTCAACATATTACAAAATTCAGTTTTAAAGAGAATATGATTAGCTTTACTACTTTGCATGACCTTCGCTTCGCTACAGTTTAAACTACGATACCTACGTACGCCTTCGATTAAAATTTAGAAATTTTCTAGTTACATACTTAAGGTTGAATTTGGAATAAGACATCCCCCTAAAAGTTAGACGTACGCTGCAATTCGCCTGCTCACGAGTCTCCTCCTAGAAAGTTGTCCGTCGACGACTGGGCCTCGCTATCTCTGTCACCTCTCTTGTCCGTCAGCATAGCTGCTCGGTTTCAGTTGGGGAGGGGAGGTACCCGACGTCATCGCTGCTCTTTCTCATGTAGTGGCCAGTGGATGAACTTCTGCCTGCTTATCTGACGTAATCCTTCTAGCGGCGTACTGGTAAATCACCCAAGTTGTAATGCTGGGTGTATATTTCCGGAGGCTGAGGATCTCTCCTAAGGCAGAATCACAGCTTCTGGTCGTAATCTTCGAACTACGTGGGGGGGGGGGGTTGTACAAAACGGCAAAACCACCTCTGTGTTGGTGGCTATTTACTGTTATAGTTCTCATTTCCACATGAGCCTTCTGCTAAACTGAAATCTCTACTGTAATAATATTATAAAGGGAGCAAAAATAGTATGTATATGTATGTAGGTTAATCTTAAAAGACAATCATCCGGTTTTGATAATTCTTTCACCATTGAGAAGCCCGTCTTTGTGACAGACAAGGACTATAAAATACCTTATAATTTCAATTCATAAATTACTAAAATACTAATAAGGGTTTGCAATATACTTGCAAAGACTGCCGGGGGAGAAGTTAAGGAAATCAGACGTTCCGCTTGCGTAAATATCGAGATTTTTCATCCATTATTAGGAATATCCAGATTGTACAAAATTACAATTATCAGGGTTAAAGGGAAGGATTAATTATAAAATCCTCTAGAAGTTTCTGCAATGATTTCATAAACAACAGTAGGTGGTATATGAAATTAATTAAAACATCATCTGAGCTTTGAAAAGCTACCCGTGAAGCGGGTAAGCCAGCTAGTATTTTATAAAAGCAAGCTTATAAAATTTGTCTTTATCCAATGTTTGGAAATAATTTTGTCTCTCTGTTATGACCCTGAATTTCCTCGTCGTACAATAAATACAACTCTACCATGAATACTATTTCTAGTCATAAAAACTGCATCAGTTCCGAGTTGAAACGTGTTATATTCAACTACTTCAACTAGCCGAAAACTTATCGGCAAGGGCGTCTTCCGAGTAGTGCTAACCAGAGATTATAGAATGCCATTTGCTAAGACATTCGATAAATAACTTTATCGGTAGCTTGTAGAACCAGTCCTAAGTCACCAATTATTTTTCCTCCTTGTGTGGCTGCCGTCCTTATCACAACATCCGTCTGGGAAGGTGTTGGCAGCTCAGAAAACTAAGATAGTTTAACAACCGTAGCGTAACAATCGCGGTTATAAAAATTGTAGACCGGAAAATTGGAGGAGAAGACAGAAGACTAGCAGAGGACTTCAAGGCTGTCGCCAGTCCTTCTCCGAACAAATTGTCATTTTTTGGTCTCCCAGCAAGCTCCCCTATTATCTCTAGGACTGCACAATCACCAGGGTAAAAAGTTACTGTTCGTTTATTAGTTAAGACGGTGATATTGGTGTAGAAGTGGAGAGCTAATAAAAGCAGTATTTTGAGGGAAAATACCATTATTCTTTTCTGAGGCTTGCGTAGAGCAAGTCTCTAAGTCCAAATCCCAAACCCACGTGACGTATGGAGTATCTGACTTCATCATTACGTTTTCCGGAGCTGCCAGTTTATTCGTTAAGAATAATATCTTATGTTCACTGCCCTCTTCTGATACTTAAAGATACATTATTTTCCAAATATTACATTTTATTTGTTGGTCAGTTTTTAATTGCGTACACCCAACTCAAAAATTATAAAATATTGTAAGAAAAATACCAACAAACCGGTTATGCGTGACCGATTTGTTTATTCTTATTTTCAGATAGTCATGTTGACAGTTTGTGACCATCATAGTTGTATCAGAAAAGCAACACTGTCCACCGGAAGGCATCAAATCTGTTAAAGTTTTCTTCGGAGGTAAATATTATTGTTACTTAATAACCACCGATTATCACTTTTTATATTATTCTAGCTATTATTGTTATTACAAGTGGGTGTCTATTTAATTTTTTGGATTGCAAGGATCTATACGAAATACAAGTTTGCTGTTGGCAGTGCTGTAAATAAACATATTATTAGATATAGCATTACGTTCCGCCTAGCTCTCATTGTTGGAGGTGTAGTTATTCTTTTAGATAATTGGAAAATAATAATAATAATAATAATAATAATAATAATAATAATAATAATAATAATAATAATAATTAATAATAATAATAATAAGAAGCTGGCCCTTTTAGCGAAAAATCGTCTATGGATTATTATCGTCAGCTCATTGCAATGATGCATTCAGCCAATCATTCTGGATGGCGTAATAAACTTATAATTAATGTGGTAAGATTTGTAATGTAGTATCGTTATTTAACATACTTCCTAACTAACATCACAATCCCCAAGGTAAAAATTTTTCAAATTGGTTAATTTACGGGCCTAAAACGACAATGAGGTAATAAAAGGAGTTTATTCGTTTTCAAATAACTGTGCAGAACAAGCTTTAAATCTTGTTTACTGTATTCATATAAAATTCACATTAGATTCCTTGTACTTTGTAACATAATAGCGTAATTATTGATGGCAATAATTAAATAAATAAATGATAGTAATAATTGCAATAAATAATTTCCGAATATGAAATCAATGTATAATGTAACAAGGTTGAGTTTAAAATTGTCCGAGAAACAGGTCATTAGCGAGTCATGTTAACCAAAGTATTAGCGATTGCCGAAGTAGGGAACGCATAAACTTAAGGATTCTTGAAATTCAGTTAGGATATAAGCTCAGTACGTTTTCAGGCACATAGGCCAATTCTGATAATTAGAGAGGCAAAAGAATTCTGAGAAAGTAAAGGCTGAATTAGTAAGAGTCAGCGAAGCACATGGAGAGAGTTGAATATTGGCCCGGGCTTGAAAGAACGTTGGAAGGGAAAACATTGTAGGCAGAGCTAAAATTAATAGAGGCGTGTAATTTAAATCAGAGAGCTTCTCTGGTACTGGCACTGGTACTTAAATTCGTTTGTGCACATCTTCGTGCACAAAGGTGCGCATTCATTCGTCACTCTTGATACTTGTGGCGACTCGTGTGATATTTTAAGCGTCCAGTGACGCGCTTGTGTGACTTAAGATTTCGCGCCTATTGCAAGAGGTCTCGCCGATAAGCATTTTAACGACTCTGGCAGGTTACGATACTAGTTTCCTTTATTGCGGAAAGCGATATTATAATTTCGAGTGCTGAAATTCACAGCCAGTCTATTTCTTCATCTCAAACGGTCGGGAACTCACTTCAATAACTTAAATATTAGTTCACAACCTATTTATCAGTCAATTTAAACTGGTGTTGTCTTTTCACAATACATCCACGCATACCTTGAGAGATAAAGCTCGTATCCATGCCACTAGAGCAGCTGGCGCACAAGACAACAGAAGGAGCTACGAGATCACGACAGCAGAAATTGAAGGAAAGTATATCCGGCTTCAAAATTGACGATCATTCGTTCCCATATCAATCATTAATAAGAAAAATACGTTTAACACCACCTTTCGTGCTATAAAACGATAAAAGCAATACATCTTGAATTTCTATATATTTAGTGTAACACAAAATTCCTTATGTATAAAATCTAAACGATGAATAATATAAAAATCATTCAACAACTCAGATTTCTCAAAAATTACACATACTGTTAACAATAACCAATTTAATATGTGCCATTATAACCATCAGCACTTCCCTAGTTAAAGGATTTCCCTGTGGATTTCTTACAAATTCCTTATCATCTGACAATTACGAAAGTCACAAATTTGGAAGAATTTAGCTACCATTTACAATCTGTATGGCCTTTGTTTCCCTACGCAACTAGTACTGTATTTCCGAACTGTACGTGCGTACCTGTTAAAATGAAATTTGCCATTTTCTGTTTATTAATAGTTCCTGCTGAACTTAGAACAAAGCCAAACAGACGTACGCCGTAATTCGCTGCTCGCGAATACCCTTATGAAAACTTGTCTGTCGCCGACTAGCCCAAACTAAGCCCTGTCTTCTCTCCCCCATCGGTCGAGCTGCTTGCTTCGCGGGCGGGAGGGAAGGGAAGGGAAGGAATTTTGGCGATCACACCGCCCTTCCCCATTTAGTGACAACTTGGAGAACTTCTGCCCTCCTTTCCGAAGTAATTCCAATAGTGCCATCAGGGACTTCCATAGCCCCGCTTAATGATGGTTTGACAGTTCTGGTTGCTAAAGATATCTCCTATGACAGGATCACCTCCTCTGGCCGCAATACTCTGGACTGTCGTGGAGGAATAATGCAAAACGGCACAAGTTATGCAAAATGGGAGGTAGAATGGTGACGCTTGGAAAGGGCGAAGCTACACATATCAACATTTATTTAAATCCCTCGTTTTGATATGGGCCACGAGCTCCAAGTGTACGAGCGACCTTACAAAGAAAACACCAGGAATAGGATAAATGTCTATTTTTTCAACATAGTTCACATTGTAAATCAATATATTTAGTTTACAAGCTTACAACTTTTAAATACTACTCTGTAAAATAAAATTTTCCAATCGTGCAAAATAAGCTCTAGGTAAGCTTCAGTCTTATCAGATGATGTGAATGTTCGTCCATCTAGCCATTTCTTCGTGTTTTGTGGTAAAACGAAATCGCTGGGAGCCAAATTCGGCGAATATGGGGGATGTGGAAGCACTTAAGCGAAGGTCATGCAGTCTTACAGCAACAATCCCAGACATAAATGAGGGCGCACAAGGCCCCATTTATACATGCAATTTCGTGTCGTGCGACGCGATCTGAAAATACATTTAGTTACATACAGGGAGGCATTTATACCATGCGGCGCGACAATCACTGAATACTCTTTGTCGTACGACCTGAAAAACACGACGCATGGTAGTACGACATATCCGACAGTTGCATGGCGTCAATATGCATGGGTGTATATGGGCCTGTTTATGCATGTTGCTTTGCTGCATTGTGAACGAGACAGCTGAGTCAATATTATTACTTTCGGAAACCCAGAGTTTAGTTTTGGTTTTTCAGTATGGCATGTGGTTTCACGGTTGCGAGTGTGATCTAATTTTTGTCGTTCAGACTTTTATCAAGTATGGATATGGAGGATGTTATAGAAGAAATTCGAATTTAAACTTCAATTTGGGATGTTATATCAGAAAATTACAAGTATCATGACAAGATGCAATTACTCAAAGAGGTTCCAAAGCACACTGTCGACAAACCTTGGCTTTTTCCACCCTTTCTTTCTTAGTTAAGAGTTTGTTACAATAATATAACAAATGGATCTTTCTAGCTGTCAAACCAATTAATCTGGAAATGGGCTCATTTCCTAATAATACACAGTGCGACACGTCGCATGTATAAATAGACGAGTAAAAATTATGCATCATCCCTTGTCGTGCGACACGAAATTGCATGTATAAATGAGGCCTTTTCGTGACGAAAGAGAGGTTCTTTTTTCTCAAGATGTGGACGTTTAGCTGAACAGCATTCTTCATTTGGTCTGGTAGAGAAGCGTAACACTTATCCGTGATGATTCTGTCCTTTTGGTGGTGAGCACCACATCATAAGAATCGCAGAAAACCGTAGTCGCTGCTTTTCCTACAAATGGAGAGGATGTTTTCCTTTTTTGGCGCACTTTCGCTTGTTGCCACACACTGTTTGGACTGCTCCATTTCTGGCATGTAGTGATCAATCCACGTCTCATCTACTGTTATGAAACGTCGGAGAAATTCACTGGAATTGTGTCTAAACACAATTAACACACTTTCATTCGAATGGGTTTTTGGTCTGTTGTTAGCAAACAAACAATAATCGATAGGAAATCTTTCTCACACCCAAGTAAAATGTAGTAGACATGACCTATAGAGGTGTTTGCGATATGAGCCATTTAATTGGCTATCATTGAGTAAAGTATTTTGAATTTTTCCTCACAATTTCGTCAATCGTAGCTGTTTTGGGACATCCTGAGCTCTTATAGTATTGAAGGGATGTCTGACCACGCTTAAATTCAAGGGCCCACATTTTAGCCGTCGAAAACGAACGGGAAGAATTTTTTATTGAGGAATTTGACTGTTTTTATATTTCTATTAGGTTTAAACTCTTCAAAACAACTTACTTTGGCACAGATTTAGCCGTTCTTGTAGAACATTTTAACACTAGTTGCTTACACAATCGTCAAATACAAGTGACTACACTTATGCGTCTGAAAATTTACATGCGCTAAGGTAATACTTAACAACTATTATAGATATTTGGTAAACTTCACTACAACTAAATGAGGGCGAGAGCTTTTAGAACCCTCCTCGTACCTAAGTTTCTAAGAAACTAATTTTCAAAGGATACTAATCGAGTCATTTGATGAACATTTGAACATTTTAAGCTTTTAAATTCTGTACATTATTTCTCGTATATATGTGTTTACCTTCTCTAGAAACAAATGATAATGTGTGTTACACCTTTGATTTTCCAAGAATCCATAAATTATTATGTTATTAATATCGTAAACCTTAATGTATGCTTGATATCATTTTGGATCCTTTTGTCAACCTACAAAGCATACACACTTAATATATAAGAATAACTGAATAAAAATTGAGTATTTGCGGAATAATAGAAACTTTACGAAGGTAACTTTTTGAAATGCCAAAATTTCAGAATTCACTCCCCTTAATATTTGCCTTGTTAGACAATGAGAAAAATATGGAATTTTAGTTGGCCAGATACCTGGATAGGCTATTTTTGGACCAATTGATTTTTCACGGAGAAATCTGCTAAGCAAATGTCCCTAAAACTTTCTACTCTAACAGTTATCTTAGTTTCGTAATGCTTTTTCGTGTACAGCCATGAAGCATTGTTATTGACTAAGCTTATAAATGGGAATTTGGCCACGTTCTAGATCTGAAGTCGGAATCTCTCAGCTTGTGACTAGAATACTCTCCCGGTGTATACTACCTTCTTTGGCTGGCTAGCGTTGAGCAATGTTGACTGTGTAATGTCTGCAGGGGGGAGTAAATTATATACTTTTGGCTATATGAAACATCGACCGCAATAAATGTTATCTTTATTATTCAGCTGTTATTGCTACACATTCTGGAACGCGCACCGCCACTTCGTTAATCATTCGAGCCAAACAACTCGATCGTCACAATTTGTAATACTATGAATTTACTTAGGCCTAATATACCGGTGATTTCTGATTCGGCGATATTTCTAAGTCCCCTAGCATTTTTGTAGAGCGATCGCTCCTAGCGTGCATAGGTGGCACTTCTTTATGCGAGTACAGAGTTCAGAGAAGTGAAGTTACTTGCGATTTGTAAATATCGCCATGTCTGATTCCATCCTTACTCACCATATGTCACGTGATTACTTTGTTCACTTTTTAAACGTATGTCTGTTTCCTGTTTTTTGTATTCGCCGATTCGTATTCCTTGCTTTGAACTTATTAGCTAAGATTTGGGTTTTTCGTTGAATTCCTAACTTTCTCTTTCCCGTGGTACTAGTTAAAATTAGTTAGCTGAATCTAAGCTGTATAGCGTGCGTAGTGCTTATGATCCCCGTACTTGTTGTAGGTGGCACGCACTTCCAACTTTGAAAGGAATTGCAAAAGTCTGAGCGCTTTGTCCATAAACCTTACTCGCCTTTGTGTTTCAGTGCCACCTTTCCTAAGGAGGGGAGTAGGTGTACGGCAGGGTTCCTTTCTCAACAAGTTATAATATTCTACAAGATTTTACCTATACAAGTTACAATATTAAGCACAACATGTTGAATCATAATTATTGCCAATGCGTGGTAACAATCACCTATTATAATCATTATCTTATATTTTACTGTATATGTGGTTAACCAATTTCAATAATTACCGGGCCGTGTTGGATCGTATCAAATGTTATGTTAATAGCAGCTGATTGGTGTTGGAGAGCGGTGTATTGCATGGACTCCCTACTATGTCCTAAAGACACCAACTGCATGCAGTATCCGTACAAGAAAGATGACGATGACTGTACAATTCTGTCTGTCTATGGCTACAACAAAATGTAAGTTTATACTTGTTGATTAAAGTCACAGTGATCTAATGCCAAGGCCATATATTTTTGCTGCAGTCTTAACTCTACTTACGTTAGTAAGTAGAAAGTATTGCATTTCACACACGAATATTAGATATGGAGATTTTAGAGAAAATATACGTTTGGATGTCTCCTGATTAAAAAAAGGAAATAGAGAAGTCTCCGCGTGTGTATGTGAGTGTGTAGGCATTTCAAAAAGCGTTGTACATTGCATACTGACTAAACATTTGGACACGAGAAAGCTATGCACAAGATGGGTGCCGCATTTACTCACAATGGAACAAAAATAGCATCTTGAGGATGTTTCAGTCGAGTGTTTGGCGATGTTTCGCTGCAATAAAGCCGAGTTTTTGCGTCGATTCACAACAATGGATGAAACATGGGCCCATCACTTCACACCTGAGACGAAGGAACAGTCAAAACAGTGGATCGAAAGGGGAGAATCAGCTCCAAAGAAGGCGAAGGGTGTTCCATCTGCAGACAAGGTCATGGCGTCAGCTTTTGGTATGAACGTGGGATAATTTTAATTGATTATCTTCAAAAAGGAAAAGTAATCAATGGTGATCATATACGAGCATATTGCAGCATTATAAACGGGGTAATGAAGCTATTAAACATCGCTGGGAAAAGTGTATCGAGCTGAAAGGAGACTACGTAGAGAAATAAAGACGTTTTTTCCCAAAATTTTTGTGTTTTCCTTGTTAGGTCGGGTACTTCTGGGACAGCCCTCGTACCTCCTTGAAACGTTGTGTAGCCTAGCGATGCTCTACTCATTCTGCTGTCGTACCTCGCTCGAATCCGCTACTTTGGCGATCGTACTGCCCTTATCCAAGCAGCGGCAGGCTGCGAAACTGCTGACCTTTCTTGTATGACCATGTACGGCGAAATCAGTAAGATCTTTTTAATGTCGAGCTAGCTGATAGCTGGCATGTTAAATCATGAAGGATAGTTATGCTTTCATAGCCACTGAACGCCGATGGTGGTCTTTCTGGGCCAGGACAAAGCACGCCGTCGTAGTATCCACTGTAGTGTGGAGGAATATGCGAATTTTCCTTTACTCGGTTATTGTTGGAATATACTCAGCGTTTGTTATACGTGATGGTTTTGTTAATTCTTTATTTTATTTGTCTGGCGTATTTTTAATTAACTTAATTTCTCATGTATAACTCAATTTATAGTAATTAATTTTCTCTAGGATGTATTTGCGTGTTTGTATGGTAAGGTTAAATAATAATTGCAATAATTTAATTTCATTAAAAAGTTAATTTTATTTCAAGCGCAATGTGAATGCTTAAACGATGAACAATATTTACCTTTCAGAATGCTATTCTTTACTTACATTTTTATATTGACTTTGTGGTTTAGTTCCAAACTTAAGTATTTATCCCTTTTTGTATACAAAAAAAATATAATTCATCTTGGGAATCGATATAAGATTTTAGCTTTATAGAAAGGTCTTCTTCTTAAGAACATTTTCAACATTACTTAAAGAAAATTGAATGTCAATTACAATTCTGTGCTTGGTTGCTAACCATAGCCAAATAAATACATTTCTCTTAGAGTTTCTTGCAGTTAAATAAATCCTATAGTAATGCAAATGCCATATTCACAATTCTAATCCCCTTTAGAATATATTTCTCCTAAGACTTTTTTTATTTTAATATATTTGTTAAGTTCTATAATATTTGATTTTTGCTAATGCAACACTTTTCGTTCGTTTTTTAACATATTTCATTTTTGACATTAGTCATTTTCTTTTTTTCTGTCATTTACAATTAGCACATTTTAATTGACCTTTCACAACATAAAAATGCTTTATGCATATATTATTATACAAATGGATTTTCAAATAGCAATGATTATTCATAACACGAGGCATTCGTAAAAATATATGTGAATTCACGTGCACTCACTTGGATTTGTAATTTTTGTATGACTTAGCAAATTTATTTAATACATCCATTCCTTCTATTAATACCTGCGTCATTTTCATGGCGAATTGCACTTTTCCAGACATTCCTCCCCTCATTTCCTGTCACGCACTCTGCTCAGTTTACTCTGCGCTGCAGTTCACCTTTAGATAGGTAGCCGGACCAATCCTCATAGGTGCAACAGGTTGGCAAAAATGTAGTGCTGAAATGTGTTGCAATATAGAATCATTTAATATTTTAACTTTTTACACTAAAACTTAGAAAACTTTTACACTTTGGGCATACGTGTTATACAGCTTTTCTTGCAATTATTCCTTGGAATAGGATCCGAGCATGTGTGCGCGTGTGAGTATTTGGCAACAACTGTTATGTATTTAAAAGGAATTGTTTTTACTTAATATTATTTATAAAGGAACCCCTCGATTACTTTCAAGTATCCCTTGTTTATTTTAACAGTTGCAGCATGGATCAGCACCAAAGATGATCCGAAGAACAAACCTGACCACAAGGAAATGGCCAAAGCATTAGACAAATTGGATATCAAAGTTTTCCATCACCCTTCTCATAAACACTACAGTAAACTTAATAAAATGACAAAGGACGTAGAGTTTGAGAAAAATAGTATTTTAGTTATTTTTAGTAAGCTTGCAAGTTGTAAATTTATCTTTAACTTTGTGTATGTTATAATTTTAAGTACAACAGAGTACTTTGAATATATTTTAGGAGATTGTATTGTATATACCATTTTGTAATTTAAATTCTTTACACTTTACAGAAAACTCATAACTCCTGTATTCTTTAGAGTAGAGAGGTACACTTTTGTCCATCTTTTAGGATGTATTTTGCTGTTGGTACCATTTCTAAGTATTGCAGCTTCTTTATATCCACGCAATGTCATTTGTTTTCTTTGTGAGGTTCATTCAAAGCCTCCTTATCCGCTTTTACTTTGAACAGTTTCTTCTGTGAATGAAATCTTCTGATATAAATTTCCCGTTCTCTCAAACTTTTGAAATTATCTAAATTACCTTATTTAGATGACAAAAGCAACACCCAATGCAGTTGATGATGCTGTCTGGTGGTAATACGAGGCGATACTGAAAAATTTTAGAATAGCTTGTTTTTAAAAATAAATACAACTCTCTTATATTTGACAGCTATCTTCTAATGTTTTGCAAGTTGAATGCCGTGTAGTTTGCTCTAACAGTTTGTTAATCATCACTTAAGGATTTTATATTCACCCAAAAATGAATTTGAGCAGAGACCGTTTCCGGCCTTATAAATGCATTTGGCGAAGAAGCCGCATTAGGGCGACAATTTATAATTGACACATCGAATTCAAAAGAGATAGGATTTTTCTTAGTGATGAATTTCGTGAAGCATACCCAAGAACTGCTGTCACTGATGAAATATTACCGCTGTTACAGCAATGCTTGAAGATGATCGAAGGACATCTTGTGAATTTATTCGGGCGACATCGGGCATTGGTATGAGTCAAATCCAAAACATTTTACATCAACAGTTAGACGTGAGAAAACCTATTGGCGATGGATTCCACATAAACTGACTCCCGACAAAAACAACAACGCATTGAATGGTGCACAGAAACTCCTGAACATTTCCAAGGTGGCACTTCAAAATTTGTTTGGAATATCGTGACTAATGTTGAATCTTGGATTTATTCTGAAAAGAAAAGCCTATCGGCTCAATGGGTCTTTTGATCAGAACCTAATCCTACAAAAGTACGACGAATTCGAAGTGCTGGTAAGAAGATGGTGGGTGGTTTATTTTCTAAAACGAGCCATATTGCTACTATAGCATTAGAAAATAGACGTACCGTTACTGCCGATTATTACACAAATATCTGTTTACCGCAAAGTTTTGCAAAAATTCGTAAAAACGCCCAAAAGAAAAATAATAATATATCAGCACAATAAACCGTCGCATAGAACAAAGCTAATAACTTAGTGTCTGGGCCCTCAGCATCATGGACCCTCCACCAAACAGCTCTGACCTAGTACCTTGAGATTTCTTTTTTTTTCCAAATATTAAAGATAAAATGGGTGGAATCACTTTTTTTCATCACATGAAGCAATGAAACATAAAAACCTGGTTTCTGAAGTGCTTCAGGAAAAGTGGTATCATTGCTTTAAGAACTAGTTTAAGTGAATGCAAAAATGCACTGATGTTTAAGGGGAATTTTTTGAAAAACAGTGAAATCATTAAAACCAATCCTTATTTGATTTTGTAAAGATGTTCGGTGTCGCCGTACTAAATTTGTAGATTATGCTTCAAAAAGTAATTTATGGTCATTTTTACATTCTCCAAAGGGAAAGTATTGCTTACCACGAAGATTAAATACCAACTTGGTGTTTGAGTTTAGTTTCATCCATTGATGCGATAAGAAGATTTTCTAGAAAATCGCCTCACCGCAGACTACCCTTCGCATGGAAACAATTTTCGAAAATTTTTATTTTCTCAAACATAGCTCTAACAATTTTTATTAAAATACCATATATTTTAACATATTTTCATAGCAAATGAAATGTATAACTCGCAATTTGAGGGAATGTCCCCAAACGTCCTCTTCATTCTGAATGACTTTCGCATAACTGGTAAACCTTAAGAGACAGGCAAAATTTTATTACACAAAAAATGTAGATCTCAGTAAAACACACAGTTTAAGTCATATACCTTTTTTGTCGAGTGAATCATTTCAGAAATATTCTTTGTTATTTTTTTACTTTCTCTACTACGTAGGGGAAGTATTGTATTCCACCCAAAAATTCGATACCGAGATTTCACCGGAAATACATATTTTGAGACTCCCTGAATCCAAAAAAAGCATTTTTGAAAACATGTCCCTGTGTGTGTCTCTGTGTCTGTGTGTGTGTGTGTCTGTCTGTGAACGGCATAACTCAGAAACGAACAGTCATATAAACACCAAACTTGGAATTTAGGTTCAGTATCTTCCAAAAATGCGACACGAAGGTTTTCAGGAAAATCCCCCCACCCCAGATTACCCTTTACATGGAAGATTTTTCGAAAGTATTAATTTTCTCAAAAATGGCTCTAACCATTTTGATTACAATATCATATGTTTAAGATATTTTCATGACAATAAAATGTATATCTTGAATTTTCTGGGAATGTCTCCAAAAATATTCTTCATTGTGAACGACTTTTGCATAACTGGTAAACCATAAGAGACAGACAAAATTTTACTACACAAAAAATGTAGAACGCGTTAAAATACACAATTTATATCATATACAATTTTTTTGTTGAGTGAACCGTTTTCGAGATATTGCTTCTTATTCCCTTAAATTTTCCAATACTTATACTTTTTCTCAAATTAGTTTTTCATTTTTTTATGTCCTGGACATGCAAAGAGAATGGAATGCGCCACGTAGCAACCAGGTTTTAAACTATCGTTTAAAACCTGCCATATTCCCCTTGCATCTACAAGAAAATTACCAATAAGATTGACATCTCGATATCTCGTTTAACATGAAGCATATGGAGTATAAGCGTTTGTAAAAATAGTTTGTACAAGAGTAGAGAAAGTCATGTGAGTGTAACACATCAGATTTTTTAGTTTTAATTCACACCTTTTTATTAATCCTTGACACAAATTAAATAGGACTTCACTGATATCGAGGGCAGTGAGATTCTTTTATTTAATACTTGTACTTTTTTAACACGTATACTATTTTCGTCTCACTCAAAATACGTATAAAATCTCTCGAGGACGCATCTCGCGTCTGGTTATGAGCACTCTCTAGAAGCAACATACCTGGTTATGAGCACTGCTTGGAGGCAAATGAATTGATTTCAACCGTCTAAAACTGTAAATTTCTGTATTTGAAGGCTCTGATTGGCTATTCCTAATCCAATAGAATACCTTCATTTAACTAAAGCTTTTTCTGGTTGTTGATTGGCTATTTTCAAACTGT
Source organism: Deroplatys truncata (assembly GCA_030765065.1). Taxonomy (NCBI): domain Eukaryota; kingdom Metazoa; phylum Arthropoda; class Insecta; order Mantodea; family Mantidae; genus Deroplatys; species Deroplatys truncata. Next base: position 95,508,025 of record CM060986.1, on the reverse strand, counting down.
CTCAAAATTGCTGCTCTAATAATGACTAGTAGCATTTAAACTTCCTTACTCATTATTGCCTCAAGGTTACCTCATTGTTAGCAACGTTTAACTTATTATTCTCACAGCTCCTACATTATTAAATTACGTAATACATTCACATAGCATTATTATACATGGATACAATAGTATAAACATATACAATGACTGTAATATACACTTTTTAAATATTGTTACATACACATATTGTATTAAGGCGGGCTGATATTCAAATTTATATTTATATAATTTGATTAAAATCTTTAAGTGTTAAAAATACTGCCTCCCTATTAACATGAAATACATTGATGAAAAGCTATGCTTTTATATGAATAGTAGAAAGTTATGTAAATATAACACACGTTTTTATTCAACGAAACTCATCCCCCCAGGGGCTTACTTCAGTAATTACGGGTTTGGCGTTCCCGGGGCCCCGAGCTACCGTTTTTTGGTGTTTGGGTTAGGGTCAAAAGCCCTGCTCGTAAAACTGCAACGTTCTTCAATCCTTTGTATGTGGACGGCCGTTTTCAGAAAAGTTTAACAGTCGCTAATTTGAAGGGTAAATTAGAACTTCTGAATTCAGATACTCTGGCAACAATGAAGCTAGTGGTGTACAGCAAAGAGAACAACCTTGTTGTCAAGCTAGATGATGACAATGCACTGCCTGGATCCTATTCGGTGAAGAAGTCTATGCAACTGCATATAATTAATAAGATTTACGTAATTAAATGTAAGAGTTTTCGAAAGCAAAGAATTTGAATGTGGACGAAACGTAAAAATGAGAGAGAGAGAGAGAGAGAGAGAGAGAGAGAGAGAGAGAGAGAGAGAGAGAGAATCAGATGAGGCGGCAGCTGAAGTAGCAAAACTTGGTGTTTGTTGTGCAGTGAGAATACACGGCCAGCCAACAAGGAGAGCTACAGTAAGGTACATATCGGTTGTGTAAAATTCAATTTAGACTAGTGGACTATGTCAAGTGCGGTGAGCCTCCCGTAAATACGGATAGAGTGTGATGGCAACAAATTCTTGGACTGCCCGCCAAAGTGTGGTGGGCTTGTTAGACCTGTGCGTATTGAAATTCAAGATTTTTGGGAAGAGGCTTTTGAGCTGGATGGAATTTAACAACCCAGTGTTTTCACCCATTATTGTCTGCTCTTTCTGAATATTCTTAAATATTTTGCTATAAGTGTGTACTGAATTAGAATGCATAATTTTGTATGTTTCATTTTTGTTCCTTTCCTGAATCTTATGGTCTTCTGAGATACTACTAGAAACTCATATATCTCAAAATTTTCATTTTGAATTTTGGGTTGTTGGCTTAACAACCATAGGTAATGCTAAAGACAGTAGGATGCTTTTTTTATAAAAAAAGCTTTAGAAATACTCCATATTGAAAGACAACTTCGAATATAATAATAAGAAAACAACACATTTTTGAACGCGAGAGAAGCTTTCAGAACGAGTCGCCAAGTTAGTTACAAAAACTCGCAAGTTAAAACAAAACTTTTTATAAAAGTCGCATACATAATTTTTTCGCTACCTACCGTAAAAGTAAACAACAAGAAAACTTGTACTGGTAAACACATCCTCATCTTTTCAGAAAGCCAGTCTGTACTTAAGGCTCTAAGTACTCATAAGGTAACGTCAGGACTCGCTTTAAACTGTCTAAACTTGCTCAAAAACTTGGCGGAACAGAATGAAGTTCAACTCATCTGGGTGCCGGGTCATAGTGGCAAACAGGGAAATCAAAAAGCAAATGAACTTGCAGGACAAGGAGCAGCTTCACAATTTAGTGGGCCATCCGGCTCTAGGAACATCTCGATGTTTGATAAGAGAGGCTATAAAGAACTGGTCCAAAGTAGGACATCATAAAACCTGGCTTAAATTTCCAAGGAAACAAACATGGTAAACTATTTATTAAAACCCATGTAAGGAAAGGGCTGAAAGCTTACTTAAATGTAACAGACTTCAACTGAGGACAATTATTGCATTTTTCACAGGGCATGCTCCTGTAAGAAAGCATCTTAACACGATGGGAGTGTTTCAGGTTAACTTAGATTGCAGATTGTGCAAGAAAGAAACTGAAACAGCCCTGCACATTATATGGCCCTGTAAGGCTTTGGTTTACAGGTGATATATTGCTTTTGGAAAAATGTTTCTAAAACCACAAGAATTTGAAACTATATCTCTTATAAGACTTCATTCCTTGGTAAAGGGTGCAGGCAAATGAATTGATCTTAAAACGATAAAGGTAGCACAATAAGCTCAAGGTTGAAGTGGTTCTGGAGCACTGGCGGAAATCTATATCGAGCAAGGCAAGACCTCAAAAGTATGTCATTGTGTCAAGAGTTTGTAATCTTTGAAGTGTAGGAAATGTAAAATCGATTTAGTGAAAACTGCGTTGCTAGAGTCCCTTGCCGTGGAAATACTCGTAAATAAAGAGAGGTCTGTGTGGTTGCCACTTTACAGTTATTGTAACATACTAGTTTCTTAAATTAAAATAATATAAAAGCGACGAAAATGTTATCTCACATGATGTACAAGAACCAGTAGTGCAATAACAGTGCAATATTTGTTACATAAATGAAAATTCTGTTGTACGCTTACGTTGATTGAAATGTTTGTAACTTTATTTTCTTTGCAAATACCATGCAAAATAAAAAACTTTCGATACTCATATCAATTTTCAAGACTGATATGTTTTTGCGGTAGGTAGTAGAGAAAAGCTCAGTTGCTTAAAAATTGAACGTTGACATGAAACGTCCAAATTTACAAACCTATTTGTTTAAACTGTTTTAGCAATTAGGACATCAAATCATGACAGTTCACAGTTCAGTGTACATAATATCATTTCGATAGTTGTGCCGCATAGTGTCTGCTCTGAACCAATCAGCCGTGTCCGCAGGTGTCATTTCCAGAACCTCTGCTGCGGCCTCGTGGGGAGCTGGGCGGGGATCGAACTCAGTACATATCATCATCATCTGCTAGTAATTACACGCGGCAGGTGTCCGAACCACGTCCCTTTGTGATGTTGTAATCTGATAAATTTGGTCGCTGGACTGCCGGCGTCAGACAGATAATGCCATGATACTTGTCAACTCTAAGAACGTTGCACTCTTTCACGCTCCAGAACATGAAATATACATGGTGTTCCCGAATCCCCGTCCGTTACTTGAAGTTATATCTTCCAGTTGTGCACAGTATGCCGGTAATGTTGGTTCTATGTTCCAAGAGTTTCAGGAGTGGGAAATATTTTAAGGGGAATTTCCTTTTTTAATGGAAAAGAAAAAGAAGGATATTCCTTCTGATTCCAAATACTCGCATATGGCTTAAAATTGTAGGTAATTTAAAACACATAACACTTTAAAACCTTCAAGTAGATACGCATCGCTTTTAACCTTAGAGTTCTAAGACCCTTTTGCTAAAACCTTAAATATCTTAAGTGTTTTCTGCTGAAAGGGCATCACAGGCTTCATCTAAAAAAATTAAATTAAATTGAGTTTATTTATGGACTCTTTAACTATTATAGTCCTTAGCGTCCCATTCTATATTTGGCGTCAAAGACAGGAATTTCTCTCAGAGGCCTATCAGACTTGGGGTTCTTTTACGTGCCGTAAATGTACGACATGGGATCAGCATCTTTACTTCCCAATTCTCTTCCGAAAGAAGCCATGCTAAGGAGTTTTACATCCGAAAATATCCATCGCCTTCCACCGGGTTTGAACCTGGGACCTAGGGAACCAGAGGCTAGTATGGTAACTCTAGACTACGGAGGAGGACAGGCTGCACTTAAGGATTCCCAGGTCAAAAGGCACAGAGTTGCCAATCAGAAGGCAACTCAGGATACAAGTGAGGACTACTTTCCTGGATTACACCAATGTTAGTCATACGTTTGTACTTACATTTCAACTGCAATTATCTCAAAACTAAATTTTTCCAAACATATAACTATTGCTTTTTCTCGTCGTCCTCCGTGGTCTAGGAGTACCATGCTAGCCTCTAGTTCCTGAGGTCGCGGATTCAAACCCGACAGAAGGCGAAGTATTATTTCGGACTAAAAATTCTTAGCATGCTTTCCTTTGGAAGGGAATTAAACCGGTGGTCCCGTGTAGTAAATTTACGACGCGCAAAAGAACCTCAAACCTGATAAAGAGGTCTCTGTGCAAAATTTCCGGTCTCTCACACCCAACGTAGATTGGGACGCTAAGAACCATGCTAGTTAAAGAGCGTCCATAACTAAAAACCTCACTTCAATTTAATTCGTTTTTCTCAAAAGATATAAAACGCTAAGGCTGAAGTTTTGTATACTTGTATGAAATAATTTACTGCATGCACTGAACTAGGGTATATTTTTAAGTGTAAGACATTTTTAATATTTTAGAAGTTTATTCACAATATTTAGCTAGAAATTTGGGTTCATTATTTTACACAGAGAAAATATAATTTAAATCATAAATGCTATTGGCAGATTAATTTCATTAAGTCAGTGCTAGGAAGCAGAATGTCTTCAAATGTACGAAGAGTATTTTAAGAGTAAGTTTTCAATATGGTACGAGCTACTAAATGTTTTTTGATAGTTTATATTTTGCTAAACCTGCTAACCCTACACTACTTTTCTACCAGTTATCAATAGTTTTGGATCAGTTATCTTAGTGTAGCATAAAAATCCTAGAACCTCGACGCAGACTTCCGCCGCCAGTCCATCTAGGAAATGTGTGGCGTTTCTTGCGTTAAATGTTTATTTTCTCCTCACGTGCATAGTAGATATAGGAGATACTGCATTCCACTCAAAAATTCAATACTGAAATTTCACCGGAACTACATGTTTTGAGGCCACTGAATAAAAAAAAACAAAAATGGTCCGTGTGTGTGTCTGTGAACAGCATAACTCAAAAACGAAACCTTGGATACATACCAAACTTAGTATTTATTCAGCACTTTCCAAAGGTGCGACAAGAAGATTTTCAAGAAAATCCCTCTCCTTAAACTACTCTTTAAATGGATAATTTTTCGGAATTTTTATTTTCTAAAAACTGGCTCTAACAATTTTGATTAAACCATATATTAAAGACATTTATATGAAAAATTACATGTATATCTTGAATTTTCTGGGAATAGCCTGTGAAGTACTCTTCATTCGAAATTAATTTTGTATAATCTTGTATAACTAGTAAACGTTAAGCCATACACGAAAAACGTATAACACAAAATATATATCTTCTTAAAACACGAATTTATTTCAAATAAAATTGTTATGTGGCATCAGCCATTGCCGAGATATCCGTTAGTAATGGTTCGAATTGTTCAATAGTTTGTCATCCCTTTAAGTCCCGTCGATTTTGAGTTGTTTCTCGCGATTGTAAAGAAGCAGTATGGAATTTTATGGCCAGCGTACAGCGTCGAGTTTTTAAGCATTTGCCTATCGCTGATTTCCTATTTATCTATAACGAAATGTGTAATGTGTAAATTCTGCAAAGGTTTACCTCGATTAAAATGAAGAAAATGGACAAAGAGAATAATAACAATAATTTATAAAATAAAAATTTTATAAGAACAAACTGTATACACACAAATAAATAATAGAGGGTAGAGAAAGTCATGTGATGTAACACACCAGAATTTTTTGTATCTAACGTGATAATCGCTTAGGGGAAATTGCGGCAGAGGTCGAAAGTTTCTTGAAGGGAATAATGAGTCGTTTGTTTGGCTAGCATCACATTAACTTGCAGATTCATGATTTTTTTCTTTGAACTATTGTGTGATAAAGATCTGACTTCCGGACCACCAGTCTGTTTCTCCCAACCTAAAACCAACGATACCGATAAAGAAATTTCTTCTGCGATGGAATCGTGGGTACAGAAAAATTCAGCTCAGAAACTGTACCATTGTTTTTTGGACTGGCACCGAACTTCTGTTAGAAGGAGACACCAGAATTAGAATTTAATTGATTCGAAAACTGTATGAAAGACAACTTAAGCCGCATACAATGGAATAAAAAGTTAGTTAACCAAAATATTCACTACTACTTATTTTATTGCATAACGGACCCTTTAAAAATATGTAGTAAACATCTCAGCTCTCTGCTTCAACTTATTTATAGAAAAAACAAGCTAATGATGTCATTCCTTCCTTTATCTAGCAAACGATTTAGAGGTTAATCATTATTTCAGGCAAACCACAAAACATACAATTGTGAAAATTTAAAGAGAGATGTAGCCTATTTATCGACATTACAAAAATGTTTACATTGATACATCAATTATAGCCAGAGATATCAATGGTTGTTGCATTAGCTGCAGTCCATATAATATTCACGCTTCCCACTCCCTTTAATCATTATGACTTGTAGCTCTGTATATACATGTATACGGAAAGTTGAGTTTGTATTATATATAAAGCTCTGTAGCAGAGAGCGGGATTCAAACCGGGAACCTCTTCGTTAGCAACCCACTACCTTAATCATTGCACAAAAAGCCCAGCTTCGGATATGCACACTCAGTCAAACAAAAAGTGACTAGTCTCTTGAGCAGTTATTTTTTTTTTTTTTTTTTTTCAAAATCCCTTCGAGTGAGCGCGCGATTCACAACCGCCAACTTCTGTGCGCTGCTTTATCTAACTCTATAATACAAGCCAGAAGACACTGGTTTAGACTACTTCTTCATCATGCTTGTCAAGGAGTAGTGTTGAGCTACTTACTTATATGCAAGCAGCTCGAGTTCGATTTTCTATTGTGGGTTAGTTTACCTTTTAGTTTCAGTTTTTACAACTCATTTTATTGTAATGTAGTTAAATAATATTTCTTGTGTTACGGCATTTTACTTACAAAGATAACTACAATAATTGTGAAATTTGTGGTCATAAAATAAATTGACTGTATATGCAATCTCCTACCACCGATAAATTAATGTCATGGTTGATAAATTAATGTCTACCGGCATGACGGACTATTAAATGAACGCCAAATGTATAAAAATGAAGAAAACTGAAATATTTGCACTCGTGTATTTAAAATGAATGGCGAATTGGGAGAGATTTGAACTTGTAATCTCAGGAACAATAAGTTGACCACTGAACTTTTTGTTGTCCCACGTATGGAAGCCAATTTGAGAATTTGGTTTGTTACTGCTACATATGGAAGCTAATTTGAAGAACGTGTTTTCTTTTAACTTGTTTACCACACGCTTTGGGCTTTAATTTGTAGTAGTTATTGTCTTTAAGTTGTTTGCACCACGCTTTAGGCGTCAATTTGAAGAAGGTTGTATTGAAGGAGTTGTATTATATTTTAACTGTTGGGAGCCGAACTTCAAGTTGGTTGCAATCGCACGTATAGTACCGGTTTCCGGTAGCCTTCCCCCCAAATGTACCTTCCGGTGGGCTATGCCCCCCAAAAATGTTTAAAATACTAACCTTGTAATTTGATTGTTTCTTTAAATATTATATTTATGTTTGCTTCGGCTGCATCAGTATTATTGTTAGAGACATGTTTCTCTTTGTACGGGTTGTGGTACGACAAGAATATAGGTTTACACAGATTATAATTTTACTTCACTTCTTTTATTAATAATTGATACATTTAAATAACACTTCACTGATATAGAGAGCTGTGAGATTATGTATATTAATTACTTGCACGTTTTAATACGTAAACTATTTTCGTCTCACACAAATACGTATTATACTTCTCGAAGACGTGTCTCGCGTCCGGTTAGGAACACTGTTTACAGGCAACTGAACTCTAAATTTGTAAACCTTTCTCCTTTTCAGTTTTTGATTGGCTAATCCTAATCCAATAGAATACTTTCATTTAACTAAAGCTTTTTCTGGTTGTTGATTGGCTATTTTTAAACTGTCTCAAAATTTACATTATTGTTGCTCCAATAATGACTAGTAGCATTTAAACTTTCAAATTCATTATTGCCTCAAGGTTACCTCATTGTTAGCAATTTTAACCTATTATTCTCACAGGTCCTACATTATTAAATTACGTAATACATTCATATAACTTTATTGAACATGTATACAATAATATAAGCATATGCAATGACTGTTACATACATTTTACAAATTATTATATACACATATTACTTCAAAGCGGGCTGTTATTGAATTTACATATTATATAATTAGACTGAAGTGAAGTGTTAAAAATACTGCCTCAAATAAGAGTGCTGCAGTAAGCGTGGGCCTTATACCGAGTTTTAATGATACTCTACTTAAAAACTATAAATCAATAAAGTGTGTTTTTGTAACAAATGTCCAGTGTTGAAACACTATTGAAACATCTCCTATTTGAAATCCCGTATTCGAATTATTTTCTCGGAAGACTCTTGTGATTATACTTGTGTTCCCCATTATAACTAGTAAAATAACAAGCCTCATGAACAAAGTCTGGCTGTCCCGAGAGCTCACGGAAGTAACCGATTCGTACTCCGTCTCTCAGATACCGGTTAAGTTTAAACTGACCAAGTGTACACTTGTTTTATCCCTATGAAGTGAACCAAAACAAGCCTAAGTATTGGCCATCAAGGGTCTTGCCGGTCACACACGCTGATATAGACCGCGTGCATATAACTGCAGTAGATAATATAGCTGAAATATTAGTACAGTAATTAACACAATAATTAAGAATGCGAATTGGGGGTTTAAGAAATGTGGTATTAACAGAAAACGAATTACGGTTAGCAATTCCCCCAGCAAGCCGGCTGATTTGGTGTAGTAAGGTCTTACTACGCCATTGCTTGCGAGCTTTAATGCGTGTGACAAAGACCAAGGCGAGTATTATATAAGAACATAACATAGAAAAGCCAACCCTTTAAACAAGGTTAAACAACAAATTATTGTAAATGTGTTTAGAAACTTTTGTGAGAAGTATCCCACCACTTCCATAGGTAACTTTGCGACATTAATCTCAACAGCATTCACTGGTGTGTATAACATGAGTATATTGTTATATACTGAAGTGAGGCCAAAAGGTTTGCAGCTAGATATTAAATTTTAGTTACCCCAGCATATACATTTGGAGGCATAGCTGCAGTGACACCAAGAGGACCAGAATCTTAAACTACGCATTCCAGAGCAGGCGTGGGATAGTTATAACAAAATGCACAGAATTTCACATTAATCTAATTAGCTGTGGTTTATTCAGTATAAACAAGGTAACTCTATATCACACACAAAATATAAAATGGAAGAAATTAAAGGGAGATGCTACACACACGAGGTTACATTCACACGTTTTCACATACGACTTACAGACCCAAAACTCAACCAAAAAGTGACGCTAACACACAACACAAGGAAGTAGCGCTCACTTCCCAACTCTACACCGCTAGCTAGGGATCGCCAGCTAGACGGTGGCAAGTCGCCACGCCAGACAAAACTTCAAAAGAATTATTCCAACAATACTGTTGCCAACGACGCAATAATGTATCTGGCGTGACGATACACACACATACGCGCCACAACATACAATGTAAGAAAAGAATGTATTGCACTCAGATCTAGGAGGAGTGCAGCCCCTTCCAGAATCTGATTAATTAGTTTTATGGTGAAAAGTTTTGCGCCATCCTAGGTTTTTAATGAATAACAGTAAAAACAATAACAACATGTAGATATACTGCTTATAAGTCACTCCTTCTGCGATGAAAGGTTGGCACAACTCTACCATCTGTTCACTGTAACTTACGCGCGTGCGAATTAGTGCATTACTTCATAGTAACAGTAAGCCAGTGTAGGTCAAAGCAGCTACCCTGATGTCTTATTCATGACGAACGGTAAGTATTACAAGGGACGTCCAATAAGTAAGCTTCCTTATTTTATAAAAAACATTACACTCAGTTGATCATGTTGAATTAATCTTATTTGTATTGTACAACCTTCTGTTACTTCTCTACATGGTCAAAAAGTTTTTCCAAGAATTTTCGTGGACGTGACACAAGATATTCCAAGCCAGTGTTGTAACAGGTCGGGTCCTGTGCTTGCAATCAGCTGTTCACTGATTTGTCTTCAGCATCGGTGTTATAACTGGCGCAAAACTTCTGGAATCGTGACTTTGATTGCCACCCAGCTGCCGAGCCTAGGAATGGTTTATGTTTAGCTTAATCAAAGAAAGCGATATAATACCTTTGCTTACTCACAGTTGTAGCGTTTTTCTCTTCGTCGATGGTAAAGTGGGTTTATTACCTGTGATAATATCGTTGTTGTTGTGCCCGGTCCAGCAGAGTCGTCACAGTTGTAGGGTCCAGGTTGAATCTCAGGGTCAACCCTTCTCTTCTCGGCTATGAAAAGTAATTGTGGGTAATGTCCGAGGATACGGAATGCAGGTATATGGTTCACTTAAGGAAAAATACGATAATTCACTTTCAATTATGCTGTCAGAATCACTATACCACTTGCAAGTTTATTATGCTGCACTAATAAACATTCTCTTTGCTAATCTGCCATTCTTTTGACTTCCCCGACATACTCGTGTTCTTAACTAGGTTCTCGCGCGACGATTTTTGATCTATCACTCGAATTCTTTTAAACGCCAGAAATAATCATATACTTAGTACTTCACTTGTTTAACTGCTCATAGATTACAATACTTTCCTATGTCTTATTATTTTCTATCATTGAAATAGACCGCGAGGAATTAAAATCTCGACTCGCGAAACGTAACTGTTACATGATTTCTGAGTGCCACGGGACTCGACTTGTTATGCACAGATTTAGACGTCGAACTCAACTGACGAACCTGGACTTACTGACTTTTTCATTCCCCCACTAACCATTATATTTTTAACAGCAAACCTTTGTGATATCTGCACGTCGCCAATCTTTATCATCTTCTCATTGGTTCTTTTCTTTTCTGCTATTTTATTGTGATTTCTCATTGGTTACTTCAAACATGTTGTATTTTTAACTGCCTTTTGAAAGACGTTGTGCATCCCCAACGGCTCGCCGAAACACCTAACTATAGACGACAATGCATTACCCACGTCACCGCGTTTGAAATATAACAATAACAGGAACGGTCTCTAACTTTATCTTCTGCGGAAAATCTTGCAAGTAACACTGATGATTACGGGCTCATTTATTACTCAATATATACAAGGTTTATAACATAGTGGTAAGTTTCTCGGGCTTTCTAATGGTGCTAATTTCAATTCTAAAATGCCAAAACTGTGGAATTTGGTCAATTTTGATTTCAGTTAATGTCTGATAATATATTAATGAGTGATGTTTAATATTTATTTTCTGACCATCAGAATTATGGCCTCATAGTGCGTAACACATACAGTTTGCATAGAAAGTGTCCGCATGTTATAATCTCAAAACAGCAGTACGTAAATAGTGCTTATTTTATATTTGTGATATTTATAGCCATGGCTCCCACGTTTTAAAAGTTAAATGGTAAAGTATTCAAATCAGGGAAATAATTGCAAATGTCCTCGACTTCATAAAGCAAGAAGCAGAGATGAAGGAAGAAAATACATGTTTACCCGAGTTCCACAAAACTCCGTAAGAGAGTGAAAGAAAGAGTAGCCAAAGAAACTGGTGTTTCACTGAGTTCCGTTTCCAGAGTTCCCAAATATAAGAAAAAACATATGGATGAAAGAGTACCATTTGACACACCTCTGAAGAAACATAAGGTCCCTAAACGTATTACAGAAATAGACGATTTCGACAAATGCGTCATTTGGCGCACGATTCACAATTTCTATGTGGAAGAAAAAACTGTGCCAACAATAATCATATTGCTCATCAATCTGAAAGATGTCATAAATGTTCAAGGTGGTGCTACAAGTCTCAAATCCCGGCTATGGCACTGAATTTTGCAGTCTGATTTTAACTTTCCAAATGACTATAATTTTATATGTACTTATATCAGCATAAATTTTCAAGATGCTGCTACAAATCTCAGAAAAATTATAAAAGATTTAGGGTTCAAGTGGAAGAAAACGAAACCAAATAGAGTTCTAATAGAAAAGCACGACATACGATCTCAGCTGGAGGAATACCTTACTCAGGGGTACAAATTAGAGGGTCAAACTATAGTGTATGAAGATGAGTCGTACATACACAGCAGTCATACAACATCTAAAAGTTGAAGTGACGATAGCAAATTAGGTTTTCAGGCACCTGTTGCCAAAGGGCAAATACTTATTATCGTTCATGCTGTTCGTTCCAAATGCCCTTCTTTTACAAGTCGCAACAAAAACCAGGAGATTTTCATCAAGAAATGAATACAGAAAATTACATGAAGTGAATCAACACAATTTTGCTACTTAATATGCCTGCTGAGTCTATTCTGGTTATCGACAATGCTTCACAATGTGGCAACACTCAAATTGACAAACAACCAACTTCAAATTCCGTGAAAGAAGAAATGAGAGCCAGATTACTTAGGCATAAAGTATCTTTTGATGAAAGCATGAGTAAAACAAATAGTTAAAGCCAACAAATCCCTTCAGAGGTCATAACTCATAATACTTGGCCAGATATTAATACAACATCACCATAATGTACTTAGACTGCCACCGTATCTGCCACCCAGATCTAAACCCAATCGAATTAATCTGGGCTGATGTCAAAAACTGGGTAGCCTGCAGAAATATCAGTTTTAAACTAAAAGATGTGGAGTAATTATGTCGCCAACAGTTTGCAAAAATTGGAAGGCTAGAATGGGAAAATGTATGTCGACATGTTGAATAAATTGAGAATCATTATTTCAAAAAAACACGAATTGAAGAAAATCAATTAGAAAAAATTCTCATCCAGGATAATGGTGCAGAAAGTAGCGACAGCAGTGATGGCGGCAATGATGTGAGTGATTGCGCAGAAGAGAAAGAGCTGTCAGGTTTGAAAGAACTGGAGGCAGATGGTTGACAGTGTTTTTATATTAAGGGCATTTTGCAGCGGTGGATTTAAATATACTGTATATCACTATAGGTTTATCATGTAGTGCAGTGCATAACCGGTGTGCGGATATTTGACAATGACTGTCCCACGCACTCCTGCAGCATGCAGACGACCGGTCACCTGATCTGTTATGTAACTCGCTTCATAGCTGTCATTAAGATTTTCACGTGTCTAGAACTGTTGCGCCAGTTATAAAAGCGCTTACCTTTGAATTGGAGAAACATGTGAAAATCACTTCGGGCAGTAAATACGGAGGACGAGAAAACTTCCAAGTTGAATTTTGACACAGGCGGAGCTCAGAAGATTTCTCGCATCCTCCACATTCACCACATCTTTTCCCGAGTGATTTTCACATGTTCCCCTGACTTAAAGGTCATCTTGGAGGTAAGCACTTTAACACCGCGACGAAGATCAATCAGAAGTGAACCAGAAGTCAGGTCCTGTGCTCGTAACCAGCACAGAATTAAAAAATTGCTAAAAAGGAACTTTTTAGTTATTTATGAAGTCTTATAAATAGAATTTTCCTCTTTAATTGTAGATGCGTTTTATTGTTAGAAGCAGAATTCTAGATTTTATATGTTTTTAAAAACAGTATGCATCTGCCGTTTTGCACTCTGAATTATACTCAGAATTTCACAGAAAGACTCTTACACACTTTGGAGTAGATAGTAAATTATAGCCCTTCTTTTAGGGGACGCTTTTTCAATAAATTGGTAGCACTGATTGTGTGCAAACCAATTGATTTCTTTCTTTGTAGTTTGTCTTTTTTTTCTCCATTTTTAATTTGATTATCTTTTTCACAATAATATTTGCTGAAACTAAGGACTCATTCTCAGAAGCTACTGTAGTAGCTGAATTATCCTTTAGGATAAGAAAATCATTATATTAATGCTAATGAGAATCTGGTTTGATGTTAATAAGATATTTGGTTATTGTGTACAGCAATCCAAACACTTTATAAAGTTCTGCCCATAGGAAGTGTTCAGTGAAAGAAACCTAAAAGACAGCTTAGAGTTATTACCTTAGAAACATTAGACGACATCGGTCATCGTTTGGAGACTTCCCCCCCCAAAAAAAACCACTTTGACGTCTTTCACAACAGGCAGGTATTTCTTATGGCTCTGTGCGAAGGGCCATTAAATCGCTGAAGTTAAATCCACATAAAATAACTCTGGCACATACTCTTCAACCAGGTGACCCTTTAATTGGACACACATTTTGTGAAATGAGTCTCAATACTGTAAACAATGGCGAAATAGATCCATATTTTTAATATTTTTTCTAGGACGAGGCTTGGTTCCACCTTCATGGATATGTGTGTACACAAAATAATCGTTATTGCAGCTTTTAAAAACCCAATATTGTTCATGATATACCCCTCCATGACAAAAATGGTTATGGTGTACCATGAACGGAGAAAGAGTTATAGGGCCAATTTTTTCGAGTTTGACAGTTGACACCCTACACGAATACAATTTTGTTGTCCTTTTTTAGAGAATTGACAGACAGGGAGCGTGATTTTACCTTTTTTTAAAAAGACTACCACAGCTCAAATGGCCAATATTTCGATGAGAACAATTTAAAGTATATTTGGGACAGAATTATTAGTAGAAATTTGTGGGTCCCTCTGTCCCTCGACCTAATTCCCTGCGATTTCTATCTCCGGAGTAAATTAAAACATAAAGTGTACAAGACAAACCCACAAACTTTTGAAAAATTAAAACAAAATATCCACAGAGAAATTGCCAGTATTTCTCAATATGAACTGTGCTAGGTGATGAATAGTATACTAAGAGGTGGCACAATGTATGAACAACGACGGTGGCCAGTTTCAGCACCTCCTTTCATAAAGTGGTGAGTAAAAGTAAGCAAAGTTAAAAATGTTGTATGGTTGCATCCACGCCATTCTATGATAGCCTCAGACGGCAAGGAGCGCCGATAACGCAAATAGAAAAAACACAGCGAGCCGGTTCTTAGTTCATTGGCTCTCCTAGTATATAAATGAACTTAAAGGCACGAATCTGCATCCTATTTTAGTCTGGTAACTCAAATAGTTTCTGAGAATAAATTTTGCATACCTAACATTGGTGGGATAGGTATCTTCCATAAAAGAAAACAAAGCAAAAAGAAACAAAATATTAAAAGTTTGTAATGCGGCGAGGCAAAAAGGTCAAATATTTTTTAAAAATTGAAACATCTTCATGTTTAGATACTGGAAAGTTATCCCTTCATTTGAAGCTATTTTACATAATAAAATGAATAGTTGGCATCATAATTGATGTTTCGCCGTACAAGTTTAAATATTTTAATTTTTAGTTAGTTATAATTTGAAATACAAATTACATCTGAAGACAGTTTTACAAAATAAATCACAATATTGATTAATCTTCAGCCTTTTTTCACATTTTCACCACTTGTCTACCGTAATGCAACGCTTATATGCTTGCATTTTAGCAGAGAGTGTACAAAGAGCTCCAATGCATTCCCTATGTGACTTACCATACTAAGCTAGATATCAACACAAAACTTTGACATGCACTTCGGCATGTTCACATTAAACGAGCTCATTATTTATTTACTATCCCATTGCGCTTCTGGATGTTGGTTTTGCAAATTCCGAATGATGAACTAGTATTCTGTATGGCTGCAGAGATCAGAAGCACTGATGTTGCCCTTCCTGTGGTAAAACCTCAAGCAAGCAGCGGAATGCTGTCTTAAGCTTATGTTGCACCTGCGTTCGCTATACACTTATAAATCGTAGAACAGATAAACAGCAGCATGCTTCTCTTGTACAACTTCGTGCAAAAAATTCTCCGTTCCCTTCAAGTACAGAATAGTCTTACTTTCGTAATGTTGTCGAAGTTGTATTAACCGAAACTAAACTGCAGATTGTTTTGTTATTAATGTAAGCCAAACTATAAGATGTTTTTCTAGAGTGTTAATAATTGCAACTGTATATGTGAATGTTACTTGTTTCAATGTTAATGTATGAGTTACATTAATTGCGAATAATTATGGTTTTTATATTATTCCTCATCAATATTTGTTAATACATATTAATGTCATTATCTGAGTGTCATTTTTACTTTCTCTACCATGTACCTAGTAGGTAAAGAAGGCATTGCATTTCACCCAAAAAATTGATACCGACATTTCAGCGTAAATACATGTTTTGAGGCTCTATGAATGCACAAAAAGCATTTTTTTAAAAAAAGGTCCGTTGTGGGTCTGTGTGTCTGTGAACAACATAATTCAAAAACTAAAAGTCCGAACGTGCCAAACTTGGTATTTAGGTTCAGTGCATTCCAAAAATGCGACACAAACATTTTCAAGAAAGTCCCCACTCAAAACTATCCTTTAGATGGAAGATTTTTCCAAATTTTTTATTTTGTAAAATATGGTTGTAAAATTGTTTATGAAAATAATATATATTAATGATATTTACATAACAAATAAAGTGCATATCTTGAATTTTTTCGGAACAGCTCCTGAAGTCCTTTTCTTTCGGAATTTTGTACGATCTTCTATATGGTAAACGTTAAGCCATAGAGAAAACGTATCAAACAAGAAATGTAGATCTCTTTAAACCATACAGTTTATTTCAAATAACCTCTTTTGTGGCATAGAACATTTCCGAGATATCCGTTATTAATGGTTCAAATTGATCATTACCTGGCCATTCTTTAAAGTCCATTGAGCATTTAATTGTTTTTCGGGATTGCATGTAAATAGTATGGAATTTTTAAAGCCAGCATATAGAGTCCAGTTCTTAAACATTTGACTACCGCTGTTCTCTTTGTATCTATAACGGAATATGTAATGTAGCTATTTCTATAAAGATTTATTTGGATGAAAATGAAGTAGATAGAAAAATAAGGTTTAGAAGGAATAGTTTGTATATTCACTAATAAGTGAAGTAGAAAAGAGAAGGTCATGTGAATGTAACAGCTCGGATATTTTTTTGTTTTGTTTTTTGCTTTGGCATCAGAATTAGGAACTTACATTTGGTTTAAAGCATGCTTGCTTTGAAATGTAATAAGCTTCAGTGATATACATATGAACTACCTACCATGGAAATCCCATCTAATTTGTTTTATGTCATTGGAGAACAAAGTAACTGTTGATTTAATTACTTAATGTATTAGCAACAAACAAAAAATAGGAAGAGATATTAAATTATATAGTGGACGCAGTCTACCCCAGGTTAGTATAAAACAAAGATGGCTAATGCCGCTCTTCAGGTCGGTCAGCATTCTAACCTATGTTACAATATATACAAGCAGAGAAATCACTAATCCACCTATTTACAACAAATATACCCTATTTCCGTCTTCTGCTATTATTATGATCGAATTTCATATAAAATATACTGCTCTGTGATATTATTTTATTCTGAGCAAAGGTTTGGCTCATATAACTAATCTAATATAAACATTACTAAAATTAACCTATTATTATATTAATATGTGATATAATTAATATTATGACGCAGTTTCTATGGCCCGAAGTTATCGAGAGGTCGGCACCGAGCGGTCGGAGTAAACAAGATAACACCATTTGCCAGCATAAACACCGGAGGTGCTATCGGGAGATAACTACAGCTTTCTGCTGGAAGCGTATTCTCCTCCCTTCTAAAGGAAGTGTATAGAAATAATTCTAGAACGTTCGATAACCTTCTATGGAAGATCCCACTGCTTATATAAGCGAGCATTCTCACGCAGTCCAGTTAGCTGCGAGTCAAGTGCCAGAGAGATGTTGAGTCACTGTGCGAGCGAGTTAGCGACTG
Source organism: Deroplatys truncata (assembly GCA_030765065.1). Taxonomy (NCBI): domain Eukaryota; kingdom Metazoa; phylum Arthropoda; class Insecta; order Mantodea; family Mantidae; genus Deroplatys; species Deroplatys truncata. The sequence goes on along the minus strand of CM060986.1, from coordinate 95,490,321 downwards.
CGATTCTGGTACGACATCAAGAGCGATTATCTGAGCTGCTGATGATGACTTGTAACGTGCAACGAGTGCTGCTGCTGTGCGACGGGTGTGGAGTGTTGTGTTCTACTCCCGAGTGAAGTGAACCGTCCGGCGCGAAGAGGCTACTTCACGAAAGAACTGAAGTTGTAGAGAATTGAACTAGTTCACCTTAGTGAAGTGAACTCTCAGTGAAGGTGAATTACATAAAAACGAAACAGTGACAGTGAGACCTTAGAATAGTGACAGTTGAAAAACTGGACAAAGTCATAGCATAATAATCAATGCGTCAGATGCTAACTAAATGGTCGGCGTGGAAAGTTTGAACTCCTACAAATATAAAAACAGGGCACCAACGTAACAGATTGAGAAAACTTTTGTTGTTACGTTGTTGTAGGAGTTTGCCCCACGTTTTGGGCGTCAATTTGAAGTAGATGGTTTGTATCGTATTTCGACTGTTGGGGAGCCGAACTTAAAATTCGTTGTACGTATACTAAACAGTTTCCGGTAGCCTTGGCCCCAAATGTAGTTTCAGGTGGCCGTTGCCCCAAGTTTAAAAAAATATTATTAACTTTGTAATTTGACTGTTTCTTTTGATATTATATATTTATGCTTGCCTCGGCTGCGTCAGTATTATTTTTAGAGACATGAAAGTCTTGATACGACAAGAATGTAGCCTTACACAGATTATAATTTTACTTCACTCCTTTTATTAATGCTTGATGCAAATTAAATAGGACTTCACTGATATCGAGAGCTGTGAGATTCTTTTATTTAATACTTGCACTTTTTAACACGTATAATATTTTCGTCTCACATGAATATGTAATTAATTTCTCGAGGACACATCTCGAGTCTGGTTATGAGCACTGTCTAGAAGCAATACGTCTGGTTATGAGCACTGTTTGGAGACAACTGAATTGATTTCAACCGTCTAAACTTGTAAATTTCTGTATTTCAAGTCTCTGATTGGCTATTTTTACTCCAATAGAATACCTGCATTTCACTAAGGCTTTTTCGGGTTGTTGATTGGCTATTTTTTATAAACTTGTCACTAAAATTACATTAATTCTTCCAAGAAACACAAGTAACATTTAAACTCTCAAAATCATTATTCACTTAAGGTTATCTCATTGTTAGCAGCTTTTAACCTATTTCTCACAGCTCCTATATTATTAAATTACGTAATGCATTCACATAACATTATTAAACATGTTTACAATAATATAAGCATATGCAATGACTGTTACATACATTTTATAAATTATTCTCATACACATATTGCTTCAAGGCGGGCTGTTATTGAAAATTTACATATTATATAATTTTACTGGTATCATTTAAGTGCTAATAATACTGCCTCAAGATATAAAAACTAATCTTCCCAATATATGTAACAGGTATATATTTGCTGTGGAGTTCCCGGTTATGAATAGAAACTAAAAATCCGAATAACACCAGATTCTTGCGACTTATAAATGATGAAAAATGTCCAAGTTGCAATTTAGTAACCTCTCGTATACTGTAACCTCTAAACACTTCGTTTAAGTCTTCGAACGAAAGCAGACGTGTTAATAGACCTAGTTTAACGCATTGAACCAAAACAGACAAATTAGCACAACTTGTCATAACACCAAACCAAGTTCCAACACAGGATAGTACAGATAATTATAAATACTTTTTATTTAATTATTAAAGTGTTGATTTATACTAATCATGGTAATAAAAATTGATGTTGAATATCGTTGAACTTATTTGGTTCTTTGAGACCACTTCCTGAGTTAAGGCTCGTGGCTACAACATTATGATGTCTATTCAATAAACACCACAACTTCACATTAGCTCTAATTTAATACCTCTGCAATAGCACTCCTTCGTGTGGCTTACTTGATCGCATTTCATAAGGAATGCTCAACGCTGCTGGAATTTCATTCGATTTACAACCATAGCTCACTAAGATGGTGTTCTTTTAAATAATTAAAACAGCTTTATCCTAGAAGGACATTTAATGCCACCTTATCTCGAATTCCCTCATTATTCAGCAGTTGATACTATCCCTCATAGCCACAAAATTCCTTCAAAAATAGTCACCCTCACTTGGTACTGATTTCTGTATGTTCCCACTCCCACATTCCTGCTCCTTGTGTCATCGTAACCTAACTGTTGCCTCATATACGTCTCAAGCAGTTTAAAGCTTTCATTCAAAAGAAACAAAAGAAAATGAAACAAATAATACGAGACACTTCAGTCTTTAGTGATCAAAGAGCAGATTTGAAAGTATTACACTCCACCTACAAGTACGATAGAGATATGTCACTAGAAATACACGGTCCCCTGAATATAAAATGGAATTTTTAGAAAATTTTCCGGCGTGTATGCATGTGTGTAAAAAAAAAAAGAAAGAAAGAAAGAAGGAAATTGGGTTTTATTTATGAACGGTCTTTAACTGCTACGGATCTTAGCGTCCTATTCTATATTGGGCGATAAAGACCGGAAACTTTACTCAAGAGACTTTAGGCTTGAGGTTCTTTTACGTGCCGTAAACCTTCGACACTGCTTTACTTCCCTTCCGAAGAAAGCCATGCTAAGGATTATTACCCGCTACCTCGGGAACTATAGGCTAGCCCTAAACCACGGATTGACGTCATGTGTATATGTGTTTAGGAACAGTAAAATTCAAAATCGGTAATTCGATGTGTCAAACCAGGTATTAGTTTCAGCATCTTCCAAGGATGCGGCATATAGATTTTCAAGAAATCCCCCCTCAGTTATTCTTGACGTGGAAAATTCTTTATTAGTTTTGATTTTCTCAAAAATGGCTCCAGAGGTTTTGATTGAAATACCATATGTTTAAGCTACTTAAATGACAATTGAAATGTGTATCTTGAATTTTCTGCAAATAGCCTATGAGATCCTCTTCATTCTGAAAAACTTGTGTAAGAGATAGACGAAATGTCACTATACAAAAACGTAGGTCCTGTTAAAGCATAAAATTATGCTGAATAAAATGTTTTGTATTAACCATTTCTGGGATATTGGTTTGAATTTTCAAACATTTATATACTTTTTCAAGTGATAAGCCGCTACTGCTTTTTTTTCTCGTGCTCATGCAAGGAGAATGGAATTTCAAGGGCATCACATAGCGACATGAGTTTTAAAAATCTAACTATCGCTTTACTAAAACCAACTTACCTCAAGTGAGGTTGACCAGTACGATGCAGAAAACAAGACATAACATTTAAATATAAAGAAAAATAATTTTAAATATAAATATTATTTTAATTAATTTAAGAAGCACTAGAACAAAACAAAATATTTATGAATTATTGACATATAAATGGTACTGTAATATTTGTATGCTGTCCTTGAGTATCTGGTTCAGTATACTGGTAATTTTAAAAACTTGGTACCTTAAAAAACTTCAGGAAACCAAGTATAATTTTTTTGCAGAGAACCGCGAGTTCGAGGGAGCATCCTATGAACAGACCAGTTGGTAATGGGAATGTTGTAACCCACCAGGAAAGGTATACAGGGTTATTTTCTTCATTTAGCAGTGTAGCTTGGTTGCAATCCCTTTCAAAACGAACTGTTGAACCTAAAACCATTGCCTTTAGAAGTCTTCTATCAATAGCCACAATATTAACACGTCTGTTGAAGTCTTGCTGAGTTCTTCTTATAGTTTTTCTTAAGGGAAAAGTTGACAACTTCAATGTCTTTAAAACTGCTGTTAAAAGAGTACCTATGCTCAAAAGCATGTTATTCTGTACAAGATTATCTGAATAACAAATTATCCTGATGATAATACATATAGGGCTCTGTAAGTAGTATTAGTAAATATTAATGACAATTGCCAATTACATTTGATGCCTGCTCTAGAATTAATGAAGATATTTAAATGTATGTATATATTAAGAACTGACAGTAAATGCTATGCAAATCTAATAGAACAAAATGATGAGACGAACAAAAGGTACCAGCCTAGTGACAGTGTTCTTGTCTATAAATATAATGTTAGCCTTATAACGGTAGGGAGGTATTCAACTTTGCACAAAATTACACCTCCTTTGTATATAATGTGTCTTTATTTTATTTTAAATGTTCTGTATTCTATTAATATTTATGTATATATGTAATATATTGTACATTTCCTTGACACGCATATAGTATGTCTTTATTGACAAAAACATGTGGAAATGAGTAAAAAGAAGTCTAAGAGACATAAACCAACAGGAAATAGAATCGGATTGTAAAATTAAACCTTCTCTAAGATTATCAAAAGAAATAAAATTGAATTGGGGTAAAAAGGAAATATATACTTAACTTAGGAAGAAAGGAAAGATCAGGAATGGCATGGTTTAGACAGGGGGCTGGAGGGCACAAAAAATGACTGACGATTCTGGCAGGAGAATCTGCCCATTCTGTGATTTGGAGGAGGGCTGGGTACATATTTTGGTAGAATGTGCACAGTGGGAGAACCAGCGAACAATTAAACTCAAAGGAAAATTCTTAAGCCCCTCAAGAAAGAGATTGGCATGTTGGGAGCTACTGGCTGACCAGAGGAACTGGCAAAACATGGGAAATTTCTTGGCTGAGGTGCGCGAAGCTAGGTCGAATTTGTTCAGTTAGACAAAGGTAATTTATCTAATGTTTCCTTTATCTTGTTCTTTTTGTTCTATTTTCTTTCTCTGTTGTTTATTTTGTCACCATACTTGTATCTTAAATATGCGTGTACGGTCAATGACCCATGCACTAAATTAGTTGTGTAATAACTTCAATAATTTGAAACCAATAAAGATACCTTCTATTTTATTTTAAAGTTCTATATTATTTGTAATTTTTATGTTTATATGTAATTTTTGTACATTTCCTTGACATGTTCCATGTTCACAAGCCTTTATGGTTGCTGGTGAACTCACAGAATGCAATCTAATCTAATCTAATACCAGAACGAAATGTGTAGTTGCATATTGAAAGCGTATCTCGATTAAAAAGAAGTATTTATATAGAAGAATAATGTAAGAATAGTTTTAGAAGAGTAAGAAAATCACGTGAATGCAACACCCAAGATTTTTCTGAATGTTTCATGAGAGCTTTTTTAGCTCCAATAATCTTATCATCTATGGAATTTTATACTTCTGGCGGAGTATAATCGATACCGTCATAATGGCTAGCATTATGAGTCACGCTTTGTTCTAAATTCCAGAGGATTTCACAGCAATATTCCCTTTAGTTTAAAGAGCACTTAAGAATGACTGAAGTTTCCTAACAAGTCTTTATTGCCCGTATACTCAGGAGTCGGGTCGTAAAGAAGATGTAGGTGATATTGATCGTTAAGTGCTCTTGCGCACGTGTCATGTGCCATATTAGCTGAAGTGAGAAGACCAAAACACACCTGAACTGCTACGTCACGAGTCAAATTTACTTTCTTCCCGCTTGGCGTTTAACTTCGCTTATTGTTAGCATATTCTGGCATGCCCGTCCATTCGCGTAACATTTTATGTAAAAGAATGAGAAAAATGAACACTGTTCACATTAAAAATGCATCGGAAGAGTATACTATTGTTGTGTAGCAGGATACATCCTTCCTGTGCCAAGAACCTCAGCTTTATAGGGATTAGTTGGAAACTGGCTGTATATTTTCTCAAAATGCAAAAAATAACCTTTATCAAAAGTCATATTACTGATATATGGTGTGGTTTATTTATTTAAATTTTGTTCACTCCGTTCTTTTACACGGAATTAGAACAATGGGGCAGTTCGTTTAAAGATAACCATTGCTGATAGTTCAAAAAATTTCAACTAATATAGCGAAAATTATATCAAAGATTTTTTCAACATAACTATAGTATAAACCAAACTTTTCATAGTGTTATGTAACTTTTCAAGATAAGAATATTGATAAATGCACCAGAGATGAATATTTTAATGCTTCAAATAGTTTTGTATTATTCCTCGATCATATTTCTTTACAAAAATATTAAATGTGTACATTAACACTTTTCCTGGAAAAAAGAAACTAAAAAAGCATTTTAACATGCGTTTCTTCAATTTCTAAACTTGGATCTTACGTTATATTATTAAAGCTAAAAAAACTATATTATATATCAAGTATTTTCATCCCCAAAGAACATATACTGGAAATATGAAAGAAACTGAGAAAATTGTAACATGGGGATATTTTGAAAGTGTCCAAAATATAAGAACAGAAAAGAATAAAATGAAGCTGTAAACTTTCAGACACTACTGGACATCATGCACACGTCCATTTAAATATCACAATTTGCATTTTAAATGGAGAGAGGGGCAAGATCTATTTGGATCCTGGGTATACAATGTTTGATAATTTTTTATGAATACTTTAAAATTATGTCTTCGAATTTTGTTCAAAACTTCAGTATCAAATACCGTTACTCGAATATTATGTATTTTATATTATTATAAAGAATATTCATTAGGATATATCTGAAAAAAATGAATAACTATCCGACACAACTTCTGTCAATTTTATAAAGTCAACGTACTCAAAATCTACCAAACTGACTATAATGTTCTGCTAGATTATTAAACGCACAAAAATAAGAATAAATTCCCAATCTGACTTTGTGTGCTAACCAGAACCTAAATCAGCCTTCAATTCCAGCCTTCAAACACATGAACATACTTCGTCCATGGTTGTATAAGGTAACAATAGATAGTCCACAACATCACATCATTTGTAAGTTAAGATCATTATCAAGAAATACTTTTTATAAAGAAAATTAACTGTATTGGAGTTATTTCTTTATGATTATAAATATTACTTTAACACAACATTTTTTTTATTATATTTTAATTTTGTATAAAAATTGAGATAGCATAAAATTTGCGTTATGTAGATATTACTGAATTTTATACACAAATATTCATTAATTATGTGCAATATATGTATAACGATATATGTATATATATATTATATATAAGTTTTTCTCTATATTTGTATGCTACATATACACATTTGCGAGGAATATTTCTTTAAAATGAGATTTTGTCTTTCAGGTATGGTGCTATAAATGAGCAGTTAGTGTTTATATTTTGTGTGGTATTTCTCTAGGAAATACATTTAATAAATGTAATAAGCTTTAAACAAAAATGTTGTGTGATATTCACACGGGTTGTTTATTCATTATCAAATTACACCTACTTTCTAAATTAAAACTGACTAATGGGTTTTATTTGGAGCTTTTTCGTTGAGATCCATATCAATGCTCTGTTACAAGCAGATCCTAAAGCTTTGTGCGTGTTATTGTCATATGTATGCAGCACATCAGTCTTTAGAGTATAAGAATGCGTTTATAAGAGCCCACCATTGGTACTTTCTATACTGCGTATAGTAAGTAGGAGAAGTATCGTATTTCATCCAAAAATTGGAAGTCGAAATTTCACCGGAAATGTATGTTTCGTTGCTCCGCGAATCCAAAAAGTTCATTTTTATAAAAAGGTCTTTGTGTGTGTTTGTGAACAACATAACTCAAAAAACGAAAGCCAGTTAAAAACAAAGCTTGGTATTTAAGTACTCCATATTCCAAGGATGCAACAGGAAAATTTTAAAGAAAACCTCCCGCCGCAAACTACCCTTTACTTGAAAAAGTTTTTGAAAACTTTAATTTTCTCAAAAATGGCTCTAATAATTTTTATTAAAATACTATATGTTTAAGATACTTTCATGACAAATAAAATGTATGTCTTTAATTTTAGGGGAATAGCCTCTGAAGTTCTCTTCATTCTAGATGACTTTTGGATATATGTTAAATCCTAACTAAGAGATGGACAAAAAACTTTCTGTACAAAAACGTAGGCCCACAATTTATGTCAAACACATTATTTGACATTTCAGAGATATTCCTTGTTATTAGTTTGAACATTACAATATTTATATTTTCCTAAAATGAAAAGTCGTTATTTGCTTTTGTTTCCCCTTCTTTTCTTTTCTTTGTCCTGGCCAAGCAAAGAACGAAATTTCAAAGCCGTCACATAGCGACCAGCTCTTAAAAGATTTAACTAACGCTTAAGCTTACTGCATTACTCTATTCCCATTGCACCTAGATGGAAATCTATACTAATATTATACAGAGAGAATGTGTGTGTGTGTGTTATTGTACGTAGGGTAATTTCAAAAACGACTTAACCGAATTTCATAATCTTTTCACCATTGTAAAGTCCAATTCCTTCTAAGGAACATGGGGTTATAAGACACATTAGTATTTAATTTCATACATTATTAAAAGATAAAAGAGATTTATAAAGCCCTTATACCTGAATACGAAGGTATGGAAATATAAAAGAACATGGTTACGAAGAAGACTTTGACCTTTAGTTGAGAATTACATGACATAGAAAACAAATAGTTGTTACTCCACAGAATATAAATAGTTGCTTAGAGCTTGTGTAGCGAATTTTTTCTACAGATGTTTATCCCGATTAACATGAAGTATATAAAAATATCTGATGCGTTACACTCACATGACTTTCTCTTCTCTGGTACAAACTATTTTTAAAAACGCTTATTCTCCATGTGCTTCATGTTAATCGAGATATCGAGATGTTAATCTTATTGCTAATTTTCTTGCAGATGCAAGGGGAATTGGTAGGCTTTAAGTGATAGTCAAACATTTTAAGAGCTGGTTGCTATGTGGAGTATTCCATTCTCTTTGCATTACCAGAACAAAAAAATGAATAACGAATTTGAGAAAAAGTATAAGTATTGGAAAATTTAATGGAATAACAAGTAATACCTTTAAAATGGTTCACTCAACAACAAAAATGTATATCACATAAATGTGTATTTCAAAGCGATCTGCATTTTTTGTCCAGTAAAATTTTGTCTATCTCTTATGGTTTACCAGTTATGCAAAAGTCGTTCACAATGAAGAATACTTTTGGAGACATTCCCAGAAAATTCGAGATATACATTTCATTTTTCATAAAAATATCTTAAACATATGATATTTTAGTCAAAATCGTTACAGCCATTTTTGAGAAAATTAAAATGTTCGAAAAATGTTCCATGTAAAGGGTAATCTGGGGTGGGAGAATTTCTTGAAAACCTTCGTGTCGTATCTCTGGAAGATACTGAACCTAAATATCAAGTTTGGTTTTTGTACGACTGTTCGTTTCTGAGTTATGCTGTTCAGACACACACACGAAAATGTTTCCAAAAATGTTTTTTTTGGATTAAGGGGGTCTCAAAACATATTTCCGGTGAAATCTCGGTATCGAGTTTTTGGGTGGAATACAATACTTCCCCTACTTACTATACGTAGTAGAGAAAGTAATAAGCTTTTGTTAGAATAGTGTGTTTCAGAATGTATAGGGATAGTCATGGGAATGTAACAGATTAAAATTTTTACATGTATTCTGTGGTATTTAAAGATGCCATATGAAGTAAGTTGCATAAAGCCCTGGAGTTCAGCTATGGTCTACTTGTGAAGTCTGAAGAGGCAAACCTTCCCTTCCCGCAACACCAGTCAGGGAATCTAATTGCCGACATATGTGAGACTATTGTGTGTGTTTCAATAGACGAAGAGAGGGCTACACAACAACCCCTCTGTGCTACAAAATTGCGAAAAACGGAGGCGTGTAGATTAAAAGGTTCCCTCGAGGGGATAGCCAAGGCAGAATAATATTAGAATATATCTTGCGTAAATTGCTTTGGCTGAGAGGCACGGAATTGCAAACACCTGCTTCCTCTGGTCCCGGCTATTTCTTTTTCAACTGCTTAATAAATGCGATAACAAACACTTCCACGTCTTATAAAACGTATCCCTTGCGAAAAACGAGATAGATACGAGAAAGCGAAAACTCAAAAGTAAACAGACAAGTGCTGCCTTGAATAACGTTTAATGCCCCAGGATATCATCAGCCTTCAATGTGGTTGTATAATTAGAAGTGTATAATTAGGCCAAAGTACATCTAACGAGACGAATTTTTTTACTAACAAAAGGCCAAAACGAAATCTGCGATTTTAGTTCATTATTTTTCAATGTTGTGATACGAAGATTTTCAAAAAGGTTCCTCTACATCCTTTTCCCGGGTCGTCAGCGAATGTGAAGTCGTTTCTTTCATCCTCCGAATTTTTTGTTCCTCCATTTATTTGGTCTATTTAGGGTTGGGATTGTCGCGATGATGTTTCGATGCAGTGTGGCAGGTAAAAGGATGCTCTCTGTGAACTTCCTCCGTCCTCAGCCTTCGGCTGGTTGCCGGAGTATAGGGACCGCCCCTTGGAAGGAACTGTCTGCGGGGTCCTCAGTCTGCCTATCCGAATACCGGGGCGTCTCAATCTGGAAATTAGGAATCTGGAATCTGGAATTAGAGACCCTGTCATTGTTGTGCCGTCACTCCTGGTTCACTTTACTCCTCCATTCCAGAGGTGCGCCATTGTGGGGCGTCGGTACAATATCCTCATTCCCCCACATCAGATTATCCTTACATGTGAAGGTTTCTTCATTTTTTATTTTCTCAAAAATTTCCCAACAATGCTAATTAAAATATTATATGCAATACATAAAATATTTATATGGAAGATAAAGTCTTAAATATCTTGCACTGGGAAAAGGTGTAACTCCTGTTCATTCTGAAGAAATTTTGTATAATTTTGTATACAAACCTTAAGAGATAGACAAAAGGTTACTATACATAAATTCTATCTCTTTAAAACACATTCAGAATGACTTTTGTATAACTGGTAAACCTTTAAGACAAAACTTACTGCAAAAGAAATGTATATCTCTTTAAAGCGCACTGCCCAATGGCAGTTTTCGTGGAGTTAACTGTTTCCGAGATATTCTTTGTTATTGGTATGAATTTTCAAATCCTTATACTTTTCTCATGAGGAAAGTCGCCATTGTTTATTTTCTCTCGTGTTCATGCAAAGAGAACGGATTTCAAAGCCCTTAAATAGCGACAAGCTCTTAAAGATGTGACTATCGCTTAGGCTTATTGTGTGTGTGTGTGTGTGTGTGTGTGTGTGTGTGTGTGTGGTTATGTGTATGTAAAAGTATGTGAAACACGGTAGGCCATTTTCCAAAATTTCTGATAAAAACGATAAACGTGTATTTCATTGCTACGCAACAGGATTGAACCTAGGCTAGTTACAGATTGCTTGCTATTTGCTAGTGTCATATGTACACATTCAAACGTGAAGCACATCCCTTTATATGAGTGATAATAGACAAACGGACACACAACGCGACAGTGCACTACAGGCACTAATTAAACAAAAAAGGGGGTGGGGTTCCACGCCGGAGCTTCAGAACTGCATTTATTGTGTTCATTAAAGCTAACACCGTGACGTGGTGTAGGTGCAAAACACTTCGTTAACCAAGAGGTGAAAATAACAAGTATCGTGTTGGGTTTGTGTATGATCGAGTGACATGCGACTACATTATCTGATGTTAAACAGCCACATACCTACCTTTCTTTTATACCATTATGTTATAGAAAAATCAGTTTAATATTTTCTCTAGCACATTTTATTAGGTAGACAAGGTATTGCATTCCACCCAAAAATATAATATCGAGGTTTCATCCCAAATACATGTTTTGAGGCCCCAAAATTGTCTTTGGTTAAAGGTCCGCGTTTGTGCCTGTGTGTGTATCTGTGGTGTGGTGTGTGTATGTGTATGTGCATGAGTGTGTTTGTGTGTGAATAGTAAAACTGAAAACGAAAAGTTGGATAAATAGAAACCTTGGCGTTTAAGTTCAGTATACCAAGGAGGCGATACGAATACATTCAAAAGAATCCTCCACCCAAAACTGCGCTTTACAAAGAAACATTCGTTATTTTTCAATAACGCAAAAAATAAGCTCTTAACATTTTAACTATCCCAGCATATTGTGGCGTATTATTAATTTTATTGTCATTACCAGAATCACTGTTTGCTGTATTGTTGCTAACAGACGTAGAATTATTGGGTCTCCTTAGATATATTTCGGCTTAACAGAATCTCTGTTCGGTACGGATCACGCCAAAGAGAGGGATGTGTTTGAAACCGCCAGGTATGACGTCAGTCCTGTCTGGCTTTAGCTAGACATGCTTGGTGGGGGCAAGTTAGCGTGACTTGAGTGTAAGTGGACGTTGGGGCCAGACGCGTGTGTGTTCGGTCTACGGTTTCGTGGCATCTCCCTCCATCCTGTTTCCTTTGTTCATTATGAAGAGTTGCCAAACATTTTTGTGAATGCATCCCAGGTAATGTGTGTTATGTAATATTTTAGTGTAATATAAAACCCACGCCTTCCCCTTAAATTAGGTACATACCAAGGTCCCGGACTTTTTGCTACCAGCGGGTTGCGTCCCCCCCATTTGCGTGTTGGGGTGACCTAAATTAATCATTTTCCGGTAACCTTCTTAGCCTTCACCCCAACATGCAACAATGTATTTAAGACATTTACACGCAATTAAAATGCATTTCTTGAATTTCTGGAAATAGCCTATGAACTCCTGTTCATTCGGAAGGAATTTAGTATGATTTCGTATAACCATGGTTAGATAAAGTCGTATTACATAAAACATGTAGATCTCTTTGGGAAACATAATTTATCCCAAAACCCTTTTGTGGCATCAACCAATTCCGAGATATTCGTTATGGTTTGAATGTTTTAATATTTTATTTTAATTTCTCTGCCACTTTCTTATTAGGTAGGAAAGGTTCTGCCTTCCATCCAAAAATAAGATACTATGCTTTTACCGGGAAAAGCATATTTTGAGATCCCTTGAATAAAAAAACATTTTTAGAAACATTTCCGTGTGTACAACATAACTCAAAAATGAAAAGTAGGATAAATACCATACTTGGTATCAGTTAGTACCTTCCAAAGATGCAACATAAAGAATTTCAAGAAAATCCCCAACCCCAATGGCTGAATACTTCTGAAACTTTTTATTTTCTAAAAAGGTAGTTTAAGATTTTTGATTAGAATGTGATATATTAAATGTATTTTCATTAAAAATAAAATTTAGATCTTGAATTTTCTGGCAATGGTCTCTGAAGTCGTCTTCATTCGGAAGGAATTTTGCATAATGTTGTATAACTGGTAAACGTCAGATAGACGAAAATGCACTTCACAACAAATGAATATCTCTTTTATGTATACAGTTTAGTTCAAATAACATTTTTTGTGGCATGGGTCATTTCCGAAATATCCGTTATTAATGATTCGAATTGTTCATCACTTGGCCATTGTTTAAAGTCCTTTCAACATTCAGGTTTCTCGCGATTGCATGGAAACAGTATGGAGTTTTAGGACCAGGGTGTAGCGTTCAGTTCTTAAACATTTGACTATCGCTGTTCCCTTTGTATATATAAAGAAATGTGTAATGTAGTTATTTCTGCAAAGGTTTATTTGGATTAAAATGAAGTAGACAGAAAAATAAGCTTTAGTAAGAATAGCTTGTACACTGACTAATAAGAAAAGAGGATGGAGAAAGTCTTGTGAATGTAACATGTTATGGCTTGTTGATTAATGTTTATATGCAGAGAGAATAAACCTGTAAAGTAGCCGAAAAGATATACAGCACTGCTACATAAGTACTAATCGGCGTCGATATGAATGCGCTTGGAGGAGGGCGTTACTGTTTTTTTATTGACAATCAGAGTCGAGTGAGGAGCAAGGCAGTAGGTAAATGTACAGCCTCACAATGAAAACAGTGCTACATTGCAGCCCTCAGGCTCGCTAGTAAATGCAACACGGAACTGCGTATGTTTTCTTTACCTGGCAGTCTCCTTTTGATGCCACGCCCACTTGTTTCCTAACCGTTTAGTTCCTCCTTCCACCACACACGTTCACATCGTGGCCGACTAGTGGAGTTGTCAGCTCCTTGATATTAACTGAGTAATGTTTATCTACATGAAGACAGTATAAACTCGGGAAACAGTTACAAAGAGTTCGTTGTTTACTAGTGATTCTCCATTTATATATTTTCGTTAATTAATGCAATTTCTGAATCACCCGTGAAGACGATAATACCCGCTTCTTTGTGTGGCTTTAATAAAACCAATATTCAACGTGATCCTTGGCTGCTATTTTGCTTGAGTGTACCTCAGTTGGCCTCAGTTTATCCGGCAAAGGTGTGCCATTATTTTTGGGTTTAGAACTTAACAATTAATGTGTGATGGACGAATCGTCAAGTTTTGGGCTTTGAATTAGAAATAGTCACATCTAGCTTCGTTAACGGGACATTGGGTAACTGAAGTTTGTAAGACTAAAAACCTGTACATTACCTTCATAATTACTAATTGTAAGCAGACTTTGGAATTTTACTGTGTATTACTCTCTCTACCAACTCTGCGCTACGCCCCGAAAGTATAAGTTCTAATCGTCCAATGTTATTTTCATCACAAATAAATAGTTTCATTGATGATATCAATGGTAACGTTAAAGGGTAATTAAAACTTAGGCTAGGATTAGTATAGGAGTAATCAGACGGAGGGGGTAGCCATTGGAGCTCAGCACTGCACATAGACCATTGAAGGCCCATGGCAACTTAGGCGACCCCTGGGAGGAAGGTTTGAAGAGGAAGGTAGAAGGACAACCAGATCCAGAAGAACGATGCGCGCTAGAAAGGGCTAGATCCTTAACAATAATGAGAATGACATCAAAACTGACCCCAACGCGAGCCTGCCGGCTCCATCATACTAGGGGTCTTGGGAACGAGTGCCATAGGAAGGTTCCCCAGCCAGCCATCCAAGGCCAGAGATAAACCTTTACACAGCGCAAGTTCCACCGTCGTGTCTCAAAGCAGCAATTGCCGCCGCCTGGTTCTACAACCCTGATACATACGAGGATGAATCGCATGAAAGGAAATGATGAGGAAGCTTACACCTGGGCCTGCACTTAACTTTTATTTTTTGAAAAGTTACAATATTGTGCTTTTAAAACCGGCAACAAACTTTTTTTATGGAATTTTAATAGACATATAAAACATTTAACAGTACACAAACTTATACCTCTTCCTTATGCTGACATTGCGATGGAGAGTATAGTGTTTCTCGTGGTAAATGGTTTACGAACACAAATAATACTGAGAAAAAATTCTTTGGACATAAATTATTTATGATAACCAAATGTGTTCATTTCACTGTCAAAAAAAGATTAATCTTACATAACACTGTTTGTTAACAGTGCATCGTTTTGCGTTTACTCAGACCGAAGAATTAAGAGACTTGGATTCGAAACGGTGTTGATTTTTCCTCCAGATTGTTTTCACTCATTGCCTCGAAGATATATGGCAGTCGTTTGCTAACTTCAGTTACCAGTCAGAGATAACGCGGGACGTCCTTTTCCATGTCTGCCATTCTCCAAACTCTTAATTTTTCATCCAGAAGGGTCAATTCGTCTTATCCGTTCCTCGAAACTTTACGATGCGCCAATGACTGACTCTTTGGGACTTACCTAGGGATATATCCTCTCTTGCCCTCTTCTTGATATTTACTAAAATATTCTGTATCCAACGGTGAAAATACAAACGTTTGCTGCATATTTGGACTAACATGGTCAAATTATTTTATTGAAACAGAATTATTTCACAAAACCTGTTAATTTAAAAACTTTTAATTTATCGAATTTTAATGCTTTGGAAAACTTCATAAGACATAAATAACTCGTCGGAAAACGAAGAAATAATTGGCCGAAAGAAGTAGAACATTTGCTGCGTTACAGTCTATGGCTTTCTCTACTCACACTCGTTATTCGTCTATTTCAAGTTAATCAACATAAACCTTTGACCAAAGATCTTCATTACACACTTCATTGTTGGTACAAGAGAGATACAGGAGAATAAACAACAGACGAGAAGACTGCGTAACAAAAATATTGATGTGGAATTTGACCGAAAATACGCGTTTTGAACTCCCTGAATCGAAGAAAGACAGTTACAGAAAAGTATCCTATGTACGAGCGTGTGTGTGTATGTGAGTGAGTGTCCAAGAAGTGACCTAGCTGGTATTTCAGTATCTTCCAAAAATTGTGGCATGGGGATTTTCAAGAAGCTAAACTTTACATAGAACATTTTGCGTTACTATTCATTTTCTCTTAAAAGAACTTTAATTATTTTAATTGAAATGCCATATTTTTAAGATACTTACATGACCAATAAAATGTATGTCTTAAATTTTCTGGAAATTGCCTATAAAGTTCTCTTCATTCGGAATGAATTCTTAATAATTTCATACAGCTTGTCAACCACAAGAAAAAGATAAAAGCTCACAAGCAGGTAGAAGAAGTAGCTTTTGTAAGAATTTCTTATAAATACTAATGTGGATAGACCAAGTTATGTGAATGTAATACATCAGAAATTTTTTCTATCTACTTAATGTTAATCGAGATAAACCTTTCAGATATAGTTTCATTATACATTTTGCTGTAGGCGCAAGAGGGAAACAGGAGAATAAAGTGATAGTCTAGTCATTAAAGCGCGGGTCCCTGTATTCTGGCTTTGAAACTCCATACTCTGGGTGTGACATCACAATAAAGAATTGAATGACGACAGAACTCAAAAAGGAAAAACAAATAAAAAATAACCAATAGTAACGAATGTTTCAAAAAGGCCGATGACACAAGAAATCTTTGAAATATATTATGCTATTTAAAAAGATCTACATTTTCTGTGCAGTTAGCCTTTTCATATATATATATATATATATATATATATATATATCTTATGGTTTACCAGTTATACAAAACGATACAAAATATACTCTGAATGAAGTGGACTTCACGAGCTATTTACAGAACATTCAAGATAAGTATTTTATTAGTCAAGCAAATATCTTTGTTAGCATTGTTGCCAATAATAATAGATGCCAATACGAAGTTTGGCATCTATCCTATATATTTTCGTATCTGAGTTATGCGGTTTACACACACACACACACACACACACACCCTCACACACACGGACATAATTTTAGACATTTTGTTTTATTCAGGGAATTCAAAATGTGTATTTCCGGTAAAATCTCGATATCGAAGTTTTGTGTGGAATTCAATACTTCCACTAACTGCTACAAGTAGGCAATAGAAGCTAATAAAACGGTTTAGATTTTCAGTTACTAACATATTTCTAGCAGAAAAAAAGGAAATTTTGTGAAGAAGATGCTATACTACGTAAATAAGTAGGAGGTTGGTAAGCGGTAAGCGGTAAGCTGTAGCCCAAAGATGTTTTGTAAGTAGTAAATGATCTATGGTCAAGAAGTCAAAAGAAAAAAAATCTAATAAGAACACTGACTTTCACTACCAAATACAAATTCAATGTATACGTATATACAATGGAACTCATATAAAATAATTCTTCTGTCATCGCTACGTTATTCAATATATTTTTACTTTCTCTACTACGTATACTAAGTAGTGGAAGTATTGTATTCCACCCATAAATTCGATACCGAGATTTCACCGGAAATATATGTTTTGAGGCCCCCTGAATCCAAAAAAAGCATTTTTGGAAACATGTCCGTGTGTGTGTCTGACTGTCCGTCTGTCTGTGAACAGCATAACTCAGAGACGAACAGTCGGATAAATACCAAACGATTAAATCCAGGACGATTAAATCAAGCAACATTTTGATTTAATCGTCCTTGAGTATTTTATGGTCAATGCTCAGACATTTTTGGAGCAAATCACAGATTCATACCCATTGTAATTGAAAGAACTTTAACTAATAATTTTCTCAATTGAATTTCAAATTATGTCAAATCAGTAGATCAGTATCTTCCAGAGCTGCGACACGAAGGTTTTCAAGAAAATCCTCCCACCCCAAATTGCCCTTTACATTGGACATTTTTCGAAAATTTTAAATTTCTCAAAAATGACTTTAACGATTTTGATTAAAATATTATATGTCTAAGATATTTTCATGACAAATGAAATGTATATCTCGAATTTTCTGGGAATGTCTCCAAAAGTATCCTTCATTGTGAACGACTTTTGCATAACTGGTAAACCATAAGAGATAGACAAAATTTTACTGCACAAAAAATGTAGATCGCGTTATAATATACCATTTATGTCATATACATTTATTTCGTTAGGTGAACCATTTTCGAGATATCGCTTGTTATTTCCTTAAGTTTTCCAATACTTATACTTTTTCTCGATATCTCGATTACAATGAAGCATATGGAGAATAGGGGTTTGTAGAAATAGTTTGTATAAGTGTAGAGAAAGTCATGTGAGTGTAACACATCAGATTTTGCTTAGGAATGTTTTCGAACTAAGGAATTATACTTAGTCACAAAACAGCATTTAAAGTTGTACTCGCGGTAACAGTTGTTGCGAAGGATAAAAAAAAGGAAGAATCACATATATTCTAAACACGTCCTCGGTTGACGTACCTGAGAAAGTGTGCAACATAGAATATTTCTGAAACGGCTAACGATATAAAAACATATTTCATGCACAGTGTGTATCTTAATGACATCTACATTTTTTACCGCAGTATGATTTTTCCTTTTTCATATGATTTACTAGCTATATATTATTGTTCAAAATTCAGTCTTTATGAAAAGGATTTCACAGAAAATGTGAGACATACATGTTGTTTATCATATAAATATATTTAGAATATTAAATAATGAAAATCATTATTTTCGTTTTGAAGATAATGAAGAATAGGGCAAAGCATTTCATAAAGGATACTTTGTGGTAGAGGCTGTATTTAATAAATGAAAACGGTATTATGTCATTAAATTAATATTTCCTTAAAACAAGACATTTAAGTTATACTTTAAATAGGTTTATATTAAACAATAGCGAAGGAATTGCAGAATATTTCCCACTGTAAGATTATAGGGCCAGGAGAATCATTTAACAGCGATTGTAGTATTTTGCAAGTCAAGCATTAAACTTTTGACAATAGAAGTCCTTCTCTATACTGCATACATTTACTTTATATGAGAGTATGAATTAATTTAAAATAAAAAACTTTTGGTTTGCATATGAGTAGATTATTGTTCATGAGAAGATTCAAATAGGACAAAGTGGAACATTAAACTTTCTTCAGTTTGCGGATGATATAGTCTTAATTGTTCACAAACAATATAGGCTGATGAAAGAAATATTTCACTTAAATAAAATATGTGTAAATCTAAAATTAAAACAAAAGGAATGGTGTTCAAGGAAAGGTACACAATAACGAATGTAACTTACAATCAAGATCAGGATGTAAACAAACAAAAGGTGCAAACATTAAAGGCAGCAGAACAATTACACGAACCTTTAAAAATAAGTTAAAACAAGGTAAGACAACTAGGATTTTATACACCCATGGCAACATGAGTAATATACTATGGAAGTGAAGCATGGACTGTCAAAGAAAAAGACAAGAGTAAGATACAAGCACCTGAAATGAGATTTCTGCGTTCAGCTAAGGGTTGTACGACAGAAGAATATAAAAGAGACAATTAGAGAAAAATTGAAGGTAAAGCCATTAGTACAGGAAATAGAAGAATATAAAGAAAAGTGCGTTAAAGATTTATATCGTATGCCAGAAGAAAGAATATCTCAACAAGGCGTACATTTATAGACCGAGAACAGACCAATTGAGCGACAAAAAATAAAGAAATGGTAATAGATACACTACGTGATCAAAATTATCTGGACACCTGGCTGAAAATGACGTACAAGATCGTGGCGCCCTCCATCGGTAATGCTGGAAGGGTGTTGGCCCACCCTTAGCCTTGTTGACAACACTCACTCCCGCAGGCATACTTTCAATCAGGTGCTGGAAGGTTTCTTGCTGAATGGCAGCCCATTCTTCACTGAGTGCGGAACTTAGGAGAGGTATCGATGTAGATCGGTGAGGCCTGGCACGAAGTCGGCGTTCCAAAACATCCCATAGGTGCTCTATAGGATTCAAATCAGGACTCTGTGCAGGCCAGTACATTACAGGGATGTTACTGTCGTGTAACCACTCCGCCACATCCCGTGCAGTATGAACAGGTGCTCGATCGTGTTGAAAGATGCAATCGCCATCCCCGAATTGCTCTTCAACAGTGGGAAGCAAGAAGGTTCTTAAATATCAATGTAGGTCTGCACTGTGATCGTGCCACGCACAACAAGGGGTGCAAGGTCCCCTCCAGGAAAAACACGACCACACCATAACACCACCACCTCCGAATTTCACTTTTGGCACTACACACGCTGGCAGATGACGTTCACCGGGCATTCGACATACCCACACCCTGCCACGGATCGCCACATTGTGTACCGTGATTCGTCACTCCACACAACTTTTGCCACTGTTCAATCGTGTAATGTTGACGCTCCTTACACCAAGCGAGGCGTCGTGTGACATTTTCCTGCGTGATGTGTGGCTTATGAGCAGCCGCTCGACCATGGAATCCAAGGTTTCTCACCTCACGCCTAACTGTCATAGTACTTGGAGTGGAACCTGATGCAGTTTGGAATTCCTGTGTGATGGTCTGGATAGATGTCTGCCTATTACTCTTTACAACCCTCTTCAAATGTCGGCGGTCTCTGTAAGTCAACAGACGAGATCGGCCTGTACGCTTTTGTGCTGTGCATGTCCCTTCACGTTTCCACTTCACTATCACATCAGTGGATCTAGGGATATTTAGGAGTGTAGAAATCTCGCGTACAGACTTCTGACACAAGTGACACCCAATCCTCTGACCACGTTCAAAGTCCGTGAGCTCCACGGAGCGTCCAATTCTGCTGTTTAACGATGTCAAATGACTACTGAGGTCGCGGATAATGAGTACTAGGTATTAGGTGGCAGCACTATGCACCTAAGATGAAAAACGTATGTTTGTTGTGTGTCCGGATACTTTTTATCACATATTGTATGAGGATATAGGCTAATACCTAAACCGTGAATGAAGAAGAACAAGAAGAAGAACAGGAAGAAGAAATGCCTAAAGCTGGCGTCTGTGGTTCCCACTCTTTAGGTCGAGGGTTTAAGCCCGTGCACCGGTCGATCTGATGGAATTTTGTCTTGGTTTTCCTCAGTTTCTAGGCAACTGTCCAATTAGATATTTAAAACAACCACTCAAATTTCCACCTAGAGAGAAAAAGAATTATAAATGACAAAAGATTAATCATGTAGAGGATTACGCAAAAGGATATTTATCAACACGTTAGCTAAGCAGATGCTACAGGAAGGCGAATACGAAACTGGTCATCTATCCGTAATTGCTCAAGTAGATTTTACAGGAAGGAAATTAAGGTTGTCACATATATTAACTTGAATAAAAAGTGACCCAAAATAGAGGGCAGCTATTTATGTAGGTACACAAAAATCTAATCTCACCCTCTGCCAAAGGGACGTCCTCTGTTCCTCGAGCATAATCCTAACCACTGAATTGGCGAGTACTTTTCCTCCCCCAATATATGGCCGAACTGCCAAAGGGTAACATCACAACTTAGTTGTCGATGTTCTCACTAACGGAGTCCCTATAAGGCAATGCTTCGTTGAGTTTTGACATAATATAAGTAGCTGTAATCATGCATCAAGCTTCTATGTAAACATTCAGGAGATTTGCAATTTCACTTAATATGTAATTGTTGAGTATTAACTTAACTTCGTGTTTTCCATTTTTAATGTGTTAACATATTGAATATTTTTAGCTTCTAAATGTTTTAGCATTTTTACTCTTTTGCAATTGTTGTCACAATAATTTGGGATCCTTATACGTCGATATTGTTTTAGTATGTTCAATAGTAATTGCGTGGTGGAAGAGAAGACTGTAGTGGCATATTTGTCTGTTTGCTTTTCCATTGTCCTGTTAACTTACGAATTCTCATACGCAGGTGTCAGTGATGTTCTCAACAGAAACTTTGAAGATATTTGAATATAAAGTAAGAGATTGCTACAATTGATTTATAGTGTAATTGTAATTCTCGTGGTTATATGTTAACATGAAAGCTGTATTGAAATAAATACACATTATTCATATAGTTAAATGGGGGCAATGATTGCCAGGAAGTTCATTTTGTTGACCCTATCCTGTGTGGCCTCTTTAGGTTTCCTTCCGTAAATTTATCCTCCAGCGTAAAGTATAAGAAATAAAGAGAGGGAGAGGGAGAGAGGAGGGGCAGCGCAGTTGTGCAGGTTTAGTCTTTCCCTGTGTATCAATTGAATCGAAACTCTTTTATAGAGATGGTGTCCGAACTACCCCTTCATTTCACATCAATTATAACATCGTTCATTGGATCATTTTTGTGAACTTGAATTGTTTTAGGCCAATTACATTGAGAATTGATACCGGTTAGGGTGGAGTCCAAGTTTGGTCACCTGAAGGTGAAAACCTTATGGCCTGAAAAATACTATTGCGATTCAAGGAAATGGGCCACTTTTTATGCACGCCAGTGTACTCTGACTCAGGTGAAACAACTAGCTTGCAGTAACCTTCGTTTTATGACTACGAAGTTAAAGCATCGAATAGATGTTAACATGTAACTTTAATAATGGTCAGTAAGACCGCGCACTAATCTAAAGGCTCTACTTCCTGTAGTGTAATCATAGTAAACCCAGGTAGGGCCCCAATAAAAACTGCCTTTGAATGCTTAAGCTTAAGTACATACGTTGGTCACCTGAAATTGAATCATACAGCAAAATCTCATATTTTCTCGTCTAAAAGTAAGGCAACAATTTTGAACTTAATTGGAACATGTCATCAAGGCACTATTCTTTTATAAAATGGAGAGGTAATTGTTGAAGCATATCGCTGTATGTCCTCATATTATATTTATCCTCCCTTCGTGTAATTTAATTGCTGTAGTTGGTAGAACTGCATAGCAAACTATCTCTCAGTGCCTGTGTTTAATTAAGGTCATATGCTGCAGCCATGTTTTTCCCATTATGTCCTTGTTTCGACTTGTACACTGAAATAGGAAGCAATTGTTGTAAAAAGAAAAAAATTATACATGTCAAGTGCCTTATATATATCTTCCGTAACAAAATAAAACAAATTGTGTAACCTTTTATCCCTTGATATTGTTTCCGTTTCTTTTATCTGGCTATACACACCAAAAGCTATAATAGAGATTTTAATAGGTTTTGGATTTGATGGAATAACCAATGCTCACGTCTATACTGAATTCAAAATGAGTATTTATAATCCTTTTATTTGAGAGTACTTGTACGTATTGCCTCAGATATACCTCTAGTAATATAAAACAAATAAAAAATAAATATTTCACTGAGAACAGTTTACAGAAGACATAAAAATAAACTATTCAGACTAGAATAAGCCAAATTAATGTAAAACATCAGTTTTTGTCTGCTGCTCATACTGGGTGCAGAAGTAGAGCATGAAGCAGAGTATGTGTCTAAATACAGTGACGGAGCTATGGACCGAGCTCATCGCGTGGATGGTGACGTCCTTCAAAGGCGGCCGACTGTTTGTTTGAGGAGATAAATATGACGCGCCGTCCTATTGCGCAACGTAAATACCAAAATCGCTATCGAGGGATAACCATTTTTCTGGATGTGTCTTTGCGAAATCTTTCGAGGCTCCTGCGACTATATATCGATGCTAGCGACATAAAGTTCCGGTTATTCAGGTGCTCTACGAGTGAGATTATTACGACATTTAACGAATAGTGCGACTGCGAGGGATTGTAAGAGACCAGTGTTCAACGCTCCAGTGAGTCAAGCGAAAGGAAAAAGAGGGTACTTTGAGGGCGTTTGTTACACCGTTACGCGTAAGGAAAACTGAAATCACAGTGAAAAGGACCAAAATCACAATATTGAATATTATGGGAATGAACACAATACGGAATATGTTTATTTATGTAACTACAGCGTATTTTTTTATTGTTACACGAATAAACATTTAGTGCGTGACCAACAACAATTCTTTAATTTTCAGGGTGACGTAAAAAGTATTACGCAGGTTACATATTATAATGCTTTATGCAGTATTAACATTATAAGCTCATAATACATTTCAAAATTAGATAATTTTATTTTATTTTTTGTTATCTGAAAAATATGTGATGTATTCACATGATTTTCTCTACCACTATCGTTTATTAGTAGGTATATACAAGCTATTCTTACTAAAGCTAGTTTTTCTGTCTACTAAGTTTTAATCTAAATAAGTCTTTGCAGAAATAGCTACATTTCTTATAGATATAAGCGAGCAGCGATAGTGAAATGTTTAAGAACTGGACACTGTAAGATATGCTTAAAATTCCATACTGTTTCCTGCAATCGCGAAAAAAAAATTGAATGCTGACAGGACTTTAAAGAATGGCCAAGAAATGAACAATTCGAACCATTAATAACGGATTCTCCCAAATGTCCTTTACTACAAAAAACTTATTTTAAATAAATTGTGTGTTTTAAAGAAAGCCATGTTTTTTGTGTAGTAGGTACGTTTTCGTCTATGGCTTAATTTTTACGAGTTATACACGATTATATAAAGGCTATTTAAATAAAGTGGACTTCATAAGCTAATCCCAGGAAATTCAAGATATGTACTTTATTTATAATGTAAATTTCTTTAATTTACGGGTATTATAATAAAAATTGTTAGAG
This sequence comes from Deroplatys truncata, assembly GCA_030765065.1. Taxonomy (NCBI): domain Eukaryota; kingdom Metazoa; phylum Arthropoda; class Insecta; order Mantodea; family Mantidae; genus Deroplatys; species Deroplatys truncata. The sequence continues at coordinate 95,465,771 of CM060986.1, read as the reverse complement.
CCAATTTTAGAAAATAAAAGATTTCAAAAAATGTTCAACATAAAGGGTAGTTTGGGTTGGGAGATTTTCTTGAAAAACTTCGTGTCGTATCTTTGGAAGATACTGAACCTAAATACGAAGCTTGATATTTAGCTGACTTATAGTTCTTGAGTTATGCTGTTCACAGGCACAACACACAGACCTATGTACACATGTACAGACAGGCACACACTCATGCACCATATTTTAAAAATGCTTATTTTTTGGATTCCTGTGACCTCAAAACATATATTTCCGTTGAAATATCGGTATCGAATTATTGGGTGAAATGCAATATCTTCTCTATGTACGTTATAGAGAAAACAAAAGTGACGATGGTTTCCCAGAGACAGAGAGAAGCTTGCTTATAGTGCAGTTGCTTTAATTTACAACATGGAAAACGAAAGAGATTCCACATACATATATTCCACATGACGGTTGATAATCCTTAACTGACTAATCTCAAAACCTTACAATTTAAAATCTGGGTTAGCTCAAAACATGAAATTTAGGAGAGAACAACCAACACTCACTTGTTACAATACGAAAGCCAGTGAAGCAAGGACGGCCGAAGATATCAGAATATTTTCCATATTTCACTGGTAAAAGTACAACTACCAACAACAAACACGCTGATTGAGACACTAGGCAGTGAAGGGGAACTGTGACAGGATTTCTCAGCACTCGGACCGTCATTAGCGCACCCCACTCTCCTAGACCGGTCAGGTAGCGTCAAAACGGTATGTTTCAACTTAAACTTCGCGTACTATAGCTGATCACATTGTCATGTGTGTTATGTTTGTTTACTTGTAAAATGAATGAAAGGAATGGGTGAATTGGAAGATATTCCTTTACAATTATTGAGGGAAATAGAGGATGCTTGAAGCACAACTAACTCTACAAGAATATAGGCAATCGTGAGAGAGGAATAATGAAAATTGTGTTATTGGAGAGGAGAAAACAAGTATGCTTATAAAAGCTCTTTACGAAATACCATAAATATGCAGGATGTCAAGGGCTTTAAAATAAATCTCTAATTATTTGTTTGTACCTCAAGTTTGCGGTTTATTAACTAGTTTTCATTGATTCAGCTAAGAAGGAAATGATTGCTTAAGATAAAGCTTAAGTAACATATATTGATAATCGAATGTTAAATTTGTAGTAACTTATGTTGATATATCGATTAATGAATACTTAGACTAGCACTTTATATATTATGAATTGCCTACTAGGTGCAACAGTGGACAAATGTTTGGTCTCTGAGACAAAACGTTTCTCTTGCCAACTTATATCAAAAGGAACTAAAAGGCAATATTACAGAAGGTTTAAAATTCTGCGGGATAAAAAGCAAATTAGACGGAATCTTTTATAAATGGATACCTTTCAACGAATTTATTACATCATCGTAATAAGCAAGTATTGTCCACTCACGCTAGAAAGACGCAATTGTGAACGATGTTTTTTTTTACCTCATACAACGTGTGCATAATGCATAATAGTTATTTATAGTACAAGTGTTAAAAGTGGGATTTTATAAAATCGCTATTAACATGAGTTGTCATATTTCTTTCAAAGTTCTGAATATTGAATTGTAAAGTATTCAATAGAGGGTTGTTTAAAAATAACGTCTAGCATAAGCTCTGTTATAAAATATTTTTCTATTGGTAACAATGAAGTATGCTTCCTTTTTTTAAGCTGACTGTAGCACATGGCATCCACAAGTATTCTTTGCTAAATGCATATATTACTATTCAAGAGGATCCCCTTTTGCCCTGATACAGACCTAAGTCTATCGGATTATTCGCCACTGCTGACTTCAGGGATCGCCTGAGGTGCATTTTTATACAAGGAATATCCTCAAGCACAGACCACAGCTTGTAATCCAAGGGTTGAGGTCAGAGCTGCCAGAGGAGCAATGTTGGGTAGCAATAAAATCTGGAACATTTTCTTCAAGCCAAGATTGAGTGGATACTGTCTTATGAGCTGGAAGGTTCAGTGCCCATTCTTGAACAAAGTGTCGTCCTCCTTGGACTAGTGGCACCGTGCTAGTCTCTAGTTCCCAAGGTCGCGGGTTCAAACTCGGCGGAGGGCGATGGATACTTTTGGGGTGAAAATCCTTAGCATGGCTTCCATCGGAAGGGAAGTTAATCCGGTGGTCCCGTCTCATAGATTTACGGCACGTAAAAGAACCTCAAGCCTGATAAAGAGGCATCTGAACAAAATTATTGGTCTTTCACTCCCAATATAGAATGGGACCCTGAAGACCACAGCAGTTAAAGAGCGTCTACAAATAAAACTCAGTTTAATTTAATTTCTTGAACAAAGTGGTATTCAAGTCTTTCACCACAACTTCGAGGAGAGTTGCTTCATATACTCTGACCATTGCCTTTAATTCCTTTTGGCAGAAATGCATATTTTTGACACCATCGTACCTTACTCCCCACAAAATCACCACTGAGCAGGGATGGTGGCATCCTCTGGATTTTTGGAACCCCCTGTTCAATTGTGAATATCTTTTCATCCGTAGAAGGATTTTCCGTGCCTGAAATAAGCATTAGCATTTGCCCTCTCTCTGCTGCTTAAGTTTTGGAGAAGAAGTGTGCAGTACCCCAGCGATAAGCCTTCAGCCGAAGGTCTTGTCTGAGCAATCTGGACATTGTCTCCTGCAGGTGTTCATCTCACGAGCTCTTAATTTTTGCTTCCGCACTGGGTTTCTCTAATACGAACCGCCGCTGGTTCATCACTGCTCTGGTCCTCACAAAGCGTGGATGTCCTGAACTCGGTCAGCAATTGTACCAGTTTCACTGAAGCACTCAGTGGCGCGATACACAAACTTCCTGCAGATTTTCAGCTTTTTAAGCGTCTGACAATTCTGAAGTGGCAATTTTCTGACCTTATGGAGGGCTATTGTTACATACTTGGGTGAGGCCAAAAGGTTTACAGCTAGATATTCAATTTTAGTTACCCCAGCATGCACATTGGGAGGCATAGATGTAGCGGCAGCAAGAGGGCCAGAATCTTAAACAACACATTCCAGAGCAGCAGTAGGAGAGTTATAACGAAATACACAGAATTTCAGATTAATGGCATTACCTGTGGTTTATTTAGTATAAGCCCGGTATCCCTACATCACACTCAAAGGACAAAGAAAGAAATTGAGGGGAGATGCTACACACACGAGGTTATATTCACACGATTTCACATACAACCTTACAGTCCCAACACTCAGACAAAAGTAACGCTAACACACAACACAAAGAAGTAACGCTCATTTCCTCCACTCTCTCCACTTCTGGCTAGGATCGCCAGCCAAAAGGTGGCGGGTTCCCACACCAGACGAACTTCAAACCCAAAGCCGAAAGAATTCCCCTACATAACTGTCGCCAATGACACAACAATGTGTCTGGCGTGACAACACTCACACATACACGCCACACTGTCATTACAACACGATTTCAATCCATGGCTAAATCTCCAACTAGCGTATTCACTTAGGTGCAGTTGAAATGAACAAAGTATAAGGTGGAGTTTAGTAGCAGAAGCGTTGTCTCATCGCCCCAACATCTGGTACAGTACCAATCAAAAGTTTATAACAGAACTTATGGCCTGACTGCGTACATTCGGACATGCACAATGGTGAAAAACATCCTATATTATATTGTGTCAAAATTAAATCAACAGAATAGTTGTAATGATAATTTTATTAATAAACATATATTTTATTTAACATTAATATTTCTTCTACGTAACTGTGAGGTTTATTGTGCAATGATTATAATTGTTAATATTAATTACTTTTGCAGAGGAAACAGCGTTGATATTCATAACATTAGTGAAGCTATTGTTGTATGTAATGTCCTGCTGTTTTTTCGACTTATAATACCAACCTCCGCTGCTTGCAAAATTTCTTCTATTTCTGCCGAATCCATTTCGTATTAAAAAAAAATTCGCCATTACATTGATCGATACAAGACCTCCACTTAATACACATATAATTTTCATTGCAAGAAACAAGAATGATAACAATGAAGTGCTATAAAATTGTTATTCAACTGAGTCTTATAATATTTAATTTTTCATATGCGCGACTCGTGTTAAAATCTGTACTTTTAGTGCCAGCTGTCTAAAAATGATTGTTTTAATTTTTCATTGCGAATGCGAGTAAACTACTAAAACTAAAGCCATATCTAGATCTAATGTCAGAACTAATAAATATAAGTTAAATAAAACAGACAGCTGACAAACGAAATACTGTTCCTATTTATAACGCACAGCTAACTAATAGATAGTGTATGATAGTTAAACCTGGGAAAATTAATTACGTAATAACGAGTATTTCGAAAGCTACTAATACTACAGAAAATTTGTTTGACATAAATTTTTGTATTCCAATTAGCTCTACATTTTTCGTGTAGTAGGTTTTTGTCAAAATGACTTTTTGATATTCTTTTACAGCTGTTAAATGTGTTACTTGTTCGTTTAGGGTTACCAGTGCACACTGCTAGGAGATGAATTGTCCCATGAGAAACGCTAAAACTAATCTCCTAAACAATGCTTTTAGTGTGTCCAAACAACGCACCGTTATTGTTGCTTTTCGTACCCGCTTTCAGCAAAATTTGTTTAAAATGTAAATAACGCACAGAACATAAAAGAATTGTGAAAACAAGAGTGAGTTTTGAAAGACCATTACTCATTTACATTCAGCACAACGCTAGCAAATGCCGTTAAAGTAATGTGTTTAATAATGATACGTCATTTGGCATACAAAACATGCAAAAATTCCAAACCCGCTCACTAACGGATTGTGTATACGCTACGTGGGATTATTAATTAGACAATGTCATAAATGTTCATTCCTCATTTTCCATGATAATTAGATTTAAACCAATGCAGTTACCTTTGCAAATGATACTTTAATATAAACGGAAGTAGCAACATAAAACAAACGAGAATCACAATTCCTGTGTTTTCCCTTTATTTCTGTGTTTAATATACGTATGTAGGTACAAAATATTATATTAGTGTTCAGTATTATTATAATAAAGTACTTCTTTGCAATATTACAACGCTGATTCGTTTAATCTAACTACAACTTTAATTTTCGTCTTCACACTTCATTTTAATGTGATACCTCTTTTGATCTCTTACATCATGAAATTCCAGGTATCCGTATTATAATCAACATCTTTAAAACTTTTGGATAAATCAAAAATAACTGGGGGAGTTACTTGAAAATCTTCTTTCTGAGTTAGCGTATGTAAGCAGGTAGAAACAGAAACATACAAACCCGCGCGCGGACGTTTTTCTAAAAATATATGTTTTATATATTTAAGAAACTCAAAAGATGCAGTGAAAGAGAAGGTAAAATTCTACATAATAATTATCTGAACATCCTTCTCAACTAATGTGATCAACAACCATCTTGTACCATTCACAGTAAGCGTAAACGACACGTCTATACCTGTTAGACATCAATGGTTGTGCTATGATACCGGTTAGGTAGCACTATTTGTCTCTAATTCTTGACTAGTACAATGTAAGGGTCACCTTTCTTTGGAACCCAAGCTTTATATGCATGAAAAGTGTGATAGAAGTAGAATATAAATTCTTATTTTATGGATAGAACGGGAGTGAATATGATACTTTTAAATAAACCCTTTTTTGACTGCACAATATTATCATATTGTAATTTAAATGAATTTATCTAGAATATAAAGATGTAAGTGTTTTAGAAATTGAAGGGGTTTAATTGTTGTTGCGGTTGCACCACGTTTGGGCACCAATTTGAAGCTGTTTTAGACCACGCACGTAATGGATGCCAATTTGCGGGAGATTATTTCTAGGAGTGTTCGCTCCACGTACGCTATGAACTCTCCGGTGGCCTTCGCCCCAAGTTTAAGAACCAAATTTTTATTTTAATGTTTATTTTTATTGATTTATGAATATGTACGTATACCTCAGCTGCGTCATTAATAAGTTTTAGAGCACGTATCTCTTAACAGGGCTGGTACGGCTAAAGAAGAAGGCTTACACAAATTATAATTGTATTTTACTTTCTTTATTAATCCTTCACACGATTAAATAACACTTCACTGGTGTATCCTAATATAGAGCTGTGAGATTATTGTTAATTACACTTTTAACAGGTAAACGTAAATATTATCCTCACCGCAATGAATTTTCATGTCCCACACTGAACCCGTACCGAACCGAACTGCTTAGGTACGCTTTCTTGTAGCCTCTACCGTCTGAATTTGTACATGCTCTCTATTTCTAGTCTCTGATTGGCTAAGCCTACTCCAATAGAATACCTTCATTTAATTTTCAGCTTTTCTAGTTTTTGGTGGTCTATTTATAAACTGTTTTAAAACATTACATTGTTATTGTTCCAAGACCTATTAGTAGTTTTTTTTTAACTTTCTAATTTATTTTGCCTCAAGGTTACCTCATTAATAGCGACTTTTGGCTTTTACTTTGTAATTCTGTTTGCCGCGGAAGGCAGCTTGCTTCTATTCTCACAGCTCCTACTTGTTAAACGACGTAATACATTTACATAACATTTTTATACATGCACATAATAAAATAAACATAATAAAATAAATGTAAGACACTGACTGTAATATACATTTTATATATATATATTATATACATATCGCTTTAAGGCGGTCTATTGTTATATTTTATACTATATAATTAGACTGATATCATTTAAGTGTTAAAAATACTGCCTTAAAATTATAATCTTCGAATGTTATTTTAGTCAAGGAATATAAATCTTCATTTTCTGTGGTGCCTACTTTCCCTTACCTTTGATGAGATGGGCCATTTAATCACCTTCTCTTCACTGCTGTGGTCATAAAACAAACATTGAATATGAATGCTGCATGAAATACCTATCATATGAATGGACATATCTGTATTTTGCCTATAAAAACTTTTTATACGAATAAACTAATGACGTAATACTGATATTTTTATCAGCCTGTCATGATGGTCCTCGCATTTCATACTCCCTAACATCGAGAATGTCAGGGTTCGAGAAAGACAACACTTCTGCCAAAGAGCACAGCTGCACTCCAATTATATCTGTACATCGGAAAACAACACAAGTTCCGAGGAAAACAAAACGAAAGGGACAACTTTATTGTTCAGACAGAAAAAGTCTATCTGTAACCCTACATGAAAAAGTTTCTAGTAGCACTATATCCTTTGTTGTGCTTGTTGATTACACATGGTTCCCTCTTTTGTTTAAATAAGTATGTATGCATTCACAGAAACAAAGGAATAAAATCTGTCGCTACAAAAGTAGCTCTTCAAATGGCAATATCTGTTGTGTCATCTACTGGCCCATGTATCGGACATTTCGGAGTCTTTCAACGAATATTTTACAAAAGTATTTACTAATCAAGATGATTTAAAAACTCCAGGGTATAAAATATATTTTATGTTCCTAAAAAAGGTAGTATTTCATTCCCAGACATAGGAATTCCTAAAACCACGAGAAAGGGAACAAAACTGAACTGTTACTAGACTTTATGCAGGGACTCGCAGGTAAAAACCTACCCCCATTTCTAGTACAGTGTTTTATCGTTTGCTGACAGTGTTTACCTGCCGTCAGTGACCCTTGGCCGCTGTTTTTCCATTCTTTGTATTGACATATAGTTGGAGTGTGCTGTTCGGCCAAGATTGTATGAAAGCGCTTGGAGGAGGGTGCCAGTGATTTTGTTGTGACAATGCCTAAAGTCATCAAGGTTAGGAATCAGAGGGAAGTGAGGCGCAAGACGATAGGGGAATGTACAGTTTCACAACGAAAACAGTACTCACTTTGTAGGCTCAGCCTCGCTACTAAACGCAACCCACAAATGCGGATGTTTTCTTTACCTGACTGTTCCTTCCGATGCCCTGCACCTTTGTTCCATAACTGTTTAGTTCCTCTTCCCACCGCACGCACTCATATAGTAGATAACTTGAGGCCAACTGCTTAAGCCAATCGCGTGATATTTAAATTCCTACTCAACTAACCAAGATATCAGGTTTAAATCCCCTAGCACTGAGGATGGCAACAGCTTAAATGGTCATTTAAAACCAACCAATACGTATCTTTTGCTGAAAACTTGTGTGCACAACATTAATAGCATAAACTCGCCGGTATGTTGTCCTAGTACTATTGTTGTATGTGATAAACCTCGAAACAAACCTCTAAATCAACAGCAACATCATACTGTTTACTTACAATTTGGGTATCAAGGTATCGGTTTTTGTTCCAGTACAATGGAATACACAATTGTCGCACTTGAGACATCAAAATAACTGAAGCAATATAGGCCCTAATTTAATCTTCCGTAGTGTTAGACCAGTTTCCATCGTCTTTCAACATTTTTCTGTCTGGATTTCAACTGCCTTGTTGCACAAGCATTAGTTTCCTCACACATTTTGTCAAACAAAGGTTTGATGTATTCCGAAAAAAATGAAATGACACGGCATCTGTTCAGTAAGTCTTTAAAAACACCACTATTTGCAGTAAAAGGGTACAGAATGTGGCTATTGTCAGTTTAATTCTAATTCCAGCCACACTATAATTTCTGCATCGTAATACGAATGCGTTTCGAAGGTCTTTGGTTTCATAATTATTTTCCTCGCTGCTTTCTGCACTAGATTCATTATCACTGTCACTAGAACTTTCTCCACTCTCTGTTTCATATTCACAAAAATCACCACTTTCTCTATACTCTCTTAAATACACTTTCTATCAGTTTTCTCAAATTTTCCTTGTCATCCACACGGACTCTTTCTGAAGTCATGATGGCTATGATGCGAGCGCAGGAAGAATAAGACATATTTCCTTGGTTGAAACACAGTTGGTGAGATCATACTGGAGGAATTACAAACATCACATATCGGCACTTCATTCCAAATGTACATACATGACATCTGTGAGAAGGAACCTAACTACATGCAGTTATATAGCACAATGCAACACTGCGAGCTGAGCTGATCATACGACTTGTGCCGAAAAAGTACGTACGAGCACTGGTCGTCAAATGATGCGAATGTATTAAGAATTCCTATATCTTATAACACATTATATTTCTATTCCGCTACAATCTATAATTCTATAGAATCCTCGCATAAATCTCAAGTTTGGAATCCTATGGCTCTTAATCCTGCTCAGAAGTGGTCTCAGTTAGAGAAGAAAGCACTCCAATATACATACGTGGTTGAGACTATACTCAGAAACATAATACCGGTGTTCCCTAATCGCTTTCAACTTTGTTCGAATAGCCAAACTAAATTACATAAGGGATGGTAAAATATGTTACTAATTAATGACTGCATTACGTAAAAATAATTGCTTCTGCGTTAGTTATTTTAGTTAAAAGCATTTTGGTATTGCTAAAACTGTCACCAAGTACAAAGCAAGTGTATTTGCTGTACTAATATTTATCTTTGATTGTTACGTGGATGTAACCGTCATACTGTATGTGTATTACTAATTCTATATACTGTTTTATATTATTATAAAGTTTGTAATATGAATACTGATGTTATTCCCTTATACATTACAGTATAGTAATAATAATTATAATGATAATAATAATAAATAAATAAAACGCCTCAACATCATGAATCAGACATTTGAAGATAACCCGTTAGGTAGGTGCTACATATCCATAGCCGTGCTTTGTGCACAAGTGATTACAGCGACGGTTTCTAACGAAGAGGTTCGGAGTTCGAATCTCATTCCTGTTTGCAGAGTCTTATATCTGTAATACGTAACTGTACTTTACATATACATGTACGTAACCGATTAAAATTTGCGCCACCCCAGAAATCCCTGCACATACAAGCAGCATTATGGGCGCACCGTGCACAACTACGAGTCATAACTTAAGAAGTGAGCAATGACTTGGACAACCGGGTATAATAAAACTATAATCAATTATCATTTAGTAATGTTCGATTTTGGACGTACAACTAAAGTTAAGTGCAACAGAAATTCACCTCAAGACGAAAATAAAATTATATATATATATATATATATTACAATATATTGGTTTATCTATCGCATGTTCTGTTGTAGTAAAGTATTGTAAATCACACAAACGTTTGATAGTGAAATTTTTAAATAAATATTTTGAAGTTCCCTGAATCAAAAAAAGAGACAAACAATGTAAATTGTATGTGTTCGTGTGAATAGCATAACTAAAATATGATATTTTGGTGAGATATATAACATTTTTGTTTCATTTCAGATTTTTCCAATTATATAGCAATTTTCAGCAAAATCCCACTCCGAAACCAACTATCGTTTGCATGAAAATTTTTCGTTATCATTTGTTTTCTTGAAAATGGCTTTAACGGTTTTGAATTAAAATATCATACGTTTGAAATATTTGCATATGTATCTTCAATTTTGTGTGAATAGCCTTAAAGTCCTCTTTTTGTACTTTCCCTATTTACTTACTACGTACAGTAAGTAGAGAAAGTATTGCATTCCACCCAAAAATTCGATATCGAGATTTCAGGTTAATGCAAGTTTTGAGGCCCTCTGAGTCCAAATAACGCATTTTTGGACACATGTCCGTGTGTGCCTATCTTTGTGTCTATGAACACCATAACTCAGAAACAAAAAGACAGATAAATACCACACTTGGTATTTAGGTTGAATATCTTCAAAAATGCGACACAAAGACTTTAAACAAAATCCCTGAACCCAAAATATCCTTTACATGGGACGTTTTTCGAAATTGTTCATTTTATAAGAAAACGTATTTTGATTAAAATACCATATGTTAAATATATTTACATGACCAATGAAACGTATATCTTGGATTTTCTGGTAATAGTCTACGAAGTCCTCTTTATTCGGAAGGAATTGTTTAAAATCTTGTATAACTGTTAAACATTAAAGGATAGACGAAAACCACTACATAAGAAATCAGATCTCTTTATAACACACAATTTATTTCAAATAAATGTTTTTTGTGGCATAAGCCATTTCTAAGATTTCCGTTATTAATATTTCGAATTGTTCAGTACTTGGTTATTCTTTAAGGTCCTATCAACATTTATTGTTTCACGCGATTACATGAAAATAGAATGGAATTTTAAGACCAGCATATAGCGTCCAGTTCTTAAAAATTTGACTATCGCTGTTCTCTTTGTATCTATAACGATGTGTGTAATGTAGCTATTTTCCAAAGATTTATTTGGATTAAAATATTGAAGAAGGAAAACAAAGATTTTTGTAAGAATAGTTAATACACCCACTAATAAAGATAGAGGCAGAGAAAGTCTTGTGAATGATCGCATTAGATGTTTTAATACATCTTTTTGATGTCTCCTTCAGAAGTAAAGTTTCGCATAAATATTATAATTTGTATTTCAAAGCTGCACGTAAAGCATTTCTCACCCACAACTCCCTCAACAAAGTCGAGCTGATTAGGCTATACTGGGCTAGCTATCCTTACTTGATTATGCGAATGACAGTAGAATTCATTAATGGAGGTTACTTTTGACTCCTTCGTTTAACGCCGAGTATAATATACTCATAATTCATGTTAGTTTCTTAGGTTTTTATTTAAAATTTTTACTTTGTGTTTCTTATTTATATAGTATGTAGACAAAGTTTTGCATTTCACTCACAAATCCGATTTAGAGATTTCACCCTGTGTTTGTTTGTGGTCTTTCCATGAACAGCATAACTAAAAAACGCTAAGTCGATTAAATACCATATTTGGCATTTAAGTTCAGTGTATCCAAGGATACGACCTTAAACTACTCTTTCCATTGAACAAATTTTGTTATTTATGATTTTATAAAAATGGTTTATAGGATCTTGATTAAAATATAATATGATTACATTAAATTTTCTGCGAATAGCCTGTGTAGTCATCTTTCTTCTGAAAGAAGATGCATAATTAGCAAACCTTAAGAGATAAACATAATCTTACTAAACAAACAATGCACATCTCGTTAAGGCACACAATTTATATCAAATTAGATTGTTTGTGGCGTTAACTATTTCCAAGATAATATTTGTTATTAGTTTAAGTGTATAATGCTTACACTTTTTGTTTTCTCTGCTACGTATAGTAAGTAGGGAAAGTATCGCATTGCACAGAAAAATTCGATACCGAGATTTAGAAAAAGTTCCGTGTGTGTATCTGTTTTAACGTATCTCTGTAACAGCATAACTCAAAAACGAAAAGTCGGATAAGTACCAAACTTTGTATTTAGGTTCAGTGTCTTTCAAAGATCCGACACGCAGATTTCAAAGGAAATCCCCCACCCTAGATTACCATTTACATGGAACATTTTTAAAAAAATATTGATTTTCCCAAAAATGGCTCTAACGATTTGATTAAAATATCATAGGTTTAAGATACTTTCATGCCAAACGAAATGTATATATTAAATTTTCTGGGGATATCCCCAAAAGTCCTCTTCATTCTGAATGAATTTTGCATAACTGGTAAACCGTGAGAGATAGACATTTTACTACACAAAAAATGTAGATCTCGTTAAAGCACATAGTTTGTCATAATCATTTTTTGTGGAGTGCACCGTTTCCGAGATATTACTTGTTATTTGTTTAATTTTCCAATACTTATCCTTTTTCTAAAATGGGAATTCGTTATTCGTATTTTCTTTTTTTATATCCTGGACATGCAAAGAGAATGGAATGCTCCACATAACAACCAGCTCTTAAAAGATGTGACTGTCGCATAAAGCCTAGCTTATTCCCCTTGCATCTACAAGAAAATTACCAATAAGTTTCTGCAAATTTTATATCGAAGTAGTTGGAGAATAAGCGCTTGTAAAAATAGTTTGTGCAAAGAGAGAAAGTCATGTGAGTATAACTCATCAGATTGTTTGCAAGTGGAATGTCACTGTTCCTTCTTGATGGACTTTCAAAGCCATCACATAGCGACTCGATTTCTAAAACATGAGGCAGTATTTTTAACACTTACATAATTTCAGTCTAATTATATAATATATAAATTGAATAACAACCTTGAAGCAATATGTGTATGTAATAATTTGTAAAATGTATGTAACAGTCATTGCAAATGTTAACATTATTAAACATGGATACAATAATATAATGTGAATATATTACGTAATTTAATAATGTAGGAGCTGTGAGAATAATAAGTTAAAAGTTGCTAACAATGAGGTAACAATGAGGTAACCTTGAGGCAATAATGAGTTTGAGAGTTTAAATGTTATTTGTGATTCTTGGAAGAATTAATGTAATTTTAGTGACAGTTTATAAAATAGCCATTCAGCAACCAGAAAAAGCTTTAGTTAAATGAAGGCATTCTATTGGAGTAGGATTAGCCAGTCAGAAACTAAAAAGGAGAAAAATTTACAAATTTAGAGTTCAGTTGGCTGCAGACAGCGTTAGTAACCGGATGCGAGATGTGTCCTCGAGAGATTTAGTATGTATTCGTGTGAGACGAAAAATAGTTTTACGTGTTAAAAAGTGCAATTAATTAATAAAAAGTATCTCACATCTCTCTATATCAGTGAAATGTTATTTAAATCGTATCAAGTATTAATAAAAGGAGTGAAGTAAAATTAGAATCTGTGTAAGCCTACATTCTTGTCGCACCAAAACCCTGCTAAGAGAAGCGTGTCTCTAACAAATACTGACGCAGCTGAGGCAAACATAAATATAATATTTAAAGAAACAGTTAAATTACAAACTTAATATTTTTTTAAACTTGGGGCAAAGTTCACCTGAAAGTACATTTGGGGCGAAGGCTACCAGAAACGTTTTACTATATGTGTGGTTGCAACGAATTTCAAGTTCGGTTCCCAAACAGCTGAAATATAATACAACTCCTTCAATACAAATTGGCTCCCAAAACGTGGGGCTAATAAAAATAACGTAAATATGCTAAACTTCTTCAAATTGACGCCCAAAGCGTGGTGCAAATAACGTAAAGAAAATTATCATCTTAAATTAGCGTCCATACGTGGAGCTAATAAATACTTCTTCAAACATGACTTTCGCTTTAGCCTACAAAGAAATGTGTAAAGTGTAATGAAAGTTTGTGATTAACAAAAAAGTAGATAGAAGAATAAGCTTTTGTATGAATAGTTGGTAGGAAAGACAGTAGAGAAGGTCATGTGAATACAATCAATAAGTTTTTAATAGTGTTTAACAACATACAGCATTACAGGAAATGGGTACTGATGGTCTTCTTCTTCTTAATTCCTTCTTGCTCTTAAGCGTGGGGTACTAGCCTGGTCCATTTCTTCCACTCTATTTGGTCCCTTACCATTCATTTCATTTATAGTTTTACCTATTTTTCTACCCAATTTCTCAATGTATTCCCGACATAGCTTCCGGGGCCTTCCTCTTGGTCTTCCACCTTCCGGTCTTGCTTCCAAGTATTGTCTGGATTTCCTATCCTCTGGCATGCGAGATACTGTCCATACCATTTAAGTTTACACTGGTGTTTCACGAAATTAAATTATAACTGGGAAAGAAAAACTTAGGCCACTTGACTCGATATGACTTGAAACAACTATGGGCTAGGTGGAAACATAGTAAGATACATGTGAAAATCTTATAGAATAAAAATACTGTTGCAATCTAGGGAAATGGTTCACATTTTCTGTTGTCTCCAACATTACTATTCTAAACAATTTTCAAACGCTCTTCATGTCTTATTTTTGTTTCTCCGAGAGTATAAAACCGTTTCTTGGTAATAAAATGAAGCTAAACACATTAAATCTGCGTACATCGTATGAAAGTATTTTGAGTGTAAAAGCTGGTACACCGTTGGCTACAGGCTATGAATATTTAGCAACAAATAATCTGAATGTACATCACGTGCCGTGAGGTAAAAAGGGGCATCTGAAACGTATTTTAGCATAGTGCATATATCGTGTGCGAAAATAAGAAGAAAATCCTACGTGCAGAGTTTAGAAATGCATTTTATAAAGAACCTCATAAATACATAGGGTAATGCTAAAGAACCCATGCGCTTTTCACGTAAAGCAAACCTGCTGAATATGAGTTACTTTTCTATAACACACACCTTGTTTATAAATTTGTTTATCCAATCATTATTCCGTGCATATAATGGACGTGTTATGGTGGACGAAAAATATATTTGTATCTGAAGAAGTAAAACAGAAATTGCCTCTGTAATCTAATGGTTAGCATGCTAATCTGCAAATCCAGGGGTTCCGATTTTGAATCCCGGCTGGAGTTCAGGCGTCACTCGCATTCGGGAGGTTCCGGGATTCGATTCCCGACGACTGCCCATTCTGACCCATGGGTTTCTTTGGGGATTTTCCCGATCGTCAGCGAATGCTGGAACGGTTTCTTTAAATTAAATTGAGCTGTATTCATAGACGCTCTTTAATTGATGTGGTCCTTAGCGTCCCATCCTATATTGGGCGTGAAAGACCGGTAATTTTGCTCAGAGGCCTCTTTATCAGGCTTGAGGTTCTTTTACGTGCTGTAAATCTACCACACGGGACCACCGGCTTTACTTCTCTTCCGAAGGAACCCATGCTAAGGATTTTTACGCCCGAAAAAATACATCGCCCTACGTCGGGTTTGAACCCGCGGCCTCGGGAATTAGAGGCTAGCATGGTAACCACGGAGGACGACACCCCGAATTTCCGGTCCCTTAATTCGTTACATTAACCGTCTCATCCATCCTTCGCTCCGTTTAGTCTGTTTCAGGGTTGGAAGTGTCGGCGATGGAGTTTCGGTGCAGCGTGGCGGGGAAAAGGGATAATGTGATCTTTCTCCGTCCCTCGAACTTCGACTGGTTGCCGGAGTATAAGTACAACCCCTTGGGGGAGGGCGTTGGACACTATGTGGGGCGGGGTCAGAATGCGTGACGTCTATATCTGGAAACTGCAGGGAACCAATCATTGCTGTGCCGTCACTCCTGGTTCCGGTCACCCGTCTCTCTTCGACTCATCTCTTTCTCTGGGGAGGGGGGGCCCTTGTGGCATCGATACAATATCCTGATTTCTGGATCGGTGGCGAATCCCCTTCGCTTCAGAATCCAATTCAATCCTTCACTCACTAAGAATGTCAAGGTAGGCCATATTGTATAAAAACTGCGCCTATTTGTAAAAATATGTGAAGTAAAATTGCGTTTAAGGGGAAAACCCTCGCAGGTATCTGTTAATTTAATTATTCCAATGCGCCTCCTTAAAGTGGTATTGTAGTTTTGCTTTCTATAGTGCTTGCGCCTCCCCCACAAGTGAATCACTTTTAGAAAAGTTGTCATTTTTTTCTATGAATAATATAATACTAATAATAATAGTTATAATAATTTACAATAATAGTTTATTGAAATACTAGGGTATTACATATTCTGGACTGCCCACTGAAATTAGCCCTTGCCCCTGTTCAGTTGGGAAACCATTCTCATGTTACAATCTTCATTATGCATTATTTACATTCCCATAGATTATTCTATCTTTCCTATTTTAACAGTCCATTTCCATTTATTCTTTGTTTTTCTAAAGATTGCCCTATTTTCTTACAATTTTATTTGTGTCACTTTTCTTAGTCGTTCTTAACCATACACTTTCGCTGTACCAAAACCTCAGTTTCCTTGCATTCAAATACATCCTTTCTTCTAACTAATGAACAATCAGCTTGTGGATAGCTATTTAGTTGGTCTTTTAACCTTCATACCCCTACCCTTAACCACGCTAAGATACACAAATTTATTCTCTTTCATTTGACTGAACAAATTTTTTTTATCTCAATATCTGCTTCCTGCACCTTTCCAATAATCCTTATTATTTGTTTTTCCTTTCTGTAAATACTCCCCAAGCCATCATTTTCTAAGGTATTGCTTAAATGGCTTATCCAATTAATACTTGCAGACCTTCCTTGTTATTTTAAACATCTAAATTCAGGATCCTAGATTACAAAGCTCTCCATAATGAGTCATTTCCTTGCTGCTCTTCCCATTTCAATTTGAGTGATTTCATTAGCTGTTGCCATTGGCAACCCCAGAAATTCCTTTCAAGATATTGCGTGTACTAAGTCCACAACTGTCCATTCTACTAATTCAAGTCCCCATATTTCAGTACCATATAGCATTCGAGCCTCAACCACGGAGTTATATATCTTTTCCAATCATTTCACCTACATCTCTGGCTTTTTATACAAACATCCCCCCACAGCCATCATTGCTGCTTTGCCAATGCTGGTTTCTTTTGTTTCTCCTGTTTACCTGCTGCATCTATTTAATTACTAAGTTAGTACAATCACACAACACTTTATATTTCGCGCTTTCTTTCCTCCATCTCTCATGTTTGCTCAATTTACCACCTCTCTTAAGTACTAGAATTTGTGTTTTTCCTGTTTACCTTTAATCTCCATTCGGAACACTATTCATATGTTTCTTGTAAAACGTTATTAAGTGCTTTACCCACTACCAAATAACTTGCAAAAAGCAGACTAGGTATCTGCACATTAGAATATGTGGATAAATACCAAGCTTGATATTTAAAATCTTCATCTTCCAAGAATGTAACTCCAAAGTTTTTTCCCCATCAAAATTAACCTTTATGTAACATTCCTTTCATTTTTTTATTTTGTTAAACATTATTTAACGATTTTTATTAAAATACCATATGTTTATGATGTTTACATAAGTAATAAAATAAATCTTGATAATTTTGTGAATAGCGGAGCAGACCTCTTTGCTCCGAATAAATGTTCTATATTTTTGTATAATTAGAAAAGTGCAAGAGCTTACTACATATAAATACAGACCCCATTAAAACACATGAATTATTTCAAATAACTTTTACTGTGCATTCAATCATTTTCGTTTTATTAGTTTGAATTGTTCAATACGTTGTCATTTTTTTAAGTTTTGTCGCTAATCAGCTATTTCTCGCGATGTTGTGGAAAGAGGTAGTCGCATTTTTACATTTGGTTGTCTCTTTCGTTTCCTGCATAACCTATGTTCTACAACAAAATGTGTAATTAAAGCCATTCTCCAAACGTTTAACTGGATAACATAAAGTATATAGAAACATTATAATTATAGTGAGTCGTTTAATTTTAATTTCCATCAATTTGCGCTAGGTGTTATCAAAGAAGTGCTTTCGGGAGACGTGTTTCTCCCATCCTCAATTACAGTCGACTTAAGCTGAAGATGGAAGAAACGCGTCTCCCGAAAGCGCTTCTTAGGTAATACCTAGCGCAAATGTGATGGAAATTAAAATGTAACGACTCACAATAATTATAATATGATAACATCACAATCAACACTATTTCTGTCAATTATAACGTAGATAGAAGCACTTTATGAAAATAGTTTGTAGAAGCTATATAAAAATAGACTATACCGGGTAAGAAATTTATGTGAATGTAATGTATTAGATATTTCTTTTTTTAACTGGAGACCATTGCTTACTGGAGTCACTTGTAACCTAATAATTATAAATCCCGATATAGAAACACAACCACAAAGTGTGTAATTTACTGAAGAATATTTCTGAAATTGTGGCTTTGCCAGTTGTTTGTGAATCTGTTCAGTGCAGGGAGTGAAACAGTTCTCCCGGGCACAACATAAAGCGTTTGTGGTTGAAACTAAACCACGGATCAACCGACACAGAGGCGACATGGCCAGGTGCATGTTGAGTCTCTTAGGAAAGCATGTTTCATTAGCCCTCCTGTCCCTTTCTGGCTAGGGACAGTCAAATGGGTCGTGCCACGTTAAATGCGTCAAACACTAACAGCAATAAGTGAACAATTTAATCGCACTATGGCAAGAGCTCGAAGCAGAGGTAAACAAAACCGCATGAGCTAATTTCGACTGGCCACTAACCTAAATACCATAATATCATCAATGCATTTGTAACAGCCTTGTTCTCTTGCTCAAAGACATTAAAATAATCACATGTTAGACCACGATATGGCTAAATAATTAAGAAAATCTTATAGAATACTTCAAAACACACATAAATAAAGCTGTCCTCTGTGGTCTAGCCGAGCTCGCGGGTTCAAACCCGGCGAAGGGCGATGGCTTTTTTTCGCGCATAAAACTTCTTAGAATGGCTTCCTTCGAAAGGGAAGTAAAGCCAATGGTCTCATGTCGTAGATTTACGGCACGTAAAAGAACCTCCAGTCTTATAAAGAGGCTTTTGAACGTCTTTCACGCCCAATATAGAATGGGACACTAAGAACCACAGTAAATAAACTCCAATCTGGAAGAGAGCGATATAATCAAAGAATGCTTTTATATACAAAGGAGAAGTGCAAGGGATCAGGGTGTTATGGAACAGATAGGTATGGGGGATGCATGGTTAAGTGCAGAATATCACTCTTTTAGAAAGAAGTAGAATTAATGCAAGAAGATATTAACAGTCAAGGTATTTTTGGCAGTACAACAGAGAAAAGCTCCTTGAAGATGTACAGGGAAATAAAGACAGCATGGGAGAGGGTAAAGTATATAAAGACATGTAATAAACTAGGACGAGAAGTATTTGCATGGCGAGAACAGGAGCTAGAATCTTGGAAGGCAGAAGGCATGACGAGGATATAGCAAAATGTCTAATATGTGGGGAAGTGAACACGGATTTCCACTGTATATTATGCAGTAATCAAACAAAAATATGGAGAGAAAAATTTTTGCAACAGAAATGTTAAAACTTGGATGGGGAAATACTAATAAGGAAGATTATAACTGTAAAAGGGGATAAAATATAAAAGCTAAGGGTAACTATTGGGTACGGTTAAAGATAAATTGTTAAGAACGACTACAAAGAAGATGGGGCTAAAGCAGACGAAATAGACGAACAATGCAAGCAAGTAGACAGTGCGTCATTAATACACGGAAAACCAGACGTTGTGTGTACTGAACGGTAGATTAGCATAGGCAAGCAACCAAGAAGCGAATTTATAGCATGAATAGCTTAATATTTTTCAAATATTATTATAGTCTAAAATGCATGCAATTTAATTACATGATTGTGAGTATTGAGTATTGAAAAATAGTAAATAAACAGCGTCCATAAATAAAAAATGAATAAAAAAGATATTAACTAGAATTTTTCGCAAGTGTCAAATGGAACCGATACAGGGTATTGTTATATACTAGGGTGAGGCCAAAAGGTGTACAGCTAGATATTCAATGTTAGTTACCCCGGCATATACATTAGGAGGCACAGCTGCAGAAGTAGCGAGAGGACCAGTATCTTAAACTACACATTCCAGAGCAGGCGTGGGATAGTTATAACAAAATACCCAGCACTTCACATTAATCACATTACCTGTGTTTTTTTCAGTATAAACACGGTGCCCTACATCACACAAAAAGATAAAAAGGAAGCAATTGAGGAGAGATGCACACACACGAGGATACATTCACAGGATTTTACATACAACCTTCTCATACCAGACACTCGACGCTCACTTACCCCACTCTCCACCAGTAGCTAGGATTACCAGCTAGAAGGTGGCGATTCGCTACATCAGACGAACTTGAAAACCCAAAACCAAAAGAATTATCCCAACAATACTGTCACCAACGACGCAATAATGTGTCTGTCGACAATACACACACATACAGTCCACAGTATTTTAAAAGTAAGATCCGTTTCGCAATAAAGTACGAACTACTAAATATTTTTCGATAGTTTAATTGTCACCTAAGCCTTAAAACCTTACACTACTTTTCTATCAGTTATCAATGATTTTTAGCATTTTATCTTATCGTAGCATACGCTTTTTTGGAACCTCGTCTTAGACTCCCGCCGCCAGCCCGTCTGGAAAACGTGTAGCTGTTTCTTGAGTTAAGTGTTTCTGTGTTGAAAATTAGCTATTATGGGACATTTATTGCACAAGGACAAAAGCGTTTTATAGGACATAAGTAATAAGTAGTCGTTTTTAGCTAACATCACATTAACTTGTGGATTCAATGTTTTCTTTCAGATACTCTGTGATAAAGATCTGACTTCCGAACCACTAATTGAAAATCCCCCTGGAACAAACGATACGAATAACGCAGCTTCTTTTTAATGGAATCTTAGATACAGAAAAATGCATTTCAGAAACGTTACGATTGTTTTATGAATTGGCGGCAAACTTCTATTATTTCTTCTAGGCCAGAATGAGAATTTAATTCATTTTAAAAACAATGTGTATGAAATCTTAAGGTATATACAATGGAATAAAAATTAGTTAGCCAAAATACTCGGTAGTTCTTATTTTATTGCATCACGGACCCTTCTTAAAAACATCGTATTTTTTCCGCAACACTACTGCAGGAAAGACGAAAACGGGACTAGTAAATAATTTGAACGCCCAGTGCTGTGCTGTGGCTCTTAGCGACCCATTCTACATTGGGCGTGAAAGACTGTAATTTTACTCAGGGGCCTCTTTATCAGGCTTGAGGTTCTTTTACGTGACTTAAATCTACGACATGGCACCACCGGCTTTACTTCCCTTTCGAAGGAAGCTATGCTAAAGATTTTTACGCCCGAAAAAACCCATCGCCCTCCGCCGGGGTTGAACTAGAGGTCAGCATGGTAGGCACTACTCCACGGAGGACGAAAGGTTGGTTACCTGAAGATGGAATCCTTAACGGAGGGAAAAACACTAGTGTGATCTAGGGAAATGGTCCACTTTTTAGGTATATGAATGTACATTGTTAAAATACGCATTTTATGTCTAATGCAGTTTTAGTGAAAATAAATATTTCCTAGATATTTTATCTGATTGTTTTGAATGTTCAAACACTTAATGTCTCTTGAAGCATTAAAGTCGGAATTCTTTTATTTCTAGTGGTCATGTAAAGAATGGAATTTCAAGATCAACATATAATGACCCGCCGTTTAAATATTTTACTTTAATTTCGGTCTCCTGTATCCGCCTTGTACCTGCAACGAAATGTGTAATGCGGTTTTTTAATGTTCCATTTATATGCTTCCTTTAATATCTAAGGTCATATCGGCTCCGTTTTACCTTTCAAACAATTTATCATCAACACTTATGTTCACTCGCTTTATAGTGATGTTAATCTTTGAGCCGGTGTTAATTTGGCTATTAAATTAAATTCACACTCTCATTCATACTTCCAAACGCTCGGGAGAATGTGGAATAATCCGGCTGAAAAACATTTTCCACACCCCAATCGGGAATTGAACCGGGATCCTCCGGATTTGGGGGTAGATATGCTAACCACCAAACCACAGAGGCAGCCCGTAATGGAATTATTTCTGCAAAACTTTTCCTCTATTACATGTAGGTAGATACGATTATAAGTTTTTTTAAAGAAAAGAAACATTAATTACATTCAATTTTGTACAAACAATTGATTGTTTTCTAACACTTCACTCTGCATTACGTTTCTGTGTAGGTGTTTGCCTTTATTAACAACCAGTGGCGGCTTCTGGCATAAACGCTAGCTGAGCCTGCTTTCACGCAAAATAGGCATGCAACTTACCTGTTTCTTGAATATTAAGTTATTCTCTTATTCTTTCGGTTGTCGTACTCACTACGAGCTTTTAAAATGTCTAATGTAACACTTCGCACCTTTCCACTCCACTTTATGTGCCGATATACTAAATTGGCTTAGATCTACCCGTAAATATCACGTCTCTTTTATCTTTCTTAGTTCATCGTGAAAATATTTTTGAAACACGCAACACACTGTGTCATTTTGCGGATTCGTTGAAAACGTCAATGTTTTAAATGTTTTAGGGTATAAACTTATTGTTGATACTTTAATTTACACTAGCCAACTTCCAAGACCATACATACAACGACAGTAATCGCTATCCACAGACTGTTTTCGCAACTGAGCTGGCATTCCGATTCCGAGAACTTGAGGTTTGAAAAGCGATTTGATAGGGAAAGCATTCCGTTACCCAAGGGTAGGAATGTTTGCAAGTTTATAAAGAATTTCAAAAGTGTCAGTGACCTTTGAGTAGCCTCTACAAGAGGCCTTTGAACTCTAAATAACCTAGGATTTTAGCTTCATCGTAGCCTCGAAACAGGTAGTTTGTGGGAGTACACAGCAGTCATACAATCCAAGCTTGAGTTGGTTGTCATAGCAACCAGACATAAACAGTGCAGCTGAAAATCCTAGATCCAAGATAGTTGCATCAACCCTCTAGATCTGATCATGGACATTGGGGCTTTCCCATTTCGCTCGCTTACAACCAATTTTCTTTATTCCCTGCTACTTCCTGATAACATTTCGTATGGGCAGTTTTCGCATTTAAAATAGTGATTTATAAAATAATGTTTCTCTATATGAATATGCAGATGGTATACAGTTGCTTTAGTTTAACTGCCCCACGTATGGGCGCCAGCTGGAAGAAGTATTGTTCTTCAACTGTTGTAATTTATTGTTGTTGACGTTTCCCCTGTTATTGTTAGCCACACGCTTGGGAAGCCAACTTGAAGTAGTTATTGTCTCGGAGTTTATTTATTTAATCAGCTCCTTGTATGGACGTTAATTTGAAGTGGTTTGTTTGTTACGTAATATGCTGCTACGTATGTAAAGCCTATTTGAAGATGTATTTTTGTTGTTACGCTCCAAGTTTAAAAAAATAACATTAACTTTGTTATTAAACTGCTTCTATGGATAGTATTTATGTTCATGTTTGCCTTGGCTGCTTCAGTATTGTTTTTAGAATCACGTATCTCTTAGACAGGGCGTGGTGTGACAAGAACGTAGGCTTACACAGATTTTAAGTTTAAATTCACTTCTTCTTATTAATCCTTGGTACAAATTAAATAGCGCTACACTGATATTACGAGCTGTGAGATTCTTTAATACTTGCACTTTGTTAACGCGTATGCTTAATTTACAATTCACACGAATACGTAATATTTCTTTAGAGAACACATCTTCCATCCGGTCACTACCAAGGTCTGCAGGCAACTGAACAGTTTTCAACCGTCAAAACCCGTAAGCTTCTGTATTTCAAGTCTCTGATTGGCTAATCCTATGCCAATAGAATACCTGCATTTAATTAAAGGATTTTATAGCTGTTGATTGGCTAATTTTAAACTGTCACAAAATTTACATTTTCGTTGCTCTAATCATGACTAGTAGCATTTAAACTCTCAAACTCACCATTGCCTCAAGGTTACCTCATTGTTACCTCATAATATAAAATATTATAAATATAAAATATTTAAATATAAAATGTTTAAAATAGAGATAAATTTATACTCGAATGCAATTAAAGTTTGCCATAAAACAGATGATGTGGCGTTTTACTAGTTTCACCTGAGGAACCACTCCTGTTTTGTACAAGCAGTCTTTAAAAGCCCTATGAAATTGTAATGATCAGACAAATCCGTGCATCATAGATTAAAAACCAAATGGCTGTGCACTGGACTTTAAAAGCATGCCTTGTAATTAGGATAAAGTGAATGAAATGCCAGAATAACTAAAAGGAATAAAGTGCAAGTTAGAATGTCCCATTCCGTCTGCAGCATATGAATATATGGCAGAGGAATGTCACATTCAAACGCCCCCTACACGCCGGTTTACTGGTGGTGGTGATTATAGTCCCCGTTATTTCTCCAGCTATCTATTTCTATTAACAGAAGTAAACCTTTTCAAAGTGGATTTAATTTCTAAAGCAGCAAATTTTCATTAGAGTACATACAGCTATATTCAACGAGAGATATCATTGGAAGAATTGTATAACTACTTAATTACGTTGGTAAATAGTATTAGAAGATTATACAGCCCAAAGTAATGCTTTTAGAGCAGTATTTTTCTTCTTTCGACAGTTTTATGTACATATGAAGCGTTTACCCAAAACATACGCATTAAATTTAGGAACGAATAAAATAGAACAAAGCAAACGTTTCTAGCCAACGAAATATCACAATTCATAACAAACAGTGAAGTTGAGATAAACTTTTATTACGTGTGAAAGTTCATTATTCAGCCATTGAAGACACTAATATAGCAATAATTAAAAATCGGGTGATCATTCTTATGGCCACATTCTCTATTTCTGTCAATACTTTAAATGATCTTCCTAAACTTATTAAACAGCAAGGAATACCCAGACTGGCAGCCAGGCGCTTCCACGGCACTGCTATATGAATCCATTCCTGCAGTTATCGGCGGACTGGCACGCTGATTTTCTTCTAGATAATGCTAACGGTTGCGAAACAATGTGTTCCGAATGATGCCCTTCTGCTTTTATACAAACTTGGTAACTGTCAAACACTGAACGCCCGACGAATTTATACAGCTGAAATGCTGGAAAACGTGCGTCGGATACTGCCTTCTAATTCATCGAAAGTATGAATATTTGTTGGATAAAATTTAAAATAATAATCACATGGACTTGGATCTGAAGAGTGATCAGGACAGTCAATTATTCTGTCATCTAAAATCACGTTTAAGTACCAGGCAGAAATTTTCTTGGACTTCATTCCACGAAGCCCCATTCACGTCTAAGTTTTCCTCGATTAGAACTGTTGTCTGTCCATGCTAGGGCTAGCACTGCGAAATACTGGAGATCTGTTGTAGTTATCATCTCCCAGGAGGAACAGATGAAGTGACGGAACCACAGGAGGCCACAGGCCGCTGCAGATAGGCCATAGAGACGCGCGGAAGTCCCTAACAGTTCCGGGCTCAAAGATCCGTCCCTCTACCGGAGCTGCCCAAAGAGAGAGAGCGCCGAATGACCCGTTCAATCAAGCAGCCCTCTAGTGTCTAGTGTCTAGTGTTCGGGGGAATGCTCTTTCCTTTAAGCAAATATTCTCACCATATGCCCGGAATCGCCTTATCCACGAAATCTAGAAGCACACCTAAACGATGGGTAGGAAACGGAATGAAAGGGAAATTGTGGAAAGGAAATGGTGGTAAATGAGGAACTACCCTAACATTCACCTACGACCACGAAAAACTCAAGGTCATAATGGGCAGTAAACGGAATCGAATTCGGAACCTCCCGAATGCTAGCCTCAACGCGGAGTCATCTCGCCGCTCGATGGCTGTCTACGGTTCCTTTCTCTAGGATGGACTCTGTCTTAAGGTTTCTAATAAGCTATAAATTGTAAATTTGTTGGGAGCTTTGGCAAGGGAATATAGGTATAAATTCAAGCCGACAGTCCCCATGTGACTCCGTTCGAGCAAAACTTAACACAATAAACACAAGCTGTTCTATATACATATTATAACTAGCACAATAAAAAAAATCAATAGACAACTTCACAACAACGTCCGACTGAACTGCAAATTAGGTGCCCTCGTATGCTCATAAGCCAAGCTACCACGGAGCGAGATCATTCAACCTATTACTAGTCAGATCCGGCGACTCAAGTCACGGAATTCAATGACTAACCATGCATATCACACTGTCTTAATCAGAATAAGTCTTGGTACTACTAGTCAACAACGATATGAGTGTGCTTGGAGGAGAGTGCCACTATTTTTGTTGACAATACGAATCTCATCAAGGCTAGGGATCATAAGGGAGTGAGGGACAAAGCGATATGTTTATTTACTGTTGCACAATGAAAACAGGCCTCAGTCTTGCTGGTAAATGCAACTCGGAACTGGAGATGTTTTCTTTATCCGACTGTCCTTCCAATGCCCCGCCCATTTGCTCCGTAACTGTGTAGTTCCTCTTCTCACCACACGCACTCATGTTGTACCCGACCAGTACCTAGGCTTTACATTCCATACGTTTGTGATCTTCATTAGAAGGGTAATGTGAGGCATGTGTCCAATATAACCTGTTCTATTTCGCCTAACGTGTAATTAGTCCATAGGAAAAGCATTTAATTAAGTATATACTTATTTGGGAAGCGATATATTTTACACGTATGACAGATTTTAAATATGAGAATATCAGCATCAACGTACTTTTGAAACTCTTAATAATATACAAAACACAATATTGAAATTTTACAACTAACGAACGGGTATGTGTACTGGCCATAAGTCAAAGTGAAAAAAATAATACGAACGGTTAATATTTTTAATTTTATACATATATTAGGTAGAGAAAATTCAACCATACATTTGATATCGATATTTAAAGGGATTACGTGCTTTTATAATTGAGCTTTACCTACAAAATGCATCTTTTTGAAAATGTTGTATGTACGTTTTGATTCATGCACAGCATAACTATATATCCCCCTTGTACCTACAACGAAATGGGTAATGAAACTATTTATGCACACGTTTATCACGATTAAGACAAAGATGATAGAAAAATAAAACTTTGTAAGAATGTAACTTTATAAAATATATAAAGGTAAATAATAGCGGATAAAGAAAATCATATATATGTAACACACTAGATTTATCAATTAAAGAACATAAAAACGAACATGAATGGAGCAAACTTTTTAAAGGTCAGAAGAATGACAAATAAACCTTTTGTAACATCTCCGTAAGGAAAAACACATTTACGAAGATCCTGACGCTGCTTGGAAGATGTAGGAAGCGAAACAGGTCATTTGACCTATATTGACAGTTGAGAATAATAGGAAAAGCCTAGAAATCCAATTATTTACATATGTGTATCAGTCACTATAGATTCAGGTCTAGAGTAGCAAATCGCTTCACTTTAGAGGACCTCGGCTGTATATATCGTCTTAATATTGTGATGTATGTAAGAATTGTTGCGTACGTGACCTTGGCCGCCTGGATCGGGTATTACGTAAGAGAGTGGTGGGGGTAAGCAAGCTTAGATAGCGTCCCACGCCGAAGGCGCGTGGCTTGGCAGTCAGTGAGTACAGTCGCAGCTAGCAGGCAGGTTGTGTTGTTACGCGCTCCCCATACAGACATGTATGGCGTCCTCGCCGACGGGCATGAAGCTAAGGAGGTAATGTAATCTGTAATCCCCTTTTATTTAATAAACCCCTTTCCATCCATTTCTATTCTGTTTAATTTATCATAGTAGAAAGATCCTTCCTTCCATTCTGAACCTTGTAGGAATACTTTTATTAGATATTCTATAATATTTTTCATTTTCATTTAGCTGCGTCCCTTGTCGTGGCCTCGTCTTATTTAAATTGTTAACTTCCTGGTACCTTATTAGCGATTCGCCCTACCTCCCATTGAGCATTTGTTTAGAGGTCACAACAATATCCCTTGCACATTCATTTCTGATGTTTTAACCAGGTAGTTTGCGCCACCAACCCCCTCTCCCCATTTTTTTACTCTCACTTCCTACATGCTACTATCACATTGAAGAAAAGGATAATATGTTTATTAGACTTCCGTAAAAGCAATTAACGAGCAGATAGCTTCAATTAATGTACTTACCGTATACAAAAATACTATACATGAATTTAATTGTTTTACAAAATCAGAACAAATCTTGCTGTACACAGCTTAGAAAGATCTTTCATTGCTCTGCAGTTTTAGCACTTTAAATTCTAGATCAATAAGATTAATATTGTGTACCTGGACTGCTGTTCATGTTAAATATTGGCACCAGTAAACAAACTAGACGACTGTACATCTATATACACTACTACTCCATTGTGACTCAGTTTAACAATTTCACATCCGAGTACAAATAATGTTACATGCTGGGTATAGGCCGATAGGTTTAAAAGAAAAATTAAATTAAATTTTAGTATGCAGCCCGTACATTGATGGGGACGTATACTCACTTGGCTGCGGAGGTCCAAAACTGGTGTGGAGGTTAAGAGGAGGGCGTGGATTTTTATTGTACAAAATCCATAACACAAATCAACTTACACATTCCTAGATTTATTTCCCAACCGTTTGGGGTTGCTACATTATTAAATATGAAAAGTGAGAGGAGATGTCCACCGATCTAAAGGCTGGCTTGCACGCGCGAACCGCTTCTCATGGAATACTCAGAAGGACAGCTGCTATATCCCCACCACTCGTGACTAGCAAAAACTCCCAGCTAGGAGCGACGTCATCCCAGACGAAAACAACAATATGTCTAGTAAGGACAATGGAAAACAATGTCTGGTAATGACATTGAAACCCCGAAATTATTAATACGCCACAATATTTATTCTCGGCTTATTGCGCATAACACACTCGGTTGAAAAGAAAAATAACCCACTGAACGGAGAGCTCATCCCAGTTAATCGAGCACTGAATTAAAAGGTTGTCAGAAATTAGCCCAATGCCAAGCAAAAAAATTCTAAAATTTATAACATCAACCTTTGACAAAGGCCTAAACGCCGGTAAGAGTCTGAGACAACTTCTCAGCCCTGAGCTCCGGAGAGCTAATCCACCCCTCACGACAGTGGCACCCTCACAAACAAACAACGCGAGGCACAACCAGCGCCAGGCGGAAGGAATGAAAACTAATGTAACGCAGGCATTTACAACAAACCATAAAGTATGTCGTAAGAAACGTAATCTGCAAATATCTTTTGTCTTCATAATACATTTTCAGGCTTCTCTACAGCAGGTAAGAATCCTACGTTTTTGGAGCGTAATCTTGGGTGCACACAGGAAATGTGCTGATGCTTTTGGTTTCCTAAAGCCTGTTTCTTTAGACTTTCTCTACCACTTACATAGTAGGAAGGGAAAGTATAGTTCT
Organism: Deroplatys truncata; assembly: GCA_030765065.1. Taxonomy (NCBI): domain Eukaryota; kingdom Metazoa; phylum Arthropoda; class Insecta; order Mantodea; family Mantidae; genus Deroplatys; species Deroplatys truncata. The sequence continues at coordinate 95,436,212 of CM060986.1, read as the reverse complement.
CCACTCAAAAGTTCGATACCGAGATTTCACCGGAAATACAAGTTTACAGGTCCTCTGAATTAAAAAGAAATACATTTGTAGAAAAAAGTCCGCGCGCGCGTGTGTGTATGTGTATGTGTCTTTAAGCAGCATAGCTCAAAAAGGAAAAATCGGCACAACACCAAATTTGGTATTTAAGTTTAATATCTTCTAAAGATGCGACATGAGGATTTTCAAGATAATTCCCCCACCCCAAACTACCCTTTACATGGAACATTTTTCGAAACGTTTGGTTTTCTAAAAAATTGTTTTAACGATTTTGATTAAAATACGATATATTAAATATATGTACATGATAAATAAAGTGTATATATTCAACTTTTTGGAATAGCCTTTAAAGTCCTGTTCTTTCGGAAGGAATTTTGTATAATCTTGTATAATAGGTAAACATTAAGCGGTTAGATGAAAACGTACTACACAAGAAATGTAGATCTCTTTAAAACACACAGTTTATTTCAATGACTTTTACCATTTCGGTGGTATCGTTATAAACGGTTTCAGTTGTTAAATACTTAGCCATTACTTTAAAGTCCTGTCAGCATTCAGTTGTTTCTAACTATTCCACTGAAACAGTACGGATTTTAAGGTCAGCGTATAGCACCCATTTCTTAAATTTTGACTATAACTGTTAACTTTGTATCTATAACGAAATGTGTAATGTAGCTATTTCTGCAGGATTTTATTTGGATTAAAACGAAGTAGAACGAAAAATAAGATTTTGAAAAAGTAGTTTGAATACCCACTAATAAACGATATATGGTAGAGAAAGTAATGTGAATGTATCTCATCAGGTTTATATTGGTAGAATCTTCTATCATCTGTGTTCCATCCCAGCCTTGAACCAGCCAATCTCTTATTAATTTGAATTCGATTTCAAAATTCACACATTATGCTTGAACAAACTCAGGCCTAGATGAGTAGGGAAAGGAGCGAGGTGCGGAAATATTTCACCTGAGTGACTGGAAGGCATGCCGCCAATACGTGCAACCAGCTGTTGTATGAGTCCATCTCGTATTGGTTTGATGTCAAAAGGCAGGCACTCAAACATTAACCTACGATGAACACGGTCGGTTTCAGGCTCAGTAGCGAAGGAACAGAGAGAGTAAGACAAACATTAAGTGGAGAGCTAGAACCAGGTATGAGTTGCGCGATGATCGTGGCAAAGTTGGTCTAGTATTACTTATCAGCATAAATGACAGTCATTATATCGGCACGATCCCATGCACACGATGTATCTTGCTGCTAAGATGTGTCCGGATAGACCTTGTGGGCAAGCCAAGGAGTATCAATATAATTAACTTAACGAAGTTGATGTGTTGCCTATCTTAAGTATTGCAAGGGGTCGGTGGGCCATTTGTTACATTCACATGTGTGTCTCTGATACACTCTGTCACACACTTTGTGAGGCACACTGTAGTTGTATTAAACACAATGAAGGACAGATTCCTAACGTACTCCCTCCAACTGAGTTACATTATGCAAAGCGTACAAGTTTGTACAGGAAACCCGCCACATCTGGTTGCTACATATTCAGATAACGCGGGTACTTCCTGCCACTGCAATGTTCCTCTCCTTAGAGTATTTCATGAAAGACTTCTGTCATCGTACTAAGAAACAGGAAATAAGATGTCATTAGTAAATGTCAGACCTTATAATAGTATTAATCATACTAAACGTATGAATAGGATGTTTTAAATTCCCATGGATTTTTCTATCATTTATTTCTATACAAATTCTACAATTTCTTTTTGCAAAATCTTTGTCTCCTCTCTGCCTTAAGTTGAGATAACGTTTATACAAATATTTGCATTACACAGTTTATTATGAGGCGTGTTTTAAAGTAAACACCAATTAATTATTTTAAAAATAACAGAAAATTATTTTACAAATACCTTTATTACCATTCATTACTTTATACTACTTCTCCACATAGTCATTGTCATTATTCAGACTCTTATCGTACCGGGAAATCAGTTTTGTATGCCTTCATACAAGAAATAACAGTGCTGCCTGTGGCGAAATTCAGGTCTGCACTTCTTGTTTCACATATTGTCGTTGAAATGTTTCTCACCAAACAATTCCTCACACGAAGAAAGGCATAAAAATCGCTTTGTGCCAAAGGAGGTTGGTGGAATTGTTCCCAACCAAATGATGCGATAAGATCTTGAGCTTGTATGGCTGTGTGGCCGGGCATTATTGCTTCTCCATAAACCTCACGCAATTGGCAATGAATGATTGCTGGTGTAACATTTATCGCATACAAAGAACGAATCACTGATCTAACTTCACATTCAGTGGGTCATTTGATTGTTTTGAACATTTGGAAACGCTCTAACAACAGAAAAACATAAAGTAACGATCCCTCACAGCTGTGTCTGGCTTCCTAATGAATGGAGGGAGTGATCGCGCATGCTCAAAATCGCAACTGCAGCGCTGCAGCTACAAATATTAAAACGACAATCACTTTAAAAACAGCCTCGTAGTTACGAAGTGGATGATATAATCAAATGTTTAAAAACATTGAAATTCCACATCTTTCTATGACATGTCAGAAGCAACTGCACTTTAGAAGAAAGACAAACAATTGAAAAATTTAAACCAATAATAACCGACATCTCGGAAATAGCTGATGACACATATAGGTTGTTAGAGATAAGTTGTGTATTTTAAAGACATCTACATTTTGTATAATATGTTTTTCTATTACCACAACAAATAGAAACATCGGAAATGCGATTTATAAGAGGACTTGCAGGACATAGAAGGACTGATCACATAAAAAGTTATGCCATTAGAGCTGAACTGAATATTTTTAATATCCCAGACAAAATTGTAGAATACACATCAAAATGGCATGACCATTTCGCGGGGAGCTCGAGATGGCGAAGAGGAAACAACGCAGAGTCGCCGAGCCTGCTAAGGCAGGAACCTCCTCTTCTGCCTCGGCTTCTGCCGAGGGATCATCATCGCAGTGGCCACAGCCCGGGCCGTCTTACGCCTCGGTCGCAGCTTCGCCGCCCGCCACCGCAGCTTCGCCGCGACCGCGCCAGCAGTCGCCGTCTCAATCACCGGCACCCACGCTGCCGATTCTGGGCGCTACCCAGTCACCGCAGTGTCAGCCTGTGCCTCATGGGAGGTACAGCGCTGTCATCAGAGGGGTCCCGAGGGACCTGCCAGTCAGGTTCCTCATCACCGCAGCTTACCAGCAGTGGCCTTCTGCCTTGAAGGCCACAAGGATCATCGGAGCACAGGGACAAACTTCGCTCGTCAGGATGGAGTTTGCAGACCCTGGCGACTACGGAGCGGCCTTGAAGGCGGGCCTGCCCTTATTAGGGTGGTGCTTACGTATTGAGGCTAGCCGAGTAGAACGCCAGGCTCCCTGCAGACGCTGCTGTGCCTACGGGCACTGTGAGACGTCCTGCACAGCACAGCCAAGGTGCCACTATTGTGGCGCCTCCAACACCACTGCTTTCTGCCAGCAGCACGACCTGCGCCACCGACGCCGCTACTGCGCAACTTGTGGAGGAACGACCCACTTCACGGGCCAGGCGCTCTGCCCCCTGCATCCCCGCAGGAAGGCACCGCCGAAGCCACCAGCACCAACATCGCAGTCATCAGCACCTCCACAGACACCGACACCAGAACAATCACCAGCGCCGACAACACCATCCTCAACGCAGATCCACGAGGAAATCCAGGGTTTGCGCGACGCCGTTCAGGATCTCCATGCGGAGGTCCTGGACATTGGTGTGCGCATCGCGGCTCTGGACGACTTCATCACCACCACCACCGAGAATCTCCAGGAATTGCAGTCCGCCATCACTGCTGGTACTACTCAGCAACAAACCACCGCCGCTGACCTGTTGGCCAAACTGCACCACATCTCTACACGGCTGCAAAACCTGGAGACCAGCTTCGAGGAAGGAAGACCTTCACCACCATCACAACCACCAGAGAGGACACCGCTGGTCATCTCCGAGAGCCAGCAGCGGATTCTTGCACAATGCCGTGCGCTTGTGCAAGACCAGTCCAAACGACGACGGTCTCCAGCGCCAGAGTAAGTCCACCTTCATCACCATCCCTTCGTATTATCTCCTTTTGAACCTCCTTTCCTATTACCACTTCATAACCCCTAGGCTGCAGTCAGGGCTTTTTGTCATGGCTGTAGGCTAGGACCGCAATTCACGCCGCTCCCGCCCATTGGGTGGCAGCACAGAATCTTTCGTAAGACTAACACGGGTGCTATGCGGGACCGTGCTACCTTTCCTTTGAACTTCCTTTCAAACCCACGACCTAACCGGTGGAGGAGTTTTTAGTGGGTATGCCGACGCTCGGAGATTCCCACACTCTCAGTCCCGACTCCCATCGGGGCTGGGGTTAGTGATTAAATCATTTTCTCCTCCACTCGAAAAAAAAACCATTTCGCATCATCATGGCATCATAAAAAAACATATAAAGCCAAAGGACTAATAACAAGAGGCCCACCAGTTATGCGGTGGGAAAACCAGTTTGAACATGAGGACACAACTGTCTAAGGAGACCAATCTCTGAAGTGAAGAAGAAGCAGAAGAAGAACATTTTTTTGTGTTATCCCTCAACGTTTTGACAGCTATATAAAATTATAAAGGATTCCTTCTGAATGAAGAGAGCCTCCTTGCAAGATTGTTAAGCTGCAACACTAAGTTTAGTATTTATGATTTCGTATTGGAGTTACGCTGCTCAAGACACAAACACACGCACGTACACACACGGACCTTCTAAATTACGACATGATTTTTTTATGTAATTGAATACTAACTTTACATTTTAGGTATGTGGTAGAGAAACCGAGCGAAATGGCTCAAAACGTAACGTATGAAGCTCGCATCCGTAGGTCCCGGGTTCGTTTCCCGTCCACCGCCCATTCTTATCTTAGGTTTTTCGTAGTTTTCCTTGGTCCGTAGATGGTTTCTCATCTACGATTTCCTTTTCCTCATTTACCTTTCATTCCGTTTCCTTCACAAATTTCAGGTTTGCTTCTAGGTTTTGTAGTGCGTGGCGATGGCGTAGAGATGTTGCGGGTACATGCTCCAAGGCAAGAATATTCTTTGAGACACTCGAGGGCTGCCTGGTGAAAGTGTACATTATTATTACAAAATTAAATAATTGAAATAAATAATAATGTGTATTCTAATATTGAGTTAATATTATTGTAAAAAGCTGATACAGTATCAGATTTACACTACGTGATCAAAAGTATCCGGACACCTCGCTGAAAATCACGTACAAGTTCGTGGCGCCCTCCATCGGTAATGCTGGAAGTCATATGTGTTGGCCCATCCTTAGCCTTGATGACAGCGTTCACTCTCGCAGGCATACTTTCAATCAGGTGCTGAAAGGTTTCTTGGGGAATGGTAGCCCATTCTTCACGGAGTGCGGAACTGAGGAGAGGTATCGATGTAGGTCGGTGAGGCCTGGCAGGATTCAAGTCAGGACTCTGTGCAGGCCAGTCCATTACAGGGATGTTGTTGTCGTATAACCACTCCGCTATAACCCGTGCAGTATGGACAGGTGCTCGATCGTGTTGAAAGATACAATCACCATGCCCGAATTGCTTTTCAACAGTGGGAAGCAAGAAGGTGCTTAAAATATCAATGTAGGTCTGCGCTGTGATCATGCCACGCAAAAAACAAGGGGTGCAAGCCCTCCTCCAGAAAACCACGACCACACCAGAACACCACCACCTCCGAATTTCGCTGTTTGCACTACACATGCTGGCAGATGACGTTCACCGGGCATTCGCCATACCCACACCCTACCATCGAATCTCCACATTGTGTACCGTGATTCGTCACTCCACACAACGTTTTGTCACTGTTCAATCGTGTAGTGTTGACGCTCCTTACACCAAGCGAGGTATCGTTTGGCATTTTCCTGCGCGATGTGTGGCTTATGAGCAGCCGCTCGACCATGGATTCCAAGGTTTCTCATATCACGCCTAACTGTCATTATACTTGGAGTGGATTCTGATGCAGTTTGAAATTCCTGTGTGATGGTCTGGATAGATGTCTGCCTATTACTCTTTAAGATCCTCTTCAAATGTCGGCGGTCGCTGTCAGTCAACAAACCAGGTCGGCCTGTAAGCTTTTGTGCTGTACATGTCCCTTCACGTTTCCACTTCACTATCACATCAGTGGACCTAGGAATATTTAGGGGTGTGAAAATCTCGCGTACAGACTTCTGACACAAGTGACACCAAACACCTGACCACGTTCGAAGTCCGTAAGTTACACGGAGCGTCCCATTCTGCTGTTTCATGATGTCTAATGAGTACTGAGGTCGCGGTTAATGAGTACCGGCAGTAGGTGGCAGCACAATGCACCTAAGATGAAAAACTTATGTTTTGGGGTGTCCGGATACTTTTGACCACATAGTGTATGTACGTATAGAATTGCATATGTACATAAAATACGTTCATTGGGAATCAGGCCTTTTAGCGATACAATAGGGAAGCTTTCCAGAAACAGAGTGCTCATATCAATAGGACCTAGGATTATGTGTAGAAAGTTAAGGTTTTAGGAATACGTGACTTATCTTGTGATCGCATCAGTTCCAACAGGAACGCTTATATTTTAAATTCTAAAAGAAAGTTGAGTTGGGCAGTTTTCATAATAGTTATTCAATTGTATTTATTATAAAAACATCCGTAAACGAATAGCAATAAAGAAAGATGTCAAGTGACTTGATAGGAGAAACGCAAAATTATATGTTGAGATATGGTATACACAAATAATACCACTCGCTCACAATCTGAAAGTGAGTGAAACGGATATGTAACTCACAAGTGGAAGTACGCGAAGACAGTTATGTAAACCACAATCTGTAGGGCACAACGTTATGTAGTGCCGGTGAATGTGGAATGGAGTGAAACTAACGAGAGTATCTAATGTACGTAAGGATAAAGGTATTTAGCCAAAAATGGCATCTTTAGTGAACATCGGAACACCACAACTCGTCATTTGTGGCGTTTTTCTCTTCGACGAAGGTGAAGTGGGTTTATTACCTGAGATGATGTTGTTGTGCCGGTTCAGCAGAGTCGTCGCAGTTGTAGGGTCCAAGTTCAATATCACGGTCGACCCTTCTCTCCTCGGCTATAATGAGCTATAATTTGGATGTTAGTGTCCAAGGATGGGGATGTAGGTTGGTGGTGCACCAACAAAAACAATGGGTCACTTTCACTGAGTCACTAGAATCACCGTGTTACTTGCAAAGTGTATGTTGCGCTAAAATATTTTCTTGTGCTGCTCTGCCATTCTTTTGTTATCCCAACCATTCTCTCACTTAACTCTCGCGCAGGATTTATTGTTTATCAGTCACTGTACTTAGGTTTACCTTAACAAAAGGTCACATGCATATTTCCCTAGTTAATTATTCAAAATTTGTGACACTCTATTGCACGTAACTACTTAACTGCCAGGGATTAAGGATGTCCTTCCACGGAAATTCATGGTTACACATTTCTTAGGAGTCGGCTTAAAAACTGCCACTAAACTGAAGTGAAGTGAAGGAAGTGAAGATCTGTTTCATCCCCCCCACTAATCTTTATATATTATTAGCAGCAAACCTTCGTGATTTCTACACGCCCCCAATCTTTATCATCTTCCTGTTGGTTATTTTCCTTTCTGCTAATATTTGTGATTTCTCATTGGTAACTTCAAACGTTTTGTATTTCTAACTGCTTTTTAAAAGATGCTGTGTATCCCCAACGGCTCGCTGAAGCCCCTAACGGTACACAATAGACGATGCATCACCCACGCTACCGTGTTTGAAAAATAACAGACACGAACTGTCGCCTAACTTTATTTCCTGCGGAAAATCTTGCAAGTAACACTGTAGGATTACGGGCTCATTTATTAATTAATATTTGCAAGGTTTATAACATAATGGTAGTTTTCTACGGGCTTTCTAAAGGTGCTAATTTCAATTCCATAATGTCAAAACTGTGGAATTTGGTCAATTTTGATTTTAATTAACGTCTGTTAACATTTTAATGAGTGATATTTAGCTATTACTTTTCTGACCATCAGTATTACTTTACCACTACGAAGACTGAACTTCCCCACTGTTCGACTGATCGTTCATAGCCCCCCTCTAAGCAGCTCTAGTAGGGGGACGGGAAGTCAAGAACTGTTAGGAACTTCTGCGACATTCTGTAGCCTGCCTGCCAGCGACGTGTAGCCTCCTGTGGTTCCTTCACGTATCCATTTCCCCTGAGGATGGTATCTGCAATATATCTAACTTAGATCACAGAGAAGGAAAAAGTGTATTAGAATCTCTGAGACCTACAGAAATCTCAGACTTAGTAGTTTAAGCATTTCGTAACTTCAAACACATTCTCGTTGCCATACTAATTTCCTGTTAACCTGCAAAATTACAAAGCTTTTAGTAACGACAGCTTTTGATTTCCTCTGGTTAAAATTGGCGACCATAGAAATGAAGACATACGTATTGTAATACCGATCATGACTATTATTTCGTTAGCTAACCAAAAAAGCCTCGGCGTTTATACAAGATTACCTAAAGTAAAGTATACTCGGGTCAGAGGACCCGAGTCTGACTTCCGCCTGAGGCCAAGGTAACCACAACCTTACCTCCCCACAGAGCCTAGAAGTATGAATGTGAATGCGTTTCATGGTACAATGTAATAGAATCAACAATAAAATCCTGTATTTCAGTTTCTAATACCATTACGTGTTTCTCAACTCAAATTCTCTGACATGGACCATAGAAGTTACAGAGCTCTATACGAATGAAAAAAGTTTGATGTGTTACATTCACATGACTTTGCAAACCGCTATCGTTTCTTTTTTATTTATTTTTTTCTATATCTTCTGCAATCTACTCTTACAAAAGCGTGTTTTTTTAACTACTCCATGTCAATCAAGATAAACGCTTTCAAAAAAGGTTTCATTACACATTTCGTTATAGGTACAAGAGAAATACTGTAGAGTAATAGATTGTCAAGTCTTTAAAGCAGGTGGCTTTATACTGGCCCTCAAATGCCATATTGTTTGCATGACGTCACGAGGAAATAAAAAAGATTTGATATCAATATTTTCCGTAAATACATGTTTTGAAGTCCTATAATTAGAAAAAATATTGTTTAGAGAAATTGCGGTATGTGTGTGTTTGTATGTCTATGCATTTTGAACAACATACCTCAAAAAAGGAAATTTGGATAAACACCAAACTTAGTATTTAAGTTCACCTCTTCCAAGGATGGAAATGAAGATTTTAAAGAAAATTCAAACACACCAAAGTACCATTTTCATGGAGAATTGTTGCTTATTTATTATTATCTCAAAATGGCTCTAATAACATTGATTAAAGTACTGAATGCCTAGGATTATTGTGTTGAAAAAATATGTTTATCCTGAACTTTCTCTTCATCTTTAATGAATTTTGTATAATTTTATACAACTGGTAAACCGTATATAATATAAACTTACTATCAAAAAATGTGCATCTCGTTACAGCACAGAAATTATTTCATGTAATTGCTTTTGAGTTCTTAACCATTTGTGGCCTGTCTACGTTCTCAATGTTACTTCGCTGTTTTGATGTGGTCCAACTTTCACCTAGTTCACATAGTCACTTCAGTAATGTGAACCAGTTCAATTTCCTCCTCACTTCACTTTCAATTTTGACGTAGCCAATTCTTCCGGGCTGTTCACTTGCTAGGGAGTCAAACTCAAGACTTTTTCGACCTCTCCTGCAGCAGCGCTTACTACATATCACAGTTGTCACAAACTTACTCATAGAACCACACTTGATGTCGCACCAGAATTGCACTAACTGGTTCCTCTCGCGAGAACGGTCGCTTATATAGCCAGTGGAATTTTCCACAGAACATTCTAGAACTTTCTGGATATACATTCTGCAAGTGAGCGAAAGCAAACTTCAAGAAGATTCTGGTTATCTGCCATTAGTGCTTCTGGTGTTTGCGCTGAGCGAGAACGCGAATTATCTTTGTTTATCTTCGAATGCCTAGCGCCGACTTTCCGATAACCTTGGGCCATAGCACTGGTCACAATATATACTTCATAATTTTTTCGACTGCTAAGTGGCATTCCGTTTTTTGTCTGGCTCTTTAGGGATATGATTATCGCTTCGGCCTACTGCATATACTTTGTACCGACAACGAATGTTTATATCATTTAAAATAAGTAGATAGAAGAATAAGCTTTTTTAAGAACAGTTTGTAGAAAAGGAGGTTAGAGAAAGTCTAGTAAATGTATTATATGATTTTCCCCTTAGTTTTGTTTTACATCTCTAATGAAAATTAACTTCAACGTCGCGATTTTTGTTAGCAGCACTTGGAGTGTGGAACATCAGAGGAGCAAATAGTTATTCTCTTTTTATAGGAACTGGGTATACTCAGCTCGAATATCTGTCAGACGATTGCAGAAGAATGCCAAGGTGCATGCTGAGTAGATTTTGTATGCTCGAATGATATTGATGTTCCATAAATTTTAAGTCTGTTGGAGTTCAAAGAGTGGGCAGAGCTTTGATACGACCCATGAAATGTCTAAACGAGCTAACTTTTTTCTGGAGACCGTATTCATGTGGCAGACCAGGACACACGTCACTAACAGGCTGCCAGACTTCTTAAGGATCCATACATGAAAAGACTGCACCATTTAATAAATAAATTCCAAAGAAGCCAGCCTCTTGGGTCTCAGATATTTATATCTGGCTACTTCAGGCTTCTCAACGGAAAATCGCATTAAAGGTGGTGTTACATTCGCTCAGGTTAAAACGCTGGTTTATATGGTTTAACTGCCCTTTTTAATTTCTCTATCACTTACCTGAGGTATGAGAGCGTACACTTTAACAAGTGAGATAACTCAGGCGGCAACGTCCTTGCCCGCATTCAGAAGGCCCTGGGTTCAATTCCCAGTGGCTGCCCACTCTGATCGTGAAGTTTTCCGTGGTTTTTACCTGGTTGCCTAGGCAAATTTCGGGGTGGTGTATATTCTACCACAATTTCTCTTTCCCCCGTTTCCTCTCATTTCATCCTTCCCTTTCACATGTGTCTTCGGATCCTGCGGTGGTGGTGGTGTCGGGCAGATGGCGTAGTTTCTTGCGCATTGGAAATATTTATCCCTGTGAATGCTAGGGTGCATTGTCCCGCCAGTTAGGGTCGCTTTGTCGCCCTCTCTTGAATTCTTCGACTTATACTGGTGCGCGAGTGTTCAAACTGGAAATGTTAGGGATTCTCCGCGTCCCAGAAGACGTGGGTCTGTCTTCCTGCGGACCTGCGACCTCCTATGGCTCCTTCATCTCATTATTGCCTCTCGGGGGGCGTAGCCACAATAGATCAAACTGTTTGCAGTGGCGAGGTGTACCCCTCCGATAAACATATCCACATCATACTAAATTTTAACCCTCCCCAAAAAATCCAGATCAGCAGTTCACAGGAAACACATATATCAGATCTTAAATGAATTAATTTATTTATTAATATTTACTTCCTCTAAAAAAAATTGAGTTTTATTTATGGACGCTCTTTAACTACTATGGTTCTTAGCGTCCCATTCTATAGTGGGCGTGAAACACCTGTAATTTTGCTCAGAGGCCTCTTTATCAGGCTTGAGGTTCTTTTACGTGCCGTAAATCTATGACACGGGACCACCGGCTTTACCTCCCTTCCGAAGGAAGCCGTGCTAACGATTTTTACGCCCGAAAAAATCCATCGCCCTCCGCCGGGTTTGAACCCGCGACCTTGGGAACTAGAGGCTAGCACGGTACCACTAGTCCACGGAGGACGACAGACATCCTCTACCAGGTACTTATAGTAGACAGAGAAAGTATTGTATTACCTACATCCAAAACTTCGAAGTACAGATATCGCCGGAAATAAACGTTACGAGATTTCCCAACCCCCCCCCCAAAAGCAGTTCTTGAAAAGGGCACGCGCCTGTGTATGCGAGTGAGAGGGAGAGAGAGAGTCAGATGGATCAGCGCCGCATGCAGGCGATTGTAGGCCTTTTGTGACTTACGTGACCCCAGGAGGAAAGGATGAAAGGGAGACTCGAAGAGCGACCAGATCAGGTTGATGATGCGCGCTAGCACGAACGGGGTCCCTAACGATTCAAGAACATCACTAATCCTGATGACGGCGGACGCCATCATCAACCCAAGCAGCATCAGCTGGCAAGCAAGCGCCAGCATTAAATCTTTACACAGCATAAACTTCACCGTTGCGCCCTGAACGAACCAATCCCTTTCACTTGTCCTACAACCCTGAAACATATGCACATGAAATACATGAGAGAAAATTGTCTGGCAATTCATGGTAGACGAGGAAATCTCAGCATTTACCTACCGACTTGGGAAAACAATGAAAAATGCAAGGTCAGACCTTTCGAATGCGAGCCTTACACGTTGCCGTGGAGCCATCCCGCTCGGTCAGAGGGAGAGAGAGAGAGAACAGCGTAACTCAAAGGATAAGTCAGCAAATACCAAACTGGTATTTCACACCATCTTCCAGGGATACGATATGAAGTTTTCATTGAGTCTCCGACAGCAAACTATACTATCCACGGAAACAATGTTATTTTTATTTTATCAAAACATTTTATTAAAATATCAAATGCTTGAGTTACTGACGTCAACTTTCTACAATATCCTGTGAAGTTCTCCTGATTATGAATACACTTTGTATAATGTTGCACAACAGAGAAGCCGTAACAGCTAAACAAACACTTAGTACAATAATAGGTGAGCAAATCTTTAATACACAAATTTGTACTAAATAAACTTTTAGTGACATTAACCATTTCTGACATGTTGGTTGCTACTGGTCTGAATTTTCAAATACCTTATATTTTCTGAAGTACTTGCTGATCACACATTTGTTTTATGAGATGCTATACTCATTTTACACCCCTTTTATATCAATGCAATAGGAAGTATGCGAATTTGTGATTATTAAAAATGTTCGTGTGAATGCATCACATCAGATTTTTTAGTCTCATTTGTATATTTGCCATACCTTCCAGTGAATTTCGGGGACTTTGGTTGGAGAAAAACACATGATGTTTGAATTTGAACTGCAGATTTTAACGTTGGATTTAATCATTTTCACTACGAAACTTCCACATTTACATAATTATTTATACTTCAAAACCTGCATAGGAATTTTTGATGGGCTACAATAACTTCTTTTCCTAATATTTGTAAACGGTAGAAAAATTAAAGTGGTTGATCTCCCTATATTGCTGATTGATATATTTTGGCAACAGATGAATCTTTTACGCGAGCTTTAGGTGGAAATTCTATATTTTCGATTTCCATGGTCCCCATCGATAATCGCAGTGATTTCTTGTCATTGTCAGTTTAATGAAGGATGGTAAACGAAGCTGTCAGGTGAACCTAACACACTCAGGTGGCAGTAATCCACATCCACAAATCCACATTTCATGCGCTGCTAGTTTCATTTTCAATTACAATAATGATAATTGGGCATTAGTGACGTTAAATTGTGATTTAAACCAATCGCTAGCAGACCTGATACGGCGTAAAGGTTCATTTGCGATGCGATATACTCTGTCAATCCGAATTACGTAGGTAGATGGTACGCTTGTATACCTGTAAAGGAAGAATATATTTGCTAGTAAATATAAATTAAGGCATTAAGAAGAGGTAATACGCATTATATAATTTAATAATTTAAAACTTAGGATAGGTTTATAGCAATATGAAGGTAAGGGGAGCTGGAAATTAGCAATATGGAAAATGAATATTATTATGTATAGATAATGGGACTTTCGATTCAGATGGTTCATAAAGCCATTAATGAGCCAAAAAATAAGAGGGCGCCGGCGTTTCGTTTGCGGATCTCGTACTCAGGCCCTGGGGTTCGATTCTCGGATTTGGGGTAACGATTTTAAGTCGGCCCATTCCAACCTTTACCTCTGACTTGCCCTTTGAAGTATCCATATGGTTCGGAGTCCACAGTAAAAGCTGTAGGTCCTCTCATTCCACCGCCGTTCTCATCATCACCCTACCATCGGAGGCAACCAATTAGCCCGCTATGTCCTCCACCTTATAAATGGGTCCAATAATCGCTTGGTGGAATAAGGTATCCCCAAAGGTCATAGGCCATATTGGGAGAGCTAGAAACGATGATGTTTTGAAGTATTTGGCCGAAAGAAGAACAGAACCAAATAACAACAACACAAAAAATTAACACTATATGAATGAACTATTAAGCCAGCATCAGGGAGAAACGACGCGGGATAAGAAAACGAATGATTCGCTAATTCAGCAGTAGCAGATGCGAAAACTGATTAGCGATAAGGAGACCCTCTGATATGGAGTGAATGGACCAAGGAAGACTAGTATGGATTTATAAAATAGCACTACCGCGTAGGAGAGGATGCCCTTGGTGACGTTCAAGGTTTGTGACAATAGTGGTTCCCTGAATGATGGCAGAGACATACTTGACAAATACAAGAAACCAGAGTCAAAGGAGGAATAAATTATATCTTTTTTCCAGGCGATAGACAGTATCTCAGTGACAGGGATTTTTAACCCTTTTACTGAGATACTGTGAAAATTCGGAAAGTGGACCTGAAAAAGTTCAGTCCATCGCAGCAGTGGGGATTTACGGTTGCACAGCTACTGAGGTCATTAGTGACATAACAGAGCAATGGATATAACACTCTGATGTGATGTGTTCCCTAATCTGGTACGAATTCTTGTTACAAACGCTTATTCTCCATCTACTCCATGTTAATCGAGATAAACATCCGCAGAAACTTATTGCTAATTTTCTTGAAGCTGCAAGGTTGACTATGGTGGACTTTAAGCGATAGTCAAATCTTTTGAGAGCTGGTTGTTATGTGAAACACTTCATTTCCTTTGCGTCCAGGACATAAAAAAAAGAAAGCAAACCAATTAATTTTATGAAAAGTAGGAATATTGTAAAATTCAAACAAATAATAAGGAGTATATTGCAAATGGTTCACTCGTCAAAAAAATATATATTTGACATAAATTGTGTGTTCTAAGGACATCTAAATTTTTGTGTAGTAAAATATTGTCTATCTCTTACGGTCAACCAGTTATGCAAATGTCATTCAGAATGAAGAGGACTTTTGTGAACATTCACAGAAGATTTAAGATATACATTTCATTTTTCATGAAAATATCATAAACATATATATTTTAATCAAAAAATTTAAGCAATTTTTGAGAATATCAAAATATTCGAAAAGATTTCCATGTAAAGGTAACTGATTAGGTGAATGATTTTCTTCAAAATCTTCGTGTCACATCCTTGGAAGATACTAAACTCAAATACTAAGTTGGTATTTATCTGACTTTTCGTTTTGAGTTACGCTGCTTACAGATGCTCACCCAGACACATACAAACGGGCATGTTTCCAAAAATACTTTATTTGGATTCAGGACATCACATAACATGTATTTATGATATCTCGGTATCTAATTTTTGGTTGGAATGCAATACTTCTTCTACTTGTTATACGTAGTAGAGAAATTAAAAAGACAGGAACAAATCCTCCGATGTAATACATAAACACAGTATAAAATTCAGGCAGAAAACAGTGTCAGTAATTTCAGAACATATAGCTTAAAGAGAGGCGAAGTGTCACACACTGAGACACACAGTAAAAAGTGCCAATAACCAGAAGCCAAATTAAAAAGGTGTAAAAGTTTTAAAATTATGCGGATCACATAGGATGTTCCGAATCCAAAGAATAACTCCACGAGCTCAGTCTTATTTAAAATGCAGTTCAAAATAAAGGAAACGGAAAAGATTGTCCATGGCAGATGTATAATCATTTACCTAACTAAAAATGACTATTTAGACATTTTTTTGCAGAATACGCTATCCATGAATTACCATATCCCAAACTATGGTTGGATGAGAATGCGGATGGCAAAAATATAAATGCGTTTTTTAAAATGATTGGCCAAAATTCTTTTTTTTAATTAAAAAGTATAATTAACCATTTGTTAAGCTTTTACTTCAGACTTTTCACGAGAATAAGTTGTTTACTTCATGACCTTCCGCAAGGGCTATGCCGCGCGCTCAGCACGTGCCTCGTTACCTGTAAAGCAATTATTTTTATAAGAATTTTTGAAGTCGCACTAAGCACATTTGCTTCTTTTGACGAGTTCCCTCAGCAGTTTAAAGCTGAAAATCTATAACATTTCCATCCCGTGATATAGATATGGCAGATATGACCATACAAGGAAATATCAATGTTTAGTGTTTAAAATGTTTAGCAATATTAGCATTCACATATACCTACGCGTTTACTAGTATAAATACGAAGAAGTACAATTTTTATTTCTTTAAATTATGTGTTAGAAATTTTTGCGTTGCGATAAGATAATATTTATATGTTGTTAATCAATGTTTGGAAGGAAAATGTCTTTAATAGTGAAATTACCTATTATTAAATTAAACACGAAAGCTAATTCTGCACACAGATTAGAGTGTTCTTTGCTTTAACTTTAACATTCTTTTAAGGATTTTTAAGCAAGTATATTTTATATTCAAATATATGAAGTTTCTCTATAATATAAATTTGTATTAATCCCAATTAATATGTATAGGAAAATAAAAATAAATTAAATGCTGTGTTCTTGAAAATAAACCGTTTCAAAAATGACTTGTTTATGTATTGAAACGAGCAAGTAAATATATAGCATAACAATTAACAAAATTATCATTGATGACCGAAAAATGGTATGCAATATACATGTCTTATGTATAACGAATCAGAAAATATAAAATCCCGACTTTCTCTGTATTTTCAAAATTTTCCTCAATTCTGTTATACAACACTTATTCTTATCGAAATATACTGTGTACTAAGTGTAAGTTGAGCTTGCTGTTTGATGTTAAATGCATGAATAGATACAAACTTTAAAAAATCATGTTTCGTATGAAGAGACTAGTATAAAAATTAATGAGTTTCAATAACTGAAATATTAAACTTTTCGTTATGTATACCGCTGAAAATGCCTCCTTGAAATAAGGTGTAATACACCTTTTAACACCTTTTAAGTCAACATAGGCCGATTAAAGAGAATAGTTGTTAATTTGAGTGCTGAACCAGTTTAATAATTTAGCTTTTAATACCTTGATATGGCCTTTATCTTTTTGATACCATTACACTAATTTATCTCCTTTCTGTTTGTATGATATGCAAATGTTTTGTTTTAAGTTGAAGTAAAAAATACACTGGTTTCTCCTTTAACCAAAGATAAATAATGAGATATTATGGTAACCTGGTTTTTCTAAGGAATTTATTCAATATACTTCCAGTGTGTGTGTGTGTGTGTGTGTGTGTGTGTGTGTGTGTGTGTGTGTGTGTGTCGGTAATCTGCAAAACTAACCAAATGCACGATAGTGGAAAACAAATTAAAAGAGTGTTTCCGTCGAAAATAACATGAGTTACTTTAAAAGTACGGAGCTATATAGCACATACAACAGCCATACAGAGGGACCGAAGAGGGAGAGAGAGGGAGAGAGACAAAAAGCACCGGTATTGACTTCACTCACATGCAAATTCATTTCATTCTTCGTACTTCCGTGCGTTTTGATCACGCTAGAGAATTGAATTTTCCGACACACAGCAGGCCTGCCAACTTGACGTCGCGCAGCAGTGAACAGAGTGGAAAATCTGACAATAACAAAACATTGGCACTAAATTAACCATTCGGCAACTTGGACTTCACTGTGCGATGATGTCCAAACCCCAACATACCCAGATTTTTTTATTTCCACTAACCCATCCCCTTGCCTTTTCATACGAAAAACAATTTTGTAACGTGAATTTATCGCTGCTTTTCCATTCTTCCGATGCTCATTTTATTCTCAAAGGGTTGGTATTCCGTATTTCATCAACGGGTTACCTTTACAGGGTAGGAGGGGTTGTTGCTAATAACCAATTTGGTGAACAAACAACACTTTACCGCAATCGGTTTCAAGCTTGCAACATTCATAAATTCTGTAGCTTCAATTTTCTTTTTCGTTAGTGTTTGCGTCACCAGCAAATGTTGTCTGTTGTAAATTAATTTTCAAAATCGGCAGGTGAAACTGGCGTCGAAACGGTTTTTAATTTTATATGATTGCGCATGAAGGTTAATTCATATCTATAGTTCTCATTGTCATTTGCTACTAAGGGAATGAAGGGTTTATCATTTATGGACTTTTCTTTGACGTTTGTCATGTTAAACCTCAACTATATGCATTAATGGAATACTATGCCCTTATTGAATACTAATAGTTAAATACGAAGTTTCTTCTCTTTCTCTCTCGCTATCTCAATGTCTCTCCCTTCCCGCCCTCTCCTTTCTCATCTCTCCCTCTCTAAAATAATCTCCTCCTCTCCCACCTTCTCCATCACATCCTCCTATTAATACCCCTTAATTTCTTCCTTTCCACTCTCACCACCACTCTCTATCTCTCAACTGTTAGCAATCCTTCTCTCTCATCCTCCTCCCCCGTGCACACGTGTCAAATGATATTTGAAAGTCGATAACAACAATGCGTTTCCTGGGGTGATTTATTACAATTAAAACTTCGGTAAAACTTTTAATAGTACGCAAATATATGCCTCTTTCTTATGTTTGTTATGCATCGTTAGTGTTTATCATGATAATCGCTTTACGCCCATGAACACTAATAAAAAATTACATAACTCCCCAAATATTTGGTATTAAAATGCTGTATAAACCTTTGTTATGTTACTTTTGAATAATAATAATAACAATCTAGATATTTGGATTCTTCCTTTCTCTTTGGCCTATATAAAACCAAATTTCGATATCGATATTTCACCAAAATTAAATGATTTGAGATCCCCTGAATCCAAAACAAGCATTTTTAGAAAGCGTTACGTGTGGCGTGGAGAGCTTAACTAAAAATCTAAATGTCCAATAAGTATAAAATATCTTGCCTATTAGAGTTCACCACCTTATAAGAATACGCCAAGAAGATTTTCAAGAACAACTCACCCCTCAAAACCACCTTTATATGGAACAGTTTTCGTTATTTTTTATTTTCTCTGATAGTACGAAGATTTTGATTACGTCATAAGTTAAACGTATTTGCATGAAGAATAAAATGCATATATTGAAATTTCCTACTAATAGTCTGTGAAGTGCTTTTCATTTCAATTTAGATTTGTATAGTTTTGTGTAACGGGTAAACCGTGAGAAACAGACAAAAGAATACTACAAAATATATGCAGATCTCGTTAAAATACAAATAATTTTCGTAGCATCAACTATTTCTGATATATTGCTTGTTATTGGTTTGAATTTTAAAATACTTGACGCTATTAATTTTTTTGTGCGTGGACATGCACGAAGTGGTATTTCAAAGTCAACCAAACCAAATCCTAACTTAAGATATACAAGCAATTATTTTTACTTTCTCTACTACGTATAGTAAGTAGAGGAAGTATTGTATTCCACTCAAAAATTCGATTTCAAGATTTCAAAGGAAATATATGTTTTGAGGCCCCGTGAATCCAAAAAAAAGCATCTTTAAAATCATGTCCGTGTATCTGTATGTGTGTCTGTGTGTCTGCTGTGAACAGCATAACTCAGAAACAAACAGTCAGATAAACGCCAAACTTGGTATTTAGATGTAGTATCTTCCGGAAATGTGACATGAAGGTTTTCAAGAAAATCCCCCCACTCCAGATTACCCTTTACATCGAATATTTTTCGAAAATTTGAATTTTCTCAGAAATGGCTCTAACGATTTTGATTAGAATATCATATATTTAAGATACTTTCGTGACAAATAAGATGTATATCTTGAATTTTCTGGGAATGTCTCCAAAAGTATTCTTCATTGTGAACGACTTTTGCATAACTGGTAAACCTTAAGAAATAGACAAAATTTTACTACACAAAAAATGTAGATCGTGTTAAAATACACAATTTATGTCATATACACGAGAATGAATAAAAGAGAATAATAATAATAATAATAATAATAATAATAATAATAATAATAATAATAATAATAATAAAATGATAAGGAATAGCTAGATAAATAAAACGTTAAAAGCAATACGAATAATTGTGTAAAAGAAAGCTAAGTGTATAAAATAAAAATGTTACAAATTAAATAATATTAAGGATAAAAAATGGGAATACAAATACAAAAAAGCTACTAAAGCGAACAGAACGCAATAAATAAGGGAATTTAATGTAAACTAGAATGAATAAATGATAAAATATACGAATATATGTATATGTTTTCCGAGTGGAAAGAAGTGAATTAAAATCGTGTATGTGAGCTAGGTACCATCAGCGCCGTGCCGGCAAGTCCTTAAAAGCATTTAGGTATTATATGATTCGTATGTGTAGGAAAATTCCGCCTGGCAAGAGGTACAATAGATGAGAAAACCAAAGTCACTCATTTGCACAGAAAAATAAATCCAACAGAAATAATGTAATAATGTTACACGCCAGAAAGACGGACTTTCTAATTAATTCTGACCAATAGAAATAGAGAAAAAATTTTAAAAATAGCCAACGAGAAGATTACGTGCATAGAAAACTGACTGGATTAAACTAGAACAGGGGAGCAGGCTATAAACGTATCTATGACGGGAGCGCAGTCATCACTTTGTATCGTTCTCTAGTGAGTTGAAGCTATGTCTCTCGACGTAAATGTACACGCGCTGAAATGTGTGCTAAGTTCAAAAATTATTAAGTAATTGCCGATGTAATTATCGTATGTAGAACGGAATAGGAAAGGGGAAGTATGGAACCTCCAATTTAAAATTGTAGACGGGGTCATCGCAGAAAAATCTTGTGTGACGGGAAATCGAAGGGGTAAAAGATATTAAACATTTCTTGTGTGGATTATCACATAAGTGGGGCCACTTGAAGGGGAAACTATCGTGTGTTATTCATCTCCTATCCACACTATTCTGAAATAAGAGTCTTATACCTAACGAGCTAGCCATCTTCTACCCTGAGAGTCAAGAAAACACTACCCTTTCAAGAACTGATTCGTCACCTGTAACTGATTCATCACAAAACCTTACTAACGTCTCGTACCGTTACAGTCCTTATAATAGGTAGAGGAAGCACTGCACTTCATAAAATAATTCAACGTATAGATTTAAGGGGAAATACATGTTTTGAAGCTCCCTGTGTCCAAAAAATAAAGTTTAGAAAAAGATCCGTGTTTGTGAGTGTGTATGCGAAGAGCATAAATCGAAAGCAAGAAAATTCTGCACCCCAAATTACCCCTTAATGGTAAAAGTTTCCTTTTATTTTATATTCTCAAAAACGGCTACAATTATTTTGATTCAAGTACGATATGTTTAAGATGCTTGCATGGCATAACACGTATATCTGGAATTTTTTGAGTATCCTCTTCATTCAAAATTTTATATAAGTTTGCATGACTGATATACAGTATGCTAGACACCAAAACGTACATCTCGTAGAAAGATGTAGTTTATGTAAAATGTTTATTGGATTAACCATTTCCGAGATATTCTTTGTAATGGGTTGATATGCCAATTACTTTGTACAGTTTTCAACTCTAAGTTGCCATTTTCTTCTTCTTTCTTCTCGTGGTCATGCAAACAGTGGAATATGAAAGTCATATAGCGACCCGTTTGTATTCTTCTTGTATCTACAAGAGGATTTTTACAAATTGAAAACAAGAATAAACTTTTGTAAGAATGGTTTGTAGAAGATTGGGTGAAGAATGTAACACATCTATTTATATAACATATAGTGATATATGTGTATTTATAATGGGTAGAGAAACTAGTGTGAGTGTGACACAAAAATTTAATTAATAACTGGTGCATTCATAAAAGTAATTAAAGGCTTAATTTAAAATGCAAATCAATTGTTTTGCTTATTTTAGTGTTGTCTTCCTAGGTAACATATAGGATTAGGTACAACTAATTTTTCATCAATTTATTTATTTTTAAAATAACACATAAAGTAAAACCATGTAACGTTCAATCTATGCTAAGTATACTCTTTATTAAACAAATCTTTGGAAATATTTTTTTTACAAAATACGCAATTAGTTAAGGCTGTAACTTACGTAAAAACAAAGATTTCGTCAATTTTATTTCTGAATTTACTTGAGAACTTTCTTGCTAGTGTAGTTTAAACTCATAAGTAAAATTAGTACTAAAAGTAAATGTGATGGAACACAGTTCAATGTTCTTCGACCATGCGGGAATGTGGGGCTTATAGGGCACAGTACTGACTCATCAAAGAAGCAGGGGGGAAATAATTTACTCTCCTCCGCTTTAAACAGTGACGTCAAAGTGTACTTAAATGAAATGTCTCCTTAACAAGACTCCCTTCAGTTAGAAACCACAATTTTTCTGCTCCACAGCATAAATTCTTACAGCAGGGTATATTTTTAATCATCCTAAAGTCCCTGGTACTGAAGTCAAGTTTCTCTCCTGAAGTTTTTTCTATTTCTCTTGTCTACAAAGCTTCTTCACATAATCTCTTGTATATTACTGCACTCATATAAATGTTATTCTTCGACTCACGGTGCGTTATTCACAATACAGTTTTGATTAGTAATAATTCCAAATATTGTACAATACAGAAAACAAAACACAACTGTTCGCATATTGAGAGTCAGTTTTGGTTACTAAAGAAAAAAAAAAGAATCGCGTAAGTTGCTTAATTGATTCCGCATGACAGTTCAACAAAAGGTACTTAAGCATGTAATAATAAATATTTAGAAAACGACTAATGCTAAGAAAAGTTAATAGACATAAATTGTATTTTTCAATGAACTTTATATTTTTCTGTAGTAAAATTTTGTCTATTATGGTTTGACAAGCACACAAAATTCATAAAAATTATGCAAATATGTTAAACATATACAATTTTAATCTAAATTATGGTCTACATTTGAATACCCAACCTGACTTTGGTTTATCATGGTTTTCCCTGATCGGAAGGTGAAAACTGGGATGGATTCTTATCTACCACCGTTTCCTTTCCCTCATTTGCTTTACGTTCAGTTTCCTTCTTATGTTTCAGGTGTGCTTCTAGGTTTCGCGGTGTGTGGCGGTGCGGGCAGATTGCGGGTATGCTTGCTCTAAGGAATGCGTATTCCCCGTGGACAGTAGAGGCTTACTTGTTTGGGTGTGTTGTTTCTAGGCAGCTACAGCAGTGGGTCAGGTCTTCGAGCCAGGAGCTTTTAGGGACTTCCGCGTGTTCTATGTGGCTTATTCGCCTGCGGTCTGTAGCCTCCTGTGGTTTCTTCACTTCATCTCTTCCTTCTGCAGGGATGACAGCCGCAATAGATCTCCTATAGGTTGCAATGCGCGAGGTGTGTTCCTCCGTTGTATATACCCAAAGGAGCCACTTGCGAAAATTAAAAATAAACGAATATTTTTCGATCTAAAGGTAGTTGGAGGTAGGAGAATTTCCTTGAAAGAATATTTTTAGTATGCTTACATAGAGTTTTACTCAAGCATGACATTTATGATTACCCTACTATTTGTACTTATGTTTTACCTTTCACAAACAGAAAACACGCACACACATGGTGTGGGGCAGTTTTCTTGAAAACTTCGTATCGTATCCTTGAATGATACTCAACTGAAATGTTAATTTCGTTGAAACTTCCATATTGAATATTGGGTGCAATACAGTACATAATTCCTCCGCCTACTATTTAGTTCGCAGAGAAAATAAATACCGTAAAGATAAGAAATCAATACACTGAACACATGAGAAGAAAATTAGCTCTACAAAACCTTCCAGTTATAAACAGGGCTGTTTTGAGGACCGGATAGTGACCGTTGTGCAGAATGTGAACTATTTCACAACCTCTAGATCCGGTCGGGGGTTTGAAACAAAGGACGTTCAATGTTTACGAGGTCTGTGCGCGAAGTGTGTAGGACGAAAGTTGTGGTCCACACGGATGGGTGTTATTGTGTTACCCAAGGCATAGCATAGTTAAACAGATATTCTACGCATTTACACAAATTAAACAGAAATAACCCAGTATTATAAGCATGGTTACATTTGTTACAGAGAAGTGCTACATGTATAGCCTGAGACAGGCGTACCACCCACAGTAACCACCAGAAGGGTTGAGGGCATTCAAACTGGAATAAATAACAAGAGGCGATGGAATTTTAAGCGTATTTGCGGACATAGACTAAAAAAGGTGATGTATTATATTCACATGTGTTTCTCTAACTGCCTCTTCAAATTATTCTTTCAAATGCTTATTCTTCTACGAGGCGTTTTTTAAAGTAAGTACCGATTTAATATTTTGCCGCTGCAGCGCATTTTAAGCATGCGGAATCCTTCCTCCATTCATTAGGAAGCCAGACGCAGCTTTGAGCGATCGTCACTTTGTGTTTTCCTGTTTTTAGAGCGTTTGGAAATGTTCAAAACAATCGCGCGATCCGCCGACTGTGAAGTCAGATCAGTGGTTCGTTTTTTGATTTCGAGAAATGTTACGCCAGCAAACATTTATTCGCTAATTGTGTGAGGTTTGTGGTGAAAAAATTATGAGTGACAATGCCCGGTTACACACAACCAAATAAATTCAAGATCTGAACGCATCATTGGGACAATTTGACTATCCTCCCTACAATCCGGATTTAGCATCAAGCGATTTTCATCTGCTTGTTCATCTGAAAAAATTCTTCGATGGGAAAGGTTTAAAAGACGATGATGCTGTGAATCAAGAAGTGCAGTCTTGGGTTTCAACACGGGCGGCATTATTCTTTGACGAAGGCATACAGAAACTGGTTTCCCGTTACGATAAATGCCTGAATAACGGCGGTGACTGTATGGAGAAGTAGTGTAAGGTATAACGCAATGAATGGTAATAAAGTATTTGGAAAATGCTGTTCTCTTATTTTTTTAAAAAATTATCCTACTTGCTTTAAAAACACGCCTCATATCTACACCTTATTAATCGTGATAAACTTTCATTCCACATTTTACATTTTGTTGTAGGTATAAGAAGTTTAAAGCGATGGTCAGATTTTTAAAAAGCAGGTTGCTGTGTCATGGCTTTGAAATTCAATGCTCTGTGTAGGACCACGAGATTAAGCTAGTAGGGACTTACTACTAAAAGTAAAATTATTTGAAAACTTAAGCCAAAAACAAAAAATCTCGGAACTGATTAAGGTCACAACAATTTTTATTTGACAGAAATTGTGTGCCTTAAGCTATCTACATTTTTTGTGGTAAGATATTCTATATATCTTACGTTTTGACGATTATGTAAAAATCATTCAGAATAGAGAGGACTTCACAGGCCGTTTCCAGAAAATTCAGGATAATCACCTTATTCATCAGGATATTCATATATCATCTTATGAAAACAACTTAAAATATGGTATTTTAATCAAAATCGTGGATATACTTTGGGAAAAATAAAATATGACGAAACATTTTTCATATAGTAGTTTGGTGTGGGAAAATTTTCCTCAAAAACTTCGTGTTGTATTCCTGAAAGGTCCTGAGCACGCACGCACATACACACACAATTTTTTCTAAAAATGTTTTTTTGAGGTCCAGAGGGAATCAAAACTATGCTTCTGGTGAAATATTGATATGACATTTTTGGGTGGATTGCAATATTTTCTCTTTTTACTGTATGTACGCAGTAGAAAAATCTGATATGTTACATTTACGTATCACTTATTAGTGGGTGTACAAACTCTTCTTACCAAAGTTTAGTTATCTATCTACCTCATTTTTAATGAGATAAACCTTTCCGGAAATAGCTGCATTACACATTTCGTTACAGACACTAAGGGAATAGCGATTGTAAAATGTTTCAGATATGGCAGCTATATGCTGGCCATTTACTCTTTCCGTGACATCGCGAGATTCAGGTGGAAATCGATAGGACTTTGAAAGAACGTCTAAGTATTGAACTATTAGAACCATTAATAACGGATATCACGGAAATAGCTGATACCACAGAGAAGTTACTTGAAATGAATTCTTTGTTTTAAAGACATCTACTTTTTTGTGTAGTACGTTTTCGTCTATCGCTTAACGTTTACCAGTTATACAAGATTATATAAAATTCCTTCTTAATGAACTGGACTTCCCAGGCTTCCCAGAAAGTTCAAGATATACGTTTTATCTATGATGTAAATATCTTCAACTTATGGTATTGCAATCACAATCATTAGAGAGACTCTTTTAGAAAATCAAAACTTTCTAAAAATATTCCATGTAAAGGATCGCCTCTGTTGGAAGATTTTCTTAAAATACCTTCGTGCCTTATCTTTGCAAAATACCTGTTTGGTATTTATCCGACTTACAGTTTTTTACTTATGCTGTTCACACACTCACATACGCATACACACAAGCTACTCTTTTTAAAAAAATTCTTTTTTGAATCAGGGAACCTCAAAACGCGTATTTGGGGTGAAATATCCATATAAAAATGTTTAGTGTAATGCAATATATAGGGTAGTTAAATTATATTCGAACCATTCGCGGCAGTCGCCGCGGAAATTACGCCGGCAGAGGCGGACTAAATCCTTACCTTATAATAGATGCTGGAAATTTTGACCTTCTGCTCTCAAGCAGGTAGCATATATCTGGTGTAAATATTCTCGCTCACTCTCCAAAGCTCATAAGCAGGAATTCTTGTGATGAAACGCCTCATTATGATTAGAAAATTGAAGTGTGTTGAGCGATAAATTCTAGAAGAATAATAGGGACATATTCTTTGATGAAACAATAAATGCAGAGCGATATCAGAGGTTAATTCTAAGGTCATTTTGCAATCGCTTGACAGAAGAAGAGAAATCGTATGGTTGGTTTCAGCAAAATTCTGCAACAGCACTTACGGCTGCCGAATCATTACGTGCAATAAGAGTGGTGTATGAAGACAGAATAATTAGTATTGATTTGAACTGACCTAGTGAGTTGTGATTTTTATTTATGGGGTTCTTTAAAAGGCAAAGTGTATCGTTGCAATCCTTGCACACTACAGGAACTTAGAAAAAACATTGTGCAAGAAATCACAAGAATTCCTGCTGCTGAGCTTCGAAAGTGAGCCAGAATATTTACACGATATATGATACCTGTTTGAGAGCAGAAGGTCAACATTTCCAGCATCTATTATAAGGAATTTATTTTATTCCGCCTCTGCCGGCGTAATTTCCCCGGCGACTGTCCGCTGTCTCGCGCAGTAGAAAGAGGCCGCCATTGGGTTTGAATATAATTTAACTACCCTATATTATCTACCTCTGTGTACGTGGTAGAGAAACTAAAAAGTAATACGCTTTCGTAAGAACATTTTGTAGAAGAGATGTAAGAATAAATAACATTGGGTAGAGAATGTGCACATCTGATTATTTTTATTTTGAAAAAAGTATACCTAATCCTCCCCTAGTGGGGTTATAGTGGAATAAAAAGAGGCATGGTCTTCCACGAATCACTGCAGCCATTTACCCCCAAAGGACCCGTTATTTAATAACACAAAAAGTGATGCTTATGTAGGAAACCGCCGCAAGATATTTTCTGCGATAAAATTCCCTTTTATGTAGATGGAATTTTATTTCTTATGCAGCTGTTGTTGAGAAACAATAATACAACTGCAATGAAATGTCTTGGAGTTTTTCCACTTTGCCCTCCGGAGTGAACTGAACTCCGTTGCCTTCGGCAGCCCATGCAAAAAGCTATATCTTCGGTCGATCATTACCTCCATATGTTTCTCTCTCCAGCAGGCTGCTAACTGTATGGCATAAATCTCCCTCCCTCTGCTTGACTTTGTAAGAAGCCACTGGGGATGCTTCTCCTCGAGATTTCTCGATATTTATCGCCTACAATTGCACGCGCTCTGCTCTGCTTTTTCTTCTTATTCTTCGTTTTCGTTGAGATTTGTTGTCGCAAGCAGAGACTTTTGCAGGCGACAACTTTTCCTTGGGAGGGTGTACAGTGTGGTTCATAAGATTCTGAGACGTAAATGATATTTAAAAATGACATATGTGCAGATGAACTGATCTCTTATACACATTAACCTCCCTCTCTGCTCATAAGAACCTTTTTATAAAAGTAATTCTTATCACCAACATCCGGAGTTGTTGGCCTACTATTTTTAGTCGCCCTCCGTGGTGTAGTGAGTACCATGCTAGCTTCTAGTTCCCGAGGTCGCGGGTTCAACCCCGGCGGAGAGCGATGGATGTTTTCAGGCGTAAAAATCCTTAGCATGGCTTCTTTCGGATGAGAAGCACAGCCGATGGTCCCGTATCATATATTTACGGCACGCAAAAGAACCTCAAGCCTCATAAAAAGGCCTCTGAACAAAATTTCCTGTCTTTCACGCCTAATATAGAACAGGACGCTAATAATGTAGCAGTTAAAGAGCGCCCATAAATAAAACTCAACTTTACCATTTTTAAAAAGCGTATACAATGTTCAAATGACGTATTCTACCCATACAATATTTTATTTTCATAGCTACTCTATAATTCATTCATACAGAGTTCATATTCTGTATAAAATAGTTTCAAAATAATATTTACGGATATCTGTAAACGAATTCATACTTTGTGGGTAACAAACTGATCGAGGATAATAAGCAAAGACATGATGGAACAATTCAAAACTTCTATTACTTGAATTACATTTTAATCCAAATAAACCTTTGCAAAAATAGCTACATTACACATTTCGTTATAGATACAAAGAGAACTGCGATAGTCAAATGTTTAGGAACTGGACGCTATACCTCGGCCTTAAATTGCTGTTTCCTTCAATCGCGAGAAACAATTGAAAATTGATGAGACTTTAAAAGACTGACAGGATTTAACAATTCGAATCTTTAATGACGGCTATCTCAGAAATGGCTTATGCGACAGAAAAATTTATTTTAAGCAAATTGTGTGTTTTAAAGATATCTATTGTCGTCCTCCGTAGACTAGTGTTACCGTGCTAGCCCCTAGTTCCAAAGGTCGCGTTCCCAGAAAATTCAAGATATACATTTTATTTTTCATGTGAATATTTTTAATATATTATTTTTAATCTAATTTGTTAGGGCCATTTTTTAGAAAATCAAAATTTTCGAAAAATGTACCATGTAAAGGGTAGTTTCGGAGGGGGTTTCTTGAAACTCTTTGCTTCGCATCTTTGTAAAATACTGAACATAAATTGCAAGTGTGATATTTATCCGATTCTTGAGTTATGCTATTCACAGACATACACTGGCTTGGAAAAACTTGTGTTACCTCCCCAAAAATGCTTGGAAAAACATGTTGACTATGCAGAAGATTCAACTGGGAAGTTTTCTCGCATCTTTCATATTCACCAGATCTTTTCCCAAGTGATTTTTACATATTCCTCTGACTCAAAGATAATCTTGGAGGTAAGCACTTTAACACCGTGACGAAGATGAATCAGAAATGAACCATAAGTCGGGTCCTGTGCTCGTAACCAGCTTTACATACCTGGAATTTACTCGCAACACGTCTGGCCACTCTTCATATTGAACAAAACAAAAGGGTTGGAGGGTGATGCCACCAAAACCGTAGACAAGCCACACACACGTCTGACTCATGAGAACACTTCCACTAGAGTGACGCTTCCTTACCTTCTTCAAACGTGTCTAGCTGAAACCACATAGGGTTGACGTCTACCAGACAACTTCAGAAACATCTTTCCCTTTGGCGTGATCCGCACCAAAGAGAAAAACCGTTAAACCGAAATATGACTAAAGAAACACAACAATGCTACGTCTGGTAGCAACAATACAATGGTCTGGTAATGACAATAAAATTAATAATACGCCACACTGTTTTAAAACAGGCAACGAAAGCTAACTACAGAGCGCGAGGGCAAAGAGATTTTGGTCGATCACTGATGATGCGAAGATAATTCTAATATCCCTATAATATCCCTAAATCCCAAGCTTTAAAACTTAATCTTGTAGATGTCGGTGATGATTAATGAAAATGTCTTGAAAAGATGCTAGAAATTGTGGATAGAGGACATTTCCAACTTCTCTGTGTTAAGGTATGTGTTTATCCGTATGAGCTTGTAATTTTAACTGTAACTATAACAACATGAAGTTGTTCTGGGGATGTAACTGTTTCGGTGGGAGTCCGAGATACGACACCAGCTAGCAAGCCGCTATGTAGTGGCCACTGCATCAAAATGACCAATAATGGATGTATAAATTCATGTGAATGTAATACATCACATTTTCTCGAGGGAATAAACTCGCTTTTTAGATTTATAAATAATTAAAATGTCCTTATTTGACATATCCGTATCCATCCATAGATATTTTTTAAATTGTGTTTACGCTGTTGTTGCCTAATATTACGACAATATGCATTTTATTGTTAAATCAAAACATTAAAGCGCGTAATGAAACCCATGCAAACATGTCAGCACGCGTGTTTCACTGCTATTTTGCTATATTACTATTATACTACAGGGTGATTTATGAAGAACTGACACGCTTCTTTCTTTAATTATTCTATTCGAAATTCACTCAATGAGCCAATTTTACCACCAAATTAAGCAGCATGTTCTGGAGTTTCGATTGTCTGTCACTAGATACGCAGTTGTTCATGTTTTATTCCTAATTGTTCTTTTTATTGTCCGCAACTGTTTTTCAGATTTTGTTTAGTCAACGTGAAAATGGAATACACATGAAATGAACGACTCTTCCTTGTAAAGCAATACGGGATTACGAATTCAATTACTCAAAGGGCATACCAGTGAAAATTTGGTGTTTGAATCCTCCCCAAAGAAACACATGGGATAAACAAATTGGAAACACCTGAATCTCTGGTGAGTGAAAAAGGCAAAACTCGTTCATCTAGGCTTCCCTCGGTTGTTCACGTAAGAGCACGACTGCATCAGTCACCTAGAAAATCAATTAAGACGTTTGTCGCAGGAGACAGGGTACAGCTTCTCAATGTGTCAGAGAACTGTGAAAAGTGCAGGACTAAAGCAGTAACTATCCATCAGTTACAGGAACCAGATAAGAATAAACGACTGAATTACTGTCGTTGGTTTCAGGCGTTCATTTTGCAAAATCCTGCCATATATCACATGGTTCACAGATGAAGCATGGTTCTATTTATCCGGCTATGTGAACTCAACTCACGCTATTGGGCCAGCGAAAATCCACGTGTTATTCATGAAGCACCTATGCACCCGGTTAAAATCGGAGTTTGGTGTGCAGTATCGGCCCAGAGAATAGTGGGACCAATTTAAAAAATGTGAACACTGCAGAGTACCGACGATTCTCAAGGATTTTGCTGAGCAACTAGACGATGTAGAGCTGAGTCAAGGCTATTTCAGGCAGGACGACGCTGCATGCCATACATCAAATGAATCCATGGCACTAATTGCAAGTTTCCTTTGGCGACCGGATACTTTCCAAGAACCTGTTGCTACCGAGATCTCCGGATTTGACATCGCCAGACCTCTTTTTATGGGGTTACTTAAAAAAGGGGTTTATGCCACACGTCCCCAGACATTGGACGATCTGAAGCACAACATTACATAGGAGAATCAAGATATTGGCAACAGAGTCCTCCGAGTGGCCAGTAACATGGAACGACTTGTTGAGTTGTGTCTTCTGCAAGATGGAAGACATTTTCAACATTTGCTATGGAGGTAAATAAGCTGCCAAAATTCCTGTGTATTTCAGGTATAATAATTTTCGCTAGCATAACTCGTTTTGAAACAATTAAAGAAATAAATATGTCAGTTCTTCAAAATCGCCCCGTATTATTATTATTATTATTATTATTATTATTATTATTATTATTATTATTATTATTATTATTATTATTATTATTATTATTATTATTATTATTATTATTATTATTATTATTATTATTATTATTATTATCATCATCATCATCATCATCATCATCATCATCATCATCATCATCATCATCATCATCATCATCATCATCATCATCATCATCATCATCATCATCATCATCATCATCATCATCATCATCATCATCATCATCATCATCATCATCATCATCATCTCACGGTACTGTTAAACTTATTTTGCTCATTGAGTATTTGTTCGAAAGTTTGCCGCTTTGGTTAATAGAATGTTCCAACTGTCTCGGTATATCCATATGGACGTTTCTCAGAATCGCGTGTAATAGTAGTAGTAGGTTTTTAGGGCGCTAATGCGCCAGTTCCTCACCAAAATATGTTTACATGGAATTCCCCATTGAGTTCTGCAACTCTTTTAACGTACGAAGGGATGTCTGCACACATCAAATACGGCGCGGATGGACCACCTGGTATTAAAAGGTAACCGAAAGAAAATAAATCTATCACGACAATATTACCACTCTAGGACAAAGATGGATGTAGAACACTGGATTCTTAGCAACGAGACGATAACACAGATTTCTCTGAAACCTCTACAGTATTAAGGGACGGAGGTGGAACAACAATAAAGGAGCGTGACAATCGTCTTGCTTGTAGAGCATGAGAATGCCGCCATTATCTAAACACATATCCTCCCCTTTCACAAAATTGGAGCGCCACTTCCCTTTCTTTTGTTTCAATTCTGCTTTTGTGCTACTCTTCTTCCATCCTCCTTCATTGTTACTACTGAACTGCCTAGGTTCTCGTCAGCTTCTAGAATTGGTTTCAATTAGCAGTAGACAAGTTTCGACCTAAAACCAACACGTCTTCAGGGGTGTCCAAAGTTTGGTTCTCTATCGTTCGTTGTTCCGAAATACCCCTCGTAGGGTTACCAGGTTTAGTGAATGGGACAGTAGCGAAGCTTTTAAGTGAGAAAAAATAGTGTAAATCAACCCCTTCCTCGTTCTGCTACTTATCTCTCTTACCTTTGAGGATAAGCGTTTGTACTGCCCTGTTTCGCAGAAATCAAAAAAGTGAGTGTACTTTGTGCACTCCTTGCTCTGCAGCAACGTTAGATCCAAAGAAAGTCCACCTGCTGTGCTTGGCATAAGATGATGATGACGTATAGGTAATTCTTATGTTATTGTACGCATGGATGGACGGTGAAGCGAAGGGGATTTCCAACATTGTATCTATATCCCCAGAAGGGGGCGCTCCAGAAGAAAGAGATGAGGTGAAGGGAGACACCGGGCATGAGTGACGGCACAGTAATGGCAAGGCCCCTTAAGTTTCCAGATATAAAGCCCTGGCAGACGGACAGGCAGACCGGAGACCCATCCCCTTATGGAATCCAATACTCCTGGCGGGGGCGATCCTTATACTCTGGCAACCAGCCGAAGGCCAAGGGACGGAGAAAGGTCACAGAAAGCATCCTTTTCCCTGCCGCGTTGCATCGAAACTCCTTCGCCGACACTTCCAACCGTAAAACAGATCAAACGGAGTGAAAGATAAATTATAATTATCAATGGAAAACGAAACTGAGGGACAAGGAATTCGGGGATGAAAGAAACCACTCCAGCATTCGCCTGACGACCAGGAAAAACCCCAGATAAAACCTAGAAGTCAGAATGGGTTTTCTCTGGGTATCGATCCGGAACCTCCAGAATGCAAGTCACAGATGTTGCCGTCTCTACCATGCCGTTCGGTTGCTGTACACTTGGCTTGCATTCATTACATAGGCATAAATTAACGACACACCAATCTCCAATGATGGATTATTTATTACATTTATGCTCATAAGAATACGAGCTGCTTCCGCGTTAACGCATGAGACTTGCATTCAGGAGTTCTCGGGTTCGATTCCCGTCGTTTGTCTACTCTAAACTTGGATTTTTCGCATTTTTCCGTGGCCGGTAGGCAAATTCTGAGGTGGTTTCTTATCTACTACATTTTTTCTCCCTAATTTCCCTTTCCTTCTCATTTTTCAGTAGTGCTTCTGGATTTCGTAACATATGGTGGTGCCGGAGAGAGGGCGCGAATGTTGTTCAAATAGAGAGCAATCCCTACGAAAACCAAAGGGCTGTTTGGTCGATGGGTCGTTTGTTGCCCTCTCTAGGCAGCTACAACAGTGGGACGGATCTTCGAGCCTTGAACGTTAGGAACTTCCGCGCTTCTCTAAGACCTATCTATCTGCAGCCTATGGCCTCATATGGCTCCTTCACTTCATCCCCTCCTCCTGAGGAGGATGGTAGCTACAATAGATTTATGTAGGTCGCAGTGCGCGAAGTGTCCCTCTCAGTTGTATCACCCATACCTATGTTCTTAGAGATTATATTATCCATTCAAGCAGAATTCAGATCAGTCTTTGTGTTTGCTCAAATGTGCACTTACTGCAACACTTAAGTATAGGGTTTATATTAAAACACGTTACTGGCGGCCTCCTAGTGTGACGCATACCAGCGACTTAGCTCACGCGCCTACGGAGGTTAACACCATTTACCTTGTTTGGCATGGTGTGTAGAGGGAATAAGTTATGAAGCTGTGTGCAGTCATCATGGTATATACTATACAACGTGTGTTATTTGTGTCACGTTTTGTTTGAACGGGGTCGATTTTCACTTTGAACGTTTACAGAAATACCCTGAGATCACCGTTCCTAACAAGTCACGAAACTTATAGGTTGTTTGAAAATTTTATATAGACACAGTCCATGTGAGATAAAATGTATTTCTGTTCAGAAACTTTCAAATAACTCAACACTCAGATTTTCAACAAAACAACCCATCTCAAAGTACCACTACATGAAAATGTTTACATTGAAATTAATTGTTCTTTCACACAAGCCGTGTGTTGGACAGGGTTGGAAAGGTAGAATCAGATGACTGAAAAGTTCAATGCCATAGCCGGGATTTGAACAACCGGACGGAGACCGGGAGATCCGTGGTTCAAATCCCGGCTATGGCATTGAATTTTTCAGTCATCTGATTCTACCTTTCCAATGTCTACATTATTTTTAGCTTTTCAAAATGGTACACTGCATTTCCCTTAAAGATTTGACTTATATCAAATAAATACTTATGGGCGGCTAACTTTTTCCATTGTAACAATTCCCACCAAATTAATAATTAAGATCCTAATCTAACTGCACACGCTTACTATACCTATGCACACACGCTTACTATACCTATGCACACACACACACACACACACACACACACACACACACACGTGTCTTCTAGAGAGTATCACTGTGTCGACGAGATTCTATAAGAGAGTGAAAATCTCGGGCTTTCTTTCCCTTTTATATCTAAGCTTAATGAAGCTCAACTTCGCGCCTCAAAATGTAACGACATTTCTAATTGGTCCTCAGACCGCGTTACCTTATTATGTATGAAAATATTCTACTCCAAAGTTATTCGCATAGGCGTCCTAGTGACACATCCGGAAACAGATTCAATATCTCTGTCTCTTTCTCCTTATTGCTTCCCGTTCCCTGCTCATTAGCTTGGTGAAAGGTGGGCTCTAACTAGAATTATCTTTCACCTGGAATTTACTAGCTCGCCTGTCCCTTACTTATCTAAGTTACAATCTACTTTTTACATTTCTTGGCTGCTAAATATTCTAACGTCTTTCTTGCTGAATTGCATTATTATATACAATTCTTGTTCAATATGGATTTATATGTCTATGCGCATATGTATGGGTATATATATGTCGTATATCCCATTTCAAGTAGTGTATTATTTATTAAGGCTAGATCACTGTAAATATGTAGAAGTAGAATTGTTAATAATTCTCACCTTTAGGAAATAATGTGATATTCTTCTTCTGCTTTTGGTAACCTACAAACCGACATTTCGCTCGGATCATGGAAGAAACCATTTAAAACATTGTTGTGTATATAATAAATCAGATGCATTAGAGAATATTGGAAATAATAAAAAGAATATGGATCATGGAAGAAACCATTTAAAACATTGTTGTCTATATAATAAATCAGATGCATTAGAGAATATTGGAAATAATAAAACGAATATTAGACTTTTTCTCTTTTCAGAGTATTACCAGTTTCTGTAGACTTCCTTTCGACTAACACCTTCTCGCTGCAATTTATCTTCGTTAAATAAACAAAATCTTAGTACAGCGTCATAGTTTTGTGTGTCTTATTGGATATCATAGCCCTAGGTCTGGAAAAGAACTGTTGTTACTTTGTTACCATGCCAAACAACACGAAAAGAACTTGTACCACACGCAGCGCTACAAAATTATAACTTGGTACAAACTTTTGTTCGGCAAGTTGGGATCATCCATCAAACAGTCCCAAACCGCACCCTGTGGCTTCCGACTGTAAGGCACCGTGGTCGAGCATCTGTGGTTAGCAGAGAAGCTAGTTAAATATGCTTCTCCAGCGTTAAAGCGAACTTTGAAATTTATATGTATTCAATGAAACATTTGTGTATTGATTTGAGGAATTTGTATGATTTTATTTAGATTTTAAATTCATATTTTTTGTTATAACATAATTATTTCAAGAAGACAAACATTATTTTAAGTTCAAATAACGGTCTGTTAAAAGTCAAAACACTAAAACACAGAGGGGTTTTCTTCCTGGATGATTATATTTTGAGTTCAAGTGACTACTCACGTCAACCATTGCTGCGAGAGAAATACAGGAAGTCATTCAGGATATTATGGTTCAATACTAACTTTGCTGTGTTACAATACACATTGCCAACAATTTTGGTTGAAATTTCAACTAATTATAATACAAAATTAATGTTCGTGGTCCCATGTATGTAACATTCCAAAGAAATTAATATTTAAATAATTTACTAATGTAGTTCTTTACATTAATGACTAAATTTTGTACAATATTGGAATCCTTTCCCGAAAAACACAATAAAGTATTATTAAGGCAAACGTATCCGTAAAATGTGAGAAAAATTGAATATTTTCTATTTTTTTATTTTGTTACATATTTATTAATCTGATAACCTGTACGGTGCCATCATACAAAGCAGCAGCGCTTTTAGCGGCACTTCGGTCGCGGTCTCGCGTCGCTTCCCTCGCGAGTCTCCGGTCCCCGCTGTTGCTTCCAAAACTCATATATCAAAGCCCACTACATGATCCTAAGATCGGTGTTTGGTATCCTATGAGTGTGGCTAGAATAACTGGCCCTATTTTCTGTCACGAAACAATTAATGCTGCGCGGTATCAGGCCTTAGTTTTGGAGCAGTTTTTCCCTCAATTGACAGATGAAGAGCGTATGCACGTATTTCAAAAGACGGGGCTAAAGCTCATACTGCTCGGAATTCTTTTGATGCTAACGTCCTTGGTGACGGAGTGATCAGTGTATGGGTGTGGTTCGCTCGATCCTCAGACCTCATACCCTG
Source organism: Deroplatys truncata (assembly GCA_030765065.1). NCBI lineage: Eukaryota > Metazoa > Arthropoda > Insecta > Mantodea > Mantidae > Deroplatys > Deroplatys truncata. Next base: position 95,398,887 of record CM060986.1, on the reverse strand, counting down.
CAAGTTTTACTTGTGGGTAAATTTAAAAGAGAAAGAATATGATCGTAAATCAAACCCACGAACATTATAAGAATTGTATAGACAGGAATAAATAACCAATATTTCCCAAGAAGTTGCAACCATGAATGACAATCTATTAAGACGTTGCAATGCCTGTCTTCTCACACAAGGAGAAGGTTCCCCAACATCTTCTTTGAAAAGGTAAGCAATGCAAGAGACATTTAATACTGTAATTTGCGAAATAATAACAGTACTAACTGTTGGTCTTGTCCCTTCATCCTATTTGTGTCCACCTGGGATGAAATGTCGACAAGCTAGTAGCGAGCGCCTGCGACCCAGATTGAGAGGGTTTGCGACAGTGAGGTGCGCCAATTTGGCGGCACGGGATTTGTAGGAATGTCCCGGGTTTAATGCTAGCTCTTGCATGCATTTTGGGTCTAGGGTATGGTGCATAATGTAACTGGTTCGTTTTTCTGCCCGTTTATTTTCCGTCACCTTTTATGTCTGATTCCTAATGTAGGCTCGCCACACACACACACACGCGCGCGCGCGCGCGCGCGAATCTCTTGGGCACCGAAATCTACTGATATACTTCAAACTATCGCGCCTACACGCCGACACTTTTCTATCAATTTCTAATTTTTCTATACCCCATTTCACTATCACGTGATTTCCCTTCTTTCTTATTCGTTGTCTACTTTAAATTTCCGCATGAACTCGTATGCCTACGGCTATTAGAGCACTGACCGTTTCCACGCACCTGTTTTTCTGGCGACCTAACGGTACATGAACAAAAGCGACTTCTCTTGCTCGGCTGCAATTGGGAAAAAAGTTACCCCGTTTCCTGCCTGCTGCTTGCACAGCCTCTCCAACATATTCATATTTACAAGTAGCATTCGTTTCCCAGTCTTTTTTAATATTATTATTCCTACTGCTACTAATATTATCTTTCATAGTATTATAGACAGCATTTTATAATTCTAGCTGCGCAGAACGTACTGCCTCCAGGTGCCGTTAATAGCATTACCGCTTAATCTGTTGAGACTGTATTATCATACAACTTACTACTCGTAATTGGTTTTTAATATAAACAATTTTAAAACCACAAATGACCATTTAATTGGTCCTGTAACACTTAGGAAACCACCGCGTGTTAGTTTAAACTCCGTTTTTTCTAAAGTCATTTTTTTCAGCAGTTTCAATATTCAAATTACAAGTTATAACTTATAAGCTGCAAATTTTCAGAAGAGCTTCAGGAGTTACGGGTTTAAATCTTACACTAGTTAAAAACGTTAAGAAGTTTAATTTAAATTAATTATTCTCCATAACTCACACTGAACAAGTTGACAAATTTAATAGTATGTATACACAAATGTTTTTCCCTTAAACTAATTAAAATTAAGAAATTTCGCTATAAGAATGCTTTGTTTGCATACTAAGCTCAAATGAAAAGTTTGAGAGCGATAAGATAAACCGTAGGGCCTAAGGACGCTTTCATATTACTCTACAAAAATGTTATTAACTATGAATAAAAAATTAATATTTTAACAACGGTTTGACATAGCTCATTAAAATTTTGTGTTTTATGCTTTAGTATGTGGTAAAGAATTCAGAAACACTCAAGAAAAGTACGGATTTTTTATTTTCAAGGTGCAAAGCATTAAAATCCCAAGTAGAATGTTATGCTCATTAGATCCGTTTATCCACCTTCAAAAAATGTATGCTTAAGTCTGAAATAAATACAACAAAATTTTGTAAACAATAAGTTTTTAAAGTGATAAAAAATTATAGAGAAAAAGGTTATGAGAAAATCGATTTTTTAAAGTTCACACGCTATTTGTGGACATCTACACACATCCCTTTAAACCACGTTTGGGAATTTAAACTTATCTTAATTCTACATTATCTGAGAATTTCTGCAATTGTAATTTTTAAAAACTGATTTTGTTTGAAATGTCATAGTTCAGTATTTATACTCGCTGCCAAAGAAGAAAGGGATGGACATTTCGCGGAACGAGAGAGAGGCGACCCTGCTGCTTATCGCTACTACGTGGAGGGCGTGTTAGAATTGTGTACGAAGGCGACTGGGTTGCATATGCATTGTAGGCGGGTAGTATTCATATTCGTATATGAAGACAATTATAAAATAATGAATCTGCATGCAAAGCATAGAACATGTAAGAATATATCAGCGTAAAGATCTGCGTTAATAAGAGATAGACATACCTCTGAAATATTGATACTTGCTCTAATGGGAAAATGTCGCATATTATTTCCCGTGCTTGTCCTTTAATTGGGATGCCTTTACTAAATACATTTTATTCAGTTTTTCGTTTGGTTCGCTGTATTCGTCACTGGATATTGTTAAGTATCCATTAAAAGTGTTAACAATTGCAAATGCTCACAACACATTCACAGATACACGGACTCAAACACATGTTAACACAAAGCAAATAACCGTACAAATAGGATGATGCAAAATAACTTGTCAGTACACAGGCAATCTCTAAACTGATGTAAATACTTTAAGCTGTGGCTAGAGGAAGAATTGTTTATAACTACAACGACAGTAGAAGATAAGACGTGCAGTTCATGCTAATCACGCGTTACAGTATCGGCAACAAGGTTTTTGCGTATGTCGTTGCTGTGGAAACGTCTTAGTTCTAATTGGTCCTTCCAATCGTTGCTATGACTACCACTATGACGTATCTATCCCCTCCCATTCATTTAAAGTTTTCTGCCACGTGGTTAGTAATTGTCAATCCCTTTCTTGATTGTCGCCCACTATAGTACCGTTAGCGAGCGAGTTACCTCCCCGATAACCTGTGAGGCTAGCATTTGAGAGATTCCTCTCGACGATCCACTCTAACTTTGGGTGATGCTGGGGTGCTTTCTCTTCTGCCACGATTTCCTTTCCATTATCTTCCTTTCATTCCGTTTTCTTGTCATGTATCATGTGTGCATCTAGGTTTCGTGGCGTGAGGCAGTGCCGGATACCTTCTTAAGGAAATGGCATTCCCCATGTGAGCCAATTGTTAAAATCTGTTTAATTTTAATAACCTTTGGTGGTATACATGACTTGTAGTTGTAGATATATGTCACTAAAGCATTAGCTTTTAAACAGCTTTGCCTAGAGGATGTGGATCGGACCCTTCCTTAGCATATATAAAGGAAAACGTATACTTACAGAATAAAACTGTTCTAGAACATATGTCTCCCTTTATTTTCCAAACAGTTAAGTTGAGTCTGCAAGTATATTTTTTCTCATTATCAGAACTTGGGATATTAGCGTAAATTTTCTCTCATATAAGATTGTACCATATTTAACTTTGTATCATATAGCAGCTAAGCAACAAACTACTTTACAAATTCAATTCAAAGGTGTTTCACAATTTTATCTATATATAAATCTCTATAAATCCAAAACTAATTTGCAACATTCGTTACTTTACCAGTATGTATACAACTTGACTCATCCCGCATAACTTTTAAAAATTTAAATATTCTTTTTATTGTAAACTTTATAGCTTAAATGTTTGCTTGAAACCAGTTTACAAAATGGTTCTCTTCACATGTCATATTCCCTTTATATTTACTCGTACATGTGAATGACTTTCGTTCCCTCACTATACATCCTGGCCTATAATCACGAATCTTTGACAATGATTTTGAAAGGTTTACTCACCGAAACGTGTAAATTACGAATATTTTGACAAGTCAAAAGCCGTCAATGATGTGAATTACCACCGGAAATGTCGCCCGGACGTATACATAATCGGTGTCTCTTACGGCGACTAACTGCCGTTTTTCGACCTGCTGGAAAAGTCCTCTTCTCTGGTGTTTCCTGCATCGTCGGCTAGGGCTGCTGCCGTGTGATTGACCCTCAGCTCGACCAATCAGAATGCATTATAGCGGGATGTTACTAGGTACACTTGACGTCACCGCTACTGTAGATCCAAAAATTCTGGATGTAACATAGCTACTGTTATAACTGGTGAAATGGGGAGGAGGAACATCCAAACGGCTCACATGGACAAGGGTCGTTTAGAGCCTTTTCTGGGCAGTTCCAGTGGTGGGTTGGGTGTTCAAGCTAGAAGATGTTAGAGACTATTGCGCCTCTCTGTGGCCTGTAACTACTTTGGTTCCTTCACTTCATCCCTTACTCCTGGGGGGTGGTAGCTGCAATATATCTGTATAGGTCGAAATGAGCGAAGTGTCCCCCTCAGTTTCATACCATATACCCTACTCTGTATCCTTAAAATTGTAGTAGCAGAGAATAAGCCACACTAAGGACTTTTATGGCCGAAATAATCCATCACCCTTTTGAACCCACGACCTCGGTAACTAGACGCTAGCATGGTATCCCTGATCGGGGGACGATACAAATGTTTACCTCAATTAACATGAAGTATATAGAAGAATTCGTTTTTTTAAGAATACGTATTATGGAAGGATAGAAAAAGTTATGTAAATGTAATACATTACACCTTTTTTAAATTTCTGTCAGCATTCAATTAATTCTCGCACTGTCATGGAAAGAGTATGGAATTTTAAGGCCGCTTTAAACGTCTGAGTATCGATTGTTTTCCCTGCCCCTCCAACTACATGGTCATATGCGACTCATCAATTAATTACATTAATTCATAATTAGACAAACAGTTAGATGTTCACAAAATTAATAAAGCAAATTAATTGTAATATAACAGCACAAGGAGTAGCTGGATATAAAGAGAACATAAAATATATAATGGAATTACAGCGTTAATTTTAACATCATCAAATAAATATTTATATTAATATTGCTATTCAGGTACAAACGAGAAAATAATAACTATTATATTCAAACATTTTATATTTTGATAAAACGATCGATTTTCTGCAGGCATTTCTTTAGTTTCAGTGGAGGTAGGAGGAAATCTTTTCATTTCTGCGACAGTTATTATATTGTTGGCATTTGCATAGTAGATGTTCAACAGCGAGTCTTTCAGTACATAAATAACATTCAGGAGGTGGTTCTTTGGTGAAGAGGTAGAGGAGAGTGAGTTTTGTATATGCAATTCGTAATCTAGCAGCACTTTTTTGGTCTTGGCGGTTCAAGGCAGTATATGGGAAGGGGCTGGTGTTTTCCTGTCTAGTTGCATGGAGCTTACTGTTGGAGATCTGGGTCCATTGATGCTTTCAAAGTCTGTGGATTGCTCTTTTAAAGTGTTATGCAGTATCCTGACACGGAATTTTGATGGATTTGTCAAATAATGAATGGCGAGTGGCTTCTGTGGCTACTAAGTTTGTTCATTTCCTCTAATGCCGATGTGTGATGGGATCCAGACAAGAGTTACAGTACGATCATCTGTTAGAATAGATTGAAGAGTATGCTGAATGTCACGTACCAGTGGTGAGATGTGGATCGATCTTGAAGAGCTTGGAGAGCAATTTTGTAATCAGTAAATATTATGAAATGATTACTATCTGTTGAACGAATTGGTGTATTTGCCTTCTGAATTGCCATTAATTCACAAGAAAAATTGGAATACATATTTGGGAAACTGGAAGAAACAGTTTGATTTGTATTTGTAACAAGCGCATATCCACATCGGTCCTCTGTTTTTGATCCATCGGTGAATATATGATTTTTAGTTTGATAAGAAGCCACAAGTTCATGGTATATCTGTATATATATTGCTGTATTATTACCTGAATTCACATTTTTGCTACGATCTAAATTTACAAGAGAAAGTTGGATTCCCCATGGCAGAAAATCGTAAATGATTCGGTGTGAATTCTTGAGGAAAGTGTATGTAAACTTCGGTTAATGTCTTGAATTTTTTAATATATGGATGAAGTAATCAGTGGAGATAAGTTGCTCAAGAATACATAGTCAAATGTACTTAGGATGGTCTAGATGCTATCTTTAGTGTATCTGAAATTAAGAGCTGTTTACGTCTAACTGAGAGAGGTGGCTCATCTGTTTCAATTTGTAGCTTAGATATAGGGCTCGTCTAAAATTCTCCAAGAATTATTCGAAGTGGAGAGGATTGTATAGGATCTAGCATTTTCAACATTGATGTCTTTGCAGATGATGCACTACTGATCCAAAGTCTAATTTTGAGCGAAAAATTACTGAGTATGTGGAAAACAACACTTGGTAATCAGCGTCTCAACTTTGGGCCGATAAGGACCAAAAAATACTAAGCCTCCTGAGGCAGTCAGTATGTATAGCTTTAACATGATCAATTCCAAGAAAGTTTTCATCGAAAAGCATCCCAAACAACTTTAGAGTTTTAGTATATGAGATTTTGTTGATTGTTCATTTGTATTGTTAGAGGGCATATTTTATTTCTTTTTCTTGTAAACGTAATGCATCTGATTTTAGTCATTGAGAACTTAAATTCTGTGGTCAGGCACCATTTATGAAGGTCAGTATTGTAAATTCCAAAAGGATCTCTATTGTTTCAGTGTTTCTCCCACTACATGAAATTATTAAATCATCTGCAAAAGTATTGATTTTAATGGGTCGTTTGATGAAATTGGGTAACTCATTTATTGCCACTATAAATAAGGTCACGCTGAGAATGGAACCTTGTGGAACCCCATTTGTTATGTTGAAGCTTTTTGATAGCGTGTTGTTGATTCTAACTCTAATCTGCCGGTTTTAGATAAAATTGTGTATAAATGTGACATATTGCCTGAAATGCATATTTCAGCAAAACGTTTAAGATGTGTGTCTTTCAAATCATATCATATATGCTTTTTCTATATCGAGGCTTACGAAGCATACATAGTGTTTATTGGCAAATGCTTCTTGAATCTAATTTTGTAAAGCTGTGTTAGAGAACTTTTGGTTTTCCAAGATTCATCTGAACCGTTTGTTAAGGATTTTCTCTAACAGTTTACACATCGTGCAAGTAAACGAAATTGGTATATAATTTTGAGATAAGTTGCTATCTTTGTTAGGTTTCAGAATCGGTATTACCAATGCCTGGTGTCATGTATTAGGAGAAACTCTTGCAATCCAAATGTAATTGTAGATTGCTAAAAGATAGTGTAAGCCGCCTTCTAAAGGAAGATGTTGGATAAAAGCATAGCGCTACTGTTTATACAGGAGAAGAGTGCTTCATTAGATTCTGTAAGAGCAATAGCGTCATTATAAGGCTTTTCTTGGCCGTTAGAAAGATGGCCAGGATCGGATTCAATAGTTTGGGAATTAATACGGAAGAACTCTGGGTTATAATTGGAAACACTGGAATTGTTGGCAAAATTTTCTACAAGAACATCAGCTACGGTCTGAGAATTTGTAATAGGATGCTTTTATTTATCAGGCTGAAGAATAATAGAGTTGAATCCCCTTTGTTTTCCTAAATCTTTTGATTTTAAGCCATATTTCTTTTACGTTGGTTTTGCAAGTCATTGTTGATAAGAGTTGTATCCATGAGAGTTTCTTACTATATTTGTTATAGTTTTTTCGGGTCTTAGCTCTACATTTCATGTAATAGATCTTATTTTCTAGTGTGGTGGTTCGTTTATAAATTCTAAATGCTCTATTTTTTGCTTTGATATCAAATTTACGGTCATAATTCCACCACGGTACTGACCTTTTAGTTCTTCTTAAACGTGTTTTTGGAATACTGTCCTCAGCAGCTATAAGGATTGTATTAGTGAATATTTCCACCACTGAGTCAATTCAGATATTATTAAATAAATTGAGTGTTCAACAGTTTGATGTTATTTTTAGCTGTGGTTTCATATTTGTGCCAGTTAGTTTGATTAAAATTCCATAGAACTATATCTGGTTTACTTCCCTAATTAATTTGTATCTGAAGTATTACGGGAGCATGACCACTACCTTACAATGCAGAACATATCCGATAATCAAAAATATGAGGTATGTCAGCAGAGAAAATATTTAAATCAATGTTGCTTGATGAGCCATGTGCAAGGTCGTAGTGAGTGGGTTCATTTAAATTAAGTATAACTAGATCAAATTCTTCAATAAGTGATTCAATCAGTTTTCCTCTGGTATTCGTTTTCTTACAGTCCCATAAGGTCCCGTAAGGTACTTACAGTCCCATTACAATAAATGTTTTTGGGAACTGATTTAATAGTCTGCGGAATTCATGAATATCTACCTCCTGACTGTTCCGTCAGTAGATATTACAAATACATACTATATGAGGAGTAAAGTAAACGTAAATTGCTATTGCCTCAAGATTTGTCTTGATGGATATGTATCTTTGTGACAAATTAGGTTTAACATAAGTTGCCATTTCCCCAATAGAATGGCGTATTATTGTTCTGTTTCTGAAGTACACATAATATCCTTTAATATGGCTAACATAAACATTGTGAAAATTTGTTTCCTGGAGACATATAACATCAGGATCTTGTTCGTGTAATAAAATTTAAAAATATTCATAATGTGTCCTGAAACTATTTATGTTCCATTGTAAAATTGTTTTCGCCATTAGTTGTATATTATTACAATGATCATGATGTAAATTATTTTCAAAGTATTGGAAGATAATTTCATATGCTACTTAAAGTATTATGTTATGCATTTGAAATTATGAGCACTTCTAGCAACTAATTAGGCATCGGTTAACGATTGTGCTAGGGATAATTCAATAAACAAATTTGCTCCACTCCACAACCAGATTAATTAGTTTCACTGGCAATGAGTGGGTTATCATTTTCTGGTGGCGCTGGCAGATGCCATTTTCTGTAGGGTTAGGATAGGCGGTATTTTGAACTGTAAAATATAATTAATCGAAGTCAATTTGACTAGGATTAAACACTTAAGGATATAACACAATAGTTATACACTCGTGTACTGTTTGGTCCACAATTAGTATTTAATTACGCAGATATATATATATATATATATATATATATAATATTGTGGATCGTAGTACACATCAAGTGAATAACAGACGTGGCCTACCTCGTTCTCTACATTTTTTTTTCATTTTTTTCTATTCATGGCAAAAAATAGTTACCACAGATGCTGTTTCTGCATGTCCTAATAAAGCACGTCTTACTTAATTTGAAATCGTTTCTGACAAATATAACATCTATGTAACTTAATATGTATAAAGATTCTCGCTTTATACTAATACTATAATATAAATGGGTATATGTGAATCTGACATCGGTAGAGTAACTCGTGTTAATGTCTCACATGAATTTTTGCTTACTCTACTACGTACGTATTGTAAAAATAGGAAGTAGGTATTGCATTCCACACAAAACCCAATAAAATAATTGTTTAAAAAATCTAACAAAAAATACCAATCTGGTATTTAAATTCAGCATCTCCCAAAGATGAAACACGAAACTTTTCAAGAAAATCTCCCACCCCAAAGTATCCTTGAAATGGAAAATATTTCGAATACTGATTTTCTCATAAATAGCTTGGGCGATTTAATTACAATATTGTATTTTTAAGATATTTGTATGACAAATGCAATGTACATTTGTAATTTTCTGAGATTAGTATCTGAAGTTCTCGTAATTCTGAATGACCTTTGTATAAATGGTAAACCATCTATCTCTAGATAGATAAAATGTTACTAGATAGAAAAATGTATAACTCAAAGTTATGTAAGATAATTCTTTTTAGTTCACCATTTCAAAGGTATTTTTTGTTATTGGTTTATATTTACAAACACATACTTTATGAAATGCGATTTTTTCCCTAGTGATTATGTGAAGAGGGTGGAATTTCAAAGCCATCACATACGAGTAAAGACAAGTTCCTCAAAAATCTGACTATCGCTTTACCTACTGTATCGTACAATGAAATTTGTAAATGTAATTGAAAATTTATCTGGATTAACAAGAAGTATATAGAATAATACGTTTTTGTGAGAGTAGTTTGTAGCAGAATGAGTAGAAAGTAGTGTTTTTACCTGACTGTTATATATGGACGTTCCTTAATTTAAGGCAGTATTTTTAACACTTAAATGATATCAGTCTAATTATATAATATTAAAATAATAACAGCCCACCTTAAAGCAATATGTGTATAATAATATATAAAGTGTATATCAAAGTCATTGTATTATGTTTATTTTATTATGTACATCTATAATAATGTTATCTGAATGTATTAGGTAGTTTAATAGGAGCTGTGAGAATAGAAGCAAGCTGCTTTCCGTAACAAACAGAATTACAAAGTAGAAGCCGAAAGTTGCTAACAATAAGGTAACCTCGAGGCAACAATACATCTAGACAGTTTAAAAAGGCTACTAATAGTTCTTGGAACAATAATAATCTAATATTTAAAACAGTTTCTAAATAGCCAACCAAAAGAACTAGAAAAGCTTTAAGTTAAATAAAAGTATTCTATTGGTGAAGTATTACTAATCAGAGACTATAAATAGAGAAACTGTACAAATTTATGTGGTAGACGCTACAAGATAGCGTACTCAAGCAGTTTCGGTACAGTACGGCTTCAGTGAGACATAAAAAATTCATTACGGTGAGGTGAGAATAATATAAAGTTTATCTGTTTAAAGTGCAATGAACAATAATCTCACGGCTCTATAGTAGGAAACATCGGTGAAGTGTTATTTAATCGTGTAAAGGATTAGTAAAAAAATTACAATACAATTACAATTTGTGTTAGGCTTGTTCTTTAGCCGTACCAGCCCTGCTAAGAGATACATGCTCTACAAATTACTAATGACGCAGATGAAGTATACATATATAAACAAATAAACATTAAAATAAAAAGTTGATTCTTAAACGTGGGGCGAAGGCCAGAAATTTTGTACCGTACGTGGGGGCGAACACTCCTAGAAACAATCTCCCGCAATTATAACTAATATGATTTTCCGGGCTGTTATGCCGTGGTCTGCTGAAGAAAGATTTCCCAGACGTTTCGTCCACAACTGCGGTGGACATCTTCAGTGGCGCGGACGAAGTCTTCTCGGTGAAAGTATCGCAGCGTCTGATGCGTTGGCCGTTAGTGCCGCTCTCTTTATAGCTCTCTCTGAGAGAGCGCCCACACTATAAAGAGAGCGGCACTAACGGCCAACGCATCAGACGCTGCGATACTTTCACCGAGAAGACTTCGTCCGCGCCACTGAAGATGTCCACCGCAGTTGTGGACGAAACGTCTGGGAAATCTTTCTTCAGCAGACCACGGCATAACAGCCCGGAAAATCATATTAGTTATAATTGTGATACCGGCCGTGAAAACCTACGTTCTTACATGAATCTCCCGCAAATTGACATCCGTTACGTGCGTGGTATAGAAATAGCTTCAAACTGGTGCCTAACGTGGTGCAACCCCAGCAATTAAACCCCTTCAAACTACTATAGTCCTTAGCGTCTCATTCTATATTGGGCGTGAAAGATCGGAAAGGCCTTTATCAGGCTTGAGGTTCTTTTAAATCAACGAAACTGGATCACCGGCTTCACTTCTCTGCTGAAGGACCCAAGCTAAGGACTTCTGCACCCGAAAAAATAATCCATCGCCCTCCGCCGGGTCTGAACCCGTGACCTCGGGAACTAGAGGCTAGCATGGTACCCCTAGACCACGGAGGCCTGGAATGAGTAGAGGAACATGTGAAAGCAACACATATATGTATGTGTGTGTGTGTTTTTAAATTATTCATCTATTTTTCCTTATTTTCCGGTAATGAACAAATGTGATTTCCTGACTTTGGATTCAAACCTGTAGAAACAAAGAACCTGGCAGTCAGACACAGAAACGTTAATAATGTCGGGGACAGAGGGAGAATTTTTCATTTCGGAGATAGAGCAAGTGTGAAAGAGTTAATTAAAATTCCCCTTTCTCACACAGCCACCTGTTCCTGGTACAATTACAGGACGTGCGTTACTTTTTTGTTGTTGGCAGACAGTTCACAGCGCTACACCACCAAGTTCTACTGCGAGTATTTGTGTATTTCATTGAAAACGTGATTAAATCCCGTCTGCTGGCTACACTGTTTTGTTGCTTGTTGATGTATGTTAAATGATCACAGTAATTTCCGGAATTGTTATGCACTACACATAGTTTCAACACTGTTGCTACCATGCCAAACACTTACTTTCTCGTAGTTCTATGGGTGACTTTTCAAATCTCTAATGATATAAATAATTAGTACCTTTAATGCTTAACTTGTTCTTTGTAACTATTTCACAGTGTTTTAGAATATGTATATCCTACATTATATCCAATTGTAACTGTATTTTTGGAAACTCCAAGTAATATTAATAATAATGTGTGGAACATTCTCAGATATTCACACAAATTTGTATGAAACATTGGCTAATGTTGTACTTCTCATCCTTAAGCGAAGATGAAAGCACTATACCGAATATGTTAAATCTGCTAAATTCATGGACTATATTTGAAAGCCCTCATTATCATTTAATTGTTTAAAATGTGTTAATTTAACATTAATGTTTATTAATGTTCATAATATGTGTTATTGCTTTAATACATATTATATGTGTTGTAACCATTTATTTACACTTTGTCAGTATTGTTAAATTTAAAGACATATTTCAAAAACTCTTTAAAATTATCAAAAGTAGTCAGTTATATTTGCGTCATAAGTATAACCTGAGATCAATTACAGCATCATATTTAAAATTCGTAATTATTCATGTAAATAAGTTCATTACTTTCAATAATTTGATATATACCGAACTTTTTCAATATTTCTATCGAAGAAATCAAATAAATAAGTTATTTATTTCATTTCACGAAGGTAGATCACTGAAGAAACCCTATAAGTATGGGAAATGGTTTATATTGAGTTATTTCAATCAATGTTTCAATATTTTCAATCAGTCATCGAAGAGTTAAGACGAGTTCACCTTAAAGAGCTATCGTCGAATATTCAGGAAATTGTTTTTCGTATAAAAATAATATTATTTGGTGGAAGAAATATAAAGTTATAAACAATATAAGTTGGAGTCTAAAGAAATGAAAAAGTGAAACTGCTTGTAAAATACATCGTGATGGAATTATAATAAAACTAACTAGATTCTTAGCTTTCGGACGATAATTATATATGTAACCATGAATTATTTATATCCTCAAAACCTTAATGGAATGAGATTCAGGATTTTCATCAATTCGTTTACGAGACTAGCCAGCCATCAACGAGAAACTACGAGAAAGAAGAACTACCAACATTAAAATCGCCGTCACATTTGAATTGACGCGCAGAAAACAACGCATTTCAGTTACAGACAACCGACAGACTGAAACTTTTACATGTTTTCCTCTTGAGTCACTGATCTACTCGACTAACTTTATTGACCAAGAAAGATAGGATCATTTTAAGTATATCATCTTTAGATTAGCTTCATCAGTAATTCTTTTTTAAATGAAAGGTCCTGTTATTAACACTATAGTAAACTATTACAGCACTTAGGGGTTGTTTTATCACCGTAAAATTTAAATAAGTCATCTTTAATAGTACCTGAGAAAACGGGTCATGTACTGGATGATTCGGATAGATACTGAGCAGTGTGTTGGGTGGCCTATTCACCAGTTGCTGCAGGGGCTTATATTGTGATGTACTGGAAACTCAAAGATGATATTCAAAATAGGATTCATCGCAGGAGCTGTGCAGCTAGTATGAGAATTTGAGTCAACGACATTTACAATCACAGTCCCTTTCTGTCGCAGACATAGTGCTCAATTTGACCCATTCAGCCAATCATGATTATGCAGCCTTGTCCCATTTAATAGAAAAAATCTGATACAATCACATTACTTCCTCTACCCTCTATCTTTAAGAGTGGCTATAAATACAAACTAGCTATTCAAAATTGCTAAAGCTTAGTTTTCTATCTACTACGATTTTAATCCAAATAAACCTTTGCAGAAATAGCTGCTTTGCATATTTAGTTATAGATACAAAGAGAACAGCGATAATGAAATTTTTAAGAACTGGACGCTATATGCTGGCCTTAAAATTCCATATTGTTTCAATGCATTCGCGAGAAACGATTGAAAATCTATGGGACAAAACGAATAAGAATGTATTGAGCAATTCGAACCATTAATCACGGATATCTCGGAAATGGGCGATACCATAAAAAACTTATTTTAAATAAATTGTGTGTTTTAAAGACAATTACATTTTTTTGCGTAGTACGTTTTCGTCTATCGCTTAAGTTTACCATTATACAACATTTTGTGTAACTTCCTTCCGAATAATGAGGACTTCACAGGCTCTTCCCAGAAAATTCAATAGATGCATTTTATTTGTCATATAAATATCTTTAATGTGTGATATTTTAATCAAAATATTTAGAGCCATTTTTCAGAAAATCAAAATTTTGTAAAAGTTACATGTAAATGGTAGTTGGGGGTGGCATCCTTGAAAGATACTAAACTTAAATACTTTGCAACTTTTCGTTTTCTTTATGCTGTTCATAGGCACACAGACACACGCACGGATATTTTTCTAAAAATGCTTTCTTTGGATTCAGTTGCGTCAAAGCATGTATTTCCGGTGAAATTTTTTAGTTGAAATGCAATACCTTCTCTACCTTCTACGTACGTGGTAGAGAAAGTAACTAGTCCAGTCGTTTAACTGAAAACCTTTGGCAATCATGTGTTCCTGCTTGTCTGCCATTTCATTAACACTTTCCAAACATTAATATTAATAAATTCCTTGCTACCGTACAGTACCCGCTCAATGATACTAGAAATGAAGAACTAAGCACAACAAAGAGGCACGAATCATATAGTTAACAAGCTTCAGCATGGATCTGTCAGGAAGCTAGATGTCGTAGCTGCGCAGTAATACATTGGTAATACCCACTCCCTAGGACATAAAGCCCCTGCGCAAGTAGGCCACCCAACCTACTGCTCAGTATCCATCCGAACTATCCAGTATAGCAGAAAATGCCATTCACAGAGAAAAGCTATTCAAAACAAAATTGGAGAAAACAAACTCGCATATATTTGCAAAGAAAGAAACTATATGACTTGACTATACAGGAGCTTCCACACTTAACAGTAGTACCAATTTCTTTACAAACCTTTTATAAAACATGAACTAAAGTGTACTGATGCAGTACATTTTAAAAATATATTTAAAATATAGTTATTATGCACACATGATAAAATATACATCAAACTATAGAGGGAGTCACAATGAATAACACTGTGTAACAAATTAAAAATGTCATTTTTTGGCAATTCCTTCCCTTAAAATCCACCCACTGTCTTCCAAATTTTGGAAATGTTTTCTAGCCTGTAGGTATATTTTAGCGGCGAACTATAGGAATGCTTTAGAAGTGTTATAATAACTGTAATTTAAAATGATTATTCCTCACTCCCAGGCCACAAATTTAGACATTTTGTAACTGGCTCATCTAGGCATATAATTTTCTCAATTATTAGTTTATAAATATTGGTTGAGCCATTTTTAATGCACACAGATTCACTTTTTTCAATAACTTGTACCAATATCTTAAATTCGTTATTCCATTTATAAATGCGGTTTAAATAAAACCAAAGTATAACTTTGCTTGACACAAAACATAGAAATATGCAGTCGACTTGATTTTAAAAATAACTGTATGGCAAACATATCCAGGTGGCCCATACAAGTCGTCCTTAGTTGAAGTTACTTTATACTGGATAACGCGGATGCCAAAAGGTTTTCTAAACATAACTGCAAAGGGGATCCCATACCGACAGAGAGGATACCGCTAAATGAAAGACCAATGCTTGAAAACGAACACCTCAACTGCTATTACTGGTTCCAGAGCTGACTCGGTAGAGGTATTTTGAGAAAAAAATAGCAATCATTCTTTCTCTTCCATTACTTATGCTGAATAAATGCTAAGTTTGGTATTTAACCGACTTATCGTTTTTATCCGTTCAGAGACAAACACGTGCAAGCGCACTTCTTCTCACACTTAATAACACATTAAATCAAGTCTTGCCTGCGCAAATAAACAGCTCAAAATGAACACATTAAAATCAATCAAAATATGTACATGGGACGCACGGAGTATTAATAATAGGTATCATTAATTACTTGTGCTTATCTAACTGTATAACATTGATATTTTAATGGTTACAGAAACAAAACTTGCTCCTAATATACGTTTTAAACTACCTGGATACCGCGCGTACAGAACAGATAATCCTAACAACACGAGAAAGGGAGGCTCAGCAATATTTATAAAATCGACTTTTACTCACGAGGAGCGACCCCCAGCTATAAAGTTTCAAATAACTACAATAGCAATACGTCTAGGAAAAACGAAATATCAGTTTGGTCGTTTTACTCAGCTCCTGAAAACAGACTGACAAGCTTTTGGGATATTTTTCACGTAATGGGATCTCACTTCCTCCTCGGGGGAGATTTCAAGAGTAAGCGCCGTAGATGGGAGTCAAATGTAACAAAACCAAGAGGTCGCATTCTACATGATGTAGCCCATCAGCCTTCACTGAACTCTATCGTTCCAATAGATCCAACCTATTACCGGATTCAGAAAATACACCATGTGTCTTAGATTTTTTTTTTGTTTCTAAACATGCAGCCGGCATCTTCAGCACACCATCTGTGCAATACGATCTTAGCTCAGATCATTATCTTGTAGTAATGTTAACATCGCTAATCACAAATGAGGTTAACAGTTACTCCAGAACTAGTCTTATAAAGTAATATTTTAATTGGACTTGCTACACAACTACATTAGAGGATATTACCGATAAAAATGCCTCTTAAATCTCCTGGTGATATTGACAGAGCTGTCACTACATTAATCAGAAATGTTCAACTTATAGTTAATGTTTCTACCACCCAGCACAGCTTTTAGAGGTCAAAAGCTTTCCAAATTGTTCAAGAAAATTGGGACTATCGCAGTTTATGGAAAAAAACTGAATACCCCGCTCACAAAACAGCTTGCAATCGAGCTACCCACCATATATATACTGCACTTCAAGAAGAAAGAAATACTTTCACGTATAATAAGCTTCTCTCCTTTAGTGTTATCAATGGTTCGCTTTGGAGGAAGACTAAATATTTAACTAAACAAGGAATACAATTCATAATGTATTGGAACAACGTGTACTACACATTACCACAAGATAAAGCAAGACTTTTCTGGAAATGCTGCAGGAAGAATTCAAGCTAAGCCCCGGTGCAGGTTTGGAATTCAAGAAGTAAATAAAAGCATTTCAGCTTTCTCCTTTACCTTCGTTTTTCATGTCAGCTCAGGTATATAATTCCATATTTAGAACAGCGGCAAAGGACATGATCATCCAATTCTTACTAAAACAATTCTAAAGGGACTAGTGTTTCTAACACAATTTTAAAACACTATTCCTTTTCTTGCTTATTTTCCACAGTGTGGAAACATGCCATTATAGCAATGATCCCCATGCCTGAAAACCGAAACAAAACCCTTAGACTTATCGTCCGTATCAGCCTTCTGTCACTGTTTTCAAAAACCTTCGAAAGGCTGCTTCTTCCACAGCTTCTCAAGGTCTTACATACATTCATCCCTGTCACTCAGTTTGTATTTAGAGCTTCTTACTCCTGTCCTCAGCAACTTCACGAAGTAGTAGACAGAATAATAGAGACTTTTGAAGAAAATTATATCTGCTTTTGACTATTTCTGAACACAAAAAGGCTTTTGATATAGCCTGACACGAAGGCCTTTTATTCAAATTAAAACCCTTATGCAGTGATACATTGCTCCTAACAGTCAAAGAAAATTTAATAAACAGACCCTTTTCTGTTAAATATTTAATCACCAAATCAATCCCGAAATGTAGGAGCTGAAGTACCACAAGGAAGTGTTTTAGCCCCCATTCTGATAATAGTTTATCTCTGACTTACGGTCACATGAGAAAATTGTAATAGCGCAATTTGCAGACAACATTGCATTTCTTTGCAAAGCCACAGACAACTCTGCAGTGCAGTTTGCATATATATTACACAAGTGCTCAAAATGGAGGATTCATATGAACCCAAAAAATCCAGCAGTAAGATTCAGATATAAACAAAAAACAAAAGAATATATAATCAAGTTTGTAATTGAGGAAATACCACCAGTTTAGTCCGTAAGATATTTAGGTTCAACCTTGGACATCAAGCTCACCTAGAACACCCATATCTCTTCCTTAATTAAAAGACTAAGGCACATTTTACTAAAGATTCGTCTCCACTACCAAACCTCAAGCGATGTATATTTTTCATTGATAAGGCTAGTCTGAATGTACGGATGTTCACTATGGAGCTCAGCCACAAGTAAAGAGAATTCGAACACTACAAAACCAGGTCCTACGTTAATAATGGCGGACCCTGTGGTACGTTTGCAGGGCCACCCTTCATTCCGATCTTGCCATTTCAACTGTAGATGCAACATTTCGTTCCTGTTACACTAGACTTTACAGATCCTTCACTAACCTTTCAAACAGTCTCCTAAATCAGATTCCTCTACACCTATTACCAGAAGAACATTGAAAATTAAAAATAAAACACCATACTGACCTTGTCGAAGATGCTGAATTGATTTGTAACCTCAAAGCATGTCTTGTGTATATGCAAAATACATAAAAGATAACTGTAGCTTAACTGTAATACACAATAAGTTAATAAAGTTGTGCCGATTGTTTTCGCGGCACAAGAAATATTTTATATTTCACACTTTTGCGGGTAATTTATATTTATGCCGTGGGCGCTACTGCTCGGTTTAGTTAGTGCCAATGATAGGTGCTAGAGTGGTTTTCTACCTATAGAGGGATAGGGGGGAGAATAGGAGAGTCTTTCAGGTTTAGCTGGGTATAGTTGAGTGCAGGTTCCTCTCTCTTGACCGTCGGGCCGTTTGGTCCTATAACTTGCGTAACTTGGTAAGCATCCTTCTCATCGTACTGTGGTTCGGGTTATTTCACACATAATAGTACTGACCGCTTACTATTACCGTACTTGCTCAAGTGACTTCAATAATTCGGGATGGATTTGTAAATTACGAGAGATTCAGATGATGATCATATAGAACTTTAATTTCGTAACATTAGAAGGTGGAATTGGGCATTAGAATTATAGCTAAATTTTGTGGAAACCATTTGTCTAAGACTTGTTTAAATGAATTTTTTCTGTACTGTATTCATATCCAGGCAACTCTTCTCAAACTCCTAAACATATAACGTGTTGTTTATGAGCTTCAAGATAAACTATGAACTTACTTCAAAATTTTTGGGTCATCAATGTAAAATGTCTCTGGGCAATATGTGTACATTTTATATTTGTAAATTAGTTTTCTAATACGTTAAATGGATGCACGGTCTTGCACCTTACCATTTTTCTGTCTTGTTTGGACCTCTAGTTAATTACACCCTTAACTTATCTAATCAGTGACCGGTAAAGAAAGAATATTTTGAGAGGGGGCGCAGTATAAAGCTAACAGTACATTTTAAAAGAATCTCTAAAAGCTTTTGGATTCAGGGCATCCCAAAAGATGTATTTCCGATAAAATTCGTTATATACTTTTTGGGCTCAATACAATAACCCCTCTTATCTAGCTATAGAGCAAGTAAAAATATAAACCGAAAATATGTTTGAGACACTAAGCCGTTGAAATGTAAAGCTATTTTTGGTGGTCCATAATGTTCACAAATCAGGGTTATAAAGCACAAAAGAGAGAAAGAAGGCTCAGGGGAAAGGTAAAAACGTGGAGAGAAAAATAGCAGGGAGCCGTATCTTCGATCTTCACCAGAATCCAGTTGTGTACAAAGGCTGTAGCAGCATTCATTTTAATCAAAGCACGCATTCGCGTGATGCTGTGTGGTATAAAGGCTATTTGTGGGAGCCGTGTATACTCATTAGGGCCACATAGGCTCCCCTAAAATTAATTCTCATCAAAATATCACTAATGGTCTTTCAGAGAGGGCTAGAATGCATTAAAATCTGTGTTACTTTTACTCAATAATCTTTATGAAATTTCAGGTTTCACAGAAAATTTAGCAATATTAGTATATATGAGCGTAACGTGAAAAATAATTCTGAAAGTGTGCTATTGTGGCACAATTATAGAGTAATTTCATATTAAATATAAAGCTCATATAGTTTGGGCGTCAAAGAATATTGTTTGGAACATGCCTTTGCCATTGTTCGTTTTAATTTGATGGATGACTTTTTCAGTTTCAAAACATTTTATGGAGATATTCCATTAGAAAAACCTCCTTTTTATGTCATTTGTAATGATCCAGGAAAACAGATTGTAAGTTCATAGTTTCTTGTTATACATTTGATAAAAAATCAGGTTGGCGTGTTATGTAGCATATGTCTAACATTACTAGATGACCGGTGCGAATAGATCAAATAACCTTGGAAAAATGCCCAGATATACTGTAAATTGTCATTCACACATGCCTAAATATTGGAATCGCCCGGCTGATGGTGGTGACATAGAAGACAATATAGTTGCATATGCAGTTTTCATATTTATTGTAATGTATTTTTACTTTCTCCACTGCGTGCTTACAGTAAGTGGAGCAAATATTGTATTCGGCCCAAAAATTCCGTATTTAAATTTCAGCGGAAGTACACACAAAAAAAGATTATGTCTGTGAATAGCATAACTGAGAAACGAAATGTCCGATAAATACAAAAAAAAAAATCTTGGTTTTTAAGTGCAGTATCTTCAACTTCCAAGGATGGATATGAAGATTTTCAAGAAAATCCCTACACTTCAAACTAGACTTTACATGGGAAAATGTTCCTTATTCTTTATTTTCTAAAAAATTGTTCTACGATTCTAATTAAAATATGTTCATGCCAAATAAAATGTGTACTTTGATTTCCTAGGAATAGCATATAAAGTCCTCCTTATTCTGTGAGTTTGTATGATTGGCAAACCGTAAGTGTAGAACATGTTAAATCACGCAATTTATGCCAATTTATACTTCTTGCGTTAACCATTTTCGAAATATTCCTAGTTATAGGTTTGAATTTTAAAAACTTATGCTTTTCTGAAGGAAAAGTTTGCCAATTCGTTTTTGATTTCTATACACGTTCCATAGTTGGCGGAGAAGGTATTTCATTCCACCCAAAACTTAGAAACCGAAATTTCACTGGACTCCTGTGTTGAGGACCCCTGAATGGAAAAAGGCATTTTTATAAAAAGGTCCACGTGTGTGTGAACAGCATAACTCAAAAGCAAAAAGTCGGATAAATACCAAACTTGGTATCTAAGTTCATATCTTCCAAGAATAGGGCAGGAGGATTTTCAAGAATATCTCCCCATCTCAAACTACCCTTTACGTGGAATATTTTTCGAAAACATTTTATTTCTCTTCACTTGGAATGAATTTTGTATAATTTTGTATAACTGATAAATGTTAAGCGACAGATGGAAACGTACTACAAAAAATGCAAATCTCTAAAAACATAGAATTTATTTCAAATAAGGTTTTTGTGTAGCGTAAGCCATTTCTGAGATATCGGTTACTAATGGTTCGAATTGTTCACTTTTTGGTCATTCTTTAAAGTCCTTTCAAAATTCAGTTGATTCTCACCTTTGCATGGAAACAGTATGGAGTTTTAAGGTCAGCATATAGCATCCAGTTCTTTAAATATTTGGCTATCGCTATTCTCTTTGAATCTGTAATGAAACGTGTAATGTAGCTATTTATGCTACGATTTATTTGGATTAAAGCGTAGTAGACATAAGCTTTAATAAGAATAGTTTATATACCCACTAATAAACAATGGAGGCTAGAGAGAATTATGTGATTGCATCTCATCATATTACTTTCTCTACTACGTATAGTAAGTAGGGGAAGTATTGTATTCCACCCAAAATTTCGATACCGAGATTTCACCGGAAATACATGTTTTGAGACTCACTGAATCCAAAAAAAGCATTTTTGAAAACATGTCCGTGTGTGTGTCTGTCTGTGTGTCTGTGTGTCTGTCTGTGTGTCTGTGTGTCTGTGAACAGCATAACTCAAAAACGAAGAGTCGGATAAACACCAAACTTGGTATTTAGGTTCAGTGTCTTTTAGAGATGCGACACAATGGTTTTCAAGAAAATCCCCCCTTCCCATACTACCCTTTACATGGAACATTTTTCGAAAATTTTAATTTTCTCACAAACGGCTCTAACGATTTTGATTAAAATATCATATGTTTAAGATATTGTCATGACAAATAAAATGTATATCTCGAATTTTCTGGGAATGTCTCCAAAAGTATTCTTCATTATGAACGACTTTTTCATAACTGGTAAACCATAAGAGATACACAAAATTTTACTACACAAAAAATGTAGATCGCGTTAAAATACACAATTTATGTCATATACATTTCTTTTGTTGAGTGAACCGTTTGCGAGATATTGCTTGTTATTTCCTTAAATTTTCCAATACTTACACTTTTTCTCAAATTCGTTATTCATTTTTTTATGTCCTGGACATGCAAAGAGAATGCAATGCTCCACATAGCAACCAGCGTTAAAATATTTGACTATCGCTTAAAACCTACCATATTCCCCTTGCATCTACAAGAAAATTATCAATAAGATTGACATCTCGATATCTCCATTAACATGAAGCATATGGAGAATGAGCGTTTGTATAAATAGTTTGTACAAGAGTAGAGAAAGTCATGTGAGTGTAACACATCAGATTTGTTTTATTTGTTTTGTTTCTCGTGGTAATGCAAAGACAACAGAATTTCAAAGCCATCACATAGCGATCTGCTCGCTTAAGCCTACAGTAATCCCTCAATACCCTTCTATCTACAAGGAAATATGCAATAAAACCATTTCAGCAAACGTTTATCTCGATTAAAATTAAGTAGATAGAAGAATAGGCTTTAATAATAATAATAATAATAATAATAGTTTGATATAGTTTGATCATCAGATTTTGTAAAACTAACAGCCGTATTTAAAAAAACATTAAATTGCAAAGTTTTCATATATACATGAGGAAAAGAAAGATATTACTTCATCACATTCGATATCAGCCTTTTTATGGGCATATCTTTCGTCAGAAGTTGTTATTTATATGTAGAAATTTTGGCAAGATAAGGATTATGATAGCACTAAAGCACTAGAAAATTCTTATTTTGTTTCTTACACTGAATATTTATGCCACAGACTTTCTAATTAAAAGTGATTAAATTTCACATGAAGAACTTACATGCCTTTTATATACAAGGCTATTTTTAAAGTAAATAATATTTTTCCGTTTTAATATTTTAATATTTTGCCGCTGCAGCGCTTCAGTCGCGATTTTGAGCATGCCGATCACTTCCTCCATTCATTAGGAAGCCAAGCGCAGCAATGAGCGATCGTTGCTTTGTATTTTCTTGTAGTAAAAGCGTTTCGAAATGTTTAAAACAATCTAACAACCCGCTGACTATGAAGGCAGATCAGTGATCATTTTTGAATGCAAGAAATCTTATGCCAGGAAACATTCATCGCCAATTGTGTGAGGTTAATGGGCAAATGATAATAAGCGACAATGCCTGGCCACACTGAGCCAAACAAACTCAAGATCTGATCGCATCATTTGGTTGGGAAGACTTCGACCACCCACTCTACAGCCCGGATTTGGCATCAAGTGATTTTCATCCATTTATTCATGTGAAGAAATTCCTTGGTGGAAATCATTTCAACAGCGATAATGCAGTGAAACAAGAAGTGCAGACTTGGCTTTCATCACAGACGACATCATTATTTGACAAGACGTACGAAAACTGGCTTCCCATTACAAGTGCCTGAATAACGATGGAACTGTGTGGAGAACTAGTGTAAGGTATAAGGTAATGAATCGAATACCCTATTTGCAAATTAGTCGATTCTATTATTTATTAAAAAAAAGGTATCAACACTTGCTTTAAAAACACACCTCATTCATATTTGGCTCCATTCAGACACCACATATCCCTACACGAACACACGCATGCCTACAACCAACCCAGATTCTAATCCTGGCTGTCTGTCAGTCCAAATATAAAAGTTCTCTGGGAAATATGGACTAGTACCTAAGTTTATTTTACATGTTGCAAGCGTATCCATCCATTCATCCAGGCACCCACACACCTGTCCGTCCATCCATTCATCCAGATGCGTGGAGGTTTTACGTCTGCGTTGTGTATTTTGTAAATCTACGAGATACCCAGTGAGGTGGCGTCGTGGCAACTGTGTGACTCGCATTCTATTCCCGACAACCTCCAATCTGACCCAAGTGTTTTCTCGGGGGTTTTCCCGGGTCATCAGGCATTGCTGCAGTGGCTTTTTTCAGCCCCCGAATTTCCTGTCCCTCCGTTTCATTTCATTCATCCTTCAACCTGTTAGGTTTGCTTCAGGGTTGAAAGTGTCGGCGATGATGTTTCGGTGTGGCGTGGCAGGACTAAAGGATGCACTATGTGGAACTTTCTCCTCCCTAGGCTTTCGGCTGGTTGCCGGGGTAAACGGACCGCCCCTTCAGAGCGGGGTGTTGGATCCTATGTATGGGGCGGGGGTCCCCGTTCTTCCTGTCCCACTGTTGCCCCGGCTGGAAACTGTAGGGACCCTGTCATTGCTGGTTCCGGCCGCGCGGTGATTCCTCTACCTCCTCCTCCCTGTCCGGAAGGAAAGAGGGAAAACATTAACATCAATATATGTGCTATGATGGTGAATCCTATCATTCACGCGACAGACGCCAAGCGCAAACGTTACGCTGCGGAAATGGAATGTAACTTAACGTGCTATAAATATCTCATGGAGGATAGCACAGTGGCTCCCATGGCCGTGAAAGTTTGAACATTTATTTTAGTTAGGTTTTATGTTAGGTAGAGTAATAAAATATTGAATTTATAAATTTGTCACGCAACTTGAGTCCAAAAGTTTCTGTCGATGTTCATTTATATAATTTTGTTATACATTTCTCTTAATATTCGTTTCAAAGATGTCTGCAATCTTTAGCCAAATAATATACAGTTGTTAATTACCCACTAACCAATGGGTGGTAATGTCTTTGGAGCGCATTCAGGAGGTCGTGGGTTCGATTTCCGTGGGCGACGTTCCTGACCCATGGGTACTTTTAAGGATTTCCACGGATTGCTAGGCGAATGCTGGCAAGGTGCATGACATCTCCCAAATTTTCTGTCCCCCCATTTCAACTCCATCCTTATATCACTTTAACTTTTATCTATTTGGTCTGTTTCAGGGATGAAAGTGTCGGCGGATATCTCGGCATTGCATGTTAGGAGAAAAGGTGCTCTAGTAACCCTTCGTCCAATGGAATGGGGTCGGTCTCCGAGTCCCGGAGCACCAAGTGGGATGTGCAAGCCTGAGGGGGTAAGGGAACCGTTTGCACTAGCTACCATCCGGGGAGTTTCAATTTGTAAAAGGTAGGGACCCTGCCCTCTGACCTGTTGTGCCTTCTGTCTCGTCTCAACTCTCCCTCCCGGGACCACCCCGTCAAGTGCTTGGGCAAAAAAATCTTATATGTCAAGGTAATCAGTCCCCCTCCGCAGTTAGCCCTAGTCCTACGCCTAATGACCCACTACATTGTATATGTGCAAAATCTTTTTGTGTGCTGATATCTCTACATTTCAGAAATTACAGCTTGATAAATCTTAATGAATCTTGTTAAGACTAATCAGACCGAGGGTCCTCTAGGAACTGGAGCACAGCAACGCACTTAGGCTCTTTGTGCTTCCAACGTGGCCCCTGAAAAAGGGGGACAAGGGGAGACCCGAAGGGCGACCGGATCAGGACGACGATGTGCACTACCAAGGACGAGGTCCTAATGATTCCCGCATGACACAAATCCTGACGCCGGATAGTCTCGCCTTAGCCACCTGCAACCTGAAAAGATGAGAGGAAATGGAGAAGGAAACCATTGATGAGAAATTTGTGGTAGAAGGGGAACAAACTTAGCATTCGTCTATCTACGCGGGGAAACCTAAAGAAAACCCATGATCAGACAAAGCGACGGAAATCGAACATGAAACCTTCGGAATGCGTGCCTCACACGTTACCACGGAGCTTTCTCTCTCCGGAAATAAATTCTGTTACTGTGCTCTTAGTGTACTAAGGAGATGGTATTCTTCTAATGGTATTTTCAGGATTTCCGTTTCATTTGATGAACGAAGGAATGTAGGGCGCGTTTCTGGTATAAAATCTAAACCAGAGTATCCAAAAGCTATATAGATTATTAAATTCAGAAACTCACGTCGAAATTCCTGCCTTGCTAATTGCTGCTATATCATGTTAATGCTTACTGTAATCCGCAAAACAAACAGCCTGAGAAAACACCAGCTACGTTATTTCCATTAATGTGACCATCATAGTTTACACTGGTTTAACGGGCAAACGCCATCTCACTCCTATGGTGACATCACATAGTTGCTGCCTCTGTGAGAAATGTTCTCAGAGGAGGTTTTGTTGATTTTGGTTCATTCCCACTTTATTGACATTCAGTCATATTATACCGTAAAATTAGCGTGTTGGAATGTAAATATACACTTATTATTTGTAGTGCTGGTACCACTGTTGATGCAGAGGTGAATTTTAGGTAAAACAGTCTCTTCTAGTGTTTCAAAAGTTTTATACAATTTAATATTCTCGGTGTTATACTTTTATTTTCCTTGCGGTTTTCTTAGGAACAATAGTTTTTGCGTTCTATTTGAGGTTTTACAGGAAATGCAACTTCTGTGGCAAAATAGAAGGCTCCGGGTGTGTGTGAACGTCATAATTTAAAACTAAAAGAAAAATGAATACCATTTTATACATAAGGGGAGAGTAAATGATGAAAATCATTTATATCATATATATATATAAATATATATATATATAACCTTTTTATATTATATACCACCTACTCGTCTGTGAGATCGTAACTGACCATTAGTTATACCTACTCGTATGGAAAAAGCAGAAGGATATTCTGTATCGCATACTTATACCAAGCGAGGTGGCGCCACCGTAGCGTGTGCGAATAGCACTCTGAAGGTTCCGGTTCCGATTCCTGGCAATCGCCCATTCTAACCCATGGGTTCTTCGTGATTTCCCCGGGTCTGCAGGCGAAAGCTGGAATGGTTCATCTTCTACTACGACGGTGGCAGTACGCTCCGTAGAGGTTTCTTCCCTGGCATCGTTGCTCGGCTAGGTCTCACCTCCGAGTGGACCCGAGTGGCGTCGGATGCCTTTCATCTGGAAACGAGGGACCCCGTCCATGCTTGTGCACTCCGTCATCCGAATCTGGTCGCCCTTCGGGTCTCTCTCTTCATTGCTTCGTGCCAGGGGTCACAGTAGAGGCAACCGGGGCCGTTGCGGCTTACTTGTGGTGCGCTAAAGTTGTTGTGGGGGTCCCTTCTTTCTTCCTACATTTACCACTACCATACAGTAGATAGAGGAAGCATTATAACAAAAATTATATGGATGTTGTTACATATTAGGATGAAGTCCTAAAAATTACCAGAAAATGATTAATTTATGCCACCCCAACACGCACATGGGGAGGGTGCAATTCGCTGGCAGCAAAAATTCCGGGATGTTGGTGTGTAGATTTAAGGGGAAGACGTGGGTTTTATGCTGTACTGAAACATTATAACACATTAGCTTCAGATGCCTGGGATTTATTCACAAACGTTTGGCGACTCTACATAATGAACAACGGAAACAGGATGGAGGGAGATGCGGCAGACTGTAGGCCGGCCACACACGACAGGTTCCAACGACCACTTCCACCCGAGTGACGCTATCTTGCCCCCACCAACTGTGTCTAGCCAAAGCCAGATAGTGCTGACGTCATACCAGGCAATTTCAAACAGATCCCTCACTTTGGCGTGATCCACACCAAAAGGAGAGATCGATAAGCCGAAATACCACTAAGGAGACCCAATAATCCTACGTCTGGTAGCAACAATGCAGTGCAATAGTGTCACAACATAGCAACTTTTGTTGTATAAAACAATTAATAACTTGTGCAATCATACACAATAATAAAATCTTTTAGATCTTAAACAAAAATATAGGATATTATTTAAAAATGTTTCCGTTGATGTCACAATTTTTACAACCATGATATTAACAAAGTTTTTGTCTGTGAAAAACTTTTTTTTAAATATAGTTTGGCATGTCTGAGCGTTTTTTGAAAGCATTTCCATATAGCTGTAGCAGAAATATGCGAGACTTCTGAAAAACACTATTTGGCAAATTAAAGATAAAATTACAATTAATTAGACTGCATAAAGAACATAAACATGTAATTTCTTGACAATTTGTGGTAGTAGTCTCACCTTAAAATTCACCCACCGGTTTAAAGCAAAACAGGCTGATATCAGACTATTCTAATCAGTTTTCTGCCATTGTTTGCATAAAGGTGGATATCATGAAAATTTACCTGAAAAAAGAACAACTCTGCGTATGAATGAATATATCTCTCCATTAAACGATAAGTTCATTGCATGAATTGTCATTCCAGGAAACTCCTTCAAATGTTCATTTAATTTTAGATTACCAAAGAATGTGTACCACAATGAGAGAGCGTGAAGCAATTCCACGGGTTGGTCACAAAGAAAGCAAGTTGTATTAACATACTTTGGCTCACCAAATCCGCTGGCATTAGGATTTTCACTACCCAGTGATCAAAGGATAACAACCCAGTGATGTAAGCAAACAGACAAGGAATGTCTGCTACATCCTTTTTTCTCCGTAACTGGAGCTTAATCTAGATAGAAAGCTTTCAGCGTTTTCTAATACATGAGAAACAAACCAAGTGCGTAAATACTTCAAAGCGAAAACACAGAATAAACAATGAGAAAACCTGCTTTTATACTCGGACTTTATAGCACCACTAAAACGTATTGCGTGTAGAACCTTGCTACGAAAATGGAGACTGTATAGCAGAGAATGTAAAAGATAAGGGAATCGTGACTCAGTAAAGTAGAATTTTAATACATTAACGTCAGAACAAATAATAACATTTCATTCAATAAGTATCACTAACACTGATTTATATATATCAAAATAACTTATCATATGATGAGTTATTTTGGTTTCTGGTTTACGCTGTATACACAGACACAATGGAATGTTTTCTAAAAGATCTGCTGTGATACATTCATATGTCTTTCTTTACCCTCTATCTTTATTAGTGGGTATATAAACTATTCTTACTAAAGCTCTTTTTCTATCCACTATATTTTAATCCAAATAAACCTTTGCATAAATAGCTACATTACACCTTTTTGTACATACACACTGTGATCAAAAGTATCCGGACACACCACAAACATACGTTTTTCATCTTAGGTGCATTGTGCTGCCACCTTCTGCCTAGTACTCATTATCCGCGACCTCAGTAGTCATTAGACATCGTGAAACAGCAGAATGGGACGCTCCGTGGAACTCACGGGCTTCGAACGTGGTCAGGTGATTGGGTGTCACTTGTATCAGAAGTCTGTACGCGAGATTTCCACACTCCTAAATATCCCTAGGTACACTGTTTCTGATGTGATAGCGAAGTGGAAACGTGAAGGGACATGTACAGCACAAAAGCGTACAGGCCGACCTCGTTTGTTGACTGACATAGACTGCGGATATTTGAAGAGGGTCATAAAGAGTAATCGGCAGACATCTATCCAGACCATCACATAGGAATTCCAAACTGCATCAGATTCACTCCAAGTACTATGACGGTTAGGCGTGAGGTGAGAAACCTTGGATTCCATGGTCAAGCGGCTGCTCATAAGCCACACATCACGCAGGAAAATGCCAAACAATGCCTCGCTTGGTATAAGGAGCGTCAACATTACATGATTGAACAGTGGCAAAACGTTGTGTGGAGTGACGAATCACGGTACACAATGTGGCGATCCGATGGCAGGGTGTGGGTATGGCCAATACCCGGTGAACGTCATCTGCCAGCGTGTGTTGGTGGTGTTATGGTGTGGTCATGTTTTTCCTGGAGGGAGCTTGCACCCCTTGTTGTTTTGCGTGGCACGATCACAGCGCAGATCTGCATTGATATTTTAAGCACCTTCTTGCTTCCCACTGTTGAAGAGCAATTCGGGGATGGCGATTCCATCTTTCAACACGATCGAGCACTTGTTCATACTGCACGAGCTGTGGCGGAGTGGTTACACGACAATAACATTCCTGTAATGCACTGGCCTGCACAGAGTCCAGACTTGAATTCTATAGAACACCTTTGGGATGTTTTGGAACGCCGACTTTGTGCCAGGTCTCACCGACCTACATCGATACCTCTCCTCGGTTCCGCACTCCGTGAAGAATGGGCTGCCATTCCCCAAGAAACCTTCCAGCACCTGATTGAGAGTATGCCTGCGAGAGTGATCGCTGTCATCAAGACTAAGTGTGGGCCAACATCATATTGACTTCCAGCATTACTGATGGAGGGTTCCGCGAACTTGCACGTCATTTTCAGCCACGTAGTGTACTTTTGATCACGTAGTGTACAAAGTGAACAGTGATGATCAAAAGTTTAAGAACCGGCCTATATACTGGTCTTAAAATTCGATGCTATTTCCATGCAATCGCGAGAAAAACTGAAAATTAAGGGGACTAAAGGAATGATAGGTATTGAACCATTCGAAGCTTTAATAGCGGATATCTCAGAAACGGCTTATGTCACAAAACATCTATTTGAATTATATAGTGTATTTTAAAGAGATCTACATTATATTTATGGTATCTTTTCGCCTGTCGCATGTTCATTAGTTATACAGGTTTATACAAAATTCCTTCCAAATGAAGAGGTCTTTAAGGGCTACTTCCAGTAAATTCAAGATATACATTTTATTTCTCATGTAAGTATCTTTAATATGTGGTATTTTAATCAAAATTGTTAGAGTCATTTTCTAGAAAATTAAAAATTTCAAAAAATGTTCCATGTAAAGGGTAGTTTGGGGTGGGAGTTTCTCGAAAACCTTTGTGTCTTATATTTGGAAGCTAAGTTAAATACCAAGTTTTGCATTTTTCTTACTTTTTGTTTTTGAGTTATGCTGTTTACAGACACACACACACACAAACACACATACACACTGACTCACAAACACACATGACATATATTTCTGGTGAAATCTCGATATTGAACTTTTGGGGGAATGCAATACTTTCTCTACCTACTATGTACGTGGTAGAGAAAGTAGAAACGCTGTTTTAGGGTCATAAAACAGTGTTTCCTAAGGAGGTTAGAGGAAGCTAAAGCGATGCTCAAAATCGAGTCCCTTTATGCAGATTTTGAAATTTACTCTTTTGAAAGCAATGTGAGAAACATCTGATTGACAACAGCACTCCAAA
Source organism: Deroplatys truncata (assembly GCA_030765065.1). Lineage (NCBI taxonomy): Eukaryota > Metazoa > Arthropoda > Insecta > Mantodea > Mantidae > Deroplatys > Deroplatys truncata. The sequence goes on along the minus strand of CM060986.1, from coordinate 95,367,633 downwards.
AGATGTAGTGAAAACTTCAAAACAATAAAACAAATATCTAGAAAACTGCTGATGCCACCTAAGTTTATTTTAAATAAATTCTTTAAACACATCTACAAATATAGATCAGTAAGTTTTGTGTATGTCTTATGGTTTACCAGTTATGCAATATTATGTAAAATTTCCTCCCCATGAGTAGAACTACAGAATTGCCTAAAGATTTGTACTTCATTTCCTCACAATTTCTTAAAATAGATTTTATATGTCATGTAAATATTATGAATGTATGGAATTAAAAAAAAATATTAAGAGCTACATTAAAAAAATTAAAAAATTACTAAAAAGTTTAGTTTAAAGGCAGCTTGGGGTGGGGATTTTTTTAAAAAAATCTTCGTTACGCATCTTTGGAAAATTCTGAGCTTTAACATCAAGAATGGCATCTATTCAATTGGTGTTTGAGATGCACTGTTCACAGCCATACACACATACGTGGATGTTTTTCTAAAAATAATTCTTTTGTTTTAATTTAAGTGCCTCAAAACCTGTGTTTTCAATGAAATCTTGATATCGTATTCTTGGGTGTAGTACTATACTTCCTCTCGTATTAGGTAGGTGATATATAGAAGTAATAAGGCGCGGCTCAAACCCAAAGCCCAAGATAATAACTTGTCCATGGAGGCCTTCATTTTTACTTTCCCTCCCACGTGCATATTAGGTACAGCAGGTAAATTCCATTAAATAATCGACATTGAGATTTCATCGGAAATACATGTTTTGAAATCCCCTGAATCCAAAAGAAGCACTTTCAGAAAAAAACATCCTTGTGTACATATGTATGTGTGAACAGCATAACTCAAAAACGAACAGTTGGATAAATACCAAACCTGGTATTCGTTCAGTAACTTCTAAAGAAGAAAATCCTCCCGCCCCAGACAACCTTTTACATAGAAGAGTTTAGAAAATTCTTGATTTTCCAAGAAATTGACTATCAATTTTGATTAAAATACCATATATTACAGATATTTACATTACAAATGCAATGTATATCTTGATTTTTTGAGGATAGCCTGTGAAGTCCACTTCATCTGGAAGAAGTTTTGTATAATCTTGTATAACTGTAAACGTTAAGCGATAGACGAAAACGTACTACACAAGAAATGCAGATATCTTTAAAACACACAGTTTATTTCAAATGCGTTTTCTGAATTATCCCTTATTAATGGTTCAAATTGTTCATTACTTGTCATTCTCGTAAAGTCCTATCAATTCAGTTGTTTCTCGCGATTGCATGGAAACAGTATGTAATTTCAAGGTCGTGTGTGACATCCAGTTCTTAAACATTTGTCTATAACAATATGCAATTATTTCTGCAAAGGCTTATTTGGATTAAAATGTACCTACATAGTAGACAGGAAAATTAGCTTTAGTAAGAATAGTTTGTATATCCAATATTAAAGATAGAGGGTAGAGGAAATCATGCGAATGTATTACATATTTTATCACCATCATCATCATTACGGTTTAGGTAACAAAACTACGTGGTGTTGGTTTAAGCCATGCAGCTTGTTGCGACGAAAACGCCAACAGTTATCACTCGTATTTCCCTTTATTGGAGAGGAAAACTTCTATTCGGGATTAATTCGTTGTTCATTCTCTTGCTATTTATGATTGCAACAATGGCAATGATGACAATGATCACATTATTAGGCCAGATTAGAATATGCAAAGATGGTAATGTGGATACCGCAACAGGTTTTCTGTGTTCTTTAATTGGTTGAAACAAACCCTATGAATCGTGTACAGCGATATTTTCGCAGTGAATTTAACCTTGGCCGTCACGACGAAATAAGCATTATGAAATGGCGCAGACAGTTACGAGAAACTACATTTACAGGTGGAAAGCATACTAAACGAAATGTGTCTGAATGTGTCTGCGGAAAATGTGGAAAGAATTCGTACGATGTTCGTAAGAAGCCTGAAGAAGTCATTTCGTCAGCGCCAGTGCAGAACTTGCCATTATTCGGTCTACGGTTTACGCTGTAGTCCATAAGGGATTACCTTTAAAATTCAATTGCGCCAGGGTATGTATCTCCAGGAGAAACACAAACAGAAGATTTTCGCCGCAGAAGTTTTGGATTAAATTGAAGACAGTGCTTTTCTGGGTAAAATGTGTTTCTCTAATGAAGCAGCTTTCCTACAAATGGGAAAGCTAACAGACATAGTTGCCATATCTGGCGGTAGTGAAAATCCTCGTGAGATTTATGAGGTAGAAAGAGATACGCCAAAATTAAATGTGTGGTGTGCACTAATGAAAACTGTCTGTGAAATTTCATAATCCTTGCGAAAATCTCGTTGTACACTCATTACAAATTTTGTTTCAGTCAGTCCAAGTACACAGAAAAACCTTCTGCGGTGTGACCACGTCGCCATTTTGCACATTCTAATCTTAGCTAATAATGTGAACATTGTTGTCGTCAGTATTGCAATCATAAATGCAGGAGACCTAGTAATCATATGTCAAATGTTTTTATCTGGATCTGATACAACTAAAGTTATATAAGTTTGTAATGTTAATCGCAAGGCGGAACATCCTGTACATATTGTGACTTTGTCAACCTTTTCAAGCGTCAGTTCTCTAAGTTCTCAATGTCACTTCATTGTTTTTAAGTAGTTCAACTTCATTAGGAGTCACGCTGCAACTTCACTAATGTGAACTACGAGTATTTGAACTTCCCCGTCACCTCACTTTCCTTCTTGATGTAGAGGCGTAATGCAATACGCACAACGGCGACGTAGCCAATACTTCCCGACAATTCACTCACTGGGGAGTCGAACACAAGACTTCTTCAATCTCTGCTGCACAGCAGCACTCACTACACATCACAGTTATCATTACAAACTCACTTGTAGAACGCAGCTGATGTCGCATGAAGAAGATGGTTTTGTAGTATTGTTATATGCCCCACGTGTGGAAGCCAAGTTGAGAAACGTTTGTCGCTGCTACGTATGGAAAGTCAGTTTGAAGTAGTTGGTCTGTTACGTTATTTGCACCACGCTTGTGCGTCAATTTGAAGTAGTTTGTATTGAAGGAGTTGTATTATATTTCAACTGTTGGGGGGCCGGACTTGTAGTAGTTGCAACCGCACGTATGGTACCCAGTTTCCGGTAGCCTTTGCCCCAAATGTATTTTCAGGTGGCCTTTGCCCCAAGTTTAAAAAAATATTATTACTGTTTCTTTAAATATTATATATTTATGTTTTCCTCGCCTGCGCCAGTATTTATTAGAGACACGTTTCTCTTAGCTGGGCGTGATGCGACAAGAATGTAGGCGTGCACAGATTATAATTTTACTTCACTCCTTTTATTAATACTTGATACGATTAAATTAACACTTCACTGATATAAAAAGTGTGAGATTCTTTTTATTAATTAATTACACTTTTTAACACGTAAACGTACTTTTCGTCTCGCACGAATACATACTACATTTCTTGAGGAGACTTTTTGCGTCTGCTTAGTAACGCTTTCTGCAGGCAACTGACTTCTAGATTTGTAAATTTTGCTATATTTCAGTTTCTGATTGGCTAATTCTACTCCAATAGAATACCTTCATTTAACTAAAGCTGTTTCTTGTTGTTGATTGGCTATTTTATAAATTGTCACTAAAATTACATTATTGTTACTCCAAGAATCACAAGTAGTACTGTTAGACTTTCTTACTCAGTATTGACTCAAGGTTACCTCATTGTTACCTCATTGTTAGCAAATTTTAACTTATTATTCTCACAGCTGCTACATTATTAAATTGCGTAATGCATTCACATAACATTATTACACATGGATACAATAATACGAGATAAGCATATGCAATGACTGTTACATACATTTTACAAATTATTGCATACACATTGTTTCAAGGTGGGCTGTTATTGAATTTACATATTATATAATTAGACTGGAATTATTTAAGTGTTAAAAATACTGCCTCACGCACCAGAAACGCACTCTCTATTTCCTCACTAACTCGACTGACACTGCTCTAGCGACAACACTCGCTTATAATATAGCCAGTCTAATGTTCCACAGAACATTCTGGAACTATCTGGACATACATTCTGGAGGAGGAAAGGGAAAGAAACTACCAAAACATTCTGATTATCTGCCAATAATGCTTCTGATATTTACGCTGGGCGAGAACGCGACTTATCTTTGTTTATCTCTGACTGCCTGGGACCGACCTCCAGATAACTTTGGCCATTGCCGTTGGTTATAGCCGTGAGACGTTAGAAAATTAGAACGTTATATACAAGAGGGAAATACACACACATCTATGCAGTTTGCTGTAATATAAGCAGAAAGGCCGGAAGTTAACAATGAGTGATATTTTAGACTTCATCCGCATGACATGGCAGCGCTATTGAGCATAGCAGACAAAACGATGTCATGATACAACACGCACACAGTGTGTTCTATGGCATGTGAAATGTGTCGTATGAGACTGTGGAATCTCGGTTTCACAAATAATGCACTTATGCTTGTTGACTCGGTCACTCACAAAATGTGGCTTTGATCTTGAACATCCATCGATTTACCATTGATTGTTCCTTCTGCCACTCACATATCGTGACAGCAAACTGCAGATGAGCTTCGTAATTACGCTGTGTCAGAGCATGTTTTCGCTGAATATGGATGAAAACATCTTAGGGCACTGTCTAACAATCCTCTTAGCACGTTGAGTATGGCGTATTCTGTTCCTCTAAGTGTTGGAGTGACTTCCACAGTTTTGTCCCCTATGCACGGTAGTGCTGCTACGGCACGCGGATGAGGCTTGAAATGTCACTCGTCCACTTCCATCCTTTCCGCTTATTTTACAACAAACTGCTGAGAGATGTGTGCATTATCCTTTTATATATATATATATATATATATATATATATATATATATATATATATATATATATAAACGTTTTACTTTTATACATCTCAAATGGATCACCCTATATATTATGTATACTTAATTGTTCTAATAGTTTCATTCCTTATTCTATAATCATGTATATCCCCTTGCATTACTAGGGATAATATATATGCTGCTTGAATTTTGCTTTTGTCTTTGATTTGATCCGCCTTTCACAAGCATATAGCAACGAAGGGACGGAAATTGTTTTGTATAATTTCAATTTTATATGTTTCGTTTACTTTCAGACCTAAGGTTCCTTTTATAGTTCCACTTTACAGCCTGAAATTTAGACATTTTACGTTATATGTCTTCCTTTTCTCGATAAGTTATAATGTCAGATTCTGAATATTGGAAATGTAATATTTCTTCTATTAGTTTATTTAATGAGATTTTAGATCTAATTCTGCATTTAGGAATATATTTTATTACTTTGGCTTATGTATTGAAATTTTACAATTATTTATTTAGCCAATGGATATTTCAATCAAATCTTCTGAAAACTTTAGATTTTTCATTTTTTTCCAAAATTCATGCCTTGAATCAAGCTTGAAATGGATGCTGTAATTAAACCAAGTTGTTGAAATCTGATTTTCTGTTCCTACCACTGGGTTAAGATAGAGTCAGCTCTGTTCATTGAAGGACTGAGTTAAGCAGGAAGGTATTTAGGGATTGTGGCAATAGGTCTACGCTCGATGAGAGAATTTGAGGAACATCACTCAGTGTTTAGCACTCGATTGAGCAGGACCTAGGGATTGAGGAATTGCCCCCTCATTAGCATGTATATAGAAGGACGGACCTCCAAGAGAAGTGACCCCAGCACCAGTTGGTGACGACGCGGGTCAAAGGCGACATTGTGGGCTTGAGCAAAATCAATGGCATCACCCCCATCAGCCCCTAACTCTCCTGGGGGAGAGGGTTGGGAACGTTTTGGCACCAGCGTTCCGCATCAAACCTGCACTGCCTAATCTCACATTTTCTATCTCACATTTTTTCTCTTTTCAAGTGATTTACAAAACTGCTTCATCATTATACCGATCTCTTGAAAGAAATTATTTACTCTTTTTGCTCAGAAACTATTGGTCTTCGCATTCATTCAGACATTGGGCTCATGGCCTATACTGAGTCATGAAGTCATCAGTCCAACTGCGAGGTCTGTCAATATTCTCATGTCCTTATACTTGGTAATTGAAGAGCTTCTTTGGAAATACACAATCTGTCGTTCGTTTTTTAGTGATTTAATCATCTTCAAAACTATAAATACCATACAGAAGTATTTAGTATGGTCAGCCTACCACATAGGTATCTAGAAGCGGAGAAAGTACCATGCGTTTCATTTATAGCCGGACCATACATCGCGTATATACGTAGTTCGCTTTCACTGTAGTGACCTCGGTAGGTTCCGCTAGTGCACTACGGTGAATGACCCGCTCAAGGCTGCGTTTATCAGCTGTATTATACTGCTTTCTGTTCAAGCTGTAAAGATTAGAGTTTGTTCATTGTGCACCTTAGAAGTGAAGGTTTATTAAACACATTTGTGTTGAGTGTAAATTACATTGCATTATCCCTATAAGTGCTGTAATGCCTACAGAAAAATTCACGCTTGAACAAAGAATTTCTATGTACGATTCATACGTAAAAACTGAATCGTGTAGATAGGTGCGCAAACAATTCCTAGAAAAATTTCCTGATATTTCAGTTCCAGATGGAGAAACCGGTTAAAAAGTTTAGGACACCGGGATCTCTAAACGCTAAACCTAAGATCCAAAAAAGAAATGCTCTAACCGAAGAAAAAATTGACGCAATTGGTGCAGCATTCAAACGTTCTCCCGAGAAGGTCTAAGAGGTGTTTCATAGCATGTGGGTGTTTCAAAAACCTCTGTTCGTAGAGCTGCTAATCCTTTAAAGCCTAGAAAGTGACTATTGTTCACCAAGCTCGTGACGACAAGGAAAGCCAGCAATACCTCAATGCAATTGGACACAATTTTATACACAAATTATAACAAGGCCAATAGTCCATACAGCGTATGCTACTATCATTGTTGAGTAAATAACGCGGAGTTTTAGAACGGAAAACCCCTAGTGTAATAGTGCGCTCGATCCACGCACTATATTATACTGCATCCAAATTTCGATATCAATATTTCAACGGAAATATATGCTTTGAGACCCATGAATCCAAAGAAAAAGATTTTTCACTATCTCTGCGATCGAGTGGTCAGTGCTCTGGCCTCACAACTCAGAGGTCTGGGTTTAATACCCGGTTGCGGCGGGTAATTTGTCTTTATTCAAAGTCATTCCCTGGCCCGCACAGAGTCCAGAGGTATGAATATGGAAGTTATTGTGAATGTGTTTAATAGTAGAAAACTAATAAAACCAGTGTTAAGAAAACCTGCAGTTCAGTGAGCAATAACAACATCAGTTATTTATGAAGTCAAAGCCCTCAATATGATCAAAGAAGTTAAAGGATGGATTTGCAAATAAAAAATTTAAAAATATATTTTTAGAAAAATTTCCATGTACGTGAGTGTCTGCGAGCAGCATAATTAAAAACGAAAATTTGTAGAAATATCAAGTTGGTATAAGTTCATTAACTTTCAAAGAAGGGACGTGACAATTTTCAGGAAACCAAAATACCTATACACGAAAAAGTTTCATATTCCATTTATTTTTTCAAAACGACCCTAACGATTTACCATAAAAAATAAAATAATTTGCTGGGGCTGCGAAGTCCTTTTAATGCAGAAAATAATTTGTATAATATTGTATTACTGGTAAACCATTAGATATGGATAACTTTAACGCACTCCAAGGTATCTTAGATTATATTCTGTGCCATCAGCCATTTCCGAGACGGTTAACGTTGGTTTGAATTTGTTAAAACTCTATTTTCTTAACGTGTTTTCCCTATTCAGTTTTTACTCGCAATATCATGGAAAGAGTATGGAATTTCAAGTCCAGTATGTAAGCAATAGTTTATAAACCTTTGTTTATCGCTATTCCCTTTGTACCCAAATATAGAAATGTGTAATTAAACTGTTTCCGTGAAAGTTTATCTCCATTAACTTGTAGTAGTTATTTCTGTTAGATCCACGTATGGAAAGCCGATTTGAAGTAGGAGTTGTATTATATTTCAACTGTTGGGGAGCCGAACTTGTAGCAGTTGCAACCCACGTATGGTACCCGGTTTCCGGTAGCCTTCACCCCAAATGTACTTTCAGGTGGCCTTTGCCCGAAGTTTAAAAATAATAGCTTTGTAGTTTGACTTTCTTTAGATATTTAATATTTATGTTTGCCTCGGCTGCGTCAGTATTTATTTTAGAGACTTAGATATCTTGGCAGAGTTGTGGTGCAACAAGAATGTAGGCTTACACAGATTATAATTTTACTTCACTCCTTTTATTAATCCTTGACACAAAAAAAATAGCACTTCACTGATATCGAGAACTGTGAGATTCTTTTATTTAATACTTGCACTTTTTAACACGTATACTATTTTCGTCTCACACGAATACGTAATTAATTTCTCGAGGACACATCTCGCGTCTGGTTATGAGCACTGTCTAGAAGGAACTGAACTGTTTTTCACCGCCTAAATTTGTATATTTCTTTATTTCAAGTCTCTGATTGGCTAATCCTACTCCAATAGAATGCCTTCATTTAACTAAAGATTTTTCTGGTTTTTGATACGCTATTTTTTTAAACTGTCTCAAAATTTACATTATTGCTGCTCTAATAATGACTAGTAGCATTTAAACTTCCCTACTCATTATTGCCTCAAGATTACCTCATTGTTAGCAACTTTAAACCTATTTTTCTCACAGCTCCTACATTATTAAATTACGTAATGCATTCACATAACATTATTGAACACGTTTACAATAATATAAGCATATGCAATGACTGTTACATACATTTTACAAATTATTACATACACATATTGCTTCATTTAACTGTTAAATACTGCCTCAAAATTGAATTAGATAAAAGAATAAGCAGAAATAGTTTGTGTACGCTTTATAAAAATAATCGATATTGGTTAAAAAAAAGATCATGTTAATATAACATAGGAAATTTTTTTCAGGGACCTCAAAATGTATTTTTTTAAACTCTTGTTACAGATTTTTCTTTTTAAATTTAGTAGCCTCTATGTATCTATAAGAGAAGCTGTTTTGCCGCGCTCATTACGTTAGCGGTGAAATTTCCTATCTAAACCTAGCTGATGACTGTTCTGTTGCCAGGTTTAAGCTGCTCTTAAGAAACATCGGAATAAAATATTATATGGTGCAGTCACGCAAAATTCTTTGTCCATTATAAATTCATATATGTACCTTAGCATTCATTAAAAATTAATTCTTCTATCAGGTTTTGTTTTCACGATGAAAAGATTTGAAACTAATTCATAACACTTGGTTATATGTACACCATTTTGTGGATACATATTTGGTGAAATGTGCACAGTGAGTGAACCAGCAAACCTTTCCTAGATTATTTTATAAACCACTTACCACCCCTATACCGAAATATGCCAGTGTACGTAGTGCATAATCACGTAATATCCTTTGTTTTCTCTCTAATTTTCTTGTGTTACTCAGATGTACATCTTTCCCCTTCCCCCCTGCATAATCCTAGACAGTTGATTGGCACTGCTTACGTCATCCCAAAGGATGAGCGAAGCATAACACTGCTAATGAGCTGCCTATGTTCTTGTTAGCTGAATACCGTTAAGTTAATAATAAATATGACAATATTAACAAGGCTGACGATAATAGTCAATTTGTCTAACGACGCCTTTTGACTACTGGGACAACATCAGCATCATTATGCAATAATAATAAGAAGAAGAAGAAAAAGAAAAAGATGAAATCCTAGGTGAAATGTTTCTATTCTCGCACCAGGCAATAAACTAGAGTGACAGAGAAAAACTCTTATCCAGATGGCAGGACAGCTTTAATATCTTGAATCGGAATAGACTAGGCAGTCTAATCCTTTTTATAATTAAAAGAATTAACATAAGCTCTGATGTTAGCTTCATTATAAAATAAGCAAGCAAATCCAAGCGCAATATGGGATGTGAGTATAAGCCAACCAATTCAACTTATTTTATGGCCTAATCTTTGTTTAATGATAATAAGATGAAGAAGAAGAATTGCCTGTTATTATTTTTGTTCTATATAAGTTGTTAGCACCAACTTAATTCCTCAAACTGAAAACTACACGGAAGTAATAGCTCGTCAGCAATTGTTCAATAATGGCAATAATTTTAGATCTAATTTACATATGTACTTCACAAGTAAACTTTGACATAAATCTTAGGGCTGCTGTGTATTTCAGGTAACTCATTTCCGTCCCACCCACCCTATACAAGATCAACTCTCTAATCATCTTACACTGGGCTAGTCATTTCTACTTGTTTGCACGAATCAGATTGGAATTTGAGACTTTATTTCTGACCTCACCTTCTTTCACGTCGAGTATAAAGTCACTCATTTGTTCATGTATGCTTGTTTGGTTTGGTTTGTTTTTAAGTCAATCACGGAGAAACCTAAGGGCTGGGTGGACTATATATAGCTAGATAAACGAAAAAATAAACCAATACTATGAATGAAACAATACTATCACAGGAGTGTGCCCCCTTTCTGATCCCAATGATAATAAATCTGACAGGGAAAGGAGAAACGTTGCATACAAGAAGAGCGTACGTACAGTGCCGTAACGCTGCTGTTTCGTAATATTTTTGTCGAAGTTGAATGAATAAGTGAAAATCATGAGTCGTGAGCCAAACATTTTTCATTTTATATAAAAAAGAAAGCAAACAATTTCACAAAAGATAATCTTATATTTATTGGTTTGAATATAAAATAAATTCTGATTATTTTCTATGACATAGAATAATCTCTGTGATCAATAGACTATGCATTCGAAAAAGTTTTACCGAAAATGCATCGGAAGAACATACTGTTTTAACAGCTGCAATTTCAGAGCGAATTTGATTTTTTGATTGCACGCTATCTTTGTTTCTCGAACCTCTTTTTTTTCGTATCAACATGCACACTGCTTTAGTTTATATGTTAACTCTGCTGCCACTATTGCACTAAATCCCTTCTGTCTCATTTTCCCACTGTTTCTGCCTCACTCTTTCAGTCTCTCTTCTTCTTGTACTCCCTACCTTATTCTCCTTCTCTCTTTCAAGATTTCCTTCCCCTAAACGACATCCCCTTCCCTCCATGATAGCTTTCGCTCCTCTCTGTGAAGATTACATGCCATGACATGTTTTTAAAAACTGGTAACTTTTTTAGACTGTTAATAAAAATTAAACCATAAGTAAAACATAAACAATTTCGATTGCAATCGGAACTTTGCAGTTTTTTTTGTGGTCACTGGTTTAGGGACACGAATAATGGATACGATATGTTCATATTGAATCAAACGAGACCACCAGTTGCTGCTAAACACGCTTTATTTGTCACTTAGGTGTTCAGCATAGCATAAAATTTCCCTTGAGACAATTTTTACACACAGAACAGAACTCAACTGATCTGTGGAATCGAATCACAACTGAACTGCTGAGTCAATAACAATTGAACAGCACTCGGCATTGTCTTTGACTTATTGACGGAACTTAACTTCTTAACTAACGAACTGATCTAAATCACTCGGCAGAGCAGCTCTTTATGTAGACCTGGCATACAAAGCGAAATTTTCTAGAAGAAGAGCCTACTCGAAACGACCCGAGGCAATCCTCTGGTGCGGGAAAGCTGCACATAATGGGCTATTGTTATGCATGGCTATTGTATTGAAGGGGACCTATCAACACTCCCACCCGCGGCCAGGCAGACGAACCTGTAGGTGCTCGCTCCGCCGGGCCGTAGGTAGCTTCACACGCGCGGTCACAGCATAAGTTCTCAAGTATTTATGGTATTGAAATTTTGTAAATAAAAATGTCTTCAGCTGCTTTTACTTCATAGAATTTATATACAAAAATCTTTCTAATCAGCGAGGTATTTGGATTTTTTGATATGGCATCTCGATAGAACCCCCATTCTTTGGACAAAGAAATTAAGATATCATGTAGATAATTTTCTAAGTAAGACCTATGGTTCGCATTATAACAAGTTTAATAATCAGTTTACTCGTTCTTGCGTGAAAATTTAAAAACAAACACACACCAAATAAAGAAACTAAAATGTGATTTTTAATTTCGTGCTAGTGCATTATACGGTGGTATTAGTTTTTCACAAAAATTGAAAATTAGGGAAATATTGCTTACATTTTTATGTTTGCTACACCCTACGTATTATAGCTAACAGCAATTGTTGTACACCACCCAAAAATTCCATACCGAGATTTCATGGAAAATTTGAAATCCTTTTGAGATTTTTGAGCAAAATGTCCGCCTACAGCGCGCGTGCACGTGTTTGTCGATCTGCCTGTCTACCTTTTGTCTGTGTCCAAATAACTAAAAAACGAAGATTCGGTAAAATACCCAAACTTGGTATTTAAGTTTAGTATCTTCAAAGAATGGGACAAGAATATTTTCCAGATAATTCCCACACCCCATGCGATGCTGTGTTGTTTATTTTTCTACAAACGGCTCTAACTAGGGTGATTGTGTATACATATAATTAGTATTATTTTTATACATGATGTCCCATTTAAGTTGAGGTTGTACAGTATCTCCAAAACTAAGCTTTGTAGAAAGAAATGTCTTTAATAAATGTTGCTTGATATTGTTGGGGAAAGTAAATGCCTTTAGTAGTGTTTTATTTGGAGGATATTGTGATGCAGAGTTTAAAGTCAATTTAATTTCACCCTAATTGTATTCTCATTTTAAAAAAAATTGATGTTTGAAAACATTGACTGATACTGCATTTAAACGCAAACTTTATAACTGCCTAGTTGTTCACCCGTTCTATAACGTAGATGAATTTTTCGAATTTAAAACTGTGTTTTTAATGTCTCTAACCCTACCTATTTGGTAGTGAAGATATTGCATTCCGCCCAACTCGAAACCAAAATATATATGTTTTGAGTCCTCTGAATCCAGGAAAAGCATTTTCAGAAAAAGGTGTGTGTGTGCGCCTTTGAATAGCATAGCTCAAAAACGAAAAATTGGATAAATACCAAACTTGGTATTTAGGTTCATACTTTCCAAGGATGCGACATGAATGTTTTAAATAAAGTCCTCCATTTCAAACTAGCCTTTAAATGGAATATTTTTCGAACTTTCTGTTTTATAAAAAACGAATCTAACGATTTTCATTAAAATACCATATATTACTGTTATTTACATGGTAAATTAGAATAGCCTGTGAGGTCATATTCTTTCGGAAGGAATTTTGTGTAATTGATAAGCATTAAGTAATAGACGAAAGCGTACTACACAGAAATGTAGATCTCTTTAAAGACAAAATTTATTCCAAAACAGTTTTTTTAGCACCAGCGATTTCCGATATATCCATTACTAATGGTTCGAATTGTTCAATACTTAGTCATTATTGCCAAGGCCTGTTAATTTTAGGTTGATTCTCGCGATTGAATGGAAAGAGTATGGAATTTTAAGGCCAGCATATTGTCGTATGCCTCACTTAATAGTATTATTTAACTTCAGAGGAGAGCTACTCGCTTATGAGAGGGATCGTTAATCAAACAAAGAACGTTAATTTAAGAGGCAACGACGAGGGACGCAGCTAAGTTATCTCTCTAAATAATTAATACACCAACACAATTTCTGGCTGAAGGGAGAGGAAAGGAACTCTATTATACCATAATTAAAAGTTAAAAGGCGTGGATGGCACACAATTTATTGGATGAAGTTAGTTACATACCTTTGCCCATTGCCTGCCGACGAGGACATCGTGTGTTAGCAGTTGCCCGACTCTCTTACCCGAAGCCTACTCACAGAATGAAGCTACGCCAAGTTGGCGTCAGTAACGCCATATCCCCCCCCAATGACACACTGCTTCCCCTGAATCGCCCCTACTCACAGATAAACTGCCACGCTTCGGCGTCCAGAGAGCGTATTACCATTAATATAATCTGTGCACATGCCACAATATAGCATCTAGTTCTTAAACGTTTGACTATCGCTATTCTCTTTGTGTTTATAAGAAATGTGTGATGTAGCTATTTCCGAAAGAGTTTATCTCTATTAAAATTAAGAAGATAGGAAAATAAACTTTCATAAGAATAATTTGTGTGCCCACTAATAAGCAATAGAAGGTGGAGAAAGTCATATGAATGTAACAAATCAGACTTTTATAATCTAAGTTATTTACTTTCTCTGTCGCAAGTTGCAAGTCAATCTTGATCACATTAAATATATAATGAATATTATATTTACTTTTAATTGCAAGAGAAAGTCGTGTGAGTTTTTGACTATGCATATAGATGCACAATATAAAATCCGTTGGATAAATGCCAAAATCCTGGATATAATAACAAAAAGGAAAAATGCATTCGAAGGGTATTTAAGTTCCAAAAAAAATGATTATCAAGTACATAATAAACTGAAAAGACAAGTCAAAGAAGAAGTCAGGAAAAAAAATAAAGAAATGTGGAATAGGGTGTGTGAAGAAATTGAACATACTGTGAGTACACAAAGTCAGCCCAAGCATGGAGGAAAATTAAAAATTTGAGAAATAATAATAATAGGACAAAGAGTTTAAATTTAGTGGCAATGAAAGCTTAAAACGAAGCATTTTGAGATGCTTTTAATAGAGTCGAGAAAAGAATTTATGGAATTTAGCTTAAAAGACAATGGAAAGCGCAATTTAATGGAACCTGTAAGAGAAGATGAAGTACGAAATGTTTTGAGAATAACAATTTTTGGAAAAGCCGCGGGCCATGAGTTATAACAGTGGAGCTAATTAAATATGGAGGTCCATGCTTTATACGAATTTTAACTAGAGATATAATCAAATTATTAAATATATATCATATATTAGTGAAATATACAAAAATAAAAGGAATAACAGAGATCGAACAAACTATGGAGGGATTAGTGTTATGACAACAATTAGTAGAACTTTAAGCACAAGTATTAAAATTATATTGGAAGAAATAATACGAAATAAAATATCGGAAGAACAGGCAGGCTTTACAACAGGCAAACCATGCTTGAATAATATATTTTTCATTATATAGAAAAAATGTTGGCTAAGGGGAACGAAGTGCATGAGGTATTTATTGATCTCGAAAAAGCATATGACTCTGTGCCTATAAATAGGCTATGGGTAGCAATGGACAATTTTGGAATACCTAAACCCCTGATACATCTTAAAAAAATAATATATGAATGTAAGGCAAGTATTAAGGCTGGAAATCGGGTATAACCAGAATTTCCCATAACAAAAGGATTAAGACAAGGATGTGGGCTGACACTAACATTGTGTAAGATATTTATAGAAGAGGTATTCACATAGTGGAGTAAGTCATGTAGTGGAATGGGACTAAACATAAATGGCCGTTTACTGCACGATTTACTATTTGCTGATAACCAGATTATAATAGGACAAGACACATGATATAGAATATATGAGCAATAAAATAGACGCATTTTAAGTAGGAGGGTTAAAAATAAACGTCATTACAACAGAATATGTGGTAATTGGAAGAGTTTCGGAAGATTTACAAATAAATGATATGGTAATTAAATGTATAGAATAATATAAGTGTCTAGGACCTATAATAGATAAATCTGGCAGTTGTGAAAAACATGTTACTAGAAGAATAAGTTGTGCAAGGAAGGCGATTAGATACCTGAATAGTCTTTTATGGAATAGGAATTTGACCTGAAATACCAAACAACATATTTTACAAGTATACTTACATATAGGTCCGAAAGTTGGAGATTAAAGAGAAGCATTCAGAAAAGAATTTCAGCGACAGAAATGGACGGACCTCGAAGAGATATGAGAGTATCCGATTGCAACATGTTAGGAACACATACATAAGACAAGAAATGGATGCACAAGAAACTGTTTTAGACATAATATCAAAAGGAGTGCTACAATGGTATGCGCATGTACAAACAGCACAAAAGAAAATCTTCGGCGGATTTTGTATCGTTTTCTGGGGTCTTTTGAGACGTGTCCTTCAGCTTACTTATCGCAGAGCGTGGTGGCTTGATAACACAGCAATGAGGGAGAAAAGATGGGAGGTTGATGCCTTTGCTATTTCTGGTGTTACTGAAACCAAAACATGTTTATTGTTTCAGAAACAGTCATGGCGTATACTACCGAAATTACTCGTGGACATATCATGGATATGTGGGAAGCTGGTCGCACTGTTACAGCAATTGAAGCGGCAGTGCATAAAAGTATTTTTATAGTATATTACTGGATAAAAAGATTTTTGGAAAGTGGGGAAGACGGTCTACATACTCGTCAGAAAGTGGGCACTCCCGTAAAACATCCGTAGATGATGATGTTCGTTTAGGAAATGCAAATTACTGTTTTGTTATAACTTACTGATAGTGTTTAAGAACTAGAGATAAATGTGTATATGTATATGGTTTACCGAATATGACATACATGTTATGGAAATAAAATTGGATTGTATTTTTGTCTATAATCTTGTTGTATTCCTATGATCAGCAATATGTTAGTAAAGGTATAGTAACCAATTGTAGTTTGAATTAAAGGAAAACTGCTGCTTTATTTATTTATTGTTTAGTTATGTTTGTTCTATGCAGCAACAAGCATTGGTACCACTGTAAGAGTGCAGTTCTGTTTATCTTTTGTTATAAAGTATTGCTATGTATTTAATGAATACCATTCAAGCTTTAATTTAAAAATCTTCTTACACTGCACACTGTACATTTCGCTAACCTAAGTGCTTATCAAGTTTTCCCCTTAGCTTTTAACCCTTTCAAAGTCGTGTCGCGCACTAACCGATAAGGTATGTGCTACCAATCATGATAAGAGGTCTATATGACAAACTAAACGCACTCTCTCTACCTTTCTCTTATGGCCAATTCGATCGCGAGCGTAAACATATATTTCGTTTCTACGCCATTTTGTAACATTTGTTGTTATTTAGCAGAACGAATGGCGCACCCTTGCGCCGTGGCCTAAAGCAAACAATGAAATGGCCATGGTTTCGCAAGGCCACGTACAACGATAAAGTATGTGACGTAGACGCGAGGTGCAGTAGGATTTTCTTTGGCGCTTTTGTACATCGGATGTCGGAAGAACGGTGGCCTAAACGAGTCTTGAATTGGAAGCTGCAAAGTAGAGAAACGCACGGAAGAGCAAGAAGAACATGTTATGGGGGAATATATGGTGACATGATGAAGAGGGGTATGGAAGAGGAGCAGTGGGATGATAGGAATCTCTGGAAAGCGAGAATTGAGAGGGAACTGCTGTAAAGTGGAAAACTTGTAAATAAAATAAAAAATATAGAAGCACACGTACAACATTTCCAATAGTTTGACTATCACAAATGCTACACTATTTTACGTACACTGTTTGAGATTTTTTTATAATAACACGCATTTCTTCCTAAACTTACCTTTGAAGTTATATAAAACCGCAAGGAAAATTCCTTTTGGTTTTTTTTTCTCCACTCTTAATGATGGCAAAGGCTTCCTTTGATTTCTGTGCTCTTTTGTGATATTATTTTTATAAACGTTGGACGCGATCCAGTAGTTCCCTTTAACATCGTTAGGAGCACCTGGCTCGAATTTCATCCCCGCGCATCGTTTACTAAAAGGAAAATTTTTCTTCTGCCTACACATGCCCACTCATTATTTTCCCATAAAGGGTTCGTATTTAATAACCATGGGAATCTTTGAAATAGTTTTCTGTGCCTATATAGTTATTGAAATCAGTATTAAATTGCATTAAATCAAACGTGCTGTTTCCGCATTTCAGTTTCTGCAGTATTGTTTTGATGGTATCCAGTATGAGTTTAAAATACACTTTAGATTATTGCTGCAGCTTATGGTTTTAAAGCAAAAAGTTGTGATACCAGAAAAGCTCTGCAACTTGCTTCATCAAATAATCTATTTTTAATTTAATTTTGTATTTATTTTATTAGACAATTCTTCAAACCTTAGAGAATCTCCCTAAAAAGTTTAAAATATCTATATTTTTAGACATACTGAAAGCACTGATGAACAGAAGCTATTAAATACAAACAGATGCTTAAGGAAGCTAATTTTTGCTGCTAATCAACTTATTATTCTGAATCTTCGTGCTTAATTCAATTTTTTAAGTTTAATCTGTAGCTAAAATTAAGATCGCAGAAACGTTTAAACATTAACAGTAAAACATTTGATGAATTACATTCGTAAGATATTGCTTAATCCCTGGATTTGCAAAAATTGTCTCATTATAGAGATAGAAATTGTCTCACTTTGTTATAGATACAAGAGGAAAGAGATAGGCAAATTAAAAGATCGATGACTAAGTGCTGGATTTGAAACTCCTCTCTTTGCAAGACATCACAAAAAACAAATAAATGATGACCGAACATTTAAAAAGTATACAAAAGTATATAAAATTTAAACCAGCAATAATGCATATGTTGGAAATAGTTAATACCGCAAAAAATGTATTTAAAAATGAAGAGGATTTCATAGACTATTCGCATAAAATTGAAGATATAAATGCAAATATTAAAGTATATGCCATGTTATTCAAAATTGTTGTACCTTGTGCTCATCGTATATGAGTTATTTCACAACTTCAAAATAATTTCACTATATTCCGTTAGGCGGCATTGCTTTTATGCGGGATTTTTCATTATTCTCCGCGCTTGGGGGGGTCGGTTGTTTTTGGAGCTTCAGACAGGTTGCTGGTGACCGTAGTCGAAGAATTCGTTTCCACCAGTGCTAAGGAATACATCTCTGTTTCGTGAGTGCTTAGAATGGCTTGGTAAACCGTTAATTTCGTATTTTGCAGAGGGTTCTTCTGACCGAAGTTTTCATATGGATTCGTCGTTGCTGTATTTGATAAGCCTGACGTTTGCTATAAAATGCAATTATTTCGTGGAACCATAGACCGAATTTATATCGGCTAACATTTATAATTGTCACGCTGCGCTGTTGGCCTGGTTGCTTGAGCACTTTATATGTAGTTTGTGAGTTCCTTTGTCAGTTTTAAGCAATTTTAATTGTTTTACATTTTTATTTTGATCAGCTTTATGTGAATTGTTATGTTGTTCGGAGTTTGCTATTGTTAGTTGTCTAGCCGCTTATCAAAATTGTTACTTTCTCCAGAGTTTAAGTAAATTGTTAATCTTAATTTTAATTGTTAATTGTTGAGGTGTCTAAGTTTCATTTTGGTTTATTTTATGGGCTACTTGTTTACGACATCACGGAAATTCATTAAGGTTGTGTTGATTATTTAATGACCAGGCTAGCGTGAGTTGAGGAGCTTAGTACACACAGTTAAACGGGACAAACTTGTATGCATTTATGTTAAGATAAATCATTATCTTCACTCCTGCAATAACTAAACTCACATAATAATGTACGGTATTCCCAAGATTATGGGACCGATAATTTTAGTATTCATGTTACATGTAACACTGTATATTATTTTGTGTGAAATGTTCTGTGAAATAAACCCAGTAATAACACTTTACTTGTTTTCAGTAACTGCTTGGGAGGAGGCATTCCTGGTATCGATCTTGCCGTCAACAAATAGTCGAACGCTTCCTAGTAGTCTTTTGGCAGCTCCATTTACATAACGTGATTACAAGAAACGTTAGAGGTACAAACTGTTTTCGAGTAAGTAATAAATAAAGAAAAAATTACATGTCAACGGTGGTGCTTGGTAAGAGGATATTTATTGAAGGTTTTCTTGTCGTAAATTTGTAAGATGCCTTTTTAATACCAAGTCTGCTATTGGTGTTGGTTAGAACGTAATAAATAAATGCATATATGAATATATATATATATATATATATATATATATATATTGTTACATACTGGGGTTAGGGCCGAAAGGTTTCCAGCTAAATTTTAATTACAGCAGCATGAAAATTTGGAGACATAGCTGCAGCGACAGAGCGAGGACCAGAACTTTGAACATCACATTCCAGTGCAGGTGTGGGATATTTATAACAAAATACACCGAATTCACATTAATCACATTAACTGTGGTTTATACAATAAAAACACGGTGCCCCTACATCGCGCACAAAAGAGAAAAAAGAAAGACAATGAGGGGAATGCTACACACATGAGGCTACATTCACACTCTTTACATACAACCGCATTTACTCGACTCTCAAACCAAAGTTAACACAATACAAAGAAAAGTAGCGCTAACGTATTTCCGCTCTGCAACCCTCGCTAGGCCTGCTAGCTTGGGCTGGAGCGTCATACCACACGAACTTCAAAACCCAAAGCCGAAAGAATTACCCCAACAATGCTGTCGCCGATACGACGCAATAATGGCATGACAATAGCTACTAATTACCTAATATGCCAGAATCTATATTGACGTATCTTATATCAATATACCATTTTCAACGTTTTATTGAAAACGATAACTTAAACTGATTTGAACAGAACTGAATTTAATTTGTTTTGAAATAGCTATTCAAGCAGACCGTTTTATTAAAAACCTTTGTGTTTAGCGAACCTTAAAACATATGTTTTCGGATAAATCTCGATATTTCCTTTTCCTACCACAGGTATGTATCAAAAGCAGAAAGTTGGCACAATTGGTATCAGAAGCCTGAACATATTTGCAAACTTTGCAGTCTTTACTTCAGTGGTTCGACATTTAAAAATTCCACTACACTGATACATTAACTATTAGTTTATTTTATCTCGTAAACATTCCCTTTGCGCTGGATGCCATGCAAACATTCTTCGAAGTTTAATCATCGAACGCATCGAAATAGAGCTACAGTCATGCAATTTAATATATTAAAATTCTCTCCCTGAAATGGGTTTATCAGTTTGGGGAACACATCATAATAAGGCGAAGTCACGATCGAACTATTAAGTCGAGAGAGTTAGGTCCGGCAATTATTCTAATCGGACATGTCCACCCACACGCTTCTATGTAGTGCTATGTTATCGTGGAGAAGCAGCAACATATTTCTTTTAAAGATACTCCATTAAAACGAGATAAACCTGTGATTTATATACAACACTTTCATTGACTTCGAGCGAGGTGGCGTCGCGGTAACTGTGCGACTCGCATGTGGGAGGTCGCGTGTTCAGACCCGGCCGACAAACAAAACGGAAGGTTTTTTCGTAGTTTTCTCGGACACTAGAATAATGCTGGATTGAATAATTTGATCCACGAATTTGCATACCATCCCTTTCATCACTTCATGTAATTTCGTTCTTTTTCACCGCCATTCCAGGCATTGGGCTGATCACCCATCCTGGATATGCTATGATCCAGAGTTTGCTTGCTCCTTGATAGGCTACTGACCCAAAGCATTGGTTTGTAAGTTATTGGGGGTATAAGTCCTACACAGAGGAGGTAATCTTTCATGGGTTCCCTCTTCTCAAGTTATCATCTGTCCTCTTCCAAAAAAATTGGCAACAATGAGCTCTATAGTGAGTCCATAGATAAGTTAGATTACCCAAGACATTGACTGCCTTATATAGTAGTCCAGGAAGCAAAACGAAACCTTCCCCTGAAGCCTTTCCCCAAAAAAGTTTAGAATTAGGCCCATGTGGGTGTGTATGTGCGTGTATTTTGAGCATACTTGGAGCAAATTTTCGTTAGTATTTAATTTCAGCATCCTCCTAAGATTTTCGTGCTTTATGAAAAAAGAAAAAAAAAAGGACTTCTTGTTTCTACTTTCTCAACAATGGCTTTAGACGATCTTCATTAAAATACTCGATTGTAGTTAATATATTTTCGTTGCTATTAAAAAGTAAATTTTCTATGAATAAATCGCCTTGAAGTCCACTTCACTCTTCTGAATGTAGTAAAATTTATTATAGTTTGTAAACCATAAAAATAAAGAAAAAGTACAACACAAACAATGTAGATCTCGTTAAGACATGCAATTTGTCGAATAAGATTTTGTAGCAATAACCTTCTTCCTTGTCATTAAAGTGCTAAGAAAACATTCATTTGTTTCTTGTAATTTCGCGGAAACAGTATGAAATTTCAAACCAGAATATTAAGACTCACTTTTTAAAGATTTAAATATCGATTCAGCCGCCTAAATACCCTTTCTACATACAACAAAATATGTAATGAAAAAATTCTATAAACGCGTATCACAGTTATCATGAAGTAAGCAGATAGAAAAATAAGCTTTTGTATGAATAGTTTGTGGAAGAATGGATAGAGTAAGGCATGTGAATGTGTAGCATTCTCTCAGTATAGAATGTGGCGTCCTATTCGATAAACAATTCTGTATAGAATGTGCAGCGGAGTGGAATACCTCGCGCATTGCGACTTACGGGAGATCTGGCTGTCATACCCAGGAGGAAGGGATTAAGTGAAAGAACTACAGGGGACTAAAATAAATATATAAAATCTGTTTATTAATAAATAAAATCTGAATATATATAAAATCTGAATATACTATCCCGGCACCTAGGTTACTACACCTGGACATACATTCAAACTTTACATCTATTCTCACAAACACATTTACATTTTAGATTACATCAAATGTTTTCAGATAAAATAACTATAAATTACACAATATCTACAAAATAATATAATAATAAATAAAAATAAGTAAAAGAAAGAAAAATAGAAATTATTAGATTGGGGTAAAGCCGTAAAGAAATTAATTCCAATTTTAAATTCTATATTTATCTACACTTGCTGGAAACAAGCAAACTTAGCAACTGGTAACCAGCTACTATCTACTCGTATGTAACTGTATTCACTGGAAACCAGTGTAAATGTACTGGTAGCCGGCACAAAACCTTCTGCTAAACTACTAATCATTTTAATAAGGTTATTTATATTTTATTTAAAATTTTCCCTAATTAATTTCTTTTATGAGGTTAAAGTTATCTATTTATAACGTTCCATTGTTTCCATTGTAATTATTTAATTTATAGTAGTTCAATATATTATTTAATTCATTTATATGTTTATTTATACATTTGTGTTTATTTGTTTACCTTTTAACATTTTATTTAATCTCAATATTAATCTCTCTTTTAATTATATATATATAAATTTTTAAAATTTTATCACTATATATTAAACCTTTACCTATTTTAACCAAACACAAAACCTACTTACTTGTATCACTAAATATCTACTCACTTCACCCCACCACATTTCACTTCACTCACATCCTCCATTTTATTCTAACCCCAACTCAACCTTCAACTTACATAAAGTCAGGATTCTCCTCCAATTAATAACAATAACAAATTTACATTTCCGTGCATCTAACGTTACCATAACTGCATTCACTCTCCCTCCCAAACCACATTAAAGTACTGCTCCAATACCAACCTGCTAGCTCCTCCGTAACTGCAGGGAATTATAGGCCAAACAAGCCACAGAGATGTGCAGAAATCCCGAACAGTTCCAGGCTCGAAGACCTGTCCCATTACTGGACCTGCTCAGAGAGGCGATAAAGCAGCCCTCTAGTGTCCACGAGGAATATTCTTTCCTTTGAGGAAGCATCCGCTCCATTTTTCCGGCACCGCCGTACGCTACGAAACCAAGAAGCAGATCTGGAACATGAGAAGGGAAAGAAAGGGAAATTATGGAAAGTAAACCTGGTTGATGAGAAACCATCGACCAGGGAAAACCACGAAAAAAGTAAGAGTACACGGTCAATGGGAATTGAACGAGAGCTCCCGGATGCGAACCTCATGCATTCCGGTAGAGCCATATCCTTCAGCAACCATTCCCAATAGATGTTTCTTCAGTTATGGAAACAGATGTTTCCGATTTCAAGGTTCAAAAATGTTGTGTAGAGGCTGGTTGGAATTTAATATAACAAATAAAATGCCTCACTCTTCTTTTGAAGCTTAATACGAAGGAAAATAAACTTTTAGGTTGCCATTGAAACTCTGATTCCACGCAAGCTCTGGTAGTGCCCCAACGATGCGAATGCTTTCGTTTGTTTAACAATCTTATGAAACGAAATCTGCTGGGAATCGCTCTCTCTTATTGATGCCGACATTTTTTAGATAACTCGAGTAACGTATTATTTTAAAGCATCCGTTGAATAACAAAGGAATTACGGTCATTGACATTATTGATGAACTTATTCGTTAAAGTTTAGAATAATAAATTATTTTTACTTTTTCTACCACATAGTTAGAGAAAGTATTGTATTCCATCCAAAAATTCCTGCCGAGATTTCACCAGAAATATATGTTTACAGGTCCCTGAACCCTAAAAAAATAAAGAAAAAGGTATCTGTGTGTGAGTGTGTGTGTGTGTGTAAACAGCAAAACTAAAACTTGCAAAAATATCAAACTTGGTATTCAAGTTAAGTACCTTCCAAAGATGCATCACGAAGATGTTTTAGAAAATTCCCTCACCTCTGCTACACTTTATATGAAGTTTTTCTAAAATTTGGATTTTATAAAAACTGGCTCTACCGATGTTGTTTAAAATACCATAGCTTAAAGGTATATCCATGTAAACTAAATTACATATCCTGAATATCCTGGGAATACCCAACAAAGCCTCATTCTGAAGGGATATTGTATAATTTTGAATAACCAGTAAATCATAAAAGATAGACAAAAGCTTACTACAACAAGATGTAAATCCTTGTTAAACACACAATTTATTTCAAATAAGTTTTATTGTGGCATCTGCCATTTCCGAGGTATATGTTGTTATTGGTTTGAATTTTTCAAGTATTTGTCAATTTTGAAGTGCTGTTGCCATTCAGTTGCTTCTATTATAACAAAAATAGTTATTTAAATAAATTGTGTGATTTAAAGGCATCTTCATTCCTTGTGTAGTACGTTTTCTTTATTGCTTAACTATTTAAACAAGATTATAAAACATTCCCTCCGAATGAAGAGGATTTCCAAGACCATTGCCAGAAAATTCAAGATATACATTTTTTTGTCATGAAAGTATGATTAATAAATGGTATTTTAATCAAAATCTTTAGAGCCATTTTTTAGAAAACAAAAATTTGGAAACATTTTCCAGTAAAGGGTAGTTTTGGGGTGGGGGATTTTGGATCTTCTTGAAAATCTTCGTATTCCATCTTCAGAGGATACTATACCTAAATACCAAGTTTGGTATTTCTCCCACTTTTCCTTTTTGAGTAATGCTGTATAGACTCGCACACACACGGACCTTTTTCTAAAAGTGCTGCCTTTTTATTCAAGGGGACTCAAAATATGTATTTCTGGTAAAATTTCAGTGTCAAACTTTTGGGTGGAATGCAATAACTTCTCTACTTACTGTGTACGTGGTACATAAGCTAGGTAATAACAAGTTTATACGTTCTAGCGTTTTTCGACACCTTTCATTTTATAGTTTTATAATATTTATGAAAATCACACCGCTTTTTCAAGCTTTTAATTCACGGTGTTTTACAGTTATTTTATAGGTATTTAGCAGAACAGTTTTCCCTTTCTCTGCTGCATAATCACACATGTTAAATGGAAGAGGTCTTGCATTTCACCCAAAATTCGATGTCGAGATTTTACCAGAAATATACGTTTTTAGGCTCCATGAATTAAAAAAGCTATAAAGCAATTGTAGAAAAAGGTTCATGCGGTATATGCGTTCATGTAAGTGTGAACAGCATAATTGAAAAACGAAAAATCCTATATTTAAGTTCAGCATCATCCAAAGATCTGACACGAACTTTTCAGAGGAAATCTTGCCACACCAAACTACTCTTTACATTGAAAAACTTTCATTATTTTTTTCTATGTTCCTAAAGAAAGTTTAATAATGCCATAGCCGGGATTTGAACCACGGATCTCCCGGTTCAGATCCGTGGTTCAAATCCCGGCTATGGCATTGAATTTTTCAGTCATCTGATTTCTACCTTTCCAACCCTGTTCAACACACGGCTTGAGCGAAAGAACAATTAATTCCAAAGTTTAATAAATTTGATTGAAGTACCATGTTTAATACATTTTCTTTATAATAATCTGTATATCTTGTATTTTATACCAATAGCCGATTAAGTCCTCTTTTAAATGAATTTTGTATAAACTTGTATACTTGATAAACCATAAGACACAAACAAAATATTACTATTTTACTTTATTGTTATTATTATTATTATTATTATTATTATTATTATTATAATAGACGTTAGCCTGGTCTTGGCAAGTTTTTAATATAGAGTCAACTGAAGTACTTGAGATAGCAGGTTGCCACTAAAACTATCATTTCGAGTGAGATGCCTTAGTGGGTCTGGGAAACAACTGGAGTCAATTGGGGAATTCAATGTCCCACCCCCATGTTGTCACAGTAGCTCAATGGTTAGAGCAACCGCACGGAGAGCGGGAGAACTCTGTTCAAATCCTGGCTGTGGCGTTGACTTTTTCAGTTGTCTCTATATTAAAAATATTACTACATGAAAAATGCATATCTTGTTAAAAACACGGTTTGTGTCAAAAATTTTATCACAGGCTATTTCGGAGATACTTATTTACAATAATATTAAATTGGTACTTATTAATGTTTTTAAAATGCTAAGTTCAAAATGTTTTCTTTCTCGTAATGCCATGCAAAGAGTGTGGAATTTCAAAGCCAGCATACCCGCTGTTTAGTTTGTTTATGTTTTCTTTTCAGCAGTTTGACGGGCTAGTTAGGGCGGCATTATATCTATAGCCACATACATTTTACTGCAAAATAACCCAATTAGACTTTCCTTCCCTTTAAATACAAATTTCCGAAATATTTTAGCTTCTATTTCTACAGTTAACCAACCCAATTAAGGTCAGTCAGTTGTTTTAATTAAAAATTAATCCTCTTCAGGCTGACAAACTCTTGAAAAAAGAAATTTCGGCAAATTTTATTTTATTTCTTATTTAGCAGCTGGTTAAATAAAAATTAGGACGATACTGTTAATATTTGTTTCATTAATAATAAACACACATCTCGCTAGCCAGCAAATGTCGCCGAACTTTATTTTAGTTCTTTTTTCAACAGTTTTCCAGGGTAATTAGAAAGACCTTTACACTAATTTGATTAAAAATTTAACCCAAATAATGCTGGAAGCTGGATAATCCTTGAAAAACAGATTTCCCCAAATTTTATTTCAGTAGTTGGCTAATCTGCTTAATATGTTATCTTAGTTGTCTACTACCAAATGAACCCAAAAAAGTCTGGCATCTCCTTTAAACACATATCTCTGCAAAATGATACTTCAATTTGTTTTCACCAGTTGGTGAAGCCGAATAGACTTTTATATTTTTTACTAGAAAATTATACCAAATCAGGATGACCAAAAAATACCTAAACTTTATTTTAGTTCCCTTTACAGCAGTTGGTCAGCCTAATTATAAGGCGTATTTTTAAAGTAAATACCTTTTAAGTATTTTACAGCTGCAGCGCTGCAGTCGTGATAATGAGCATGCGCGCGATCACTTCCTCCATTTATTAGGAAGCCAGACGCAGTTGTAAGCGAGCGTCACGTTGTGTTTTCCTGTTGTTAGAGCGTTTCGAATATTCAAAACAACTGAAAGGACCCTCCGAATGTGAAGCCAGATCAGTGATTCGTTTTTTGAATACGAGAAATGTTGCGCTAGCAAACATTCATTGTCATTTGTGTGAGGTTTATGGAGAAACAATAATAAGTGACAATGCCTGGCCACACACAGCCAAACAAACTCAAGATTTGATCACATCATTTGATTGGGAACAATTTGACTACCCTTCTTACAGTTCGATTTGGTACCAAGCGATTGTCATCTTTTTTTTTTCATCTGAAGAAATTCCTTGGTAGGAAACATTTCAACTATGGTCATGTTGTGAAACAAGAAGTGCAGACTTGGTTTTCACTACAGGCACATCATTCTTTGACGAAGGCATATTAAAACTTGTTTCCCGTTACGACGATACATGAATAACGGTGGTGACTATGTGGGGAAGTAGTGTAAGGTCTGAGGTAATGAATGAAAATAAAGTATTTGGAAAATAATGTTATGTTATTTTTTATACAAATTGTCGCCATTTTCTTTAAAAACACGCCTTGTAGATTTAATTACTGTTTCGGACTGATACATATTAAGAATGCTTTGCACATTTCTGCTTACAAGCAAAATGATGGATAAATTGAGCATCTATAGTTAGTTTTAACCGAACTGTAAGCCGTATTTGGGAATACTGTATTGTAAACAACCCAATCAATGCGGAGACGAATTTTCTATTACATCCCTTAGGGAAGTAGGCAGCCATAGTTGGTTGTAGGGCGTGTGAAGAGGGATGATGAAGTAGAGGATCGTATTAAGCCTGGGATGCGTGAAGTCAGACAAACGACGCCGATTACCCCCCTTGGGACTTGCTGGTGGTTTCTGTTTCGACACTCCACGTACGTGACACCAGGCCCCGGATGCTTTGCGTGGACAGGGCATTTTAAAACAACACAGCTCCGTGATCAGCAACACGATGTCTTGGGGTTTTGCCTTTCAGCTGTTTCCTTGGGTAATACTGCTACTTGCGTTAGTACAACTTCTGTGTTCCGCGACAAGGCGTTGATAGCTGTCTAACCCAAGGGCCTGTAATGCCATACTTTCACTGCATACCTTCAAAATTCTATATAGAGATTTCACCAGAAATACACGTTTTGAGATACGCTGAATAAAAAAAGAATGTTTAGAAAAAGTCCTCAGTGTATGTGTACATGTATCTCGAAAGTATAAATTAAAAACAAAAATTCAGTAAACGCCAAACTTCCTATATAGGCTTATCATCTTCAAGGAATGCGGTACGAAGATTTTAAAGAAAATTCCTCCAACCCAAACTGTAAGGATTAGTTTAAAGTATTTACATCAATAATAAGACGTACATGTTGAATTTTCTGTAAATAGCTCGTGTAGTTATTGTCATTCTGAATGTGGCCCTCGTAGCCGTAGTCGCTGGAGTGTGTAGCTTCGGCGCTCCACCAAGCTGAGGGTCGCAGTTTCGACATGGTGTTTGTGTGTGTGTGTGTGTATGTGTGTGTGTGTAATTGCGGTAATAAGCGGTAACAGACAGCAATAAAACACAGTAATGATGAACTGAGTAATAACGGAAACTTTATAAAAAGGGTAAAACTAAAACCTTTTTTTTTAAAAATGGGTTTAGTGCGGGGGGTAAATTAAAAGTAGCGTCCGTTTCGCAATTGGTACAAACTACTAAATATTTTAATAGTTAATCTTTACCCAAGCCCTCAAACCTTACATTACTTTTCTACCAGTTATCGATGTTTTTCAAAACTTTGTCTTATCGTGCCATACGTGTTTTAGAAATCATTACAGACTTCGCCACAGTCCAGCTAGAAAACGTGTAGCTGTTTCTGGAGTTAAATTTCCGTATTAAAAATGATCTGTGATAATCTCCTAGGGCACATTTGCGCTACATGTATGAGACGTCTATTTTTGGCTGATATTACATTAACTTGTAGGTTCACATCTTGCAGCTACCCTGTAATAAAAGATCTGACTTAGGACCACTGGTTTGAATACCCTTTCTGAAACCAATGGCATCAATAACGTAGTTGCTTCTGCCGCGAATCTTAGACACAGAAAAATGCATCTAATAAACTTTATAATTGTTTTATGAACTGACGGCAAGCTTCTATTAGGAGCTACTAAAATTTATTCTACACCAGAATGAAAATTTAATTTACTGTGAAAAGTATATGAAAAGAAAGTTTAAGGTATATTCAATGGATTAAAAATGAGTTAGCCAAAATATTCAGTTGTTCTTATTTTATTGCATAACGCACCATACTTCAATAACATCCCTCGTATAATTTTGTAAAACTGGTAAACCATAAACAAAAGCTTGCTCCACACAACTGTTGAACTGTGTCAAACACACAATTTGTTCCAAATTACTAATTGTGTTTCCAGGCATTTTACTTCCTCTGTTGTGTACAGTAAGTAGGGAAAGTATAGCATTCCACCCAAAAATTCGATACTGAGATTTCATCGGAAGTACATGTTATTGAGGTCCCTGAATCTAAATAAAGCATTTTCGGAAACAAGTCCTGTGAATCTGTCTGTTCTATGAAACTCAAAAACGAAAAGTCGGATAAATGCAAAACCCGGTATTTGTGTTTACTATCTTCCAAGGATGCCACTTGAAGATTTTCAAGAAAATCCCCAACCCAGACTACCCTTTACTACCCTAACCTTTCGACACTCACTCGGCTCTCAAACCAAAGTGACGCTAACACAACACAAAGAAAGGTAACGTTAACCTATTCCCCCTCTCCAGGCCTCGCTAGATCCGCTAGCTTTAACTGGAGAGCGTCATGTCAAAACGAACTTCAAACCCAATGCCGAAAGAATCACCCCAACAATGCTGTCGCCAATACGACGCAATAATGTGTCTGGCATGACAATAGATACTAATTACCTAATACACCACATCATCTTGGCTTTATAACTGTTTAACAAATCAGGTCGTTGAATGAAATTGATGAGAAAACTATCAAAGAACCGGGTTCTCTTTTAATCAAAATTTTCTAAATATGCTTTTGAGGATACGGAAAATCCTGGAAAACCAGACAAGCCACTCCAGTTACGTTTTGAAGCTGTGATCTCCGTATTGGAAGATGGGGATTCTACAGAAGCAAAGCAGTAATAGTCCTTGAATGTAAAAGATTAAAATAAGTATCTATGAAAATATTTGAAGCAATAAACAAAAAAGTCAAAGTTTAATAACCACGAAATTTTTCAAATATTTTCATGTAGTGGTAGTGCACGAGATTGAACACGTCAGGCTATGTCATTTTAAGAACATACAGCGATCATAGAAATAACCATAATTTTGAAAACTCGAATCAAACTTGTAAGATTCCGCACTACAGTCGGGACTATAACGACGGAATTTCAGCTCTCCGTGCTTATGCTCTTTCAGCTTGAGATACCATGACGAGATACATGTGACGCAATTAAGCATATTGTATATTCAAAGCGCTTGAAACTTTGGAAAATGCCTTTGAGGTTGATATCTATATCTTAGATCGCATAGAAGGTTTACTGCGTTACTTGAATTAGAAGAGAGGTTTAATGCGTGAGCGGGTAGCTCAAGTAATAATAGCATTGTCACGGAAACAAGATCAGTGGTTCAGGGCACCGCATGTAT
Source organism: Deroplatys truncata (assembly GCA_030765065.1). Classification (NCBI taxonomy): domain Eukaryota; kingdom Metazoa; phylum Arthropoda; class Insecta; order Mantodea; family Mantidae; genus Deroplatys; species Deroplatys truncata. The sequence goes on along the minus strand of CM060986.1, from coordinate 95,336,499 downwards.
GCCTACATGGGGTTAATTTGAAAGAACTATAAAACAGGCGTACTTATATTTTGTGAAAATGTAACTCGTAGCTCTATTTATTTTGTACAAAATACAAATCATAAAAATTGTTTGCACAAAAATAGCACCAAAATAATTAAAGTCCCTCAAAGTACATACAATCCACAACTGCACTTAGCTGCTAGCAAAACAATACACTATTCTTCGCCTGCTGCTCCAAGGAAGAAAGAAAGAAAGTGAAATGTGGAGAAGTCCTCCCCTTCCACTCCTTTTTTGCCATTCGCGAAGTCTAATACATACTAGAATCTGTGCTGCCGAATAAAAAATAAGAAAAGAAGAAGGAAAGAAAAACAAAGAAATTTTAGAAAAGGGGTTGCGCGGGTGTTTGTGTGTGTGTGTGTGTGTGTGTGTGTGTGTGTGTGTGTGTGTATGTACTGTGTATATGTGAACGCTAACTCAGAAAGTAAAACTCGAATAAATACCAAACTTGATGCGACACGAAGATTATCAACATAATCGTTTAATCCATACCAGCTTTACACAGAAAGATTTTCCTTGTTTTTGATTTTCCCAAAATGGCCTCTAAGGTTTTATTTTAAATAGAATATGTTTAAGAAAATAAAAACTATATATTGAATTTTCTGGAAACACCCTATAAAGGCCTCTATATTTTATTGAACCTTCTATAAATATTTAAAATTTGGAAACTATAAGAAATAACTCAAACTTACTGCAGGGAAAATGTAGACCTCATGAAAATACAGAAATTTAATCAAACAATTTTTACTTTGTCTACTAGGTATAGTAACTAGGAGAAATATTGTATTTCATCCAAAAATAGATGTCCAGATTTCAGCGGAAACATATGTTTCGAGGCTTGAACCCCCCAAAAAAACGCATTTTTAGAAGAAGGTCCATACATCTGTCTGTCTACGTGCTTTGAATAGCATAAATCATAAAACGAAAAGTCCAATAAATATCGTTACATGCCGGGTTGAGGGCCAAAGGGTATCCAACAAATTGTTGAATTTTTATCACCCCGAAACTCACATGGGGCAGCGCAACTCGCTAACGGCAAGAGGACCTTGGTGTTTAGATTTAGATGAAGGCGTGAGGTTTTAAATTATACAAAAACATTACATAACGCACATTAACAGGAATTTATTGACAAATGTTTGGCAACTCTGCATTATGCGCTTAGGAAAAAATGGGAGGAGATGCCTCTCAGCCGAGTACTGGCCACACACGCAGCTTCCACTGCTCTCGCTCAAGTAACGCTAACTATATCCCCTCACCAACCGTGTCTAGCCAAGCTAGCCTGGGTTGGCGTCATACCAGACCGTTTCCAAACAAAGCCCTCTCTCTGGCGTGTTCAGCCCCAAGCCGAAAAAAATAATCAAAGGAACCAAGTTACTCTTAATTTTGAAATGTTTCGTTATTTCTAACTTTCTCAAAAATAGCTCTTAACAATTTTTATATTAATACGATATGTTTGAAATATTTGCATGATAAATGAAATATATATCTTGAATTTTCTGGAAATAGCCTGTGAAGTCCTCTACATTGTAAAAAGCTTTTATACAGGAAATTGGTAAACTTAGGATAGTCAAAACCTTACACTAACATTTAGAATCTCGTTAAAGCAAGCAATTTGTGTCAAATGAAAGTGTGACATTAACTATTCCTAACATATTCTTTATTATTGCTTTGAATTGTCAAATACCTTATACTGTTTCAACCCTAAAGCCGCTCTTCGTTTTTTCCTCGTGGTAATGCAAAGAGAACAAATTTCAAGCTATCACACAGTGACACGTTCTTAAAAGAGATGACTATTTCTTAAACCTTCTGTGTTCCGTTATTCAACTTGTACCTACAAGAAAATATGTAACAGAATCATTCTTGTAAAACTTTATTTAGATTAACATAAAGTATATAGAATAATAAATTCTTTTAAGAATATTTTGTTGAAGAATGGATGGAAAAATCATGTGAATGTAGCACATTAGATTGTTTTCATAGCATTAGCCATTTTTGAAATATTTCATGATGCAAGTTTACGCTTTTACAGAGTGTGTGTGCATCATCTAACACATACTGAAGCATCTTTCTTTCCTTGTTTCCATTGTAAGAGCTGTTACCACGAATACACACGAATGCTGTTTTCACACGTTGAAACAATTTTCTTGGTAGGAATATACGGTGACTAATATAGTGAGGAGTAAGATTCGCCTATTAAAAATTAGGATCTTATCTAAACACACATGGCTTGGCTTTCGGTCGTCCAGGACCATTTAATAATCAAAAATCTTATTCAGGTAACTCGCACTAACCGAGATTCGATCTGGGACTCTTGAGTGTGAAAAACTTGAGTGTAGGTCAATTTGTCATTGTATGTACCACATCAGATTTTTCTTTATGTATTTGTTTCTTAAACATTAGTGTGAATTCTTCTACAATTGTTATAACATTATTGTAAGATTGAATATTATTATTGTTTATAATTGTTGTTATGTTAATTTCTGCTTTATTAATTTTATACAGAGAAGATTATATAATAGGAGGTATAACATAAATGCTGATTTTGCATTTTCTTAATAATTTTTATTCACAGTTCCTTTAACTCTCAGATCATATCGTGACTAGTGTAAGAACAAAGTACAATAATGTGATGCATACTTGGGAGCCATAGTTGTCACATTAATAGATATGCTTACAACATTAGTGAAGATAATAACACTTGTAAATATGATTACACCATGAACATAATTATTACATTAACTATAATCATAATAACAGCATTAGTAAACCCAAATAGAACATTGCAAGAAGACCGGGTCCTTGGCGTGTAGATTTTGAGGAAGGCATTACACAGAAACATTGCACAACACACATTATCTGGAATTTGTTAAACGTTTGGCGACTCTACATTATGAACTAAGAAGAGAGGATGGAGGGAGATGCCTTGAAGCCGTGCACTGACCACACGCACGTCTTGCTACAAGGAACGCTCTCACCCGAGTCACGCTATCTATATCCCCCCTCCAACCGTCTGTAGCCACGCCAGCCAAAGTTGACATAATACCAGACGAATTTCAAACAAAGCCCTCCCTTTGGCGTGGTTCGCGCCAAAAGAAGGGATCGTTAAGCCGAAAAATCAAAGAGACCCAATAATGCTATGTCTAGTAGCGACAATGCAACACAACAGTGCGTCTGGTAATGGCAATGAATTTACTGATACGTCACAATGTATACATTCACAATATTTCTGTATATACATATAATGATTTCAGTTACATTACAGGGACAAAACGGGATGGCTCAAGCAGTAACCTTTGTGGTCCGCATTAAGATGTCCCGGGTTCAAACCCCCCGGGGCAGGGTTTTTCGTAGTTTTCCTGGTCTGCGTAGGATAATTATCTGCGAATTTTTTTATCATCCCTTTCATCACTAACTTTCATTTCCTTCTTCACCACCATACCAGACATTTGGCTGATCACCCATGCTGGATTTGCTATAGTACAAGAGTTTTGCTCCTCGCCAGGCTACTGGCTCAAGGCATTGGCTTATAAGTTCTTAGGGGTGTAAGTCCTACTGATAAGGTACTCGTTATCTGAATTTTTAAAGCCGCAACATGGTACGACAATTTTGAAGCAATTTTTACCTGCTTCTGAAGTCGTAATCTCTTAGCTCGTTCTGTTGTCTCGTGCGCACAACTGCTCCAGTGGTAGAGCTATGAGTACTTTCTCAGGATATGCATGAGTGTAATGTGAAGGATAACATCAGTTAAAATGACAGAGGAATTTGATGTGATCTAATACTTGAGCTATTGAAGCGAGTTGCCAACCGTTTCAAGATGAGGAATTAAATTGATTATGAATCGTAGCACTCAAAACTATAACAACTGGCTTATTGTACCTGCTAACTTCTGCACTATAAGTTTTACGGCTTGAAATATTTCTCTCGGCAATCAAATAAACTAAAAGCGTAATTTGCCGTAAGTCGCTAAGATCCTTACCGGCAAAAATCCTAGCGGCTACCGCTAAATCTCAAGCGCGTCTCTGACGCTACACGAGTAAGTCACAAGTATCCAGGGTAACGATTCGTCGGGCAGTAAGTACCTCTCCGATTTAGAATTCACGAGGTTTTATTAATTTTAGCTCCGCTATATCACAATATCCCCACCAACTTTCCTTTCTCACTTGGGCCAATACCTAAAAGTTATACTGTGCGTCTCTGACTGTTACTCTGCCGTACTTCTCTCTGTTGCTATGCTATGACTCGCCCGAATCTAGAAACCTTTCCTTTTACAATTCTCAGAATTGGCCTAAGTGTCTTTGCAAATGTACTGAAGTATAACCTAACTGCATTCCAGGAATCGTTATGCACGTTCGCTCCTCGCTGTTGCTAATGACTTTTCTTAACACGAATTGCTAATTACCTTCTTTTTCCGAACAAAACTTTCAACTTAAGCTTATTCTATTATACATTGATTTAATATACGGAAAGTATTTATTGCAAATATTGTTTCTATATTCCGTCAATGATTACGGTATCACTCAAGAGGAGGGCAATCCGTTAAAGAAAGAGAAATTATAGGGTTGGGTTTTAAATTGAATTCCTTTTGCCAATATATCTTAAGAAAGAAAACTTTAGTGCAAAATTGACAGTTGGGTAACAATTATGAGATATCTTCTGGTATGTTATATTCACTCCTTTGATTGTTGTGATAAAGTGTTCGTGATATTTTTTGGGGGAGGGAGGCAAAAGTTAAATGTAGGTTGAAACTGACCAGTGAGGAGGTATGAATAAGCTGAGTATACTGAAATAAAAGACAGGTGAGAAACTCTGTATGCTAATGTTTACTTATAACCAGAAACGTTGTGCTTAATTTGAAATAATCCTAAGAAAAATGTGCATTGTGAGTAACGTAACTGGGTTAGCAGAATCACTTTTTGTATATTAAGAAATGCAACCCCTAAATATATTTAATTTATATGACGCATCGTTGATATCTGGTCTACCCCTGTGCGAGTGTCTTCTCTTGGAGGGAAAGATTTAGCCAAATAAAACCTGCTCCTGGAAGCAACTCATGCATGGCAAATAGCAATTCGCCAGATAAATCCTGAGACTGGAAAGAAAATCCCTACCCATCTTATTAATTCAACTTGAGAATAAAGTGAACAAAACCGAGTTACGGTTCACTGGTCTGGACGTGGATTTGAAACTCCAGCACAGAAACATTGCCCAAGTAAATACATTTTTCGTCCTTAGCTTTGTCCACTATCTCGCTGCAACAATTGCTTAATCTTGTCAAGGGTGTATAAATTCCATTTCGATGAAAGTGAACCAATTGATGTGTGAATTTCAAGAAGAAAAACGCGGTTTTAAATGTGTTCTTCCTGAGTGAATCTCTTCGTTGAACCAAGCGGTTAGTACTTAAATTTAATAACCATTGTAATTTCCTAATTTAATTCATATATTACTAGATGCATATTTTACCTTCCATACGTTCTCGACGAATTAAATTTAAATATACATATAGAAATTGTTTTCAAATCTGTTTTAATTCATAATAATACTATACAGAGAGAAAATTATGAATGTGTGTATAAGGTAACCTCTAAAACCACTAAACCCTATTTGACAATTCTTTAAACACTGAAAGGTCCTGTTCCATCTAAAGGACTTAGACAATAAGAAACTAAATTGTGATTTCTAAATAACTCAAATACTAAAAACTAAAAAAAAAAACTTAGAGACCTGGATATTAGAATACAAACCTACTGGAGTCATATTAGGGAATACTTGCTAGGATGACTTTGATTTTCTACACTTTTGTTGCTCCACAGAGAATATGTATGAAAAAGTGCATTACATATGTTTTATTCCAAGCAATATACAGATATTACCACGATATACCGATGAATCCATCGTGTAATGCCATGCAATTTATTCCTCCATGCCCCAACCAGCTGTAAGACAGAGCTAAACAAATGATCCTGCCATCCCTTATTCTTTAATTAGGATATATCAAAAGCTGCACATATGTGTAAAGAAGCAGTGTCAAAACCTCTGGATAACCTTTAGTCTAATTCTCTATACCTCTATGTAGAGAAAGTTCTGAATACCAAAACCCATAATTAAGTTTACCTATGTTTACTTATTTTATTTTGTATTCAACTTCATTACCATTGTATATGTATAATAAGGGAGAGGAAACTCTATTGGTGTAATATCCGAAATTGCTAAACCGAGTGTGAAATATTCACATCCACCCCTTTCATCCTCATTTTTATATTGATATTAGGGATTATCTGTTTCCCTAATGTGAAAACTGTGAAACCTTTACAATGATAAATAGCTGCGAGACCAAAAAGAAGGAAACATGTTGTAATTTAACTAATGTATTTATCTAAATATGTGATATGTTTACAAGACTTTTTATATCTACTGTCGTTTATTTTTATATGGCGTTTTCTAACTACTTTTACAAGAACTTATTTTTTCTATATACTTCATAAAATATTAATCAAAATAAAAGTTTACAGTAGTAGTTTCATGACGTTTCGTTGCAGATACGAGGATTTTAACCTAAGTACCGACAATTGTTTAAAAAGTAACAAATTATTATTTTCCAAATACTTTATTATTATTCATTACCTTAAACTTACACTACTTCTAGTCGCCGCCGTTATTCAGGCCTTGCTGTAACGGTAAACCGGTTTTTGTATGCCTCCGTCAAAGAATGATGCCGCCTGTGATGAAAGCCGGGTCTGCACTTCTTGTTTCACAACATCGTCATTGTTGAAATGTTTTCCACCAAGGAATTATTTCATTTGAAGAAACAGGTGAAAATCACTTTGTGCCAAATCCAGACAGTAGGGAGGGTGGTCGAATTGTTCCCAACCAAATGATGCGATCATACCTTAAGTTTGTTTGGCTGTGGTGTGGCCGGGCATTGTCACTCATTATTGTTGTCACACACAATTAGTGATAAATGTTTGCTGGCGTAACATTTTTCGCATTAAAAAATGAATCGCTGATCTGAGATCTCAGTCGGCAGATCGTTCAATTGTTTTGAACATTTCGAAATTCTCTAATAAGAGGAAAACACAAGTGATGATCGCTCACAGCTACGTTTGGCTTCCTAATGAATTGAGGAAGTGATCGTGCATGCACAAAATCGCGACTGTAGCTCCACAACGACAAAATATTAAAAATATACTTGCTTTAAAAACACGTTTAGGATAAGAGTTATATAGAAAACAAAGTGATAGCCAAATGCTTAAAAGTCGGTCATTATATGTTGGTCCTAAATTGCGAAATCTTTCAACGACATCGCGAGAAAGAACTAAACGGTGACAGGCTTTAAAACATTACGAAGTATTGAACAATTCAATTCATTAACAACGAATATTCCTTAAATGGCTGATGCCACAAAACAGCTCCTTGAAATATATTCTGTAGTTTTAAGAGATCCACATTATCTGTGCAATATGTTTTTGTCTACCTCTTGTGGTTTACCAGTTACCCAAAATTATACAGACGTTTTGCGAACGAAAAGCACCTTTCAGGGTCTTCCCAGAGAATTCAAGATGCACATTTTATTTGTCATAACGCAGCAGCTATGGCTCAAGACTATCTGAAGGTCGGCGCAGGGAAGTCGGTTATAAACAAAGATAAGTAGCGCTCACTAGGGTAAACACCGGAACCCTGTGGAAATTTCCAACGGCTATATAAGTGAGCACTCTCGTGAGTGAGTCTGTCAGTGAGTAAGCAAGTGAGTTAATGAGAGCGTTTCTGTTGCGACATTATGTGCGGTTCTCCAGGCGAGTTGATGAATCTGTTGTGACGTGCAGCGAGTCTGCTACGTAGGGAGAGATTGTAGAAGTCTTGTGTTCAACTCCCCATCGACTGAACCGTTCGGAAGAAGAGACTACGGTGTATGCATTTCGTTACACGTCTACTTCAAGAAAAAGTGAAGTGATAGTGAAAAGAAAGTGAAGTAAAAGGAGGAAATTAAACCAGTTCACATTAGTGAAGAGACGGTGTAAACTAAGTAAAGTCATAGCGAAACTGAATTAAATCAGAACAATGCCAGTAAGAAATTGGTACAGTACCAGTTAAAAATTGGACAAAATCACAATACAGTATAGTATTTTAATTTTTCATACAAAGGGTAGCTTGAGTTAGGAAATTTTCTCTAAATGTTTGTGTCGTATCTCTGGAAAGTAGTGAACTTAAATACCAAGTTTGTTATTTATTCAACATTTGATTTTTTCTAAAAATGTTTTTACATAAGAGGCATCTAAACGTCCATTTCCTTTGAAACACGGTGTCGAAACTTTGGGTGAATGCAACACTTTCTCCATCTACTAGGCATACGATACAGAAAATAATAAATCTGCTTATATTAATAATTTCATTATTCAACACATGGTAAACGACCAAAATGCATGTTTTACGTTTTGGTTTGGGGACCGGAAACACGGCGCTGGATTAATTTGAGGTTGAAAGATGAATTGTTTCCTTTTTTAACCTTAGCTTTCAACTCCATAAGTTCCAGCGGAAACAGGTCTGACGGCAGGCGAACGGGTGTTGTGTTCTCGAGTTGTATTTCATAGGTACTATAAGCTATCTGCGGTACGCCGGTAAGCGCATCTCGACCTGACATTTGTGTAGGGCCGTCTATGGACCTTCAGAACAATGGTCGTGCGGAACAATAGCACATTATGTGGCGATTCCTCCCTCTAGAATGATTCCTTTGGGCAGTTCGAGTAGGTTCCTTTTCTAGAACATTCCGCCTTGTATGTATGGCGTATATAAACGGACTGCTTTTTCCCCTCGTGGAGTTCAGTTAATCGTATAGTTTGGTGTCTCTAAGGTAACCTTTGTGCTGCGCTGAGCAACTAAGTTATAAATAAATTGTGTTTAACAGCAATTGGTGTTCTCATTTATTTCAGTATTCTTTTAAACTAGTGTGTCGTAGCTATCATCATAATCAAGTTGGTACCACCTCTGCTTATATATATATATATATATATATATATATATATATATATATATCCATACCACTACTTTCTCGGACCGGTAACATGTGAGGCTCGACTTCGAGAAGTCTCGGGTTTTATTCCCGTCGGGGCGGCCACTCTGACTGTGGGTTTTCACTGATTTACCCAAGTCGTAGGCAAATGCTGGGTGGTTTTTCATCCACCACGAGTTTCCTGTCAATCATTCCCTCTATCCACTACGTCCATTCCTCTATTTCAGGTTTGAGGGATCAGGAAGGCGATTGGTGTGTTGCGGCTGGACGATGGCATGTGTGCTTTGGAAAGGTTTCTCCGTGGCGTTGGGTTGGTCTTCTGGGCTTCTCGTAAAGCCGGTGGTTCCGTGTCGTAGATTTACAGCACGTAAAGTAGCTTTAAGCCTGATAAAGAGGCGCCTGAGCATAAATACCGGTCTTTCATGCCCAATATAGAATGGGATGTTAAGGATCCAGCAGTTAAAGAGCGTTCACAAATAAAACTGATCGAAGGTTTTTTCCCGGTTTTCCTCGGTCGCTAGGCGAATGCTGGGTTCGATAATTTGATCCACGAGTTTTCCTATCATCCCTTTCATCACAACATTTTATTTTCTTCTTCTTCATCGCCACAACAGGTATTTAGCTGATTACCCATCCTGAATACGCTATGATCCAGTGTTTGCTTGCTCCTTGACAGGCTACTGACCCAAGGCATTGACTTGTAAGTCCTTGGGTGCATAAGTCCAACAGAGAGGTGGGTAATCCGTTAAAGATGAAGAATATGTGAAGTTGGAGTATAAAATAAACTAAATCGTCATTCGAGATTTGAAAAGCTACTCGTGAAGCGGTAGGTAAGCCAGCAAGTATAATATGAATTATTGTAAGGGAGTTCAAATGACCTTTGATGATGATGATGTTGATGATGATAACGATAATAATAATAATAATAATAATAATAATAATAATAGCCTCCGGTGTCAAATGTATAACAGCATTCCCACAATTTAAATCCTCTTCTTAGAATGTACATTAAGGACAAATTATTGCACAATAAGTTTCCTAATCGCATTCAATGCTCTCATTTTCCACATTTGCATTTAGTGTTTCTTCTAAAGAATGTACCCTATAGGCCTGCGATATCACAAGGCTGATTTATCTTTCAAGTCTCTTGATGTAAAGAGAAAATCGGATAGTCGATAAATCCTCGATTCAGAGTCGGTTGCTTGGCAATAAAGACAAAAGAGAAATCTCCTGAATGCCTAATCTTATTTATGTCGAATAAAGGGATAATAATGAGAAAGAGATTCGTAGAGTTTAATAACATGAGGCTATGAGATTTTTATATAGAGATAAGTGCACCGGGGAAATGTAATTTAACTCGTATTACTTTGATAAACTTGCTGTGTCTTTGAAATCGTTTTGTTTATAAAAGGGATTTGTAGGAGAAAGCAATGTTATGTGCGTGCATAATAATGAAAAGCTTTTCATAGTTTTATCGTTTTCTAATATGCAAATTATGTTCCCCTCTCATAGCTTCTAAAATAATTTATAGCTGTAGCTACAAGAATAAATTTGAAGAACCTTTATGAAGACGTTTCCATAAAAATTGTTATTTGTTCTTGGAACTTTTATGTACTGCAACACCATTATCAAAATACTAACAGTATCTTTATAAAATGTGGGAATCTATAAGCTTATGTACAGCACACAAAGTAATTACAGTCAACGTCACTCGCAGAATCGTTACTAAAGATTCTGGTAAGCGTTGTGAACCAACAATGTAAATTGTGGAATAAACATTCTAGATAATGTAAATAGTTAGGTCAGTAAAACAGAGATGGCGCCACCGTGTTAATTACAGCGGAGTAATGAGCCAAAGTCTCAGCCAATGCACACACTCGACCAGGCAACACCTCTTCTGCTCTACCGCAAGGTCTCTCAAATTTAAGTGTAAGTTATTCATTCTCCGTTTTTAGCCTTCCTCATGCATGTGATGACCCGGCTCCTTCCCGTTTTGCATCTTCGAGTTCAGCAGGTAACTCTGACAGTGTGTGTCGATGCAAATCTGCGGAGCCTGCTTAAGACCAGAGTTTCACTGCTGCAACCTGTACATCCAGTTGACGATCTCGTTCTCCATCTCGAGCTCATGAGCTAATCCCTGTCAGCGTGCTTCAATGCAGATCTGCGGAGCCACCTGAGGCAAGGGCATCCTGTTCTCCTTTGTGAACCTGCAAGTTGGTAGTTCCAGATACGCAGCTAGAAGGTCTGCATCCTGACAGAGGACTACAACATTGGTGACCCCGACGGAGCTAAATGGAGAACACTAGCACAACACAACCGACGGAAACACACCACGACCATGATGCTACCCGATTTCTACACTGAGGATTCCGAGACTAGTTCCTGCAATCCGAAGCCACCTTCGCGGCCAACCTGTTCTACAGAATACTGAAACAACTTCCATTTTTTGGTGGAATGCAATATCTTCTTTACGTACTAGGTATGTGGTAGAGAAGGTGAATTCTTTTTTATTCAATGAACCACAAAACATGTATTTCCGGTGAAATCTCGTCATCGAATCCAGACCGTCATCCAGGTAGCGGATATAGCAGCCTCTACCGGAGCGGTTTCATACACGACCATAAAGAACAGCTATATTATAAAATTTATATCAATTTATTTTTATTTATAATTTTAATATTATTAATTTTATGTTATACATTTTGTAGATTAAATATAATGTTTTATTTTTAAGGAGGTTAAATTCAAATTACATTTTTATCAACCTGAACGGGTCGTCCATAGAGTACGACCTGGGAACGATAAGCCTTTCCATCTACTCCACATAATACAACACCAAGCGGGCAACGCCATTACTACGCTTCTTATGGGCCCGAAACCTATCTACTCGTACAAGAGTACAATACAATCTCACGGTCCAGGAAGACGAACCTCTGGACAGGCTACGTGTATAGCAGACTGACTCTTCGAGACACCAGATCCAATCACAGCACCCATCATCCAACAAAGCAACTTAGATCCCATAGACGAGCTACATCACCATATTAATTAGACGCGCTCTCGGACAGCCTGAAGGAGCTAGTACGCCATCAGACAGCAAGACAAACCAGAAAGTCATCCAGGGATCAGTAAATCCAATATCTTAATGGAATGTGCTATTATCACCGAAGATGGGGATGACAGGCCCGGAACTGCTTATCACCTGCCGTTGGGTTCCAGCACCCCAAATCCCAAAATCAAGGAGATGCATGATACACACGACGCAACACGCTGTGGATAGCATCTGCAATCGTCTGTTCATCATCTGCAGAGATCACAGCATAACTTTTCTGGTGGATACGGGCGCCTTTGTATTATTCTTCCCGACAACATTATTCGTCGCACTACAGCCAAAGAATATAACATCTGCGGATCAACGGCACGCTGATATACACTTTCGGCTTTCAGAGATCCACACTTAACCTGGGAACCCGTGCCCATATGTATGTGACTTCCTAATAGCTGACATTCCCAAGATGATCATTGGCACAGACTTCCTGCCACACTTCGGCCTATCGATAAAGCTTACTGCCGAAACCCTGATGGACCCCACCCTGAACCCACCATAGAACACTCCACATCACCAATCTCCTTTACCCCACCATACGCACCATACAAACCACTCCTGGACTCCTATATCAATGTCAAGAAACCCAATACCGATACGCCACACAAGGACATGGGTATCTTTCATCATATCGAAACCACAGGAACCCCAGCCACTTCCAAGGCACGAAGGCTGCACACACAAAATAAGGAGAAATTCAACAGGCTTAAGGCAGAGGGGATAATCCGACCATTCAAATCACCATGGGCTTCATCATTACACAAAGTGCATAAATCCGACGGTTCTATCTACCCATGCGGAGATTACAGAGCATTAAATAAGAAAGCGGTCCCTGATCGGTATGTAGTACCCAAAACCGGGACTTTTGTACGGAACAACATCTAATCTACCGGGGACATAAAATGAACCTTCAACCCATAGCTTCAGAGGACTGCAGCATTATCGCCACTCAGAGGCGCTAACGTAAATAGTTAAGTCAATAAAGCAGGATGGTGCCACAGTGCTAAGAACAGTGGACTAATGAGCCACAGGCTCAGATATAAAAGAATCAGGGCACCATGCATGACCAGGCAATACTTCTCATTCTATACCACAAGGTTATGCCTCTCAAGTGTATTCATTCTCCCGCAGTAACCTCCCTCAAGCATGGGGAGACCCCGGACCTAGGCTGACGATCCTGATTTGCATCTTCGAGCTCATCAGGTTCATTCCTAACAGAGTGTGTCGATGCAGATTCTCGGAGCCTGCTAAAGACCAAGGTTTCACCGCTGTTATCTTTACATCCAGTTGACGATCCTGTTCTTCATCTCGGTCTCATCAGGTTAATCCCTGACAACGTAACCCGATGAAGATCTGCGGAGCCTACTGAGGCAAATACATTCTGTTCTCCTTTGTGAACCTGCATGTTGGTAGATCCAGACGTGCAGCTAAAACGTTCCTGACAGACGTTCAGGAGTTCAATTGAAGTGGGTCCGAGTTTAATCTCGGTTAGGATGAGTTTCCTGGTTATGGGAGTTATGGTTTCACGGAATTTCCCATTGCCTGGTAATCATCTTATCAGGATAACTCTTAAGGACCGTGGTCTCAAGAGGTATTATGAGAAGTATGCCATAGATAATTAACTACTGCGGTTCTTAGCGTCCCATTCTATATTGGGCGTGAAAGACCGGAAATTTTCCTAAGCGGTCTCTTTATCAGACTTGAGGTTCTTTTAGGTGCCGTATATCTACGACGCAGGACCACTGCTTTTACTTTCCTTCCCAAGAAGCCATGTTAATGATTTTACATCTGAAAAAAATCCATCGCCCTCCACCGGGTTAGAACCACAATCTCCGGAACCAGAAGCTAGCATGATACCTCTGGACCAGGATGGACGACAGGAAACGTTTACTTCCATTAAAACGAAGTAGAAAGGAAAATAAACTTTGCTAAGAATAATCTGTATAGCCGTAATAAACGATACAGGGTAGAGAATGTCATGTTAATGGAAACATAATATTCTTATTACACGCATTCTCTTTGGATTAATTAAAAGAAACAACAAAAAGTTGTACTTCATAGACGTAGAAGCGAAAGTCCAAAAAATCTTCTCTTTTTTATTTCGTTTATCACCTACCTATTTAAGTGAAGTACAGTGTCTGTGCTACAATTGGCACTATCTTGGTTAAAATACCATATGTTCAAATTACTTCTATGAGAAATAAAATGTAAATGTTGAATTTCCTGGGAATAGTCTGTGTAGATCTCTTTATTCATAATTCGTTTAATATGACTTTGTATAATTAATCAAGAGTTATACAAAAAATTAGCAAAGGAATAAATAATTGTGTAACTAATCATTTTTTAAAATCTCTTTGGTGTTGATTTAATTATCCGATTGTGCTAGTCCCATATATATTTTAAGTGCTAAATCACCATTCACTTGTGTGTGTGATATTGTACAAAGAGTATAACATTTCAAAACCAGCATAAGACGATCCTTTTTCTTAAATATTTGACTATCGCTTCTCCTCATAAATTCTTCCAGTGCTTACAACAAAATGTGTAATGCAAAAGTTAATCCGGATTATCATGAAGTAGATAGAATAATAAGCTTATGTAAGAATAGTTTGTGGAAGAGCGGGCAGAGAAAGTCACGTGAATGCAGCATATCATATTTGTACATGCTTTGAATACAGAAAAATTTGATGTGATACATTCACTGACCTTCTCTACCCTCTATTGTTTATTGGTGGGTATACAAACCATTCTTACTAAACCTTATGTTTATATCTACTACATTTTAATCCAAATAAACCTTTGCAGAAATAGCTACATTACACATTTCGTTTTAGCACAAAGAGAACAGCGATAGTCAGATGTTTAAGGATTGAACTCTATAACTCTATTCCATGCAATCCTGAGAAACAACTGAATGTTGACAGGACTATAAAAACATGACTAAGTAATGAACAATTCGAACCACTAATAAGGGATATATTAGAAACGGCTTATGCTACAAAAAAACGTTATTTTAATAACTTGTGTATTTTAAGGAGATCTATATTTTTTGTGCAGTGCGTTTTCGCCCATCGCTTAACGTTTACCATTTATAAAAGATTATACAAAATTTCTTCCGTATGAAGAGGCTAACCAGAAAATTCAATAGATACATTTGATTTATCATGTAAAATGACTTTAGTGTATATGTTCAGCAAAACCATTAAAGCTATTTTTCACAAATAAAACATTTCGAAAACGTTCCATGAAGGCTAGTTAGAGGTGGGGGGAGTTTTTTTGAAAATCTTCATGTAGCATCCCTGGAAGATAACTGAACTTAAATCCAAATGTGGTGTTTAACCCACTTTTCGTTTTTGAGTTATGCTGTTCACAGACTCTCCCTCTCTTTCTCTCTCTCTCCCTCTCTCTCTCTCTCTCACACACACACACACATACACACATACGGCGCTTGGACGGACGGGTCTGTTTCTAAAAGTGTTTTTTTTGGATTCAGGGTACCTCACAGCATATATTTTCGGCGAAATCTCACCATCGGATTTTTGATTGGAATATAATACTTCCCTGCTTACTATACGCAGTAAAGAAAGTAAACACCATATCACTCTACCTAAAATCAGCGTTTTTCAGTCTTTAACCTGTTTTCTAAACGAAATAATTTTATTTCTTGTCATTTTAATGTTTAATACTGTAACTAGAACCAGTCATTGTTTGCCTCGGTTCCCTATTGAGTTAGACCATACCTAAAACATCTATAAATACTTGCCATGGAGTATATATTCAAAATAAAAGCAGCCATTGAAATTATCGAGCAGATTTTATTATGGGTTTTAGTTTTATCTTGTTGGCCATTATTTTCATTATACTGTCCCTTAACTTTTCTTCGCTACTACATACTTTTTTGTTTTTGTTTTGGTAATTATAACGGCTGCAGAAGGTTTTCTTGCTTTCGTACAACACATACTTTTTTTAAACTACATTTTACAGTCGGATTCTTTCTTTACGTTTATTATTTTCTTTTCCATTATACTTCCTTTACTTTTGTACTCTCAGAGAATTCTCAGTTATTCTTAGTCATCTCCTTATATTTTTCTTGCATTTTTAAGCAAGGTTTTTAATTTATTAGTGAAGGGGTAAAAGCATTAGTTGTCTTCACTCTTTCTAGCTCTTTGAAGTGCTTATTCATTATTATAAATACTTAACCTCTCATATTTAAGAGGAGAATGTAGCGTTTTTAATCTTCTTTGATAGCCCTCAAGCAATCCTCTGTGGGTTATTCTTGTTTTTGTTTGAAGTAAACGTGGTAAAATAATATAACTTATTGCATGCAAGAAACTTGAGAGAATCCACTGAACATTTGCAATTTTTATAGAACAATTCAATTGTTTAGTTTTTGTTATAAAAATTCCTAATTTATAGATTATACACATAAGTTTCAATTCGTTACTTACTAAATTAGTTATGTATTTACTAATGATCCATACAGAACATCCGTTCAACAATGTTTTATCTAGTGGGTAAGGGAGCCTTTCAAAAGGAGGTTGCTGGAAGGAGGTAGTGTTTACTTGATCAGAGGTAAGTGAGCGACAAAGACGCGTGAAAGTGAAATACCATTAGCTATTTTTCACGCGTGGTACGAGTTCAGCATGCTGTGTACCCCTCCCGCAGCTAAAGTTTTACCTGAGAAATAAGCCATTCCACCGCACTAGATAAGACGTCGTTGATAGACAGTACACAATTGTTAAACAAAGTAGCTTCTTTTCTTACGAGTAGAGAATCTTCGGTTGGAATTTGGATACGGCCAGTAAAATGAGTTCTTACCTATAGTAAGTAGAGGAAGTATTGTACTTCACTCTAAAATTACACACGCATATATATATATATATATATATATTTCGGCAGATATAAAAGTTTTAAGGTTCCCATAGTCTATTTATTAATATTTTTATAAAGATATCCTTGGCTTTATGGACAACAAAACTAAAATCCCAAATATCCAGGGGTGCGACATGAGGAGTTTCAAGAAACTCCTAGCCTCCATGCCACCCTTTACGTGGATAATATTTCGTTATTTTTTATTTTCTCTAAAATAGTTGCAGCGACTCTGACTACAGTACAATAGATTTTACATATTTTTTAACAAACAAAAGGTATATTTTAAATTTTATGCGAATAGCCAGTAAAGTCCTACTCCTTATGAATTAATTTTGTATACTGTTTACAGCGATAATAGTTTTTATCCACTTTCCGCTAATGCTATCATATGTGGGAGGTTAAAATTCCTGCACTCCGTGAGTTTTACATTTTTACCGATTAAATCTTACTGCCTTTACTTCTCTTTGTTTGTTAACATTCACTTACGATTTAATACATACAGTATTTAAGTATAACTCTTTCGGCCCCCAAGTATCTATCTCATCTTCATTTGGCTTTGTCAACACTACTTCTAATCGTTCACCAGTTCATACAGTCTAGACACTGCTTTTGAACAGCTGTCAGTAATTAATTTAACTTTCATGTAAACATTTCTATTGTTTGCAATCGTCGAAAAAAATGTATATGCACTACACATGCTTAAGTGGTTTGCAGACACTCAGAAGTGAAAATTCTCGACTTCATTTCGTATTTTCAAATTTCTTCCTCGTTTTACAAAGATGCACTATCCCTACTTGTATCGCAATATGTCTACTATTGCATAACTGTTAAACCATAAGCTTACTACACCGAGAAATGCAAATCCTTAAAACAGCATATGTGTCGAACAAATGGTTTTGTGGTAATAAACTTTAGCGATATAATCATTGATGTTTTGAACTTTTAATTAGTTTAACTATTTTAAGGCATTTAGTCGTCATTCATTTGTCTCCCGTGGTCATGCAAAGAGCGGAATTTCAATGCAAGTTAGAGGCGTGTTATTAAAGTAGCGTTTTAATACTTAGGCATTACAGCGATGCAGTCGCGATGACTTTCTCCATTCTTTAGGAAGCCAGATGCAGTTGTGAGTGATCGTCACCTTGTGTTTACCTATTGTTAGAGCGCATTTAAATGTTTAAAACAATCAATCGACCCGCTCATTTGAGGCAGTATTTTTAACACTTAAATGATTTCAGTCTAATTATATAATATATAAATTCAATAACCTTATTGCCTTAAAGCAATATGTGTATGTAACAAGATATAAAAAGTGTATACTACAGTCATTGTATATGTTTATATTATTATGTACATGTTTAATAATGTTATGTGAATGTATTAGGTAATTTAATAATGTAGGAGCTGTGAGAATAATAGGTTAAAAGTTGCTAATAATGAGATAACAATGGGGTAACCTTGAGGCAATAATGAATTTGAAAGTTTAATAATGCTACTTGTGATTTTTGGAAGCAATAATGTAATTTTGTCACTGTTTATAAAATAGCCAATCAACGACTACAAAAAGCTTTAGTTAAATTACAAATTCAGAATTCAGTTGATTGTAGACAGTGTTCCTAACCGGACGCGAAATGCGTCCTCGAGAAATTTAATATGTATTTTGTGTGAGACATAAATTGTTTACGTATTAAAAATGCAAGTAATTAATAAAAAAGTCTCACAGCTTCTCTCTATATCAGTGAAGTGTTATTTAAATCGTGTCAAGCATTAATAAAAGGAGTGAAGTAAAATTATAATTTGTGTAATCCTACATTCTTCAGTCGCACCACTCCCTGCTATGACATTCATGTCTCTAAAAATATGAATACTGACCCAGCCGAGGCAAACATAAATATATAATATTTAAAGAAACAGTAAAAAATTAAAAAGTTAATATTTTTAAACTTAGGGCAAAGGCCACCGGAAAGTACATTTGGGGTAAAGGCCACCTAAAAGTACATTTGGGGCGAAGGCTACCGGAAACTTTTTACCATACGTGCGGTTGCAACTACTTCAGTTCGGCTCCCCAACAGTCGAAATATAATATATCTTCTTCAAACTGACTTTCATACGTAGTAGCAACAAACCTTCTTCAAATTGGCTCCCAAAGCGTGGGAAATAACAATACAACAAACTAACTTCTTGAAATTGGCGCCCAACCTGGGGCAAATAACAATACAACAAACTAACTTCTTCACACTGTGAAGTCAGATTATTGATTCGTTTTTTGAATGCTAGAAATATTACGCCAGCAAACATTCATCGCCAATTGTGTGAAGTTTATGCGGTAGCAAAAATGAGTGATAATGCCCGGCAACACATAGCTAAATAAACTCAAGATGTGATTGTATCATTTGATTGGGAACAATTTGACGACCCTCTCTACAGTTCGGATTTAGCACCAAGCGATTTTCATCTATTTCTTCATCTGAAGAAATTTCATGGTGGAAAGCATTTCAACGACGATGATTATGTGAAACAAGAAGTGCAGACGGCTCTCATCACAGCCGGCATCATTCCTTGACGAAGGCATACAAAAATTTGTTTTTTCATTATGACAAGTGCTTGAATAATGGCGGGATTATGTGGAGAATTAGTGTAAAGTGTAAGGTAATGAGTGGTGATAAAGTATTTAGAGAATAATATTATTTTTAAACAACTATCGTTACCTTCTTTAAAATCACGCCTCAAATATAGTAACCCGCTTTTTAATGATCTGACTATCACGTCGGTCTCCTATAACCTCTCACGTATCTAAAATTAAATGTGTAATGAAAGTGTTTCTGCCTGGGTTTATTTCGATTAACATGAAACAGATGCAAATGAGCATTTATGTGAGTAATTTATGGAAGAGTTGGCAAAGAGTGTCGTGTGAATATAACTCGTCAGATTTTATCTTTCATTCTTTCCACCGAAAGAACTTGTTAGCCTAAACATTTGAATGTTCCTTTGCGGATTCTGAAACCAAGCACTTCTAGCTCGATTTTAAATCATGCCTAAACAAAAATATGTCAAGAGAAAGTGGATAGGAAGCTCTCAACCTTTTACTTTGTCTACCACGTACGTGCATAGTAGATAGAGAAAGCATTCCATTCCATCCAAAAGTTGATATATGAGAGTGTTTTACTTGTAATGTTATTTGTATATATTGTTGTTTATTGAGCCCCACGTTTGGGAGTCAGTTTGCGACGGTATTATTTATAATGTTTGTGTATGTGTGTTTACTTCACGTGGTGATGCCATTTTGTGACGTAGTTCTTTGTTAGGTTTGTAGCTCCATCTGGTGTTAGCAATTTGCGGTGGTATTAATGTTTGTTTGAAAGAATGCTACTGTTATTTTTATTTAATTTTGGTTTACTGTCCTCCGGCTAGCTATGATCTTTTCGGTCAAGCACTTCTCTTTATACAGGTTGTGTAAACGGAAAGGAATCTTTTATCCAAAGATAACACTGATGAAGGAATTTGTTTTACACTTTTATTGTCGAACACAGTCACTATCACATTTACACATTGATCTTGACACTCGCCAAACTGAAACTGTTATAATAACTTCATTACTGATCACTCTTAATTCGCGTACTTCAACTTTTTGTATAATTAACTTTACAACACTTTAGATTTTTCATAATTCTGCTACGCGTAACTTGTGAATCGATAGACGACGTGTAATATTTCTGCTGGACTGAAGGCGACATGTATCATACAAATATTTTCGACGAACTGACGGGAATGCGACGTGTAGTGTACAAAGAATTTTGATGAACTGGAGGTGATCTACCTCTGACTTGGCTCTTTTATACTCATACACCCCGATATGCCTAAAGATTATAACTGAGCTGCAATTGGCTAATAAAACACGCCAACATTAGCGTCCATTTTTATATCCAATGAAAATTATGAATACATATACTCTAGGGAAATGTTCCAGAAGTTCTAAAAGAAAAACGCGCCAACATTACGTAACTTCCTCGTTTCCAATAATGATAAACAGCTCACCCCCTCGCTGCATTATTGCACGCTATTATTGTCAGTTTCAGTAAGGCAGTATAAACGTACTTCCCAACAATAATTACAATCAACAAACATCTCAAATCAATGTCACATAATAATGCATATTCATACTATAATCACTCTTTACATTTAAATAATTTGTGATACAAATTACTGCATCATACTGCGATTTCACCGGAGATACATGTTTTGAGGCCAAGTGAATCCAAAAAGAAGCATTTTTGGAAAAATATTTCTATTTTTGCATGTGTGTCATTGAAAGGAATAATTAAAAAATGAAATGTCGGATAAACAGGAAACTTGGTCTTTAAGTTCAGTACCGTTTAGAGATGTGTCACGAAGATTTTCATGGAAATCCTTGTATCCTAAACTACCCTTAACTGAAACACTGTTTGACTTTCTTATTTTCTTAAAAATGTCTGTAATGATTTTGACTAAAATATTATATTGAAGATATTTGCCATAAAAATACAATGTATATATTGAATTTCTTGTAGAAATCCTATTTATTTCGAAGTACATTTATGTAATCTTGTATAACTGGTAAACGTTATGCGAAAGACAAAAACGCACTACCCAACGATTGCGGATCTCTTTAAGATACACAATTTATTTCAGGTAAATTTTTTGTGGTATAAAGTATTTTCAAGACACTCATTATTTACGATTAGAATTGTTCAATACTTTATCAGTCTCTAAAGTCCTGTCGATTTTCAGTTCTTTCTCGCGATGTCATGACAAGAGTATGGAATTTTATGGCCAACATACAGCGTGGATTTCTAAAACTGCTGATTATCCTGTTCCCTATGTATCTGTAACGATATATTTAGTGTAGGTATTTACAGAAAGGTTATCCCGATTAAACTGAATTAAATATAAAAATATACTTTCGTAGGAATAATTTGTATACCAACTAATAAACGATAGAGGGTAGAGGTGAATGTAGGCACATCGGATTATTCTGTTTCGGGGTACCCGAAAGTGTGTATTTCCATTTCGGTTCTAATATAACTCTTTCTCATACTAATGTATCTAAACATTAGGGAAGGTTCTAAACTCTGTAACTGTAATAGGATTCTATGCGAAGTTGGGTCTGTTATGCATTAGATTTTCTATTTTACTGGTAGCTCATTAATACTGAAGCAATGCATCATTATGCATTACTATTCAATTTGTACTAATAGTTTGCAGTCATATTTTGAGAGCTAGGATAGAATATTTTAATATCAAAGACATAATCATACCCTTCACAGCAATACCGCTAAACGCTCAGTGCATTCTAGATTATCCGTTTATCGCATAGCATGCTAATATGCAAGAACGGGTATTGCGGTATTCATGTTGGTCAGCGCTGCACTAAATTCACTCTATGCCAGCTTAGTAACCATGGTAATCCAGACAGCTCATTCCATATTCCGGTTCCGGGCAATGATCCAAGATCTTCCAGGCGAGGAGCTGTATCTGCGGACATATGGAGCGGTCGTTACTCGCATTGCTATAGATATAATCGCTCCTTCAATAGTTTCACGTCTTCCTCTTTTTCTACAACCGGCCTGAAGTAACACAAGTATTCATTGTAATATCATTATCCCATTCAAATTTATGGCATTGCCGAAACTGCACCTGAAATAGTATATTGCGATATAAGGTGATAAGTGGTTTGTAACACAATGGACTAAAAGTTTGAAAACGCGAAACCAAGTCAAATATTCTCTATTTCTGATATTCTGTTATATGCTTAACACATATACATTGATTACATTTTTGGGCAATCGGCGATAATTAGGTTGTAATGCTGTCCATTAGTTGCTCGTTACCAGCTGGTTGAGGTATCAAAATGACTGGCTACTATATGTAAAAGCATAACATATTTTTACCTTGTCCAGTTTTTACTGCCACTTCACTAATACTATTTATTCAATCCTCATACCACTTCATTGATTTGATTTAATTCAATCCACGCCATTTCAATAGGGCAATTTAGTTCAATTTTCACTTCATTGATGGTTTAGTTCATCCTCACGTCACGTCAGTAATGCCATTTAGTGCAATCTTCATGTCACTCCACTAATGTGGTTTAGTTTAATCCCCATGTCACTCTACTAATGTGGTTTAGTTTAATCCCCATGTCACTCCACTAATGTGGTTTAGTTTAATCCTCATGTCACTCCACTTATGTCATTTAGTGCAAACTTCATGTCACTCCACTAATGTGGTTTAGTTTAATCCCCATGTCACTCCACTAATGTGGTTTAGTTTAATCCCCATGTCACTCCACTAATGTGGTTTAGTTTAATCCCCATGTCACTCCACTAATGTGGTTTAGTTTAATCCTCATGTCACTCCACTAATGTGGTTTAGTTTAATCCCCATGTCACTCCACTAATGTGGTTTAGTTTAATCCCCATGTCACTCCACTAATGTGGTTTAGTTTAATCCTCATGTCACTCCACTTATGTCATTTAGTGCAATCTTCATGTCACTTCACTAATGTGGTTTAGTTTAATCCTCATGTCGCTCCACTAATGTGGTTTAGTTTAATCTCATGTCACTCCATTAATGTGGTTTAGTTTAATCCTCATGTCGCGCCACTAATGTGGTTTAGTTTAGTCCTCATGTCACTCCACTAATGTGGTTTAGTTTAATTTTTACCGTCACATTTAGTAATGTGATTTAGTTCAATCCTCATATCACTTTACTAATGTGTTTTAGTTCAATTTTTACTGTCACCTTCAGTTTTTCTCGCGCGTAGTTATGAAGCGAATCACGAAGCGCGAAGCAGCCTTTTCTTCCTTTTGCTTCACCACCTGGGCCGTCGAGCACTAGACTTTCTAAACGCTTGCAATAGCAGCACTTAATTTACGTCACAACTACCGTCACAACCTCACTCGTAGAACCACTGAGTTAGAAAAACATCATGTCGCATGAAAAACTCACTCTCGTTTATGTACAAGCGTGAGAGCTTCCGCAATGTTCGCGGGAGTCGAAGGGGAGAGACTCCCAGAAATATCTGATTATCTCTCGATTTTTCTTCTGGTGCTTTCGTCGGTTGAGAGCGCTACTCTATCTACATCTCTTCAATCGGTCAGTCGGCTAGAACCCTTCCATGTGATAAGTATGAACTATAACTGCGTCCCAATATGAATGCCTGTTGCATAACCAACTGTATTCTCAAATAAACGCCAGATTGATTGAATTTCAGTCATGAAACGTCATTACCTTCAAATACTTTTGCTTAGTATTAAGAAAATAGTAATTAGCTGCTATCACAGCGGAAAATATCAAGTGTTTCCCAAGAAACACAAATCAAGGCACGTTAGGGCATATTCTATACTCCAAAAGTGATTACATGAGAAGAATGAAATGAAGAAGGCCATTTGGCTAGTTCCGTCTGGTATACTAATGTGAAAATCAAAGTGATACGCGATTTAAACACATATGAAGAAATCAAAACAGGGAAAAGACTAAAATGCTAAAAATTTAACTTGAGTATAACTATATTCTATGTCTTTAGCAACAAACACATTAAAAGCTTGTGGCTGTAATATAAGTAGCTCCTATAGGCTGTAAAACCAACGGAAGATGAGGGTAGGATAGGTTAGCTGCAACGAACATGGGGAAAACCGGCTTCACAGTCATGCGGCTGATATGTTACATTCATATGCTTTTCTCTATTTACTATCATTTATTTTTATACAGGCTTTACAAAACATTCTTACGCAAGCTTATTACTTTCTCTACTACGTATAGTAAGTAGGGGAAGTATTGTATTCCACCCAAAAATTCGATACCGAGATTTCACCGGAAATACATGTTTTGAGACCCCCTGAATCCAAGAAAACATTTTTGGAAACATATCCGTGTGCGTGTCTGTGTGTCTGTCTGTGTGTGTGTCTGTCTGTGAACGGCATAACTCAGAAACGAACAGTCGGATAAACACCAAACTTGGTATTTAGGTTCAGTATCTTCCAGAGATGCGACACGAAGGTTTTCAAGAAAATCCCCCACACCAGATTACCCTTTACACGGAAGATTTTTCGAAAATTTTAATTTTCTCAAAAATGGCTCTAACGATTTTGATTAAAATGTCGTATGTTTAAGATATTTTATGACAAATAAAATGTATATCTTGAATTTTCTGAGAATGTCTCCAAAAATATTCTTCTTTGTGAATGACTTTTGCATAACTGGTAAACCATAAGAGATAGACACAATTTTACTACACAAAAAATATAGATCGCGTTAAAATACACAATTTATGTAATATACATTTTTTGTTGAGTGTACCATTTTCGGGATATTGCTTCTTATTTCCTTAAATTTTTCAATACTTATTTTCTCAAATGAGAATTCGTTATTCATTTTTTTGTCTTGGATATGCAAAGAGTATTAATCTGTGGCAGAGGGAATGGTGCTGCACCTAGCAACCAGCCAATAAGAGATATGTATGTGCTTAAAGGCTACTGTATTAATATATTGCCCTTGTAAATATATATTCCCCTTACATCTACAAGAAACTTAGCAATAAGATAGAGTTTGCAAATGTTTATCTCGATTAACATGAAGTAGATGGAGAATAAGCGTTTGTAAAAATAGTTTGTATAAGAGTAGAGAAAGTCATGTGAGTGTAACACACCAGATTTTTTTTCTGTCTGTTCATGTTACTCGAGATAAATATTTGCAGATATAGTTTCATTACACATTACGTATTAGATACAAGAGGGATAAAGGAAACCCAGTTAATAGGTGTTTAAAGGTGGCTCGCTATGGCTTTCTTCTTCTTCTTCTTCAGGCTTTCAAGGGTTAGGCCACTAGGGCCGGTTCCGAGTCTCAGTCCCAACGCTTCTCAGATCTACCCACATCTCTCCTTCCCACTCGGCTATATTGAAGTGTCGACTTTGGTGTTCTTTCGTCTAAAAGAGTGATCTTTCAATTTTCGTTTATAATTTTTTTATTTCCTTAACTGTCATTGAACCTCCCAACTCTTCCCTTATGATTTTACTGGGAATGTGATCTCTAAATGTGACTCCCATTAAGGGCCTCAAGGATCTCTTCTATTGGGCTTCCAGCCTTTTCTCACCCTGTCTTTTATAATTCAAGTTTGGGAACCAACATTACCACCGGTTTTGCTATTATTTTGTATAATTTCATTTGAACACTTCTTTACGTAGTTTTTCCGAATTTTCTTTTTATGAGTCCATTAATTTTATTATGTGTATTTAATTTTGTATCTAATCAGCTGAAATAGCATTACCTAAATAAGAAATATTACACATGTTCAACTATTTTAGCTTCTATCACAATTTTAATCCTAAATGATTCTTTTCCTTTCATTGCCATGGATTTTATCTTGTCTAGAGAACCCTTTATATCATATCATATTATTATTTTTGAGGGGGGAAATTTTAAATAAATTGTGGGCCCAGATCTGTGGCTCATCCTTCGTTTTGCATAGAATAACTACATCGTCGGCATAAATAACAGAGCAGAAACAATCATATTCCATGAAATTTTAATTCTTGTGTTATTGGAGATTCTGTGTGTAAGATTATTCATCAGTAGGTTAAATAACAAAGGGGAGAGACCGCATCCTTGCCTTATCTCTCTTGTGGCTTTAATTTCATCTGATATTACACCATTTGTTTTTATCCTGTATAATGCTTTAATACCTTCTATAAGTTTCAAATCTTCCTCCGTGGTCTAGGGATTACCGTGCTAGTTTCTTTTTCCCGAGGTCACGGGTTCAAACCCGGCGGAGGGCGATGAATTATTTCGGGCGCCAAAATCCTTAGCATGCCTTCCTTCGGAAGGGAAGTAAAGCCAGTGGTCACATGACGTAGATTACGGCATGTAAAAGAACCTCAAACCTGATAAAGCGGCCTCTGAACAAAATTTCCGGCCTTTCACGCCCAATATAGAATGGGATGCCATGAACCATAGCTATTAAAGAGCGTCCATAAATAAAAAAACCTCAATTTATAAGTTTCGAAGGTACATTGTAAAATGTTAAAATACTCCACGCTATGACTTAAAAATTTCAAATTATTTACATGACCCCAGGAAATAAGTGAATAGCGACCCCCCTCTCTCTCTCCCTCTTCTTCCCACCCCTTTGGTTAACCAGTTATGCAATATTATACAAAATTCATTCTTCGGAATGAAGAGGACTCCACAGGCTATTTGCAGAAAACTCAGGATACGCATTTTATTGGCAATGCAAATACCCTAACATTTGTTTTCAGTTTTATTTTGAATAGTGTTTAACGCTCGTTCCTACTATATAGGACATCACAGGCGGTGGACACTGCTGATATATGAAAATAAATGATAATGCAGAAAGGACAATTAGGAAGTAACTTCCCAAATCTAAGTTATAGGTACTGAGGAAAACCTGGAATAATTTCTCAGTTGCGGAGGACGGTCCTGGCGGGATTTGAACCGCAGATATACCATTTACAACTCCGTACTTTAAGCACATCAGCCACTCTTGTCAAAGCTAAATATATGGTATTTTAATCAAAATCTTTAGAGCCAGTTTTTAAAAACTCAAAAATAACCGCAGTGGGGGATTTCCTTGAAAAATCTTCTGGTCCCATCCTTGGAAGCTACTGAAATTTAGAACCAAGTTTGATTTATTCGAATGTTATTATGCTGCTCACACTCGCGCGAGCGCGCCCACACACACGCACGCACTCACATAAGCACACATATACATTTTCTAAAAATTGTTTTAGATTATAATTAGGTACCTCAAAACCTCCCTTTCCGATAAAATCCTGATATAGATTTTTTTATTGAAATACGATACGTCCCCAATCCTATTATAAGTAAGTGCTGAAAGTAAGTTGAATGTGTTGGTTTCATCTAATTTATAACAATTTTTGGAGAACTCTAAAGAATATATAAACTTTAATGAATGGTTTTGTATTTAAAATTTAAATTATTCAAAATTTTCTTTGTGTGCCGATCTTTTCAAAATATTTATAAATATTTGAATATGTATACCTAAGATATTTAGAAGATATTGAGATTAAATTAAACACTGCATATATACATAAATAAGGTAATCGTATCCAATAACTTTAAATCAAATCAATAGGAACATGTGAAACTTATTTTCAGTGAGTCTATTGGGAGTATCTATTTTTAGAACCTATTACATACAAGGCTCCTCAATCATTACAAGGCTCTAAATGTATTTAAGCTAAAGCAACAAACATCCAGTTCTAAAAGTTATCGCTTTTGAAAATTTTCACTCAAGTTTTTGGGCAGCATTTTTTTTCAGACGAGCCGCCACTGCTTAGGTAGTTCTTTTACATTCTAGAGGAGTATGGTGATCTTTGACACTCTCGTTCTCCAGGACGTGCTTGTTGATTCTGTAATCGAATGTCCTGCTGACCAGCGGCGTCTTAAAGCGCCTTGCACAACCCAGGAATCGATTCTCCAATGCAATCTAACGCTGTTACCCCAACACGACCTGACCGCTTCAGTGCTTAACTCTCTTTGGGTTTCAACTTGATAAAGCCAAGGATGCTTCAACAGTCGCTGCCTTTTCGATCATTACTAGCAGGCAGTCACGTAACATCTGATCGAGTGAGGGCGGAGGTTGTCAAACCCATTAGGTAGCATGCGGCTAACATGTTTAAAAACTCATAGAATCATACTGACTTACGAATTATTGACAAAGGAGTTTTTTATTATTTAAATCAGTTTAAGCTCTTGATCAGATACGATAGTTACTATAGGTTCA
This sequence comes from Deroplatys truncata, assembly GCA_030765065.1. NCBI lineage: Eukaryota > Metazoa > Arthropoda > Insecta > Mantodea > Mantidae > Deroplatys > Deroplatys truncata. The sequence goes on along the minus strand of CM060986.1, from coordinate 95,307,681 downwards.
TGTGAGTTTCTGTATGACACAGATGACCTTATTTAGTCGCCTTCTTGTTGCTATTGAATTTTTATCGGAATGAGGAATTCGGATCGTGTAACCGATGGTCTTAGTTATGTAATCGCCTTCCTGTTACATCTGTTTGCATTTCCTTCGCTATGAAGGTGGTACTTTGGATCGGAGTTTCAAATATCCAACAGTACCTGGAAAAAAATCTTGTCTTTTTTGCACATGGCTTTCTCTACTCGTTCTTCTAAAAATGTTTTTACAAGAGTTTATTTTTCTTTCTATTTGTCGTCAATCAAGTTAAACCAAGAAATAGTTTCAGTACAAATTTCGTAGACTAAAACCAGAGTCAAAAGTGAATCGTGAAGCCGTTCTCCGTGCCATAAATTTTATGCCGCTCCCTGCTTCAAGTTTTTATAACATTTAATCTTACCTGCTCTGTTGATAAGTTTCATGATGTGATCTCGTAGCTTGTTCTGCATTGTCTCGTGCGACAGCTGCTCTAGTGCAATAACTATGAATCCTTTGTCTCAGGGTATGCGTGAGTGTATTTTGAAAGGATAAAACCAGTTTAGTTAGCTAATAAATTTTAATGTTGACTAAAAGGTTTGCTTTAAGAGAAGTCACTGACTGTTGAATTTATGAATTAATTAGTTTTATTACAATAATTAAACAAAGCGTCGGTTGCCGTAAGCCGCAGAAATATTACTCGGAAGGATCTCCCTCAATAGCCGCTAAATGTTTCTAATGCCGACTCGTAAATGTGCACTACACAACTTAAGAATTACACACGAGAGTAAGTCGCACGAGAGTCAAGAATCTTAAGGTAGTCGCGAATGTATCAAGAATGTATGCAGAATACGAATGTGTCTCTGATTAGAATGCGTGCCTTTTTCTTGACTTAAGCTCTACCCGCATATCAATACCCCTACCAACGTTTCTTCTCGCGCAGTACAAACTTAAAATCCTATATATGCATTTCTTACCTTGTTGCTAATCCGTACCCTTCACTTTTCTTACTTAGATGATTCCTGCCGAGGCGTCTTTGCAAACGTACTCAGCTCAAACCTAACTGTATTCCAGAAACTTTTATGCCAACGCGTTCGTTACACGGCTGTTGCTAATGACCTTTTCATCCGGACAAATCTTTTAGCTTAGGCCTATTGCATTATGCACTGATTTAATACACAGAATTATTTATTGTGCTTAATTCTTTATCTTACATTCATTTTTATTTAATTATTTATATCGTCCTATCAATAATTAGGTATCAACCGCTATGTGACGTCATTGAATTCAATACTTTTACATAACCAGGAGAAAAGACGAAAAGAGACTTACCACTTAAAAAATACCTTGTGTTAATTCATATGATTTTCTACATCCACTCTTGTACAAAATATTCTCACAAAGGCCCATTCTTCTATCTGCTTCATCCAGTCGTGAAAAACATTTGCAGAAATGGTTTCATTACACATTTGTTGTAAGCGCAAGGGGAATACAGCAGGCTTAAGTAATAGTCAAATGTTTTAAAATTCGGTCGCTATGTGATGAATTTGAAGTAACACTCTCTTCGCATTCTCCAAAAGAACAATATAAAACGAACAGCCACTTAGCAGTTGTAAAAATTATAAAAAATTTGACAACTCAAGCCAATAATAAAATAATAATAATAATAATAATAATAATAATAATAATAATAATAATAATAATAATAATAATAATAATAATAATACCTCGGGGAAGTAAGTCAAAAAATATTTCACATAAATTCTCTGCTTTAAGGAGATCTATATTTTTGTGTAGTACCTTTTATATCTCTCTTATAGTATACAAGTTATACAAAAATGCATTCAGAATGAAGAGGGCTTTATAGGCTATTCGTGGAAATATACGTTTTAATTTGTTATGCAAGTTTTTAAAATATATAGTATTTTAATCAAAGTCACTAAGAGCCATTTTTCAGAAAATAAAGAATTAAGAAAACATTTCCATCCTAAGGATAGTTTTGAATGGAGGGATTTTCTTGAAAATCTTCGTTTCGCACACTTCGAAGACGCTGAACATAAATAGAAGCATGGTATTTAGTTGACTTTTAAGTTGTTCACAGCCAGATCCAGACACACACACACACACACACACATACACACACACACACACACACAAACATTTTTCTAATAACATTGTTTTTAAAATTCAGGGAGCTTCAAAACGTTTTACGTCCAGTAAAATATCAATATCGAACTTTTCGGCGGAATGCAACACTTATCTACCTACTATACGTAAGTAGTAAAGTAAAAAATGGGATTTTAACTCGCGGTCTCCCGAATGTAAGCCACAGATGCTATCGCCTGAGCTATCGAGCTCTTGGATAAAAGTTGTGTTCGCATACTAAGGAAGCAGTTACAGCCAGCCCTTCCTCTTCGCTCCTCCAATTCGATCTTCCCCTTGCTGCTTCGTTTCAAACGAAAATATTACTTTACCCAAATCGCTTGTCACCACGCAATGAGATAGTCATAGTTAACATTACCAATATTTATGATGATTTCACTATCTCAGCAGTTTACGAATTATAAAAAAGTATGCAGAATCAAGAGGAATTCACAGGTTACTCGTAGAAAGTTCAAGATATCCATTTTATTTGCAAAGCAAACTTCTTAAAAATACGATGTTAAAGCCAATTTTGAGGAAATAAAAAATAAAGAAACATTTTCTACGTAAAGGGTAGTTTGGAGTGCGGCGATATTTTAAAAACGTTCTGTCGTATCCCTGGAAAATGTTGAACTTAATTACTAAGTTTGGCGATTAACAGATGCAGTCTCTCTCTCTCGCTCTCTCTCTCTCTCTCTCTCTCTCTCTCTCTCTCACACACACACACACACACACGCACGCACACCTACACACAATTTTTTATTAAAATACTTTTTTTATTCAGGGACCTCAAAACATGTAAATGTGAAATATAAATATCGAATTTTTTGATGAAATGCAATACTACTCACTATAGACAAGCAGTAAAGAAAGTGAAAATTAAAAGTTGCAATAAAACAGAACTTGGTACTTAATTCCACCATCTTCCAAGGATGAGACACGAATATTCTAAAAAAATTCCCGTCCAGAAACTAGGCTTTACTTGGAAACATTTTCTTTAGGATTTATTTTCACAAAAACGACCAAGAATTCGATTAAAATAACATCGGTTTAAGATATTTATTAGCATGTCTGATAAAATTAATACTAAAAGTTTTATGCGAATGGCGTGTGAAATCCTCTTAATTCGGAATAAATGCTGTGTGATTTAGTCTAACCGGTGAATCATAATAGATAGAAAAGAATCCTATAACACGAAGCATATAAAATGGATGATGCATACAATTTGCCAATTACTTTTATAGCATTAACCATTTCTGAGATCTTTGTTGTCGGCTAGAATTTTCCAGTAGCATATATTTTTTGAAGTTCTAGATCACCTTTCTTTTGTTTTTCATGATGGATTGAACTAAATGAGGAATTCCAAAGCCACTTTTCAGGATTTGGCTATCACTAAAACTCCCTGCATCCTCCTTGTACTTATGCTAAATAAATGAGCCCATTTCTACAAACATTTATCTCGATTAACATAAAGAAAATAGAAAAACAAGCTTTTGTCGGAATAGCTTGTAGAAGAGTGATTTTTATAAACTATGCATAGAGAAGTTCATGTGAATGTTATGCATTAGAGTTTTACCATAAAAAAGTATAGTTTCTCTGGAAGTTTGAAGCATTTAGTTTGTTTATCAAGAATATTCCATGGGCAAATTTTAAAAGAATACCGTGGTAGTAGCTAAACTGAGACCATTAATAGCATTCCCGATGTTCACAAAATATGTCACAGAATACCGAGCGTGGTGTCGGCCTCCATTCGGGATGTCTCGGGTTCGATACTGCGACCTATGGATTTTCCGTAGTTTCCCCGGATCGGCAGACTACGTCATTGCTGTTAATGTCACTCGTGCCATAATGATCCAATTATGCACGATAATATATACAGTGAAGTAGTGGTTTTGTTGGAGTTGTTTATTTCAACTGTTGGGGAGCCGAACACTTGAAGTAGTTTCAATCTCACGTATGTTAAACAGTTTCGCCCCAAATGTACTTTCAGGAGGCCTTTGCCCCAAGTTTAAAAAAAAATATTTACTTTGTTATTAAACTGCTTCTTTAAATATTATGTTTGCCTCGGCTGCGTCAGTATTACTTTAGAGACACGTTTCTCTCAGGCAGGTCGTGGTGCGACAAGAATGTAGGCTTACACACATCTTTAGTTTTAATTCACTCCTTTTTATTAATTCTTGACACAAATTATATAACACTTCACTGATATAGAGAGCTGTGAGATTCTTTTATTTAATACTTGCACTTTTTTAACGCGTATACATATTTTTCGTCTCACACAAATACGTAGTACAAGTCTCTAGAGAACGTATCTTGCATCCGGTTATGATCACGGTCTGCAGGCAACTGAACAGAATTCAACCGTCTAAACTTAAAATCTCTGTATTTCAAGTCTCTGATTGGCTAATCCTATTCCAATAGAATACCTGCATTTAACTAAAGCTTTTTCTGGCTGTTGATTTGCTATTTTTAAACTGTCTCAAAATGTACATTATTGCTGCTCTAGTAATGACTAGTAGTATTTAAACTTCCTTACTCATTATTGCCTCAAAGTTACCTCATTGTTAGCAACTTTTAACTTATTATTCTCACAGCTCCTACATTATTAAATTACGTAATGCATTCACATAACATAATTGAACATGTTTACAATAATATAAGCATATGCAATGACTGTTACAAATTATTACATACACATATTGCTTCAAGGCGGGCTGTTATTGAATTTATGTATTATATCATTTGACTGAAATCATTTAAGTGTTAAAAATACTGCATCAACAGGAACAAGTAGATTATAGTGGTAGGACTGCATAAAGAAATAAATTATTCCCACATAGTGTGACAGCTATATAGGTACAATAGTAATGACCTAGGTCCGACATTTTGTACCTTTAACTTGATAATGCCTTCATTAAAATACAAATGCTGCAATACTGTGTACATCCATTCTTCCTTTGTTATACCTGGCGGCAGTTTCTTGTCACTCTTCAAGAATATATCAGAGAAGGCAATACGCTGTGTGTATTTTAATGACCTCCTTTGAGTACGATAAGAGGATTGCTTGGCAATTGAGAGAGTATCTACAGCTCTATCTACAGCTCGACAACATTCAACATTGATCATGTGTACTCAAATAAAGTACTGAAGCGAAGAACGAGTATGTTGTTATGGAGCTGACTCTTCAGGTCTGCTGAGTTACATTATAGACTTAAGTGGGCAATGCATTCCTTGCTATTACTTTCTCTATCAACTACCTAAGATAAGTAGAGAGTATTGTATTCCACCCAAAAATTCGATATCGAGATTTCACCGAAGTTCCCCGAATGAGAAGGCAAAAATGCGATGTGCTATATTTACATGGCATTTTCTACCCTCTATCGATTATTAGT